>JALMGJ010000002.1:77622246-79063079 GCA_023362775.1 Charina bottae
AATAACTGCTTCTGTTACCTCACTTTGCCAGTAAGATAGCCAAGCCATTTCTCTAAACCAGTGTTTCTCAACCATGACAACTTTAAGATGTATGGACTTCAACTCCCAGACTTCAACTCCCAGAGCATGCTGGCTGGGGAACTCTGGGATCTGAAGTCCATACATCTTAAAGTTGTCGATGTTAAGAAACATTGCTCTAAACTTATGTCATAGACCATTAGAACCTTCTATATTCAGGGCAAGGCCCCAAATGAAGGCCACACACTTTGCTAATTCTAAAATCCTGCTTATACTTGTGGCCAAACAGTTGTCATAAGAAATCTTACAGCTGGTTTCCAAAACAGTCTTTCTTTCCTGCTGTCGCATCCCACCACTGGAATCAGTTTATTGTCTCTAAATTTGAAAGTTTCATCGTGTCCTAATGACTAAGAGAAATTCTGTAAGTATCTGCTGAGCAGTCCTTTTGAGCATAATGTAGCTTCAGAATTAGCATATAGAATTGCAACCGTTGACGCATTTTTGCTGATTTTTCTGGTCCTTTTAAACACATCTAAATTACTACTCATTACCACATCTTGTGGCATCAAATGCCCCCAATTTTTCCCTCCCTCCCTCCCGTCCTTCCTTCTTTTTCCGCATCTTCAGTCTTTCATTTATTTAACATTACAGGCAATTCTAGAAGGCATACAGCAACATAACAGTTTTTAAAACTACAAAAGAAAAACGGCAACAGCAACTAACTAATTAACAGCAATATGTTGCAACTAACTAATTATGCCACATAGAGAACAGATGTCACAAACAAGGGCACAAATAGCCTGCCCCCAGGCCTGCTGAAAAAGCCAGGAATTCAAGGCTTTCCTAAGGGCCGTACTTTTTGTGGACTTAAAGGAGAATGCTGATCTAGAGGGCAGGGCCCATCTACAGGGACCTGTAAGCTGCTTCACTCATGGGTCTGTGTCAGGGTCAGGCCAAGAACCACGATGAGTCGATGTTTTCCAACTCTAGTTCTTGATTGTTCTCACCATATAGACAGAATCTTGCCAGACTAAAGCTACCTAACTAACCCAAGGGTAAATAGCCTAGGAGAGGCCCTAGGGCTACCCTGAACCTCTTAACTTTCCCAGCAACAGAGTCTGGGCTGTGAAGGCGCTTATCTGCCTGGAATGCGTTCCCTCCCTGGGAACCAGCAGCAGAGCTGGAATCCACCACAGCCTGGGAGATGGCTGACTCTGCCAGACCTTATTGGATCTATAGATTTAATCTATCTGCCCCCAATCTGGTGACCTCCAGATTTTTTCAGCACAACTTCCATCATTCCCCCTCAGCGTGACTACCACTACCAATAAACTGTATTAGGATGAATCTAGTTGGGGCTACTTAGATTTATTTTATGGTGATCCTTTAAGATAGGAGATGGGCCCTTTACATTTTAAATATGTACTTTTTTTTTCAGGTTCTGAAATCCATATGGGCAATAACCAGGCCTGAAAATATCAGCCCCCTTTTTTCACTTTTTTATGGGGTGTTGGGAAACTGAGGTGGAAAATAGGTGTTACTCTCATAAGGAAAAGACACATTTATTCTGTACTTCGGTGAGACTAAAAAGTGCAAAAATCACACAGCTGAAAATTGTTGGTTTTGTCACCCAATTTCAGTGGCATAATTGGGAAATGATCTGGGTGCTGTAGAAACTAGATTGGAGGGAAACTAGATTGGAGGGCTGTTTTATGAGTTTTATATAGGCTTCAAGATTTTAATATTTAGGGAAGGGGGGACACATTAAAAACAATCTTAATGAAACATGTCCTTACATTGTATTCTAGTGGTTGGAATTCTAAACAAAAACATTAATGGGAAAGGTATACAATGATATACTACTCTGGTTTTCCCTCCATTTTATAATATAAAAGAGATTCTCTCCTCTCTTTTTCTGTGCTCCTGCATTTGTTAAGTCTTGAACTTACTCCTGTGAAATAGCTGCTTGTTTCTTTTCTCTTGTTCCTCTATTAGTACTCCTTTATCAGATTGTAGGACAATGGGATTTCCGACCATTTAAAAATTTCCGACCATTTAAAAATTCTTCCAGCACCTGTTCCTGTGGATAGGAATAGTCTTGAGGCCACAGAGAGCTCAGAAGAGTGGGAAAAAATATGTGTTTGAAAGACTAGAAAGTATTAACAGTGCTTGGTTAGTTGGAGCAGCAGCATGGATCAATATAAAGCATTTTCCTGTGTTTGTATGACCTTAGTATCCGAGTAACTGGATAGGAGACTTGGATAAATCACACAATTGAAACATGGCACATCTACTGTATGCCTTCAGTGCTTTGTTCATGCCATCATTATCATTATCACTACTACTACTATTTGTATTAAGAGTTAGAGGCTGCCCAACTCCAGCACACCTCTGGAGTTTAAAAGCAGAAAAAACAATAGAGAGAATCTGAAGCATCTGGACAATTACTTCACGGTTTTTCATTATACCTCCGTTGGGGGAGTTGGGCGGTCATATAAATTTAAATAATAAATAAATTTAAAAAATACATACATACATACATACATACATACATACATACATACATACATACCAGTTGTCAGTGGGGGGATGTAGGTTTCAGATGACCAGGAGAATGAAAAAAGGAAATCCTTCCAGGTTCAAGTACAACCAGAATGGAATATGACAGGATTGAAAGTAACATAGCAAAGATTTATGTCTGTGTCTAAGATAAGCAGAAATGATACACAGACAACAGCAGCAGAAGGACTATATAATATGGAGAGCTACTTTATTAGGACTTGTTTTAATTACACTTTGTATACCCCCTTGATTTTTTGGATGTTGGGTAGCATAAAAATATTTTGAATTAAAAGATAAATAAGTCAGTGATTTTCAGGTTGTTGTGCAGTTACTCATTTGAGTCTAAGTAATTTCCTTTTGGTGAAGACAAAAAAGTCAAGCAATATTTAGCCAATGTAATTCTGTTTTCTTTATATAATATTACCCTGTTGCAAACATTGTGTTCCCTTGTGCATGATTTTCTCATAAAGAATCTATTACTGCCACTAAAAGGTATATTTTGGAACAAGAAATTTCCTCCCACTCCCTTTTGGAAGAAATGTCTTAGCAAAGTCATTTTCAACATCTGTCAGGAAATATATGAACACACTTATAATGCCTTAACTGTGTGGGCATCTTTTTATTGCTAGTGCTATTAACATTATTATCCCTTCTGGCAAAGAACAATAATAACAAAAGAGAATTAAGGGGATTTTTCTGAATGCCATTGGTGCTTATTATTTTTTTCCTTTTATTTTAAAAAAAAGAGAGCAATGCAAACTAAGACCAAAGCTACAGACACCAATAAAACTATCAGAGTATTCTGCTGATCCTACAAGTGGGATCTGCATAAAAATAGAGTTATCTATATGCATTTGTGGGAATGAGAATGCATATTTATGCACATGCCCACCTTGTTGTCATCTCATCTACACCTTGCTGAACTGCATTCTCTATAAACTAAAATACTGCAGAATTTAAAAGTAATAACAGACCAAAAAAGTAATTCCTGTGTTGAAATGATAGGGCCAATCGAGTACTTTCTTTTTTTTATAAGAATTTTATTAAGTTTAAAAGAAAGATAAAAACTACAAAAAATAAAAAAACTACAAAAAGAAAAAAGAAAAACTAAAAAGTGTGAAACACACACACAAAAAAGAATTTTGAAAATTACATACAGAAGTGACTTCCAACTTTCAACAGCAACAATATACAGCAATTTCCATAATCAATCCCTTACTCCAGAGCTTTCCAAACTTTTCATGTTGGTGACACACTTTTAAGACATGCATCATTTCGCGACACACTCTTACAGCAGGGCACAAGGCAGGCACTAGGACCTGCGCGGAATCCTGTCAGGGCTCGGAGGCAGCAGCAGCCACGACACACCCAGACACTGCAGCCGACACACTAACATGTCCTGACACACAGTTTGGAAAGCTCTGCTTTACTCTATGTCAGTGCTTTCCAAACTACCGCCGTTGGTGACACACCAATGGTGGCAGCAGCGGCGGCGCAGGGGCGCACATGGTGGGGGTGTGCACGGCGGCGGCGTGGGGGGCATGCGGCGGTGGCGTGCGCAGCGGCAGCAGCGGCGGCCTCGTGTTTTCTGCTAAAATGCGGAAGTGCTGATGGCGCGCCACTGCCGTAGTCACTGCCCCCGCCATGCACACCACCACCACCGCACGCATCCCCGCGCCGCCATGCACATCCACTTCCGGGTTGTGTCGCAACACACTAAACATACACACGCACACACACACATATATATACATATATACATATATACATATATACTGTACATAGTATACATATATATAAGCAGTGTATCAAAGACCTGGAAATTCAGCAGGATCAGTCTGCTTTGCCTAAAAATGTTTTTCTGGGCAATCAAGTTTTTTCTTATAAGCCAGCGAGATACCTAACTCTCATAACTGTCTCCAAATTTCGGAGAGCATTAACTTTGGCACGCTGTAATGCTCTTCCTTACATCATGAGAAATGCCGGGCTGGATGAATCACAAGCCGGAGTTAAGATTGCCGGGAGAAATATCAACAACCTCAGATATGCAGACGATACCACCCTAATGGCAGAAAGTGAAGAGGAACTAAAGAGCCTCTTGATGAGGGTGAAAGAGGAGAGTGCAAAAGCTGGCTTGAAACTCAACATTAAAAAAACTCAGATCATGGCATCTGGTCCCATCACTTCCTGGCAAATAGAAGGGGAAGAAATGGAAGCAGTGACAGATTTTATTTTCTTGGGCTCCAAGATCACTGCAGACGGTGACTGCAGCCATGAAATTAAAAGACGCTTGCTCCTTGGGAGGAAAGCTATGGCAAACCTAGACAGCATATTAAAAAGCAGAGACATCACCTTTGGAGGGCCGATACATAAAAGTTCCATACGAACTGAGATTGTGCCCCTTTGGACAAGGGGCTATTGAAACTATAGCACATGTCCTGTTATACTATATATATTATAAGGACTCACGAACCCACTTAATAACTCCTAATTTGATAAAATATCCAGGAAATTCTGATCCCTTTTATGTCCAACTGTTACTAACTGATCAGAATGATTTAGTCTCCCTGAATGTAGCTAAATTTTGCTATACAGTCTGCAAAATAAGGCAGACTTTGACTGCCCATTGACGACTCTACCAATTGCAAATATATTATTAAGCTTCGCTCATTTTATTTAATGTATTTTGTATTTTAATGTATTTAATGTATTGCATTTATAATTCTGGTCTGTGACCATAATAAAGAATTGAATTGAACATATATACATATACAGTATATCTTTCTAAATCAGCTTCCCTCCCCCATAAAACAACATTTGTGGAGTCTCTCTGAACCTTGTTGTTTTCTTGCAGACGTTTCATTGCCAGGCACAACATCTTCAGTGTGAAAAGGGAGTGGAACTTGCTCTCTGTTTATATACTATGGCTAGCAGAACGCATCCATGAACACCAACTAGCAGTCAGAAGACACAATGAAAAATCCTTAATCTCACAACACATGGACAGACTCAACCATACTTTCAACTGGGAAACTGAGCATCTTAAACCAAGCCAAATCCAAAAACGCTAGAGAATTCCTGGAAGCTTGACACTCAGACAAAGCAGCCATCAACAGACACATAGAGGTAAACAACATTTTACATACCATTCATAAGAGACAATAGAAAAGCCAGAAGACCAGAACACCTTGCCAGCAATCAACACCCAGATATGCAAAGATTAACACCAGGATTAGCACCAGAGGAACAATCAAACAGCACAATATACCCTAATTAAGGAACTATTAACTCAGTCAATCAACCAAGCAGCAAACAACAGCCCAATCAAGGAACTCTTAAGGAGAGAACAACACCTCCACCAACACAAACAGGACAAGCCATGGTATATAAACAGAGAGCAAGTCCCACTCCCTTTTCACACTGAGGATGTTGCCTAGTCTGGCAATGAAATGTCTGCCAGAAAACAACAAGGCTCAGAGAGCGCCAAGGACTCCGCAGTTCAACCCTGTGCTACAAATATTCTCTTCGATTGGTAAAGCATTTATTTAGTTATTTCCTTCCTACCACTATTCTATATTTTTCTGTCCACTATAATAAAAATCAAGTTATAAAAACATATAAATTGTCTACTTTTATAATTAAAACATATAAATTGTCTACTTTTATAGTTAATAGTACTACAACAATCTTAACCCTATTAAACCTAAAAACCAAGCAATTATTATTATATATTATAGATAGATACCTTATAAATCTTAAAAATCAAACAAACCTTAAAAAGAATTGAATAAATCTTAATCCAAATCATTAAAGAGAAATGAAATCATAAAAACCTCATTATCAATCCACTTAAACATTCTTAACTTTTTTTTACTCCACTTCGAAATAAACCAAAACATTTACATATCTCCCAATTACCCACAAGGCATTTTTCTTACAGCCCAACTGCCCCCCTTAAAAACTCAGACTTCTCAGCAAAAAAACTCCCACAAAGCAGATTTTCTTCTCTCCCAAAACATTCCCCCAGAAAGCCAAAACATTCCCACAGAAAAACAACTCTCCTTGTTATCTGCAGCTCAGACTGTCGCTGTAACCCCTTCAACTCCAAAATGTAATTGTCGTCTGGCATTATTTCAGACTCACTATCAATAGAGAAATCTCCATCCTTGTCAAAATCTTCATCTTCCTTTATAACATCTTTAGCCAGATGACACACTTTAGAAATAATATCTTCCCCAATATCCTGAATAGTCTGCAGAATAGCTTGACAGGCATCCTCAAAAACCTGTCTAAAGATCTGTTTAAAGTCAGAACGAATCTCACCACGGAACTCTGAGAGAGTCGCCTTAAAATCTTCCATGCTTCAGGCAGCAAATTATGGCGCGTGTGATACTTGACTCGCGCAGATAGGAGTTAATGAGTTAATAAAAAACTTCCGAGTGAAATTGAAAGAAGAGAAAATACGTTAACAAGCAGCTCTCAGAGAAAGTGAACAGAGACCTAGAAATTCAAAACAATAATTTCAGCGTGTAGGAAAATATTAAATCCTTCAAATTCAGTACAAAAATAATAGCAGGTAGGCAATTATTTATTCTCAATTCTCCTTAGTCTTTAAACGGGAAAACAAGCCAAAACTTTAAAAGATTTTTAAAATTTAATCCAGAAATAACGATAAGCACCAAGCTTCTTCTTACTGTAGAAAGCCTCTCTTAGGGTACAAAACATAAAAAAATATATAAACTGAGTGATTTAGAAATGGGGTGGCTCGACCTACTGTCCCTTTAAGGCTACAGTGCGGTATGGAAATGATGGTGTCCCCATCTCCCGTCGTCTCTTGCCAGGTCGTCGCGAACGCTGTTTGCGATTCTCTGGCTACAGGACGGCGTTTGGAGAACAAATGGGATGATTCCAAGCGTTTTCTGACCATGAAAGCACTCTAGGGCTGCAGGCACCTGCACCCCCCCCAAAAAAATGCCACATTGTCAGATCTACCCGTGGAGCTCGCGGACATAGCTGGTCAGTCGGCCATGTTCCCCACAGGAACATGGTACTTTCAAATTTACAGTCCTCACAGGTGCTTCCAAAATCTGGGCTGCTAGAACCTTGCTCGCTGTAAGCTAAATAAAAAGCGAAAATGTAATTAATTGTTGGTATATTACAGGATCTAATGCATCTCAATGTATTCTTCCAAACAATGGATGTGATATAATCCCGGTTGGGGGAGATGGGCGGTCATATAAATTTAAATAATAAATATAAATAAATAAAATAAAATAATTGAGTCGGCAGTGTTGGCTGCTTCACTTTCTCAAGACTTTGTGCATCCATATTGCTCCTAATATTTTGAAGTGGAAGTTTTTCTCTCTTCCATTTGTTTACATTTTTAAAAAAGTGTCACAGGTTGTAGGAAAGTGGACTGCTGCCTTATTTCTGATAAGGAGTCTGTGAATTCAAATCTTTCTGGTCAGTTTCATAACCAAAATATTCACCACCACCGCTGCTGCTTCCCGTTCCCCAATTTTTAAAGTCAGTTTCATACCACCCTTTAATTCTGGACATTTTCACAGTTAGGACAAGAAAATACTTGCTTAATTTTTTTACTAATTCCAACGTCACCCCTCAATTTTTCTAATTGATCATTGAACTAAAAAAACTGCAGGCCTTCATTACAGGTTCAGCCCTCTTTTTCATAAATTTGAAAGCAATTTTGAGTTCTCTTGACATTACTTGCACATGACAAGGGCAAAAATGGGAGGTGAACCAAACTGTAATGCAAATCCTGGTTGCCAATGTGACAAGTTGCTCATAGAAATGATCATGCTTAGGACACAGTATGCTACGAGAAGAATTGTGTCAATGTCATCCTCTCTATTTTTTTAAAAGCAGACCTTAGTCTAATGAACTGAATTAAGAATTAAGAATTAATTTGATTGAATTAATCAGGTGACCATCATGAAAGTGCTTCAAATACATAATGCATATAATAAAGGCTTAATATTTAGAAACATAGACATAAAAATGATAGTTACTTTCAGCAATAAAATAGTATTAAATATGCACACACTTCCAAGACGTTACTGTAAAATCTCAGTTTCCAGTAGCTTCTTAAATGACAATAGAAATAAATGAAAGCTGGCTAGGTGACCTTGGGCCAGTCACTCTCTCTCAGCCCAACTCACCTCACAGGGTTGTTGTTGTGGGGAAAATAGGAGGAGGAAGGAGTATTAGGTATGTTCGCCACCTTGAGTTATTTATAAAAATAATAAAGGCGGGATAAAAATAAAATAAAAAAAATAAAACTGGTTATCTTCCCTGTGACATAGGAATTGTTCCTAACAATAAAAGCTTTCTTTCACAGTCTCCTGGACCAAATTCTTCAGTAAGAACTGATGCATTTAGTTAGTTCTCCTGTGCTTCATAAACTCCCAGAAGTCTTGGTAGAAGAAAAGAACTTTGCTGTGCAGGATATATTTATATTTATATTTATATATTTATTTATATATTTTTGTTGTTTATTCGTTCAGTCACTTCCAACTCTTCATGACTTCATGGACCAGCCCACGCCAGAGCTTCCTGTCGGCAGTCACCATCCCCAGCTCCCCCATGGTCAAGTCCGTCACCTCCAGAATATCATCCATCCATCTTCTTCTTTCACCTTCATCATAAGTAGGCTGACCATATGTCCCGTTTTGAACGGGACAGTCCCGTTTTTTTAGCATTTTTCAACTGTCCCGTCGTTTTGATAAAAATCTCAGTTTTGTCCCATTTTTTAAACCCGGCAGGAATGGCACGGAAGGAGGATCTGAGCCGGAGCTGCCGATTGGAGGCAGCCCGGAAGAGGAAGCCCTCCCACCTATCAGCGTGCAGCAAAGGAGGGCGGGGTTTGCAGGCAGGAGCCAATTGCATGGACCGGGGGGCAGGGACCCCTGTCTTTTTCATGAATACGGAATATTACATAAGACCCCGTCCCGCTTTGCCATCCCAATGTCCCGTTTTTGTCTCAAGGAAATATGGTCAGCCTAATCATAAGGTTCCTCAGCAACTCCTCGCTTTCAGCCATCAAAGTGGTATCATCTGCATATCTGAGATTGTTAATGTTTCTTCCAGCGATTTTAACTCCAGCCTTGGATTCATCAAATCCAGCATGTCGCATGATGTGTTCTGCGTACAGGTTGAATAGGTAGGGTGAGAGTATACAGCCCTGCCGTACTCCTTTCCCAATCTTAAACCAGTCCGTTGTTCCGTGCTCTGTTCTTAACATTGCTACTTGGTCGTTATACAGATTCCTCAGGAGGCAGACAAGATGACTTGGTATCCCCATACCACCAAGAACTTGCCACAATTTGTTATGATCCACACAGTCAAAGGCTTTAGAATAGTCAATAAAACAAAAATAGATGTTTTTCTGAAACTCCCTGGTTTTCTCCATTATCCAGCGGATATTGGCAATTTGGTCTCTAGTTCCTCTGCCTTTTCTAAACCCAGCTTGTACATCTGGCAATTCTCGCTCCATGAATTGCTGGAGTCTACCTTGCAAGATCTTGAGCATTACCTTACTGCAGAGCTTTCCAAACTGTGTGTTGCGACACAAAAGTGTGTCGCCACACACAGAGTGGTGTGTCGCCACACCACCCGGAAGCGGCGGCGCGCGCCCCCACGCCGCCGCACTCCCCACGCGCCGCCGCACGCCCCCCACGCCGCTGCACGCCCCCCGCGCTGCCGCACGCCCCCCCACGCCGCCACCGCGCGCGCGCCGCCGCACGCCCCCCGTGCCATCGCCGTGTGCGCGCACCGCCGCACACACACCCACGCCGTCACCGTGCGTGCGTGCCGCCGCACACACACCCCGCGCCGTCGCCGTGCGCGCATGCGCTGCCGCTGCCGCTGGTGTATCGCCAGCGGCAGCACTTTGGAAAGCCCTGCCTTACTGGCATGTGAAATAAGTGCCACTGTTCGATAGTTTGAACATTCTTTAGTGCTTCCCTTTTTTGGTATGGGGATATAAGTTGATCTTTTCCAATCTGATGGCCATTCTTGTGTTTTCCAAATTTGCTGGCATATGGCATGCATCACCTTGACAGCATCATCTTGCAAGATTTTAAACAGTTCAGCTGGGATACCGTTGTCTCCTGCTGCCTTGTTACTAGCAATGCTTCTTAAGGCCCATTCAACCTCACTCTTCAGGATGTCTGGCTCTAACTCACGGACCACACCGTCAAAGCTATCTCCAATATTATTATCCTTCCTATACAGATCTTCCGTATATTCTTGCCACCTTTTCTTGATCTCTTCTGCTTCTGTTAGGTCCTTACCATCTTTGTTTTTGATCATACCCATTTTTGCCTGGAATTTACCTCCGATGTTTCTAATTTTATGGAAGAGGTCTCTTGTCCTTCCTATTCTATTGTCTTCTTCCACTTCTGCACATTGCTTGTTTAAAAATAATTCCTTATCTCTTCTGGCTAACCTCTGGAATTTTGCATGTAATTGGGCATATCTCCCCCTATCACTGTTGCCTTTTGCTTTCTTCTTTCTTGGGCTACTTCCAGTGTCTCAGCAGACAGCCATCTTGCCTTCTTGGTTTTCTTTTTCTTTGGGACGTTTTTTGTTGCCGCCTCCTGAACAATGTTGCGAACTTCTGTCCATAGTTCTTCTGGGACCCTATCTACTAAATCTAGTCCCTTAAATCTATTCTTCACCTCCACTGCATATTCCTTAGGAATATTAGTGAGCTCATATCTAACTGATCTGTGGGTCTTCCCTATTCTCTTTAGTCTGATTCTAAATTTTGTTTTTTTTAAAAAAAATATCATTTTATTTACATTCAACATAAACAAAGCACATAACACATAACAACAACTACACTCATGTATACATATTTACATTTGATTTTACATATTCATTTTTAATATATATGTAATATAATGTATCCTTCTTCCTTTCTTATCTCTAACCTTTTCCCTCCCTTACCTTCCATTCTCCTCTAACCTCTTCTTTCCCTTACCTTTTATTCTCTATCTTTTTCCTTCCCTTGCCTTCCATTTTCACTCTTCCCTTTACCCCTTTTCTCTTTCATCCATTCCCTTCTTCCTTTTTTAACCCTCTCATTCTCTCTCTAATCTCCTCCCTCACTTCCCTTACTCACTCTTTTTCTCTCTAACCTCTTCCCTCCCTTCCCTTCCATTCTATCTTCCCTCCCTATCTTTCTTTCCGTTTTTACCCTTTCTACCCCCCCTTTTTCTTTCTGACCTATTCCTTCCTTTATCTTCTTGTTTTATATATATATTTATAACTCTTTTCCCCCTTCTCTTACATTATATTATTAATTTATTTATATATTTGTGTCAAATTTGATTTTAACTTTTACATCTTTGTTCTATAATACATAACACATACATACACTTCATTAAAATACTTACAGTTTTCTTAACAAAAAAAATCTTGTAAATACTTGATTTACATTTTGTTTCTTTCCCTTCTTATATCTCTTTTTTTTCCCCCGCCCCTCCTTTATTTTGTACTTTTTTTTTTGGTCTCTAGTTAATATTATATTCTTTTTGAATATACTTTATAAAGGGGTCCCATATTTCCTTGTACTTCCCAATTTCTTTTCCTTTTATTAAATTTGTCAATTTATCTGATTGCATTAAATCCATTATTTGTATAACCCATTCTTCTTTTGTTGGGATGTTTTCTTGTTTCCAATATTGAGCATATTTTATCCTAGCAGCTATGCTTAAATACTGAAATAAAACCTTTTGTTTTTTATTTATATTGTCTTCGATTTTACCTAATAGATAAAGTTCTGGTCTCATCCTTATTTCTTTGTCTAATATTTTACATACATATTTATGTATTTTGCCCCAATATTTTTTTGCTTTTTCACATAACCACCATACATGGTAAAAAGATCCACTTTTGTTTTTGCATTTCTAACATAAATTGGTATTGCTCATTTTTGATTTAAATAACACCTCAGGAGACATGTACCATCTAAAAATCATTTTATACATATTTTCTCTTAGATGGTTACTTAAAGTAAATTTTATATTTTTGACCCAGATTTCTTGCCAATCCTCATATGTAATTTCAATTCCTAAATTTTCCTCCCATTTTCTCATATACTTTTTAATTTTTATGTCCTTGGTTTTCATTTCCAGTAGTATTTTGTATATTTTAGAAATTAAATGTTCTTCCTCTTTTTCTAGTATGTTATCCCAATTATTTTCCATTTTTGTAAATTGATAATTTTTTTCGTCTATTTTATATTGCTCTTTCAATTGGAAATATGTAAACCAGTGACATACTATATTTTCATTTTCCAGTTCTTCCCTTGTTTTAAGTTTCTGATTAATTCCATCAAATTTTAACAAGTTTTTATATCTTATATATTCTTTTTTATTTTGACTCCCTAATCTGGTACATGCCTCCTGGGTTGACACCCATAGTGGAAGATTTGGTAATAATGTTTTTTTTGTATTTGTTCCAAATTTTCAGCAACGACTTCCTTATTATATGGTTATTAAATGCCTTATGTATTTTACTTTTGTTATACCACATATAACCGTGCCATCCATACCTATTATCATGCCCTTCTAGATTTAGTAATTTTTCATTTTCTAATTTTATCCAATCTTCGATCCATATTAGGCCACATGTTTCATAATATAATTTAAAATCTGGCATTGCTAATCCCCCTCTATCTTTTGTGTCTTGTAAATATTTTAATTTTATTCTAGGTTTTTTCTTTTGCCATATAAATTTAGTTATTTCTTTTTGCCAATTAATAAAAATTTGATCTTTAATCATAATTGGAATTGTTTGGAACAAATATAAAAGTCTTGGTAATATATTCATTTTTATTGTAGCAATCCTCCCCAGTAATGATAGTTGTAAGTTTACCCATTTCTCAAGATCTTTTTTAATTTCTTTCCATAAATTATCATAATTATTTTTATATAAATCTAAATTGTTATCTGTTAAATGTATTCCTAAATATTTTAATTTTCTAACGTTTTGAAATCCTGTTATTTATTCTAATCGACTTTTCTCTTCTTTTTTCATGTTTAAATTTATCATTTTAGTTTTCTGTATATTAATTTTAAATCCTGATAGATCACCATATTCTTGCAATTTTGAAATTATTTTTTCTATTTTATTCCTTGGATTTTGTATTGTTAGTACAAGATCATCTGCAAAAGCCTTTAATTTGTGGTTGTCCTGTTTTACCTTGATCCCTTCTATATTTTGATCTTTTCTAATTTCTTCCAATAATACTTCTAGAACCAATATAAATAATAACGGTGAAATGGGACAACCTTGTCTGGTGCCTTTTGTTATTTTGCATTCCTGGGTTTCTTCTTCATTTACTATTATTTTTGCTTTTTGAATTTTATATATTGCTTTTATTGCTTTTATAAATTTTTCCCCAAAATTTCTATTTTCCAATACTTTAAACATAAATTCCCAATTAACATTATCAAAAGCTTTTTCTGCGTCTAGAAATAATAACATTATTGGTTTTTCATTATGTACGTTTGCATATTCAATTAAATCAATCACATTTCTTATATTTTCTTTTATTTGTCTATTTGGTAAAAAAAACCATTTTGATCCTGATTAATAATTTTCTGTAATATTTTTTTAATCTTTCAGCAAGAATAATAGCAAATATTTTATAATCATTATTTAATAAAGAAATTGGCCTATAATTCTTACATTCTGTTAGATCTTGGTTTTCTTTTGGGATTAACACAATATTTGCTTCTCTCCATGATAGTGGTATGTCTGCACCCTGTAATATTGAATTAAATAGAATTTTTAATGGATTAATTAGATGTTCTTGAAATTTTTTATAATATTCGGCTATGAAACCATCATTTCCTGGTGTTTTTCCTGTTTTCAGTCTTTTAATTGCATCTTTGATTTCTTGTATTGTAATATTATTATTTGTAAAATCTTTATCTTCTTCTGTTAATTTTTCCAGGTTACATTTTTTAGTATATTCATCTATTTTATTTTTTGATATTTGTTGTTTTTGATATAATCTGGTATAGTAATCAAAGAAAGCCTTTTTGATATCTTCATTATATATTAGTTCTTTATTCTTGTCTCTAATTTTTGAAATATTTTTTTCCCCTTTCTTTCGTTAATTTGTATACCAGCCATTTTCCTGGTTTATTTGCTTGTTCAAAATTTCTTTCTTTAATAAATTTTAATTTTCTATCCAATTCTTCTGTTAATTCTATTTTAATTTGAAGTTGCAATAGTTTTATTTGGTTTCTTAATTCTTCTTTTTCTTTTTTCCTTCTATTGTTTTTTTGCAATTCTAATTCTTTCTCTTTTATCTGTTCCATTATTGTTTCTATTTTTTTTTGTTCTTTTTTTGGTAATTATTAAGTGATATCAGTTGTCCTCTCATATATGCTTTGCTTGTATCCCAAACTGTTTCTATTTTGACTCCCTTATCAATGTTCCAAATAAAAAATTCTTGTAATTTTTTTTCTAATTCCTCTACATTTTTTTTATCTTTAAGAATATTTTCATTCATTCGCCATCTATATGTTTTGGTACTGATGTTTAGGATCATTTGAATTGGGCTGTGATCTGAGAGTGTTTTTGATAGAATTGACATGTCTTTTATTTTATTTTCTAAATTTTTGGATATCCAGATCATGTCAATTATAGAAAATGAGTTAAATCTGTTCGAATAAAATGTATAGTCTCTTTTATTTCCTTTGTTGTGTCTCCAAGCGTCTATTAACATTAGATTTTTAGCCATGTTAAAAAATTCTTTTGGTAATTTTCCTTGATTTTTGCTAATCTGATTATCTGATTTCCTATCTATTTTTGGTTCCACAACCCCGTTCAAATCACCCATTAACACCCAATTTTTATTCGCATGTTCAGAGAGGACATCTGATAGTTCTTTATAAAATTTCTTTTGATTGTTATTTGGGGCATAGACTCCCAGTATCCAAATTTTCATATTTTGGCTTTCAATTTCCACTATTAGAAATCTTCCCTCCTGATCCTTTAATATTATTTTAGGTTTAAGCGAAGGTTTTACATAGATTACTATACCATTTTTTTTCTTTTCATTAGCTGCTGAGAAAGCTAGCCCTAATTTTCTATTGTCCAAATATTTTATATCCTTTTTTTTATGTGGGTTTCTTGAAGGCAAATGATGTCTAATTCTAATTTTTTTAAAATTTGAAATGTTCTATGTCTTTTCACTGGTGAGTTAAGCCCATTGATATTTCATGTTAAATTTTTAAGTTTTCTCATCTTTCTTATTTTCCAGTTCTTTCTCTAGTCTCTTATGAAATTCCTTTGCTTTGTATATTGAGTTTAATCTATATCTGTGTCCTTTATACATTAAGTTAACACCTTCAATATTCTCCCATCTGAAATTTATTTCATGTTTCTTTAATGTTTCTGTCAGAAATTTATATTCTTTTCTTTTTCTTAGTATTCCTCCAGGTATTTCTTTGAAAATATTGATAGCATTACCTTCAATCTCAATTTTTTTGTTAAATGCAGCTTGGATAACCATGTCTCTATATATTTTTTTAGAAAATTCTATCAATATGTCTCTTGGTTTTTTGTTAATCTTTGCATATTTAGAATTAACTCTATATATTTTTTTTCAATTTCATCACCTATTTTCTCCTCCTCCCATTCTATCAAATCAGCAATCATTTGAATAAGCAGTCCTTTAATATTTTCTTCTTTGTCTTCCTCCACCCCTCTTATTCTTATGTAACGTTCTTTTTCTTTCAGTTCCAATAGGGTTATGCGTTCTTCCTCTTCTCTTTTTTCTTCACATTTATCCACTTATTTTTTAATTTGTTGTATTTCAATATTAATTTTTTTTTCTATAATATCCATTTTTTGGTCTATCCTTCTTTCCAAACCTTCTAATTTTTCTTCTAATACTTTTTTCACAGTCTGTGTTATTGTTTCTGTGGTTTTTGTTGTAAATTCTTCAAATAAAGCTTTCAACCCTTCACCTTCAGATCCTCTTCTTAGTTGGCGTTTTGTGGCCATATTTTTTTCCCCCAACACACTTCTATTTGTTATTTCCTCCTTTTATAACAAAATCTATATTCTAACTAATTAATATATTACAATACCTTATACCCAATATATTTCCACTATTATTTTATCTTATTTTATATTATACACAAACATACAAAAAATATAGTATTATACTTATAAGTACCCTTTATGTATTCAATATTAATATTTCCAAAATGTCTTTAAGATGGCCACACTTAATAATTAATTAATTGAGTCTCAGTTTTTTGAGAAGTACTTCTTTCCTTTCAGTCTCTCTCGCTTATTTTTTTGTTAAGAAATTTAAGCTTCTTTTAACTTTAAATCCATTATAAAGCTGTGGCAGAAAAATCAACCTCCGTCAGACCGTTTGTCTGACTTTGCCCGTTGGAATAGTTTTTCTCTCTCTTACCACTCAGCGTCCCGAGCGTCCATTACACTCCGACACTGACAAGAACATGACAGCAGACAGACGAAAGGAGTGCACTTGCCCGGCTCGTTCCCCTTTGTGGTAGCTGAGATTCTTTTCCAGAGAGGTTTTTCTCCACTTCTCTCTGGCCAATTTCGTCTTTTTCTTTTTCCGACGAAATCGTCTTTCCAAACGTCTGCAATAAATTCTTTTTCACGGAGCTCTTCTTCACCGCGTCTGGTTGCTCTCTCTGCTCACCCGGAAGTCCTGATTCTAAATTTTGCAATAAGAAGTTCGTGATCTGAACTACAGTCAGCTCCAGGTCTTGTTTTTACCGACTGTATAGATGTCTGCCACCTTTGGCTGCAAAGGATGTAGTCAATCTGATTTCGGTGTCGACCATCTGGTGAAGTCCATGTATAAAGTCGTCTTTTAGGTTGTTGGAAGAGAGTGTTTGTTATGCACAGTGAGTTATCTTGGGAAAATTCTATCAGCCTATGTCCTGCTTCATTTTGTTCTCCCAGACCATGCTTGCCTGTAATTCCAGGTGTCGTCTGACTACCCACCTTAGCATTCCAGTCTCCTGTAATGAAAATAACATCTCTTTTTGGTGTATTATCCAGTAGGTGCTGCAGATCCTCATAGAACTGATCTACTTCTGCTTCTTCAGCATCTGTGGTTGGGGCGTATATTTGGATCACTGTGATGTTAAATGGCTTACCCTGAATTCGAATTGAGATGATTCTATCGTTTTTTGGATTGTATCCAAGCACTGCTTTAGCCACTTTATTATTAATTATGAAGGCTACTCCATTTCTTCTGTGGTCCTCTTGTCCACAGTAGTAGATCTGGTGGTCATCTGATGTGAAGTGGCCCGTTCCAGTCCATTTCAGTTCACTGACACCCAAAATGTCTATATTTAATCTTGACATCTCACCAATAACCACATCCAATTTGCCCTGGCTCATAGATAACGATCTCCTTTGCTGGAGTTATTTATATATAAATATATTTATTTACAGTATGTTTTAGATGTTTTTATTCCTATTGTTTTAAAGTGTTTGCTATTGTAAACCGCCCAGAGTCCCCCTTTTCTGGGGGAGATGGGCAGTGGCAAAATTTGAAAAATAAATAAATAAATATAAAATTAGGTTGCCACCAAAATATGCATGGCAAGAAATAGAAAAAGATGTTGATCCCCAACTTTTCATCCACCTTCTGCAAGGAGAATCTCCTTTTTATTTTATTTATTTATTTTTTAAATTTATCCCCGCCCATCGCCCGAATAGGGGACTCTGGGCAGTTTACAGCATATCAGTAGTTAAAATCTATACATTTTTATTTTGTGTCACTTTCATATTTTCATTACCTTTTTTGCTCAGTCTCTGTTGTCCCTTCTGGAGTTTTTGTACTAAGACTTAGGTTTGGCTGCATTTCTCAACACTGTTGATTCATGCAGCAATTTCTCTAATAAGGTTAATTTGGCCACATTATGGTTATTTTGCTAATTCTGTCAAAGTCCTACCATCAGGGTCGTTCCTTCCAGTCTCACACAATCTGTGTCTGAGTTACCATCTTCAAGGGAATAATTAAGATTTAAGGAAAAATTATGTAAATAAAGCCAAGTGAGTTGAGATATTATGTAAAATGTATGTTCCAGAAGTTTGTTGTATGTTCATATTCCCATTAGAGTTAATCCCACAAGTCTTCTACTCCAGTTAACATAGTAAATATACTTTAACATCCGTCATGATTATTTGCATCCAGAATCAGCAGCATTAGTGAGAATAATTACCTAGGTCTGCAGCAGAACGACCCACTCATAGTATAGTGGGCTCTAATAATAATTTGATCAATGTTTAATTGATCAAATTATTACTGATAAGTATTGTGATAGAAATGAAGCATTTGTTCAGGAGCTTTCCTATGAATTTTGTAAAAGTGAAATTGACAAAGCTTCAATAATTGTTGCCATTAAAAATATTGTCATTGATTTTTTTAACAGCACTCCTAGAAATAATTGATTTTTTCCCCAGTCTCCATTCTGTTCAAAATTGTGGTTTATTGCTATACAAATCAAACTGAATCAAGACAATTTGATTTTAGACAAATGGAATTTATTGAGATTTTAAGATACGGATTTTAGTGACATTTACTCAATGTCTAGCTGTGTTTTAAGCCTAATATGTAACTATATCAATAATTTCTTTTGTTTTACATTGGCCAAAGTATTCTGCCTGCTGTCTCTTTGACATAAAACTTCAAAGAACATTCTAGAGCAGTGTTTTTCAAACTTGGCAACTTTAAGATGTGTGGGCTTCACCTCCCAGAATTCCCCAGCCAGAAGCACAAAGTGTGGTATTCAGTGAATTATTTCCTGTAATTACTCTAGCTTCAAGTCTCTCCAAGACCATTGCAAAATGTAAGAAACAATAGGCTAATAGAATTCCAAATGATCCAAGTGAAGGAAGTGCCATAAGGAAGGCTATGTAGATGTGGATTATGCAAAATTTTCATTCCCATAAAGATCAGTGTAAAGACTGCAGAGCTGGTGTACGGTGCAGTTGAGAACACATCTTTAAAGAACATGCTTTATTTATTTTATTTATTTATTTATCAAATTTATTCCCTGCCCATCTCCCATGCAAGGGACTCTGGGCGGGTTACAATAAATAAAAATTTAAAAACTATACAAAATATCTAAAAACACAAGCAAAACATAATAAAATAAAATCCAGGATGGACTTGGACCCGCAGAATAGATAGTGGAGCTATGGGGCCAGCCAACCCCAGGAGGCACTACCACCTCCGTCGTCCCAGGCCAGGTGGCAGAGCCAGGTCTTAAGGGCCTTCCGGAAGGCCAGGAGGGAGGGGGCCAGTCTCACCTCCGGGGGCAGAATATTCCACAAGGCGGGCGCTATCGCAGAGAAGGCACGCCTCCTGGACCCCGCTAGATGGAATTCTCTTGTTGAGGGGGTCCGAAGCATGCCCTCTCTGCATGCACGGGTGGGGCGGGTCGACGTTATCGGGACGAGACGGTCCCTCAGGTACCCTGGTCCTATGCCATGTAGGGCTTTAAAGGTAATCACCAACACCTTGAATTGGACCCGGAAGCAAACTGGCACCCAATGCAGCTCGCGTAGCAGAGGTGTTACATGTGCCGATCTTCTGGCACTCATAACTGCTCGCGCCGCTGCATTCTGCACCAGCTGAAGCTTCCGGATACTCTTCAAGGGTAGCCCCATGTAGAGCGCATTACAATAGTCTATACGGGAGACGACAAGGGCATGAGTGACTGTTCGGAGGGCCTCCCGATCCAGGAAAGGGCGTAACTGGCGCACAACTCGCAGCTGTGCAAAGGCCCTCCTGGCCACGACTGCCACCTGCTCTTCGAGCAGGAGTCGTGAGTCCAGGAGGACCCCCAGATTCCGCACTGGATCCGAGTGGGGTAGTGCAACCCCCCCCCCCCCCAGAACCAAAGATGACAACTTCCCGGATCCAGGGGACCATCAATCCACAGCCACTCCGTCTTACCAGGGTTCAGTTGAAGCCTGTTGTTCCCCATCCAGACCCCCACAGCCTCCAGGCACTGAGATAAGGCATTGACCGCATCACTTACTTCACCCAGGACGGAGATGTATAACTGGGTATCATCAGCATATTGGTGATACCTCATCCCGTGGTGGCGGATGATCTCGCCCAGTGGCTTCATGTAGATGTTGAATAGGAGTGGAGAGAGAACCGACCCCTGCAGCACCCCACAAGTCAGGGGTCGCGGGTCAGCTCTCTCCTCCCCTATCAACACCGACTGGGAACGGCCCTGGAGAAAGGAGGCGAACCAGCGCAAAACCACGCCGCCCGCCCCCAACTCCTCGAGCCGCCCCAAAAGTATACCGTGGTCGACGGTATCGAAAGCCGCTGAGAGATCTAAGAGAGCAAGATTGGATGCACTCCCTCCATCCCACTCTCGCCAGAGATCATCCATAAGCACGACCAATGCGGTCTCCGTCCCATATCCCAGCCTGAAACCTGACTGGAAGGGGTCCAGATAATCCGTTTCATCCAGAATCCTCTGGAGTTGCAACGCCACCACCTTCTCAACCACCATTCCTAAAAAGGGAAGGTGGGAGACTGGGCGAAAATTGCCCAGGATTGTAGGGTCCAGGGAGGGTTTCTTGAGGAGGGGGTGCACCAGCGCCTCCTTAAAGGCAGGCATGTTAAAGAACATGCTTGGTTATAGTACATGTCGTACAGGTAGTCCTTGGGTTACAATGGCAATTGGGACCGGGATTGCCATCGCTAAGCAATGCGGTTGTAAAGTGCAATATCACATGACTGCATCGCTTAGCAATGGCAGTCCTAGTTGCCATTGTAGCCTCAAGAGACACGGGTCATTAAGCAGGAAGTGGTGGGAATCCCAGGTAAGGAATGCGGGGGTGCCATAGGAGGGTTGAGGGGTGCTGCCGGGGGGTGGGGGAGGCCCCAAGAGTGCTGGTGCAGGCTGTACATGAGTCAAGGGAGGCTGGGGAGGGCTTGGGTGAATTGGGGAATGCAGGCTGCATGTGAATTGGGGGAGTGCTTGGCAGGCCCAGCACAGGCCGCTCGTAAATCGAGGGAGGCTGGGGGAGGGCTCAGGAGGCCCAGTGCAGGCTGCATGTGAGTTGGGAGAGACCTGGGAGGGCCAGTGGAGGCTGTGCACAGGCAGGGGGGGTGCTGCGGGCGGGAGCGACTTACCGGAGCGACTTCTGACCTTCCCTGCTGGCTTCCCCATTGACTTTGCTTGTGGGAAGCCGGCAGGGAAGGCTGCAAATGGCGATCACATGAACGCGGCTCCGAGATGTCATAATCGCGAGATGGGCACCCAAGCGCCCGGATTGCAATCATGTGACCATGGGGGTGCTGTGATGGCTGGAACTTCGGGGATCGGTCGTACGTCCATTTTTTTCAGCGCTGCTATAATTTTGAACGGTTGCTGAACGAATGGACGTAAGTCGAGGACTACCTGTAGTTCTCCCCAGGGACACAAGTGTTGATTCACATGAACCGTTCAGTTTTGGTGATCCACTTTCCAAACTTCCTAGAATTTCCTCAGACACATATAACAAAGCATTTGGCTCCCTTGTTTATTTATTTTTCCTCACCATTTCCAAGACCCAAATTATCTCAATGAAAAAATGAATAATTATGTCTTCTGATTTCACCCAGGAATACAGTTAACAAGCTTATTATATATATAATTGCTTTCCCTAGAAAAATCTTCATTGGCACAAATCAAAGCATGCTTCATTATTAAACTGACTAATATTTTAAAATTGTGAAGCATATCTTGGCTTTATGCCATTTCAGGGAATAAAATTGATGGTTTTAAGTACACTTACATCCACATACCTATAATTCTTGTATTTTTCTAAATTTTGTCAAACAGTACACATCTGGGGTTTAGACTGGTTCTAAATTAATGGTATATTCAAATTATGCATTTTACATTCTTACCTATAGTGCTATTTAATATCAGGTGCTTGGCAAAATTGCAGTAGCTAAATTAAATCAAAGCTAGTTTTTCTACATAAATAAAAAGAATGCCTTTTCTTTGTTTTCTAGCTTCAAAGAAGACTGGACTAGAGACATGGCAGAAACAAGCTATTCTGGAAAACATGACTTACAAAATAAATCAGCTAAAACCAGTAATGCACTTGGTAAACAGTTGGTCCCTGGACATAATGTTGGCATACATAGCATCTGTACAATACATGCTGTAGAAGTCTATGGGCATGACAAGGATATCCTTGGAAAACTGCATACTCACTTGCCTGGATAAACAACCTCAACTGTTAAAGTTGTCCTGACCAAAGCAAATTGTGAATACACATACTTACTGAATGTGCCTTAAAAACAACATAAAAATAAACGTCTGGACCATCCCTCATGTATCTGTTCCAGTAAATGTCTGACTATAGCTATAATTTAGCAAATCTTCAAAAATTTGGAAAACTAAATCCAGTTTCACTAAAAAAAATAACAACACATTTTGATATTTACTAGGGCAGTGCACGCTTCAAAGATGATTGGGAAGAAATGCCTTGGATTTGCACAAGCACAGGACATCCTGTTCATTAAAGAAGCACAACTTTGTTCAGTAAAAGGTGCTGCTGCTTTAATGAACGGGACAGAGATGCTGTGCTCTGTTCCGAAGCACTTCAGAATTATTTTTTGATGTGTGTGCACACCTATGATTTAACATCAAGCTACCATTTCTACACTTTGCTTAAGAAAATAAAAAAGGGATCACATCAAGAAAGGAATTGTATATTGTTTCAATATGTGCTTCAATATTGGCTCTTAACAGTTTGTACCTTTTCTGCATGTGAAAATCCTGATGATAGTGAGGATAAACACAAAACTGCAAATTTATTTTACCTTCTCTTTTTATAGACATATCAGAAAGAAATAAAATGTATTTTTGCACAATAAGAGGGCATTACAATAAATAAATATATTTTAAATGAGAAATTTGTCAAACAAACAAGTCGCTTCAGTGTCCAGATTGCCTTACAATCTTCCATTTCAGCTCCTTTACTATGTGTCCTTATGGTTGACTATTTGTTAGGAGAACTTAGATCCTACCTTTCCATTTAGTGAATGTCACAGCAGCTAATGTAAAAATAAAATAAAACCTTTTTGAAAACAAAAATCTAACTTCAACTGCAACAACCTAATATTAATTTCTAAATAAATAAGTGAAAAAGCTACCATATCACATCAGTTGAAACTGAAATTATCCACTGATGGTTTTAATAAAAAAAAGAATTCACAGGGTGCCTAAAAGGGATAAAAACGAGGTTATGTGAATAAGAGAGAGTGACTTATATTTAATAGCCAGGTAATTATCCTTTGAAGCAGAGCTTCTAGTGATTATCTTAATAGAGGGGCAGGCTTGTTCTTACAGGGATAAGAATGACGATTGTCAGAGAATAACAATCCTGAGAAATCAACCTCTGATTCTTGAAAGTATTCAATGAGAATGAATCCCAACAACTCTGGGTGGTTCACCAATAAAAACAAGAAACAATGCAGTAATAGACAAAAATAAAATATGGCAAGGATGACCAAAAAAATGGATAGGAAAGAACAAACAAATCCACACAATCCAAGGGGGGTTCACTAATCCTCACAAAAGCCCTGGGCCAAAGATTCTAGTAGAAGTGTGTCCAAAGTCTCAATATCATATGGAACAGGATTTTTAAACTCTGTTCCATGGAACCCTAAATTTCTGCAAGAACTCGATGAGTTCCATGAGACTCTAAGGACAAAATCAAAAATGAAAAAAGTTCATTTGAACACCATTAATTTTCTAGCACTAGAGTTTTGCCTCTTGATCAGGAGTTATGGGAATTCCCCCCCCCCCAAATGTATTAATAGGTTCCATGAAAACCCCTGAAATAGAGAATGTACATTGTTGTTTATACAATTTAAAGCACCCCACAAACCTTACCTCAATCATATTAGCAGGATGTGTGTAAGGTGGATCTGAATTATTATAACCATCTTGCAGATGTTGTTGTGCCTTCAAGTCAGGGTTGACTCCTGGCAACTGCTTGGACAAGTCCCTGCAGTTTTCTTGGCAAGATTTCAGAACTGGTTTGCCCTTGCCTGCTTCCTAGGGCTGAGAGTGAGTGACTGGCCCAAGGTCATCCAGCTGACTTTGTACCTAAGGTGGGACTAGAACTCACGGTCTCTAGGTTTCTAGCCTGGTACCTCAACCACTACACCAAACTGGCTCTCATCTTGTAGATAGGGGATGGTAAAGATGAAGAAAGACTACAATACAGTAGAATTTCCATTTCTGCAAGAAGATTTGAACCTTGAAACTCCTTGTTGCCTAGCTACTACTACATGCATCTTTTATATATAGCAGAGAAAACAGGAAGAGGCCAGCATGCGTAAAATGGCAATGGAGCAAAGACAGATAAGTCTTGAGGAAGTGGCTTTTGGTGCTTAATTTTGTTGTTCAGCAGGTGGTTCCAAAAAGAGCAATTGACAGAAAAGAGAACATTTTCCAGCAGAGGAGTGTCTCTATCTCCACCAGACGCAGCAATGCACAAAATTAAGTAATAGCGCATATTCCTCTTAAAAATTAAAAAAAAATCCAAAATAGAAATAACAACAACAATCAGAAACAACACAAACATCCACAGCCTTGGGAAAGCAGTAGATTAACAGAAGGAACATTATTAAAACACTATGATTTATTTAAGCAATTTGGTTCTGCAAACTACAAGGTTATAGCTTTATAAAGAAATTGCACTCAGAGAATTTGGTGATGATTGTGTTCTGTTTCTCCTGTAAATATCCTTTGTTTATGATAATGATATCCCTGGAGTTTTGATTATTGCTCACGTAAGAAATTATGTATCATTTAAAAAATGCATGAGAAAGATGAAAGGAATTGAGCGAACCCAGCAAACCTATAAACCAGAGCTTTCCAAACTGTGTGTCGAGGCACATTAGTGTGTCGGCTGCAGTGTCTGGGTGTGTCACGGCTGCTGCTGCCTCCGAGCCCTGACAGGATTCCGCGCAGGTCCTAGTGCCTGCCTTGTGCCTGGCTGCCTCCAAGCTCTGCCAGGATTCCGCACAGGTCCTGGTGCCTGCCTTGTGCCCTGCTGCCTCCAAACCTGCTGTGATTCCGCGCAGGTCCTAGTGCCTGCCTTGTGCCCTGCTGTAAGAGTGTGTCGCAAAATGATGCCCTGCTGTAAGAGTGTGTCGCGAAATGATGCATGTCTAAAAAGTGTGTCACCAAAATGAAAAGTTTGGAAAGCTCTGCTATAAACTAACACATTTAGAAAATTACCCTGTTCCCATTTTTATCAGTTAATGAATTGAAGCAGGCTATCCTGTTGATCTCTTTAAGGTGCAAAGGGGCATGCAGTTCTAGCCATATGGTTCTTCCAAAGAATCTTCTACCTCTGAACACTAACTAGGTAGTGATAACAATAGTCAATAACAAAGTTCTGTGCATTATCAATAGTTCCACTTCCCCAGCTTCTACTGAACCTGTTCCAATGGGCATATCATGTTTGAATGATATAACAATATCACAAGAGAGACAGGAAATAGTATTATTAGGAGCTTCCTAATTATATCAGGCTTACCTGGACAATTTTAGGACCAAAGTGAAACAATGAATTACATAGTAAAGCTCTGAAGATGGTGGTTATTGCAAACCCAAGCTTTGGATGGTCAACCTACACCATACCTCCTATGCCACTAACAAGAATTCATTGAACACAAAGAGCAGAGCTTTCCAAACTTTTCATGTTGGTGACACACTTTTTAGACATGCATCATTTTGCGACACACTCTTACAGCAGGGCACAAGGCAGGCACTAGGACCTGCGCGGAATCACAGCAGGTTTGGAGGCAGCAGGGCACAAGGCAGGCTCTAGGACCTGCGCGGAATCCTGTCAGGGCTCGGAGGCAGCAGCAGCCATGACACACCCAGACACTGCAGCCGACACACTAACATGTCCCGACACACAGTTTGGAAAGCTCTGACATAGAGCAAAAACAGAAGTACAAGTTTTAGGATTGTTGAATTGGATACGGTGTTCATTTTGAAATGATGCCCAGGTGTATCACAGTGGGCATGTTTCTCCTATTTTTATTTCAGTAATCTGTAATTTGGATTTTTCAAAATAAGCATTGCAGCTCAATTATTAACTGCAACTCCTTTTTAGTTGATTAAGTGACTTTAACTTGGTAATATAACTGACTAATCAAACATTGCAGATCTCCCTTAAATGGAAAGGATTGTACCATAGAAAGATTACTTTCAAAAATTAATATACTGTATATCAGCATCCTTTAAAACATTATTCCAGGAAAGAATAGGTTTGCCACAGATATATCACTGTTTTGTTAATAGTATGCCAGTAAACCTTCAGTTAATCTCATTTTAAGCATTTATTCTATGATGATGGAACAAATACAGTATTCAATCAGGCTGGACAACCTCCAATAGTAGAAATAACTACAGGTAGGTTTTTAAAACCTGCACAAGTCTTACTGCATGAAACCAAAGGACAAAGAAATATCATTGGGTCACACTGACCTTTTCCTTCTCAAGCGGACAGAGCAACATATTTTTCCAAGGGCGAAAAGAAGACCCCTGGTGGCCAAAGCTTTAATAGGGTGGCACTTGGATTTTACTTTCGCTTTTCCATAAACTCGTCATTAAACTTCCGTTGCTGACAGCAATTGAAGGGGACAATTATTCAGCTTGCCAGATTTAATGGGTTTCTTTCAGTAATAGCAGGAAACACTGTCAAACCCATGGACAATGATCTTCAGAAAATGTAAGTGATAGATTTTTCCCCTCTAAGGATGCCTTTGCCAGCTGGGCTGCTGAGAGAATTGCGTTCTTGTTTTTTAAGGGCAACGAAAGCTTTGCTCAAGGGACAAGAGAAGATGTGGACAGCTTTAGGGAAAACGGGAGTGTCTGTAGGCTGGTTAATCTCAACTTCCTTTTTTTGTGGATCTATTCTGCATATGTTTTCGCTGGGATATTTCAGTCTTCCTATTTATAATCTTTAACCAAAAGAATCCATTGTACTGCAAGAATATTAAGGGGAAAAGCTGTATAGTTTTTCAGCACTAGCAACTGAAAGTAATCTTATTTTGGACTGAATTTATTCTTCAGTGGGAAATGTTGCTGATATTATTTCTGGGTGGGTCAATGTAGCAGTTTATTATATAAACAATTACATGTACTGAAACAATATGCTTGACTGGTAAGTTTTAGATCTGCCAATCGAAAATAGGCATACCCTCAGAAGTGTGACTGTGACCTGTGAAGGGCAGGGGTAGGGTAGGGGGAGAAGGAACTCAAAGAATTCTTTTGAATGGTGCCTCTTCCTGCCCGGTTTAGAACTGAAAACAAGAGTTCAAGGGAGGAAAGGTATGTTTCCACTAACACTAGTACTAATATTTGTGAAGGTTAAGTGTGAGGGCTTTTCAAAAGCAGCATACCACTTACAGACAACGATTAGAAGCCTTTGTCTATAACCTTGGCTATTAAAGCTACTTCAGACATTGCTAAGTCATACCTGTGATTCCAAACTAACAGCCTTATCATAGGTTTCTTTACCAGAACTTGGAATCACATGATTAGTTTGCCAACTCCGTGCTAGCTCTTACAATAATTTTCAATACTTCCTAGCGACTGGGAGAGTTGCCCGTAGCATCAGGTGTATTAACCACTCCCCCAAGCAAAGCACTGCACAGAGCCATCAACAGATGAATCACACTTCTCTTTATCTTTGCTAACACATCAGTGACATTAAGAACATTAAGGTCCTATCATGCCGATTAGTGAATTACTGAATCAGAGAGCCATTTCTTCTCAGAGCTTTGGCTGGACCATACCTTGCCTTGACTTCCAACTGACACTTGAATTGTAAATTCCAGTCGGCTCTGTCCACAGTTCTAAATTTGGCACTGTTTACATAATCAGCTAATCTAAGGTGAGAAGTGAAGAACAAACTCCTGAATCGTTACTCAGTTACACTTTGATTGGAAATTCTGGAACTTGGACATTTCTTCTAGAGGACCCCAAGTTGTAGAAACCTGTTCTGCATGTTAACAAATATATCCAAGACTGAGAGAGAGGCAGTTTCTCTAGAATGGAAGATGCTACTCTAAAGAACAGCAAAGAAACTGAAATGCTTACATTTGAGAAGTTGGGAGCTATAACTCAGCCTCCTAACCTTCTGAAGAGACAAAGAAAACTATTAGTTAATGCTGTGATGTCACTGGAAGGGACTGATTCAATGAAGCAGCCATACTGCTTAGTCAGTCAATGTTCTGGTTATTATATGCTCTTAATTTCCACAATTCAATTGTACCCTAGTGTGATCAAGAAATTGAACCCAAGGCCAAACTGTGCAAAAGTTTTTGCTTTAAAAAAAAAGGTTTTGCTTTAAAAGACTTCCACTGAATTCTATGGGATGGCTCTGGTAGGAAAGAAACATTATTTCATGTCAGGAAATAATCTATACACATTCAATTTGGATGAACAGGCCAGGTTTGCAAGCACAAGCCTGACCCACTTTAATCCTCTTTGTATCTTCGGGCAAAGGTTTTTATGATCGTTGGTAAATTGGAGAGTTTGGAGGGAAAAGGAAAGGAATAAGGCTGGGAGAAAGTTATTATAAACCAGTTTTAAATATACTATAGAGAAGAACTTGTCCAAATTTAGATCCCTATATTTTCCTATTTATTTGAACAGCTTGGGGCCAGAATTGTCTTCAGAGGCCCATTTCCAGTCTCTCTCACAAGAGAAATGAGAGGGGTGACTGCAACACTGGCAGTCTTTGAATGCACACACACACACACACACACACACACACACTGAGGCACTCCTGACACTTGTGTTAATATATTTTTTAATCATAGTCACTTTCATTTCCCCCCACACATTTCTAGTTTTGTATTGTTTGATTTTAAATGCCTGCTCAACACCAGAATATTGACTCTCTGTTTTTGCTGTTATTCACTGCAATGTATAGTTCTTTTTCCCTCCCTCTTCATAATGTTTTAGAAACATTTAATTAAGTAATGTTGTAATCTGCCCAGAAATCTTCCATTTCAGGCATCATCATCATCACCCTAATTTAGGAGACCTTTAGTAAGAGTGCTCCTCTTTCTTGATTCCTTTGCCATTGTTTCTGTTTCATTACATGTTGGTCAAAGTTAAAGCATCAACACTAACAGAATGTTAGTATTAATTCAGCATCAGCCCTGTTGAGTTTAAGCAGAATTACTCCCAGGTGAGAATTCATACAATCGCAGTTAGAGTTTGATCAGACTCAATAGCTCCCAACTTCCACATGCAGAGCAACATCTGTATCATTCCAACCAGTGGGCATAGCTCAGTGGTAGAGCTCAGTCCAATCCTATGCACACGGACACCCCATTAAATTCAACCAGACCCCTGATTTAGGGGGTCCCCGATTCAGTCTTTGGCATATCCTTGGACTTGGATAAATGCTTCCCAGTCAGCAAAAGGAGGAATGGTCTGACTGGTGCAGGGCAGCTTCTTTTTATGTTCCATGCACATACTGAGGGTCATTCTATGTGTGCCTCTGCTCCTTTCCTGCAAATTCACTGGAACATTTGAAAAAGGCTTAAGAGCAGTTGCTGGTTTTGTGTTCAGACCCAGTTTACCCAGAGGCCATAAATGGACTTGGTGTTTCTGAGGAGCTTGACTTTGTTTCTTCTGCATTTGCAGAAGCTTGTTCCTAGTTCTCTTGCGATGAAAATCATATATTTTGTGAGATCTAAATTGTGAGGCAATTACTTTTTTATTTTTCCATTATGGGCACACAGTTTGGGAACAATTTGCATATATTGTCGAAGGCATTTGCATATATCAGCTTCCACTTTCCCAAAGATACTCTTTGCAGTATCTTTTCTTTTAATCATTTTTATTATTATTATTATTTCAAGAAAAAAGAATAAACCCTCTGTGGAATTTTAATTACAAAAGTTATATTGACCATGAAAACACCATACAGGCTTTACACTGTGTAAAGAGAGACATTTCCCCTGTTCGATTGGTATATTTCCCCTCCTCCAAGGGGTGGAGTGGGAGTAGAAGTCATATAAAATCTCATATATGGGAGCATGACCTAAAGTAACATGTATCTGAGAGCTTCAGGCAACGTGATCTGTAGTACACCATTCTGATAGATTTTAATTACAACAGGAAATTAAACGCCATGTCTGAAAACGGAGCTTGATATGATGTGTAAAGTTGTGCCTGCTTTAATCCACACACACACTCCACATTCCTTCATTGTTGATCGAATAGAGGCAATAATGCTACTGCATCCTTTTGCATCCTGAGGTTAATGGCCAAATGAGGTCCCCTATTGACTGCTTGGCTATTTCTTGGAAATTATTTATTTATTTATTTATTATCCCGCCTTTATTATTTTTATAAATAACTCAAGGCAATGAACATACCTAATACTCCTTCCTCCTCCTATTTTATGGTCCATTTTTGTCATTGGAAAGAATAGGGTATTTTTCAAACACTACCTATATTGGCATCAGAAGAACCTTTTAAACAATGGCAGCGAGATATTTCTAAGTTCATTTGGCAAGGGAAAAAACCAAGAGTAAAATATAAAGTTTTGCAAGATTCTAAAGAAAGAGGAGGACTAGGTCTGCCAGATTTGAAATTATATTATGCTGCCTGTTGCTTGGTTTGGATTAAAGAATGGATAGTTCTGAAAAATGAAAAAGTATTGAATTTGGAGGGACATGAACTGAGATATGGATGGCATGGGTATTTGTGGTATGATAAAGTTAAAGTTAATGTAGACTTTAAAAATCATTATATTAGAAGATCCTTGTTAAGAATTTGGAATAAATATAAATCAACTTTATGTTACAAAAGACCTTTATGGATCTCTACACAAGAAGCATTTTATAGAACAGAAGTAAGAATTAAAGACAAATGGTTGATCTATAAAGATTTTTTAAAGAAAGAACAAGGACAATATACAATTAAATCAATAGAAGAATTGACATCAGAGGGATATATTTTTCAATGGCTTTCATACATGCAACTTGTAGAGAAATTTAAATCAGACAAGACAGACTCTGAATTTGAACAAACCAAGTCAGAATTTGAGATACAATTATGTGAAGCTGATGATCATCTAATTGCTAAAATGTATAAACTATTGTTAAAAGGTGAAATGGTAGAGGAACAAGTTAAAGACTGTATGATTAAATGGGCTAAAAATATTGGTTATAATATTCAAATGCAACAATGGGAAGATATGTGGATTAAAGGATTAAAATTTACTTTGTGCTATAATTTAAAAGAAAACTTTTACAAGATGATGTACAGATGGTATATGACCCCACAAAAACTTTCTAAAATGTATGGGAATGTTTCCAACTTATGTTGGAAATGTAAAAAAAAAGAGGGGTCTTTTTACCATGTGGTGGACATGTGAGATTGCAAAGAAATTTTGGACTCAAATACATTCATTGATGCAAAACATATTACAAATTCGAGTCCCATTTAAACCGGAACTATTTTTATTGGGAATAATAGAAGGACAACTTGGGAAGCAATTTACAAGAATTACGCAATACATGATTACAGCAGCAAGACTTATTTATGCACAAAATTGGAAAAACCAGATCTTGCCCACGATACAAGATTGGATGTTAAAATTGATGGATATAGCAGAGAATGATAAATTGACATGTTTATTAAAAGAAAATTCAAATTATTATTTTCTTAAAGAGTGGAAACCATTAACTGACTACTTACAAGATGCGGGAGGAGCAAAGCTCATATGGGGATTTGAAGATTAAAATATATATAATTTGATATAATAGACAAGAAATGTTTTTTAATGTTTTATATAGACCTAGCATGTAAGATAAATTTGTTAAATTACTATGACCAGAGACAAATTGGAAGTTGACTAATTTCTATGTTTCATCTTTATCTTTTTTCTTTTTGCTTTACTACACCTTTTTATTCTCTTTCTTTCTTTGATTTGTATTTCCATTTTCTTTTCTGTTTTAAACTTTTATCTATGTATATTTAAAATCTAATAAAATTTATAAAAAAAGAGGAAAGAATAGGGTATTTTAAAAGTAAAAAGAGATAGAATGGGCTATTTTAGCCTGTGTTCAGCCATCCCCTCCCTAATTATTTACTAGGCTTCAGAGTCAGAGGAAAGGATGCCCCTGTGAGTGGTGTGCACCTCTGCCTTTCTCTGGGCTTCTTATTGGGTGGGTGGGTCGGGGGGGGGTCCTGAAAGGTGGGCTCTAAGACTGATCCCCAGACCCAGCCGCAGCTGCCCCACTGAACACAGGGCAAAGAGTTATCTTGATCTCCTGCCATTTCCATGGGCCCTGCTGCATATTATGCCTCCTTCAGAGACCTTGCGATGCTGTGGCCAGAGAGGCCCAGGCGCCGAGAGAAGAAATCCTTCTCTCTGAAGATCCCAGCAGCAGCAGCGCTTCAGAGCCAGCCGCGTGGCGAAATGCAAGAGTTTCGACTCCGCTTTTCCAATCCCTTGGCCAAGTCTTCGGGGGACAGGCGGGGAGGAGAGAAACTTCTTGCCATCGCTCCTGCTGGCCAGGCGGCGGCTCCTATCCTACTTCCTCCTCCGGCGCTTCTGGCAGGCATGCAGGAAAGCCGCGGGGACAAGGCCGGCCTGTAATCAGAGCCGCGCAGCTGGACGGCCTCCTGCCTCTCGGAAGGAGCGAGACGCGCCCGCCGCAGCGCGCAAGGGAAGGCTCGCCAGCCGCAGGACAAAGACGCTTCCTGCGTCGCCAGGCCGGCTCGCCTTGCCGCCATTATGCCAGGTCAGTAGCTCCTTTCCCAGCGAGCGAGTCGAGCGGAGGGAAGGGACGGCGGGCCGCGCCGACTCTCGGCTGCAGGGGGCGCAGAAGGGCAGGACCCGCTGGAGCCGGGGAAACCCAGTTGCGAGGCCGCCGTCCCCTCCCAGTTTCCGAGGCTCGGTCTGCTTGTTGTGGGTTTCGTGCAGCGCGATACCTCGAAAGGAAGCCCGGTCGCATTTCATGGGTCGCCCGGCTGCGCGGGATTCCAAGTTCGCACCGGTTCCTGCAGGAAAGCGCTCGCGGAATCCCGCAGAACTTACTCCGAAGCACTTTGGAGCGTTGCACATAAGCAGGGGCGTCCTCCGTGCATGTTTTAAATTGGGTGTTAAGTAGGCGTAAGATTGTATTAAAGTGCCGATCCAAGCCTCGTGGTTTTCAGAGCTGCATTTTATATGATTTGCAGTCTCTGTGTATATCCAGTTTATACTTTAGATCAATTTAACAACAGGGTTTTGTTGTATGAGCATACTGTAACAATAAGTATTACATGAATAGTAATGAAATAGGCCAGTTCGTATTTTTAAAGTGGCATTATGTCAAGTGAGTCATTCTATTTGTATGAGTCACCGGCATGGTAGCAGAATCAATCCTTCCATGCAGTCTTCTACTTTTGGCAGTGTCCCTCACAGAAACTTTTACTACTGGAATTATAGTTAGCTGTATTGTACTAAACACCTCTTAACATGCAGAGGATTCAAATGTATCTGAGTTCATCTGCTCTGAGTTCCTTTAGCTTTCTTTGGATCCCTCCTTCCTTTCCTTTTCTCCCGTCCTATATTCTCTTCATTCTGCACAAACACACATGCTGAATCATCTTGTTCTCCCCACCTTTTCTATCTTTACTCTACAGCAGTGTTTCTCATCCTTAGCAGCTTTAAAAGGTGTGGACTTCAACTCCCAGAATTCCCCAGCCAGCATGCTGGGAATTGAAGTCCACACCTCTTAAAGTTGCTCCAGAGCACTTGCTTCCTTCTGTCTGCTCCCTAGATGTTATTCTCCCTTTTTCTGATCCTCTGTCTCTCTGAACTATTGCCTCCATTCTTCCTTTCTCCGTCACTTTTATTTGCTCTGCTTCTGTTCCTTTGATGGTTACTGTACAGGCAAGGATTCCACTCTCACCATAGGAGGTGCAGGTAGTCCTCACTTAACAACCATTCACTTAGTGACAGTTTGGACTTATGACGGTGCTGAAAAAACTGACTTATGACCAATCCTCACACGACCGTTGCAGCATCCCCGCTGCAGCATCCCCGCTGTAACAAGTTCACAATTTTGGTGCTTGGCAACCTGTTCACATTTATGACTGTTGCAGTGTCCCATGGTCACACGATCACCATTTTCAATCTTCCCGGCCAGCTTCTGGCAAGCAAAATCAATGGGGAACCATGTGGTTCACTTAACAACCACGTGGTTTCTTTAACGCCTGCGGTGATTTGCTTAATGACTGCCTCAAAAAAGGTCATGAAATTAGGTTGGATTTGCTTAATGATTGCTTTGCTTAGCAACTGAAATTCCTGTCCAAATTGTGGTCATTAAGCGAGGACTACCTGTATCTCAGATCTCTGTGGAGTATACACTGAGCCAATCCATCCTTTGGGCAGAATATAGCTCAGACAGCAGGAAATGGGAGATGGTGGAGGGACCACCCAACAGTTTTTCTGAACCTCCCAGACCATGTTCTCTTCAGTTGGAGGACTGAACTGTATATACCACATCACCTGTCTGGAGGACTCCTGAAGTAGAGCACCATCTCTGTTGTTATCACCAGACAAGTCTCACTTATCCTGTAAAATTCTGCTCCCAGTCCAATGGGCTTTTGTAGGTAGAATGGTGATGGTTAATGCCATTTTATTTTGTGGGGTTTTTTTTCTTAAGCAGCAAATTGGCTGCTAACATGGTTAACTAACAGCTGTGGACTGGGGAAGATGGTGCCAGTTTCAGTAACTTCCAAGGAGAGTATAAGAAATTTAAATATGATAGGATATATAGACAGGCTGGGGGGGGGGGCTTTTCTTTGTATTTGTTTGATTGATTGATTGATTTATATATTTATTTAAATAACTTATATGGCTGCCTATCTCATATAGTGATCCTAGGCAGTTCACAACAACCAGTGAAAAGAGAATAAAAGCAGAACAATCCTTCCTACCTGGTGCCAGACCAACCAGCTATTAACCCCCTGGCTCAGCCCCCATCAGAGCCCAATGCTTGGGGGGAAGAGCCAAGTCTTCATGGCCTTCCAGAAGGCTAAAAGGGGTTGTTACGCTGTTGGAAGGAAATCTTACCAGGTCCGTTCCGAGCCGGGAATGAAAGGCCTTAGGCGATTGCTTGAATAGAGATAATTTTATTTTCCAAGAGCATGGTGCAGAGTCTGCTGCTTGGAGGTGGCCACACTTGTATTCTCCCCACAAGCTCTTTATATAGGAGAGCTTGGCTATTGTTATGTAAAAGTGTTCCCGCCCTCTAGGAACTTCTGAGAAAGTGCACTTAGCCGGTTTCTTGGAAGGGGTGCTCTCTAGGAATTCTAGGCAAGTGCAATTTACCGGAGTTCACAGAGGAGGCGCTCTGTGGTCAGGCTCCCTGTTGTTTGTGGTTTACTGTTCTCAGATAGTCTAGGTTCCCTGCTGGGCTGTGGCTTTGTCTACTAGCCTGGAATGTTCACCTTGGACAGAATCTTTTGTTATTTGATTATGGAGATCTGTTTGGCTGGGGAAGAATGTCTACCTGAATGGGCTCTGCTAATTTGTGAAGGAGCTACCTTTTGTCTTAGAAGGTCTCTGATTAAGTCTGAAGGGAATCTTTTGTCTAAACCAGAGCTTTCCAAACTTTTCATGTTGGTGACACACTTTTTAGACATGCATCATTTCGCAACACACTCTTACAGCAGGACATCATTTCGCGACACACTCTTACAGCAGGGCACAAGGCAGGCACTAGGACCTGCGCGGAATCACAGCAGGTTTGGAGGCAGCAAGGCACAAGGCAGGCACTAGGACCTGCGCGGAATCCTGGCAGGGCTCGGAGGCAGCAGCAGCCACGACAAACCCAGACACTGCAGCCGACACACTAACGTGTCCCGACACACAGTTTGGAAAGCTATGGTCTAAACAGTTGGGGTTTCCTGTCACATTTTAATCTCTTGCATCCTCTTTGTATGAACCCATTCTATTTTGTAACTTTTAACCTTTTACCTTGCTCAAGGAGAGGAGGACAATATGGGGGAAAGCAGGGTTTGGGGAAGACAGCATGCTTGGAGAAGACAGCATGGCAGAACAGTGTTTGGGGAGACAACATGGCAAAGAAGCGGGGTCTTGAATTCTTCCCACAGGTAGGATGAACTTGGCAAGAAAAGCTGCTCTTGCCGGATTCGTTTTTCTGTGGGACTTTAAAAGCAGAGTTGAAGCAGGATGTGCTGTTGAGGCTCTGTCTGTAGTACAGTAAGTTCCTGGGATGCAAGTTGTCATTTCATTCATGGCAAACAATAATCCTTTTAGATGTTTTAGATGTTCTAAGATGAGGAGACACTGAAGGAAATTATATGGTGCATTTATTAACTTTTGCTGTGTGCCTTTAAAAGTCAAAATTATATACTGTATGTCCTGACCTGTAGTATCTATAATAAGTAGCACCGAATAACTTTCCTATCAGATGGTTAAATAGTATTCCAAAAATAGTTATAACAATTTAGTCACACATGCAGGGACATTTCAGATAGAAAAATCTGTTTTTAACACTTCAATGAAGGTCTGATTTTATTCTAAAGTGAATGGTTACTTTTTAACATGTCTACAAATTGTCCATCAGAAGATGGTGTTAGAGTTCTTGTGTTGCCTTGGCGAATTATTCCTGTACAAAGCAAAAGCATTCTCATGGTGACGTGAATGCCAGGTGGCTGGATAACAGAGAAGCCTTGGCTTTGTTTACATCCTCATGAGATAGGGAGCGAGGTACCATTGTTATGGCTAGCAATGGATCTTCCCATGAAGGCGAAGCCTCCTGATTTCCTTCTGTGGGAAGCCTTTCCCAGGCCCCCCCTGAGCAAGGAGGAGGGGGGGGAACTCAGTGCGTAGATGCAGCACTGCCAACCAATGCTGTGTGCTTTGAGGCCTAGTGTGTGTAACAGCTAACTTCCAGCCAATCAGAAAGCTAGAAGAACTGAATATACAACCATGCAAAATGGTGTTCTATGTCTTCTTGATTTCTAGTGTCTTTTAGTCATGTAGTTCCTCACGTGTTCACTTCCCGTGGACTGGGCAGAGTGAGCTATGCCTGGCTTTGGGTATAGGCCATGGCAGGAACTCTGGCCCTGGGATCAATACACGGAACTCTGCTTATAAGTTTGTTTTGTTTTTCCTTTTACAATGATGTATCTTGTATATTCATCTTTTTCATTTTTGCAATGATGTGATTGTATCTGCATTATTGCCTTATGCTATCAGTAAACACTGTTGGCCCTAAAAAGCTGCATTCTTGTCTGTTTATTCTCAAGCCTCGGTTTTTCCCCTTTAAGCCAGCATATATCCCATCAGGTTACGGGCCCAGAGAGAAATTTGCGTTTTTCTTTGCTGCGTTGGACCTGGCTGTGAAAGGGAGTTTGTTTTTAGAGGCTGGTTTCGGAGTAAACATGTTGTCTTTGAGTGGTCAGCAATGGCTGAACAGTGTCTGGTCAGTCTGCCATTTGAGGCTTTAGATGGCACAAACTATCTGACCTGGTGTGTGGAGATGAAATAATTCTTTTTGCAAGAAGAAGATTTGTGGCAGTAAGTGGCAAATCCACCTTCAGAGGATCTCTCTGAAGAAGTGCAAGCATGTTTGGACTGTGCTTATGGCATTTTTGCTTTTGGGACTCAACTCCTCTGAATGGAATTATATCAGCTACTCCAGAACTGCAAAATGAGAGCTGAGAAGCTGTTGGAGCCTTTGATGCACAGTGGAACTCTGTTGCCCTTGGTGGTCTATTAAGACAGCTTTATGGTTTGAAGCTGCAACCGGTGAGACTGTGATGACCCACCTTGGTGAGTTCAAGACTTTGTTTGCTGCAAGAAGGCATGAACAAGAAGGCATGTTTTTTCTGGGGCTGTGAAAAAGCGTGCGTGCCTTTGTCAAGCCTGGTCATAGGTTTGATCTACTGGTCGAGAAAGCAAAGACCTTGTTGTGGATTATTGTACAAGCCACTTCCAGAAGCTGCATTGCAAGTCATCTGTTCCTGTTCCTACGATTTGCAAATAGCGTTCCAGCTGCAGTAAAACCTGGGATGGAATTTACAATAGCCGTGTTTTGGTGTGCTGCTTCTCAGAAACTTTCTACAAAGCTGTTCCCTGCCCCGATGTCCAGCGGATGCTGTCAGTGCAATAAGCCCGGTTTACGAAGGGAGGGGACGCCAGATGCCAGGAGTCAGCTGAACAACGAATCCAAGTTTTCTACTCTGCCGGACTGCTGTTGTGTAAGCATTTGCAGAGACTCTGTTTTTGAATTCGGCTCCTGTAAAGTTTGTAAACATGGACGGTTATTGTTACAAATTTCAAGCCTTGAGTTCAGCAAGTAATTTTAGCTGCTAATTCTGTGAAATGTATATGTGTACACTTGTTGTTTTTCTCTCCTCAGTGTTCCAGCCCTGGTCAAGTCTGAGTGCAGGTGCTGAATGTTTCATTGCGATATGAAACTGAATGAGTTAGAAGCTGAGTGTGTTAGAGACAAACCTGTAAAATCAAGTGTGTGAGATGCTTCCTAAGAAGGAGAGTGTGTGGACAGGACATTGTGTGTTTAATGTTCCTCACATCATAAATGCATCCATAAAGTTTTCACAAAGTACTGGGGTATCCCGGGATGGGAAAGTGTGTCTCAGATAGCCAAATGCATTCTGGGTTAGAACCCAGGAGATGTGCAAAAGTTTCTTGATTGTGCTGTGTGTAAACAATCTAAAATATCAAGACTGTGTCTGTTGCTAGGCAAAGTGACAGAGTGTTAACTAGACCATTTCAGTTGGTTCATAGAGACCTAGTTAGCCCCCATGTCCCAAGTAATGGTGGGGTGCGAGTTTCATGTTCCTTCTGGTTGATGATCATACCTGCTTGTGTTGTTGCTACTTGTTGAAGTCTAAAGCGAAGGTCTGTGCTCGCTTTGAAGTGTATGTAGCAAGAGTAGGAAGAGAATATGGTCAGTTCCAGTCAGATTGTAGTGGAGTGTTCCTGAGCCATGTGTTCCAGAATTGGCTTTGTAGGAAAGTATTCTCCCAAAGACTTGCCAATGTTGGAATTCTTGCTGAGTGTTGGTGTTGTGAATACCATTAAAAATAGCCTGTTGTTAGTTGCTCAAGTGCCATCCCATGTCTGGGGAGAGGCTGCCTTGATTGCAGTGTGTGTTTTCTAACTAACAGGGTGTAGAATTCAACTGTAAAAAGAAGTTATTTTTCTTTGGTATGGCAAACGCCCTTCACTGAAGTACCTACATATCTGTGAAACATTTGCGTGTGTTCACAACCCCAGGTCACAGAGAAGGAAGAACCAAGGAAGCAGAGTGCTTCAGGTTGTTGGTTGTTGGTTGTTGATTAAAAACCAAGGCTTATCGGTGTTTCATTAAGCCATGGTCAAATCCAAATCTCCAGAAGTGCTTTATTTTTAAGCAGCCTACTGGTTGGGAAAGGCTGTATGCTAAGGTTGCAGAAGTGTTGCTGCATTGCTAGTGTAAACCCACTGTCCATGGTTCAGTAGATGGGCAAAAACCAGTTCAGGTTTCTTCTGTTCCCCAGTCTCCAAGTGTGAAAAGGGCCCCTCAGGTGAAGGAAGTGGAAATTTCACCTGAGCAGTTGCAGGGCCTGGAGGGGGAGTCAGGTATTGGGGAAAGAAGACGGTGATGGGGAAAGTACAGTGGTCATTCCTCATGGGTCCTCTTATTCCAGGGTGTGAAGCCTGACAGATTTGTGATTTAGCAGGTGACAGAGTGTCAAGTTACCTGAGAAAACCCAGTCTTTGCTAGATGTGTTGCTCCTGCCTTTGAGAGGCAAGAAGAACATTGGACCACAGCTGTGGATAATCAGTTTGAGTTTTGGTGAAGTGTTGAAAGTAACCAACCTATCCTTTGTTTCAGTAAGCTGTAGGTTCCAGATGAGTGTTCAGAAAGACATTTCTTTCTGATAATACTCTGCAGTGTAAAGCCAGTGTTGCCCAGGGATTTGTTCACAAGAAGGAGTTTGTGAACTGTGGATCTAGTGTATGCACCCACAGCTAGGCCAGAATATTTACGTGTGGTGCGTCTTCTGGTTGCGTAGCGTGGAAACAGGTGTCCATTTACATATTGTGATGTTGGCACAGCATATTTGAATGTAGATCTCCCTGAAACAGTGTGTGTAAGGCAAGCGTTTTGGCTCTACATGTGTGACAATTCTCAAACAATTAATTGACTTAACAGGGTGCTTTATGGATTTTAAAGCAGGCCAGTCATTGATAGCATGGTGCAGATGCTAACTGGGATGTGTAGAAAACGTGCTGTTTTCTATGTGTACATAAGAAAGTGTAGAAGTTTGTGTAGGACTTCGAACTTATGTGAGTTGTTTTCTGCTTAGAAACTGAAGTTTTCCACCTTGCATAAGAATTTGTCAGTCAGCTGAGATAGAATGCCAGCTGAGGAAGTAAGGCACAAATTCAAACATTTATCTTGGTGATGAAGGTACAAAAGCCCAGAACAGAGATGGTTCTTGGTTTCCTACAGAGTGTCATTTGTGTAAAGGAAAGCTAATCCTTAATTTGTTGTACAGTATATCACTCTGCAGAATGCAGTTGCCCTGAATTAGTTTTGCCCAGGTAGGGTACCAAGCTTGCAAAATGATTTAGCCCTCAATGTGAGCTTGCAAAGGGTTGAAACAGCCCTGCGATTTTCTTAAAATCAAAACAAACCTTTGCTTCAAACAGAGCAGCTGGCAGGATTGGAATTCCTTATCTATGCTAGCTGCAATTCTTGCAAAGGAGGGGGCAATGAGGGCAATGTTTTTCTGTTCCTATCTGTACTGTGTTTCTGTTACTACATAAGTTGTATTTTATGTATTAGTATGTATCTGAATAAAACATTGCATGAAATATATATTCTGCATTACATATGTGTAACAAGTGTTTTTAAACCATTTTCTAGTGTTGATGACTATTGGTTGTAAAAACTGTAACTTGAATAGTGTGATTATTACATGTATTAACCTTTGTTGTTTCTGTTTCTGTACAAATGTATTTTAAAGCTTTGAACAACTTTGTTACTCCCATTTATAGGAAAATTTGGGAGGGGTGTTAGAGTTCTTGTGTTGCCTTGGCGAATTATTCCTGTACAAAGCAAAAGCATTCTCATGGTGACGTGAATGCCAGGTGGCTGGATAACAGAGAAGCCTTGGCTTTGTTTACATCCTCATGAGATAGGGAGCGAGGTACCATTGTTATGGCTAGCAATGGATCTTCCCATGAAGGCGAAGCCTCCTGATTTCCTTCTGTGGGAAGCCTTTCCCAGGCCCCCCCTGAGCAAGGAGGAGGGGGGGGAACTCAGTGCGTAGATGCAGCACTGCCAACCAATGCTGTGTGCTTTGAGGCCTAGTGTGTGTAACAGCTAACTTCCAGCCAATCAGAAAGCTAGAAGAACTGAATATACAACCATGCAAAATGGTGTTCTATGTCTTCTTGATTTCTAGTGTCTTTTAGTCATGTAGTTCCTCACGTGTTCACTTCCCGTGGACTGGGCAGAGTGAGCTATGCCTGGCTTTGGGTATAGGCCATGGCAGGAACTCTGGCCCTGGGATCAATACACGGAACTCTGCTTATAAGTTTGTTTTGTTTTTCCTTTTACAATGATGTATCTTGTATATTCATCTTTTTCATTTTTGCAATGATGTGATTGTATCTGCATTATTGCCTTATGCTATCAGTAAACACTGTTGGCCCTAAAAAGCTGCATTCTTGTCTGTTTATTCTCAAGCCTCGGTTTTTCCCCTTTAAGCCAGCATATATCCCATCAGATGGGACTCCCAGGTCGGAAGATGGTCAAAATGCTACTGGGGAGGAACAAAGGATAAGTTCAACTAGCCCCAGATGTGATGACGCAGATAGCTCAAAGCCGAAAGGACGGCTAGCGGCCGACGGTGCTGGTGGTGAACGACGAATCCGATGTTCTAAAGATCAACACACCATAGGAACCTGGAATGCAAGATCTATGAGCCAGGGCAAATTGGATGTGGTTATTGGTGAGATGTCAAGATTAAATATAGACATTTTGGGTGTCAGTGAACTGAAATGGACTGGAATGGGCCACTTCACATCAGAAGACCACCAGATCTACTACTGTGGACAAGAGGACCACAGAAGAAATGGAATAGCCTTCATAATTAATAATAAAGTGGCTAAACTAGTGCTTGGATACAATCCAAAAAAATGATAGAATGATCTCAATTTGAATTCAGGGTAAGCCATTTAACAAAAAAAGGGACGCGGTGGCTCAGCAGGTTAAACTGCTGAGCTGTAGACTGCCGATCAGAAGATCGGCAGTTCGAACCCCACGCGACAAGGTGAGCTCTTGTTGCTAGTCCCAGCTCCTGTCAACCCAACAGTTCGAAAGCCTTGCAAGTAGATAAATGGGTACCACCTTAAGTGGGAAAATTTGCTGGCGTACTGTCGGGAAGTCGGTTCCACCGGAGGAGAAAAGATCGGAGGAAGATCGAATGGCGGCGGTGACGACGGACCCGGGAGTAACATCTACAGGACGTTAGCAGCCAGCTCAAGGCATCTTGGGAATTGTAGTCCGGAGCCTTAGAAGAGCCGGTTCCCTTACCCCCTCTCCTGGTGCGCGGGTTAATGACACTGTATAGTTGGTGAATTGTATCATATGGAAAAATGTATATGTATGTAAGCCGCCTAGAGTCCTCCGTTAGGGAGGGGATAGGCGGGGTATAAATATCACAATAAATAAATAAACATCACAGTGATCCAAATATATGCCCGAACCACAGATGCTGAAGAAGCAGAAGTAGATCAGTTCTATGAGGATCTGCAGCACCTACTGGATAATATGCCAGAAAGAGATGTTATTTTCATTACAGGAGACTGGAATGCTATGGTGGATAGTCAAACAACACCTGGAATTACAGGTAAGCATGGTCTAGGAGAACAAAATTAAGCGGGACATGGGCTGATAGAATTTTGCCAAGACAACTCACTGTGCATAACAAACACTCTCTTCCAGCAACCTAAAAGATGACTTTATACATGGACTTCACCAGATGGTCGACACCGAAATCAGATTGACTACATCCTTTGTAGCCAAAGATGGCGGACATCTATACAGTCGGTAAAAACAAGACCTGGAGCTGACTGTAGTTCAGATCACGAACTTCTTATTGCACAATTTAGAATCAGACTAAAGAGAATAGGGAAGACCCACAGATCAGTTAGATATGAGCTCACTAATATTCCTAAGGAATATGCAGTGGAGGTGAAGAATAGATTTAAGGGACTAGATTTAGTAGATAGGGTCCCAGAAGAACTATGGACAGAAGTTCGCAACATTGTTCAGGAGGCGGCAACAAAAAACGTCCCAAAGAAAAAGAAAACCAAGAAGGCAAGATGGCTGTCTGCTGAGACACTGGAAGTAGCCCAAGAAAGAAGGAAAGCAAAAGGCAACAGTGATAGGGGGAGATATGCCCAATTAAATGCAAAATTCCAGAGGTTAGCCAGAAGAGATAAGGAATTATTTTTAAACAAGCAATGTGCGGAAGTGGAAGAAGACAATAGAATAGGAAGGACAAGAGACCTCTTCCAGAAAATTAGAAACATCGGAGGTAAATTCCAGGCAAAAATGGGTATGATCAAAAACAAAGATGGTAAGGACCTAACAGAAGCAGACGAGATCAAGAAAAGGTGGCAAGAATATATGGAAGATCTGTATAAAAGGTAAAGGTTCCCCCCGCACATTTGTGCAGTCGTGTCCGACTCTAGGGGCCGGTGCTCATCTCAGTTAGTTAGCTGAACAGCCAGCGTTGTCCGAAGACACTTTCACGGTCATGTGGCCGGCATGATGCACGCAGAACGCTGTTACCTACCCACCGAAGTGGTACCTATTAATCTACTTGCATGTGCATGCTTTCGAATTGCTAGGTTGGCAAGAGCTGGGGCTAGTGCGGGAGCTCACTCTGTCACGCGGGGCTAGGGATTCGAACCTCCGAACATGCGATCTTCCAATCAACAAGCCTGGCATCTTACCCGCTGAGCCACCACACCCTTAAGATCTGTATAGGAAGGATAATAATATTGGGGATAGATTTGATGGTGTGGTCAGTGAGTTCGAGCCAGACAACCTGAAGAGTGAGGTTGAATGGGCCTTAAGAAGCATTGCTAGTAACAAGGCAGCAGGACACGACCGGTATCCCATCTGAACTTTTTAAAATCTTGCAAGATGATGCTGTCAAGGTGATGCATGCCATATGCCAGCAAATTTGGAAAACACAAGAATGGCCATCAGATTGGAAAAGATCAACTTATATCCCCATACCAAAAAAGGGAAGCACTAAAGAATGTTCAAACTATCGAACAGTGGCACTTATTTCACATGCCAGTAAGGTAATGCTCAAGATCTTGCAAGGTAGACTCCAGCAATTCATGGAGCGAGAATTGCCAAATGTACAAGCTGGGTTTAGAAAAGGCAGAGGAACTAGAGACCAAATTGCCAATATCCGCTGGATAATGGAGAAAGCCAGGGAGTTTCAGAAAAACATCTATTTCTGTTTTATTGACTATTCTAAAGCCTTGTAGATCATAACAAATTGTGGCAAGTTCTTGGTGGTATGGGGATACCAAGTCATCTTGTCTGCCTCCTGAGGAATCTGTATAACCACCAAGTAGCAACGGTAAGAACAGACCATGGAAAAACAGACTGGTTTAAGATTGGGAAAGGAGTACGGCAGGGTTGTATACTCTCACCCTACCAATTCAACCTGTACGCAGAACACATCATGCGACGAGAGAGAAAAAGTGGAGGCAGTGACAGACTTTGTATTTCTAGGCGCAAAGATTACTGCAGATGCTGACTGCAGCCAGGAAATCAGAAGACGTCTACTTCTTGGGAGGAGAGCAATGACAAATCTTGATAAAATAGTTAAGAGCAGAGACATCACGCTGACAACAAAGATCTGCATAGTTAAAGCAATGGTATTCCCTGTAGTAACCTATGGCTGTGAGAGCTGGACCATAAGAAAGGCTGAGCAAAGGAAGATAGATGCTTTTGAACTGTGGTGTTGGAGGAAAATTCTGAGAGTGCCTTGGACTGCAAGAAGATCAAACCAGTCCATACTCCAGGAAATAAAGCCAGACTGCTCACTTGAGGGAATGATATTAAAGGCAAAACTGAAGTCCTTTGGCCACATAATGAGAAGACAGGATACCCTGGAGAAAGAAGCTGATGCTGGGGAAAGTGGAAGGCAAAAGGAAGAGGGGCCGACCAAGGGCAAGATGGATGGATGATATTCTGGAGTTGACGGACTCCACCGTGGGGGAACTGGGGGTGGCAACGGCCGACAGGAAGCTCTGGCATGGGCTGGCCCATGAAGTCACGAAGAGTTAGAAGCGACTGAACAAATAAACAACAAAAACAAATTGTCCTTATAACATTTTAATTTTTTACTTCTCAATGCTGCCCTTCAGAGCTACTCTTAGATTAATTTATTGGAGTCTAGCATTCATAATAATCTGAAGCTATTTGTTAATGAGAATTGATTTGGGGGCTGTCTATTGTATTTCCGAGAAAACATGCCTGTTATTTTTTTAAAAAGTAATTGAGGAAAGAGGCAGTGAGAGTTGGGAAGCAGTTTTGTATTGCTATATATTCCCTCAGTTCAGAGCTTTCCAAACTGTGTCGCGACACAAAAGTGTGTCGCCACACACAGCGCGGTGTGTCGCCACACCACCCGGAAGCGGCGGCGCGTGCGTGCACGGCGGCAGCAGCGGCGCGGGATCAGTGCTTCCACGTTTTAGTGGAGGTTGTTGCCGCCCGCGCGCCGCCGCACACCCCCCGTGCCGCCGCTGTGTGCGCGCGCGCCTCCGCCGCCGCTGGTGTGTCGCCAGCGGCGGCACTTTGGAAAGCCCTGCCTCAGTTGCTTAATCTTAGACCTTTATCTTGTTTGTTGTATGATAAAGTAAAAAAGTGGAGTTGGTCCTACTGAAAATTATTTGTTTATTTATTGGATTTATTCGAATTCCTGCAGGAAGCTGTAGGTTCCAGCCTCAAAGACCACAGTCCTTAAAATTGCTAGTTCTATTAACTGCAATCAGCAATAGTTTTTTCCCCCTTGTTTCTTTGTACAGCATAATGCTGGCAAAAGCCAAGGTTGTTTCCATATAAATTCTGTTTTTTCCCCAGATTTGCCATCCTTTGTTTATACACTTTTTATAGCTAATCCAAACAATGTTATGATCAAATTGTTACATTCCAGTTTCTAGGGTATTAAGGGCTTCACATTGCCCCCTAGCCTCAGAAAGTTTTATTTATTATTTATTATTTAAATTTATTGGCCACCCAACTCCAGTGGACTTTTGTGCCTGCCTTTTACATTTTCTTTTCCTTTACAAATAATTTCTAGTTTCTGTGAAATAAGAGTTACTCATACTGGATAAGAGCATGTGCCAATTTAGTCTAGTAGCCCAATTTCAACTTTGACCAAACTGATGGCCTTGCAAAAAGCAAGAAAATAGCTTCTCCTTATTGCTTGCTTCCCTTGTCATGATCAGAGACCGTAGAAACCTCAAAAATCAGAAATAAGGAGCCTTTCCTGCCTCCAAATCTGGGTCTGAAAAATGGCCTAAGTTTTAATAGTTTTGTAACTACTTTCTTTCAAATAATGATGCCTATATAATAATAACCGCTTGTGCTTTTGCTGCCAGCAGCAATCAAATTCTCCATTTGTATGGATTTGTCTGATTCTTTCAGAGAACTGAAGGAAGGAAAGGAGGAGGTGGATTAGGGCCTTAGACACCTGCAGTTATCATAATGACCTGGTCATTCAGCAGTCATTGTGACTTCCATAATTGCCTGCTTTGTGCAAAGACTCAGTTTATAACCTGTACCAAAGCCAAAATAAAGAGCGTTTTGCTTTGTTAGCTTTCCTCTTGTTCCACAAACAAAAATACCTCCATTATTCTTTCTCTGGATTGCTTGGTGACATGGTATTTAGTGATACACTGTATTTACTTGAAAAGATGATTAGTTCTTTTCTCCAATTTATTTTCCATTAACATGAAATGGTTATCTTAGATTTCATGAGAATACAGTAAAAGAGGTAAATAAGGTGTTTCTTCCTTTGAAGAAAAATGAGGTTTGCCTTCCTTCTGTGACAATACGGTTGATTATTTGGATTTGGACTTTTGATTAAATGTTGGTTGAGTTTTGTGCATACAAGTAGCCCTCGACTTACGACTGTTCATTTAACGATGGTCCGAAGTTATGACGGCCTCGGAATGGGTGCTTTACGGCCTGTAAAGCACTTCCGAGTGTCACAAAACATCACACCACCACCCCGCAGTCACATGATCGCATTTTGGGCGCTTGGCAACCGGCTTGCATTTACGACCGGTTACAGTGTTCTGCGGTCACGTAATTGTGTTTTGCGACGTTTTTTGCCATTTTCCAGCAAAAAACACCCATTGGGGAAGCTAGATTCACTTAACAACCATGGTGATTCATTTAATGACCCATGTTTCACGTAATGCCCACCATAAAATGGTCATAAAATCGGGGGGCCGGTCATGGCTTACAATGGAAATCTTGGTCCCAATTGTGGTCGTAAGTCGAGGACTGCCTGTAAAACCATGTTTAGCAATTATAGTTATGTATTTTATTGCTTGTTAATATCAATCAAATATGGTATGTAGTATTTGTGTGTGTGTGTGGTGCGTGTGTTCTGGCATAACTAGAGGTAACCTTGTGATACCAAACAGGTATGAGTCTTGATGGATATTCAGTTCAGTAGCACAGTCTATACTACAGTAGTATTAACCCATACTTCCCAATTGCCCAAGCCCAGTACAGTACTGTTATTTTCTTGCCTTTCTTTAGATTCTAGTTGAACTAATGGGAAGCATAAGGCAAGTGAATAAAGAGCAGAATACTTTGGCAAATGACACATTTAATGCATTGTAACTGCTGACATGAAACCTGGGTCTGTTAGAAATGTTACATTTGTGTACATGGAACCTAGTAAACTTCATGCATCTTTTAATTCTATTAAAACATTCAGAATTCCTTAGAATTAATCTCCTACTGGTTTTTTATTTTGTTTTGCTCAAGATAAAATGTTTGATAAAGAATCACTGCTTTTAAAACACTTGTCCTTCTGTTTCACAGAAATATCTGTGGTCCACCTTGCATATCTGTTTCTTTAATGGAATCCAAGATAAGATGTAATTCATTTGAGCTTCTAGTAATTTCAGAGTCTGTGATATGTACTTACTGCTTGCTGAGAGAATACACCCAGGGCTAGATTTTGGGTTGGATTTGAAAAACAAAACACAACACTTTTTTAATATTGTTAAATATTTAATTTAATATTGAAAGTGTCATAAAATCTGTCAAAGCGAAGCTCAGAAAATAACTAATTAATCTGCAAGGATACATAAGAATGAAGTATTTTCTATCTAGCTGTTGGCATGGAGCTAATACATACTGTAGCTGTCCCATTCAGATAATTTAGTACATTGGTCTCTATTTAAGAATGTGAATACTGATCAGAAATCCTCCAGGTGAAGTTGTTAAATTATTTGCCAATTGTCTGGCTTATTGTGATATATATTGCAATAGAATTTGATTCATTAGCAGTAGCTGACACCTTCAGAATAATTTCTGATAAAAGCTATGAGCAATACATTGTGACTGGTTGGAAAAATTAAGGCACTTTTTTTCAAACCGATGTGTTCTGAAGAATGTAGCATTCTTGAAAGTTTATAAGGATTTCTCAATGAGATTTGGTTCCTGCTGGGATCTGTTTCTGTGCAGGGAATGTTCAGGAAGAACTTTGTGAGACTCATTAGGCTTAGTCATTATCTTGCTTTAACTGTGGATCCAAGGTTTGACATACATGGATCTTAAAGCCTGCCCCTAGCAGCCTCAGAACAAATGGTGCATGCTTCAGCCTGTCTCCTTGTCCCTAATTCTCTATAGATACCTGTCTTTTGCTTTACCTGACTGCTTTTATAATAGTTATTTTGACAGTTAGGGCTTCTTTGTACTGCTAAGTACAATCATTTCAGTTGTATCAAAGTCATGATTTTGTCACTGTTACTTGTGGGATGCTGCTTGGAGAAGATGCATCCTGCCTAGGGTCTATCTTCCGGTGACCAAAATGTATGTCACCTTTCCATTGGGATATGGGATGGACCAGAAGGAATTAAAACTAACTAGAACAGATTAAGCAGTCTACTCAAATGCATTTCACAAATTAATTTTATCGGCGTTTATCAGATTAAGATATGTAGGCAGATAAAATTAATTTGTAAAATGCATTTGATTAGACTGCTTAAGGAAAGATGAGGAAATGCTAAACTCTGTTTCTTCCAAGGGAATTGATGTTAGGCAAGAAATTCTCTTTTTCAATTATGTCAAATATGCAGAAACAAATTTATATGTCCCCCCAAAAAATGGACTTAAAAAAAAGAAACTTGCATGGCAGTGATGTTAATTGCCTTTCTCACTTCCTGCTTCTTCCCCAGTTATAATGTTCCTAATGTTAATACTACAAACACAACAGAGATAATACAGCATTGCTTGTCCTGTGTCTAATTGAGTAGCAATAATATCACTAGAGTGGCTCATACACACAAGCTACTCAGGCAAAGGGTCACTCTCAAGTTTGATGGCATAAGTAGCTTAAGTGGAACCTCCAGGAGGGGTCAAAACAGGCAAGATGGCATCCATGGCATTGCAATCCAAGCTCCACCCCTTTAAATGTCGCTCACATCTAAGGAGGGCCCCAGCTTCATGACAGCATGTTATGTGCTTTCAGGGTATGTCTTAAATTTAATAGGCATGTGAGGACATGGTCAGAGTGAAATATTTATCACTTCCCTTTCAGCCATGCTTAAGAGAAATCATCTGGTTTTTTTCTTTAAAAAATGTGTTGTTTCTGTTTTGTAGATCAGTCTTACTGTGATCGGTTGCGACAGGACACAGCTTTTCTAACCAGCAATGGCAGACTGAGTGAACAGCTGGTTGATAAAATTATTCTTCAGCTAAACCGAGTTTATCCCCAAATTCTCACCATTAAAGAAGCTGAAAAGGTAATCAAGAGAAAATGGTGTTTCCAGATACATGTTGTTTTTTCTGTGCTCATTTTATGCAATTAGGGTTGCATTCTTGAATTCTTTTTTGGATTCTAAAGCTCTAGTATCTGGATGTGGCTCAGAATGGTCAAGATCCAGAAAGCAGTAATTTCTGGTGGTCTGAGAATAGAGACCAGAATGAAAACTTTCCTGTGTAGGTAAGATACACAATAATTCTTATCCCTTTTGACATTCTCTCCATTCTGTATGCACATATACAGAATATCAGATACCTTATTGCAGTTCTTTTACAACATTTGTAGTATATGATTAAAGAATTGAAAAATACATATTGTAGAAAACATTGATTTTATGGGTGGAGATTTTGAAATCTGAGACTTGTTCCATGTGTAACTGGTGAAGCCACAGCATAGAATCCTAAATACCCAAGTCCCCTTCTTTATCATTTATGTAGCTCAATTCCATTCAGGTTTGTTAGGTAGATGTGCACAGGATTGCAATATTAGCATCTCTTTACACCAAGGATAAGTCTCATGAAGGTAATTCTAAGAACAGATATGAATACTCATATATACACTGTTGATGGATATTCTCTGTTCATACATTTGCCGGTGTATAGATGGACTCAAGCATAAGTGGTCTTTGTCAGAGGTGCAGTACACACAGCGTATTTTATTAGAAGTGTAGTATTTCTACTGGTGGGGGAAAACAGCTCAACTATTCAAGTCCACAGCTGCAGTGTGTGTGTGTGTGTGTGTGTGTGTGTGTGTGTGTGTGTGTGTATTACTGTGCACAGATGTTATGAATGAGAATAGCTCAGCCCATGTCTTGGCATATGGGCTAGAATATTATTTCGTTCCTACTGTAGAGAAAAATGGGAACCGAAGAGGTTAACCTAATGGTCCTTCTCTTAGTGAATGAGACACTTCAGTACATGAGACTCTGATTCTCTGCGTGCATTAGTTTTGTTCCTGGCAGACTCCCAAGTCCTTGACTCTGCAGCTTGTTCTAGGAGAAAATGGATTCTTTTCTTTTTTTTCCAATAATGTTAATAAAAGTTTTAAAGACAAAGGTAAAAACTAATACAAACTAATGTAAAGTAAGGAAGAAAAAAGAAAAAGAAAGAAATCAAGGGGAAAGCTAAAAGTGCAAGAAAGAAAGAAAAGTAAAAAAAATAGAAAAGAAAGAAAAAAGATACAAAGAAGTGGCTTCCAATCTTCCTCACAGCAGTTATAAGTACAATTATAAATTTACCTCTTTCCCTAAAGTTACATCATGAATTTCTTCTTTCTATAGTCTATTCTAATCATTAAAACTGTAAATCATAAGTTCATTTTTTTCTGTTTTATGCAAAACGTCCGTAAGGGGTTTCCAGCCAGTAATAAATGTAGATACTGTTTTTTCTCTGTTCAAAGAAGTCAATTTGGCCATCTCAGCAAGTTCCATCACCTTCACCAATCATTCCTCCATTGTAGATATTGCCGAATGGAACAAACTGAATTCTTGAACCAAGGTTCCAGGGTAGTGTCACCAGAAAAAACGCAAGGTACACTAGATGTAAACAGAAAGTCAGTATGTCTGATCTCTCTTACAAAGGATAAACAGTTTGTTGCATATATACAGAATGGGGAACTTGCTGATGGAGGAAAGAAGATCATTTATTCCTTCCTTCGCTAACTAGCCCTGCTAAGCCAACAGTGGCGTGGGGAAGTGTTGTTTATCCAGGAATCTAGGAAACACTAGTCCCTGGCATGCTGCTAGAGCAAAATTAGTCCTTCTCTGGCTTGGATTAAAATCTGAAAGAGAGGCTAGGGTTCTCTGTATTGTATCGCATACTTCTTTTAGAGGAACATGTGGGAGTTGCTATCATTTTTATTCCAAGCCAAGAAGTGGTAACACTTAATGTCAGGAAACCATATGTGGAAGGTAAGAAAATATTTTTAATTGACAGATTGTTGCATAGCTCCTTCAAGTAAAGCTGTTTTAATTAGATAGCACTTACCTAAATAGCATCAAGCCTCAAAATGGTATGAACGTATACCCACAGTATTTGGATTCTTGTTCTGTAGCTGCAGGAAACATATCCATGTGTTTGTTAATATTCATGTAGAACTCTGAGTGGCATTGCCCTCTGTTTGCAGTCAGAACATTCAGTCTGAAACAAAATCTTGCATAGTATTCTCAGTGTAATTGTCTCTTGTTTACACCTGCACACACACATCTTCTCCAACAAAGGAAATCACAATTGCATTACTGTATCAAATAGGAATGAGCTGATTTACATGCAGATGCACTCCCAAGTCTGAATGCTTCCAACTGGTGCATAGGCTATGATTTTTCAGTTCAATCCACAAAAGTATCAAAATGTGGATATAGGCTGTAGATAATCAAATTGGGCTATACCAGGTGCTGTGTGATGATTTGAATTTGCCCCTCAAGCTGTACCTCATAAATAAATAATCAGGTAACCCAGCAGTTTTGAAAATATATAATCCAACTGTTATCTGGAGCTGCCTCAGTCCTTAAGTAAAACACACATTACATCTATACCTATCTCTCTTCCTCCACCAGTTCGACAGACAAGTTTAAAATATGTACCTGTGATATTTTGCACATCACACATCAGGACATGTACAGTGTGCATGCTTGATACAGATGTCAGTTCAATCATTAAAGTGTCCTAATGGCTTTTGTGGAATCAGCAGAATCTTGCAAGAAACCTGGTCATACCAGTTTTAATTCTGAGGACTTCATGGTAAAAGATTTTATGTATGCAAGCATAAATTTCTTCAGTTTTACTAAAATGTGTGAAATGAGACTGTTACGGACACTGCTTGTAACTGAAAAATGCAAATGCTCTTTTGGAAACCTGTATAATTCTGTGACTGCGGTTGGTAGAGTAGGTGGAGAAATTTGGAGTGGGGGATAAAAAGAAGTTGACAAAAGAAGATTAACTACCTCATCTGTCTTTTTAACAAAAAGACATGTCTTAAATCCCCCTTTCTGAGACTGTTTTTCATTACCAAAAGCAGGCAGTGGAGCATTGAAATGTTTTTTGGAAAATTATATTTATACCACATGCATTTCTCACCTATAACAACACTATGTAGGTGGCCCATATTATACTGTGACGTCATGGATAACAAAACTGAAGAATGAGACTTTGAGTCTGTGAGAATTGGCATTAGGTTCTGGAATCAGTGATTGGCCTCTTGCTCCCACAAACTCTCCCTTCCATAGCGGCTATTTGTACCTCCTCCTGCTTGCTCAGTCATGATGGATCTCACTGGGTAAGCCTAGTCACAAAGGTCTATGTAGCTTGCTGTTGGCAGATGGCCTTCAGAGCTACTGACTTAGCTGGTGATGGAGTGAGTCGCTCCACTTGCTCCACAAGACTTTTACTAGCTTCTTTGCTCTGCCGGCTCTTTCTCCATATCAGTGGAAGGGCCTCTTTATTGGGCAACTGGATGCTGATGCTGCCCGGAGTCTGTTCATGGTTTGGAGTGGTCTGTGGATGGTCTTGACATCCAGCAGTGCAGTTGGAAGGCCCATCAAGTGGAACACACAAGAGCTGTATGGAGCAGAGAAGCTGGTGTGAGCATCATGGCCAAAGCAATGTGACTCCCTCCGTCACCTGGAAGTGGGTCATTCGAAAGCAGAGGAAGACCAGGATTTGCAACAAAATCACATGAAACCTTGCAACCAGGTTGAAAGAACAAGGTTTACCAATGCTGAGTGAAGAGAAGGTGGACCAAATTCAGCTACCTTGCACAGACAAAGTAACTCCAACCCTTAACAAATATACTTTACACATGCAGAAGAACCCACCTGCCATTTTGCACATGTGTATAGTAACAAAAAACAAGGCCAAAACTGTGAAAATCTTTACATGCTGTATGAGCCAAGATCTCTAATTATCAATTGCAGATAACACAAAGCTACAGATCATGTAACCATGGATAACGAGGGCTACCTATATCATTGTACATTTCTAAGACCACAACGGAGATAATCTTAACCTTGAATGTATAGCATAATCATTCCTTATTATTTTAAGCATTTAAAGGATGAGTATTTCTGCTGGTATTTCTCATAGAAAATGTTTTATTCCTATCCTGTCAATGAAGCAATATCAACAGGTTATGTAGAATCACACATTCTCCTGCAGTAGATAAGTTTGAACAAGCTACAAATCTAGTTTTGTACTCTTTCATGTGCTGTAGGAATGAGATAGGGGACTGTTTTAACGATGTAGTTATGGTGCTGAAATCTAGTTCTTGAAGTCTAAACAGTACTTTTTCTCTACAGTTTCGAAATCCCAAAACTCCTCTTCATAGTCGGCTATCAAACCTTATAGCTCACTTGCAAAAGAAAGGGGACAAACCGTGTCAAGAATTTTACCGAGCTTTACAGATCAATGCTGAACAGCTCTATAACAACTTGCCAAGCAGGAGAATTCTAAGTAAGTTGGATGCTTCCAGCTTTCTTCAGTCCTTCTGTTTTAATTCTACCATTTTCTTATGTTCCAATCTGTCTCTTTTCAGAAACTTAAGTGAAACTTCTGCCATTCTATTTTGTATAAATACTCAGAGCTGCCCAAGTTCTCTGGCAATTAAATGTTTATTCTCAATTCCTGTTTGAGGATTTTTGTGATTACAGCTTGATATCTATTTACAATTACTTTTTTGTTTGTAGGTATCATTGGCAATACCCAGGTATATATTTCAGTATATACTTCTGCATAATTTGAGTTCTCAAGCTGCTTGTTAAAAACATAGGAAAGTGCTGTTTGCTTCTGGGCGAAGAGGTTAAAGGCTACAGACATACAGGACTCAGTTATGCCTTGATTAGACAGTCATCACCTACATTTGCAAAGATGTCTCCTGGCCTAGAAGGTTAACGTCATTTTCAGAGTGAATTGCATGCATTCTATTAGGACAAATTTTAAAACTATTGCTTTTCTTGCGTAAGAGCTGCCTAAGTTGAAATAATTTGCTTCTGCTGTATAGCTGTAACATAGGCTAACATATTAGGAGGAGGAAACTGGATCCAGATTTAATTTAATCAAGAGAAGTGATGATGCCAAATGTTCATTTGGCTCTGAAGCTGTATCTAGAATACGTTCAGATGGTCTAGTAAACACTCAAGATCAAGCCTAAACTTTGTTTCAATTATTTAAATTCTTTTTGCAATTCACCCCAAGATTTGATTATGAATTAATTTATATTTCTGTCAGTCCATATTCTCAGAGAGCACCAAGGACTCCACAGTCCATATTCTGCATGACTAAACATTCAAACTCTGCCATTTTTGTGCTCATAGTTCTTCAATGAGAACCAGTTTGGTGCAGTGGTTAAAGGTACCAGGTTAGAAAGTGAAAGACCAAGAGGTATAGTCCTGCCTTGGGCACCAATCAGCTGGGTGTCTTAGGACCAGTCAGTTTCTCTCAGCCCTAGGAAGGAATTGATGGCAAACCACTTCCAAAAAGATTGCCAAGAAAAGTGCATGGACTTGTTCTGCCTCTGCATATGATTCTTTTTCCATGCCATTATACTTCATTACTATTGTAAATAAAGTATATATGATAACACTGAGACAAAAGTATATGTTGTTCTGTGATGAAAAAACAAACAAACCATATTGCTAGTCTCTATGACACACGTTAAAATACGAAAACAATAGAAAAATTTGAAATAGATAATGTTCAACCAGATTTGTATTTGGGTTTCTAATTGGCAAGTAAATTACAAAGCACAGTAAGAACGGATCATCCATCACTATGACCAACTCAAGTTCTGATATTCTCACAGTTGTTATTTTCACAAAAGAAGTGTGCATGAAACTCAGTAGAGTAAAAGAGTACAATTTCCTGCCCACAAAGCAAAATTCAACATGGTAAATATTAGGTAAAGGAGGGAAAACTGGAAATGTGTGCTTAGGCTTAGCTACAGTCTGAGTTATAGCAGATCCTGGAAATTAGGAAGTAATTTCATTGAAATGAAAGTGTTGCTAACTCTGGGTCCAACCCAATTTTTTGCCTAGACTGTAAATATTTCATCTCAGCTTCATTAGCTTGCTTATGTGCCATCAATTCAATGTTGACTCTCAACAACCACATAGACAGACCTTCTCCAGGATGACCTGTCCCCAACTTAGCCCTTCAGGTCTTCCAGTGGTGTACCCATTGCCACTGTAATTTGAATCCATCCACCTTGCTGCTGGTTGTCGTCTTCTCTTTCCTTCCACCTTTCCCAACTTTATGAACTTCTCAAGGGAGCTGGCTCTTCACATATTGTGAAGAGCCCGGTCATTTGTGCTTTCGAGTGAGAACTCTGGATGATCCATTTGTTTGTTTTCTTGACTACCCATGGTATTCTTATAAGTCTTCCCCAACACCAGAGTTTAAAAGCGTCAATACCCTTCCTATCATTCTTCTTCCATAGAGTGTCACAGGGAAAACTGTTGCCTCCATAATGCTGATTTTTGTAGGTATAGACACATTCTGGCATCTGAATATCTTCATAGCTATTCTACCAAGTGCTAGTCTGTAGCATACAGTATATTTTGACTGCTGGTTCTTTTACTGTCAACAGTTGATCTTAAAAGGTAAAGCTCTCCACCACTTGAATATCTTCATTGTCAGTTCAAAGGCTGGTTTCTGTACCTGTTGTCATGACTTTGGCCTTCTTTATATTTAATCTTAGTCCCAGTTTTTCACTGTGTTCCTTGACTTTCATTACTAGATATAATTTACATATTATTTGCATTTTCAGCTATCAGAGTAGTGTCATAAGCATAGGGCAGGCTATCTGTAGCTTGAATCATGTCAACTGGATTTCTATTTTCTCAGTGGAAACGTTTCGCTCCTTATCCAAGGAGCTTCTTCAGTCTGAGCAAAGTTGGTAAGGGAATCCTAAATATGAAACATATTTAGGATTCCCTTACCAACTTTGCTCAGACTGAAGAAGCTCCTTGGATAAGGAGCGAAACGTTTCCACTGAGAAAATAGAAATCCAGTTGACATGATTCAAGCTACAGACAATTCCACCTGGATGACTGAGAACCTTCATAGACATAGGGCAGGCTACTGATATTTATTCATCCAATTTTTAAACCACACTAATCTTCTTCCAATCCAGTTTCCTTCAATATATATGTAGGGTTTTTTTTTAATGCCTTCAAGTCAGTGTTGACTCCTGGGGACTGCCTGCAGGTTTTTGGCAAGATTTCAGAAGTGGTTTGCCTTTGCCTTCTTTCTATGGCTGAGAACGAGTGACCAGCCCAAGGTCACCTAGCTGGCTTTGTGCCTAAGGCGGGACTAGAATTCACAGTGTCCCACTTTCTAGCCTGGTGCCTTAACCACTACACCAAACTGACTCATATTTAGCATATAGATTTAATAAATCAGGGGAGAGTATACAGCTTTGTCTCACTCCTTTGCCGACCTGCTGCTAGTCTGTTTAACCATGTTATGTTTGGACTCGGTTATGGAATTATGCAACGGTAAGAACAGAGCACGGAACAACGGACTGGTTTAAAATTGGGAAAGGAGTACGGCAGGGTTGTATACTCTCACCCTACCTATTCAACCTGTACGCAGAACACATCATGCGACGTGCTGGGCTTGAGGAATCCAAGGCTGGAGTTAAAATCGCTGGAAGAAACATTAACAATCTCAGATATGCAGATGATACCACTTTGATGGCTGAAAGCGAGGAGGAGTTGAGGAGCCTTATGACGAAGGTGAAAGAATAAGGAAGGCTGAGCAAAGGAAGATAGATGCTTTTGAACTGTGGTGTTGGAGGAAAATTCTGAGAGTGCCTTGGACTGCAAGAAGATCAAACCAGTCCATACTCCAGGAAATCAAGCCAGACTGCTCACTTGAGGGAATGATATTAAAGGCAAAACTGAAGTACTTTGGCCACATCATGAGAAGACAGGATACCCTGGAGAAGAAGCTGATGCTAGGGAAAGTGGAAGGCAAAAGGAAGAGGGGCCGACCAAGGGCAAGATGGATGGATGGTATTCTGGAGGTGACGGACTCAACCATTGGGGAGCTGGGGATGGTGACCGCCGACAGAAAGCTCTGGCGTGGACTGGTCCATGAAGTCACGAAGAGTCGGAAACGACTGAACGAATAAACAACAACATGGAATTCCTTAATCTCTCAACACATAGACAAGTTCAGCCACAATTTCAGATGGGAAGCTGTTAACATTCTAGACCAGAGCTTTCCAAACTGTTAACGTTGGTGACACACACCAGCGGCAGTGGCAGCGGCGCAGCCTGCGGTGTCCTGGTCTGTCGCGCAAAAAAACCGGAAGCACTGATGGGGGGAACCGAAAGAAGCGGCACCCCCACCAATCAGCAACGCCGCCGCGCTGATTGGCGGGAGTGCCACTTCTTTCGGTTCCCCCATCAGCGCTTCCGGGTTTTTGCACGACACAGCAGGACACCGCAGGCGACACAGTAGTGTGTTGCGACACACACTTTGGAAAGCTATGTTGTAGACCAAGCTAAATCCAGAAATGCTAAGGAATTCCTGGAAGCTTGGTCAGGAATCAGACAAATTGGCCATCAACAGACACATAGAGATAAACCCCATCTCCATACCATTTAAAAAATAAACCAGAAGTCAGAGAAGGAAACAAACAGCCTCCAGCAGCCAACCCCAAGATAAGCAAGAAACAGCACCAGATAAACAGTCAAAGAAGAAACAATACCCAATCCGAGGAAGCATAAAGGAAGAAACCGCATCCCAACCAAGACTGGCAGGGCAGCCTACTGTATATAATCAGACAGCAAATCCCACTCTCCCATGCATTGATAATGTTGCCCAGCCTGGTAATGAAACATGTGCAGGAAAGTAACCAAGCTCAGAGAACACCAAGAACCCAACATCCAACACTTATTATCTATCCTTTGGTTTTCTTGGTAAAGTACAGGAGTTGATTGTTCAAATAAATACGCTGCAGGTAGGAAAGAGGAATCATAGATGTGCTGTACTCTCCTTAACAATTTGCAGGTGTTCAGTCTAGAAAGCATATTCGCACTAACATCATGATATCCCAGTTCTGTTGACTTGGTATGCAGGCTCCTCTTCTGTGGTTGGTGTAACAAACTTGCATCAAATTGTTTCTGGCATACCAACTTATTTAAAACAATGTCAAGAACTGCAGTTCCTGATGACTTTTCTGAATTGTAAGAGAAGGAAAATTTCTCAATTACCAAATTACGTTCCTTTAAAATGTTATTTCTGTGATTTCCTTCCAACAACCTGGAATCAGAATAATATTGCTTAGCTTTTACTGTGGCTAATGTGCTAACTTAAGCTTAGAGACTGTCATTTTTTAGCAGTGTACATCATTTGTCAGCTTTCTCAGTTCACGGTATGTTATTTGTACAAGGGAGAGGGAAAGCTGCACTGATTTCAAAGTCGGATTGTTTGCTTAAATACACTGCAGGTATCAGATGTGCCGTCGTGGCTGTCTGTTCCTAACCATAATGATACCAAAGTAATGAAACTTGCATGATGACATCATGACACAAGTTCTGCTCTTTTGCACTTGTGTGATTACATGGCATCCAAGTACATAAAGGACAGAGTTTGCATGTTTCCTCCTTGCCTCCCCCCAGACACCCTTGACTTTTCTTTATAATGTGTGTATTAGCTGCCTGGATGTGGTTGCTAGTATGCTGTATTACTCTCCTAGCTAAAATAGTGTCAAGAACTGTAGTACCTGATTTCTCTGAACTGCGCTAGAAGTGATAGAAAAAAAAAGACTTCTATGGTTGATTTATGTTCCATTAAATTGTTCTTTTGGCAGTCCAGGCCTTAGCAAGCACATGAGGCTGTGCAGTGGAGTAGCAAAGAGCACCTCTGATCTATTGCAATATGGTTGAATGTTTTGAAGAACAGGCTTAGAGATCAATCATACTTGTATCCTGTCTTCTTCCCAAGGAATTGAGACCACCAGCCACCCTGAGAGAAGCAGGGTGAGAGCTCCACTGAGTTTTATAGGGAATGGATTGCAAATGCAGGTGTGTACTAAGTACTGTATAAGCTGAACAGGAAATTGTAACCCATCCTGGCTTTTTTAAGACATGGGTTTCCAAACATAAGATTGCTCCTTTCATAGCTTAAAAAAAAACTTTCTTACGTATAGAGCCCCAGATATAACAGGTCAAGTGGCAGAAATTTGAAGCCATGTTTCCAGTGACCCAGTGACTTTCTAGCCCTTAGCAAGCTGTCTTCCTTGGGAACACAGAAGAATGAAAGATACTCATTTTGGGGAGCTTTAATTTTCATTGTTAATACTGGGATTTCCTTGTTCCTAGGATTTTGTAAAACATCTTATGTGCTGGTCCTTGCTATGTACAACTTGTATCTTTATGCCAATGTGGAAGATGTATGGCTAGGGGTAAGCCTATTGAATGCAGTGGGACTTCTGTTCAATTGAGCAAACATAGCATATTTTTACACTATAGTCCTATACATATTACCTAGGAATAAGTCCCACTGAATTCAATACAATTTACTCCTAGGAAGGCAGTGCATAAAATCATACTGTGGTATCGTTGGCAACAAATCACTATTAGCTTATATAGTGATGGCAATAAAATACCGAGTACCCTTGTCTGATACATTCATCTGTGTCACAGCAATGATGGGAATTAGGAACATGCTTCATTCTAAAGGCCTTTATTAGAAATATAGATTGTCTGGTATCAAGTGATTTGAATCTTTTAATCAATACATCATTATTCTACTTTGCAAAGGAAAGGCTATAACCAATGGCCAGTAGAGCATATTGCTTCTCTGGTAGCTGCTTCACAAATTCCATATTCCTGAAAGAGGCAAATATAAATGTGTATATTTTCAAAAGCTTTCCAGACTTAAGGAACTCATTGTTAGGAAGACAAGAAAAGCGTCTGTTCTTTAGCCTTTGTGAAAGCACAAAAGTTAATCAGTTCCTTTTGTAGCCTTGGTTCAACATGTTCTAAGCATAAAGCAAGAGGATCATTCAACCACATTTATTTTTGTCTTAAGATTTTAGACTTGAGCTTTTGCCTTTTTTTCTACCACAAAGAGCTAGACTTTTGCATGGATTTTCAGTGCAAATTACATGTTACATTGCAGCTGTGTGTAATGATACCCTGAGACCTTGCTGTCAATTGTAAAAGTCCTGTGGGTTTGCAGTGTGCATAAAAAAAGAGACTGGGAGAATAGGTTTTCTACCACTTCTTCTGTCAGATAGAGCTTTTCCCTACTTGCTAGTATTTGAAACCCATTCTTAGTTTTCAAACATTGATCTTGAATACCCCTTGGTAGAAACAGCAGTGAGGTTGGTCTGTGGGGGGAGGAAGAGCACTTTCAGACAGAAAACAGCTGGCTTTTAAACAAATGTGTGGGAATTGTACCAATGGCACATTCCAGCTGTATTCAAGCCAAGATTATGTGGAATTGTGACAAAATGGTAGTTAAAGTTAGATATTATGGGATATCCAGATTTAGTCTAAATTCTCAGATAGGCTTTTCTTACCATACTGCTTCAACATTTGATGCATGTGTTCCAGAGTGCAAATATCTGTGGCAGACACACTGTGTTTAACTTAATTAATTGCTTAATTGAATTATTTTTTTTCCTTATGGCAATTAAGTTAAACTTTGTTATGCTAAGTACTATATGCTCCAGCTCCTGCTAATAGTGGCTGAACAATGTCATCGAAGCTAACAACACCTAGAGGTCTTAAACAGTTTGGGGGAGTGGGAACTAAAACCACAACACATCTGGAAAACAGGTTGGGGAAGGCTGCTCTCTTTGGGTGATGGATTGTGGTCCAGCACTTTAATGGCTTGACTGAGATCTACTGGTACAGTTGGGGATAAAAAAAAAATACAAAGAAATGTCAGAAGTCGTGAATTAGATATAAAAATCAAAGGGAAATAAGTGACTACAGGAAGCAGTAGCTATAGTTTAAACTGTCTCCCGCAATTAAAGCCTTTTTGAGTGAGAAGGAAAATAGATTTATACTTTAAGTTTGGCCTGCTGTGAAATAATTTTTTAAAAATAATAATCATCCCTGTACAAACAATATGTAGGAATAGGGTTTTTCAAGCTATATGAGGGAGGACCCAGAAGGATGTTTAAGTGGTTTCAGCCAGGCTCCCATAATGGAAAAAGACCATGCCTTCAACACCAAACCTAGACCCCTTAGTATGCATGTGTGCGTGTGTGCATACCTTTTTATTAAATATAATCAATATGTAATGTGAACATTTTTCCAGATATGGATCATTGGCTACAAACTGGTACAATTGCAGACATACAGAAAAAGCAAAACAAATTCCAGTCTGCTGGTAATGCTGCTGCTTCTTATGGCACAAGTTTTGAGAAATTAAAATTAAATTTAAGTTTAAATTCAATGGATTGCACATTACAAACAGCATTTCCTCAAGTAGAACTTATGAATTTCTAGATGGAGCTTTTAAAAGAATATCCTGAAATTGCTAATTGAGCATTGAAACATCTAATGTCATTTACGACAACATACCTTTGTGACAGAACCTTCTCTTTATATGCAGCACCAAAAAACAAGTATAGAAATAGGCTAAATATTATTTATTTATTTATTTGTCATATTTATATCCCGCCCATCTCCCCCGCAGGGAGGGACCCTGGGTGGTTAAATATAGAAGATAAATATAGAGCCTACATGAGCCTACCATAATATTTCAGGAGATGAGTGGCCATATTGTATTGATTATATTACTTTGAAAATTTCTTTACTTTCACTTTTTATGATTTGTTTCCAAAGTTTGTTGGACTGTATATAGCACTAACTCAGTGTGTTGCTTTTGTTTCTAGAAACCTCAGATTCCACAGGGATAAACCCTGAGAAGGAGAAATGTATTCTAAATGACAGGGGTAAATAACGTGTAAAATATTGTTGGCTGCATTAATATGAATAGTAAGGTTAACAAAAGTACTGTGTGAATGTAATTAATTTTGATGACATTAATCTTAAAAGTATTCATCCTGCAAACATGTACATTGATGTGAAAAGATTAAGGCCTTATATGTATAATCAAAAGGGTTTTTTTCGGTAGTAATTCCTGGATTGTTCATACTGATCAGCTGATACCTTAATGTATTTGCTATCTTAAAATTCTGCATCTCCTAAGGATTGGGAAGGGATCACCTAAGAGTGCAGTTCGGCTGTGCCTGCCTCAGAGAAGGTGTTTGGCAAGAACGAGGCTGCTAGCAATATTAAAGTATGCTTTGCCCAGCCGAGCAGCCCAAGGAATTTGCCCATGGTCTCCCGAATAAAAAGCAGGGGGGTTCAGCTTCAGCATCTCTTCTTGCCACATAATTTTTGCTCTCGTTTTTGATGACTGTATAGGATTTTATAGGTTAGAGACCGTGGGGCACAACTCAATATTTTAAAAAATGACACTGTGTTTTAAAGTTCAACTTACCTGCTGGCTGGGTTTGCTTGCAGGCTCCTGGGTGTTCAAATATGTGCATTAAACCCTCTTAAGATATCTCTGCATATGATTTTTAAAATGACTGCTCCCTTTAGCTGCCCTCTGGTGCCCTTCCTCATTTTCTCTTTCCTTCCGTTCCTCCTTTGAAGCCAGAAGGCAGGGAAGCAACTCGGCAGGTACAGCTCATTACTGCTGTACCAAACCCAGCACATTGTTAAGGGGCCTATTATAATCTGAAAGCTACACTGCCGGCTCCTTTCCTTTTCTCACTCAAAGTACAGTATGTCACGTTTTCCTTTTTCTTTTTAAAAACACACGCACCCCTGTCCTGTACCCACTGACCTTGTCCTGACAGCCACATGTTATTGGGTCATACTCATGTCCCGAATGGGTTGAGGCCCCGCCCTGTACATCACATTAGTATTCATATGGCAAGTTTGGACCCACGGAGATTAGCTTTGGGGTAGCAGTGGTCATTATTTGTAGTTAAATAAGATGTGAACAGGTCTACGTCACCTAGTCGGAGAAAGACTCAGCGTTTGTGGCCTTTACTGTGCGCACACAAATTGGGTGGGGAAAAGGAACGTACCCTCGGCAGGTTTAACTGAACTTGCTTCCAGAGCTCCCATAAAAGGCAGCCCTGGGTAAGGCAAACTTCTAAATTTCTGAAGCTCTGAAAAATAAACATTTTTGCATATTTAAACCAATAAACCCATTGCATATGGTTACATAGCCCTGGGCAGATTGTCACACTTAACATATGAAGATGCAAAACGCATCCAGTTTGCAGGGATATTGTGGGAGGGGGTTTCCTTTTTAGCCCCATCACATCCTCCTGTATCTTTACCTCTATGCATGGGAAGGTGAACCTGTATGGCCAACAGGAAAAATGAGGATTCATAAGTACAGTCATTGCAGAAAAGGCCTGTATAATCACATAGCCTCTATCGGACTGTATTATTTCACACATTAAACAGCCATGAGAAGTAGACTGACCATATTTCCTTGAGACGAAAACAGGATGGGGGTGGTTGCCTCCTCCTGGGCGCGCGGGGGGGACGGGCCAGGCGGCGCGGTGGGCGGAGCAGCTGATTGGGGTGCGGGGGAGACACCTCCGCCTATCAGCGTGCAGGAGGGGCGGGGCGGGCAGTGCGATGGGTGGGGGCGGAGCAGCTGATTGGAGGGAAGCCAGAAGGGGAATCGCCTCCGCCTGTCGCGCTGCTCGGCCGCCTCTCCCACCTCCTTTGCCGCACCCTGGTGGGTGGGGGTGATTCCTCCTACGGGTTTCCTCCGCGTTTAAAAAACGGGACAAAATTGAGATTTTTAGTATAACGACGGGACGCTCCAGAAATGGTGAAAAAACGGGACAGTCCCTTTCAAAACGGGACGTATGGTCAGCCTAATGAGAAGCCAAACTTGTTTTATTAATACAGGATTTAAATCCCTGAAGAGGTTTTCTTTTTTCTCTTTTGCAAGTTTTTAAAAAGGCTGATGTTAAAAAAAGAGTTACAAAGAATAAAGGGATTCATGATTCTACTGCATTAGGAAAGAATGGTGACGTATCATCAATGTGAAGAAGAAAGCAAAGTAGCTGTTCTATTTTTTTCTTTTCTAGGTCCTACGTTCTTTCTTGCCTGCTTCAGTGTTGCTGCAGGGTTAGCATTCTTCATGTATTGCTACAACCCAGGTACAGTAATAAAAGTTTGATTTTTCAGACAATTTAAAAGGGGGCCCTATCAGCTTCTTTACCTTTCTGTCAGACACATTTTAGCAGGGCTCTAACCTCCAAGAAGGAACTTCTCGGAAGCTGCTAATCTGTGAACACCCAGTGACATACTTCATGATTGCTGTACTAATTTGGCACCTGTCTGTGCTGTTGGAGGGCTGGAAATAAAAACTAAAGATGAATTCTTATATGTATGGTATCATTTAATGGAAAATCTGCAGACAAGCAGACTCTCTCAGACACTTCGCGGGTTGATGTTCAAACAGTTCAAACAGGTTTGTTTGTTGTTTTATCTTCTTGGAGGGATTTCTGAAAGCAGGCATGAATTGTTTATATACCCTTGTTTTATTAGTATTTTCCTTCCACAGTTGAATGTGCAATACACAAACCAATAAATCTTGATTATTTCATATTTGTACATTAGGCCAAGAGAACCAGTTTGATGTAGTGGTTAAGGTAGCAGGCTAGAAACCAGGAGGCCGTGAGTTCTAGTCCCGCCTTAGGCACAAGACAGCTGGGTGACCTTGGGCCAGTCACTCTCTCTCAGCCCTAGGAAGCAGGCAAGGGCAAACCACGTCTGAAATCTTGCCAAGAAAACTGCAGGGACTCCTGGCAAGATTGACTCAAAGGCACACACACACACACACACATATACACAAATGGAGGAAAATTTGTAAAGGTGAGAGAGGGAGAGAGGCTACACATAAAGGGAGCTTTGACCTTATTTTGACTCTTTCCTGGTCAATATAGTATCTGTATTGAATATGTGTACATCCTGCATTCTTTTCTTCTATTGTGATTGATATTGTAGTTATTTACAGGTATCTTTACTTAAGTTTCTAACCCATCTGGAAGACACCAAGCTGAGAGAGGAGCTTTAGTTGTTCCCTAATTCATTTAATGTCAACTTACATTTAGAATTAAAGCAGAAGTGCAGCCTGAGTGTCCAGACTACATATATACCCTGGTCACCTCACAATTGGAGTATTGCAATGCCCTTGAAGACCACCCGGAAGCTACAGCTGGTTCAAAATGCAGCTGCGCAAGGAGTAACGGGCGCCTCTCGGTGTGGCCATGTGCCACCACTGCCACGCAAGCTGCATTGGTTGCCAGTCGGCTTCTGAGTGCAATTCAAGTGCTGGTTATTACCTATAAAGCCCTGTATGGCCTGGGGCCTGGATATCTGAGGGACCGCTTATCCCCAACTGTTTCTGCCCGCCCAGTATGATCCAGCAGAGCGGGTGTGCTCCAGGTCCCCTCCATTAAACACTGCCATCTTGTGGGACTGAGGAAGTGTGCCTTCCCTGTTGCGGCCCCCGCCCTCTGGAACAGCATCCCCCCAATGATAATGATGGCGCCTTCTCTCCTGGGGTTCCGGAAAGCTTTGAAAACCTGGCTTTGGCACCAGGCCTGGGGCTGATGTTTATTATTTGTTCAATGGCCCCTGTTTTGTGTTCTTGTTTTTGCTGTCTATTAGATTATTGTAGCCTGGGCTGCCTGTGTGATTCAATGTTTTTAGCTGGCCTAGAATGCAGCAGCATGAATAATTATAGACATACCTCAATAACCCATGTAACACGACCTGCACTGGTTACCAATGGGCTTCTGGGTGCAATTCAAGATACTGATGGTGGATATTTGCAGGACCATTTCATCCCAAATATTTCTGCATATTTGATAAGTTCTGACAGGGTTGGCATGCTTTGGATCCTATTAATTAATTAAACAATGCCACCATATGGGATCCAGGAGGCATGCCTCCTCGGTTGCCAGGCCTCCATATGGAATAGTATTCCCCACCCCACTCCAGGTCCATGTAGTCCCGAGCCTACTGGCCTTCACGGAGGAACTTAAGACCTGGCTCTTCTAGCAGGCTCTGAATTAGATTTATATGTGGTCCCTCTAATCACCAGCAGTGGTATATTGCTTCTGATTTGTTCCTCTCCTTTGTGGTTGTCATTTTAATGGCTGGTTTTCTTTTGTTTTCTTTTGTTTCAACCCTCTGTAAACCACCTAAAGTCAGTGACGGGGTAGCCTTAAAAATCAAATGAATACATGCATTTCAACTGATCATTTATTAGGATGTGATCCTTCTTGTACTGTTCTGTGCTGGTATGGGTGCATATTGTTTCCTTGAGTCCAAGCTGAGTCTTGGTGGGTGTGGGCTGGGCAAGGAGGGAAATACATGCAACTAAAACACAAAGCTTTACTGAGCATGTCCCCAGTAAAATCCATAGTTTTCTTAAACTCTATCCACTTTTGTCATAGGTTGATTTCCTTCTCCCATTCACTTCTTCCTATTTCATATTGACATTCCCTTGTGTCATTAGAATTCAAAGTTTTGATTTTGATAGCTTGCAATCCAATTATTATAGTTTAGTATGCAGATTATTGTAGACATTCATACATTAGCAGTCTTGGGAATTATCTTTCTTCAAGGTTTTGGTAATGCTAAATATGAAGTGTTCTTGTGTCCAAAATTGGGAAGACAAGATTATTGGGAAAGGTACAGAACTCATGAGAATGTCTTGCATATCTATGGATAAAATAGTTTTTAAAGTCATAACTTGGTTTACAGGTTTGTCTGTTTAAGACCAAATAATCCATCACTCAGAATTGGCTTAAAAATCCTTCTGAAGAAGCCAATTTTCATTATGTTGTATAATTGATTCTCCCTGGGCAAAACTTTGGCAAGATATTTTTGTGAAATAATATTTCTTGAAGGAAAAGCCAATATGCTTACATACCTGATTGACATTCACTTTTTTCCCCCACCTTTCCATCCCATTCCATATTATTGTTTCATTCTAGATTCCAGAGTCCTGGGAAAAGCCAAGAAGGTGCTGGGATTTTCCCCAATCATCATAGGAAGACATGTTAGAAACATCTGTATGTTATACATGGAAGATTCATCAGGGAGACAGTAAGAACGAACAGGCTGCACAGGCCAGCATCAAATTTCCCTGCCAATAGCACGGGTGCTTCGCAAACAATTACCTTTTCTTATACCAAAGATATAACTCAGTGGCTTTAGCAGTCTTTGTCTGCTGCTTCAAAGGGCTTTCAGAAGATCACTTATATTTGCCTTTTACTTGTGGGAGTAGCTCTTTTTATTTTTGTACAAGCTTATTTTTTAAATTATTTATCACCTTGATAAAATATATTTTAATGCAAACAAGCATTTTAACATGCCCTAATTCACTGCAGAGTCTTGAGAGTCAAGTCATATATATATGTACACTGCATTCTGCCAGTTTCTGTTTCAAGATGAGCAGAAAGTTCCTGCTCAAGCTAGTGCTGAATGATGGAGCCCTACTGTGTGTGTCCATGGCTTGTGTGCCTATTTATTAAGAGGATAATGAACTCCACATGAAAGTTATTCTGAGCTGCTCTGGTTCATTGTGAACAAACAAGTTTTCCACTTAATATGAGTGTCAGCCCTGAGTGCTGGCGATAGAACACATCAAGTTTGGTATATCAGCTAATCCATTAGCAATTGTTACAAACTGCTCTTTGTAAATAGCAAAGGTAATTGGTATTAAACAAGAAATGATGTTTGAAACAACACCTGAAATGTATAAGCAATTATAATAAAATGCCAGGTGCAAATGAACCCAAAGCCTTATTAAAATATGGAGTGTATAGTTTTATTTTTAAATGTTGAAAGAACTCTATGTTCTTCCTGTTTTTAATAGACTCCGAGAGATCAGTGATATGAATAACCTAGGCAAAAATAAACATTTGACAGATATCTGTTTCTTAGTCCAACTGTGTAAGATTTCATGTTATGTGAGGTTCCAGAGAAAACTTAAAACGTGTGGCCAAGAATTTAGCAAGGTTAATTACTTTATTCTAAAGAGTGTCAGTCTGTTGCAACTAAACATGAAGGGTACAGACTACCCAGTTGATAATGGCATATGCTTTTGAGGACCATAATCCGCCTCACACACCTGAAGGATTCTGTTTCACGAAACATTTCATTTTTCGGAAGCCCTTTTCACGTGCAGGTCCTGTATAGCAATTTCATGGTGCATCTACACTGTGTCATCATCCTTTAGCCCATGTTTTATCTCCCTTCTGCCTTGTCTTTTTTCACCTCTCTTAACAAGGGTAATCTATTTGGCTGGAAAGACTTAAGCGCATGAAACTTCAAAGGTGTGGTATAACAGTAGGGCACTATACCTGTAGAGGCAGGGAGTGGCAACACTAGTGATAATGCTCTTTGCTCTTCCTCCCTCCTTTACCTCTCCTTCCTATTTCCATGAATTCCTCAGTTGTGAGAATGCACACTGGACTTGTACATGCATCATTTTTTCTTACATTGGAATTCTGAATGTCAATACATTTGTACACTTGAAGTTAATGCCGCATCCCACCTTTCCCTGATTTTCACCTTCGATATTCTGAATAGGTGGAATCTTTTCTTAACGTGTATGTAGAAGTAGCCATCCATCAACTTTGCAACAGATGCTTTCCAAACCATTGTTCGCATTAATCTTCCTTGGTTGACTAAGGAATCTCATTATTTAGGGCATTACAACTCTTTGGGGGATTGAGTGGAATATGCTGGCTTTAAGTATTTTGAAATTCCCCAAATCCACTTTTTTAAGATGGAAAAGGTGCTACACAATTGTACAGAACACCTATGTGCCTGATCATAACTGCTACTTCCTTTGGAGAACTGAAGAGGAAAGAGATGGGTGAAAAAGAGGGTTGAAATGAACAGGAGTGGCCAACAGCAGTCTGAGGATATTCCACCCTAGTCCGCACACTGAAGGGGATTGTTTTACAGTAAACTTCTTTCCAGTAATCATTCACTGGACATGAATTGTGCAGGAACTGCACTGCAGTTTTTCAAGCAGCAGCAACGGCCCTGAAAAGCAGCAGCATGCAAAAGACACATCTAAACACAGTCTTAGTCTTTAAGTTGTCATAAGACTCTTCATTGTTTTGTTAGAGGCCTGGTTCAGATGAAATGTTAAACTATCACTTAGTGTCGTTATATATCCAAGTTTTGAGTTCCCATACTCCCCTCTTCTTTTCTGGCATGGCCATGTGGAATAAGTCAGAAGCTTTCATTTTCGTTTTCAGTTATCCATATGTTATTGTTATTGTCAAACTGAGGCTATTGTATACTACAGCTTAAAGTTGGCTTGGTTTAGGAGAATGTAAGTAAAGTCCTTGAGTTGAACTCAACTTTATGGACACATTTATTTTGTTTTCTTGGCAACAATACAGACATTGCTTGCTGATGTCTTATTCCAGGATGGTTTTTTCAATTTCCCAGTCTAGTAACAACCCTGGAATTTCTTCCCAGTCTGACATCCAAGAACTAACCAGTTCCAGCCCTGATTAGCATGTTGGGGCCAGCCATCTAGCTGGGCAGGTTCAAAATACCATAGCTAGCTACAGTTGGTTCAAAAATGCCAGTGAATGCATACCGTCCTTGCACAGCCATAGCCCCAGAGGGGAGGACGGGTGCTATTCAGTGGCCTGGGCTTGAAATGGATTGTGCTTCCCTGCCATAAACTATAGGAAACTGTGGATTAGCCATGGAACCTGACTTTTCATGGATTTAGAGGCGCTTTCTGAAGAGAAAATAAAGTGATGAGGCAGGGAGCAGGGGTTGCTACCGTGGTGGTCTTAAGATGCTTGCCCTGCAACTTCAGCAGTTATCCAGCTGTGGCTTGTATCTGCCCCTGGTTAGGGAAGTTCTGGGTGAATTGTTTAGCTAAAAGTCCTTAAAAGGGTTTCTCCTCCTGCCCTCACAGCTGAATGATTGTATCTGGCAGAAACTTAATCAACATGTATTTCCTTGAGTCACCACAGGATGGTGGGAGAGCACTGCAGGAGACACACGAGTAACATTGCATTCGTGTGTGCAGAATCTTTAAAAACTGTGTCAGCTACTTATTTTCTGCACAACGGGAGAAATAATGCTGTACCACTACTCAGTCAGGCTCAGTCAGACCTCGTCAATTTCAGAAGAAGAACGCCTTATTTCTAGTGTATAGAATAATCATCTTTGCCCAATTGCCATTTTAAAATAGGGGATTTATTTAGAAAAGAAATATAGCTTGTTTTTGTTTCAAAGTTGAGTGTAGTTGAAGGCAGGAATTATATACCTGAGAGTTCATGGAAACCTTTGGAACTTCAAAGCTCAGTTAAAAGATCAAAGTGAAAGTCAACTTTGAAGTTTAAGCTATTCCTCCAGTTGGATATAAAAGTAGCTTTGAACTCGTAGGCTGGCTATATGATCAACCAACTCTATAAAAAGAAACCCTAAAATGTACATACTATCATTCAAGTAGCTTTTAAAAAGATAAAATACCTTTCCTCCCTCTCTTTAGCCAATATTAAAAAAAGGTAATAGCAAGTCCAGTTCTCTAAAGTGTAAAGAGAAAAATAAAATCCCATCTAGAGTATTCTGATGTTCAATTATATACAACCCACAAACAAATGACATTGAAGTGTACTTAACATGTTATTTATGCAGGATAGATCCTCTTCTTTGGATGCTGCTTAATCAGATCTTGCTAGCATCTGCGTGACAGAATTATTCCTAATAGTAGACTTGATGATGGAAGAATTCTGTCTTCCAAGATTTTGATTAAATAAGATTTATATAGAGTACCAAAAGACTGGAAGAGTGTGTGGAAATGGGGCATCCATCACAGGAACATATTGTTTCATGTTCAGTTAAGTTGCAAGTGTTAAGTTGCTGAACAGGAGAAATGAAAAACTACAGGACACTAAATCCAAAGAGCACATCAGCTGATTTTCTCCCTTTTCTGTGATGTGTTCCGTATGTTAATTATTATTATTATTATTATTATTATTATTATTATTATTATTTTAATCAAAATGCTAATTATCATGTTCAGTTCAGTTATGTTAATCTTTTTCATTATGTGAAATAACCTGGCTGATAGGTGAGAATTCTACAGCTGCAGAAAGCTAGCTTCCTATGACTGGTAGACAGTGTGTCTGTGTGTATGAGGGAGCCAAATAGATACCATTGAATGCTCAAACCAATTAAAAATTACAGTGTTGATGGCCCAGCGTGAAATGAGAGACTGAAAATACATAAATGTGCCCAGACTTTTTCCATTCCCCATAAAGAAATTCTCAGGAGGCAATAACATGAGACCAAAGAGGTCCAGATTTTTTTCTTTGATTAGAAAAACATTCTGCTTGTTATTTTATTACTTAATAATCAGATTTTTGGAGGCAGTCCCTATTTTCCAGGAGTAGTTGACGTGCCTATAGCCATCACGCCCCCACTGACAATTCCCTTAAGGCCCACAAGGCTCCCTATTTCACCTTATGATTCATTTTAGATTCTTTTAATTAAATAATAAATAGGAAGCTGGCATCTAGCACAGCAGTAACCTCTAGTGCCACTTAAATTTGCAAGAATGGTTCTTGCAAACGGTAAGCACTTTAAAAAGTAAAACATTGTGGTGGGTGCTAGAGACTGTCCAGAAAGAGCAAAAAGAGGTTTAAGCAGTAAAAAGCATTCTGGGGGAGTAGAAGAAAGCAATATTCTATTCAACTGTGCAGTGCTTTGGATTGGATTTGAAAGAGCTGCTTCAGAATATGCAGGAATGTGAATGCAGAAGCTGTCGGTGATTCGTGAACGCAGCAGTGTCTGTGCTTCAATGAGTCACAGGTAAATGCTGTGTTTGTGCTTCTGCCCTTTGCGATTGATATTTCTCTTCCAACCCAGTCTGGAGCATTGCATGGCCCTAATACCCTGGCCATGCTATTTACTGAATAGTCTAGGGCAGCCTTTCTCAACCTTTTGACCCTGGAGGAACCCTTGAAATATTTTTCAGGCCTCAGGGAACCCCTGCACATTCAGGCTCAAATATAGGCCACAAGTTACAAAATTACTATATTTGTTTCATGTGTAGGCCTGTATATATGCATTAACAGTGTTCTTAAACTAAAAATAAGAAAGAAACTTACCTCTTTAATGTGAAGTTGCCTGAATTTGAAATAATTTTTTAAATAAATCGTGAACTCCCAGGGAACCCTTAGTGACCGCTCGCGGAACCCTAGGGTTCCACAGAACCCTGATTGAGAAACCCTGGTCTAGGGTTTAATTGAATACACTATTTAAATGCTATGTATTATACCTGATTTGGCTTAGATTTAGAAGACTCTAAGTGATCAATCTGTTTTCAAAAGGAAATAATACCTTTCAGATGCCTGGAGATCATGATGCTAGCAAATCAGACCTCTTGTATGTTGAAGAGAACAAAATGGCATGTGTAGTTGCTGTGTCTGCTGATAACGGCAGCCATATTCTCTACACTGCCTTAACACTGCTGAGAGTGAATGAGATAGCTGTATGATATACGTGGAAATTGCTACATGTTTAGCTTAATTATTCAAACTATCCAATGCCTTAGATATTTTCTGGACCAATTTTTAAATTCTTTGTTTCCATTCAGTCCACATAAATATAATGTAGATGGTGACTCAAAACCCATCAATTCTTTTTATACCAGATTTCAGGTGATATATTAACAATTATGTGGCAACCTCACATGTTTTTGATCATTTTTTAAAAAATCAATTGCCCTTTAAAAGGGTTTTTAGGGATACAGTCTTGGTGGGGGGGGGAGAGGAAAGAACTTCATCTGTGCCATGGTGCCCACAGGGGCTGCACTGATGCACAATATGGTTTTCAAAGACTTTGATGATATATTCATTGGCATAAGAAACATAAATGTTGGGAACTGCTGCTATAGGTTAAAAATATGTTATCAAGAGATATGCTGAAGGGGATGACAATTCTAATATGAAAACAATTCTCCAATTGCTCTACAAGGATTGCTTTGCAATAAAATAATAGGTATCTACTAGGGCTTTGTGGTGATCTGGATCTGAATTGGAAAACTGATGTTCTCCTTTCAGAGTCCCGTAGCAAGTGGGTGATCATACAAACTGAAAGAAAAAAAATGTGATTCCGAGTGTGCATGAGCACACACATCACATCGGTCTTTTGTGTCAATCCAAGGAAAGATGTGTTCTATTTCTGGCCAACATGTGTTCTTGATCACACACAGGAGCTAGCCAATCAGTACTGTGCTACTGTTTGAAATTTGCAGAATTGCTCCCACCCCACCCCACCCCACCCTTGTCTCTGCCTCAGTGAATCAGGTAAAATGTTAAAATGTAATGAGGGAGTTTACAGGAGAGGCTAATAGGAATATGTTGCATTAGAGGCAGCCTTCGACTTTTTTATGCCCAGATTCCACTTACTACAAGGAATCCCAGGATTTTATAACAAGGAAACCATATAAAGAAGTATCAGTATGTATTAAGTGTGTATCAATATTTTAAAAAAAGAAGGATTGGATTTTGGGGGATTTATTTTTGTTATATAATACTATTTCATTTTACTTGTAATCTATAAATGGAAGGGGGAAAGATCAAATGAAGTTAAAGAAAAACAACAAAAAGAAAAATAAAGGAAAAATAAAAATGCCTGTTAAAATAAATGTATGTGCAACATTCTTCTCAATACAGGTTCGGGAGGAAGTTTTGCTCAAACTGTAACGTGTGCATAAAATACTTTCATTCTTATTTATAAGCAGTGTTTAATGTACCTGGTTGTATGTTATTAAAAACTTTATGTGTAGATAAAATTAAAATTCTCAAACCAAGTTAAACATAATCTCATGACTTGCAAACAGTTCTTTTTACAGGAAGACCATTAGCTCCTCTTTTGTGTTTTATCGTAGAACTGAAATAAAATAATTCAACGGAAGGCCGTTTCTCATGCAGTTGAGTTGGGAGGCCAAATATATTGGAAGCCCCACAAGGGTTACCTAGAAACAAAAGGTTCTAGATGCAAAGGCAACACAAATACAATCCTACAGTGAACACTGTCCTTCAGATCATTTTGAGTACAGTATCTCTCCAGATACTGTAGTGCAAAGCTTTCCAAACTGTGTGTTGCGACACATTTCTGTGTCGCGGCAACGGTCCAGGTGTGTTGCGGGGGAACCCGGAAGAGGAGGCCATGCACCACATGCAGCCCCGCCCATCCCTTGCTGCGCCGACAGGTCCCTGCTCTGAAGCCAGCTCTTCAGCTCTTGCCGCAGAAGCCAGGTAAGTGCAGGGACGCAACTAGGCTGCCACACGGGGTGGGGGCTGGGGGGTGCAGACACCGCGAAGCGCGGCGGCCGGAGACATAGCTTTAAGTGCCAGCGGCCTGGCAGCCAAGAAAGGGACGGGGAGGCGGCTCCACTGCCCGCCTCGCATGGCCCCCGTGCCATCCGCGTCTGCGGCTCCCCCTCCCCCTTGGTGGAGGCCCCATCCAGGCAGAGGCAGGACTGGGTGAGCGGACAGGCGGCGTTCTCGCTGCTTTCACCCATTGCCTACGAGAAGAAGATGGCGGTCTGATGCGCGGCCCGTAGCTCCGACCCAACGAGAGGGCTCCCGGTGTGGGGATGGGGCGGAAGGAGAGGAGCCGGCGGCGGGAGCGCGGCAAGAGGAGCGCCTCACTGGCGCCTGCCTGGATTCCAGCGCGCTTCATCAAAGAAGGTAAGACGCCGCGCCGGCGGGCGGGCAGCTGAGAGGGGCGGGCGGGCAGGCAGGGGGTCGCCAGCAGCGGACTCATCTGACCATCCTTCCCGGAGCTGCTGGGGCCGGATGGAGTGGTGGGGGACTCGGCATCACTCCTTCCAGCGGGCACTCCAAGCCCAGCTGTTCAGGCATCGATCAAGGACCGATCAGGCCCGGGGGCAGGGCTGGCCGAGGGGCTGGGGGGGAAGACGGGTCCCTGTTGCCTGAGTGTGCTGGCTCGCCTCCAGAACAGATTGGAGAGTCTTGGCAGTCAGCCCGAGGTAAGGAATGCAGCCCAAGGTTTCTTTGTGAGACTGGCTGAGAGATAGAGAAACCAGCGTGTGCCAATAATCAGAGTAGTGAAGCAAAGGAGTAGTCAATAATCCAAACCGGGTCAAGGGTTCCAGAAGTCCGAGCCACGATAATCCAAGCCAGGTCCAGGGGTCCAGCAGGCAGAGTAAGATAGTCCAAACAGGGTCAGGAACGCAGGAAACAGGATACCAGAGTGGTCGCGAAGCCAAAGTGCAACGTTGCTCCCACAAATCCCTCACTGTGTCGTTGGTGATTTATCAGGAGCTCAGAAGCTGTCCTCTGGGTCCTGCAAAGACTCTCCCTGCCCTCTGCGTAACTCCCTAGCAGCCAGCCGAGCACTTTTCCTTCTGTCCTTTAAGGCGAGGCGCACACGCCTCCGCCTCTGCCCTTTGGGGGATTCAGGAGAGCTGGGAGGCTGATGGGATCCAGCTGGCTGCTGGCTAGAGGGTGGGGACAAACCGCAATCCCCAGCTTGCTCCCCTGTATGCTCGGTTGCTGGCTGCTGGCTAGAGGGTGGGGTCAAACCACCATCCCCAGCTTGCTCTCCTGCAGCCTCAGGTATTGCTGCCTCCTGCGGTGCTGGGTCATTGTCTGGGCCCGTGTCTGCGTCTGGGGCCTCGCCTGGCTCAATCCCCTGGGGGTTTGCCAGGGGCAGCTCGTCTTCTGACTCATCGCTGAGGCCCTGGGGCAGAGGCTGATCCAGGACACTATCCCCCCCCTCAGGGCCCCCTCCCCGAGAAGCTACGGGTCCCGGCTTGCGAGGATAAGCCCGGTGGAAGTCCTGGACCAAGGCGGGGGCATGGACCTGAGACGCGGGCTCCCAGGAGCGGTCTTCTGGCCCGTACCCTTTCCAGTCTACCAGATACTGGAGGCGCCCTCTCCGCGTGCGGGAGTCCAAGATACGGGCCACCTCAAACTCCTCCTGGCCATCCACCATCACCGGTGGCGGTGGTGGCACCGAGGGACGATGGGGATCCGGAGGGACGGCAGGCACCAGGAGGGACCGGTGGAACACGGGGTGGATCCGGAGAGATGGGGGCAAGTCCAGGCGGAAAGCCACGGGGTTGACGCGTTCCACCACCGGGTACAGCCCGATAAAGCGGGCGTCCAGCTTCCTGGAGGGCCTCGAGCTGGGCAGATATCTGGTGGACAGCCACACCCGGTCGCCTATTTGCAGGTCCTGGCCTGGCTGCCGCCGCCGGTCCGCATTGGCCTTATAGGCCCGCTTAGCCTGCTCGAGGTGTTCCTGGAGCACGGAGTGCTGAGCCTGGAGTTCCTGGATGAAGGCCTCCGCTGCCGGAACCGGGGTACTGGGAAGAACGGACGGGAAGAAACGGGGGTGGTAGCCGTAAAGGGTCATGAAAGGGGTCTGCTGGGTTGAAGAATGGAGGGAGTTATTGTAGGCGAACTCCGCCAGAGGGAGCAGGTCTGCCCAGTCATCTTGCTGGTGCCCCACGTAGCACCGTAGGTACTGCTCCAGCACCCCGTTCACCCTCTCGGTCTGGCCGTCCGACTGGGGATGGTGCGACGAGGAGAGGTGCACCTCCGTGCCGAGCAGGGTGTGTAGCGCCTTCCAAAAGTGGGAGGAGAACTGGGAGCCCCGGTCGCTCACCACCTGCTCCGGGAGGCCGTGTAGCCGAAAGATGTGCTGCACGTACAGCTGCGCCGTCTCCCGAGCCGTTGGGAGGCCGGCACACGGGATGAAGTGTCCCATTTTACTGAAAAGATCCACCACCACCAAGATGCAGGAATAGGGGCCGGCCCTGGGGAGGTCGGTGATAAAGTCCATGGACAGGGTGTGCCAGGGCCGTGGTGGAGTGGGCAGAGGGTGAAGGAGTCCTGAGGATTTGCCCGGCTGGTTCTTCGCTCGGCGGCACACTTTGCAGGTCTGCACGTAGCGTGCCACGTCCGCCTGGACCCGGGGCCACCAGAAAACTCGGGTCAGCAGGTGCAAAGTCTTATAGTGCCCGAAATGTCCAGCCGGGCGCGTGTCATGGCACAAGGCGAGAACTTCCCCCCGTAGGGGCCCAGCCGGTATACACAAACGGCCCTGGTGCGTTAGGAGCCCGTCAGCAACCGCGTAGTCCGAAGGGCCCGGTGCACGGGCTTGCTGCAGGCGGCCCAGCTGCTCTCGGGTCCAGGGGTCCCTAGCCTGCTGCTCTCTGAGCCGGTCCCGAAATGTGGGCTGGGGAACGGTGGACGCGAACACCTCTGGGGCCAGTACGGTGGTCGGGGAGGCAGTCAGGTCTGCCGTGGGCGTGTACTCCGGCTTCCGAGATAACGCGTCGGCCCGCTTGTTTTGAGCGCTCGGAATGTACTCGATCCGGAAATTGAAGCGGGTGAAGAAGAGCGACCAATGGATCTGCCGCTGGTTCAAGCATCGGGCCGTCTGCAGATGCTCCAGGTTCCGGTGGTCCGTCCGGACGACCACTGGATGTCGGGCACCTTCCAAATGATGCCTCCACGCCTCGAAGGCCGTTTTTATGGCTAGCAGCTCCCGCTCCCAAATGGTGTAGTTACGCTCTGCAGGGGTGAGCTGGCGGGAATAGTAGGCACAGGGACGCAAGGGCTCCGTAGGGGTGGCCTGCTGCGAGAGGACCGCCCCGATGGCATAACTGGAGGCGTCCGCCTCCACGACGAACGGGAGCTGGGGGTCTGGGTGTCGCAGCACTGGTTCCGTGGCGAAGCGGCTCTTTAGGTGTTGGAACGCCTGCTCCGCCTCTGCAGTCCACCGGAACGTCTCACGGGGTTTCAGTAGCCGGCTGAGCGGCACCGCCAGAGCGGCATAGCCCTCAATAAATTGCCTGTAATAGTTCGCGAACCCCAGGAACCGTTGGAGCTCCTTTCGGTTCCTGGGAGCTTGCCACTGCGTCACCGAGGTGACCTTGGCTGGGTCCATGGCTACACCCTCGGGAGTAAGGCGGTGGCCCAGGAAGTCCACTTCCCGGACATGGAACTCGCACTTCTCCAGTTTCGCGTAAAGCCGGTGCTCCCGGAGCCGCTGCAGAACCGTACGGACATGCTCCACATGCCGGGCGGGGTCCCTGGAGTAGATCAGGATGTCATCGAGATAGACCACTACAAACCGGTCCAATAGGTCCCAAAACACATCGTTAATAAAGCGCTGGAAGACGGCGGGCGCATTACAAAGTCCGAAAGGCATGACCAGATACTCGTATTGCCCATAGCGTGTCCCAAAGGCCGTCTTCCATTCATCCCCATCCCGGATCCTGACCAGGTTGTAGGCGCCGCGCAGGTCCAGCTTGGTGAACAGCTGGGCCTGGCGCACCCGATCCAGTAGTTCTGGTATCAAGGGGAGTGGGTACCGGTCCCGAATGGTTATCCGGTTCAGCGCCCGATAGTCATTGCAAAGCCTCAGCTCCCCGCACTTCTTTTTCACGAAGAGCACAGGGGCTGAGGTCGGGGATCTGGAGGGCCGAATGAAACCCCTCTGCCGGTTCTTGGCTAAAAAGTCCCGGAGGGCGGCCTGTTCCGGCTCCGACAAAGAGTACAGCCGGCCTGCGGGCAGGGGGGCATCAGGCTTGAGGTTGATCCCGCAATCGTAGGGCTGATGGGGCGGTAACCGGTCTGCCCCCTTCTCCTCAAAGACATCCCCGAATTCCTGGTATTCCGGGGGAAGGGCAGGAGTCCCCTCAGCGCTGGCGGCCCCCAGGAGTGCCTTGACAGCCAGGTGCGGGCAAGGTTCCCGGAACTGGAGTCGCTGACGCGCCCAGTCTATCATGGGGTTGTGCCGCTCCAGCCAGTCTATCCCCAGCACCAGTGGGAACCGGGGCATCTTGGTAATGTCCATGCGCAGCCGCTCCTGGTGCTGGCCCACAACCATGGTGAGGAGCGCCGTCTCCTGGCTCACCGGGCCCGATTGCAACAGCCGCCCGTCAATGGCTTCCACGGACATGGGCACCTTCTTTGCGCGGAGCGGGACCTGCTGCTGGGCCGCAAAGTCACTGTCCATATAGGAGCGGGAAGCCCCGGAGTCCACTAGGGCATGGGCCAGGAGCCACTGCCCTGCCCGCAGCCGCAGCTTGACCGGCAGCAGCAGGTGCTGGAGTTCCTCTCCTGTTGGCCTGTGGGCAGAGGCTGCACGCCCCAGGTCGCTCGGCCGGCACTGACCTGGGGCTGCCAGTTTCCCGGCACTGACTGCTTTTCGGGGCATGAGCTGGCATAATGCCCCGGCCCGCCACAGTAGAGGCACAGGTTGGCCCGGCGCCTCCTCTCCTTTTCTTCCCGAGTAAGCCGGGGTCGAGCAGCCCCCAGCTGCATTGGCTCTGGCGCGGTCGGGCTGTGGCCACCAGGGGGCCAGGGAGCCGGAGGTGCGGGAGGCCGGTGGCGCCCTATCCCGGGATCAACACGTCCCCGGCGGGCCTGGCGCCTGTCCTCCAGCCGCCCATCGATGCGGAGGCACAACTGGATGGTTTGCTCCAGGGTGGTAGGGCGTTCCACCCGGGCTACCTCGTCCAACACGGCCTCAGACAGTCCCTCTAGATACTGGTCCCGCAGGGCAGCCTCATTCCAGTCCAAATCCTGGGCATAGAGACGGAACTCGGCTGTGTAGTCTGCCACCGACCCTTTGCCCTGTTGCAGCCGCCTGATCTGCCGGTTGGCTCTGGCCAGGGCTTGAGGCTCCTCAAAGACGCTCCTGAATTGTGCCAGGAAGGCAGGGTAGTTGTTCAGGAGTGGAGAGTCAGCCACCAGGAACAGGGTGGCCCATTTAGCCGCACGGCCCTTTAAGAGGCTGATAAGGAAGCAGACCTTGGTTTGGTCTGACACAAACTCCCTCTCCCGTACCTTCATGTATAACGTGCATTGTCCCAAGAAGGCAGGAAAGTCCTCAGGCTTGCCCTCATATTTCTCAGGAGGGCTCACTGGACACTTGCTGGGCACGGCAGCCACCGTGGCCAGCTGCAGTTGTAGCTGGCTCACAAGCCCCGTAAGCTGGTCTACTTGTGTGGCCAGCATCTGATTCTGAGCGGCAAAATTGGCCACAGCCTCGGCAGCTGGGTTAGTCATGCTGCTAACAAACCGTCCTCCTCTCTCCCAGCGTTTGTTGGTGGTGGGAGCAAACTGTGCTGGCTCGCCTCCAGAACAGATTGGAGAGTCTTGGCAGTCAGCCCAAGGTAAGGAATGCAGCCCAAGGTTTCTTTGCGAGACTGGCTGAGAGATAGAGAAACCAGCGTGTGCCAATAATCAGAGTAGTGAAGCAAAGGAGTAGTCAATAATCCAAACCGGGTCAAGGGTTCCAGAAGTCCGAGCCACGATAATCCAAGCCAGGTCCAGGGGTGCAGCAGGCAGAGTAAGATAGTCCAAACAGGGTCAGGAACGCAGGAAACAGGATACCAGAGTGGTCGCGAAGCCAAAGTGCAACGTTGCTCCCACAAATCCCTCACTGTGTCGTTGGTGATTTATCAGGAGCTCAGAAGCTGTCCTCTGGGTCCTGCAAAGACTCTCCCTGCCCTCTGCGTAACTCCCTAGCAGCCAGCCGAGCACTTTTCCTTCTGTCCTTTAAGGCGAGGCGCACACGCCTCCGCCTCTGCCCTTTGGGGGATTCAGGAGAGCTGGGAGGCTGATGGGATCCAGCTGGCTGCTGGCTAGAGGGTGGGGACAAACCGCAATCCCCAGCTTGCTCCCCTGTATGCTCGGTTGCTGGCTGCTGGCTAGAGGGTGGGGTCAAACCACCATCCCCAGCTTGCTCTCCTGCAGCCTCAGGTATTGCTGCCTCCTGCGGTGCTGGGTCATTGTCTGGGCCCGTGTCTGCGTCTGGGGCCTCGCCTGGCTCAATCCCCTGGGGGTTTGCCAGGGGCAGCTCGTCTTCTGACTCATCGCTGAGGCCCTGGGGCAGAGGCTGATCCAGGACACTGAGACATCCTCACGCATCCTCCCCCCTCCCCCCACAATATGGCAGCAATAACAACCACAGCGACCACCACCTGCCGCGAAGGGGCAGCTTGCTTCTGCCCTGTCCCCGCCGCCCACGCTGGGTCGCGCCAGGAGCCCTTTCGTTGGGCCGGAGCCGCCGGCAGGCTCCCTCGGCTTGGCCCCCGCTCTGCTTTTGCGAGCCGCGTGTCAGACCGCCGCCATCTTCCGCTTGTAGGTGATGGGAGGAAGCGGCGAGCCAGGCCAGGCCACGGAGGCGGAGAGTGCCGCCTGTCTACCTGCCCAGTCCCGCTCTGCCTAGCTATGGCCACCGCCAAGGGGAAAGCGCAGACGGTGCGGGGGCCATGCGAGGCGGGCAGCGGAGCCGCCTCCCCGTCCCTTTCTCGGCTTTCAGGCCGATGGCACTTCTCGGGAAGGAAAAGCCATGTCTCTGGCCGCCGCACTTCGTGGTCCCTGCACCCCCACCCCCCCAGCGTGGCAGCCTAGTCGCGTCCCTGCACCCTCCCCCCCCATTTGCAGCCCTAACAGGCTGCTAACTTACCTGGCTTCTGCGGCAAGAGCTGAAGAGCTGGGTTCAGAGCAGGGACCTGTCGGCGCAGCAAGGGATGGGCGGGGCTGCACGTGGTGCATGGCCTCCTCTTCCGGGTTCCCCTGCGACACAACTGGGCCCTTGCCGCAACACAGAAATGTGTCGCGACACACAGTTTGGAAAGCTCTGATCTACAATTACTTACAATACAATACATACAATACAAGACTGGGGGGCCGGGGGGCGGGATTTGGAGCCGGCAGCCAATCACGTGTGGTGGGGTTTGGAGCCGGGAGCCAATCACATGCGCCGGGGGGTGGGGTTTGGAGCCGGCAGCCAATCACATGGGCCAGGAGCGGGGTTTGGAGCCAGCAGCCAATCACGTGGGCCGGGGGCGGGGTTTGGAGCCGGCAGCCAATCACGTGGGCCGGGGGTGGGGTTTGGAGCCGGCAGCCAATCACGTGGGCCGGGGGTGGGGTTTGGAGCCGGCAGCCAATCCCGGGGGGCGGGGACTCCTCATTAGTGTGTCACGAAATTATGCATGGCTAAAAGGCATGTCACCAACATGAAAAGTTTGGAAAGCCCTGCTGTAGTGGTTATAGAGCAGATCAGCACAACTCAGAGAGGGGACAGGGCCACGTGGATAAGTTAAAAATAATAGCTGGCCACAAAGGAATACCTGGCATGCCAATCAGCTGTTTCGCAGGTAGCGCAGTGGGATTGGTGATATTGGTAAGTGAGCACAACAGCAACGGGACAGTTGCTACCTGGTCTCTAATGCTTGCAAAGGAAAATAAGAGGCCATTCATTGTGGAAAGGAGCCCAATTCTTAGATTGCTGCAACAGCCTCCTTGGTTAGGCTCCTCTCCTGGAGCTTTCACAATTGGCAACTGCCTGATAATCCCAATTGGCAACATCAGGTCTGCTGGGGAGTTACCTTCTTTGAAAAGTATGGACCTTTAAAGGAGGACTTTGGAGGAATGTTGTGTGAACGTGCTGGCTTTTTGGAAGTTGCAGCTGGGTCTATCCAACTGAGAGAAAAAGGCTGAAGGAATGTGAACACATCACTGTGGTTTGCTGTATGGTTTGTGGCTTACTCTCTAGAAAGTATGTGTAAAGCAAGATAATCCTGTGGGCTTTTTGGTAGAGACAGCTAGTGCTTTTAAGACTTCATTTCTCCAGGTTTTTTTTTCCTGATAAGCACAATAACAGGAATTACATTTTTACATCACTGTTCACAATGACTTAACAAAAATTGATGGCTAAGCATAACTCTCTTAGCGTCCTCGATCTGAATCTTGGGAACAGAAACAATGCTCTTCAGCAACAGAGAGATTGTCCCTAAATTTATATCACTGTATTTAGGAAGAACATCATCAGGCACTGAAGCTTAGGTGATAAAAGCTCCTGGTGGAGAAACCAGAGGTTCTTGATTCAATTCCCATTGATGCCTTTTTTGGAAATGTGGAGGCTGCCCTTTATGCATACTTTCCCTTCTTTTTCTTGCAACACTACTAGATTTCTCCTGCTTTCTCCTGAAAATGATGATATCAGGGACAACCAGCCTACATTACTCCCCCAACATCACCCTCCGGCCTTCTGCAACATACACCAAGGCAAACATTGATATGGGAGCCTGGCTTAGCTGACAAAACAAGATCCTGAGGTCATTTCTCAATGGTACCAGCTTGGTCCCTCTTTTGAAAGAACCTGTGAAAGAACAAATTCATTATTTGTGTAATATAGCAAAGATATAATGGCTGGCCTGGCTCTGGACTCTGAACCTATCCATCTGGCTTTGCTGAAATGTGTGTTTCTACCTTCAAACCCTCTTTTAGAGGCGGCATGATGCCATTCTTCACACAGCATAGGGAACTCCCAACTAGTAAGTACAGCAGAAATGTAGAAACATAATGCAGGATTTTCAATCTCAAGAGCCATCTCTTAGCCCTGGATGATGGTGGTGGTGAATTATCCTCTGAAAGATTCCAAATAGGGCAATTCCTGAGCCCAAAACTCATATGCGAGAGACCACAATGAATAGCATTTAATTGGTTTCCAGCAGCATGGAGTATTTTTTTCAGCACATCCCACAGGAGATGTTGCTTAAGATGTGAGCATGGACATGGAAAAGTAGGCATCTGTGAGTGAGTTGTTCAAGGGTATGATTCTAATTATTGCTCTTTCCTAAGCACAAACAGCTTTTATCCAAAAATCAGATCTCTTGGCCTAGTCATTTTTAGAGTGCATTCAGCTCCAAGCTAATAGCATAATTTAAATACCTTTACCCATAAAATGGGTTTTTCTTCCAGTAAATTATAGCAGGTCGTGCGCTTCAGGGAATTAAAACCAGCTCATGAGAGACTAACACTATAAAACAGTACTTGAGACTTGGGGCTAATAAAGATAGCAGTTCTCAAGCAATAGTCCACTCTCATTTTATTTCACCCACTTATAAAGAGCTGAGTAAGCATTATAATGATTGTGGTCCCAAGGTGGCTAGTAAAAGCTTAAGGTATTTTATTATTCATGATTTGTTCTCTACTGAAACTTATGTCAGCATGGAGCAAAACTTAATGTGTATCAGGAAACACAATTGCCTAAATGCATTTGGTCATCTGATGTTTAGTTGTAAGGCCCAGTGGTAGGAGGCTTAAGGTGATGGGATGGAATTCAGTTTGTCTTTTCATGCGCTCCTCCAGGAACAAAGAGCCTGGCGTTTTGAATGGATTCTAAATCATTTTCAAACAAAACTCAGAGCAGTGGTTTTGACCTACAAAGCCCCTGAATGACTTGAGGGTGGGTGCCTATTGGATTCCTATATCCATATGAACTTCCCTGTCGTGTCAGGATCTCTGCAACACAGAGAACAACACCCCACAGCATGGATCACTGTCCATAAAATCTAATCAAATCTCTATTGCATGTAGCCCACTGGTTCCTAGCTTGATACCCCACAGTCCAACCTGGATTTTTATCCTTTCTTACCTGGCTTTCAGCCAGCCTTGGAAAATCACTCCAATGGGAACAACAACAACAGAAAAAGCAAAATGGAGCAGGCCCCCTCCTCTTTGCAAAAGCCCACTTTAGAGGGGAAAACTCACATTCATGATTCACTCCTTGGCATTTGATTTTCCTGGGCTACAATGGTCTTTGCCTATTGACTGGACTGACAACTCAGCTAGTTTTTTTCTTAACTCTTATAGCATCTAAAGTTCTCGGAATAGAATTTCCCCTATTCCAGGGAGGGTGAGTCGAAAAAGGCAAGATGGCATCCATAACCATGCCTGGGGCTTCAACTGTCAACTGGTTGTGACCACCACCCTGGCTTTTTTGACCACCACCCCTCTTGCAGACACCCCCGCCAAACTCCCTGATTCTTGAAGCTTCAGTTGGCCCCAATTCTGAATGACACACAGGGTGGAGAGGGAGGTTAAAAAGAGGGAGCCAGTTTGGTCTAGTGGTTAAGGTAGAGCTTTCCAAACTGTGTGTCGGGACACGGTAGTGTGTTGGCTGCAGTGTCTGGGTGTGTTGCGGCTGCTGCTGCCTCCGAGCCCTGCCAGGATTCCACACAGGTCCTAGTGCCTGCCTTCTGCCTGGCTGCCTCCAAACCTGCTGTGATTCCGCACAGGTCCTAGTGCCTGCCTTGTGCCCTGCTGTAAGAGTGTGTCGCAAAATGATGCATGTCTAAAAAGTGTGTCACCAACATGAAAAGTTTAGAAAGCTCTGGGTTAAGGCAATGGGCTAGAAACCAGGAGACAGAGTTCTAGTCCCGCCTTAGGCATGAAAGCCAGGTGGGTGACCTTGGGCCAGTCACTCTCTCTCAGCCCAATTCACCTCACAGGGTTGTTGTGGGGAAAATAGGAGGAGGAAGGAGTATTGGGTATGTTCACCGCCTTGAGTTATTTATAAAAATAATAAAGGCAGGATAGAAAATAAAAAAATGTGGGACATTTTCAGCTGCTGCAATCGTGTTTGTTTCTTCCCAATGAGCAGAATGATCCACACTTCTAAGAAGTCATAATTTTGTTGACTGTGAAATCCGCTTGTGGGAACTGGAACGGGGATCATATGCCCTGCTGAAAGGAACTAAGTCAGAATGACCATGTTTTATTTTGAGTAAAGAGTACTCCCTGATTCAAGTATTTCCTGCTGTTTGAAATGTGAGAATTACTGATGTGAAATGACCACTGAAAAGGAAGTGAAAGTTGCTGAATGGGAAACTTTGCTTCGAAAGGGAAAAACTGAACATGAGAAATAGGCAGAGGGGAAGAGAGGGAGTGAACACAAGCTCAGGATAAAAAGAGCTGAGTAAATAAAATGCTTAGGAGGAAAAAGCCAAAGGATGTACAAGAAAATAAGGGGGTCACTGTGCTTAGAGGCCTTAGGCCGCAATCCTATAGAATTATCATCTGGGAGTGAGGTCCACCGCGGGAAATGGGACCTCTGTATACAGTAAATGTGCAGAGGACTGCATGGATAAGATTCCAGACAGATTGCTTCTCATGCTGCCTGTCCTAATGCACAATGAAGCTGTCTTTCTTTTGCTTGTTTTCTCCAGAAAGAAAAACGAGTAGAAGGTGCTGTAGTGGGACAACTCTCGAAATTTGGTGACTGAGTAGGGGATAATCCCTTGACTGGAAGCATCCTTAAAGGATCCAGTAAAACCATGATTTCTAAGGGAGCTAGGAAATTACAAGAGCTTCAGCATTCATTCAACTCCTGTATTTTTGTTTCCCATACACTATGTTATGTTTCTGTGTTGAGTTAAATCGTGGCTTTTTTAGCTCAGGTTTATTGAGTAAGTTATAATTGGCCAGATTCCTACAACCAAGGTAGTGTGGTGTATGTTGGTTGAGGACCAGAGAGAAATCTAGGTTCAAATTTTATTTTATTTTATTTTTATTTTATTTTATTTTATTATTTTATTTTATTTTATTATTTTATTTATTTTATTTTATTTTATTTTATTTTATTTTATTATTTTATTTTATTATTTTATTTTATTTTATTTATTTTATTTTATTTTATTTTATTTTATTTTATTTATTTTATTTTATTTTTTTATTTTATTTTATTATTTTATTTTATTATTTTATTTTATTATTTTATTTTATTTTATTTTATTTTATTTTTTATTTTATTTTATTTTATTTTTTATTTTATTTTATTTTATTTTTTAATTATTTTATTTTATTTTATTTTATTTTTTATTAATTTAATTTAATTTAATTTAATTTAATTTAATTTAATTTAATTTAATTTAATTTAATTTAATTTAATTTAATTTAATTATTTAAATTTATATTCACCCTCAGCCATGGAAGGTGACTTTGAGCCAGTCTCTTTTTTTTCCCACTGATCTATTTCACAACTTGAGCTCCTACAGGAAAGGCAGAATATATGTCTAATAACTAACTAACTAACTATGCCCAACTGAACCATATTATAGAGTGAATCCAGAATAAACATGAATAGAGGAGCATGTAGTCCAATCCTCTGGTGCTCAGTGTTGCAAGATGTCATAATCCTCTATTCTTGCTTCAGGAAACCTCAGAGGATTGCTGGGGAATGGTGAAATGAGGTATGTGTAAAGTAAATCTAGAAGCAAGATAAATCTAAGGATTAAAATGGGAGCATGTGATGAACCTGTGGACATGCAAGTCAAGAGCTTCTGACAGAACTAATTTGAGGGAATTGGAAATAGAGTTGCCAACATTTCAATTGATTCCTGTGGCTATGCTTTTACTGGCGCTTGTATGTAAAGCAATTTGGATATGAAATTTCCACAGTGAAAATTTTGAAAAGGGTCTTGCTAATTGCTGTAGATGAAGCTATTGAAAACACAGTATTGTGGACACATTGAATGCTTTTTTTAAAAATAAGAATTTTATTAAGTTTGAAACAAAGATAAAAACTACAAAAAAGCAAACAACTACAAAAAGAAAAAAAACTAAAAAAGTGTGAAACACAAGAAAAAAGAATTTTAAAGATTACATAAAGAGGTGACTTCCAACTTTCAACAAAAAGATTATACAGCAATTTCCATAATCAATCCCTTGCTCTATATCAAACCAAGATCACATTATTTCTATAAATCATTCCATTAGCACATTATAAAAATCACTAAATACAATTGCTCCTTCCCCTTATACAGTATTAAAAGAAAAAAAATAAATAAATCTCCAAATCAACTCCCCCCCAAAAAACATTTATTTAATTATTTCCTTCCTACCACTATTCTATATATTTCTGTCCACTATAATAAAAATACTTTGAAAACGTATAAATTATCTACTTTTATAATTAATAATACTATAACAATCTGAACCCTATTAAACTTAAAACCAAGCAATTATTATTATATATCTTAAAAATCAAACAAATCTTAAAAACAATCCAGTAAATCTTAATCCAAATCATTAAAGAAAAATGGAATCATACAAGCCTTAATATCAATCCAGATAAACATTCTCAAATCCTTACCCCGCTTCAAAATATACTAAAGCAGGGGTGTCCAGCCCACGGGCTGCATGCGGCCCAGAACAGTTAGCAATGCGGCCCGGCCCGGTCTGGAATGAGCCTCCTGTCTCCACTGCCATGCCAGACTATGTAAGAGGCTGGCATGGTGCAAAAGGGGAATCCAAGCCAGAGCTGCCGATTGGAGGCAGCCCGGAAGAAGCCCCTCCACCAATTAGCGTGCGGCAAAGGAGGGCGGAGGCGGGTCGAGGAGCACCCCTGCCAATCAGCCTCCACTCGCTGCTCTTCTGAGCTGTCCTGCCTGAGGGAGGAGGAGCGGGCGGTGTGCGAGCCTGCCGCGGAGGAGGAGGGAAGCGGCAGCAGTGCGAGCGGGCCGGGGGTTGTGAGGGGGCGGGCGGTGCAAGGAGGTTGTGGCAGCAGTGGCGCTCTGCCAAGAAAAGCTGCAATCACGAGGCTAAAAATCCTTCAAATTCAATACAAAAATAATAGCAGGGAGGCAATTATTTATTCTCAGTCCTCCTTAGTATTTAAATGGCAAAACAAGCCAAAGCTTAAAAAAAATTTGAAAAATTAATCCAGAAATAACGATAGGCACCAAGAGAGATCGCTTCTCCTTGCTGTAGAAAGCCTCTCTTGGGATACATAACTATATATAGGGTGACCATACGTCCCGTTTTGAACGGGACAGTCCCGTTATTCTAGCATTTTTCAACCATCCCATTTTGATCAAAATCTCAATTTTGTCCCTTTTTTAAACCCGGCAGGAAGGAGGACAGGAAGACAGGAAGGAGGACTGGAGCTGGACTTGCCATTGGAGGCAGCCCGGAAGAGGCCCTATCAGCGCGGCAACTGGAAGCCCAGTTGCCACGTGCGAGCCCAGCAGCAGACGCAGCACCACAGTCCAGGTTCCTGCCTCCTTACCTGATCCTGAGATTGTTTGCCCAGCAGTGGTGAGGCCAGGGAAAGAAGGCACGGGAAGGTGGTGGAAAGAGGGTGCGTGCATGTGTGTGTGTGTGTGCGCGCGTGTGCAGATTACTTGCTCAGCGTAATCGTGCACGCACACACACACACACACGCACCCCACACCCTCTTTCTCCAGCCTCCCTGCAACAGGTGCGGGTGCATTTGGTCATGGGGAGGCTGGAGAAAGAGGGTGTGGGGTGCGTGTGTGTGTATGTGTACGCATCTGATCGGGCTTGGCCAAGGGAGGAGAGTTGTCGGGCCGCCGAGCAGGAGAAGCTGGCTGCGCTCGGCTGCTTCAGCCACACCACTCCGCCCCTTGCTGCCCGCTGAAGCTCCCCAGGGTGGCCGCTCCTGCTTCTCCTGCTCGGCGGCCTGACAACTCTCCTCCCTCGGCCAAGCCCAATGAGATGCACACACACACACACACACACTCACAGGACAGACTGCCCTGGCAGGAGCTGGCCATGCTGGGGGGCTTCAGTGGGTGGCGAGGGGTGGAGTGGTGTGGCTGAAGCCCCTCAGTGCGGCCGGCTCCTGCCAAGGGCAGTCTGTCCTATGAGTGTGTGAGTGTGTGTGTGTGCATCTCATCGGGCTTGGCCAAGGGAGGAGAGTTGTCGGGCCGCCGAGCAGGAGAAGCTGGCTGCGCTCGGCTGCTTCAGCCACACCACTCCGCCCTTTGCCACCCGCTGAAGCCCCCCAGCGCGGCCGGCTCCTGCTCGGTGGCCCGACAACTCTCCTCCCTCAGCCAAGCCCAATCAGATGCACACACACACACATACTCACAGGACAGACTGCCCTGGCAGGAGCTGGCCATGCTGGGGGGCTTCAGCGGGTGGCGAGGGGCGGAGTGGTGTGGCTGAAGCCTCCCAGCACGGCCGGCTCCTGCCGAGGGCAGTCTGTCCTGTGAGTGTGTGAGTGTGTGTATGTGCATCTGATCGGGCTTGGCCGAGGGAGGAGAGTTGTCGGGCCGCCGAGCAGGAGAAGCAGGAGCCGGCAACCCTGGGGAGCTTCAGCGGGCAGCAAGGGGCGGAGTGGTGTGGCTGAAGCAGCCGAGCGCAGCCGGCTCCTCCTGCTTCTCCTGCTCTGCGGTGGTGGCAGCAGCAGCAACTCTCCTCCCTCCCTCGGCCAAGCCCGAGGGGGATGGGGCAGTGGTGGGCCTCCATCCCCTCCATCCCCGTCCCTTGTTCCCCGGCCGATGACGGTGCTGTGTGTACAGTGTGTGTACTCCAGCCTCCCCCAAACACACCAGCTCTGCCGCACCATTTACTGCTAGAAGAAAAAAAAACCTTTAAAAATCGGGAAAAAAAATAAAAATCCGAGCCAATCACGCTGATGGGGGCGGGGTTTGCAAGCGGGAGCCAATCGTGTGGGGTGGGGGCGGGGTTTGCAGGTGGGAGCCAATTGCGTGGACTGGGGGGCGGGGTTTGGAGGCCGGCATGGTGGCATAAGACCCTGTCCCGTTTTGCCATCCCAAAAGTCCCGTTTTTGTCTGAAGGAAATATGGTCAGCCTAAATATATATGTATATATGTATATATGTGTCACTTCCGGTGGGGAATATGGCCAACTGACCAGCTGTGTCCGCGAGACAGAACTGACAACGCAGCGAGATACACACACACACACACACACACACACACACAATATATATATAGTGTGTTATGTATCCCAAGAGAGGGATATATATAGATATATATATATATATATATATATATATATATGTGTGTGTGTGTGTGTGTGTGTGTGTGTGTGTGTATACATATACACACACACACACACACACACACACAATATATATATAGTGTGTTATGTATCCCAAGAGAGGGATATATATATATATATATGTGTGTGTGTGTGTGTGTGTGTGTGTGTGTGTGTATACACATATATACACACACACACACACGCGTGCGCGCGCACACACACACACACACATACACATATATATATATATATATATATATATATCCCTCTCTTGGGATACATAACACACTATATATATATAGTGTGTGTGTGTGTGTGTGTATCTCGCTGCGTTGTCAGTTCTGTCTCGCGGACACAGCTGGTCAGTTGGCCATATTCCCCACCGGAAGTGACACATTGAATGCTCTTAAAGGCATACAAGCATAAGTTTGTTGCGTAAGTGGAAACACTGGCTGAGATGGGGCTATACAAATGATAGAACAACTGGTTTAGATTGTCCAAAGCTATGCAGCAAGTTAAGAGACGCATAGGCAATATAAAGTTTCTTTCAAGACAGTAGATTACTTTTCTGTTGTGTTTAAATCTTATCTTCTCAGTAAATGTGTTTCTATGTTACAGAACATTTCCTTGGGGAGAAAGCCAATTAGAACCAGCCAAATCCCCATGCCTGGACCCATACCACTAAGACTAATATAGCTAACAGAAACACAGCTGATGTTATCCTTACTATACATACCAAGTTTTTGTTTAAAAGGCTCCAAATGAATCAGAATCAGTGGTGCATAAATAAAAAATGCTGTGCACTTTTATCAAAACTGCTTTATTGATCAATGATGAAAAGAAAATTATTTTTAATTAAAACAGTGTAATACAGTGGCAATCAAAGTACAGGATTCCAACATGAATAGGAAATCAGAATCATGTCCGATTGTGCCTCTAGTACAATTTTTTAGAAGGCTATAAAGTACTTAGAATGTGCTGTGTCATGTAATCCAGACCATGCAGAGGATGCCAGATTGAGACAAGCTAGTTTAGTTTAATCAGTTGCAATGCCAGGGCTTGGATCGCATGGTCACAGCTATATGTGACCATATGTGTATTCCTTTTTTTTTTGACACGGGGGTGCGATGGCTCAGCGGGTAAGATGCCAGGCTTGTTGATCAGAAGATCACAAGTTTGGAGGTTCGAATCCCTAGCCCCGCATGACGGAGTGAGCTCTTGCACTCGCCCCAGATCTTGCCAACCTAGCAATTCGAAAGCATGCAAAAGCAAGTAGATGAATAGGTACCACTTCGGTGGGTAAGTAACAGCGTTCCGCGTGCGTCATGCTGGCCACATGACTGCGGAAGTGTCTTCGGACAGCGCTGGCTCTTTGGCTAACAAACGGAGATGAGCATCGGCCCCTAGAGTCGGACACGACTGTTCAGGGGAAACCTTTACCTTTACCTTTTTTGACACCCCTCCCCCCATAGCTGTCCTGGGTTTATACCATTATTGACATCAAACAAATAGAACAGTGTGTTGTAAAAATATTTTGCAAACATCTGTAGCATGAATTAATATATCCTATTTTAGAACATTCCCTCAATTGTAGTGCCTGAAGCACTGTACTGTTTAGGTAAAATCTGATTTTATCACACAGTAACTGTGACAAACAGCTGAAAATTATTTAATTATACTGTATTTTTAATTTAATCTATTAAAAATATAATCTATTCTTGCTGAAGTAAACACTACTTAATTCAGTGGGATTTACTTCCTTGTAAGAATGTACAGAATTGCAGTTGACTCTTGTGCAGAGGAAACAACTCTATTCATACAGTTAAAAAAGGCAGAAGCTGTTAACCAACCTATCCATGATTCTGCAACCTTTTGATTGATTTTCACATGTGAACGAAAGAAAACCTTTCTTACTAACAATAAAATCCAATTATTTCATTGAAAATAAAACAAGATATCCCATAAAATTCTGCCCTTTTTTGTTCTCTATTTTCCTGCTAGAAAAATTATGTTATTCTTTAGAATCTTTTTTTTATGATTAGTAGAAAAATACAGCATCTGAAATGGTAAATGAAAATGCTTCTATGGCTGTTGTGGGTCTTCCAGGCTGTGTGGCCGTGTTCTGGAAGTTGTGGTTCCTAACGTTTCGCCAGCATCTGTGGCCAGCATCTTCAGAAGATGCTGGCCACAGATGCTGGCGAAACGTTAGGAACCACAACTTCCAGAACACGGCCACACAGCCTGGAAGACCCACAACAGCCATCGAACTCCGGCCGTGAAAGCCTTCAACAATACATCGAAAATGCTTCTATCTTGTGTGTACAGTAATGTGCTATATACTGTACATACTGTACAATTGTACTGTACTGTATATACAATTCTCTTTGATTGGCTATATACTATATATTTAAAATGTATATATTTAATGAATAAAAATGAAAAAAGAAAACATTAGTAACATTAGATCTTTACATAACTAAAAATAGAATGCAGTTTCTTCTAACAAATGATAAATTAGGAAAAATGTTTACCATATTTTTTTAAAGGAAAAAATTGTGTATATAATCTCAGACCATATTCTAAAAAGTTCAATTTCCTGACTCAACTGATTTCATTAAAGATACTTCTTTTTTAAAATGAACATTTCCTACGTAGATTGACTTAAAGAAAAAAAAAAAGGAAAAATAGGAGGATGAGATGAACCAGGAAAAATTGGACATACCAGAATTTGGTTCTGCATCTTGTGGATTGGATGGGCATTTCTGCTCCTACTTGAAGAGGGCATTTCCTAAAAGTTTGAATGTTAGCAGTACAGGCCAGAGAAAAACGCACCATGGCTTTTGAATTGTGTTGGAAAGATCCATGAAGAGGTATCAAGGGAGTCTTTACCTTTTTAAAGTCCATTCTAGAATGGGTCTTCCCTGTGAATGAAAAGCTACTTCACTGAAGCAGGAAGAGTGGGGAAAACCTTGACATTTCCCTGTTCAAGTGTTGACAAACCATCCTCAGTACAAAGAAGACTTTACAGTGAGAAATAATGCTTACTAATTAGAAAATATTTACTATGGATGGGCCATGTGCAAAATGAGGACAGGAAGATATTTCTCACTGACATTTGTGCACAGAAGGGGTAGAAAAAGTACAGCACCATTTTGGGGTTCCTTCAGAGTGGCTGGACCACAAAAGGAATGAAGGGTACACTTTTTATATCCCTGCTGTTCACTAGTGTCTGTGTGAAATGCCCCCTGTACTTATTCTGTTTGTGAGTAACATGGGAAGACTGGCAAATTTGTAAGGCACCCAAAATGGTGTAGAGTATGGAAGAGGGAAAGAACTGAGAATAAAGTTGCTATTGTGTCACACACAAACCCACACAAACATGTTTCATTGTTCCCTTACATCATCTCTGTAATTCTCATCAAGTACTGTATAAAGATAAACTCTTAAACAATTGATCAAACACTACGATAAACAGCAATTCCAGAGGAAAGAAATAAGAAATAAAACTGCCTATATTATAATGCCTTTATACAAAGCTGTGGTGTGATCACACAGTAAGGTCATGCATCATGCTAGACCGTAGTTGAATTAACCATAGTTTATTGAATAAGTTATAACTGGCTGGATTCACAAAATGTTCTCAGCCATAAACTATGGTTTACAAGCCATGGTGGATGGCTTCACCCATCACAGTTGTTCTAAGCAGACTACAGTATCAATGAAACAATATAAGATTTTAAAAAATATATATTTCTACCTGGAAAAAAGGCTGGACACCCATCTCTTTGGAACACTTGGAACGACTATCAATGAACATTAGTTAAAGGTAAGTGATCTTTGCGAAACAAATATTTTTTGTCCCAACATTACCGTCACATTGACTGCATGGACTTTTTTCTTATTGATAGCAGCCTACCAGATATAATTATTCATCTGAAATTATATAAATAATAAACATTTTTTAAAAAATCTACATAACTCATTGGGATTACAGACTTCTGAAAGTCCTGTAGACAAAATTATCGTTTAATGCTTAAATGTAGATGGGTCTTTCTCTACCTATGTGAAGTCCATGCTTCCAAATATAGATGATCTCTTTCTTGGTTCAGCATTTCTCTCAAGGCACAGGGACTGAGCTTCAGTGGAGTCATAAGAAAGTCAGGAGATTTACACTGCAGTTTTTCCTGAAGCAATACTGTTAGGTGGAAAGTTGGTGCAACCATCTTTGGTTGCAATCCCTGGCACTACAAATTAAATTCAGTTTTCCCCAAAATAGCAGTCCATCATTTTGATAAGGTTAAGAAGTTATATAAAATGGCTTTTCTGGTAAATAGTCCAACTGAAAGAGAAGCATGCTCGTTGAGTTTCTTCATCCAAGAGAAATTGGCTCAAGGTGCAGAAACTGTCTACAGAATTTTAAAGAACGCTGGTCTCTGGGGGACAACAAGAAAAAAAAGTAGTTAAAAGGATCCATACAGCCTGATTATTATCTTTTAAAGTAGCCCCTTTAATATGTCTATGAAGGTTCTCAGTCATCCAGGTGGAATTGTCTGTAGCTTGAATCATGTCAACTGGATTTCTATTTTCTCAGTGGAAACGTTTCGCTCCTTATCCAAGGAGCTTCAGAAGCTCCTTGGATAAGGAGCAAAACGTTTCCACTGAGAAAATAGAAATCCAGTTGACATGATTCAAGATACAGACTAGCCCCTTTAATTCTTTTTCCGCATTCCATCACAGAATACTCAGATCAATTTCAGAGGAGGTGATGTAAAATGCATCCAAAACAAGAGAAGAGACAGCACTGTCTAGTACATATTTAATTCCTAGAGTCATTGTTTGATGGAAATGCATGGCTTTAAGTAATTAAGTTTCCGAAAAAAACTTAAAACCTGGTTGTGTCAGCACGCCTGGAGCGGGAAGGTGAGTAGTCACTCCTGAGGATGGCTAGCTCCCTAGAATGGCCCTAGAGTGGCCCTTTTTTACTCACGGATTGACAAAGAACCTCTGCCATTTGGATTTTATATTTTATGTTTTTATTGTTTTTATATCCATTTTTGCTGTATTTATAATTGTATTGTAATTAATTGTGTTTTTATTGTAAACCGCCCAGAGTCCCTCTTCCGGGGGAGATGAGTGATGATAAATTCGATAAATAAATAAATAAATAAATTCTATCCTTGCGCAAAAATGAACAGAAGCTATCAGTATTCATAAGGGAGCAAAATGCCACGAAGAACGATGGAGGTGTCCATAAGTGTGCATGGTGCTGATTATTTTTCATATTCCAAATATTTCTCTACATCATGAGCATGGGGCTGGACTTCTCTCAACTGATTCTACAATCTGATTGTATTTTCAGTATAATGCTAGAAAGGTAGCATGAGTAAGCTTTGGATTCATAAACTTCCTTTTATCTTTTTGTACAACAGTCTAATGGAGATCAGAAGCTTTGCATTCATTTTCAACTACCTGAGATTTGTTGTTATCTGTCCCATTGAACAAACAATGGTTTGCCTTAGTCATGGTTTAGGGAAATTAGCCAATTTCAACTGATTCTGGCTTGCTTCCATAAATCTTGTTAATGTTATCTACCCACTTACTTAACCATAAAAACTCATTTAAAATCTAGATAAAAGCAAAGTAGAGACTAGGTTCAAAAATGTGGCACTGAATCAAGATCAATGTAAGTGCCAACTTAGTGTCCTGGGGGGGGGGTACCTTCCATAATCACTTTGCCGTAACCATGAAGGCCCTGTTTCCTGTAGTCACATGGAACACAAAAGGCTTTTCTGCATATCTTAATATTTGGCTAGATATAAACAGGAAGATGTGCTTTCTGAAATAATGAGTAACCATAGTAGTTCCAGTTGTCCCACAGTTTAATTAACTATGTGCAGTTTAATTAACTATGATTAATTAAAAATTGGAAAAAAAGTTAATTGAACATAAAAGAGAAAACTTTTATGATCTTCATGAGGAGGAATTAAAGAAAAATGAGAGTAAAGCACTCTATACTATGGCTTGGGCACAGATACGAAACAAAGAATAGTATTATTCCTGAACCCACCTATAATACCTTGTACTCTGTAATACATAGAAATGATGTAGACTTATAAAAATGTTTCTCTACAAGAAGAAACAGATTTTTTCAGACTAAAAGTACTCCTGCTTTAGGATACTCTATTCTAAACTGGAACTTACCTTTCTATCCTTTATGATCTGCAGGAGATGGCTTCTGAACTCCAAAAGCAGTGATAAATATATTGACAACTACTATAATAAACACCAGTCCAGTGGTAAGGTTGTTGAGAAAGTCCAGCTTGGCATGTTTTGTGGGGTTATTAAGGTCATATTTAACTAGAAGGAAAGAACAACGAAAGAGATTATATTTCACTAAATTAGAGGTCAGCGTGAGGAAGTAACATTTCAAAACTACATGCCAAAGCATCTAATTAAAGACATGTGCAAGAACAATTTGGATTCTAAAGAGTTAAAAATAAATAAATTGTCCGCTTTTCTCTGACTCCCATAATATGGCATTATCAACCACAGGCCATGTTTTGAAAGTCAATTAGAAGAAATCTTTATTATTTTGGGGAGGGGGAATTAAAGAAAAACAATTGCAAGCTTCCAAATATTGGGGTTGAAGTAAAAATATAAAATCTGACAGCAACCCAAGTTGCTGGGACTGGAGCAACCAAAGGCGGTCTAATCTCAAGAGTCACTCTGGTGTAAGGGGTCATTCAATCCAAATTTCAATATGCAACAGCTGTGAAATAGGCAAATTCCATGTTAGGGATAATTTCATTAAGTAAGTGAAAATATATTCAGAATTACCCTGCTCAACTTTCTGAACCAGGCTTTGTCCAAATCTTGATGCCCTATTCTATTTTTCTTCTATTTCTTTCCTATAATTTTCCCTTATATTTTTATGTTATAGTATATCTATATTATATTTTTATTTATTATTTTTTCCCTAACTTAGCAAGTTGACCTTTATTTTCTATAGTTTAGTGGTTCCTAAGCTATGAGTATGAGAATCCTTTTTTAACCTCAAAAAATTGTGGCCTCCCACATGATAATAGTTGTACTTTAATGCCTGCTGACTGAAATAAAACACAACAAAAAACTGAATCCAGTAGGCATAAGAACAACAAAGCTAGTGGAGAAGACAGTATCCCAGCTGAGCTATTTAAAATCCTAAAAGATGATGCTGTTAAAGTGCTGCACTCAATATGCCAACAAATTTGGAAAACTCAACAGTGGCCACAGGATTGGAAAAGGTCAGTTTACGTTCCAATTCCAAAGAAGGGCAATGCCAAAGAACGTTCAAACTACCGTACAATTGCGCTCATTTCACATGCTAGCAAGGTTATGCTCAAAATCCTACAAGCTAGGCTTCAGCACTATGTGAACCGAGAACTACCAGAAGTGCAAGCTGGGTTTTGAAGAGGCAGAGGAACTAGAGATCAGATTGCCAACATTCGCTGGATCATGGAAAAAGCAAGAGAGTTCCAGAAAAACATCTACTTCTGCTTCATTGACTAAGCTAAAGCCTTTGATTGTGTGGATCACAACAAACTGTGGCAAATTCTTAAAGAGATGGGAGTACCAGACCACCTTACCTGTCTCCTGAGAAACCTGTATGCGGGTCAAGAAGCAACAGTTAGAACCGAACATGGAACAACCGATTGGTTCAAAATTGGGAAAGGAGTACGACAAGGCTGTATATTATCACCCTGCTTATTTAACTTATATGCAGAGAACATCATGAGAAATGCCAGGCTGGATGAATCACAAGCCAGTTAAGATTAAGATAACCGCCCAGAGTCCCTTAATTTGGAGATGGGCAGGGATAAATTTGAATAATTAATTAATATATATATATTTTGCCGGGAGAAATATCAGCAACCTCATATATGCAGACGATACCACCCTAATGGCAGAAGGTGAAGAGGAACTAAAGAGCCTCTTGATGAGGGTGAAAGAGGAGAGTGCAAAAGCTGGCTTGAAACTCAACATTAAAAAAACTCAGATCATGGCATCTGGTTCCATCACTTCCTGGCAAATAGAAGGGGAAGAAATGGAAGCAGTAACAGATTTTATTTTCTTGGGCTCCAAGATCACCGCAGATGGTGACTGCAGCCATGAAATTAAAAGACGCTTGCTCCTTGGGAGGAAAGCTATGGCAAACCTAGACAGCATATTAAAAAGCAGAGACATCACCTTGCTGACAAAGGTCCGTATAGTTAAAGCTATGGTTTTTCCAGTAGTAATGTATGGCTGTGAGAGTTGGACCATAAGGAAGGCTGAGCGCCGAAGAATTGATGCTTTTGAACTGTGGTGCTGGAGAAGACTCTTGAGAGTCCCTTGGACTGCAAGGAGGTCAAATCAGTCAATCCTAAAGGAAATCAACCCTGACTGCTCATTGGAAGGACAGATACTGAAGCTGAAGCTCAAATACTTTGGCCACCTAATGCGAAGAGAGGACTCACTGGAAAAGACCCTGATGCTGGGAAAGACTGAAGGCAAAAGGAGAAGGGGACGGCAGAGGATGAGATGGTTAGATAGCATCACCGATGTAACGAACATGAATTTGAGTAAACTCCGGGAGACAGTGGAGGACAGGAAGGCCTGGCGTGCTATGGTCCATGAGGTCACAAAGAGTCGGACATGACTAAACGACTGAACAACAACAACAACACTGCATTTATTAATCAGAACAACATCTACATACAATTGAAAAATAGTATTACATACTGTATATGTGATATGATATGAATGTATGTTTATTCGGTCAATGACCAGCAACTTAAATTTAATTAAAATAACAATTAAAATCACACTAATCAATTAAATACAATTATACATAGGTGGTTGTTGTATAGAATGAAACTATAAATTTAAACAATTATAATATAATCTATAAAACCCTGTTACAATAAAACCCTATTACAATAATGACATGTATATTTATCTAAACATTAATAGCTCTATCATTTTAATAGTATGTTATAAAATATATATCCTAAAAAAATTATTTAAAAAATGGCTATACACAACATTAATAAAAATAGAAAAATATACACAATTCCCTACTTCTTTAACCGGTTTTGCCTTATTATCATTGCGGCAGCACAGAATTTTGCTACTGCACGTGTAATAACTGGGTTTGAATCCTGCAGAAGATAGTTCTCATAAAAACTATCAGGTCTCCCTGGACATCTTTCTATTAGGGGATAAATATATGTTGATCTAATATCCCTATAATATTTATATCGCAATAGAACGTGAGTGATGTTTTCAACCTCCTTAGTGCCGCATGTACAAATTCTTTCTGCTAAGGGGTTTTTATTATACCTGCCTTGCAGGAGTGCTGATGGGATACATATATGTGTATTTATTCAGTCTTCTATCATTATTTTCCTGTCCAGGAGTGGAAAGCCATTTGGTAGCCCACTAAAATAATCCAAAAGGGCAATTGCAGTATATCCCCTTTCTTTTTGCTCCTTACCTTTACCTTTTTACACAGACTTGTTCAAAGGAGGATAAAGAAAAGAAGCCAGGATGTCCACATGCGATACAAAACAAATAGAATCGAATCAATTGCACCCTCATGGCCACCATTTTGAATTTTTTAGCCATACACTGCTGACAATCCTGAAAGAAACTGTTTTGTTAAAAGGACCAAACCTCCCTCCACTCATTTTCTGGTCTGAGTAATGAAGTTGTTTGTGGAGAACTTCTTTAAGGAAACAATATGGCAGGCTGCACTATCATCATCTCCTTAACTCAATTGTATTTTCTGGGGACTGTGTAGCCACGGAGCAAATCCAGAAAAAGGTGCAGCTTCTTAAGAAGGTGCCAATAGGTACAATGAGTTCACTCACAAACATACCCCCAAGCAACTTTCCCACTTCAGATGTGAATCCCAAATCCTAGGATTATACAGAGTTTCAGAGCCACTTCACAAGAAATGCTTCAATTTCCTTCAATTTTGTTAGTTTTTATCCACTTTGGGCTGTTTGCTATGCTATTTATTTGCCATGCTTTGCTTTTAATATTTTTTTGTAATAATGTGTTTAGAATTTCTACCTGTACTCAATGATTGTTCCACATTTTAATTTGGTTATTTATTAAAATTTATTTTATTTTAAAAATAACATTTACAGGAAATACGGACTGGAATCCCCATAACTAATTTAGTTGTGACTCAAGAATAGTGTTGGGAATTTTTTACTTTGTTCCATTAAGCAACAGACGTCCCAAGCTCCATTATTAGCACTGCTTTCCCTGAGTGTCCAAAGTGCCCGTTGTATAATAACAATGGCAAAGAGGGTTGCCTTGGGGTCAGGGACGAATTGTGTTCATACCTCGCCCTGTGGATCCTGGCCGTGACACCTTCTTCCTGTTTGAAACCACAAGAACTAAAAAGTGGAAGTAAGCTTCATGAAATTCAGAAACATAAACATCACAGAATTGCCACTCTGACACAATGCAGTTTCCAGGAGCCAGCTCTGCAGTTAAATTAACACATTAGGGTATTTTCCCAGGGCTAGGCTTTTCGGAAAGGGACAGCGATCAGCGCAGTAAGAGACTCTCGAATTAAGAGACTCGTCCACTTTTAGAGCTGGCATACAGTGATTTCTCCATAGCACTGGAGTTGTGGAAGATGTTTGTTAAATGCAATTTTTTGTATGAACAAAGCCGAGTTTTAAGCTTTCAGAGGGAATTACAGTTAGGCTGTTTCAGTACCACAGTGCTACACAATAAAGCTGAACTTGAAACTGTTCTTATAGATGGGAAATTTTAAGCATTATATTATAGCAATTCAATTCCTCTCATTTTGTGAGGACTAAACTATTCATTTCCACTTTCATTCCAAAAAGAAAGCTCTTGTAATACAGAGCTCTTGTAATACAAAGCTCTCAAAATACAGGGTTTTCTGTAGATGAAATCTATAGCAGGGACACCTGGGGTGGGGGTGGGAGTCAAAAAAGTCAAGTTGGTGCTCATGTCCCCTCCCTTTTTTTAACGTGGGTCACAACGCACAAAAAAAGGGGACAGGTCTTTGATCTCTCTGGCACAGCTGCCATCTTAATGTTTCTTCTTTTATATAATTTATTAGAGTTCACAAAGACAAAGACAAAAGACTAAGACAAGCTAAGAAAATATAAAAAGTAAAGAAAAAGAGAAATGCAAAGAGACAGGAAAAAGAAAAAAAAAGAAAAAGAACAGGAAAAAGAAGATATATAAAAGATGACCTCCCCCTCCCTCCAGACAAGTATAAACAATTTCAGTAACTTAACACCACCTCTAGTAAAAAAAAGGAAAAAATTAATCTCTTCTTCCCATATCTCATCCCTTCTCAATAATCAAAGTATTAAAAAATCATCGTTTAGTGCTAATTAGCAAAGGTCTATTAAAAGCTACCAGAAATAACATATATATTCCATCTTAATGTTTCTGACACACCTCCCCCCCATGCCCCCGATTTATAGTGCATCCAAAAGGAGACTTTCCACACATTCTCAACCCAAATGGTAAAACATTCATCACATTCTTTTTCCTTCTTTAAACATTAATCTGGAGGGCTTCCAGTGGGAATGGCGGACTGAACAGCTGTGCCTGCTGGTTCAGCAAGCGGAGCTGACAATGCGGTAACTTTTTCCGGGCTCAGGCAGGTTTTCCTGAAGCCCAGAAACATTCTCCGGATCAAGGAGAATACCTGGAATCATCCCATCTGTCCTCCAGATGGCAGCTTGCAGCCAGAAGATTGCAAACAGAGTTTCACATTCGACTGGTAAGAGTCAGCTGGGAGGCGGGGATTTCATCAGTTTCCAAGCCGCGCTATAGCCTTAAAGGGACACTATGACTGGCCACCCCATTTCTAAATCACCAATTTGTATTTTTTTTAAGTATATGTACCCCAAGAGAGGCTTTCTACAGCAAGGAGAAGCTGGTTTTCTTGGTGCTTAATGTTATTTTTGGGATTACTTTTTTTAAAAAAAATCTTTTAAGGTTGAGAGTAAACAATTGTCTTCCTGTTATTATTTTTGTATTAAATTTGAAGATATTAGCATTTTCCTACACGTTGAATCGGCAGATTTGAACCTTCAGTTTTCTGTTTTCACTGTCCCTTGAGAACTGTCTGCTACCTCACTCTCACTTTATGTAAACACACTTTGGAACTCTTCTATATCTTCAACTTTCGCTGGTTAAGCTCCTAGGGGGTGCCATAATCTACTGCGTGAGACATGGAGGATTTCAATCAGATTCTTTCTGACTTTCACCAGGTTTTTAAACAGATTTCTTCTGTCTTCTATCAAACTTTTATGCAAGATATCCAGGATATTGTGGAAAATATGAGATCTAAAATGTGCCATCAGGTTGGGGATGTGGTGGATGAAATTGACGAATTTAAGAGCGATAGAAACATTTTTTAAAAAAAATTGAGATTGGGATTTTTATTGAGATGCTGGATGAAGATTGGATAATGGAGTTGGAGAAATCTATAGGAGAGTGTGATCTGCAAGCCATAAGTAAAATCGATCTCCTGGTGGAATGCCATGAAAAGAACCTGGAATCTTTGAGGGGGGCAGTTGGGCTGTCTGATTCTTTTAAGAGGAAAGCTTTGTGCACAATGTGGGGATATGTAACTGCTCTGGTTTATTTTGAAGTGGGATAAGGGTTGAAGAATGTTCATCTGGTTTGCTTTAAGGATTTGATTGATGCTATTTGCCTTTAAAGATTTGGATTTACTGTTTTGAATTGGCTTTGTTTTTTGGGTTTATTAAGATTGGGATTATTAAAATTGTACTATTAAGTATAATAGCAGACAACTTATGTGCTTTTTAATTTGATTCTTATTATAGTAGACAGAAATGTATAGAATAGCAGTAGGAAAGGAATAATTAAATATGTTTTATCTTTTGGAGGGGAGAAAGATGTTTAGGAGGTTTATATGAACTTTTTTTCTTTATTTTAATATAAGGGGAGGAGTAACTGTACTTAGTGATTTTTATTATGTGTTAAAGTGGAATGACTTATAGAAATAATGTGGAGTTTTGGTTTAATATAGAGTAAGAGATTGATTATGGAAATTTTTGTATATCCTTGCTGTTAAAAGTCGGAAGCCACAACTTTTTGTAAATTTGAAAAAAAATTATCTTCTGTTTCCGCACTTTTTTAGTTTTCTTTTCTTTGTAGTTTTTTGGTTTTTTGTAGTTTTTATTCTTCTCTTGAAACCTAATAAAATTTATTATAAAAAAACATTAATCTGGGCAAGAAGTCCTGACATTTTCAAGTGGGCTAAAGTTCATTTGATCTCACTTCTGAACACAGCAATGAAAATCAGTTTCTGTTCTCCTCCTGTTCTCTCTCAGCCTGAAAATATAGGAAAGCTGAGAGAGATACACCACTCCCAGCCCTCACAATCTAAAAGGCAGAAGAAAAGAGAAAAGGACAGATGATCCTACTGCAAAAACATGGACTTGGAACGTGATCAAAGGATGCTGCTGTGAAAGGAGGAACAAAAGAGGCCAAAAAACCATTCTGGCAGTTAAGGTGACCACTTCCTTCCTCCCGCCTTTACCCTACAATTTACCGGACTATGTCTTCTAAACAAAGTAACCAAGAAAAAACAAAAGAAAAAGCCACCACTGTATATTGGAGGCCTCTCAACATCATAACGCAGAATAATCAATGCAAGAAACATCATTCATATTACTTTCCTATGAATGTGAGCAATGTATAAAGACAATCGTATCAATTGTATCAATTTCCCACCCTCAACCTCTCTTTGTACTAGGAATCTGTCACCACTGAGATGCCTGTTAGGGCACATTTTGTCATCCCCCCACAATCCCCTCCCTACTGGTATTGCAGTATTCACTGGATCTGTATAAAGTATTTGAAAGGCATGTTTCACAGAGTATATGTGTGGATAAAGCATCTTTCCTGTAAGTGTTAAAGCAGCCATGTCCTTTGAAAGCTGTTTCTGGAGGTCTAGGTGTGGATATGTGGCACAGAGAACATCCCCTCTGAGACTGCATTCACATCTAGGTGGAGCTACTTGTGACAGTCAGGGGATTTAATGCTCTGTACATTAAAGAGGCATGGTGTACATTAAAGTAGGGGCGTGGTGGCTCAGTGGGTAAGACGCCAGGCTTGTCGATCGGAAGATCGCAAATTCAGAGGTTCGTATCCCTAGCCCCGCGTGACGGAGTGAGCTCCCGCACTAGCTCCAGCTCTTGCCAACATAGCAATTCGAAAGCATGCAAATGCAAGTAGATGAATAGGTACCACGTTCCGCGCGCATCATGCGGCCACATGACTGTGGAAGTGTCTTCGGACAACGCTGGCTCTTTGGCTAACAAACGGAGATGAGCACCGGCCCCTAGAGTTGGACACGACTGCACAACTGTGTGTGTGGGGGGGAACCTTTACCTTTACTTACATTAAAGAGTATGAGAGCCAGTTTGGTGTAGTGGTTAAGGCATCAGGCTAGAAACTAGGAGACCGTGACTTCCAGTCCCGCCTTAGGCCCAAAGCCTAAGGCCAGTCACTCTCTCTCAGGCCTAGGAAGGAGGCAGTGTCAAACCACTTCTGAAAAACCTTGCCAAGAAAACTGCAGGGACTTGTCCAGGCAGTCTCTGAGAACCGGACACGACTGAACGGGTTAAAAAAAATCAAAGAAGGCACAAGGACTAATAATCTAGAAACCTCAAGAGGATAATATTCTCACGTAGAATCACTGCAGATGATGAACCAAGTAAGAAATTGGACTAGATGACTTCTGGGATGCCTTCTGTGATAATACCAGACCTGAAAAATAATTTATAGTGGGACATACTGACCAAAAGTCTGAGGATGGTTTTGTAACAGAGAATGAAATCTATAAGGCAGGCAAAGGATGGGTAGCTTTAATTATCTTCAGAGAGGTAACCTTTTAAAATACTCCTTACATCTGACATAGAATAATTGGTTATAGAAATGATCAGTGGGAAGGCAACTACAGATTCAAACTGAATTGGTGCACAAGACTTTAGACAAGTTGTTTGATCTATAAAATTATCTATGAAGTCTAAAGCAGTCTTCAGTCACATTTCACTTTGAAAGAGGAACATTTAACTAAGGAGGGGGTTGGAAAGAAAAGAAGTTGAAAGAATAAGACCAGAGGGCATTCTTTCCAAGATACATGGAGGTTACTCAGAGCCAGAATAACAGAAGCTCATTTAGGCTGAAAAAGCAGTGCCTAAAGGGAAGAAGAAAGGACAGCCAAGATGAAGTACTAGACATTACTGAGAATCTGAAACCATGCACCAGGTTCTAAATACTACTTCTAAAGAGCTCTAAAACAACTCAGATATGATATTATGTACATATCAAAAATAAGTAACAAGTTATTAACACAATTTTCTATACCAGAGTAGAAATATAACACCTTATTTACTAGACAATTGGCCAATATAACATCAAATCTTAAAAAGTGTTCCTGATCATCTGCTTTAACCAGAGCTCTCTGCAACAGCAGTTCCACCACCTACTTAATAATCCTCCCCAAAAAGAGGAAGTGGCGAATTGGTCATTAGTTCTCCAAAACAGCTGGGTGGAGTGATGGATTCTTAAGGAAGGGTGCACCATTGCCTCTTTCAAAGCAAGAGAGACTGTCCCCTCTCCTAGGGATGCATTCACCACTGCTCTGACCTAGCCTCCTATCATCGCCCTGAAGGATTTCACTAACCAGGAAAAACTAGACCTCAGGTGGACGAGGATTCTGTCAGGACTCACAAGCTCAAACTCACCCTAGGTAACCTTGCAAGGCAAAGCTATTGACTAGCTGACATCTAACTCCAAGTGAATCCCAAAGATTTTATCTCCAGATGACCTGCAAATTCTTCACTGCAGGCCAAACAGTTCCTTTACTGGCCCATCCTTCCCTAAGAGGTTTTGGGTCACTTTAAAGCAGAGTTAATGGTTTACTGAGGAGCACAAAACAATGGGGAAAAAAGGGTGGGGAGAGAGCTGGAGTACAGATGGTGGAAGACTCAGTGCAAATATGACTGACCACAGGTGAGACTGCATTATCACCAATCAACCACATGGCAATTATGGCAGAAAATATTATTTTTTTGCCTCCACTACTGCATCCACCACAAACCATTCAGCAGAAATTTCATGGGTATTTAAGGATCTGGACACTGTCAGTGTGAAAAATCAGTTATGTCCCAATTCATTGAAGCAATACAAATGAATTTGTGATGCACTTCATGGACAGAAATTGCTCAAATCTGCACTGATCTTGGGGTCTAATCTTCCAGTGGTAGGAGAACTGGGTAATTTTGGGTAAATACTGTATATTAACACATATTGGGTAAAATAATCCAACTTCACTGTATACTGATAAAAGGTAAACTATTAATGACTGACTAGGAATAAAAAAGTAGTTATGTAATAATAAAAATATTAAGGATGCGAGGAAGGTAAATTTCTCATTGAAAAGAAGATTCTTAAGACAAAATCACAATCCATTTATGCAACTCTATATTGTGACTATATTTGAAATGCTTTATATAATTTTGTTTGCTTTGCCTTAAAAATAATATTTTATTTATTTATTTTATTTATTGTGGTATTTATACCCCACCTATCCCCTCCCTAATGGAGGACTCTAGGCGGTTTACAAGCATATATATACATTTAATTATACAATTCACAAATCACCATTTTCACCGCGTGTGAGGGGAGGGGGTAAGGAACTGACTCTTCCAGGCTCTGGACTACAATTCCCAGGATGCCTTGAGCCGGCTGCTGACGTCCTGTAGCTGTTGCATCCGGGTCCGTCGTCACCGCCTGCCATTCGATCTTCCTCCGATCCTTTCCTCCGGTGGTGCCGACTTCCTGACAGGACGCCAGCAAATCAGCCCACTTTAAGGTGGTACCCATTTATCTACTTGCAAAGCTTTCGAACTGTTGGGTTGACAGGAGCAGGGAGTAACAATGAGAGCTCACCTCGTTGCATGGGGTTCGAACTGCAGACCTTCTGATCTGCAGCCTACAGCTCAGCAGTTTAACCTGCTGAGCTACCGTGTCCCACACAAAAGGGCAGTTAGAATTTTCAGCGGATTGGAGCAACATCCCATTGAGATATAACATTTGAGATATTTCAATTTAGGAAAAAGAAGTAAGTAAAAGAGAAAATAATATGTGTTTATGAAAGTATGCATGGGATTAATTAATGAAAAAAATAAAACTTCTAATAATTGATGGCTAAGAGACATAATTTATACAACTTCTGAAAAATATGAGTTGGAGAGTACAATCACCTTGATGGTCTTCTTGTGGCTTCCCATTAGCATCTGGTGAGCTCATATGGGACAAGAATGCCGAACCTGAAAGGCCTTTAGACTGATTCAGCAGCGTTGTTTTGCACACGTTCTTGAGTTATATAACTGCAAATTGTTGTCATATAAGCTGTATCTTTACTTCTGCCTGCTTCCAAACACTAGATGACTACTTTTCATTTTGATTTCCTAATACAATACTATTTAATGTATAACCCCAAAGAAAACTATGTATGTATGTAGAAAATGACAGTGTACTTAAAATACTTGTAACACTCTTCCTGGTAGAAGACAAGTATAATTCAGTCTATAAATTGGGTCATTCTTAGGTTTCTATGCAATTCCTGAGCTAAAAATTACTTCTCAGAAACAATAATCTTCTACCAAATGTATCATTTCCCAGAGCAAATGAATGATAATCTATGATCCCTGAGGAAATACTGTAGATTATTTTTAGCCTGCAATCCCATAGATTTGATGATTATATTACAATTCTACAGCCCCAGGATGAACATCCAGGGGATCCAACCAAAGGCAGAAAGATGTTTACCCTTGGAGAGAGAGTTCTGTTTTGAGGCTGTCTTCCTAGCAGGCACAGAAACCTCCAAGACCAATTATCTCTAATATTGGAGAGTAGAAGGAACTGTGTTGAGGTATGGGTCAAGAGAAGCTGGGAATATTCCTTATTATGGCTCTAAGACAGCATCTCATCTGTGTCAGCCTGGGAAGGATTAATTCCCTTCCATTTAAACCAACAAAACTGACTTGGAAGGGAAAAACCATATTCCTGATGTACTGCCTCTGCATTCACCTCTGTCATGAGCCTTGTAGGTTTCTGGTAAGATGGTTACTCTGTCCCTGGCTCTCCCTGATATAGCAGGAAGGATTGGTGTCATTCTTAGTTAATAATTCCATCATATGGGAAACTCTACAAATGAACCAAACAATGTCGGTCATGCACATTGAACTTTGAAAATGGAGATGAGAAATCCTAGAAGAAAATTGGGAAGATACAGGGAGATCTTTTCTCTCCCATGAGAAATTTTGTATTGTTTTCCTGAAAAATTAAAGATTATGAAATACACTGTTAGGAAGCTAAAAAGTCTTTGAGCCAAGCCTTTATGTATTACTACTGCATCATTACTCCCACCAAATGCTTTCTCAGAATTACATAATATGAAGACTTTTATATGACACTATATATAAAATACTCTTTTATGAAAGACTCTACTCATTCCTCCTCCTGTATACTTGGGATAAGCAGTACACAAGTCTCAAATGTATAACTAACTTTGAAAAGCATTACCATACCCCGGAGATTAGAGTGGTCCTGACCCTGCCAGACTTTGGCAAATTGCTGAAGACCTGGATGAGCTCCAGGACATGGGGGTCGGGAGGTTAGATGGCCCATGAGATGTCATTGTACTGTACAGTGCTTATTGGGTTTGTTCTTGGAGACCACTGTAGGTCTTTTTTTAATGTTTTGTGGAAATTACTTTTTGCATTATTTTTAATGTGTTGTTAGCTGCCCAGAGTCACATCTGCGAGATGGGCAGCCATATAAATAAATGCAGTTTTCAAAAGAGAAGGAAAGATTCATTGCCAACTTTGCTCTTATTAATAACTAGATTTTTGCTCTTATTAATAACTAGATTTTCTGTTGCCAGAAGCAAATTCTTAAGAGAGTCTGGCCAATGGTTCTGCCTCCATCACTGTGAGCTTGGCTGGGTCCACTCCCCAGGTCAGGATGAACATCTATGAAAGTAAGCCTGCTGCACCTGTATAGGTCTTCCCTTGGTAGGTTATCCGACTGGCTGATGGTAAAGGATTCAAAATGATGGGGTGAGTTTGTGCATGCATGGCAGCCTTCCTTTTAATTCTTTGGGAATTAAGGATGGACCCATGTAGGATGCACTGATGGGGCCATGTCCCTACTCTTCACCTCCACAGTTACATCCACATAGACATATCCACATGGAAAGTAACACCTAAAAAGGACTAATAAGTTATTTTTTAAAAAAAATCTGAGCCTATAAAAGGGGAGTTGGCTATAAAATACTTTCTAAAAAGTATGTCTCTATTAAAATGGAAAGAGTACCATAAACAGTAATGCTATGGCACAAAATAAGCAATAATTTATGTTGCCATACATACCAAGGAATATTAGGAGCACACCAACTCCAACCTGAAGTGCAAGTGAGATGCTGATGAGGACAATCAGCGGAGCATAAAATGAGAAGCTGGGTCCTTGTTCCATTACAGCTTTCAGCTGGGATGCGTTGGCCATGAGCAAAGCAATATCCAGCATACTTTCTGCTGCACTCTTCTTATTGGCATAATGGTTAATGTTAATTTGTCCATGTGTCCGTAGCCACTGTCTTCGAGCCTGAAAGGCAAAAATATTCCCAAGACATTTATCAGCAATGATGTAGATAGCATTACAAACATATCAGGAGAGGGAGAGTCAATAACGTGTTAAAATTAGTTACATCTTCATTTGCAACTAGAGTGTGAAAGATGAAAACAGCTTGCCACAGAGAATGGGGCTGAAGGCAAGAATGCACTTCAACTGTTCAGACTAAGGAGATATCGCATTGGCCACTGCGTGTTATATTACAATAACTCAAAATATTTATAATTCCTGTGAATATATTAAAATGGGAAGATGAAAGGAGAAAAAACATATAGTATTTACACCAGGAATATAACTGAGTCTGAACATGACCCAGTATTTGAGAAATGACAGGAAATGAGCTTAAGTGTCCATGCTTCAGCATTTTTTCTTCTTCTCTATTTTATAAAAGTTTTAACTATCCCATTACTGGGTGAAAATTATACCTTTTTTCTCAACAACTTTGTTTTTTGGTAAAAACAGAATATATCCCTAATTGTACTCTTGAGCAGCTTAGATCAAAACGGCTATTCACATGTCTTTGCTGACTTAGCCACTAAACATCAAGCATTTAGCATTAACACACTGCTAAACACCCAAAAAGCCAGGCCAGAAAGCAGTTTCTACTGAGATGAACACGTTTCCATTTTCCTCACTTAACTTCAATTTCTGTAGAATCTTTGCTTTACTAAATTAGTCATTTTACTAAGGAAAAAAAAGTCACATAACAGCAGCAAATCAAGCAAGTAGCAACATGTCCCATTCAAAACGAAAAGAAAATTACTGGATGCCCAGCTATGGCTTTTGAGGCAATGTTTTGAAGGTAGGTAGCTGTTGAAACAGCTTCTCCCAACCAGCTTTGATCCAGGCCCGAGTCAACTAACGTGTGTCCATGTCCTGACTTTGAGTGAAGGAACACACTGAGACTTGGTGTAAAAGCTCTAGTGTTTTATTGTTCTACTCTGCTAGACAGAATCCAGCTAAACTAAAATGAATTAGTGATGCTCAGAGAAAAGGCCCATGAAACTAGGGCGGGGCCTTCTTTAGCCTCTTGTGAGGAAAGCAAAGCGATTCAGTACTGCGCATGTGTTTATCCCCCTGGAGGATAAACTCCTCCACCAGTTATCTCCCTGACAGTCCAGCAGAGAATGATCCTTTATTTCTGCTAATCCATTTTGTTCTACTGTAAAGGAAAGGGATCTCTCATGAAACTGTCCATTGACAAAATCTGTTCCATTATCAGAATATAACATTTGAGGCTTTCTTCCATATTTATTATCCATGTAAGCAACAATTTGTCTGAATTCCTAAACACGTATTCTTATGCCTCAGATCTTTTTTTTAATCTTCAAAGGCCAAGACTGGGAAGACTAAAACTATCATATGGAGATGTTCTTGGAAATCCTTTAATTATGACAAGTTATGGAAAAGCAAAGAACTGGCCACAAATCACAAACTGCTCCACATATTTATGTAGTAAATATGCTTGAGAGTCACATCGTATAAAAAGTATTGAAATAACCGAAATGCAAGCAATGCAGCACAACAGCAATATTTAGTAGAAGAAAAAAATCCCCACATTAACCCTTCCTACTCAGTCAAATGGAGGAAACAGGCATGTTGTAATATCCTTTTGTCAGGCGTCTTGTTTTGCTGTTTATATCTGATAAGTTGTATGAAAAGAAAGCATTCCAAGAATAAAGCATACTGACACCAAATAGTACTATGTGTGGGTCTTATCAGCATGTGGAACTGTCCCACAGAACAAATGGTGGCAGATACAATCGCTGATCAAGCCACTGCCTAGAGACCAGTTCCAGATGTTCTGAGAGAGGATAGGAATCATGAGTGGGTGCTTGAGACAAGGAGAAGGCACGTTAGGGATTGTTTCATCTCTTTGCACCTATGAGTTTGGCCAAATAGCCTCTAGGGCAGTTGGGAAGAAATAGATAATGGGACTGCCTGTTAGCACTCACTGATAGCTGGGTTAAGCCTGCACTCTGCACTCAAGTCAACTATATTACAAGCATTATAAGGGACCACGGTGGCTCAGTGGTTAAGACGCTGAGTCAGAAGCCATTAAGGCTGAAAACTTTGCACGAGCCATGTGCTGGAGTAAGCTCCTGGCAATTAGTAAAATCAGTCCCAGCTTCTGTCAACCTAGCAGTTCAAAAGCATGCAAATGCGAGTAGATAAATTAGGTACCACTTCGGTGGGAAAAATCACAGGGACTTGAAAGGAGCCTCCTTGGGCATCCTCCGGGCAACAGTGATGTCACCGGCAAATCCTTTCACTACAGAAGTGAAAGCTTCTGACACAAACAACAACAAGCATTATTTCTTTTTCCTTTCAAAGAGACCTGCAGCTACAGAATTACTTGGCATTCTACACATGCACAGAAGCACATTCTCTTTTTTATATAATAATTAAAAATTACAATTGCAACAATAAAAACTAATACAAACTAAAAAAAGAAAAGAATAAAAAGAAAAAAGAAAAGGTGCAGGAAAGAAAAAATAGAAACAAAAATGGAAACAAAAGAAAAACAAGAATATAGTAAAGAAAAAGAAATATATGTATATAAAGAAATGACTTTCCCCTTCATCACAAATATAAACAATTTTAGTAACTTATCACTTTCTCTTAAAATACAACAAATGATCTCTTTTTCCCATATCCCATCTCTTATCTATAAACAAATCCTTAAAGCCTCATTTCAGTCCTGATATCAGCAAAAGTCCATTGTTACCAGAGATAAAAACATATCTATTTTAACCTTGATCAAATAAACCAACTTTATATTCCTTCCTTTTACTTTTAACAATCTTGATCTTTAGTCCCTTCAAATAATGTCCTAGAACTTGATTTCTTTTCATTTTTCCTTTGTCCCTTCTCACAAAATTCTTCAAAATTTTAACAATCCTCTTTTGTAACTCCAATATAGGAAAATTATCCAGGTCACTCTCTTGGTTTGTTATTTGTATATCCCTTTTAATTATTAAGACATCATCTGGTTTCTTTTGTATATCCAGTGTAGCATCTTTTTCCATATCATTCTTATAGCCTGTCATTTATAAATCCACTTTCAGATCAGTCTCAATCTTGTCAGGTAAAACTTGTTCCTCTTCCATAACATCTTTTAAACACAGTCTATCTATAGTGGCAGACACTCTTAAAATTAACTTCTGGGTCCATTGTTCAAAAATATCCTTCAATATGTCCAATGTCAGAATATTTTGCTTCATTCTGTAATCGTAAGTTGAGATTGTGAGTTCTTTTCCTTTAATTGTAATCTTTAGTTCCCTCTAGTATCCAATATTTAAAATCTTATCTTATTATGTTTTTTTTTTAAATTCAAAACAAAAGCATTTTCCCATGGGAAGGATTCTTTAAAATTAATTCCAAAATCTTATTATGTTAAAATATTTTGCTTCATTCTGTATTTGTAAGTCAAATTTAAGTGTTCTTCTCCTTTAATTGTAATCTTTAGTTTCTTCTAGTTCCCTCTAGTTTCCAACCTTCAAAGTCCCATCCTATCATTTTTTAAAAAAAATAATTCAAAACAAAAGCATTTTCCCATGGGAAGAATTCTTATAATTAATTCCAAAATCTTATTTCAAATCCATCTGGACCCTTAGTCCATTTGTAACTTTCCAAAATCAAAGTTCTACTCACCCTTTTGCTGTTTATTCCAAAACAATATTTTTTTAAAAAAATCCTTAAACTTGTATTTAAAACTTCTTTCGCTAAGGATTGAAGGAAACTCACCTGGTGTTTTCGGACTTGTTGATCCAAAGTTTCCTAATAGCTGAAAAGCAGTTAACAAGCAATTTCCGAAAGTGATTAGAAAAGGAAGTAAGCAAACTTAGTGTTCTTTTCAAAGGCGCTGACCGCGGTTTGAGCAAGATGGCTACTCCCTCGCCACAGAGCTCTAAACTTTTAGTGGAGCTGTCTTCAGTTCACCATTTCTTCCCCAGAAGTCACTCAGAAGCACATTCTCTAAGAAAGGCCCCTGCTGAGTTCAATGCTCTAATAATTACACTCCACTGGTTTTACCGTTACTCAGTCATCACTTATCTACAGGACAGTTTCTGATAATGATATAATATGTAGTAAATCAGGGAACATATAATATCTTTTAAAGACAAGCTTAGTCCCAGGAGGAGGAATTGCATTATGAATAGAAGGAGCACAAATGGGACATTGTGATGATGGAATAGAAGTCATATTGTTCAGCATATACTCTGTTTCAGAAATTTGGGTCAGTATACATCTGCCTATACTCGTCCCTTCCTAGAACAAGAATATAGTTTTTATTAAGACTTTGCAGAGAACCAGATTTGAAGAGCAAAATGTGATTCAGGCACACCTTAAATGCAACACATATTTTTCCAGGTTTGCCTGGCAGTTGTGCATGACAGCCTTGCTATCACAGAAAAAGACACATTTGCTTTAACGTGTTCCCAAAGATGATATGCGTGCCCCCATGTGCGTTCCATATCACATTTAACACTTTGAATGCAGATCTCTGCATAGCTCTAGTTTTTATACACCTGATGAAGCAGCAGGGGAAAAAAAAGTAGAAATATTTTCAATGAGATGAGAATATATTGTGACTGGAGCCTCCCTTTTCCTCCAATGCATTTCCCTGCCCTATAATTTGGCATTCTGTGTTGACATTCCCAGTTTAATCCTAAAATCAGCTTAATTTCACTTGTACTTTGGTGGTTTCTACAGCTTGTTCACTAATAACATTTTTGAAAACATTAGCTTTATATAATTATTTTATTGCCCTTCAAATTATGCCTATTGTTATTTGGCTCTTGCCATATTTTACTCCTAAAATTTCACAAGTGCCATTATGATAAAGACTTTTGATCCTGGGTTGTAAGTGGACATTGTTCTAGTTGGCATCAGACATCATCTGTTTCCATCAAAAATATGTTTTTGAGATTGAGGACAATCTCATTGTAATGAGGACACAATTAAAGTTATGTTGATCTCAGAAAATTAGCATTTTATCATTCAAAATTTAATGAAATGCATTCATTGGAATTATGCACAAAAATATATACTGCTTTTGCAATCAAGATAATAACTGTGTTTTAGAACTTATTTATTTATTATTTGAATTTATCCCCGCCCATCTCTACCATGGTAGACTCTGGGCAGTTTACAATCAGAATATATAAAAAGTTAAAAAGACTATACATTTAAAAGCTACTATAAAAATAAAAAATCCAAATCCAAAAGATGGTATGTTCTTAAAAGGAGGATATTACTAAGCTAACCACCCCCAGGAGGAACTATCAGTTCCTTCATTCCAGGCAAGGCGGCAGAACCAGGTCTTTAAAGACTTCCTGAAGGCCAGGAACTTATGCAGAAAATAGTTTCCCTATTCAAGACATATACTCAAGATTGCACAGGATATTGCTTCAGGGAAATATCCCCCAACTTCTACAACTTCGCAGCATTTCAAAAAATTCCATCTAATCTTTTTTCAACATATTTGTCAGAAAATCCATTAGGTGTAGAAAGGAGCAAGAGTGAGTAAGGGACTTGTTTATTCAACATTTTAGGTTAGGTGGAGCCCTAAGTGTTAAACCACAGTGAGGGATTTCATCATTTAGCCAATCACTAATGTAAATACTGACCTTTTAATACTAAAAGCATTATTTAATGGTTTTTCCTAGACTTCAGGTGTTTAAACACTAACTCAGGTCTAGCCTGTATGAATAGTGACATTATTGGTTAAGATGAAAATGGCTGGGTGTCACTGAATAAGAGCCACAAAGTGAAATATTGGTATTCTGTGAAAGAAACCTTGTTTAAATCAAAGCAAGGGCATCAAAAGAGGATTCATATATTGCACTAAGCCATCAAGCACTTTCTTTGGATTCATCCTACATCAACAATGTTACTCATCCTGTGTAACATTGACTTGAAGACTTTAATAGGTTTGCCTACCATATTGAAGGGGCGTGGTGGCTCAGTGGGTAAGACGCCAGGCTTGTCGATCGGAAGATCGCAAGTTCGGAGGTTCGAATCCCTAGCCCTGCGTGCGGAGTGAGCTCCCGCACTCGCCCCAGCTCTTGCCAACCTAGCAATTCGAAAGCATGCAAATGCAAGTAGATTAATAGGTACCACTTCGGTGGGTAGGTAACAGCGTTCCGCGCGTGTCATGTGGCCACATGACCGTGGAAGCGTCTTCGGACAACGCTGGCTCTTTGGCTAACAAACGGAGATGAGCACCGGCCCCTAGAGTCGGACACGACTGCACAAATGTGCGGGGGGTACCTTTACCTTTTTACCATATTGAGGGCAACACTGAAAATGCAGGACCAGGACCTAATGTGGGGAGGTGTTGGGGCTTTTAATGGGTGAAATGGGAGCCTTAAGTCCCTGCAAGCCTCAACCAACCACCACGAACCCCCCTCCCAAAGGATCAAACCCTTTGGCCCCATCCATTCTGGCTTAGTATGATCTGTGAACCTAGTAAATGGCTTTTAGGTTTATGTTCTATGGGGCCTTTGGCTTGTTTTAGGAGACAAAGCATCCGTTGGGAACAATCTTGTAGGATTCAGGCATATATATTATATATGTGACTTCTTTGTTCCCAATCTCAAAAGAAAACATAAGACAAATTAAATGAAATCACCTTTAACTACATTGATATAATTTAAATGGGAAATCTCAATCATTTAATTACCACAATGAACTACTTCCCAGAATAATAAGTCCATTCATATCCACTTTCCATTTAGATATTTTTAACATGCTATAGCAGTGCTTAAAGGCTCTTGCTAGGAATTAGCACTATCAACACCATACTTAAATATGAGGCAGACATTTTCATTTACATGAAAAGCCATTAAAATGTTTAATCAAATTCTCCTCTGCAAAAAATGCCTTTTAATGTTTTCTACTCTGCAGAATCTACTTTACAAGACACGAGGAACTCCAAGGTCTTGAACTACAAAACGCCAAGCCTGACAGTTTGTCTACACAACTCCTTCACCACAAAAAGGAAGCTGAAAATGGCCTTCACAAGATGGATTATCCATTCCATCACAGATGAAGCCCCACTATTGTATGATTTTTCCACATTTTTCCACATGGCATGGAGAATTTTCATGCTGGACTAAGTCATCTCATCCTGTTCCACAATTATATGACAGTACATATTCCATGAAGAATCCATCTCACTGAGGCTGTTTCCAGCTGTTACAGTTGTTAAAATGAAGATACCCTTTGGATAGGGTTACCAGATATCTGAACAGGCAAAGGAGGACACAGACAATTAGAAAGGAGGACAAATAGGGAGAAAGGAGGACACACTATTTAACTTCCTTGGCATCAAATTACAGTGAAAAACTGAAAAAATGTACTTAGGCCTACATGTATATGAAATTACTTTTTCCATCATCAGAAAGACTGGGTTTTCAATCACAGGAATGTACCAGACCAATTAGGAGGCAAAAGCCTTCAGGCTGTAACTGATTAAGATCTTGTCAATTTCAGGCAGCACAGCAAGCTGGCTGGAGGGTATTAATCAACTAATTAAGGTCACAGAGCAGAGCTTGCTAACTTCCCTGAAGCAAAGTTATTCAGGAAGAGATACTCAAAAAGCCAGAAAATATTTGACCTTAAGGCTAAGCCTGCTGGACAGAGGGCATGAGGACCAAAAGGAGGACAAGTCCTTTTTTTGCCAGACATCTGGTAACCCTACCTTTGGTGGAGTCCCATGTTTGGCCTTTGCAGCTTCATGAAATAAAATGGAAACTGCAAACCTATTTATATCATAGACTGGCCCCATCCAATTACAATGGGCATTTAACTGAATGTGTGTAGTATGAGGATTGAACTATTTATAAATTTGGAATTTGAATTCAGTGGGAGCCCTTATTAGAGAATGTGCTCCTTAGCATATGCACAATGGTATAAGAATAAAAAGGTAAAGGTTCCCCCCGCACATTTGTGCAGTCGTGTCCGACTCTAGGGGCCAGTGCTCATCTCCGTTTCTTAGCCAAAGAGCCAGCGCTGTCCAAAGACGCTTCCGCGGTCATGTGTATAAGTATCCTGTTTAATTAATTAGCAATAGATTCCCTTCAAAAACAGAAAAAATGATTACAGTTAGGTGCAAGGTATATTCTTATTAAAGAATGCTGATAGATACTAATTTAACTCCTTAACTAACAATAGGCCAGGTGAGAGGCAGAACTCTTCCCTTTTCTAACTTTGCCATTTGCCGGTGAGGTCAAAATAACTCATAAGGCAAAGAGATGAGGCAGTCTCCAACATATAACCAATCATCCAGTTTTAAAAAGAGAAACCTCATTGTTAGAATGTTAATTCAAAAATGTTATTTCAGATATTGGGAGACATTGGTCCTGATAATGATGAAATATTATTCCTTAAGCTTACATATTCTTTCCTTCCTAAGAGAAGGAAAAGAGGATGCAGCACACGTGTAGGTAATTTAACTAAAAAGGTAGTTTCCTAAAGCATACTCTTTTAACAATGTTTATATTCTGTCCAATATTTAATCCGTAGTTACTCAGGAATATTCTCCCGGGAGATACTCCAAACAGCCTTATTCCGCAGAACCTTGTTGTGGCTTGCTGACTATTACAATAGTACTTCTGCCTGAACATGAAATTACAGCTGGGTAAGTGGAGAATGTAAACAAGGATCTGATTCATATGATTAATGCTATGACACATGCATTTTCTAATTTCATTTTTGCTTGGCATAATTCACAGAGAATCAAAACCACCCAACTGAGAATCAGCCAATTGTTAAAGAAGCAGTACATAAACAAACATTTTACAGAGTTAATAAAATGATGTCCCCACTCAGCTGTAGCTCTCAGTGCTCAAGACAAATATATTCCTGAATTACACTTTTTTTCTGGAAACATTTAAATTCTGGCATGCTATAAGACAAAAATTTATTTCCAATCTCTCTGCAATATTCAATACCACTGATGTTTAAGTAAAGTCTTCTCAAGTCAAACCTGACTCCTGATGACATCATGAACATGTCCACATAGCTTTATATGTAACAATTTCTCCATTTCTTCCATTTCTTCCTTCATCACCCCCAGTTTACAGGCAGTGGGGCTGCTTCCTACCTATGTGTTTAGCACCCCTTTTTCCACAAAGAAAAATACATCATAAAGCCAATACAGGCCATAGCTCTCTGTGGTGTGAACATATTGTAATAAAAAGAAGAAACGTGTAAAACTCACAGAATATTCCTGAGCTCTCCAAAATATCCAAAAAGGGACGCGGTAGCTCAGCAGGTTAAACTGCTGAGCTGTAGGCTGCAGATCAGAAGGTCTGCAGTTCGAACCCCACGCAACGAGGTGAGCTCTCGTTGCTAGTCCCAGCTCCTGTCAACCCAACAGTTCGAAAGCTTCGCAAGTAGATAAATGGGTACCACCTTAAGTGGGCTAATTTGCTGGCGTCCTGTCGGGAAGTCGGCACCACCGGAGGAAAGGATCGGAGGAAGATCGAATGGTGGCGGTGACGACGGACCCGGATGTAACAGCTACAGGACGTCAGCAGCCGGCTCAAGGCATCCTGGGAATTGTAGTCCAGATCCTGAAAGAGTCGGTTCCCTTACCCCCTCTCCTCACGTGTGGTTAAAATGGTGAATTGTATAACTAATGTATATATATGCTTGTAAGCCGCCTAGAGTCCTCCATTAGGGAGGGGATAGGCGGGGTATAAATACCACAATAAATAAATAAATAAATATCCCCTTCCCAAATTGGTGAGTTTTGTGTATCTCTAGTAATAGTCTACAGCAGTGTTTCTCAACTTTGGCAACTTTAAGTTATGTGGACTTCAACTCCCAGAATTCTCCAGCTAGCATGCTGGCTGGAGAATTCTAGGAGTTGAAGTCCACACATTTTAAAGTTACCAAGGTTGAGAAACACTGGTCTACAGGCTATTGCATAACAGTATGATACAGCAATAACAAATCAGGGCAAAGGCTTGCTCATCACTCTGTGGAAAGACACCTAGTTTGAGATATAACTAAAACACCATGTACATTAAAATAATATCTACTAAATGTCATCCTTTTGAGAAAGCTGTTTATCAATATACCATATAAAGACATTAATAGTAATAAGAGTGCCCTGAACAACCTATATATCTAATTTCAGATACCAAGAGTAATAAGAATATACTGTAACTACCCCTGAGTTGGTAAGCCATTCAAGGGTCAACTATATGACATGATCAGATCTCTCAAGATCTTAACAGATCATCAAGACCTGGCTGCTTTGGAAAGCATTTGGGGATTGATATGGCAGGCCACAACCCGCAATAGATATTACTATTAGGACTGTTTTCCTCAATGTGTCCATGGCTATGAAATGGATTGCCATTGGCCTTGTGGAGGGAGGGGGGCTGTTGGTCCCCCCCTTTTTAATTCTATTTTACTTTACTATAATTATAAGCTACTCAGCGCCTTTTTGGAATTGAGCAGCTTATCAGTTGCTGAAAATAAATAAACAACTCTATTTCTTTAGAGCTCATAAAAATAGTCATGAAAATGGGCATTTTGAGAGGAAGAAGATAATGAGGACAATAACTGAGCAAGATAACTTTATTACAGTCCCAGATCAAAAAGCAAGGGAGTTAATAAATTTATAACAATATTTACAATAGAAGACAATACAAGCAAAAGACTTTAATAGCAAGCATAAACACATCAATATCTACATGGATGTAAATTGTCACCAAAACTTATATGTGAACTTAGCAATTTGGTACTGTGGTGTTTGGATCTAGGTAATCCATAAGATATCCAACACAGAATTCATGGGCATCCAGGAATATTTCCAATCAGAGATAATATTAACTTGTTATATATTGGAATGTTGCATATTAGTTTTATGCAATTTTTATGACCTGTAAAGCCATTCTACCATAAGGATGATTTATATATGCCAGATTTACTTACTGTGAAGAGAGTGAACATCAGCACCTTGAATTGAATTTGGAGGCAAATTGGAAACATGCACCCCTGGCCAAAGAAGGTATTGAACATTGTTAGTGGTCCACTCTTAATAAGAAGCAGCCTGTTTCATGCTAAATTGTTACGATGCTTTTTCTTCTGTAACTCAGAAGTATGTATCAGGATTCCGGTTGCAAGGGGGAGAGAGTTTTAACTCTTTGTCCCTTATAGTGTCTCTAATCTGGATCAGGTCTCTGTCATTAAACTTGCATGGCCCAAACAGGATTTTTTTGTTTTGCAAGATGCGATAAAATTATAGGGTCTTGGCAAGATGCTGTGGCAGCTGAACCTCTCTGAGGAGAAAAATGCTGGGTTGAACTCATAAGCAAGGAGGTGAAGTGATACATGGGTTTCCACCAGTGGATACCTCCAGAATGCCTCCATTTCAAAAATAAAATTACTTAAAGTGTGATTTTGAGGCATGGACCTGATCTGAAATAAACTAACTCCGTGATGAGCAAAGATGATGGCATGGGACTGCACTGATGTGACAGTAATTTGGGAATAAAACCAAGATCTTATAAGGAAGTGTCCTCAACCTTAAGCTGTTACACCACAAGTCAACAATCTTTTCAGATGGGACACCATCATAATATTTTGCAAGATAGTGGGACACAAAATAAATAAAAATATTTTTAAAAGCCTAAAACCTTGTAAAATCACCAAATCTCATGAGATTTCAGCATTCTCACTCCAAAATCCCATGGTATTCTGGCATTCTCAATCTATATCTCACTAGATTTTAGGCAAGAATACTAATATCGTGCAAGATTTGGGCCTTTTTATTTATTTATTTACATGTTTGTGTATGTGTGTGTATATAAATTGGGGCATTGTGGATAGCATGGCACCCACAGCCTCCACACTGCAGATTCCTGTTCAATAATCATGTTTTTTATTTATTTATTTATTTATTTATTTATTTATTTATTTGTTGAATTTCTATAACCGCCCATCTCCCCCTCAAGGAGGGACTCTGGGCGGTTCACAACACAATATCAACAAAGTACAATAAAAACCGTAATAAAAATACAAATGCAGTAAATTACAATAAAAATACAATAAAATCCAATAAAATCCAAGAGGCAGATAGTTCTAAAGTGACGTTGACTATGATTAAAATATTTTAGATATCTAATGTGGCTCTAAGGGATCAGCCATCCCCAGGCTTGACTGCTTTCCTTTTTGCCCCAGGCGAGATCACAGAGCCAAGTTTTTAATTTTTTTCTAAAATCCAGGAGCGAGGGGGCTTGTCTTATCCCTGGTGGGAGGATGTTCCATAGGGCAGGTGCTGCTGCCGAGAAGGCTCGCCTCCGGGACCCCGTTAGGTGGAATTCTATCATAGAAGGGGTCCGGAGCATGCCCTCTCTGTAAGATCGGGTGGGACGGGAAGATGTAATGGGGGTGAGGCGGTCCCTCAGATAACCTGGTCCCATGCCATGTAGGGCTTTAAAGGTGATGACCAACACCTTGAATTGGACCCGGAAGCAAACTGGCACCCAATGCAGCTCATGGAGCAGAGGTGTTATGTGTGCAGATCTTGATGCACCTAAAACTGTCCGTGCCGCCGCATTCTGCACCAGCTGTAGCTTCCGGATATTCTTCAAGGGTAGCCCCATGTAGAGTGCATTGCAGTAATCTATATGAGAGACAACCAGGGCATGAGTGACCGTTCGAAGGGCCTCTCGGTCAAGGAAAGGGCGTAACTGGCACACAACACGAAGTTGAGCAAAGGCCCTCCTGGCCACGACTGCCACCTGCTCTTCGAGCAGGAGTCGTGAGTCCAAGAGGACCCCCAAGTTACGCACCGGGTCTGTCTGGGGAAGTGCGACCCCATCCAGAACTAAAGATGACAAATTCCCAGAAACCGAGGGGCCCTTATGTTTCCCTTATAAATGATTAGAAAAAGGAAATTTAAAAGTGTTAAAAATAAATTGCAAATAGCAATAGTAATATTAAAGGGAAGAGAAAAAAATAATAGAAATAGAGTATATATGGATAAATGTAAAAGTGCTTCTTCATGAAACAAACAGGAAGTCTTTTTTTAATTGATTGTTCTAAGTGTATTTTGGTTTATTCGTTTAATGTTATGTGTAAGTGGTCTTGTATGTATTGTAAATCTGTGTAAATGTATCTATCTGTATGTTTAATTTTTTTTTAATAATAAAAACTATTTTATAAAAATAATAATAATTATAATCATGTTTCCCAAGAGAGAACCAGTTGAGAACTGGAGGTTGTCACCAATCAGTAATTCCCCTTCTCTTTTAAAAGCAAAAAAATCAGAAGGAATCTAGTAGCACCTTTTCTAACTAACACATTTTATTAAAATGTGTTCATTGGAAAAGGTACTACCAGACTCCTCCTGATTTTTTGCCACTATAGCTCTCTCTCACATGGCTCTCCTCTTACAGTACAATGTCTATGAAGCACCAAGTATTAATAGCAAAGAATGTCTTATTTCCCCTTAATAAGGGATTCATGTTATTTTTAGAAAAAGAGAAGTCTGTCTGGAAACATGCTTTCTGAAGGCCATCCTTTTAACCTAGGATCAGTAGTGATTCAGAATCCAGAAGAGGCAAACTAAGTCCTGCTAGATATTGTGGAATTTATTAGCCCCAAACACCATAACCATACAAAAGGGATCCTGGGAATTATACCTCAAAATGTCTAGACTAGAGGGAACCTGTTGCCTGCTACTGATGTAGTTACTCAGTAGTAACTAGATTGCATTCTGCACCTACTTAGAGGCATTGCCATGTGTGTGCAAATTAATTCACCAACACATATACTGTACATTCTTGGTGTTTCTGAAAGAATTACACTGGGGAGCACGCATCTCCTTCCCAGAGACCTTACCCGCTGAAGCTTGGATACAAAATTCCTTTCTATCTCCAAACTGTAATGCAAGTGAGAGAAAATCCTGTCTGGTTCTTGTGAGTTTTCTGACAAGTTTAAAGGACTTGAGAAAAAAGAAGAAAGGATTTGACTTCACTTGCACTAAGTTTGTATAAAATAAGAAACAGCAAGTCTTGGTCTCCCTCATTTCCTTTTGCTATACTGATGTGTAGCAAGTACAAGTGATAGGAGGTTAGTAATGTTCACAGAGACTGACTAGCTAAGCCAATATTTATAGACATGACATTTAGTTCCGTTCTTTTTCTCCCCCATTTTCAGCCCTGCCTCTGAAAAGAGATGACAGGATGGAACCGTGGTAAACACCAGCATAGAGGATACCCAGTTCAGTTCAACCATGTGATTCTAATACAACTTCTGAAGGAGTGCTAAAGAAATTTCATAGAATGACAAAATCAAAAAACACAGAAGCATGAGCAACTGTGGCTCTTTCTTGTATAATTTTCATTCGTATTTCGAAGGATCGTGAGAAATACTCTAAGTCAATCAAGATGTGCATACAGTCATTTTCTGCCAGTACGATCAAAGCAAATGAAGAACTTACTAGACAGGAGCTAGTTTCTCTACATTTTAAGAAGCAACTGGGGACAGGGAAAGCTTATACTGTACATCCCAGAGTGAAATTCTGTTGACAATCTTGTCACATTTTCTCAAATTGAAGAATGGGAAGAGGAAGAAGATTATTTATCAATCAATCAATCAATCAATCAAATGTATATAGCTGCCCATCTCACAGATGTGACTCTAGGCAGCATACAATAGAAACAAAACAATTAAAAACAAAGCCTTAAAACCATTAAAAAACCATTAAAAACATAAATATAAATAAAACCAAGGGAGAGTGCATTCAAGGTCTTACATGCAATACAGCCATTCCACTGGCTCCCTATTTCCATGGAATCCCCAAGCCTGCTGACAGAACCAAGTTTTAAGGGATTTCTGGAAAATCACTGGGTCCTGGCCAATCAGATTCCAGCTGGTACATTCTAGTCCATCACTTCCTGGCCTAAAACCACGAATTTCTTATGGTCCAATTCATGTTTCTGCTATCCTGAATGCCCTATGTCGCCTGTCCGCCTGTCCGCCTCTTTCTGTAGATTAGTAGAAACTCTTTCCAGTCCTGCTTTGTTCCATCACTTTTTTCTTTCCACAACGCTGCCCACTGAGGCGTCATTTGTGTACTGCGGGATAGGGGAGCCTCTCCCTAGCAGGCCCACCCACTCGCATTGAATCTTCCCCAATCAAGCAGCGGGAAAGCCGGCCTCGCTGTCAATATCCAGCCTTGCCCTGGAGGCACTCCAAAGCGAGACGGGATTTACGGGAATCTCCGCCCTGAGAAGAAGCGCGGCTGGCCCTACGCAAGCCGGCCCCGCTTTCGCAGAGCAAAACGGCCCACCATCCCCTCGGAATCCCCCCCCCCCCGCCCAAACGACCGCCAAGAGCAGACCTCTGCCCGCTCGCCTGCCAGGGAAACCAGGCCCTTCGGAGTCCACAGACCTTCACGGCGCCGGCTGACAAATCCCATGTCCCCGGGCACCTTCGCCCAGCTTCCCGCCCAGAAGCAGCTCCGAGCAGCTGCCCAGCCGCGGCTGAAGCAGGCTTTGTCCCCTCGGCCTGCCTGCCCGCCATGAGAGAGCCTCTAACCTCGTCTGGAGGCGTCGCGTCGCCGTTGCCGTTGCCGTTTCCCACTGTCAGCCCGTTCATCTCGTGGCTATCTGGGGTCGAGTCCATGTTGCTGCGGTAGCTGCGGCGGTCCTGTGCAAAATGAGACGGGAGAAGGCGCGCAGCGGGGCCAGAGACACGTGTTAGGAGGTCGTGTGCTCAAGCTGGAACCCAGTTCTCAGTGCCGCCCTCGACCCTGCTTGGGAGAGTGAGAGAGGAACGGAAGGGAGCAGGGTGAGCGCTGGGTTTCCCCTCCCGGCTCGCGGCACCAATCCAGAGGCAAAGGGAACCGCTCGTCGGCGGCAGCGGCGGATACTGAGCCGTTGCTGTGGCGACGAAAGGCAAGTTTTCTGCCCAGCTGTTTGGGGAACTTGGTCCTGCCGAGTGACCTCTGGCGGGGAGCGATTCTAGTGGGCGCAAGGAAAGTGGGAATTGGCCCACGTCAAGAGTTACGCTCCTTGCCAGCCAGTGGTGCCTTGAGCCCTGTGGGAAACACAGCAGACGGGGTTGCCTCCCTTTGCTGTTTTACTTTAATCTGTATATTTACTGATTTCAGAAAAGTCCAGTGGTTTCCTCTCTCTACTCTCTCCAAGGGACCAGAGTAAACATTGTGCAGCATCAGTTAAAACACACACACACACACACACACACACACACACACACACACACCTCTTTTCTAGGACCCAGGGGCACCAAATGCAGTACAATATGGGAGTTACTTACCCTGTAGTCTTCTGGCTGGTGATTCAAGAAGAAATTGGGTATGACTGCCCAGCTGTTACATTCTGCTTCTTCTCACCTATTGATATCTTTTTGAGTGCCAAGGTACAACTTTTACACATAACATTTTTTATTATTCTTACAGCACCTATAGAGGGTGATGAGGAATCAGAAGATATTGATTCATCCTACCCTTTTCTGCCATTGGTCCACCCAAAATTGCATTCCCTGTCACTTTGTTAACTAGAGCTCTTAAGTCATGGATGATGGGGGAGGAGGAAAGAAAAACCTGTATGTGATGGTCTAGAACAGCCTTTCTCAACCTTTTGACCCTGGAGGAACCCTTGAAATATTTTTCAGGCCTCGGGGAACCCTTGCACATTCAGGCTCAAACATAGGCCAGAAGTTACAAAATTATTATATTCGTTTCATGTGTAGGCCTGTATATATGCATTAACAGTGTTCTTAAACTAAAAATCAAGAATGGAACTTACCTCTTTAATGTGAAGTTGCACGAATTTGAAATAATTTTTTTAATAAATCAGGATCTCCCAGGGAACCCCTAGTGACCTTTCGTGGAACCCTAGGGCTCCACGGAACCCTGGTTGAGAATCCCTGGTCTAGAAAAACGCCTTGTTTTGCTCCCTTCTTCCTGCTGTTCATGTAGAAGCAAATTAGTCAAGAAAGATGAGAATAACAACATGTGAGTCAGTCCTCTCTTATCACACTTGTAGTGTGGACAGCCCTTGTAATGCCCCCACCACCTCCCTCCTCTTCTGATCGACAAGCCTGGCATCTTAGGGACAAACATAATAAGAAAATGGAACAAAACACAGTAAACGAAGTAATATACTAAAAGAAAAGAGGGACATATTATATTATACAATACTGACTATTGTATAATTCCTATCCACTTCTGGGAGTTGAAGTCCACACAACTTAAAGTTGCCAAGGTTGAGAAACACTGGTCTAATCCATCTGGAGGGTACTGGTTGGGAAGATTCTTTGGAGACTAAAAGCCTAATTCATCTACAGAAATGAACTCTGGGACCTGTAATTTTTAACAGAGCTGGCACTTTCACAGCATCTTGGCATTTCAATATCCTTGATTATCTGGATGCTTCTCTTGTCTTATAGTCATATGCTTTATCCTCTCCAGTTTTTTTTAGCTTGGCACAGGAAAGTAAGAACTCTGAACTCATATAAAAAAACACTTGCTTTTCATGGTTTTCTTCCTGCTGAGAGGAACCCAGTATGATGCAACATCATGGGCAATATCTATCTACTGTATCTATCTATCTATCTATCTATCTATCTATCTATCTATCTATCTATCTATCTATCTATCTATCTATCCATCCATCCATCCATCCATCCATCCATCCATCCATCCATCCATCCATCCATCCATCCATCCATCCAGGATGTGAGAAACAGGCTGCTGGGACTCATATGAGGACCTTGGAAAGAAGATGAAGGAATGGGGAAGACAAGTTGTGTTTTCTTCAAGTCCTCGAGGTGAGGGTTGTGTTGTAAGAAGAGTAAACAGGATTCTGGAAGTAAACAACTGGCTACATAGATAGTCCCATTAATAGTCCCATTAAGAAATGCTTGGGTTCCTTGACCATGGGTCTAACTACATGAAGGACTCCTGGGAAGAGATAGGATGGAAAGGATGTGTTCAGCAGGCACCTCATCAATATCATCAAGAGGATGGTAAGCAGAACAAAAGAGGAAGGTGGAAAAAGCCTAGAACTATATCAAGGACTGGGGCCAACAAGGCAGGAGATAAAGGGAGAAACAAAAAACTGGAGGGTAGATTTATTGATGGTAGCAAACTGCAACAGTGAATCCAGTAGGGAATACCACTCACAAGTGCTTGCTATCTCAACCTAGTAGTAATAACCTGTAGTTTTTCCAAAGCTCTTGTGCTGGCTGGGAATTATAGGAATTAGTTTAATACATCTGGAGAGTACTAGTTGGAAATATTTGCCTCTTGTATCCTGGAAAAAGCATGGCTGTTCAAAGTCCACGTGTTTCTATACCAATGCAGAATGTATAGGAATTAGTGATTCTCAAAGTGGCTTGTGATGTCCAAGGACATCCACAATGTGGTTTGCCTCAACCTCCCACATTGACTGGTCAAATCCTGCTTTTAGGAAGAGAGATTTTGAATCCTAACACAGATTATAAATATATAACAGGCGTTAATGAAAGTTAGTGGGTGACAGATAGGACTGGAACATAGCCCTGCAACTTATTCAGAAAGAACAGACACACAAAAAGGAAGGAAGTGTTGCATAAAGAAAGCATTTGCCTGCACAGAAATTTACAAATTGGAGTATGGGAATCTTGTTAATAGTGTTTAGATAAGAATAAAAGGAAAGAGGAACAAAAGTGATATCACTGTGGGAGGTTATTGTAGACAGCCTGGACAGGCAGAAACTATGGATGAGCATTTTCTGTATCAGTTGATCAAATTCTCAAAGAGGCATTTTATAGGGACAATGGGAGATTTCAAAATCCTGGCATCAGCTGGATATCTAATTCTTTCAAAAATGGAATCAGAGTTCCAAGAAATTCCTGTCCACAGTTGCAAACAACTTTATTTGTCAGAAGCTGAAAGAAGAAACAAGAGTGTCTGCTATTCTGGATCTAGTCCTTACTCACAGGAAGACATTGGTTGAAGAAATGAAGGTGACTGGAAGCTTGGGATAAAGTCTTCACGTTAGCCTTGAGTTGATGGTATCAAGAGGAGGAGAAATAGAGAAGGGTCAAACATACACTGGATTTCAGAAGCATAAGTTCTGATGAACTCAAGTAGAAGGGAAGTCAGATCCAATGGCTTGGAATCCTGAAGAAATAAAGTGTCCAGGAAGAATGGGAAATCTGAATTTAAAAATGGTAAAATATGGACTGTACGCTCCAACTATTAGATGGATTCATAATTGGCTGAATGACCACATCCAGCGACTATTCATGTATGGCTCATCATATCTTAGAGAGGGGTACTGAGTGTAATGCCACCAGCCCCTATCCCTGGGCTTGTGTCGCTCAACATTTTTATGAATGATAGAGTTGGAAGACTTCAGAGGATTATCAGAGTTGCCAGTGGTGCAAAACTAGTAGGAGTAGCTGACACTGTAAAAGGAAAAGAGAATATTTTAAAAGATCTAAATAGGCATATATAACATACAGTATATTAATATGTTAGAGGAATAACAGCATGTGAAGACACTTCTAATCTTATGTGTGTACTTGTTGGGTGACCTTGGGCCAGTCACTCTCTCTCAGCTGTAGGAGGAAGGCAAGGGCAAACTACTTCCAAAAATCTTGCCAAGAAAACTGCAGGGATTTGTCCAGGCAGTCACCAGGAGTCAACACTGACTTGAAGGCACCAAAAAAAAAAAAAAAAAAGTGCGTAAGGCAGGGGTATCCAACCTTTTTGGCACCAGGGACCAGTCGTGGAAGACAATTTTTCCACAGACCAGGGGTGGGGGTGGGGTTTGCAGACAGGAGCCAATCGTGCGGACCGGGGGGTGGGTGATGTTTGCAGACAGGAGCCAATCGCGCGGACTGGGGGCGGGGGCGGGTTTGCAGGTGGGAGCCAATCGCACGGACCACCACCACTCACCTGCTGTGCAGCCCACTTCCTTCCCACAGTTTGGGGACCCCTGGCGTAAGGTGTCTAGTTTGGGTCCTCTGCATTTGAAGAGTACAGAGGTCCAAGTTCCATGGTCCCATTGGCTTAATCCCCATTCCTGGCACAATGTCATTGGGCTATTAATATTTTTCTCCCATTCCATTGAACCCACGGGGAGAAAAATTCCTTTCCCCAACTCTGTCAACAAGGTATTTTACCTGCTGTCAGTATAGCATTGGCTGGCATGTCAGGAAACAGAAGTAGAAGATTTGGCCTAAGCTGCTGCTTCCTTGTTCCATCTATGCTGTTCCCACCTGCCTGTTTTTGTTTGCTTGTGCTGACAGGCCTACATTGGCAGGATGAATGCAGCAGCTCCACTGGTATTTTCCCTTCTGCTGATCTAGGAGACCACTTATCATATCCTATGGCCCCTCAGCAACAATTCTTGATGGCAGCATCACATCCCTTTTCTCCATAGCACTAATTGCTCTGCAGTTTAGTATTATTAAAAACGGCAGTTTGTTAGAGCTTGCTTTATGGTTATGCACAGCTTTTTCCTCTTGTACTGTAGTTTTGCTTAATATCCTCTCTGAAGGAGAAGCCTGTGGAAGGTGAAAACTTTCTTACTACTTCAGCATTTTCAGCATCTGGGCTGTAAAAATCCAGATGCCCACTAGATGGCAGCAAAGGATTAGTGATTGTGCAGATTTTTGCAGCCTAGATAAGGTAGTGCTATATTTAATTTGCCTTGATAACTACTAGGTACAGTAGCAGTTTTCCCAGCCTGATGACCTACAGATGGGTTGGGACTCCAGCTCCCAGAATTCCTCAATGAACATGGCTGCTGGCTGTGGAATTTTGGGAGTTGAAGTCCCAACTTATTTGAAAGGTTGAACTACTCTGTCACCATTTTCTGGCAGGTAAATGTTGAATAATTGGAGGAACTGAATAACTTCATGTTTTTTAGGAGGTTATGGAATGCAAGGAAAAGAAACTTTAGAAAAAGCAAGCCCAAACTGGCATTTTACAGCGCTTCCTTTCAGATTTGTTCTTTTTTATATCCCAGTTGTGAATTAGAAGATTGAGTTCTGAAAATGTTATAAACAAATTGTTTGATTCAGTATTAATTTGGTGTTTCATGAGAAATACTGCATAATTTATGAACTACGCACATTTTCTCGTTTTAATTTAATATACAACACAGGTCGGTTTTAAACAGTACTCTTTTCTAAAGGGTTTCCCCCCCTTTTTGTTGCCTTAATAAAGAGCACAGTGCCCTCTAGCAGTCACAATATGCTATTAAAGTAATAGGTGGAAGTACAGTAGACTCAAGGAAGATAGATGCTTTTGAACTGTGGTGTTCGAGGAAAATTCTGAGAGTGCCTTGGACTACTAGAAGATCAAACCAGTCCATACTCCAGGAAATAAAGCCAGACTGCTCACTTGAGGGAATGATATTAAAGGCAAAACTGAAGTACTTTGGCCACATAATGAGAAGACAGGATACCCTGGAGAAGAAGCTGATGCTGGGGAAAGTGGAAGGCAAAAGGAAGAGGGGCCGACCAAGGGCAAGATGGATGGATGATATTCTGGAGGTGACGGACTCAACCGTGGGGGAGCTGAGGATGGTGACGGCTGACAGGAAGCTCTGGCATGGGCTGGTCCATGAAGTCACGAAGAGTCGGAAGCGACTGAACGAATAAACAACAAAACAGTAGACTCCTTAAATTAGATCAGTACCAACTGAAGAGATAGCTCAGGGTTGAACTGTGGAGTCCTTGGTGCTCTCTGAGCTTGGTTGTTTGCTTGCAGATGTTTCGTTGCCCAACTAGGCAACATCTTCAGTGCTAGAAGGGAATAGGGTTTGCTCTCTGTTTATTTAGATTGGGCATGATGGCTGGGGAATTCTGGGAGTTGAAGTCCAGATATCTTAACGTTGCCAAGGTTGAGAAACACTGAATTAGATTAATAAATAGAGCTATCATAACTTGATTAGGCTTTTCTACATCACTTGATTGACGTCTAGTGGTCATCTAGATGTTTGTAACAGAGATATAATAGCTCTTGAATAATTGAATATATCACAGCACTTCCTTCCAGTCCTGGATGAGTGCAAGGAGAGACCAGTGCTGCAGCAGCACTCATGACCTGTGAAAGTCAGGGCATCTTTCAGCCAGTTTGTTTGTTTGTTTGTTTGTTTATTTATTTATTTATTTATTTTTCAAATTTATTCCCTACCCATCTCCCATGCAAGGGACTCTGGGCGGGTTACAATAAATAAAATTTAAAAACTATACAAAATATCTCACAAGCGTAAAATAAATAAAATAAAATCCAAGATGGATTAGGACCCGCAGTTTATTTGCTCCCCACAGAAATACTGTTCTTATGTTCCACTAAGACATTCAATGTTGGAACAGGTCTTCTAAATTGTCTTGGTGCCTTGTCTCACCAATTCAGTTCTCAGCTCATCAGCAAGTCCTTCTTGAAATTGGTCAGTCAGAGCCAAATCATTCCACTCCACATTAAAATCTGATACTCTATGATGACCTTGTTGGAGCTTGCAAATTTCTCAATCAGCTGTTTCCCTCCTAGTTAGATCATTGAAGGTTGCTTTAAATCTTTGCATGAAATTCTGGAAATGGTCCAGTACTTGGTCATTGCCTTCAGTACAGCTCACTTGGCTTCCACTTCTTTTAGCAAACTCGGCACAAAAGTCACCTTGGTGCGATCTGTAGGAAACTCTACTGGTTGACCCTCCATAAACAATTCCCACTAAGTTGTAAACGCCAGGAATTGATTTTCTCCAAACTTCTCTGGCAGAGTCCCATGAGAGTGCAGACATGCCAGCTGACCTGCTGGCTGCTGTACCACTGCTGGCTGAAGTAAAAGTTGTTCTAAATATGGTGTTAGCTCCATCCTGGCATTCTGCAGATTAGTTATTTGTAAATCCATGTGGTGGTGGTATTGTAATAATGCTGCAGCAAGATATTCTGCAGACAGTGGGGTCCCCTGAGGGTCAGATGCCATCTCTGATTCTCTCCCTCTCTTAATACAGAGTAGGAGGCTTTCAAGCTTGATGTCAGCCCTTTGAGGTAGGCCAGGTTAGGAAACAGACTCCACGAGTTTGACTAGAACTATACTTTATTGGTATAGGTTATAGTAACAGAATCTTGTTACTAGATTGTTTACTTCGCTCCCTCTTATATCCCAATTAATTAGAGTGGAGCCAGCCTGAGCTTCTTTCTAATGCTTTCTCTATTTCCTGGGCTTAAAGCGTGCTTTTGTTTTTGTAACTGTTTCTTCATATTTCCTCCAAGGTCCTCTCTGTTGCCCTCTACACTAGTCTACAGCTCTGGAATTACTAGGTGGTGCCCCATCCAACTAACAGGCCCCACTCTGCTTAGCTTCTAAGGTCAAAGCCAGCACTGAGGTATACGATACTAGAGCAGTGAAGGTGATTGGCAGCCAGTTCAGAAGTATTTCTATTGTGTTCCCCCGCATGTTTCACTTTGGTTAATAACAGGTTTGGGAAAGGATTCAAGCCAGGACTGTCTGTGGCACAAATCAACCTCCATCTCCCCATTTTTTCCTGTCAGCCAAAGAGAAAAATCTGTGTGGATATCTCTTCCACCATACTTGACCCTTAAAACAAGAGTGGTTCTCCTGTTATGTTTGATTAGAACTCCCATGATCCCTTGCCACTGGCCATCCTGCTTGGAACTGAAGGCAATCTGAGTCCATCAGCATCCCGAGAGCCACAGGCTTCTCATCCCTGCTCTTAGTGCCTTCTAGGCCAAGAAATGGAAATCAGGGCCAGACCATCCATCCTGCAAGAGGCTACTTCCATTGGGCACCTCCTCTACCTGATCTGTTCCCAGTTCTTCCCATTTAATGATAAGAATGTGTGACTGTTTTGACAATCCTTGTGTTGACACTTTTCCCCATCCCCCCCCACTTTATGTCATTTATTTTAGATTGTTATCTCTGGGCTGCAGGGGCTATCTTGTTTTATTGATTATATGTTAGCTACTCTGAGAGCCTTTTCAGCTGAAGACTGGAATAAACATGCTTCAAATAAATAAATGGGCAGTGATTAGGAAATCCAGACAGGGCATATTTGTCAATGGCTATGAGCAATGACCCAAAGTTCCAGTATCTCATTTCTTACAGCAGCCAACCAGATGACAATAGCCCCCATCACAAGGACATCTTCCCCAACCATCCTGGCCAGACAGGATTTCAGGCAGTTTGGCTTTCCAAAAATCATTGTAATGTACATTGTCCGCAAGGCATCCCATTGTAAGTACAGTCATTTGTCTAGTTAATATTTAAAACTATTATTGACTTAGGATACTGTTTTAGTCCCTTAATCGATATTCCTAATATATCAGTGGTGTCTGATGAGTGCCACTAGCTTGGTTGGGAATTTTGAGAACTGCAGAGCTAAAACATCTGGTGGATTTAAAACTGTGGAAGCCTGACTCAGAGATAAACCTCATCTTCTATCTGATCTACATGAGGATTGGACCTGGGATCATATGCAAGTAAAACAAGAACACAATTTTTATGTATGTATGTATGTATGTATGTATGTATGTATGTATGTATGTATGTATGCATTCTTGCCATGAAAACTAAATGGATCAGTACAACCAAAGATATGTCGGTATACCATCGGAAGATGGGACTCCCAGGTCGGAAGATGGTCAAAATGCTACTGGGGAGGAACAGAGGATACGTTCAACTAGCCCCAGACGTGATGACGCAGCTAGCTCAAAGCCGAAAGGACGGCTAGCGGCCGACGGTGCTGGTGGTGAACGACGAATCCGATGTTCTAAAGATCAACACACCATAGGAACCTGGAATGTAAGATCTATGAGCCAGGGCAAATTGGATGTGGTTATTGGTGAGATGTCAAGATTAAATATAGACATTTTAGGTGTCAGTGAACTGAAATGGACTGGGATGGGCCACTTCACATCAGATGACCACCAGATCTACTACTGTGGACAAGAGGACCACAGAAGAAATGGAGTAGCCTTCATAATTAATAATAAAGTGGCTAAAGCAGTGCTTGGATACAATCCAAAAAACGAAAGAATGATCTCAATTCGAATTCAGGGTAAGCCATTTAACATCACAGTGATCCAAATATACGCCCCAACCACAGATGCTGAAGAAGCAGAAGTAGATCAGTTCTATGAGGATCTGCAGCACCTACTAGATAATACACCAAAAAGAGATGTTATTTTCATTACAGGAGACTGGAATGCTAAGGTGGGTAGTCAGACGACACCTGGAATTACAGGCAAGCATGGTCTGGGAGAACAAAATGAAGCAGGACATAGGCTGATAGAATTTTGCCAAGACAACTCACTGTGCATAACAAACACTCTCTTCCAACAACCTAAAAGACGACTTTATACATGGACTTCACCAGATGGTCGACACCGAAATCAGATTGACTACATCCTTTGCAGCCAAAGATGGCGGACATCTATACAGTCAGTAAAAACAAGACCTGGAGCTGACTGTAGTTCAGATCACGAACTTCTTATTGCAAAATTTAGAATCAGACTAAAGAGAATAGGGAAGACCCACAGATCAGTTAGATATGAGCTCACTAATATTCCTAAGGAATATGCAGTGGAGGTGAAGAATAGATTTAAGGGACTAGATTTAGTAGATAGGGTCCCAGAAGAACTATGGACAGAAGTTCGCAACATTGTTCAGGAGGCGGCAACAAAAAACGTCCCAAAGAAAAAGAAAACCAAGAAGGCAAGATGGCTGTCTGCTGAAACACTGGAAATAGCCCAAGAAAGAAGGAAAGCAAAAGGCAACAGTGATAGGGGGAGATATGCCCAATTAAATGCAAAATTCCAGAGGTTAGCCAGAAGAGATAAGGAATTATTTTTAAACAAGCAATGTGCGGAAGTGGAAGAAGACAATAGAATAGGAAGGACAAGAGACCTCTTCCAGAAAATTAGAAACATCGGAGGTAAATTCCAGGCAAAAATGGGTATGATCAAAAACAAAGATGATAAGGACCTAACAGAAGCAGAAGAGATCAAGAAAAGGTGGCAAGAATATACGGAAGATCTGCATAGGAAGGATAATAATATTGGAGATAGCTTTGACGGTGTGGTCAGTGAGTTAGAGCCAGACATCCTGAAGAGTGAGGTTGAATGGGCTTTAAGAAGCATTGCTAATAACAAGGCAGCAGGAGACGATGGTATCCCAGCTGAACTGTTTAAAATCTTGCAAGATGATGCTGTCAAGGTGATGCATGCCATATGCCAGCAAATTTGGAAAACACAAGAATGGCCATCAGATTGGAAAAGATCAACTTATATCCCCATACCAAAAAAGGGAAGCACTAAAGAATGTTCAAACTATCGAACAGTGGCACTTATTTCACATGCCAGTAAGGTAATGCTCAAGATCTTGCAAGGTAGACTCCAGCAATTCATGGAGCGAGAATTGCCAGATGTACAAGCTGGGTTTAGAAAAGGCAGAGGAACTAGAGACCAAATTGCCAATATCCGCTGGATAATGGAGAAAGCCAGGGAATTTCAGAAAAACATCTATTTCTGTTTATTGACTATTCTAAAGCCTTTGACTGTGTGGATCATAACAAATTGTGGCAAGTCCTTGGTGGTATGGGGATACCAAGTCATCTTGTCTGCCTCCTAAGGAATCTGTATAACGACCAAGTAGCAACGGTAAGAACAGAGCACGGAACAACGGACTGGTTTAAGATTGGGAAAGGAGTACGGCAGGGTTGTATACTCTCACCCTACCTATTCAACCTGTACGCAGAACACATCATGCGACATGCTGGGCTTGAGGAATCCAAGGCTGGAGTTAAAATCGCTGGAAGAAACATTAACAATCTCAGATATGCAGATGATACCACTTTGATGGCTGAAAGCGAGGAGGAGTTGAGGAGCCTTATGACGAAGGTGAAAGAAGAAAGTGCAAAAGCTGGGTTGCAGTTAAACCTCAAAAAAACCAAGATTATGGCAACCAGCTTGATTGATGACTGGCAAATAGAGGGAGAAAAAGTGGAGGCAGTGACAGACTTTGTATTTCTAGGCGCAAAGATTACTGCAGATGCTGACTGCAGCCAGGAAATCAGAAGACGTCTACTTCTTGGGAGGAGAGCAATGGCAAATCTTGATAAAATAGTTAAGAGCAGAGACATCACACTGACAACAAAGGTCCGCATAGTTAAAGCAATGGTATTTCCTGTAGTAACCTATGGCTGCGATAGCTGGACCTTAAGGAAGGCTGAGCGAAGGAAGATAGATGCTTTTGAACTGTGGTGTTGGAGGAAAATTCTGAGAGTGCCTTGGACTGCAAGAAGATCAAACCAGTCCATACTCCAGGAAATCAAGCCAGACTGCTCACTTGAGGGAATGATATTAAAGGCAAAACTGAAGTACTTTGGCCACATAATGAGAAGACAGGATACCCTGGAGAAGAAGCTGATGCTAGGAAAAGTGGAAGGCAAAAGGAAGAGGAGCCGACCAAGGGCAAGATGGATGGATGGTATTCTGGAGGCGACGGACTCAACCATTGGGGAGCTGGGGATGGTGACGGCCGACAGAAAGCTCTGGCGTGGGCTGGTCCATGAAGTCACGAAGAGTCGGAAACGACTGAACGAATAAACAACAACAACAACAACAACATATATATATATATATATATATATATATATATATATATATATATAGTACCTGCAGTTTTTTTGGCAAGGTTTTTCGGAAGTGGTTTGCCCTTGCCTCCTTCTTAGGGCTGAGAGAGAGTGACTGGCCCAAGGTCACCCAGCTGGCTTTGTGCCCAAGGTGGGACTAGAACTCATGGTCTCCCAGTTTCTAGCCTGATGCCTTAACCACTGCACCAAGCTGGCGCTCTCTATATATTAATAGTAACATCAAAAAGCAACAGATAACAGGGGCAACATAAAACCAAGGTTATAGAGGATTAGTATTTTATATTGGAAAGTTATGGAAAAAGAACAAAAAGGCCTGATGCCAAAATGAGCACAGAGTAGGCAATAGGCAAGCTTAATTAATTAAGCACAGAGTAGGCAATATCAAACTAATGGGATTTTACAAGCAAAAGGTCCCCTTTGCAATTTCCACTGCTGGACTTAATGCAGAAGACATCTAGAGAAGGATGTCAGAAGACAGTCTCAGTATACAGAGGTTCATACACACACTCTGTTTTTACGATACAGTTTCTCCCCAGTAAATATGATAAAATAACACATTTTCTCTTGATGGGAAGAAGAAAAGAACCATTGTTAGGGTTGACCCTATCATTCTTCAGAGTGAGGCAGTCATCTTGAGTAGCTGTGGCAAGGTATAGGAAGAACTGTCTTCTATGACAGGGGTCTCCAACCCCTGGGCCGTGGACTGGTACCGGTCCGTGGCCGGTTAGGAACCGGGCTGCCATGCCGGTCTCCAAACCCCACCCCCTGGTCCACGCGATTGGCTCCCACCTGCAAACCCCGCCCCCTGGTCTGCGCAATTGGCTCCCGCCTGCAAACCCTGCCCCCAGTCCACGCAATTGGCTCCCACCTACAAACCCTACCCCCTGGTCTGTGCGATTGGCTCCCGCCTGCAAACCACGCCCCCCAGTCTGCACGATTGGCTCCCACCTGCAAACCCCACCCCCTGGTCTGCGCAATTGGCTCCCGCCTGCAAACCCCGCCCCCCCGGTCCGTGGAAAAATTGTCTTCCACGAAACCAGTCCCTCGTGCCAAAAAGGTTGGGTACCCCTGTTCTATGAACTTCTAGATGTGATGTACCATGCTCTCTCATCACTAGAGTCAGTTAGCAAATTCAGTCAACTTTTTATATTAGAATGGGAACCTTCTTGCATTTTAATATTTAAACTGGGTATTTTAAATATTGTTAACTGCCCAGAGCCTTTTTGGAATTGGGCAGCCTCAAAAATCATATATAAATAAATAGCTCTATTAACCCCCTCCAGCATGGCCTTAGGGCAGGGGTGGGGAACCTTTTTTCTGCCAAGGGCCATTTGGATATTTATAACCGGGGACTGGGGGGGGGGGTTTCTGGGATTTCCATGGACCGAGGGCCGAAGTTTGCGGGCAGGAGCCAATCACAAGCACTGGGGGGCGGGGTTTGCGGGCAGGAGCCAATCATGTGGAAGGGGTGGGGTTTGTGGGTGGGAGCCCCGCAGGCCTTAGGCGGGAGCCCTGCAGGCCTTATACGGCCCACGAGCCTGACGTTGTCCACCCCTGCCTTAGGGGTATGGAGTTGTAATCCTCCTAACGTGAGAGGCAGCAGGTTAGCAGAGGCTAGTTGTTATGGAATGTGTCTCTGAAGGGGGTGGGTGATGTGGTGGATTTCGGTGGTGCCGCTGGTTCTCAGGAAGGAGGGAGCACTTTCCAAGGAGGTGGAGGAGATAAGCGGAGGCACAGTCCGGGAGGCAATGGTGGGAAAATGAAGAGGTTCCGCCCTAGAGTCTCCCAGGTTATTTCCCCCTAGGTTAGGTAGAGTAGCTTTAGTCTGGCAAGATTCTGTCTATACGGTGTGAGCAAATAAAGAACTGGAGTTTGAATGGACTGACTCTTCGTTGTTCTTGGGCTGGGCCTGACACTAGTACAGAAAGAGTTACTCTGCCATCTAGATCTCAGCTATGCAAAACCTGAAGGTTCCTTCTTTGGGATTGATTACAGTTATAATAGCTGTCCCCAGCACTGCAATGCCTGATCTGTTTCCATTTGAGAAACCGATAAAAGTGTAATATAGAAGAGATTATTGCAGGGCTTGAACAGGCATAAAAACCCAACAGGAGAGACAAAGCAATATACTAGACTAGACAATGTAGTATGCTCTTCTTCAGCTATATTAGCATTTTTTAAGTCAGATTTAAAATCTGCGGATAAAACATACTGGTGTAGGTAATTTAATTGGTGTTTCTGAAAGGTTTTTACTGTTTACACTGTAAGAGCTTAAAGACAATGAATAATGGATTAAAGTCAGACAAGAGAAGTAAAAGGGTATAAACCCTAGTCAAAGGGTTGACAAAACAGAATGTGGGACTTGTCTACAAAACCATCTGATATTATTCTTACACCCCCCCTTGGAGGGGGGGGGGATCTTGAGAAATTCTAGGAATATAGCATGACTATGGAAGATCCCAGGCAGGCTATTGGCACTTTATATTTGCCTTTCTTCCCTAATATACAGCTTGAGCATAGCACACACATACTACAAAATCTCTAGTTCATTGTTTCTCAACCTTGGCAACATTAAGATGTATGGACTTCAGTTCCCAGAAGTTCTGGGCGTTGAACTCCACACATCTTAAAGTTGCTAAGGTTGAGAAACACTGCCCTAGTCCATTGCTCCCATGCTGAATCTCCAGGAAAACAGCCTGTACTCTAAGATGCTGACAACTTCATATCTCCATAGTCAAAATTGCATTCTCTTTATTTATAGAAGAAAATTTATTTCCTTCTTGGACACTTAGATGATAACATCCTTATCTCCAGGGTCTGCCTTTTGCCCCTTCCAGATAATTCTTGGTGGTTCAAAAAGTATAAAGAAAATGGTCTATTAAATTGTTCCTAGGGAAACACACAGCTGTGCTACTAACACTCAAGTTTGTAGTTTCTTTTTTCTTTTTCTTTTTTATAAATAGAAATTCAAAACTTAAAGGTTATACTAGTAGGAGTTTATGCCCCAAATTAAAAACAGAAAAAATTCTTTAAAGTTCTTTTGAATTGTCTATCAGACCTGCCAAATAAAAACTGGATTATTATGGGTGATTGGAACGGAGTAGTTAACCCCCTAATGGATAGGAAATCTGACAAACAAATTAAAGCAAACCAAGGTAAACTACTTCAGGAATTTTTCGAACTTACAAACAACTTAGAATTGGTTGATGCCTGGAGACATAAGATGGGCAATGCGAAAGACTTCACTTTTTTCTCTGACAGATTTAAATCCCACTCTAGAATTGATATGATTTGGATTTCTAAAAAATTAGCAAATAAAATTAAAGATATGACGATTTTGGCCAAAACTCTTATCAGATCACAATGCAATTCAATTAGATTTAAAAATTTTAGCAAAGTCATATAGATGGAGACTTAATGAATCCATACTAAAAAACAAGGAATATTTAGAAGAGAGCAAAAATAAATTAAAAGAATTTTTTGATTTAAATATGAATGATAATATAAATATAATATCAGTTTGGGATGCAAGTAAAGCATATATTAGGGGCCACTTTATGTCTCTAGGCAAACACCAAAAACAACAACAACAACAACAAAAATTCTTAAAATTATGTGAACAAATTAAGATAAAAGAGATTGAACTTCAAAGTAATCCAAGAGATAAAGACATCAAAAATCAAATTACTTTATTACAGAAACAACTAGAATTATTAACAATTGAGGAAATGGAAAAAAACTTGAGGTATGTTAAGCAAAGATACTTTCAACATGCAAATAAAGCTGGTAAATGGCTAGCTTTTAAGTTAAGAAAAGAAGGGGGGGAAATATAAACAAGATTAAAGAAAAAGGGGAAGAGTTAATGGACAACCAAAGTATCAAGAAAGCATTTCATGATTTTTATACAATTTTATATCAAAAACAGCAAATAGATTTGGCTAGGGCTGATATATATCTAACAGAAAGTAAACCGCAAAAAATATCTAAAATACAACAGGAAATCATTAACGAACCTATTACTATCCAAGAAATTTCAAATGCCATCCAAAAACAAAAATCAGGCAAAACGCCAGGTCCAGATGGATTTACTGCTATATATTACAAGTTATTTCAAGAGCAACTCATAATACCATTTAATACTTTATTAAATTCGATAATGACTGGAAATACAGTTCCCAAATCATGGACCGATGCTAATATAATTTTGATTCCCAAGGTGGACCAAGACCTGACTCTATGCAAAAACTTTAGACCAATCTCGCTGTTAAATACTGATTACAATTTTTTTACCACTATTTTGGCTAATAGATTAAAAATGGTTTTACAAGATACAATTAATGCGGATCAATCTGGTTTTCTTCCAAAAAGACATATTAAAGATAATATTAGATCTATTATAAATATAATTGAGTACGCAAAAGAACATAAAGAAAAACAAATTTTGTTATTATTCTTAGATGCCGAAAAAGCATTCAACAATTTAAATTGGGATTTTATGATTAAAACGTTGAAAAGTATGGACTATGGTAAGAATTTTATTAACGCTATTCAAGCTATATATGCAATGCAAACAGCCATGATAGTGGTAAATGGTGGTACAACTCAAAATTGTATCGTAGGAAGGGGTACTAGACAAGGTTGCCCAATTTCTCCTCTCCTATTTATCTTAGTATTAGAAGTTCTTTTAGAAAATATAAGAAAATATAATAAAATTGAAGGGATAAAAATAAAACAAGAAAACTATAAATTAAGGGCTTTTGCCGATGATGTGGTAATCACTTTACAAAATCCAGAAAATTCAATCAAATATTTGCAAAAAAAGATACAAGACTTTGGTGAATTGGCAGGGTTTAAAATAAATAACCAAAAAACAAAGATGATAAATTTAAATATGAATCAAAACAATATACATAATATGGAGTTGGCTACGTGATTTGCAAACGTAAAAAAATTAAGATATTTGGGCGTGGAAATAACATCAAACAATTCGGATTTATTTAAAAATAATTATACAAAATTATGGAATAAAATAAAACAAGACTTACAAGTTTGGACGAAATTACAGATATCCTTTTTGGGTAGAATATCTACTATAAAAATGAATATTCTTCCAGGAGTCATCTTTTTATTCCAAACGATACCAATTGTGATAACCGATAAAACTTTTCAAAATTGGCAGTGAGATTTGGCTAAATTTATTTGGCAGGGGAAAAAACTGAGAATAAAATACAAATTTTTACAAGATATTAGAGAAAATGGAGGTTTTGGTCTGCCAAATTTAAAATTATATTATGATGCATGTGTTCTTAGTTGGCTTAGAGATTGGCTAAAATTGGATAATCGAAAATTACTCAATATAGAAGGGCATGATCTTAGATTCGGTTGGCATGGGTACCTTTGGTACAATAAGATTAAAACAAATATGGCATTCAACTATCACCCTACTAGAAAATCAATTTTAAAAATTTGGATCAAATATAAAAATACACTCTTACCCAATCTGCCTCTGTGGACTTCGCCGACTTCGCCACAGGAAGCACTAGCGTGGCATGGAAACCTGAATATATGTAATTGGTTAACATATAAAGATCTATTAGTATTTGAGGGTACAAACTATAAACTAAAAACAAGAGAAGATTTACTAAAAGAAGGGTTTAATTGTAACTGGTTTACATATTTACAGATTAAAGAACAATTTAAGATGGATAATAAAAATTTTAAGTTTAAAGAAAATTCGGCAAACTGGGACAATGTGTTATGGAAAGAAAATGACCATTTGATTGCCAAATTTTATAAAATTTTAATACAAATTAATTCGAGAAATTTACCTAAAAAGAACTGCATAATCAAATGGGAAGAAAATTTAGGCCATAGCATCCAAATGGATAATTGGGAAAAAATGTGGTTAAATGATTTAAAGTTTACTTTGAATTACAATATGAAAGAAAACTTTTTCTAAATGATGTATAGGTGGTATATAACCCCTAACACATTGTCAAAAATGAATATTATGATATCCAATAGTTGTTGGAAATGTAAAAAAGAAGTGGGCACCTTTTTTCATCTTTGGTGGAATTGCCAGAAAACCAAAAGGTATTGGAATACAATTCATCAAACTTTATGTGAAATACTGGAAGAAGACCTTATTAAAGAGCCAGAACTGTACCTGTTGGGATTTACAAAACCAGACATACATAAGAAACATGGGAAATTACTGTTTTACTTAATAACCGCAGCCAGAATCATCTTCGCAAGACATTGGAAAGAGGACTGCATACCTACAATTGATGAATGGTTGATAAAAACAATGGACTTAGCACAGATGGCTAAATTAACGGGTTTGTTAAATGATAAGAATATGGATGAATTTAATTTGTGTTGGAGCCCTTTCTATAAATTTATAGAAAAAAAAATCAAAAAATACAATTAGGAAATGAATGTAAATAATAATTTTTATTATAAATAATTAGTTATGATAGAGATTATTTCGAAATAGTTGTAGAAAATGATGGTGAGAAAGTAGGAAGTCCTGTTTGTTTGTCGTTTTTTGTTGCTGTTTTTTTCTTTTTCTCTTTTTGGGGTAGAAAGTAAAGGGGGATTAGGGGGATTAGGTAGTAGAGAAGGTAAGAGTAGGTAGAGGAGTGGGAGAAGAGAGTAGGGTATAAGAAGGTTAAAGGAGAGGAGATTAAGACTGGTTTGGTTTGTATAAGAGGAAGTATGTTTAAAGTAAGAGTTTGAGAAGGTAAAAGAGAGTAAGAAAGTCTAAGTACGAGAGGAGAAATGACAGGTGGTTGTGAAAGAGGGTGAGCTTGTATTTTATTGTAAAATGTAATTTAAATGTTGTTATTTATGTAATGTTTTGCTTTGTTAGGTTAGATAGTGTTTTTTCTATGTATTATTATTTTATAAAAGAATAAAGTTATATATATAAAAAAAACTATGTGCTACAGGTAAAAAAAAAAAGTTTGTAGTTTCTGACCAGATACTTCTTCAGAGCAACTCTCACTGTGTAAGGTGCTCCACTCCGATGCCTGAAATCCCTTTCTCTAGAGTAAACCACGGACTCGCGGTTTCTTAGAAGCAAAAGGATTTATTACAAAGCATGAAGGCTAACACGAACAAAGACTGGAATGAGCAGGCATAGCATAGCACAGTACATTTAAACATTCCCCCTCCCATAGTCCTTTGATGTTGAGACGTGTACTCCGTGGCTCCAGGGGGCTCAGACAGTTCGCGACGAAGATGTAGATTGCTGCTTAACACTTCGGTGCGAGCCAGGCTCCGCTTAAGCGCTGCTGCTTGTAATGTCTCAGTTTCAGTCTGCCCTTATCCCGATCGCTATCTTGCTAATGGCAGAGGTCTGCCGAACTCTGACACACTGATAGCTTTATTGGCAAAGATAGATTTGGTTTGGAATTTTTTTTGTTTATTCGTTCAGTCGCTTCCGACTCTTCGTGACTTCATGGACCAGCCCACGCCAGAGCTCCCTGTCGGCCGTCAATCAAATTAAACAAACAGGTCTGGGGCCCAGTACTCTTCAACATTTTCATTAGGCGGCTCAGATGAAGAGGTAGAGGGCATGCTTATCCAATTGTAGATGGTATTAAATTGGGAGGAACAGTCAATACCATAAAAGACAGAAACAAAATATAAAATAAACTGGATAGGTTAGGGAAGTAGGTTGACAATATCAGAATGGAATTTAATAGAAATAAATGCAAAGTTTTTCACTTAGGAAACAGAACCTAAATGTGTACGTACAGCTAGGGGAATCCTAAGTTTGGTGATATTCTGTGTGAAAAGGATCTGCAATCTCCTTGGCTTCTCTTAACATCACTTAAATTAATTAACAAGACAGAAAAATAGAAGCCTCTTTCACAGGGGGAAACATCAACTTGAAGGAAATTGTAAATCAGAGTTCAGCATAGTATTACTTGAAATACCACAGGGGATGCCATTATTTCTGAATCCCATTCACACCACTGCATCTACAGAAGAGCTGGGCCCCAGCATCCTCTGAGAGGGGATCTTGCAATGGATCTTGTGGCTCTGCTTTTCAGAGTGAGTGCTGTTGCTGCTGCTTGAAATCAACTCTGAAAAGAAACCATGCAAACCACAAATACCCACCAAAAGTGGTGATGGATTTTGTGTTGTGAGAGAGAAGTTAATGATCATCAGGCAATAAGGAAAAAAGGTTGTAATAAGGGAGATTACTACAATTATTTTTCTATTTATGATATATACTCTTCTTAGATGATCATGGGACTGTCCAGCATTGGGGTAAAAAATTATATGGTCAGCCTAAAATTTAATGTTCATTCTGGTCATATTAGACTGCACTACCTTTCTCTCAAAGGATGACCCAACTGGTCACATGGTTGTCTAGTAAAGCATAAAACACAAACACACAAGATACAATCTATGCGAATGTGGTCTAATGTAAATTTGCTGATATGGCTGGGACCCAGGAGATACTTTTGTTCAGATGTAGCTTATTTCAACGCTTCTTGGATTTCAGAACCTCTGAGGTCATAATCCCAAATGATTCAGAGTTCTGCTCCTTTCCTTTGCTTTAGGCAAACTTACTGCTGGATTGCATACCCAGAAATATTATTTTTGGGACGCTGCAGCTGTTTCAGATCTGCTTCCCAAACAGACCAGACACCCTGCTTTGAGGGAGGAAAAGAAGAAACAAGCGGCACCATTCAGAGCTAGTCTTGCCACAGAGTCTATTGTGCACTGACTTAAAATGGATTGTAGTAACAACAAACACAAAGAACAGCTTTGATGGAAGGCTTATCTGATACACTCTGATACTACTGGTTTGATGAAAAGACCGTGGTATCAGTGAAAGAAGATATCAGCACTTTTATCTCCTACTGCAGTGCTTTCCAAAGTGCTGCCGTTGGCGACACACCAACGGCGGCAGCGGCGCGGGGGCGCGCAGGGGGGCGCGGGGGCACGGTGGCGGTGCGGGAGGGCACATGGCTGTGGTGGTGTGCATGGCGGCAGCGGCAGCGGCGGCGGCCTTGCTAAAACGCAGAAGCGCCGCTGCCATCGTCGCTGCCACCGCCATGCCACCACCACGCACGCCCCCTCGCCGCCGCTTCACGACACACTAAACTGTGTGTTGCGACACACTAAAGTGTTGCGACACACAGTTTGGAAAGCTAAGTCCTACTGGAACAGTACGAGGGAACCAAAACTGGATTTCATGAACATAATGGATGCTTGGAGGAAAGGGAGGAGGAAAAGGAGTACTATTTCAGTGTGTACCTCTCTTTCTTTCCATAGTTCTTATATAACTAACAGTCTAAAATAAACTATAAAAATTGAAAGCTAGTAAAAATGGTAAAATCATTATTTTGAAGAGTTTAAGTCAGATAATTAATTCAAATGATAGCTGGATAAATAATTCAAATATTATTCAAATAATCATTTGAAGAAGGAAATTGGTGATTAAGGAAAAATCAGGGGTTGGAACATGCCGCACTACAGTTGTTGCCCAACCTATAAAAGGCCATCAGTTCGTGACCCTAAGTTACTCTTTTCCTTCCTCTTTGTCCTGCAAATGCCCTTCCCCTTGCATTTGCCTTTGTTTTCAGTGACTATTGATGGAAAACAAATGAAAGTACTGATCTCTTGTGAGTTTGTTTTGTCTAACATATTTATATCCCACTTCTGCACTTTCATTTCTGCAATGACTTACAACAAAAATTCAGAGACCCACATAAGAAATAAAACCAATAAAATGCAAATAGCAGTAGAAACAAAATAGACATAAGCAAGATTAAAAGCAGCTATAAAAACAAGAATGCAATAATAACCTCATGCTTTGTATAGATCAAAGTATAAATCTTTGTATATTTATAAAATATAAATCTTTGTATAGTATTCTTTGTGCTTGTTGTTAAGGGGCGTGGTGGCTCAGCGGGTAAGACGCCAGGCTTGTCGATCGGAAGATTGCAAGTTCGGAGGTTCGAATCCCTAGCCCTGTGTGCGGAGTGAGCTCCTGCACAAGCTCCAGCTCTTGCCAACCTAGCAATTCGAAAGCACGCAAATGCAAGTAGATTAATAGGTACCACTTCGGTGGGTAGATAACAGCGTTCCGCGCGCGTCATGCGGCCACATGACCGTGGAAGCGTCTTCGGACAATGCTGGCTCTTCGGCTAACAAACGGAGATGAGCACCGGCCCCTAGAGTCGGACACGACTGCACAAATGTGCGGGGGGTACCTTTACCTTTACCTTTTTTGTATAGATCCTTGTTTCTCAACCGTTGCCATTTTAAGACATGTCGACTTCAACTCCCAGAATTCTGGGAGTTGCAGTCCACATGTCTTAAAACGGCAACGGTTGAGAAACACTGGTATGGGTCATGTCTTTCTTCTTTCCTTCTCTCAGTTTCTATTTGCATTGTGTTCCATGTTAGGATGTGCTGCTTAACACAAAGGGAATGAGGCTTGGGAATCTGCTGACAGATATGTTGGGAGAGGGAGAAAAAAGAGGAGACATACTCAATGGCTCAGGGTTTCTCAACCAGGGGGTTCCACGAGAGGTCACTAGGGATTCCCTGGGAGATCACAATTTATTTAAAAAGTTATTTCAAATTCAGGCAACTTCACCTTAAAGAGGTAAGTTTCATTCTTTATTTTTAGTTTAAGAACACTGTTAATGCATATATAAAGGCCTACACATGAAACGAATACAATAATTTTGTAACTTCTGGCCTATATTTGAGCATGAATGTGCAGGGGTTCCCCGAGGCCTGAAAAATATTTCAAGGGTTCCTCCAGGGTCAAAAGGTTGAGAAAGGCTGCACTGGCTGGTCCTGGAATCCCTGTTTCGAGCCTTGGTTGGAAAGTGGCATTTAGGAGAGTCTGGAGATGAGATGAGGCAGCTTGAATTTGAACAGATGGTGCTTTGAGATGATGTCTGGGCTGTGCGAGTACCCTGCATTACTTAATGGAATTGTGGGGGTGGGAGGAGGAAAGACAGATTTGTTTCTTCTGCCTATTATCCTTGCACATTTTTCCATGGCTGCCTTTTTATAATCTCAGAAATCCCTTCAAGGAAGGAAAGATGGAATACTTGGGTCTTTTGACTGATAACGCTAGGAGAAGTTTCCATCTGGAAGAACCCAGAGCGTCAAAGAATGGAAAATGTAACTGGCGTTGGCTGAAATGCCTCCTGTTTGGCAATCTGGTGCAAAAACTGCAATGGTTTGCATGATTGTATGATTCTTCTACTCTACTCTGTATATTTTATAAAACAAATATTAAAAGATAGCAGATGTGAGAAGGGGGGATTTTGTAAAAATGTTAATATTAGCATATAAACTAGTATGCTCAGGATTCCAGCCTTTCCATTCTGTTTCTAACCACCCTGGGTTTCATATTTTTCCCTAGTCAGTCAAACATTTGGTGGACATTAATGGCATTTAATTCTCAGAGGCTCTTAGGGAATTTTCCTCTCTGAGTGTTTTGAAAATGATTCTTTGTACTTTTGCAACTCTCACGTTCCCTGGGATCTGCTATAACCCTCCTGTTGTGCTGCTATTCTGACTTGCATAAGCAACAACACTCTGAGAACTGATTTGGTCTTAGAAAGTATATGGTATTATTTTTATAGCATCAACAGGGGAGCTATCTGGAATGTGTGTTTGTGTTTTAAAGGGAGGAGGAGGTTGTTATTCAACAAATAAAACAATTGTTTTGAGATCTGTTACTTCTATTGCAATATCAGTACAGATATTATGTTCTTTTCTAGTTATTAATACTAAGGGTATAGATGTCAAATTCTATAGTCCCCGCTTCCAACACTTTGTAAAAAGCCATCATTCATACAATGGGGATGCAAGGTTATATTGCTAATAGTTCCAAGGTCACATGGAAGCCTGGCCCTGGCAATTGGACACCGAGATCTGCCAAGGAGGCTATATGAGTGTAAACCTTTTTGTGTGTAAACTTTCCATAAATCCTAGAAACCCAGTCCTACATGTGATGTGCTTTCAAGTAATGCATGAGTGAAGAAGGCTAATGTTTCTCTGAAAATATAATTACGTTACTGGAAAACCCACAGTCTATCGTAGAAATGAACTTCATTCTTCTGAAAAGTCTGAACCTTGCCTTCATTTCCCCACAGTTTCCTACTGATTGTGCTTTTCATTCTGCTAAAATCTATGTTTGAAGCTTTCATTTTTGTAAGAGTGTATGTTCTGGAAACAGGTTTTATCTCTGCTTTAAAAAAAACCTGGGAGGTTCAGTTAGTTAAGCAGAGTGGTGCGCTGAAGCCAGCTCATACTGGCTCGCAAGAGCCAATTGTTAAATTTTCTGGAATTTTGCGAGCCGGTTGAGACCAGAGCTGAGCCGCTATAGCTAGCGTGCTGATCAGTTGTTTCGTGGCTAGTGGCCCGGTGGTGGCAATGGAGCCAGCAGAGCCAGTTTTTAGACATTTACCAGCACACCACTGGTTAAGTACCATCTAGAGAGGATTGGCTCCAGGTGGCTATATGGACCAACACTCACGATCTTCATGTTAATAATACCTCATAGCTCTTCTAGGGATATTCCAATAAACTCTTTGGTCCCATCCATCCACTTATATCCGTCGTCTTCTCTTCCTTCTACAACCCTCAGTCTTGCCAATCTTCGTCCCTCATCCTCTTGCTTCAATGCACAAAGTCACGACTTGCTGATCATTGACTGTTCTGAACCACTCCTTTTCCCCAAATTTTTATTCATTGTAAAATTTTCTCAGAAGGATGACAGGTGTTCTAGCAAATCCATCAGCCATATTATGTTTCATACTCTGGCATGATTTGCAGTATACAGTCAAAAAACTTGCTGGAGTCAAACCTCCTTTTGTTCTTTCCACTTTCTATTCATGTTGGCTGTTTGACCTTGTGTCCTGCTTCCTTCTGAAACCTGCCTTTTCATCAGGTATTTCTTGCCCCACAGATAGCTTTTTCCTCCTCCTCCTTGTAAGATCTTAAGTCAAATTCTCTTGTGTGAAAAATTAGTGGCTTTGGTAATTTGTACAATCCCTTGGATCTCCCTTCTTTGGTACATATATTCATGCATGTCTCTTTCTGTGTGTCTGTATACACACATACATATTGATTCACACACAATCTTGTTTTATACTTGTTGTTAGCAGGTTAAGTGCCTCTTCTCTTACAGCTTTAAACAGATCAATGGACATTTCATGCGTGACTGATGCCTTTCTATTTAATGGCTGGTCAAATTGCCTATCATATAATCCTTTCTAGGAGATTAAGTTTCTGATTACATTATCTATAATATCTCACTACAAATGTTTCTGTCATTCTATAATTCCATTTTAAAAGGTTTTAGTATAGAAAGTCTTTTAACTTTCCTACACCTTTATTTGCCAGACTCAAACTTCTTCCATGAATATTTTTTATTATTTTCATTTTAGCTATAATGTTTTCTGCAATTTCTCTGATCTTCTTAAAAAAATCTCATGAGGCCAATACAGTGGGACTTATTATAGATGTGCTAATCCCACACACGACAGCACCACACCCCCTAATCACCACAAAGAACCCTCTCCTAATCTCTTGTAAATGACCCACAGAAGACACACACCCTCTCAGCAGCTATAAACACCAGCAGGAACACACATCCTACACTTGGGCACAGAGAGAATCTTCTAACTGTGCTCCTGTCCTCTGAAGATGCCAGCCACAGCTACTGGCGAAACATTAGGAACCAAAACTGCCAGAACACGGCCACACAGCCCGGAAAACCCACAACAACCATCAGACAGAGAATTGCTTAAATTGTACAGTTAATGCTGAATATAACATTGCTAAGAAGTTGCAAAGTACACTGAATTATTTTATAATATTTATTTATTTTATTAATCAAATTTATCACCGCCCATCTCTACCACGGTAGACTCTGGGCGGTTTACAACAAATGTTAAAATTAAAGTTAAAAACCAATAATCATTAAAATACAATAAACAGTACAATAAATAAGAATATAAAAATCCAGAGGATGGTAGAATCTTAAAAGGAGGTCATTATTAAACTAACCACCCCCAGGTAGTTATGAAAAAGTTTAGATCTTTGAGCTTAATACTTAAATCTCCATTGTATTATTTATATCCAATAAAAGAAATAATGAGTTAAAAAAATAGATTGGATCCAGCCAGAGGTTGCAGAGAGAAAAATCAATTAAAAATATCCCAGTGCATCTCTATGGGGGAGGCAGCTTGGCAATGGCTTGGAATGTTGCCGACTGCCCCATGTGGGATATTGCTGGCTTAATGGGGTTCCAGGCGCAGAATAATCCAAACAGAGTGCAGCGTGTAGGGCTAACAATATTTTATTGTAGCACAAGGCAATAATGGATATAGTACATTATTGCAAAAGGAAAAAACAACAAAGCATACACAGAGTTCCATCAGCAGATGTGAAGTAAAATCATGGCCCATACAAAGGCCAGGCATAGTTACAGTTCAGTAACAGAGTACATGGCAACAGGACAGATAGAAGTCAAGAAGAAGAGAGAGAGAGTATAGACCCATAGTTCATAGCTGAGATATACACTTGTTTCAGCATTCTGATTGGCTATATGTGGGTCAGGACATTTTCAAACTGACAATGCATTAAGAGTTGTACTTACTATAAACCGCCATGAGATGGCAGTGTTGCACATTGTCTCCCCTCCGGGAAAGCGGTTCCCATGAGATAAGGTATTTTGGACTGATATCACTATGTTTTGACTATAACGAAGGTCGCAGCTGGTGTTTACTGGTGGAATGTTTTGCGAACACTGTATGGAAAAATACTGTCTTTACAAGCTAAAGAATATCACAGTGAAGGAATCCATTCGTATGAATTCTACATAGAATAACTCTAACAGAATAACTCTAACACTCCATTCTAGCTTCCCTCTTTCCTGGTCATGTGACCCAGAGGGGAGCTGTTATTAAGGGACTGGAAAGAATTCCAGAATCTGTGTTCTATATAATTTCATTACCTTGCTTCTTTCTGTTGTCTTGTGGCTTTTTACACCTTAGGACACCACCTCAGTTTTTTATTGCACTCCCAATTCTGCTGATCAGGATTTGAACTTGCATCTCAAGGCACCTTGCTTTAGGTGCTATCAGTATGTGATTGGGTCATGTGGCCAACATGAATGGTCCCATGCCTCATTCATGCATAAGCTTCCTCTAATTCAAGGCCTGAATGAAGCTAGGATGATTCTTTGTGTTTCAGCACCAAACCAAGATCCTCTTGTCTCTGCGGCCAACAAGGGATTGAGAAGAATTTCATTTGGTCCATATTTGGAACTAACCTCCTTCGTCTTCCTGGATTTTGTTCAAATCAACAAAAACAATATTAAAAGATTAGATAATTTATTATGGCACAGCATTCATACAATCATACGACTAACACATTTCTACTTTAAGGCTTGTAAAGTAATTACTTAACAGGTCTGTCTAAACTTTCTGTACCGGTAAGGAGATATCAAGCTGTTTTTTTCAGGTAGATAAAGTGGCTTCAGCAAGAGTCCCTCTTTAAATTCTTTCTAATCTAATATTTATATAATCGTTCATACCCAACAAGTATTTATAGCAAAAAACAAAACAAAACAGAAATAACACAATTTTCACTCCATGACCGTAAAATGTTCTTGTATCAAAGATCTTTGTCAATGTACATTTTACTCAGATCGACTTAACATAAGAAAAGTGATGTTGCCAATATCTGGAATATCTGTCTAATGTCTTCTTTAACAACTTTCTTTCACTTTTTGCCTATATAAATATTAAGCAAGGAACTTATGACTCCAATAACCTTAATTTTTAGGTCCTTCTTGGCTTCGATTTCCACTCATACGGTCTCACCAGATACAAGAATCAGAATTAGGATAAGGAATGTAAGATACCTTCAAATAAGCTGTCAGCTTTTTTCCCCCCTCAGGATCCTTTTTACTGCATTGACTTGTAACCAAATCCTTTATTTTGGAGGTTTCTTACAGTATATTTAAGTTAGTAATATTCTCATCCAAATTGTACAGCTGGTGCTTCCTCTCCCATACCTAACATGATGCTTTAATGAATATAATCAAGAAAATTGGAAGTAAAGTTCAAATTGTGTACTTTTATAAGTATGCAGATTTATGCAACAATAGGAGAGAATGAAGCTATGACTGAACATGGAGGCACAACCAGAAGTAGACTGATTTGTCTGCCATTATTGTCAAAAACCTGCCCCAGGTTGCTATTTTTACTGCAAGCAATCTTGCTGTCCCTGTTCACACAACAGATTTGCAATTATCTTGAGGATAGTACTGTGTCAACAACTAGGAGGGACTTAACACACCCACCTATATGCTGCTTGTGTAAAATAATTCCATATTTAATCCCCCACATTTCCACATGGAGTTGGGGAAGGATCTCTTTCTGAAATGCTTGAGAAGTTTGCCAACTAGTATAGATAATGCCTGGAAAGATTAATTGATTAATTCATATTGTTTATTCCTTCACTGCCTTTCAATATGCTCTTCTTCCCAGGACAGTTTCTATCATAAAACATGCAATTCAATATCAAAATAACAAGTAGATAAACTCAGAAATCACATTTAAATAAATTTAAGGCTCAGAAATATTAGAACAATCAAATTCAATATAATGATGACTTTTCCTGTTAAAAACCAAAGAAAACAAATGCATTTTAATTTTCACTAAATGGTCTAAAATTGATGTTGTGGGATATATTGTGAATTCAATACAGTCAATCCAAATTCCCAGGGGAGAGAGAACACTTTGTCACAAGCCCAAAGGTAGATTATCCCAGCACTTTCCTCTGCAGGATATAGAAAAATGTTGGTTGTTTAAAAAGTGGAACTCTAGAAGCAGTGAAACAAGGTTTGGAAAAGCAGGGGACTAATAGCATTATCTACAGTCCTCTGATTAAAGTTTGGAATGTTTCAGCAGGGGAACATGCCTTGTAAGAGTGTCTTTTTATCAGGGTTAATTTGGTTACCATGAAGTGCTACTCTCAAAGTAAAAATGTTCTTTAATACTCTGTGCAAGCTAGTGATGAAGATATTTCTATTTAGAAACTCTGAGTGATTATTTTTAATATTGCAACAGCCAGCACTGTCTTGTATTTTCTTTTGGAATTTTTCTTGTTTAATTCATTTGGCAGCTGCTATATCCCTTGATCTGAACAACACTGTAATTTATTGTTTCCAGTACTGATCATTGGTATTGTTAATTTAAAGTTAAAAGGGAGGGGGGTTATATTTTTTAAAAGCTTGTTTTTAATTATCCCTTGTGGGATTGTTCTGTACCCCAAGAAAGGGTTGAATATGTTAGCCATATGTTAGCCATACGTCTCAGCGATATATTATCAAGAAGTGGCATTATGAAAATTATTTCAATCTTTGCATTTTGAATTTTTAATCTGCAGAAAGGCAGCACAGATCATGTGACTTTTCTCCCTCACACACAAGGATTAAGGTGGGAGACAGCAGATAAGGTACCCCTCTGTAAGCAAGAACCACCAAGCCACTAGTGCAAAATAGAAGGAAAGGTAAAGGTGTAAAACCCAAAGGATTTTGGGAGGGGAAGTGGGAAACCTCCACCCTTTTACTCTATGGTCCCAGCCATCTGCTACAGGATTTTTCAACCTGCACTGCATCTGTAATGTTATCGAACCTAAATGCAATGGGTTTAAAATTTCACGTTCTCTAGCATAATCTTTTATATTGTAGAAATTTACTTTGCTAATGTAGAGCAATCAATATACTGTAGTATTGAGCAGCTTTTGAAAACTGATGACTTAATAGAGGATGAGGTCACTAATAAGGTTTTTCAATTTTAGATAATGAGCAGCAACAGCCACGTGTTACTACACACATCATATTACAATCTACTCAATGAACAGGGACTGTTTTTCTTTTCTGACACCATCACTAATGTAGTAATGGGTGAAAAATTAAAAAGGACCTTGAGTAAGGATAGACTTTGATCATCTTATTTATGAAACTGATTTTTCTCAGAATATTCAACAATGGAAAGGCTAATTGCTAGGCTCCAGAGTTAAGATGTTTGTATGCCCCTGAAAAGGGGCATGGTGGCTCAGCGGGTAAGACGCCAGGCTTGTCGATCGGAATATCGCAAGTTCGGAGGTTCGAATCCCTAGCCCTGCGTGCGGAGTGAGCTCCCGCACTCGCTCCAGCTCTTGCCAACCTAGCAATTCGAAAGCATGCAGATGCAAGTAGATGAATAGGTACCACTTCGGTGGGTAGGTAACAGCGTTCTGCATGCGTCATGCGGCCACATGACCGTGGAAGCATCTTCGGACAATGCTGGCTCTTCGGCTAACAAACGGAGATGAGCACCGGCCCCTAGAGTCGGACACGACTGCACAAATGTGCGGTGGGTACATTTACCTACCTATGCCCCTGAAAATCTGAAGCGCAGAAAGCTTGTAAAACCTATCAAAGAAGGAATGTGTTTATTGACAAATCTAGTTCTATTATCTAGGCTCCAGCATTTGAAATATATACAGGCAATTCTAGCACTGCCTTTTTGGGACATAATACAATAAAAATTAAGCTTCAGGTGGCAGTTATCCAGTTTGCATGAGGGCATAAGTAAGGCAATAGGCTGGGTTGCATAGCAGTTCAATGGGAGACTGAAAATTAAGATTTCTGATTCTCTGTTGTTAAATAACAAGAGAAAAAACCCTCTCCATTTCAGTTTTACTGCTGCAGTGAAGGAAGTTATAGGGTGGTCTTTAATTCTGATATAAATCTTTAATCTGAATATCGTATTTCATACCTGACTCTGATTAGTGGATCTCTGGAATCTAGTAAAGAAAAAAATATTAGATTCCACAATGGTCCTGAAGCCTGCCTACCCTTGATAGACCAGGGTAAACAATCTATATCTCTAGGGCTACAAGTAACCTCCTGCCCCATTTTAGTAGTGCTCAGCACCCGGGATTGTGGTGCCAATCTTCATCAGCAACATGTCTATTTTCAGTGATATGATTTTAAAATTAATTTTACAAAGTAAGCATTTTCTATAACCTGCTCTCACACAGAAAACCCAGCATTACCCACTCTGGGGTCATCACTGTGTCACCACCATGCTCCCTTGCAGTTTTGAATGTGAAAATATGGTGAAAAATACAAATACTGTATGTGTGTTTTCTGTGGGCTGAAAAAAAACCCCCACTGATGTAGATCACATTGGATTCTTTTACTATGATGGGAGCTTAGTAACATTAAGCAGACTGTCTTCTTCAGATCCTGAGTTAGAAAAAAATATGGCAGAGCTGCTGTTCCCTCTCTCTCATGTTGTGGTGACGGTGTAACTAGAGAGTGGCTGAACGGGGCTTCAGTAGTGCTTAATTCCTATGGAAATCAAAAGTACTCAACTTAGTTGCAGCTGTATGCCATACCACTTTTTCCAATGCTTTCCCTTCCAGCAGTACATACGGTCCTGCAGTCTAGTCTAGTCTAGTCTAGTCTAGTCTAGTCTAGTCTAGTCTAGTCTAGTCTAGTCTAGTCTAGTCTAGTCTAGTCTAGTCTAGTCTAGTCTAGTCTGTTATTCTACAGCAGTAAATGGAGAGGTAGGTTTTTATAGGAGGGATTAAATCCAGTTCCCTTCTTGATGGAGATGGTTGGGGCTGATTTGCTGGTTCTCAATGTGTTTATTTATTTATTTATACCTATATTGGACACAACTGACACCCCAGCCCAGCACTGAAGAGCCAAGTCTTCATAGCCTTCTGGAAGGCCCTGATTATTGGGGCCCTCTGGATCTCAGGGGAGAGGCTGTTCCATAGGGCAAAGTCATTAGCTGCTGGATCAGGCTGTGAATACATAAGCTCATTTTTGTATGAGTCTGTGAAAGTATTGCTACAGGAACTGAGGTCCAGGTCATTCAGGTGACAAAATTAGTTTCCCCACTAATTGAGCTACAAAATTATTCTGCCTTCATCATTATAGCTCACACAGGCTCTTTGCTTTAATGTATCAAGTTTATTGTTGTGCCTTATAAGATCAGCTCACAAATGAAAGAGAGGTCACTGTGTGAACTCAACTTCAACAGGCAAGTTGCTAGATCTCATGGAATAATAAGCATCAATTTATTCTCTATAAAAAGCTTGTTGATGGGTTGACACAAACGTTTTAACTTTGTCTCTCATATATGTAGGGTTGCAATAAAATGCATCCCACCTGTTTCTTTTTTGAGGCACCAAGAGCATTCAGTCCCACCCACCAGGCAAAATGGGTTCTTAAGCCTTACAGGGATTTAAGGCATCCATAACACTCCTTAACCCCTCCCCACCCTCCTCTAAATCATGCCAATTTGTCCTGAAAATATCCCAACCTGAAAAAGAATTAGCCTTTTACTCCATCTAATGATGGTTTAGCTGTCCTCTTGCTCTTGTCTTGTTAAAAAAACAGGGAAAGGGGAGACTGCAATGTTTTCTCTTGATCAGTAGAGGGAGCTGTAACATTGAAAAAGAGACCCAGTGTCATTGCATTCTCTGTTGATGAATTTAAAAAAAGTTTTTAAGGTTGGGAAATTATTTTTACCAAAATATAATTTTAAAAGCTAATTCACAAAACAAAATAATTAATTTTAAAAAAATAAAGAGTAGTTCTGCCCACATTCGGAGCTGATCTCTTTGCATGCCTTGCAAAACCCAGTGCAGCCTTCATCCTGACACCTGAGTTGCACACCTGAATCTATGGCGCACTTTGGCAGCCTAGTCTGAATGTGATTGCAAAAGAAGGATTGGGAACAAACAAAATAAATAAAACATGAAAGTCTTCCTAAGTTAACAATTCCGCCCAGAGTCTACCATGGTAGAGATGGGCGGGGATAAATTCAAATAATAAATAAATAAATAAATTCCACTGCTACAAAATGAAATCCTGTTCCCCATTCCCCAAATTCAAGTGTTGTGTAATTTGCCTCAGGAGCCCCTGAATGAATTTGATTTGTAGCCACTAAAGTGGGTTTCATTCAACTATTTGATTTTCCTTCCTGGTGGCTAGCTATTTAAGGTACCTTGAACTGCCACCTCCCCTAAATGCAAACTCTAATCTCACCTCATATTTTATAGGCTGCACCTATTGAAGCTTCGTGGTTTGGCATCAGGGCAATCCAGGGAAAAAGGATGTTGTGTGCTCTGGCCTTGACTTTTGTGAAAGCAAAAGCAGAATGGAACAGAGCGTGTCATCTTAAACAGGAAGAACAGAAGAAACATTATTTCCGTTTAGAACAGAGTTGAGTCCAATTACACTAAGAACTCGTGGAAAGATATGAAGATTGGGTGCTTCTGAGTCTTTCCAGATCCATAGTTTTCTGCAGAGCAATTATGTTTTGCTTCAACTTGTCTCTAAGCAATTTTCCCTGCTGGAAATTCTGTTGCACGGCTATCTGTGAGTTCTAGGATTTGTAATTTTTGATATTACCATGTCAGAGAGAGAGAGAGAAAGAGAGAGAGAGATGTTCAAAGTTAGCGTTATGCGAATGTTGGCAGTATGGACTACTAAAAATGCTCATTTTGGGGGTACTTTATCCAGAACAGCCAGCAGCCCCTAAATCTCCTTTATTAGTCTCACCCTAACTGTACTATTTTACCATATAAAAATTATACTGCAAGCCTAAAATAGACTTAACCCCACTTAAAAAAATAAATAAAAAGCCCAATCCTTCCACCCAAACAAAATCCAGCTTCAGAGGCATACATGATACATTAATTTAGCACTCCCATTGCCACAAGCTTCCTGAAAAAACCATTAGCAGTGACCCTTTCCACCCTTGCCATAGATAGAATTGGTGTGTGTGTGTGTGTGCGCCTTCAAGTCAGTCTTGACTCCCGGCAGCTGCCTGGACAAGTCCCTGAAGGCAAGGTTCTTTGGAAGTGGTTTGCCATTTCCTTCTTCCCAGGGCTGAGAGAGAGTGATTGGCCCAGGGTCACCCAGCCGGCTTTCATGCCTAAGGCAGGACTAGAACTCCCGGTCTCCCGGTTTCTAGCCTGGTACCTTAACCACTAGACCAAACTGGCCCTCAGATTGACCTGTACAGTACCTAAAAAGAAAAGAAAAAAGTCTTTCAGGACAATGTTATAAGTTCCCCATGGTGATCTTTAACCAGACTGATTTTAAGTTCAGAATTTTCAAGGAGAAATGTAAAATATTAAAGAAAGCGACTGATGGTATGATTTAAAAACAAAATCTGAATTTACAGGACAAACCTGTACAAGTCTGCTGAGAAATACTGTAAGTCTCCTTGAGTGGCCATAGGTTTATCGCCTTCCTTCTGTCCAATTATAAACTGTATCTTCCAGCTTAGAAAAGGCTGGTTGAAGAACTCAGTCTGACTGCTCCATTCTGGTTCCTCGAATGGGAAATCTGAGTTTTAGGGCCTTTCCCCTCTGACAGCCAACCATGGTATCAACATGACCTGGCAACCTCTTCTCTTCTGCCCCATCCCCACAACATTGTTTTCCACTTGTTCCAGCCTATGCGTGAGACATCCTTAACTTTACCGCTTTCCCTGTATTCATATGCCATTCAAGGGCAGCCTCAGAGTGGACAAAAATCTGCCTGGCTTTGTCCTCTATTATGTTGGAGGATAATCAGATGACTGCAGTGACTTGAAACAGAGGCATTAGAAGAATAAGGATCAGCAGTGGGCACAGCAATTTCACCTGAATTATTTTCCTATGATTCAGAAGATGGGTGGAGAGTGCTTCCACTCAGCAGTGGGGAGGAAAGGCCCACGGTCCCAACACATCAGAGTTGTAGAAGGCTGGTCTACATACTTGGCTTTCACCAACCTGAATTTTTTGCTTGTTTTTAAGGAAAAAGTTTCCTAAACAACAAAGAAGATTTTAATTGTACAAATAAATTTGGGGGGGGGGATCTATACAGAGTCAATGTCAGCTGGCTTTAATCCAATGCATTGATGATGAAATGAAAACAATGTATTATACTCTGTAGAAAATAATGTTTGCATGCTAAATTGGATCCACTGAAAATGAATTAAGAGGAATAAAAAGAGAGATGAAAATTTTAGCAAGGAGGACTGATGGAAACTATAATTTCCATCAAAAACAGATAACCTTTTGTTTCTTGGAACCCACACAACCAAGCAGCAAATGCTATGTGAGATAATAGATTTAATAGGAATGTAGCAACACCCACTACCGCCTGCCATTATTTCCTGTATCTGAATGTGAAGCTAGTTTTCTGGGGAAGGTATTGTTCCACTCCCATTAGAAACTGTTAGGAAAACAGACTCCATATTAAAATAGTGGGTTTTAAGTTAGTTATGATTGTGTTGTATTATCTTTTTTTTTTTGAGAGAGAGAGAGAGAGTGTGTGTTAAGATTACATTTTTTCTGGATTCTGGTCCACTATATACTGACTAGGCAGCTATGAAATTCGTGGTTGGGGAATATTTCTAGGTTAAGGCATTATATAAAGTATATACTTCTGTTATACATATATGTGAGTATTTTTGTTAGTATTCATAGAATGAAATTCTAATACTAACAAAATAGTATTTCAAATACTGGAAATACTATATTATCACCACATCTGGTAAGTACATCTTATATATTCATAAATTATTTCATAATTAAACATAAATCCCAAGATGGGGGATATGACATATTCTAACTGTGCACAAGCATATACCCTGTCTTTGATCTGAATATTTTAAGTAACACTGATTTATTTATTTTGTTTTGGAAACTGTTTTTTTCCCTACAGAAATGCCTAAAACATGAGTAGCAAACTTTTCTTGGTACTCCCAGGTTGATTGGAAAAGAAAATATAAGCCTTTAGCATTTACAGTACAAACATGTTTCTGGTTGCAGCTTTGTGCTTTGTTCAAAACTGTTCCCACCTTCCCAGAATGAATGAGAGAGAGAGAGAGAGAGAGAGAGAGAGAGAGAGAGAGAGAGAGAGAGATGTGAGGACCAAGTTCACCAGCTTGTCTTCTGGAGAACAGAAGTTTTGTGACAGACTATATGGCCATGGCCACCATGACAATCATTTTATGAATACCCAGCAGCGATTTTGGGAGAAAGCTATGACCTGCTCTTAAGCTTCCATATATGTCTGTCTGCTTAACTGAAGAAGCTCTGTCTTTAGGAGAAATGCATAAAACAATATTTTGGAAATGCTGCAAACAGTAGTCTCTATTGCACAAGGCTTCTAAAAGGTTATGATCTTTGAAAACAAATTGCACTGTTTATTTCAATAATTTGTACTGAGATACATTATGTAGGATAAATTGTTTGTTGGCTATTTTAATAACATTAAAAATGTTGCAACTGGCAAAGGAGGCATAATGCAATTTCTTGGAAGGTACTGAAAAGGTGATAGTGTCTTGAACGAAACAACCCTTGAAGTTACATTTTTAAAAATTTGTTCAAAAGACTGAAGAAGATTGAAGGTTGATAGTCAGGATACATTTTCCCAGCAATCACAGAAACAAAGAGCAGGAATATTCTCAAGAATAGTTTTTTTTCCACTAGAAAACAGGACAGGTATTATCAAAGAGACATTATCAAAAGGCTTTATCAAAATGATAGATCTAGAAAAGTATAAGCCTGGCTTGGTTCTGGACAAAATTCTAGAATAAAATTAACAATAATTCTTAGCTTTTGCAAAGCCATCATAAAGAGTCAAGACTGAACAAAGTTTTTACAGTTTACTTGGCACACTTTATAGGGCATGTATCTTATATTCCAGTTCCTGAGTTTTTCAAAGCATGAATGAAAACTGGAAACATAATGTCACCCTAAATTGTAGGTTTTTTAAATTATTGAGCTTGCACACTTCAGGTAATTTATCAATATAGTGCAGTGGCAGTTCATATTTTGCTTGAGTCACAAACTTATCATTTTTAGAAGTGTGCTTGCACTGGGGAAAAACTCAAAACACTTTGCTTCAACATTAAATTAATTTCCATGAATGAATGAATGAATTTCCATGAATGTAAAACAGAGTTTGAATTTTATGAGCAACAGAATGTCCAGCAAACAAAAGGCAGAATATAAAAAAACTCCAGTTTACCTTATATGACATATGTTTCTACCCTTGATAATTTAGCTTGTGGGCATCTAGAAAATAGGTCTATTAATCCACAATTGGAAGATTGCTTTAAATTTCTTATCATGCAGTCTTTGGAACTGATGGATAAACATTTTCACTTTTTTTTTTGCTATTCATTTTTCTAGATTATTTTAACTAAATGGTATAACTAACCGAATTTAGATTTCATAGCTATGAACTATCAGATACCTGCCATTTACACTGATTTTAACCAGTTTTGCTCACTATTGTGTGGATTCTGTTAGAGCAGAGCTTTCCAAACTTTTCATGTTGGTGACACACTTTTTAGACATGCATCATTTTGCGACACACTCTTACAGCAGGGCATCATTTTGCGACACACTCTTACAGCAGGGCACAAGGCAGGCACTAGGACCTGCGCGGAATCACAGCAGGTTTGGAGGCAGCAAGGCACAAGGCAGGCACTAGGACCTGCGCGGAATCCTGGCAGGGCTTGGCGGCAGCAGCAGTCGCGACACACCCAGACACTGCAGCCGACACACTAACGTGTCCCGACACACAGTTTGGAAAGCTCTGTGTTAGAGATATTGGGTTTCAACCAAGCACGTCTCACACAAGCTTGAAGGAGGGGCAGTCATGCTGCAACCTAATCTTACTTGCTTTGTGTGGGAGGGGCTTGAAAAATCTGATTTCCTGTTACTCTACTTCCTTTCTTTCTCTTTTCCTGCTTGAATCTCCACCTGGGAGGATGGTACTACATGGCTGTCCACGTTGCTCATACTTGCATTCAGCAAGGCCACATTAAGAAGACTGTGGGTTTGGTCAGAACCTATCACTCGCATGCATGAACCATCCTCTGCTACCATGAAACTGATCTACAATAAAACTGTAAGCTATTTTTCTGTAACTTTACATTAACGTGTGAAGTGTGTTTATTTTACTCTGAACTTAATTGAGCCTTATGTGCAAGATTATTACAGGATGCTTTTTACTCTGCTAATGTGAGGTTCGCGCCGCTCACCTGGCTGCCGGCCGACATGCTGGACTCCAAGTTGGAAGAGGAGCCAGTCTCTGGAAGCAGCAGGCTTGGCACGAACCCGACCGAAGAACCGGAGACGCTGATTGGCAGAGGCTTGGAAGGAAGGACACCTCCACCAATCAGTGCACGCCAGAGGAGAGCAGAAAGGCGGGCCAAGCAATGCGAGGCTCGATTGGCCCTTGCTCCCCAATGGCGTGAAAATCGATTTAAAAGGCCGGCGCGACGAACCTCGGTTGCTGGAGACAACTGATCCTACCCGCGACCTGCATGCTTACCCACGGCCGATCCTCCCGCCACGTGGACTACCCGAGCCAGGCCTAGCCGAGAACCTCATACAGATTCGATCCCAGCAACCAGCCCGATCACCGCTGAGGAATCCGATCTAGGAAATAGATCCATCTACCTGCTGTTGCCGAGAGCCGAGCCACCTTCTGCCGCCGTGCCTTCGCCCAGCGAACCTCCAGTTCTCAGATGCTGCTCGGAGCTCACCCTGCCCCCTGCGGAAGAGGCCACAACTGGGGTAAGCGCTGCTGCGTTGCCTGCCCGTCCCGCGACTGCCCACGCACCGGATTCCCCGCTGATCTCCGAACTGGAGACGCTTCCGCCCATGCCACCGCCTCCAAGTGTCGCCTCCGGGTCTCCTTCAACCGGGAACGTAACCAGTCCTCAGTTGAGTCAAGCCAACGCCGGTTATCAGTGGGCTGCTTTCATCGGGCCCTGGTCCACCCAAACCCCCACCAGCCAAGCTAGCTCCACACCTGCCACCTCTGGATCGCTGTTGGCTGCATCTTCGATCGCAGAGCCTGCAAACCCTTTGGTCCTCTCTGTTGGTCCAGGAGTGTCACCCGGACTTGTTGCTATCCAGCCTTCAGGGGAAGAAGAGGGCAGTATAAACTGGGCTGCTTGTGTAACTGTAAATAAAGTTAATTCCAGTAATGCTTCCGTGTCAGTCTTAGTCGGAACAGGACAGCTAAACTAGATAAATGTTGCATGGGTTTTTTTTTTCTTTCTGTTACTAGCATTCCAGAATTCCCCAACAGATTCCACAATGCATTTTTTTATTCCATGGTAAATGCATTCAACTTTGCTATTTTTAAAATGTTCTATTTTTGTATGACATATGCTGTTTATGTGTCATACAAAATAGCCATTTTAAAGGAATTTAAAAAGAGGAAGTGGAGGAAAAAGGGTGTATACTATTCAAGCAAACTATAAAGATTAGTATTGGCAGAAGAAAAAATACCTGAAGAAAACTAAACAGTATGAAAATATGTCGATGAAGTTTCTGTCATCCAGGTGGAATTGTCTGTAGGTTGAGTCATGGCAACTGGATTTCTTTCTTTTGGTTGAAACGTTTCACTGCTTGTCCAAGTAGTTTCTTCAGTCTAGGCAAAAGTTGGTGAGGGGATCCCATATATGTCTTCCAGGGTGGCTGTATTGACCTTAAACCTGTTTGGCTTGTTAATTGGGCAACTGAGGTGTAGATAGTCTTTGGGATGTCTTACTCCTAAAACCTTTATTCATCCCCAAGAGGATTGTTAAATGTTGCCTTGCTGGTGAACTTGTGAAGTGGTTTTAATCTTCCTGGGGACTAGTGAAAGAGCAGCATGACAAATGGGGGACAAGTTGTGCCTGAGGCCTCCCACCTCTATTGAGGGAAGGATTTTCCACTTTGGCATGAATGGATTCCTTAACCCCTCTTACCTTCATCTAAAAGAAAAAGGACACTCATTTGAGGACATTAATGTTCACATTTTGGACAGGGAAGATAGGTGGTTTGAGAGAGGGGTTAAGGAATCCATACAGTCAGGAAGACTGAACTGAAACTTGATTTTAATGACAACAGGTGGAATGGTGAAAAACTTTCAGCTTGAAGGCTTTGATGTGTCCTAATGTAATACAACTAAATACTAATTCCTAGCCTTCTCCATCTCCCTTCTATTATGTTGATGGATAGCTTCTTATGCAATTTCTCTGCAGCCTACTACTTCACAAGCAGATGAAACAGGTATTCAAAAGGAAGTCCTTAGATCTTTATTCTCCCAAGAAAAACTGAAGATGCGGGGAACCTACTTTTCTCCCAACCAACTGGATTCATTTTCCAATCCTAGCTAGCCCAGGATCCAGGGTCATCCAGAACAATGACAGTAATAAACCTGAACCAAACCACCTTATGTTTTCAACACAAGGTATCCCGTGTTTGTGTCCCAGGAATGATGGAACAGCCAAGCTAAAAATTAGTTGGCCTTCTGTATCCCACTACCCCAAATGTGTGGGGAATTTGATGCCCAGAATTCCTGGCAAGCATGTATTTTGGCCCTGCTGATTGGGAATCCTATTTGCAGTACATCTGAAGAGCACCAGGTTGGGAAAGGCTGGCTTAAATTCTCTGCTACTTCCTGGAAGTCTCTGATGCAACAGCTTCTGTCAACCTACTGTAGCTATTGGGTTAGGGTTCTTCCCATGTTCGACATTTGTCTCTTTGAGGATGCTTCCAAACAGTTCCCATAACTACTTCATTTGTATGTGTGGTGTGGTGGTGGTGGCAGTGGTGGAATCCCATAGATTTATTTCTACTTCTGACTATAAAGCATAATCATATCTGCTGTTGGAAGGGCAGTGACGGGACATTTTCAATGGTAGCACCCAAATAATGAAATTCTGATGTAAGGGCAAGAGCAAAAGTTTGCCTTGCTTCTCTCTCTCTCTCTCTCTCTCTCTCTCTCTCTCTCTCTCTCTCTCTCTCTCTCTCTGTGTGTGTGTGTGTGTGTGTGTGTGTGTGTTTAAATATGCCTGGCAAAGATTGTTTCAGAGATTTTTGGAGCCCTCACTTATAACATTAGATGAGGTAGGGAGCATTCTGGATAGCAAGGCCACATGACAGTAGCTAAGTACATCTCTTGCACGTTAAATGTCCCAGATTAAATTGTCAGCTTCTCCAGGTAGATCAGGAAATACTCCTCCCTGGCCATGACTAGTTTAGGCTGACAGAGATACTGTATACCAAATGGACAATAGCCTGGGTCAGGCAGTAGCCTATGTGTTATCACTTAGCTACTGAAGATTTGTAGAAGGAGAGCCATGTTAGTCTATGGTATTCAAAAATCAAGAGAAGTTTGGTAGCACCTCTTCCAACTAAAATATTTTATTAAAAGGCATAAGCTTTGATATCTACTGACCTCCCCACCCCCAATGCCAGAACCTACCCAACCGAAATCACATATAAGCAATGTAACCCAGTAGTGTTTGCAATATGCCCCACCTGCATTGTCAAATATTTTTCACACACCCACTAAAAGAAAGGAAGTATTCTGATGGTAGAATAAAAGGATTCATATAAACCAGATGAGTTGGTTCACTACCTACAACCCCGAATGCCTTAGCACAATTGGATTTTCTTCAAGGCAATCCTTGCTTAGATGAATTTGGCTTAAATAGGATTGATCTGCATTCATAAAATGGATTCTTCTTTTATTCTGATGCTCTGAACCTGAGGTGCTCTACGTACTGAGCTTAGCCTTCTGCTTTCATAAGCCAAGAATGCCTTGACATGCACTGTTCCCAGTTGTGTCATTTTGCTGCTGACAAGTTATTGTCTCCTGAATAAACCAGAAAGAATTAACAAAGGAGGTTTGGCCAGAGACATAGAAAGGAGTTAAGTCAGCAAAGAGAAGAGAGAGAGAAAAGTTGCTTCTTTTCTAGGCCTGCTGATCTCTATTCCATCATAAGCCAAAACAGAGATCATATGCCAATTGGACTAAAGGTAGAAAAGACCATGCAAAAAATATAGTAATAAAACCCAGACAAAGATGGCATTGATCTATAGATTTGCAGAAGATTCTCAGCACTTATTTACAACTTCTTTTTTGGAAGGGCTAAAAGTGGTATTCATGAGTCCCTCAAGTCCTCATGATATCCCAGTGACAAAATAAGGCTGAGAGATATTGAGACATCCAAGGGCATTAATAGGTAGATCCTGCCCCCCCCCATTTTATTCTGATGTACTGATTACAATACCGTACTGTCTTTTATTAGCAATTGTTAGAGCTTTGGTAGCCAGGGTTCCAAATAATACCCTGTGGGGCACATTCACTTGTGCTTGCTTTTCATTTGAGATACTTTTCAGCATTCACCCCATCTCTGCCCAATAAGAATAAGTTTCAGCTATAGTCCTCCTTCTTCAGAAGTCAACATTTTTAGATGTATATAGTACTCCAACCCTCACATTAAGAGTATCCATTGGATTTATTTCATTCACGATTTATTTTAAGTATATTCATAGGAAAAAATGAGAAGAAAGGAAATAAAATAAAGGTCAGGTTTTAGCTTTTCTGAAGTGATAGACAAAACAACAGAACAGTATTTAGGGTCATGAATTAAGATATGGATGGCATGGATATTTGTGGTACGACAAAGTAAAAGTTAATGTGGACTTTAAAAATCATTATATTAGAAGATCTTTGTTAAGAATTTGGAATAAATATAAACTAACTTTATGTTATAAAAGACCCTTATGGATTTCCATGCAAGAAGCATTTCATAGAACAGAAGTAAGAACTAAAGACAAATGGCTGACCTACAAAGACTTTTTAAAAAAAGAACAAGGACAATATATAACCAAATCAAAAGAAGAACTGGCCTTAGAAGGATATACCTTCCAATGGCTTTCTTACATGCAACTTGTAGAAAAATTTAAATCAGATAAAAAAGATTTTGAATTTGAACAAACCAAATCGGAATTTGAGACACAACTATGTGAGACAGATGATCACTTAATTGCTAAAATGTATAAATTATTGTTAAAAGGTGAAATGGTAGAGGAACAAGTCAAAGACTGCAAAAATATTGGTCATAATATTCAAATGCAACAATGGGAAGATATGTGGACTAAAGGACTAAAATTTACTTTGTGTTACAACTTGAAGGAAAATTTCTATAAGATGATGTACAGATGGTATATGACTCCACAAAAACTAGCTAAAATGTATGGGAATGTTTCCAACTTGTGTTGGAAATGTAAAAAAAAAGAGGGGTCATTTTACCATATGTGGTGGACATGTGAGATTGCAAAGAAATTTTGGACTCAGATACACTAATTGATGCAAAATATTTTACAATTTCGAGTTCCATTTAAACCAGAATTATTTTTATTGGGAATATCAGAAGAACAAATAGGAAAACAATTTACAAGAATTATGCAATACATGATTACAGCAGCAAGACTTGTATATGCACAAAATTGGAAAAACCAGATTACACCTACGATACAAGACTGGATGTTAAAATTGATGGACATGGCAGAAAATGATAAATTGACATGTTTATTAAAAGAAAATTCAAATTATTACTTTCTTAAAGAGTGGAAACCATTAACGGACTATTTGCAAAATGCAGGAGGGGCAAAGCTTATATGGGGATTTGAAGATTAAAATATATATAAACTGATATATTAGACAAGAAATGTTTTTTAATGTTATATATAGACCTAGCATGTAAGATAAACTCTTTAAATTACTATGACCAGAGATAAATCGGAAGTTGACTAATTTCTATGTTTCATCTTTTTCTTTTTTTCTTTGCTTTACTACACTTTTTTCTTCTCTCTTTGATTTGTATTTCTATTTCTTTTTCTGTTTCCAACTTTTAACTATGTATATTTAAAACTTAATAAAATATATTATAAAAAAACAAAAAAACAACAACAGAACAATATTTATTTATTTATTTATTATTTATTTAAATTTATATTACTGCCCATCTCCCCCAATCGGGGGACTCTGGGCAGTTCACAATAAAACAAAAACATAAATATAAAATTAGAACATCAATAAAATAAATATAAATTCCAAGTGGACTAGATGTTAATAATAGGGCGGGCTTCATGGCACCAGCCACCCCCAGGAGGAACTAGCAGCATTCCAATCCCACGCAAGGCGGGGATAGTAGTAGAAATTCTAAGACTACATATATCACATATCACTCTGTATTTTTATCATTTCCAGTTAACTGCAAGGATTTTATTGCCCATTCCATCTTATAGACGTTGACCAATCTGGCAATTGTATCTTACATGAACACTAGCAATGATCATCATCTTTCATTGCCTGAGGACAGCAGGCTAACTCAGGGAGTGTGGACAGGCCCTCTGGCCCTTCCTCTCTCCACAAGACCTGCTGTATAAGGAACCCATCTTGTTTTATCAATGGTATGCCTAATCTGGTTCAGAGATGTTACCCAAAGTGATTTAAATTTACTAATCCAATTGACCTAAGAACACAGACTGAAATCCTGTGGCCTCATAAGATTGATCAACTTCTGTTCTCCAAGTTCAAAGATGGGCTTCCAACATTGGATCCACCATCATCCTGTGCAACTGCTTTTTTATAAGATTGAGAAATCCTGACTTCAAAAGACAGAGGGTAGGCAGTGAAGTACTAAAGATTCCAAGTACTCAGCAAAAGGAAGCATTTAGACTAGCTTGAGATGAGCTGGTCTAAATATATCTTGTAGCATTCCATGTAACTTCAATGTGTTGTTTTAAATGAACAACTAGAACAAAGACATGCATACCTGTTCTAAGACTGAAATCAGGAATAGGGTGAAGGCATCCATACTTTCCCCACTACATTTTGACTTTGAACTCTTCAAGTACAAAATCCAGAATGTCTTCCAATGGTTTTATAACCAGTCATAAATTAAGGAGGCACTTATTACTTTGTGTCAGCTGAACACTTACGCATTTTTTTTAAATTGAAAAAGGTTCAGCTAACTTTGGAGATGTGGTGTGGTTGTATGCCATAACAGCTCATTTTGAGGCAGAAGTTATTTCACTTATTTGTTCCGGAAGACTGCATGTCTGGATTATGGAGTGTGGTGTAATAGTTGAAGTATCAGAGTAGACCTGGGAGATCCAGGTCACCTTCTAACAGGAAGCTCACAGAGTGATTTTGGGCTATTCACTACCAGCCCAACTTACTACACAGGATTGCTATGAGAAAATTGGAGGAGCGTGTGGTATATATGGCAGCTTGAGCTACTAAAGAAAAGGCATAGGATATAAATCTAATAATAGTGACAAGCCAAGATGTCGCAGTGAAATATTGTTTCCCACATTCAGGTCTGCTGTTTTTGTAATTATTATACACTGGCTTCCTAAAATGATCAGATAACTCTGGTTTATTTGTAAATTGCTTTTGAAAGGATTTGTATTCTTAGATATTAGTGATGTGACAGGGTAGTTTGTGTAACTCTTAAACAGAAGAGTACATATTACTTCCTGCATATGTGAATTGTAAGGATATTGAGCTTGAACTTCAGAAACAATGAAGTTTGCCCCACAGTCATTTGCTTCACAGTCAATCAGCAACCCTACCTTTATGTCGGAGCTCATTAAACACATCTCCTTTTAAAAATCAGATCAAAGTACTTGTTAACTGTTATGCAATACCCAGCACATTTTTTCATGAGTGTGGTTGCACTTTTGCCTCACTGTGATCATTTCATCTCTATAAAACAGCTGAAAAAAAGAGTCCAAGGAGGTAAGATCAGATTAAATGACCTAAAGAGGCAAAGCTAGGAAACATGACAAGAAGAACAATCATGAGCTGGAGGGAGGGACCTAAACGCATTCTAGGAAGTGTTTCCTGAAAACCTTTGCAAATGTTCTTTCTCTGAAATGCAATACTGAAAATTAGGATCAGAACAAATCTGGAGGGGAAGATGCAAAGGCAAAGCCAAAGAGCTCGAAGATAAAACAAAGAATTTAATGGACAACCTGGCTGAAGGGGGATTGGGGCTCCGACTAGAGATTTAAAGTGTTAAGAAGCCTTTAATTATAGAGAGTACTGTATAAGTACTACTACTTATAGTACTATAGTACTACTGAGTCTACCATGGTAGAGATGGGCGGGGATAAATCCAAATAATAAATAATAAAATAAATAAAATAAGGTGGCAGATTTAAATATGGGAGAGCATGCCGAGAACAGCATTTTCTCACAGCTTTGTCCTCCAAACTCTCTGAAGCAGTTTTGTGATGACCTCTGAGTGTCCTCACTACTGCTGCCCTTGCCATGCATAGATTTCTCTCTGTCAACCAGTGTTTGCTTAGGCTGGTCAATTGCTGGACACAAAAATCAGCAGCAAGCTAGAGTCTCCTCCATTTGTCCTCATTCTTACCTGTGCTTGTTTCTGTAGCAAGGCCAAAAGCAAGAATGACTGCCTTGTGCAGGGGGAGTAGCAGAGTTGTCCCTGGGCCTAAAAGGAGATCTGAGGGGAAGGGGTGCAAGGCACAATAGCAGCTGGACTTCTGCAAGGTGGGGGCAGAGCTGAAGAGTCAGAAGAGGGGATGCAATGAGGACTCACACCAATGGAAAGCGGGCTGCCTCACAGCTGCAGAGGAAACGTTGCAATACTACCTTCGCAGTGTTTCCCTGGAGTAGCAGCTGAGTCTCAAGTTAATTGGCTTAGCTGCTGAAGTGCCTTAAAAGACTAATGGCATCATGAGGACAAGGAGTACAGATCAATCTCAAGTCAATGTAACCCCTATATGTAGAAGGGTCCTGATTCACACAAATGGTAGGTCAGCTGGCAGAATTGGTTCCAACCTACTCCACTGAAGAAAAGGATGAGCTTGAAGAGTTCTCCTTATAAAAATAATCTCTACACATCCCAAATTAGGATCAGAGATACAGCTTAGTACCATTTACTTTCATGGACATGTTCTACATCTGCCAGCAGAGATTATAGGAAGCATTCTATTTCTCAATTCATATTCCATATTTCCAGTACATAACTATGGTATGGAGATATGTATTTTGTAGTAGCGTAACTAGTATTTGTGTGTGAAACTGGACTGAAAATTCAACAGAGAATGATAATATAAAACAAATTGGGTAGGTTTTGTTTTTTAAAAAAGCTAAAATAAAAATCAAGATGGAGGATGAAAAATACAGCTGAAATTCGTCTTTTCTTCTTGAAAGATTGGGGTGGGGGTAAGAAAAAAGGAATGGTGTGAACACAGGAAAGTTAGAGATGAGAGTTAGTAATATCTGGATCTCCTCTAATCATTTCACGAACGAGGCAGGACAATTGCATGATTAAAAAAAAAAATCAACCATATCCAGAAGTACCTGGAAATGATGCTAGCCCAAAAGGTAAAGTATGTTCCTCATGTAAACCAGTGGGTTTACTGAGATCTATTAGCTGGTGGAAGTGCTTCTAATCTAAGCACAATGTTCTATACATGAGGATTAACTACTTAAGCCTGGAAGGAAGAGTGGAAGATTAGAACACAAGATGGTGGGGGGAGGGGCGGCGATATTAAAAATAGAAAGGTGAGCTGCTTTCAAATCAGAGAAAAAGAAGGGAATAAATAAGTATGGCCTGGTGGGAGAAGGAAGAGAAAATAACTAGTAGGTAAATTTACATTGTTTTCCCCCACTGTTCTCCAGAATTGCTTGAAGAAAATTGTAAGGCCTTTGTACTTAGAAACTGGTACAGTTTCTAGCACATGTTTAACTACAAGGGGAGTGCCAAATTTTATTTATTTATTTATTTATTTATTCAACTTATATCAACGCCCATCTCCCCCCGCAGAGGGGACTCTGGGCGGTTTACATAAAGTTAGCAATAAAACATATAAAAACATATAAAATACAGTACTTAATATAAATCAATTAATAAAATGTATAAAACCCAAGAGGCTCTGGTGTAGTCTAAAAGAACTCTACGGAGCCAGCCATCCCCAAGAGGAGCTGTTACTCCTCCCATCCCAAGCGAGGTGGCAGAGCTAGGTCTTCAGTTGTTTTCGGAAAGTCATCAGTGTGGGGGCTTGCCTCACCTCCAGGGGCAGAATATTCCAGAGGGCGGGTCCCACTGCAGAGAAGGCCCGCCTCCTGGACCCCGTCAGATGGAATTCTCTTATAGACGGTGTCCGTAGCATGCCCTCTCCGCATAACCGGGTGGGGCGGGTCGATGCTCTAGGGATGAGGTGGTCCCTTAGGTAACCTGGTCCCATGCCATGTAGGGCTTTAAAGGTAACAACCAACACCTTGAATTGGACCCGGAAGCAAACTGGTAACCAATGCAGCTCGCACAGCAGAGGTGTCACATGTGCCGATCTTGGGGCACCCATAACTGCGCGCGCAGCTGCATTCTGGACCAGTTGAAGCTTCCGGATACTCTTCAAGGGTAGCCCCATGTAGAGTGCATTACAATAGTCTATATGGGAGATGACCAGGGCATGAGTGACTGTACGGAGGGCGTCTCGGTCCAGGAAAGGGCGTAGCTGGTGTACAACTCGAAGTTGCACAAATGCCCTTCTGGCCACGACTGCCACCTGCTCTTCAAGCATGAGTCATGAGTCCAGAAGGACACCCAGGTTCCGCACTGTGTCTGAACGGGGTAGTGCCACCCCGCCCAGATCTCAAGATGACAACTCCCTGGATCTCGAGGCACCATCAATCCACAGCCACTCCATCTTACCAGGGTTCAGCTGAAGCCTGTTGTTCCCCATCCAGGCCCCCACAGCCTTCAGACACTGAGAAAGGGCAGACACTGCATCACTTAGCTCGCCCGGGATGGAGATATATAGTTGAGTATCATCAACGTATTGATGATACCTCATCCCGTGTTGGCGGATGATCTCACCCAGCGGTTTCATGTAGATATTAAATAGGAGAGGGGAGAGAACCGAACCCTGCGGCACCCCACAAAGTAGGGGCCGAGGGTCAGATCTCTCATCTCCTATTACCACCAATTGGGATCGGCCCTGGATGAAGGAGGTGAACCAGTGCAAAACCATGCCTCCCACCCCCAACCCCCTAAGCCGTCCTAAAAGGATACCATGTTCGATGGTATCGAAAGCCGCTGAGAGGTCAAGAAGAGCCAGGATGGATGCCTCCATCCCACGCCCGCCAGAGATCATCAGTAAGTGCGACCAATGCAGTTTCTACCCCATATCCCGGCCTGAACCCTGACTGAAAGGGGTCTAGATAATCCGTTTCATCCAGAATCCTCTGGAGCTGTAATGCCACCACTTTCTCAACCACCTTCCCCAAAAAGGGGAGGTGGGAGACAGGACGAAAATTGTCCAACACTATAGGGTCCAGCGATGGCTTCTTGAGGAGGGGGTGCACCAGTGCCTCCTTAAAAGCCGCCGGGAACACTCCCTCTCCCAAGGATGCAGTAACCATCGCATGGACCCAACCACATGTCACCTCCCTGGCGACAGGGAGGGGCATGGGTCAAGATGACAAGTAGTGGCCCTTACAGTCCGGAGGATCCTGTCCACTTCCTCAGGCCTAACAGGATCAAACCGTTCCCAGATAACCGGGCACAGACGTTCCCTTGGCATCTCCCCAGACCATGCATCACGCTTGGAGTCCAACTTAGAATGAATCCGAGCGATTTTATCCATCAGATGCTCTGAAAATTCCTCCGCACGGCCCTGTAGGTGGGTCACCAGCCCCACCTTACCTAGGAGAGATCGAGTAATCCTAAACAGGGCCGTCGGGCGGCATTCTGCGGATGCAATAAGAGCGGAGAAATATTGACGTTTCGCCACTCTTACCGCCACAAGGTAGGCCTTAACCACGGCTCTAGCTTGTGTTCGGTCAGGTTCGGTCTTTGTCTTTCTCCAGCGGCACTCTAGAAGTCTCTTAACCCTCTTCAGCACCCTCAATTCCTCCGTAAACCACAGGGAATATCGGGACGGATGGGACAAGAGAGGCCGCATAGGCGTGATCCTGTCCAAGGCCCCGGCCGCTTTCTTATTCCAGGCTGCGGCCAGGACCTCCGCTGGACCATGCAGATCCTCGGATATAACCCCCAGCTCCCTCTGAAACCCTATCGGGTCCATTAGGCACCGGGGGCGGACCGAACAAATAGGTCCAGCCTCCCTGCGGAGTGGGGCAGCATATGAGAATCTCAGGGTCACCAGGGCATGATCTGACCATGACAGCGGGGAAAGATGCAACTCTCCCCCCAGATCACCTTGCCACTGCTCCGACAGGAAAACCAAGTCCGGAGTGAGACCACTGTCTCGAGTTGGGTCCCAGATAATCTGGACCAGGCCCATGGCTGCCATGGCAGCCATGAACTCCCGAGCTGCCTCCGAGGCACGTCCCAGGGATGGCAGGTTGAAATCCCCCAGAACCATAAGCCTGGGGAATTCCACCGCCAACCCCGAAACAGCCTCCAGCAGCTCGGGCAGGGAGGTTGCTACGCAGCAGGGAGGCTGGTATAGCAGCAATACTCCCAACTGCTCTCGGGAACCCAACTTGAAAAACAGAGTCTCACATCCGGCCACCTGTGGAGCAGTGCCCCTGAAGGCCACTATAGACTCTCGGATGACAACTGCCACCCCTCCTCCCCTACCCCGATGTCTCGGCTGGTGCCATACCTGAAACCCAGCCGGGCAGATCTCTGAGAGGGCAACCCCTCCTCCAGGGCCCAGCCAGGTCTCGGTAATACACGCCAGGTTGGCCCCCTCCTCCACGATCAAATCACATATGAGGGGGCCCTTGTTATTAACCGACCTGGCATTAAGCATCAACAGCCGGAAACCAGGGCACTCGAGGGTCCGCTGACCAGGGCCTAGGTTTGAACCTGGAGGGCCGGAACACACCACCGGTAACAAACACCGAGGGTGTCTTCCCCAACGATGGCCTGCCCTCCGGTTCCCGCCATAACATCCCCGACCCGTCACCACCTCAATAGGACAACCCGCCCCGAAGCCCCTAGAGTTATCAGGCCCAGTTGCCTCCACCACCGGACCTCCGAAAACCCTAGGTTGAAACAGGGGTCCCCTCTCCCATGCACACATCTTCCCAACCCAGTTACCCTCAGGGGGCAGTAGGACCACCATCCCACTAGCATTTGCTCTCGGCACTGGTAGAACCCAACTACCCCCTAAACACTCACTCCACACTCACTACGCGCCCCCTCAGCCTCTCTCACTGGTCGAAGGGGCACCATCCACTCCTGCCCACCACCTGTCTCTCACTCAGGGGCGGGCACTCTAATATACAATCACACAACTCTGGCCTCCCCCAGGGTCTCTCACCCCCAGGAGCGATATCACTCTCATTCCAAGGGGGACCCCAGGTCTCTGTCACCTCTAACAAATGGGGAGAATGGGAGAAGTCCTCCAATCCTAAACTCCTTCTTCATTATCCTATTAAAATATGTTATAATCTAGGATATTTAATGTTGATAAAAGTCTTGGGGGGTCCCCTCAACATCCACCAAGAACTACAGGGGGTCTGCTGGAATCTGCCAAGATCTTACAAGGTCCACTGGAGTCTGCCAGGATCTTACAAGGTCCACAGCATAGTCAAAGAAAAAACACGGAATCCACTGTTGTTATTCAGGCCCTCCACACTCCAAACAAATGCTGGTGCGCTGGCACAATTTGTGCTGCCTCTGTAGCCACCTCCTGTCCTGCCTTGGGATGAAGGCTTGCGAGTGGTGCTCTCCTTGCCACATGTGAAGGCAATGATGAATGGAGGCTTTAGCCAGGTTTCAAGTTGCCCGGCAGGTTGCTAGTATGGTACTACCGCATGGTGATCCCTTGTCACTCAGGCTATTTCTGCCCACTTGTCCAGTGCTCTTCCAAAAGGGCAGGGTAAATGAGGAGAGGCTCTCATCAGGAAAGCTTCCTCCTGTTTCATCCGGTGTCCCTCCTCTGCCTCACCCACACATCAGCCAGGCTATTTTTAGACCTCTTCCAAAATCTAGACTACTCGGCTTGTGGTCAGAAATAGCCCAAGGGACAACTCACAGGGATTGGTTGCAAGCTGAAGCACCCTTCAGCTTCACCCCAGGTACCTGAGCTCTACCTGTGGCCTGTGACTTGGACCACATGGGGAAACAGCGTGCATGCTCTTGTTGTCCATTTCACCCCAGTTCCATGACATCCCAAAGTGATCAGTGCTACAAGTTTATGGTGGTACCGGCAACAACCAGCAGCATCTGGAAGCAGCCCATGAAGGACGCAAATTGGCATTGGTGCAGGCAAAATGGGACCTCACCCCACCCCAAGTTTATAAAACCAGTAGAAACTTCAGCTACCAGAAATCTCTTGTCAATCAAAGCAGCCAAAAACCTGTGATGCATTTGTTTTAGACACAGCTGGCAACATTCCAGCTAACTGTGGTCGGGGGAGATGGGCGGTCATATAAATTTAAATAATAAATAAATTAAATAAATAAATAAATAAATAAATAAATAACTTTCCCAGTTTAAATGGGCCTCCTGTGCAGCAGAGGAACGGCTGCTTCTCCAGAGACTGCTAGCCCACTTTTTAAAAACACAGGTGTAGTGCTCTTTCAGAGGACCACTAAAAAACGTAAGTTTAAAAAAGAGGTCAAGGGCTTGTCTATACCCCCGCACGTAAGGAGCTGAATGGCATGGGTCAGACATTTGACTCACAGTCATGGGAGAGGGATTGGTTGCAAGGAGCATCTGAGCACCCTTCAGCTTCACCCCAGGTACCTGAGCTGTACCTGTGGCATGGGTCAGGCGTTTTTGCCTCTGCGAAAACCAAGCAGCTGGCATCTCCTGTACCCCAAGCCCAGATGGGCATGGCAGGGACTTTCCAGCAACTAAAAGGAGGGGGCATGCCCACAGCAGCCCCAGGTGGCCAACTGAAGCCAGGCAGTTCCCAGCCCCTGTTGCAACTTTGTCAACAACACTGGGGAGGCATCCAACTGAACAGTCAAGATTTGTGTCAGGAGAAAAGGGAAAATGCTACTTTAAAGTAGAATGTATAGTGGGCGTGGGTGTGTGCATGCACACACGTCTGTTGCCCCCAACAGTTCACTTTCCAAAATAGGTTTGCATTTTTCCTAAATGTAATGAATCTTGGTGAGTTTTTTTTTTGGCAAAGATTGTATATTTCAAATTAGAAATGCCCTTTAGCGACTAGTTACTAATTAACCTCCTGAGCAAAACAAAAGCAGCTGCATAAAAATAAATAAAGGCAAATAAGTGAGAACATTTCACATGGCTGCTTTAAAAATAAACTTCCCTTTAAATAACTCCCATTTGGAAAGAAATACAACATTTATTTCTAGGCACTTTTCATTTCTTTTGTGTATTCCCTCCACTCTGGGCTTTGGATTGGGGTGGGTGGCTTCCCTGATGTGATGATCAGAATACACCGACAGCTTATTTGGGGAAGGGATGGATAAAATTACAAGTTCTCACAGTTCGGCTATTAATAAAACAGCAGTTCTGTTTCCTAGGGCAGGTATAGATGGCTATTTAATATGTAAGAAATTGGTAAAGACATGCATGGTACCTCCCATCTGCTCCTATAGAGTGACAATCAATCAAGAGAAAAGAGGAGGTAACTTGAAAGGCGAAGAGGGGCAGAAAAGTCAGAAGCGGCTGCATTCATCCGAAACGGTCATTTGTATATCAGAAAAAAAGGGGGAAGTGTATCGTAAAATGAGAACATCAGAGAACAGAGACACCCATACAGCTTGCACTCGCTGATTGTAATGTATAGATACAAATGCAGGTATAATTACAGCCTCTCTCATAGTAATGGCCAGGTGATCTGTGCAATTGCTCAGTCTGCTGTCCAGAGCTGATATGGAACTTCAAGGCCTTTTCTGCTCCCCTTCCTTCATATGGTGCTTCTCTTTACCTTTCAGACAGACTTGGACTGGACAGCCTTCAAGCTGTTGGAGATCCTGGCAAATCCAGCATGCCTCATCAGCATATGGATGGCTGCTCTAGGATGCAAGCTCTCCATGCTTTTGAGGAAGCTGTTTGTGGCCACTCCCACTTCCTCTTTCTCCCTCTCTCCTCCTTGGACCGGGAGTAAGCACATGGCTGTGTGCTGCTCCATTCTAGGCCATGGATGGGCCTAGGAGACTTTTCACTCTTTCTACATGCATCTCTTGCCAGCAATGAGGGGCAAGAGTTAACTAAGTTTAGGGAAACAAAGAAGAAATGGAACATCATTTATCTACTGAAAATGCTGTACCTGCAGTGAATAAATGTAAGGACTCTTTTGTACTTACTTTTCATAACTGCCATGTCTAAGCGTGCATTTCTTTATGCTTGGGTGGGCTAAGGGTGTAAGATTAACCTGGATCTCTCTAATATGCTCATGGGCTCTGTTTTTAAACAATATTCTTTTTCTGTACATGAACTTCGCAGCTCTGCTCCATTTTAGTAGTTCTAACAGACTGCTAAAGGGGCTTCACAAGCAGAGGACTGTTCTTGGTAAGTTAGGACCCATGCAACCAGGGTTTCTCAACCAGGGTTCTGTGGCACCCTAGGGTTCTGTGAGAGGTCACTGGGGTTCCCTGGAAGATCACAATTTATTTTTAAAATTATTTCAAATTCAGGCAACTTCACATTAAAGAGGTAAGTTTCATTCTTTATTTTTAGTTTAAGAACACTGTTAATGCATATATGCAGGCCTACCCATGAAAGGAATATAATAATTTTGTAACTTCTGGCCTATGTTTGAGTCTGGCCTGAATTATCATTACATTATCTTTTCCAGCACATGGGAGCAGCATGGAGTTTTTATGCAGGGATGTTGTAATGTCTTATACATCACTGCAGCACAAGAAGTTAATTCATTTTTGCCAGTTAATTATTAGACTTGCTATTGCAAAATACCAGAAAATTGAAATGTACTTTATTTGAATCAGTAATATTCAAAACTAGAAAATATAACACAACATCAAAATCTCTCTGTGTATCTGTGTACACACACACACACACACACACACACACATTCAAATTTGGTGTTTATTTCGTTATATCTATATAATGAAATAGATCCTAATAGCAGAGCTTTCCAAACTGTGTGTCGGGACACATTAGTGTGTCGGCTGCAGTGTCTGGGTGTGTCGCGGCTGCTGCTGCCTCCTGGCTTCCGCGCAGGTCCTAGTGCCTGCCATGTGCCTTGCTGCCTCCAAATCTGCTGTGATTCCACGCAGGTCCTAGTGCCTGCCTTGTGCCCTGCTGTAAGAGTGTGTCGCGAAATGATGCATATCTAAAAAGTGTGTCACCAACATGAAAAGTTTGGAAAGCTCTGCTAATAGATTACCTTCAACTTTAGTAATATCTAGGTAGAAATACTGAGTAATATTTAAAGTTTACAAATGTAAGTACAGTATTTCTCCTGAAGGTTACTTTTATGTTTCTATATATTGCCAAACTTTTCTTTTTTTGTTGGCGTTTCCTTCTCCCCTCTCCCTTCTTCTGTTTGTTATTCTCAGTGTACTGCTGATGCTCCATTTGTTTCAATAAAAAGCTCCTCCCTATCCAATGCACAGTAACAATCAGATTTCTGGAAATCCATAGACAATGAAATTAATGCTAATAATTAAAAGATTGCTATCATCTATGAGTTCATGATGAATCATTTCCTGTAACCTGTAACTATAATAAAAGATAACCATGTTACTGCTGCTAATTCTTTTTAACACAGAAATGGGCGTTATTTGTCAGCACCATTCAGTTCCCACATGTTCAACTAGTTTTGAAACAGAGCAGATCTTTTAGAAACAAGTTGCAAGCTTGGGGGGAGAAGGGTCTGCTTAATTAAGCGTAAAGCCTCTTTACCTCAACAAGGCTTACTTCTGAGTAAACATGCATAAAATTAGACTGTAAGCCTTTTTGGATTGGTTGGTTGATTGATTATATGCCAGCAAGTCATTTTCAACTTCTAGTGACCACATAGATGGATTTTCTCCATGACTCTCTATCCCTAACCTGTTCTTTCAAGTCTCCCAACAGTGCACTCATCGCCACCATAACCGAGTCCATCCACCTTGCTGCTGGTCGTCCTCTTCTTCTCTTTCCTTCCACTTTCCCCAACATTAGAGCCTTCTCCAGAGAGCTGTTATTCTTCATTCATGTCACGAGATCCGTGGAGAGATAGTGAAATGGAAGGGTATCAAAACTGAAAACTACTGAAAAGCAAAAATTGCAATATACAGTATATATACGAATATATGGACCTTATTAGTCCCAGAGGCCCACTTGTATTCTCATCAGTTCCTTAGCTTTATGGTAGAAAAGCTGGCTGTAGGAATGTTATGCAATGATACATTCTGAATTCCTGTATTTTAAAACAGGATGAACTTGACATTTCTCTAGAGTCTTTGTTATGAGAAAGAGCAAATAAGAGGAAACAAGAGAAAGGATTAAAACAGCTGCATTTTAGATTTCTTCTTAAAATGCTTCCTTGTCACGCTAGTCCTACAGTATGTATGATTAATAGGAATGAGCAGAGTTGGACCAATTAAGTTTTGTGTGGATGAGAACAGCAATCAATAGCTCTGGAAAAAGCTCAGTAGGGTCTGAATTCAAATTGTTGCTTGGGTCCAGATTGAAATTAGGAAAAATGGGGCTCTGTTCTCCCATAATTTAGCATGCTACCAACAAAAATAGCCATAACACTTTGGCTTTCAGCAGAATGTAATGCAGTTTACAGAAGAGATTAAGATGAAGCATGCTACATTTCACAATAATTAGTGCCTAAATATTCAATCTATGTTTCTAAGTGTCCATAATTTTGTTGCATGGGACAGAATGAGGTGGCATTTGCAGTGATAGTAACCCTGTACCAAGCAGACCAATAATTTGAGGGCTTTTTGTGCAAAGAGAGGAGAGGTCTGTAAGAAATAAGGATCCTTTTTGCAAGGACACATGTTGCTGTCTTTTTCATTTACTCAAATCTCTGGAAAAGTTCTTCATGGAGATCAGAAAGATTTGGGACCCACTTGCTCCATCCTGAGAAAATGACCACCTGTTATATATTACCCTACTATTTTTCAAGATCTGGAATTTGACTGGATCCAATGCATGCTACTAATGTTTACTTGTAGAATCGTAAAGCTGAAAGGTCCTGTATAAGCCACTGAGCTGAACTCCCATTTCACAAGAGGAATCCAAATCAGAACATCCTGAAAGATGACTTGCATATGCAGTGATTGGGAGCCCACCACCTATTTTGGTAACTGGTTTCATAACTCAGCTCCTCTAACTTCAAAAATATTATTACAAGCAATTATTCTTACCTGAATAATTTAGGCAGTTTAATAATTAATAGGCAAGAGCTTCATATATTTAGATCTGTAACAAGCCAAGGCACCAAGCAAAACTTTATATTTTCTTAATTTGGTTACTTACGGATATATTTTTCTGTATAGTGGAATACAGGATAAGTGTAATATGAATAAACCAGAGACTGTTGCTCCTACCACCAACTTATGACTAGCAGGCCAATATGGTTATGCTTGGACAGTAAATGGGGAAGGAAGGAAGGAAGGAAGGAAGGAAGGAAGGAAGGAAGGAAGGAAGGAAGGAGGAAGGAAGGAAGGAAGGAAGGAAGGAAGGAAGGAAGGAAGGAAGTCAGGCAGGCAGGCAGGCAGGCAGGCAGCCAGCCAGCCAGCCAGCCAGCCAGCCAGCCAGCCAGCCAGTCTGGTAGGTGGTTCTATTTGCAGCATCTCCTCAGTATAATTTTTCCTTTATTCTAGGCACAGAGACAAAACTCTGTGCTGTCCATTCTTTAATGTTTGACTGTGTCAGCAGTAAAAGCACTTTTCCCCTCAGACAATGTCCAGAAAGACAAAACAGTCTTGGCACCATATCAAAAAGTAGAATTCCTAAACATTCTACCTTTCCCATCAGCTTTGAAGTGGGTTTGTTCATTCTTTGGGAATATGGAACATGTGCTTACTGGTTTCACATGCGAAGAGTTGCCATTCCAGATGCCTTTGCAATATTTCCATGCCATATTTTAAACATCAGAATTCTCAGTGTTGTTACAGCACAAGACTGAATTCATATTTCCCTACACTACAACTGGGTTCATTTGTTTGTTTTTGGTTTAGGAAGATATGCAAATGGGACTGAGAGGTAAATAAGCTATGGCTAATTGAGGCCAGTGGTGGCATCCATAGTGGCATCAAAAAAGTAAAGATGGTGGTCACTTCTACACAAAGGAGCAGAGTTTTGATTGCACAGCCACCACCGCCATGTTGACTTTTGTGATCTCCTCCATGGACACCACTGGATGCTAGTATGGCTTAGTTTGATGTTTTACAGGTATGCATGGTTCATTTGTGGTTATAGCTTATTCCTGCTTATAGACCTTGGCTAAGCTTCTAAGCTTTCTTTCTAAGCTAAGCTTCTAACCAATCTACAGAGGTACACAGCAGGATAACCAAGAAAGGAAGGAAAACAAACTAGGGATTGTTGTTCAGTCGTTCAGTCGTGTCCGACTCTTCGTGACCTCATGGACCATAGCACGCCAGGCCTTCCTGTCCTCCACTGTCTCTCGGAGTTTACTCAAATTCATGTTCATTACATCGGTGATGCTATCTAACCATCTCATCCTCTGCCGTCCCCTTCTCCTTTTGCCCTCAGTCTTTCCCAGCATCAGGGTCTTTTCCAGTGAGTCCTCTCTTCTCATTAGGTGGCCAAAGTATTTGAGCTTCAGCTTCAGCATCTGTCCTTCCAATGAGCAGTCAGGGTTGATTTCCTTTAGGATTGACTGGTTTGACCTCCTTGCAGTCCAAGGGACTCTCAAGAGTCTTCTCCAGCACCACAGCTCGAAAGCATCAATTCTTCGGCGCTCAGCCTTCCTTATGGTCCAACTCTCACAGCCATACATTGCTACTGGAAAAACCATACCTTTAACTATACGGACCTTTGTCGGCAAGGTGATGTCTCTGCTTTTTAATATGCTGTCTAGGTTTGCCATAGCTTTCCTTCCAAGGAGCAAGCGTCTTTTAATTTCATGGCTGCAGTCACCGTCTGCGGTGATCTTGGAGCCCAAGAAAATAAAACCTGTCACTGCTTCCATTTCTTCCCCTTCTATTTGCCAGGAAGTGATGGGACCAGATGCCATGATCTGGGTTTTTTTAATGTTGAGTTTCAAGCCAGCTTTTGCACTCTCCTCTTTCACCCTCATCAAGAGGCTCTTTAGTTCCTCTTCACTTTCTGCCATTAGGGTGGTATCGTCTGCATATCTGAGGTTGTTGATATTTTTCCCGGCAATCTTAACTCCGGCTTGTGATTCATCCAGCCCGGCATTTCTCATGATGTACTCTGCATATAAGTTAAATAAGCAGGGTGATAATATACAGCCTTGTCGTACTCCTTTCCCAATTTTGAACCAGTCGGTTGTTCCATGTCCGGTTCTAACTGTTGCTTCTTGACCCACATACAGGTTTCTCAGGAGACAGGTAAGGTGGTCTGGTACTCCCATCTCTTTAAGAATTTGCCACAGTTTGTTGTGATCCACACAATCAAAGGCTTTAGCGTAGTCAATGAAGCAGAAGTAGATGTTTTTCTGGAACTCTCTTGCTTTTTCCATGATCCAGCGAATGTTGGCAATCTGATCTCTAGTTCCTCTGCCTCTTCGAAACCCAGCTTGCACTTCTGGTAGTTCTCGGTTCACATGCTGCTGAAGCCTAGCTTGTAGGATTTTGAGCATAACCTTGCTGGCATGTGAAATGAGCGCAATTGTACGGTAGTTTGAACATTCTTTGGCATTGCCTTTCTTTGGAATTGGAACGTAAACTGACCTTTTCCAATCCTGTGGCCACTGTTGAGTTTTCCAAATTTGTTGGCATATTGAGTGCAGCACTTTAACAGCATCATCTTTTAGGATTTTAAATAGCTCAGCTGGGATACTGTCTTCTCCGCTAGCTTTGTTGTTAGTAATGCTTCCTAAGGCCCACTTGACTTCACTCTCTAGGATGTCCGGCTCAAGGTCAGTGACCACACCATCGTATTTATCAGGGATATTAAGATCTTTCTTGTATAGTTCTTCTGTGTATTCTTGCCACCTCTTCTTAATCTCTTCTGCTTCTGTTAGGTCCCTGCCTTTTTTGTCCTTTATCATGCCCATCTTTGCACAAAACGTTCCCTTGATATCTCCGATTTTCTTGAAGAGATCTCTAGTCTTCCCCATTCTATTGTTTTCCTCGATTTCTTTGCATTGTTCATTTAAGAAGGCCTTCTTATCTCTCCTTGCTATTCTCTGGAATTCTGCATTCAGTTGTTTATATCTTTCCCTTTCTCCCTTGCCTTTTGCTTCCCTTCTTTCCTCAGCTATTTGTAAAGCCTCATCAGTCAGCCACTTTGCTTTCTTGCATTTCTTTTTCTTTGGGATGGTTTTAGTTGCTGCCTCCTGTACAATGTTACGAACCTCCATCCATAGTTCTTCAGGCACTCTGTCTACCAGATCTAATCCTTTAAATCTATTCCTCACTTCCACTGTATATTCATAAGGGATATGATTTAGGTCATACCTGATTGGTCTAGTGGTTTTCTCTACATTCTTCAATTTAAGCCTAAATTTTGCAATAAGAAGCTCATGATCTGAGCCACAGTCAGCTCCAGGTCTTGTTTTTGCTGATTGTATAGAGCTTCTCCATCTTTGGCTGCAAAGTATATAATCAATCTGATTTCGGTATTGACCATCTGGTGATGTCCATGTGTAGAGTCGTCTCTTGTGTTGTTGGAAAAGAGTGTTTGCTATGACCAGCGTGTTCTCTTGACAAAACTCTATTAGCCTTTGCCCTGCTTCATTTTGTACTCCGAGGCCGAACTTGCCTGTTATTCCGGTTATTTTTTGACTTCCTACCTTAGCATTCCAGTCCCCTATGATGAAAAGGACATCTTTTTTTGGTGTTAGTTCTAGAAGGTGTTGTAGGTCTTCATAGAACTGGTCAACTTCAGCTTCTTTGGCATCAGTGGTTGGGGCATAGACTTGGATCACTGTGATGTTGAATGGTTTGCCTTGGATTCGAACTGAAAGCATTCTGTCGTTTTTGAGGTTGTACCCCAGTACTGCCTTTCCCACTCTTTTATTGACTATGAGAGCTACTCCATTTCTTCTAAGGGATTCTTGCCCACAGTAGTATATATAATGGTCTCCTGAATTAAATTCGCCCATTCCTGTCCATTTTAGTTCGCTGATTCCCAATATGTCGATGTTCAATCTTGTCATCTCATGTTTGACCACATCCAGCTTACCTTGATTCATAGTTCTTACATTCCAGGTTCCTATGCAATATTGTTCTTTACAGCATCGGACTTTCCTTCCACTTCCAGACACATCCACAACTGAGCGTCCTTTCGGCTTTGGCCCAGCCGTTTCACACTTTCTGGAGCTACTCGGAATTGCCCTCCGCTCTTCCCCAGTAGCATTTTGGACACCTTCCGACCTGAGGGGCTCATCTTCCGGCGTCATATCTTTTAGCCTTTTGATACTGTCCATGGGTTTTCTTGGCAAGGATACTGGAGTGGTTTGCCATTTCCTCCTCCAGTGGACCACGTTTTGTCAGAACTCTCCATCATGACCTGTTCTTCTTGACCTGACTTCATTGAGTTACGCAAGCCCCTTCGCCACGACAAGGCAGTGATCCATGAAGGAGATTACCAGCTAACAACAAAAACCAACAAAAATTGTTAATCTACAAGACTAAGTCACAGCTGGTTCACATGATGCACTTAAAGTCCATTACAACTGAGAAGCAAAGAAATAAAAGTAAACCAAAACTGGAGAGCCAGTTTGGTCTAGTGGTTAAGGCAACGGGCTGAGAGTTCTAGTCCCGTCTGAGGCATGAAAGCCGGCTGGGTGACCTTGGGTCAGTCCCTCTCTCTCAGCCCTAGGAAGGAGCCAACAGCAAACCAGGAGACTGAGAGTTCTAGTCCCGCCTTAGGCATGAAAGCTGGCTGGGTGACCTTGGGCCAGTCACTCTCTCTCAGCCCAACTCACCTCACAGGGTTGCTGTTGTGGGGAAAATAGAAGGAGGAAGGAGTATTAGGTATGTTCGCCGCCTTGAGTTATTTATAAAAAATAATAAAGGCAGGATAGAAATTAAATAAATAAAATAAAAATAAAAATAAAATAAAATAATAAATAAAATAATAAATAAAATAATAAAATAAAATAAAATAAAATAATAAAATAAAATAAAATAATAAAATAAATAAAAAAATAAAATAAAATAAAATAAAATAAAATAAAATAATAAAATAAAATAATAATAAAATAATAAAATAAAATAAATAAAATAAATAAAAAAGATGGTGTGATTGGATTTAACTTAGCATGCTACACAAATCCACCAATTTTTAACTCATTAAAAACAAGTTTAAGAAAACATGGTTAGTGAAGTTTGTGAACCCAGTTTGGCTCTGACTTGTTTATTTTTTTATTTTGAAGATTTATATAGCTGCCCAAATTGCATAATCATGACTCCTGCCAGCATGCATCAAATAATACCCCCCAACAATATTGCCAACCCCCCAAACATCAACAAAAAATGAAGTCCATAAACTAACATATCAAGTGACATATAGCCAGAGCTCACCAATCATACATTCCACCTCCCAGAAGATGGGATCATCGATTGTCCTGGCCGAACACCCTGGGGAAAAAGTCAAGCTTTTAAAGATTTCCTGAAGAGTGACAGGGTTGCTGGCTTATTTAACATTGCAAGGCTAAAACAAATGATAGCTTTATTAACATGCACTTCTTCACCGATTTCTCTCTTCTTTGTGCTTTTTCCTGGAATGAAATTGCTAGATGGATGTGTACTGAGCTATCTGAACTCTTTTCTTTGAAACACGAGTAAGACCCTGGAGAAGGCTTTATTATAGGTACACTCACAGTAGAAGAAAAAATGTGTTTTGTCATCCAGATGATTTTGAATGCAGACAATGTTTTGTTTGTCTTCACGACTGGACACTGGCACTATGTGTGTGTGTGCGTGTGTGTGTGTGTTGTTCGCTTTTAATAAAGAAAGATGCCAGCAAGCTGGAAAAGCAATACTGACACTGCATACTTTTAGGTAAACATGTTATCTAACCTATCAAAGCATAAAAAAACAGCATGCCTTTGATGGAGACATTTCCAGGTTAAAAAAACCCCAGCAACATTTCAATATCCTGTATTTATTGGATAGTAATATTGACTTTCCCAGTATGAGCCTTCTGCATCAGACTCCAACTCATTTTGATGCAGGGACAATCAGCCTGATAGAAAAAAGGAAAATCTATCTTCACATCATAAACAACTTTATATTTTTATTGATTATTGGTATTTATTTATGACTTTTATTGAATTCTAAATTGTTTTATTGTGAACTGCCCAGGGTCCCTCCTTGTGGGGGAGATGGGCGGTGATATAAATGTGATGAATAAACAAACAAACAAACAAACAAACAATGCTATTTAGAGAAGTGTTTTATTTCAATTTCTTTATGACAGATATATCATGTTTTAAGCCTATCTCAATCTCTATCTCTATCTCTATGTACGTATGTTACAGCCATCCTGAGAAAATGCATTATTTTAGACTCTGCATGTTATGGAATGTATTCCTGAAGGAGGGGGTGATGTAGTGGATTCTGACACTGCTGCTGGTTCCCAGGGAGGGAACGCATTCCAGGCAGATAAGTGGATTCACAGTCCAGACATTGTTGCTGGGAAAGTTAAGAGGTTCAAGGTAGCTCTGCCCTAGAGCCTTCCTAGGTTTTTTACCATTAGGTTAGTTAGAGTAGCTTTAGTCTGGCAAGATTCTGTCTATATGGTGAGAACAATAATGAACTAGAGTTGGAATTCACTGACTCAGAGTCGTTCTTGGTCTGGGCCTGACATCAATTTTGCCAGATTCATATTCCCATCGGAGAGGGAAGAAATGTTTTACAACATGGCTTCAGATCCCCAAAGACCACCGCTTACTCCACAGCATTTGGCAGCAGCCTTACTGCAGCACCAGCAGCAAGTGGATGCACAGATCAATTACTTGCAGGCAGTGATGATGCAGATGTTGCAGCAGGCCGGGCAGAAAGCCCCACAACTTGCAGCAGCAGCAGTGGCTCAGCCAGTGCTTCTGTGGACCCATGGCAGCTTACCGGAGAAGTTTGGGGGAGAAGCCGACCAGTTAAGGACATTTGCTACTCAATGTGGAATGTTCATCAACAGCAGACCTGCCGAGTTCCCAACAGATCACACCAAGGTAGCAACTTTGCCACGATAATGAGACAGCTGGGCATGGGGGAGTTTTTAAAGCGCTCCACAGGGCTCTAAGGGACTACTGGTGGCCGAAAATGGCTGCAGACATAAGGGGTTCCAGGGAAGCTGGCAGGTTTGTTACAGCCTTTACGTAGGCTGACAATATTTCCTTGAGACAAAAACGGGACATTGGGATGGAAAAAACGGGACAGGGGTCCCTGCCCCCCGGGTCCACGCGATTGGCTCCCGCCTGCAAACTCCACCTCCTAGTCCATGCGATTGGCTCCCGCCTGCAAACTCCGCCCCCTGGTCCATGCAATTGGCTCCTGCCTGCAAACCCCACCCCTTTCCATGTGATTGGCTCCCGCCAGCAAACCCGGCCCCCGGTCCACCCAATTGGCTCCCGCCTGCAAACCCTGCCCCCCGGTCCACGTGATTGGCTCCCGCCTGCAAACCCTGTCCCCCGTTATGCGCGATTGGCTCCCGCCTGCAAACCCTGCCCCCCCAGTCCATGGAAAAATTGTCTTCCATGAAACTGGTCCCTCGTGCCAAAAAGTTTGGGTACCCCTGCTTAAACAGATTACTGTTTATATAAAAAGACTTGCGATCACCCACAAGGTCTGGGTCAAGGTTCCCTTTTGCAATAGGGTGAGACTGGAAATATATATATATTGACTGTCAAAGGGAACCTTGATGCAGACCTTGTCCTGCTGCCAATTGGTCCTATATTTCTAGTCTTGCCATATTGTCAAAGTTTGACAATACGGCAAGACAAGAAATATAGGACAAGGTCTAACTAAGGCACACTGGAGTTTGATATACTAAGATGTTATGGACTGCAGATCTCATCAGCTGCGTCTATTCAGGCGGGAAGGGGTGCCCAGCCCATCGTGGCCCCAATGGTAGACTGTGACTGTCCAGAGGGGTTCTCCCGCCAGCACCAGCTCCAGCCCCGCAGATGCGAACATCGCCTCCCCCGCACCTGTTCCGAAGGGACAGAACAGGATGTAGCCGGCCCCACCGCCATCCTGCGTACCTCCAGCGAGGGCTGGCATCACCAGCAGCAGCAGCAGCTCCAGGAGGTGGAGGCAGCTCCGTACCCGGAGGGGCTGCATCCCACCGCATAGCTCGGCGGTGCCCCGGCCAACCGGTTCCCTGGCTTGCTCTGGCTGGGACGGCTCCTCCTGCCCGGCGTGGACAGGTGGTGAGAGTGCTCTCCTCCCATCCCGGGGCCCGCTGCTGCTACCGGGGTGGAGGAGCTCAGAGCGCCACGCCAGGAGGCTTCCTGCCATGCCTCGCTCAATCCTCCCAGGGACCCGGGACAGCTTGGCTCAGCAGTGCTGCTGAAAGAGGAACTTCTCCGCCTGGCCGGAAGTTTGGAAAGGGTGTGTGAGTGCACGTAAGCTAGGCTGGCTGCCGGGGTGGAGGGACTGGGGGCCGTGAGGCTCAGCTCGGCTGCAAGAGTGGTGGCGAGGTGAGGCGGCAAGACTGGAGCGCACGAATCGGGCAAAAGTGGCGGAGAGCCCAGCGGATTCCAGGGGGGAAGGCTGAGTGGGCGTTTGGACGCCTGCTTCTTGGCAGCGAGGCAAGGCTTGGCAGCGGAACTCCCGGTAGAGAGGCAGAGATGGGATTCAGGGACCGGATCTTTGGTCAGGAGGCAAGGCTCAGGGTCAGGACTCAACACTGCAGGGCTTCGGAGCATGTGGCACCGACAGGATCAGGTAAGGAGGCAGGAATGGGGTGGACTGTGGTGCTAGTTCTGGTGATGGGCTCGCACATGGCGAAACAACCGGGCTTCCAGGGCAGCGTAGAAGACCAGTGTAGACGGGTGTCTCCGGCAGCGCATGTTGGCTGTGCCGCCCCTTTTATTATTCACATTTCGCGCTGTTTGTGTGTCTTGGCCAATTGGGCCTCGCACTGCTCGGCCTGCCTCTCCACCCTCCTTTGCTGCGCGCTGATAGGCGGGAGGGCTTCATTTTCCAGGCTGTCTCCCAAAACGGGACAATACTGAGATTTTTGTCAAAAAGACGGTACGGTTCAAAAATGCTAAAATAACGGGACTGTCCCGTTCAAAACGGGACGTATGGTCACCCTACCTTTACGCATACCACCCCAGCCTTGGGATATAGTCTCCATGGACTTCATAACCGATCTGCTCCCAGTGCAAGGGTTTACATCAGTACTAGTTGTAGTGGATCTTTTCACCAAAATGGCACATTTTATACCATGCAAGGGGCTTCCAACAGCACAAACCACGGCACAGCTTTTCTTGGATCATGTTTTTAGGTACAGAGGGATGGTTAATCACATAATAAGTGACAGAGGCAGTCAATTTACTTCCAGATTTTGGAAGGCACTTTTCCAGTTGCTAGATGTACAAATTCACCTCTCCTCTGCACACCACCCATAATTTCATCTTCATCTATTTTTAGGTCTTTGATTTTCTGGAGGCACTGTAGTGGGGAGTTGATAGAGTATTCGCTCTCCTCTGTGAGATGCCCAAGTTTTCTTGTACGTTCTTTAGCTATGTTGTATGTGGGGGTCCTAATAAATATAAGTAATTATGTACTTATATTTTAGATGTTTTTATACTTATTGTTTTAATGTGTTTCCTATTGTAAACCACCTAGAGTCCCCCTTTTCTAGGGGAGATGGCCGGTGGCAAAATGTGAAAAATAAATTAAATAAATAAATAAATCTTGCTCAAACTATGGTTAGCGCCTTTGAAAGGAGACTAAGTTCACATACTTCTTTTTCTAATCACTTTTGGAAATTGCTTGTTAACACCTTTTCAACTATTAGGAACCTTTGGATCAACAAGTTCTACAGCACCAGGTGAGTTTCTTTCAATCCTTAGTGAAAGAAGTTTTAAATACAAATTTAAGGACTTAAAAAAAATATTTTTGGAATAAACAACAAAAGGGTGATTAAAACTGATTTTAGAAAGTTACAAACAGACTAAGGGTCCAGATAAATTTGAAATAAGATTTTGGAATTATAAAGAATCCTTCCTGTGGGAAAATGCTTTTATTTTTATTTTTTTAAAAAAAACATAGTAAGTTAAGACTTTAAAAATGGGATACTAGAGGGAACTAGAGGAAACTAAAGATTATGATTAAAGGAGAAGAACACTCAAACTCAACTTACAATAACAGAATGAAGCAAAATATTTTAACATTGGGCATATTGAAGGATATTTTTGATCAATGGACCCAGAAGTTAATTTTAAGAGTGTCTGCTACTATAGATAGACTGTGTTTAAAATATGTTCTAGAAGAGAAACAAATTCTACCTGACAAAATTGAGACTGATTTGAAAGTGGATTTAAAAATGACTGGCTGCAAGAATGAGATGGAAAAAGATGCTATACTGGACATACAAAAGAAACCAGATGATGCCTTAATAATTAAAAGGGATATACAAATAACAAACCAAGAGTGTGACCTGGATAATTTTCCTATATTGGGGTTACAAAAGAGGCTTGTTAAAATTCTGAAGAATTTTGTGAGAAGGGGTTCCGGTGAGAACATGGCGGACTGAGCAGCTGTGCCCACAAGATCTGTGGGCAGAACTGGCTTTGTGGCATTTTTTTCGGGCTCAGGCTGGTCCCTCCTGTAGCCCAGAGCTTTTTTCCAGATTAAGGAAAAAACTTGGAATCGACCAATTCTTCCTCCAGATAGCGAGTTGTAGCCAGAAGATTGTGGACAGAGTGCACAATCAATGGTTAAGACTTCGCTGGGAGGCTGGGACTTCATCTTTTCTGAGCCACGCTGCAGCCCCTTTAAAGGGACAATAAGTCCTGCCTTCTCATTTCTAAAACACCCAATTTATATTTTTAAGTTTTGAACCCTAAGAGAGGCTTTCTACAGTAAGAAGAAACGGACTCTCTTGGTGCTTATCATTATTATTGGATTACTTTTGAAAATCTTTTAAAGTTTTGGCTTGCTTTCCCTTTTAAGGATTAATGAGGATTGAGAGTAAATGGTTGCCTTCCTGTTGTTGTTTTTGTACTGAATTTGAAGGATTGAATATTTTCCTAATGTTTTATTTATTTTTTATTTATAAACATATTTATATCCCGCCCATCTCCCCTGCAAGGAGGGACCCTGGGCGGTTTACAGCAAAAGTTTAAAATCAGTAAAAACATAAATACTACAAAAATTCAATAAAATATCTAATACAATTTGATCCTAAAAATGGCAGTTCTTACTATCCCATGGTCGGAAGGTTGGTCAAAGTAGATCTAAGCGATCAGCCAACCCCAAGACTGGCTATTTCCCTCCCCTCCCCAAGCATGATGGCAAAACCAGGTCTTTAGATTTTTTCTAAAGTCCAGGAGAGAGGGGGCCGATCTTATTTCAGGGGGAAGAATATTCCAAAGGGCAGGGGCTACTGCAGAGAAGGCACGCCTCCTGGACCCTGTCAGATGGAACTCTCTTACAGACGGGGCTCATAGCATGCCCTCTCTGCAGGACCGGGTGGGACGGGTTGATGTGATAGGGATGAGACGGTCCCTCAGGTAACCTGGACCCATGCCATGTAGGGCTTTAAAGGTGATAACCAACACCTTGAATTGAATCTGGAAGCAGACTGGAACCCAATGCAGCTCGCGGAGCAAAGGTGTTATATGTGCTGATCTTGAAGCACCTAAAATTGCCCGCGCAGCCACATTCTGAACCAGTTGAAGCTTCTGGACGTTCTTCAAGGGTAGCCCCATGTAGAGCGCGTTACAATAGTCTATATGGGAGATGACCAGGGCTTGAGTGACTGTTTGAAGGGCCCCTCACTCCAGGAAAGGGCGTAACTGGTGCACAACATGAAGCTGTGCAAAGGCCCTTCTGGCCACGACTGCCACCTGCTCTTCGAGCAGGAGTCGTGAGTCCAAGAGGACCCCCAAGTTACGCTGTGGGAGTTTTTTTACTGAGAAGTTTGGATTTTTAAGGGGGGCAGTTGGACATTGTGATTTTTACAAGAAAAATGCCTTGGGCATAATTGGGAGATATGTAACTGTCTTAGTTTATTTTGAAGTAGGGTAAAAATTTAAGAATGTATAACTGGATTGATAACAAGGTTATGATGATTTTAATGATCTGGATTAAGATATAATGGAATTGTTTTAAAATCTGTTTAATTTGCAAGATTTATTAGAGATTTATAAGATATAATAATAGTTGTTTGATTTTTAGGTTTAATAGTTAAGATTATTGTAGTATTATTGATTATAAAAGCAGACAATTTATATCTATTTATAATTTGATTTTTATTATAGCGGACAGAAATATAGAGAATAGTGATAGGAAGGAAATAACTAAATAGATGTTGTATTATGGGGAAGGAAGTTGATTTAGAAATTTATATATATACAGTATATACGTTTAAAATAAATTTCCCTTCTTACCCCTATGGGTGGTATGTGTCTTCCTCAATGTTGGGTCCTCTACCAGAGGCCTGGGAGTTTGAGGGTTCTGCGCAGTATCTTAGGTGTTCCTAGCATTGCACTCTTCTGGACAGAGAGCTCTGATATTGCTCCTGGGATCTGTTGGAGCCACTCTCCCAGCTTAGGAGTCACAGCCCCGAGTGCTCCTACCAACACTGGGACCACTTTGGCCTTCACTTTCCACATCGTCTCTAGTTCTTCCTTCAGGTGCTGGTACTTCTCCAGCTTCTCATACTCCTTCTTCTTGATGTTGCTGTCACTTGGCACTGCTACATCTATCACCACCGCTGTCTTCTGGTCCTTGTCTATTACCACAATGTCTGGTTGATTGGCCAGTACCTGCCTGTCTGTCTGGATCTGGAAGTCCCACAGGATCTTAGCCCTGTTGTTCTCCATGACATTCTGTGGAATCTCCCATCTGGACTTTGGAGGGTCTAGCCCATACACTGTGCAGATGTTCCTGTACACAATGCCAGCTACTTGGTTGTGCCATTCAGTGTATGCTGCTCTTGCCTGCATCTTACACCCTGCCACTATCTGTTGGACTGTCTCTGAGGCCTCTCTGCACAGTCTGCACCTTGAGTCCTGTCTACTGTGGTAGACCCCTGCTTCTATGGATCGGGTGCTTAGTGCCTGTTCTTGTGCTGCTATGATCAGTGCCTCAGTGCTGTCTTTTAGTCCAGCCCTTTCCAGCCACTGGTAGGATTTCCCAATGTCAGCCACCTCAGCTGTCGATGGTACATCCCATGCAGGGTCTTGTCTTGCCATGGCACTTCCTCTGCTTGATCTTTCTTCCATGTCTGCTGCTGCTTCAGGCATTCTCTCAGCAGATCATCTTTAGGTGCCATCTTACTGATGTACTCCTGGATGCTCTGGGTCTCATCCAGGACAGTGGCTTTGACACTCACCAGACCCTGTCCACCCTCTTTCCAGCTGGTGTATGGACTCTGGGTGTTGGACTTGGGGTGAAAGCCTCCGTACATTGTGAGGAGCTTCCGGGTCTTCACATTAGCAGCCTCCATGTCCTCCTTTGGCCAGCTCACTATATCGGCAGGGTATCTGATGATTGGCAGGGCATACATGTTAATGGCATGGATCTTGTTCTTCCCATTGAGCTGGCTCTTCAGGACCTTTCTTATCCTTTGGTGGTACTTGGATGTTGCTGTCTTCCTTGCCTCATCATTGTGGTTCCCATGTGACTGTGGGATACCAAGGTACTTGTAGCTGGTCTGTATGTCTGCTATGTGGCCTGCTGGTAGTTCCATCCCATTAGTCTTAACTACCTTCCCTCTCTTTACTACCATCCGGCCACACTTCTCTAGTCCGAATGACATCCCAATGTCCTCACTGTAGATCCATGTCAGGTGGATCAGTGAGTTAATGTCTTGTTCACTCTTAGTATACAGCTTGATGTCATCCATGTAGAGGAGGTGGCTGATGGTATTTCCACTCTTGAACTTGTATCCTTATCCAGTTCTTGTGATAATTTGGCTGAGTGGGTTCAAGCCCATGCAGAACAGCAGCGGGGACAGTGCATCACCTTGGTATATGCCACACTTGATAGCCACTTATGTGATCTGTCTTGAGTTGACTTCCAGTGTTGTCTTCCATAGTCCCATTGAGTTCTTGAGGAAGGTCCTTAGTGTCTTGTTGACTTTGTATAGTGCCAGGCATTCACAGATCCATGTGTGTGGCATTGAGTCATAGGCTTTCCTGTAGTCAATCCAGACTGTGCTGAGATTAGTCTTTCTAGACCAGGGGTGGGGAACCTTTTTTCTGCCAAGGGCCATGTGGATATTTATAACATCATTCGTGGACCAGGGGAGCAGGGTTTTCAGGTGGGAGCCAATCGCGCAGAAGGGGGCGGGATTTGCGGGCAGGAGCCAATTGCGTGGAAGGGGGTGGAGTTTGCAGGCAGGAGCTCCTAGGGGACCAGACCAAATGATTTTGTGGGCCTTATACAGCCCACGGGCCAGACGTTCCCCACCCTTGGTCTAGACCTTGAGTCTCGGGCAACTGCTCTATCTATAAGCAACTGGTGTTTGGAGCCTCTGGTGTTGTTTCCAATGCCCTTCTGAGCTGTGCTCATGTACTGGCCCATATGGTCCTGCAGCTTGGCAGGTGTGATGCCTGATAGGACTTTCCATGTTGTGGGAGGCAGGTTATTGGCCGGTAGTTGGACGGTGTTGTTCCGTTGTTGGGGTCTTTCATGATCAGCACTGTCCTACCTTGTGTTAATCAGTCTGGGTGGGATCCTGCTGCTAGGAGCTGGTTCATCTGTGCTGCTAGGCATTCATGCACTGCTGTTAGTTTCTTTAGCCAGTAGGTGTGGATCATGTCTGGGCCAGGTGCTGTCCAGCTCTTCATGTTCTTGACACACTGTTGGATATATTTTGTTGTTGTTGTTGTTCAGTCGTTTAGTCGTGTCCGACTCTTTGTGACCTCATGGACCATACCACGCCAGGCCTTCCTGTCCTCCACTGTCTCCCGGAGTTTACTCAAATTCATGTTCATTACATCGGTGATGCTATCTAACGATCTCATCCTCTGCCGTCCCCTTCTCCTTTTGCCTTCAGTCTTTCCCAGCATCAGGGTCTTTTCCAGGGAGTCCTCTCTTCGCATTAGGTGGCCAAAGTATTTGAGCTTCAGCTTCAGTATCTGTCCTTCCAATGAGCAGTCAGGGTTGATTTCCTTTAGGATTGACTGATTTGACCTCCTTGCAGTCCAAGGGACTCTCAAGAGTCTTCTCCAGCACCACAGTTCGAAAGCGTCAATTCTTCGGCGCTCAGCCTTCCTTATGGTCCAACTCTCACAGCCATACATTACTACTGGGAAAACCATAGCTTTAACTATACGGACCTTTGTCGGCAAGGTGATGTCTCTGCTTTTTAATATGCTGTCTAGGTTTGCCATAGCTTTCCTCCCAAGGAGCAAGCGTCTTTTAATTTCATGGCTGCAGTCACCGTCTGCGGTGATCTTGGAGCCCAAGAAAATAAAATCTGTCACTGCTTCCATTTCTTCCCCTTCTATTTGCCAGGAAGTGATGGGACCAGATGCCATGATCTGAGTTTTTTTAATGTTGAGTTTCAAGCCAGCTTTTGCACTCTCCTCTTTCACCCTCATCAAGAGGCTCTTTAGTTCCTCTTCACTTTCTGCCATTAGGGTGGTATCGTCTGCATATCTGAGGTTGTTGATATTTTTCCCGGCAATCTTAACTCCGGCTTGTGATTCATCCAGCCCGGCATTTCTCATGATGTATTCTGCATATAAGTTAAATAAGCAGGGTGATAATATACAGCCTTGTCGTACTCCTTTCCCAATTTTGAACCAGTCGGTTGTTCCATGTCCGGTTCTAACTGTTGCTTCTTGACCCGCATACAGGTTTCTCAGGAGACAGGTAAGGTGGTCTGGTACTCCCATCTCTTTAAGACTTTGCCACAGTTTGTTGTGATCCACACAATCAAAGGCTTTAGCGTAGTCAATGAAGCAGAAGTAGATATTTTTCTGGAACTCTCTTGCTTTTTCCATGATCCAGCAAATGTTGGCAATCTGATCTCTAGTTCCTCTGCCTCTTCGGAACCCAGCTTGCACTTCTGGTAGTTCTCGGTTCACATACTGCTGAAGCCTAGCTTGTAGGATTTTGAGCATAACCTTGCTAGAATGTGAAATGAGCGCAATTGTACGGTAGTTTGAACATTCTTTGGCATTGCCTTTCTTTGGAATTGGAACGTAAACTGTCCTTTTCCAATCCTGTGGCCACTGTTGAGTTTTCCAAATTTGTTGGCATATTGAGTGCAGCACTTTAACAGCATCATCTTTTAGGATTTTAAATAGCTCAGCTGGGATACTGTCTTCTCCGCTAGCTTTGTTGTTAGTAATGCTTCCTAAGGCCCACTTGACTTCACTCTCTAGGATGTCCGGCTCAAGGTCAGTGACCACACCATCGTATTTATCAGGGATATTAAGATCTTTCTTGTATAGTTCTTCTGTGTATTCTCTTGACAAAACTCTATTAGCCTTTGCCCTGCTTCATTTTGTACTCCAAGGCCGAACTTGCCTGTTATTCCGGTTATTTTTTCACTTCCTACTTTAGCATTCCAGTCCCCTATGATGAAAAGGACATCTTTTTTTGGTGTTAGTTCTAGAAGGTGTTGTAGGTCTTCATAGAACCGGTCAACTTCAGCTTCTTCGGCATCAGTGGTTGGGGCATAGACTTGGATCACTGTGATGTTGAATGGTTTGCCTTGTATTCGAACTGAAAGCATTCTGTCGTTTTTGAGGTTGTACCCCAGTACTGCCTTTCCCACTCTTTTACTGACTATGAGAGCTACTCCATTTCTTCTAAGGGATTCTTGCCCACAGTAGTATATATAATGGTCTCCTGAATTAAATTCGCCCATTCCTGTCCATTTTAGTTCGCTGATTCCCAAGATGTCGATGTTCAATCTTGTCATCTCATGTTTGACCACATCCAGCTTACCTTCATTCATAGAACTTACATTCCAGGTTCCTATGCAATATTGTTCTTTACAGCATCGGACTTTCCTTCCACTTCCAGACACATCCACAGCTGAGCGTCCTTTCGGCTTTGGCCCAGCCGCTTCACTCTTTCTGGAGCTACTCGGAATTGCCCTCCGCTCTTCCCCAGTAGCATTTTGGACACCTTCCGACCTGAGGGGCTCATCTTCCGGCGTCATATCTTTTAGCCTTTTGATACTGTCCATGGGTTTTCTTGGCAAGAATACTGGAGTGGTTTGCCATTCCCTCCTCCAGTGGACCACATTTTGTCAGAACTCTCCGGCATGACCTGTTCTTCTTGACCTGACTTCATTGAGTTACGCAAGCCCCTTCGCCACGACAAGGCAGTGATCCATGAAGGGGGTTGGATATATACAATTCTTTATTATATAAAGAATATGTGTAAGTGTATATATGTTGGATATATACACTTACACATATTCTTTATATAAGGGGAAGGAGCAATTGCATTAGTGACTTGTATATGTGCTAATGGAAATATTTATAGAAATGATGTGATCTTAGTTTGATATAGAGTAAGAGATTGATTAGTAGAATTGTTGTATATTCTTGCTGTTCAAAGTCGGAAGTCACCTCTGTATGTAATCTTTTAAAATCCTTTTTTTTGTTTCACACTTTTTAGTTTTCTTTTTTTCCTTTTGTAGTTTTTTATTTTTTTTTTGTAGTTTTTATCGTTTTCTTAAACTTAATAAAATTCTTATAAAAAGAATTTTGTGAGAAGGGACAGAAAAAATGAAAAGAAATTAAGTTCTATTACATTATTTGAATGGACTAAAGATTAAGATTGTTAGAAGTAAAAAGAAGGAATATAAACTTAGTTTATTTGATCAAGGTTAAAATAGATATGTTGTTATCTCTGGTAACCTTTAATGGACTTTTGCTGACATCAGGACTGAAATGACAAGGCTTTAAGGATTTATTTATAGATAAGAGATGGGATATGGGAAGAAAAGATCATTTGTTGTATTTTAAAAGAAGATGATAAGTTACTAAAATTGTTTATACTTATGATGTTTATACTTATAATGTTATACTTATGTTATGATGAAGGGAAAAGTCACTTGTTTATATATTTCTTTTCTTTTTCTTTACTATATTCTTATTTTTTTCTTTCTTCTATATTATCTCTTTCTCTTTTCTTTGTTTTCTGCACCCTTTTCTTTTTCTTCTTTTTTAGTTTGTATTAGTTTGTATTGTTGTAATTGTATTCTTTAATAAAATTACTATTAAAAAAATCCCATCATGGTGTGAGAAGGTAAGAGGTAATGGGAAACTCAGTTTTGATCTACAAAATTTCCTTATCTTTATCTACAAATGGATGCCAATGTAGATCCACCTGCTTTTGATGTTTGACACTTGAAACTGTAGGCACATTTTGCTAAGAGGATGAATTTTAAAGAATTTGGCTATCATTGACTGGGATCATTTATATTTTATTGGACTGACCCTTCATTTTCTTAAAATCATGTTTTGACATAGACATGCAAACAAAATTTTATCTGAACCTTCCTGTAAATAGGTAAATTTCTGACTTCTTATAAGAATATAGAAAGATTTCTTCATCAAGTTGGATCATTGGTTTATAACTAGTCCAGTACAGTGTGAACATCTTGCGGTTACTCCATGACGACATGATGGCAACAATCCTGAATAACAATGGCTCTCAAAGCGATCCATTTAAAGTGGAATCCGGCGTTAAACAGGGATGTGTTATTGCTCCAACCTTATTCGCTATCTTCATCGCTATGATTATACACCTTGTTGAAGAGAAACTTCCTACTGGTGTAGAAATTATATATCAAACAGATGGAAAGCTTTTTAATCTTAGTAGGCTGAAAGCAAAAAATAAGGTAATTGCAACTTCTGTTATAGAACTTCAATATGCTGATGATAACGTAGTCTGTGCACACTCCGAGGAAGATCTTCAAACTATCCTAAACATCTTTGCAGAAGCATATGAAAACCTCGGCCTCTCGATTAACATTAAAAAAACCAAAGTGCTTTACCAGCAAGTTCAAACCAATCCCTCTGCAGCGCCATCAATCCAGCTTAAAGGTGTGTCACTAGAAAATGTCGACCACTTTTCTCATCTCGGCAGCCATCTATCTACAAAAGCCGACATCGACGCTGAAATTCAGCATCGCCTGAGCTCTGCGAGTGTAGCTTTCTCCCGAATGAAGAATAGAGTGTTTGAGGATCGGGACATTCGCAGGGAGACCAAAATGCTTGTTTACAAAGCCATTGTACTACCAACCCTTCTGTACGCCTGTGAAACATGGACCCTCTACAAACGCCACCTCCACCTTCTTGAAAGATTCCATCAACGCTGCCTCCGAAAAATTCTGCAAATGACTTGGGAAGATAGGCGGACTAATGTTAGCGTATTAGAAGAAGCGAAAACCACCAGCATTGAAACAATGATCATCCAACATCAACTTCGCTGGACCGGTCATGTTGTTTGAATGCCTGACCATCGTCTTCCAAAGCAGCTACTTTACTCCCAACTTAAGAATGGAAAACGGAATATTGGTGGACAGCACAAGAGATTCAAAGACACTCTCAAAGCTAATTTAAAAAAATGTAATATCAGCATTGAGAACTGGGAAGCCCTAACTCATGAGCGTTTCAATTGGAGGTCATCCTTTATTAATGGCGCTATGGACTTTGAAGAAGCACGAGTACAGGGCGAAAGGGAGAAAAGAGCTAAAAGGAAGGCACGTCAGGGAAACCCACATCATGACCGTCTCCCACCCGGAAACCTATGCCCTCACTGTGGGAGGTTGTGCGGATCCAGAATTGGCCTTTATAGCCACTTACGGATCCACCGTTAAAATTTTACCTTTGGAAGACAATCTTACTCAGCTACGAGTGATCGCCAATGAATGATGAATGATGTTTGCAATATCTGGTTTGTGCTGATGTCTCCATTTTTTTTCAAGAATTAATCCATACCATCAATATTATGTACTGATTTTTTAAAAAATGTACTGGAAAATCTGCATATATTTATCATTCAGATCTTTCCTTAATATGCAGAAATTTTGTATGCAACTTCCCCTAATATACATTGTTATATAAATGTGAATTTCACCAATGGTTACTTTTTTAAAAATGAATTCCTATTATTTACATTTTTTTAAAAAAAGATTAGAAACTCCAATATTTTCCTAAGGTATAGGTATATATGCACAACTTTCTCAACTCTATCAGCTTTTGTGGATACATCTTTTACAAGTAACCTCCCCCCCCTTTTTTTTTGTACAGAAAATGATTGGTAGCAGTGATTATGCCATTCAGCTGCTCCATAGTCCATTTTTGTGGATTGTACAAAATAGCTCATGCTGATTTCTTTTATGTTCCTCTGTAGCCCAGTACAGCCCACTGCAATCAACTGCCACAAGCAGTTGTAGGCAGTTGTCAAGGCGAAAGTCTTTTCCATCACTAACTACCTAGCCTTTATAACGGGAGAAGCTACAGACTGGACCACAATCTAGTGTGCAAAACCCATGCTATGACATGTTACTATAAACCCTACTAAGAAAAACAACAATTTTTCCAGATCCTCCTCAGATGAAAGCTTTGTTATTGAAATTGAAGCTCTGTAATAAGCAACATACAACTTGTCCAGTGAATGACTTTCTGAAGTTTTCCAAGCTCCTATTAATCAAAGAGTTCATTCAGAGTGCATTTAAGCTTCAAGGCAAGGTCACTGGAAATTGTATTCTCTCTCCGGAAAATATGGACTCTTTAGAATTCTCTGCTAACTTTTAGCGATAGGCCCATCATGATAGCTTCTTGGTAGATTTCCAGAATTTGGCAAATGCTGCTGCTTTTAAGTTTGAACGGGCCTTTGTGTTGTTTAATTTATTTTAAATGGTGTTGCTGCTAGTGTGATAGTGGAATATATGGTTCTAGGGCAGTGCTTTTCAAACTTGGCAACTTTAAGACATGTGGACTTCAATCCCCAGCCAATACTGTTCTAGGACATGAAAATGGCTTTCAGAATACATGTCAAGTATATGCTGAATTCTACTAGCTTATCATAATGTTTAGTTAGAAACAGAATCTACTAAAATGAGGCTTTAACCTAAGAGTTGTTTTTATATGTTACTGCATAACTCTTTACTTTGAAGTGATGTGATTCAGATACAGATTGAACTGTACCTAAAATTGCATAATTGAGGAATAAGCCCCCAATCTAGGAATACATTTTTCTGTTCAGATAGTTTTGTAACAGTGACACAGAGCTTTTGTTCTTTTGGATTCCGAACCTGCAAACATAGACATTTTCAACCTGAGGCTACTGACAATATACTTGAAATGGGGCTAAATTGGAGGTTGTTAAAGATCTGGTTCTGCCGCCTTGCTTGGGTGAAGGAAGTAATAGTTCCTCCTGGGAGTGGTTAGCTTAGTAATATCTTCCTTTTAAGATCTCACCATCGTCTGGATTTTTTCTATTTATTATTATATTGTATTTTAAGATTTAATTTTTAATTTTAATATTATTATTGTAAACCGCCCAGAGTCTATTGCTGTAGAGATGGGCAGTGATAAATTTGACAAATAAATAAATAAATTGGCTGACTATATTTCCTTGAGACAAAAACGGGACATTGAGATGGCAAAAGCGGACAGGGTCTTATATAATATTCTGTATTCATGAAAAAGACAGGGGTCCCCGCCTCCCGGTCCACATGATTGGCTCCCGCCTGCAAACCCCGCCCCCAGTCCGCCCTCCTCTCCACCCTCCTTTTTCCACCCACTGATAGGTGGGAGGGCTTCCTCTTCTGGGCTGCCTCCAATCGACAGCTCCAGCTCGGATCCTCCTTCCGCGCCATTCCTGCCGGGTTTAAAAAACGGGACAAAATTGAGATTTTTATCAAAACGACGGGACGGTTGAAAAATGCTAAAAAAACGGGATGTATGGTAAGCCTAGGCTAAGCCTGCATTATGTTTGTAGAACATGAGCCTGAACACATTTTCTCTCTAAACCACCACTGTGACGGAGAAAAATCACTCACCCTTTCCTTTTAGTTGGGAGCAAGATGATGTACAAGATTAGTGTACCCATCCAGTGAATGAAACTTTCAGCATACAACATTTGAAATAATTCATGATTGTAATCCAGCCTGTCAGAGGATAATGTATTCACAGATCATTGATTGTTCACTCAATATACAGTGATACATTTCCCTTTTCCTGTTCAGCCCTGTGATTTAATACTGGCAGCTGTCTTTCACACAGATTTGGAAACTTTAATATGAGAAATATTTTCAAATTGGAAAAGAGGTGGGTTTCAGTTGACAAATTCCCATGATGTTGGCTTTATATCAGACTGTGCATTAGGAAATTATCTCCAGCCAAATTCTTATCAACAGAATTACATCATGAATCAGCGCAGCAATGATTTAATGTTAAAAATCCAGGAAACAATTTAAAAAAAAATTGCATGCAAGATAAATAACTTTAAATCAAAATGTTATATTATCTTTCTATAATTCCTGTCAAATTCAAAGTTTGTATTAATTAATTAATTAATTATGAGGTATTTTTATCTTAATTTTGTTTATTGATTATGACGACTGATTATGTGCCATCAAATCAGTGTCAACTCTTAGCTATGACCACATAGAGTCTACTTTGTAGAGATGGGCGGTGAATATTATTTATTTTTTATGACAAAAATAAATAAATAGATAGATTTTGTTAATGACGATCTGTCACAATCTGGTCTTTTAGGTCTTCCAACAGTTCACCCATCACCACTGCAACTGAGTCCATCCACCTTGCTGCTGGTTGTCCTCTTCTTCTCTTTCCTTCCACCTTTCCCAGCATTACAGACTTCTCTAGAGAGCTAATGTGACCATAGTATGATAAATTAAGCCTGGTCATTTGTGTCTTGAGTGAGAACTTTGGGTTGATTTGTTCAATGATCCATTTGTTTGTTTTCTTGGCTAACCATGGTATTCTCAGGAGTCTTCTCCAACAAATTTTGCTTATAAGAATCCTCTGTTAGAATTCCATTAATTCATTAATTCATAGAATTATATGGACATGTTTATCCCATCTAACCTTTATGCTGTTCTGATTTCTACATCACTATTCTTACTTCTTCTCCTATATTCATCTTTAATACTGTATGGCCAAGGAGCCTAGTGCAGTGCCAGTACGCCCACAGACACCTTCCTTGGATTCCACCAAGCTTTATGCCACACCTGATTTTATATATTCTCAGATTCTTTCAGGTGAATAAAAACTACATGGAAGCTAGCCTGCTGAGAAGCAAAGTACCAGCCTCAAGCATACTTCTAGGCTTGATACATATCTTGGAAGCATTCTTATTGCTCCATGTATCTGAGCGCCAAGAAGCTTCTTCAGTCTGAGCAAAGTTAGTAAGGGAATCCTTAAATATGTTTCTAGGGTGGCAAGGTCACACAGCCACCCTAGAAACATATTTAAGGATTCCCTTACTAACTTTGCTCAGACTGAAGAAGCTTCTTGGATAAGGAGCGAAACGTTTCCACTGAGAAAATAGAAATCTAGTTGACATGATTCAAGCTACAGACTTGGTGTTTAGAGTTTTGTCTCCTAAGTGGACTGGAGAAATCACTGAATAATTAGGGAATCCTAGTGGAGGTGCAGTTTATTTCTTTGCACAGCTGTTATACAAACTGTACTAGCTTTTCAAAAAGGTTCTTAATGCTAGGTCGATTGCCTTCACTGACATTTTTATTACTGTTGTTATTTTTTTTCAGCTGTGTCCCACCTTTCCAGCCCTAGGATACTCAAGACAACTAAATAGTACAGTATATCTGTGTTTATGCTTTGAAACTCAGATAAGAAATACAAAAGCAACAGCTACAATTTATTACTAATGCAGTTCAAAAAGCCTTGTTGTATAGAAAAATCTGGACTCTTTTCCTAAAGGCAGAGTTGTGTGTTACACAGCTCAGGAGCAACACATGAAAAAGTTGTTTCTGAAATTGGCAAGATCTTTCATTGTCAGCTTTATTGCTTGGACTTGTTCATGCTGGACCAAGCAATCCCTTTAGTAGTGAGGCAATAAGACTGCAAGGGTTAGAACCAACATTATGAACTGAATTGGCAGCAATCTGTACATCTCTTTCAACTCGGGCATAATGTGAATCTTGCAGGGTTAGATTTTTTTTTGCCTTAACTAGGTTTTGGTGCCATTAATTCATTAGAGAAAGCTTTTGGGTATACAGGTAATCAGGGGTTATCACCAGAGCTTCCAGGAAACAGAAAATCCTTGAACTCATCTTTGAGTCATGATTAAATACAAAGAGTTAAAGCCCAATTCTTTCCTAAGCCTTGTTATTGGAAAAGCACCAAACATCATTCTTGCAGAACTTTCATACATGGTGAGAGATCTTTGGCTTTTGAATCAATTCCAGGGTACAAAGAGTAATGTAAAACCTAGCCCCAGAGCAAAGGCACTCTCACTTTTTGACCTAGCTTTTAGTTGTTGTATGGGTGGGTGGGTGTGGGGAGATGCATATAATATTGAAACAGCTGCTAGAACTATTAAGAGCAAATGAAGCCAGTATTTCGCATGTAAGAAATTATACTGAGGCTGGAGCAGTAAACTATATCTCGTATTTTAATTAGGTTTTTTTTTTCCTGTAGGGTTTCCTGTTATTCTCCACTTTAATTTAAAATCTCCATGTTACTTGCTGGGTGAAAATTGCAAATGGAAATAAACTCTACACAACATGCCTATTATTTTATTTTTTAAACAGAAAATTGCATTTGAGATTTAAATTACTGGATATATTTTGCACGCATTTTGTCTCTAAACCAATTATACACAGCATATCACTAAATTTGAAATATTCAGCTAAACTCCTATATTCTGCACAAGGGAGGTGCTGAAAAGTTCAGCCTGCCCTATGTAAATGTTTTAAATAGAATCTCTTAAGCTGATTGGAAGGAGATTTAAAACAAAGGAAAAGTAACACCTCTTGACTCCTTGCATATTTAACTTGTGGAATTCATCACCCGAAGAGGTGGTGATGGTCACTCATTTGAATGGCTTTAAAGGGGGGTTGGATAAATTAATGGAGGACAGATCACTTTGTGGACTATTCCTATTGGAGCTTGAAAATTATTTGCCAGAAGTACTTTGGAGTTTGCTTGAGCACAACAGCTTAAATCCCTGCTATTCAGGAAAACAGCCCAATTTTTTCAAGCTTCTGCATGAGATTAAAAAAACGTGAACCATCAGTGTGATCTACTGCTAAAAAAGCAAATGCCATTTTGGAGTGTATTAATAGGGGCATAGAGTCCATATCACAGGAACTGTCTCTCTCTGCTCTGTCTTGATTGATTGATTGATTGATTGATTGATTACAGTATGTGCAACCAAGTCAGTGACAACCCTTAGCAACCACATAGAGAGATTTTTTTCCAGGAGGATCTGCCCCTAATCTGGTCCTTCAGATGAAGGTGGTGTACCCATTGCCACTTTAATTGAGTCCATCCACCTTGCTGCTGGTTGTCCTCTTCTCTTTCCTTCCACCCTTTCCAGCATTATAAACTTCTCCAGAGAGCTACAGTATGTCTTTGCATAATGTGTCCTAATTGGCTAATTTGAGCCTGGTCATTTGTGCCTCAAGTGAGAACTCTGGGTTGATTTGTTTGATGATCCATTTGTTTGTTGTCTTGCCTGTGCACAATATGGAATGAGGTTTCCCCTGAGATTTGAAAGGCCCCCACCCTACTGCTCCAGCAAAGGAGATCGTTACCTTGTCGTGGTGCTGGAGCTTGAGCACCTCAATGAAACCATGAGCTAAACCGTGAAGGGACACCCAAGACGGGAAGGTCGTGGCAGAGAGGTCAGACTAAATACGATCCCTGGGGAAGGTAATGGCAACCCACCCCAGTATTCTTGCCATGAAAACTAAATGGATCAGTACAACCAAAGATATGTCGGTATACCATCGGAAGATGGGACTCCCAGGTCGGAAGATGGTCAAAATGCTACTGGGGAGGAACAGAGGATACGTTCAACTAGCCCCAGATGTGATGACGCAGCTAGTTCAAAGCCGAAAGGACGGCTAGCGGCCGACGGTGCTGGTGGTGAACGACGAATCCGATGTTCTAAAGATCAACACACCATAGGAACCTGGAATGTAAGATCTATGAGCCAGGGCAAATTGGATGTGGTTATTGGTGAGATGTCAAGATTAAATATAGACATTTTAGGTGTCAGTGAACTGAAATGGACTGGGATGGGCCACTTCACATCAGATGACCACCAGATCTACTACTGTGGACAAGAGGACCACAGAAGAAATGGAGTAGCCTTCATAATTAATAATAAAGTGGCTAAAGCAGTGCTTGGATACAATCCATAAAACGATAGAATGATCTCAATTCGAATTCAGGGTAAGCCATTTAACATCACAGTGATCCAAATATACGCCCCAACCACAGATGCTGAAGAAGCAGAAGTAGATCAGTTCTATGAGGATCTGCAGCACCTACTGGATAATACACCAAAAAGAGATGTTATTTTCATTGCAGGAGACTGGAATGCTAAGGTGGGTAGTCAGACGACACCTGGAATTACAGGCAAGCATGGTCTGGGAGAACAAAATGAAGCAGGACATAGGCTGATAGAATTTTGCCAAGACAACTCACTGTGCGTAACAAACACTCTCTTCCAACAACCTAAAAGACGACTTTATACATGGACTTCACCAGATGGTCGACACCAAAATCAGATTGACTACATCCTTTGCAGCCAAAGGTGGCGGACATCTATACAGTCGGTAAAAACAAGACCTGGAGCTGACTGTAGTTCAGATCACGAACTTCTTATTGCAAAATTTAGAACCAGACTAAAGAGAATAGGGAAGACCCACAGATCAGTTAGATATGAGCTCACTAATATTCCTAAGGAATATGCAGTGGAGGTGAAGAATAGATTTAAGGGACTAGATTTAGTAGATAGGGTCCCGGAAGAACTATGGACAGAAGTTCGCAACATTGTTCAGGAGGCGGCAACAAAAAACGTCCCAAAGAAAAAGAAAACCAAGAAGGCAAGATGGCTGTCTGCTGAAACACTGGAAGTAGCCCAAGAAAGAAGAAAAGCAAAAGGCAACAGAGATAGGGGGAGATATGCCCAATTAAATGCAAAATTCCAGAGGTTAGCCAGAAGAGATAAGGAATTATTTTTAAACAAGCAATGTGCGGAAGTGGAAGAAGACAATAGAATAGGAAGGACAAGAGACCTCTTCCAGAAAATTAGAAACATCGGAGGTAAATTCCAGGCAAAAATGGGTATGATCAAAAACAAAAATGTTAAGGACCTAACAGAAGCAGAAGAGATCAAGAAAAGGTGGCAAGAATATACGGAAGATCTGTATAGGAAGGATAATAATATTGGAGATAGCTTTGACGGTGTGGTCAGTGAGTTAGAGCCAGACATCCTGAAGAGTGAGGTTGAATGGGCCTTAAGAAGCATTGCTAATAACAAGGCAGCAGGAGATGACGGTATCCCAGCTGAACTGTTTAAAATCTTGCAAGATGATGCTGTCAAGGTGATGCATGCCATATGCCAGCAAATTTGGAAAACACAAGAATGGCCATCAGATTGGAAAAGATCAACTTATATCCCCATACCAAAAAAGGGAAGCACTAAAGAATGTTCAAACTATCGAACAGTGGCACTTATTTCACATGCCAGTAAGGTAATGCTCAAGATCCTGCAAGGTAGACTCCAGCAATTCATGGAGCGAGAATTGCCAGATGTACAAGCTGGGTTTAGAAAAGGCAGAGGAACTAGAGACCAAATTGCCAATATCCTCTGGATAATGGAGAAAGCCAGGGAGTTTCAGAAAAATATCTATTTTTGTTTTATTGACTATTCTAAAGCCTTTGACTGTGTGGATCATAACAAATTGTGGCAAGTTCTTGGTGGTATGGGGATACCAAGTCATCTTGTCTGCCTCCTGAGGAATCTGTATAACGACCAAGTAGCAACGGTAAGAACAGAGCACGGAACAACGGACTGGTTTAAGATTGGGAAAGGAGTACGGCAGGGTTGTATACTCTCACCCTACCTATTCAACCTGTACGCAGAACACATCATGCGACATGCTGGGCTTGAGGAATCCAAGGCTGGAGTTAAAATCGCTGGAAGAAACATTAACAATCTCAGATATGCAGATGATACCACTTTGATGGCTGAAAGCGAGGAGGAGTTGAGGAACCTTATGACGAAGGTGAAAGAAGAAAGTGCAAAAGCTGGGTTGCAGTTAAACCTAAAAAAAACAACAAGATTATGGCAACCAGCTTGATTGATGACTGGCAAATAGAGGGAGAAAAAATGGAGGCAGTGACAGACTTTGTATTTCTAGGCGCAAAGATTACTGCAGACGCTGACTGCAGCCAGGAAATCAGAAGATGTCTACTTCTTGGGAGGAGAGCAATGGCAAATCTTGATAAAATAGTTAAGAGCAGAGACATCACACTGACAACAAAGGTCCGCATAGTTAAAGCAATGGTATTCCCTGTAGTAACCTATGGCTGCGAGAGCTGGACCATAAGGAAGGCTGAGCAAAGGAAGATAGATGCTTTTGAACTGTGGTGTTGGAGGAAAATTCTGAGAGTGCCTTGGACTGCAAGAAGATCAAACCAGTCCATACTCCAGGAAATCAAGCCAGACTGCTCACTTGAGGGAATGATATTAAAGGCAAAACTGAAGTACTTTGGCCACATAATGAGAAGACAGGATACCCTGGAGAAGAAGCTGATGCTAGGGAAAGTGGAAGGCAAAAGGAAGAGGGGCCGACCAAGGGCAAGATGGATGGATGATATTCTGGAGGTGACGGACTCAACCATGGGGAAGCTGGGGATGGTGATGGCCGACAGGAAGCTCTGGCGTGGGCTGGTCCATGAAGTCACGAAGAGTCGGAAACGACTGAACGAATAAACAACAACCACCCTACTGGTGGTTCTACTTTTACTAAAAATGATGCTCTAAATTATCAGTTTCAACCAAAGGAAATAAGAAATTTCCACAAAGCTGCTTCAAGTCTTTCTTATAGAAAAAACACACACACACACACACACACACACACACACACACACGTTACTTCATTACACAGAAGATGCTTCCTGTTGCCACAGCAAGTAAAGTGGTTTGACAGAAGTCCAGGAACCGTGTTCAGCATGCTTTCCCAATTTTGTTTTATAAAACTGAGAGGAACAGTGTACCACAACTAACAAGCTGAGTGAAACATTCCTTCTTGTTAGAAATTATGTGTTCTCAGAAACCTTTGAGTGGGCTTATATTTCTGGGTAGTTTCCCCTCCAGACAATTACTCCTCCACAGTGATATCTTTCAAAATATGTTCTCCGCAGGGCTGAAATATTAACTTTGTTAGTTACAGAATGAACATGTACAGAGCTTTGTAATGACAGCTGCCTGATCGTTTCCTGTGCAATTTCATATAAGCAGTGCATTTTGCTTCTGCATTTAACAATTTGCCCTTCTCACCATCTTTCAGGCATCACCTGCAATGGCATGAGAAAGGTTCCATGGCGTGAGCTCTCCCAAGATCAGCCCAGCTTGTCAGTTGAACTTTTGATTAACATTCCACTGATCTTAATGAGCTTAGGAGCAGATGGAGCTACAGAGTATGGAGATACCTCACTGAATAATTCAAATGTGAGCATTCATGACATCATCAAACAGGTGTCCCCTTTTAAATCAACCTAACCTGTATTCAGCAAGGACAGTCAAGATGGGAATATGAAATGTTTCTGCATAGCAATTGAGCTATTATATTGAGGGGCCAGAAAATGTAAGCGCTTTGCATTTACAAATGCATTCATTCATCCAGATTAGGTATATTAGGTATATTTTTATAAGAGGACTTATACTAAAATTAATCATAGCAAGTCAGCCAAGTGGTGAGTTACTACATCAGTATTTTGGATAACTAAGATCTAAATAATTCATATTCACTTAAATATTAAACATTTGCAAATACTATTATAGGCTTTAGTGATGCTTCTAAAAGTTATTGTAACTGTACATTTGGTGTTCTACAGAGAATTTCTTTACAGTGGGCCTCTCCAAATTATTTTTTTTTATAGATTAAGCCAATTGTGTGCCTTCTGATGCAAGTGGTTCTAAGCAGTGGATAACTTCTATGCCAAGAAATAAAGCAAAAACAATGAACGTATTGAGCTCCTTCCTTTAATGTGGCAGCTCATTCATTTCAGTTATGTAAGAAATGGCTATCAAGCCCCAGGTGGGGTCAGGCAATGGATTAGTTTAGGACAAGCAAATGCTAAGGGTTTTTTTTTCCAAGCTAAAGGCTGCCTTTGGCTTTTAAATAACATAACAGAGGCTGCGTGCCAAAAAGTGAGCAAGGCCAGGACAAAGAAATAGATGGGGTCATGGCAGCAATTCAACTTTCATTAAAATGAAATGGAATTAATTATATATAGTTAATATGATTATCCCCATGTACAGTATTTAATAATTTTCCCTTTGGTCCAAAGTGCCTGCAGGGAGAGGCATGAGAAAGTGGGTCAGAAAAGCCAAGATGATGGCGATAACCATGCAATCCAAGCCCAAGCCCTTTTTCTCGCATTAAAAGCTGCAGTTCAGCAAACAGCAGAGCCAGGAAGAAAACATGTCAACATAAAGCTTTTGAGCTCTAGCAGGTACTCTCAGTCACATTAACAGTGTAAGAAGAATCTTCTTCTCTTCATTGTCCGTATTAACTTTATAGCTGTACTCAGACATTTAGCGAGAGCTTCTTCCAAGAGTGATGGGACACTGATCTTTTCAGTTATGGCCCTCACTTTATGGGACAGCATACCCACTGGAGTTCATTCAGCCCCCACCCAGTTGTTTTTTCATAAAGCAACAAAACTGCTTTTGTCCGGAGGGATGTTTAGTCCCCAGCGGTGCTGTGGGCTGTCTTTTGTTTCGTTTTACTGGATTTTGCATTTTGATTTATATCTTTTAGGTTAATTGGAAGCTAGGGGTTTTATTGAGAGGGTTTGAGGGATGAATATGATATTTTTATGTTTTTATTGCATTTTATCATTGTATATTGCCTGGGATTGTTTGATTGGGTGTTACACACTTTTTTAATCTATCTATCTATCTATCTATCTATCTATCTATCTATCTATCTATCTATCTATCATATTTATATCCTGCCCATCTCCCTCTCAAGGAGATCTGTTCTCAGACTGAAAATGGCTGTCACCAGGAGCCGTCAAGCAATTTGTACTGATTGGGCACATCAGAGGTTTGGCTAGCTGACATAGGATTGGGGTGGTGTCTCCTTAAATTGTCCTGTTCCCCTTACTCCCACTGAGCCAATATATGAATGAAAAGACAGCATGGGTTATTTGTATCTCTTTCTTTGGTAATTTTAAGTCTGGGAATTATCTGTTGTAAAGGAAAAGAAGCAGTTAGGTGCTTGGTAGTAAACTTGCCTACAACAAAACAAGGCCATAAGTCAACAGTGGAATTTGCACTGTATGTGTTAAATATAAGGTTCAGGTCGCTTGAATCCAATGAACTCTTGTGGCAAGGTTGGGAATGACTTCTGCTGGCAGTTAGTATAAACAATCTGGTGCTGGGAGGGTCATTGGGTTGGCTTTGGTTAAGCCATCCCTTTATGCCTGCAAGTTGGCACTGCAAGATTCCTGCAACAGCTCCTGCAAAAGTCAACTAAGGGCTTGGCTTGTCTTCATATCCAAAAGGAGATAATGAACAAAAAGATAGATGAATGCTTAAGTAGGATTAATTTTCACATGATTTGAGTTTGTTTATTTCTTTAATTTCTGTCCAAATTCATCCATTGGGCTCAGAGGGGGCTACGGAGGTTATTCTTAAATGTGAGTAGCTCTATTCAGTGTGGACTTGCAAGCTTATGCAATGAAAAAAGTTGGGATGGGAGGAGGAGAAGACAAATGAACTGTGACACTGCACTCTAAGAACAAATGAAACCCTAAGATAACAACACAAAGAATGGCCCCCTAAACCCTTTCCAAGTGCAGGCTTCAGTTCTGGCAGCTGCCTGCTAACTATTTGTTTGTTAAGGAAAGTGGGAAGGGTGACAGTTTTTCTGAGGCTTCACATAAGAGACTGATGGCTGTTTGCAACTAAGCTCCTTACTCTGTAGCCAATCCTCTGGCAAAGGTGCTTTTCAATTTATTTCATTTAGTAAAAGTATATTTATCAGGCCGTGCAACTCTTCAAAAGGGTCCTTGGTCAGTTGTTCAAAAGAAGTGCTGCTTCAGCTGAACCTATAATGCAAACTAGTGCCCCACTTGTAACCAGTGGAATAGTGCGACTCCCCAATGCAGCAAGGGTGGGTTTTGCACCTGCACAGGGAATGCCTGTGTGCACAGCGCATGCGTCAAAGCCACAGCTGGCAAGAGAGAGCAAAGTGCCTCAAACAGGACCTCACCGAAGTGGATTGCCCGGACCTTTGTTTGGCTTTCATTCTTTTTTCAGATTCTTTTGACAAGAATGAAAAAAATAAATAAATGGGAAGCTGGCACAGTGAAGAGCCAAGCATCAGGTCTAGTGCCAGTCACGCCTCTGGGCCCTCTGGAGGTTGTAGAGACATTCCTACCAAACAAAATTAGGGTGATGTGCTGACCTAGTTATTATTTTGGAAATTAGCGTACCTGCCCAGAAATATGCAAAGCTAAGTTAGGGAATAATAGGAAAAGTAGGGGCGCAGATGGGATGCCAAGGGGCAATGTCAGCAGCTGGCCTTCTGATTAATGGTTGTTTTAAAACATGACAGCCAGTTTATGATAGCATCTACAACATTCATTTATTTATTTTATTTATTTATTCGATTTATATAGCAGCCCATCTCACTTTTACCTGACTCTAGGCGGCTTACAATAAAACAAATAAAAACACAAAATACGTAATACATAGTATAAAACAAAAATAAAAACACAAAAATAAAAAATGTATCCTTAATTCTAAAGTTGCCCTTTGCTCTGAAAGGTCGGCTATCCCTGATTTAAGCCAGCTCGTTTTCTCTTCCGTGGTGTTACCACTGCTTAGCTTGAACATCTTCTACGAAACCTTTTGTGAGGCATCTCCCTTGTCACAAGAGTTAAAAGACCAAACAGTACCGAGACTCTGCTGCACGTTATTTATAAAACAGGATACCAGAGAGAGCAGATTAGTTCCATACGAATTGTTTCTTTTATTTTTGTTCTGTGTTTTTACGCTTGTACTTTCGCTCACCTGAAAGTGCTTTTTATGCTTTATTGTCATCTCATAATGCCAGTCTTTATAGCTTAAGAAACTCCATTGGTTCCTTTGGTATGTTTTTTAGCCCTACCCCTGGGCTAGCAGGAAATGAGCCCAACAAATTTCTGTCACTTTTGTGCCACTGAGCTTTGTTTCCTTTTCCATAATTCTCAATATTTTAAGGCACATTATCTTCCAGTCTTCAATCCACTCTCAGTAGCTTTATTAATAACTACATTTTCACATCACTGCCCACATGACATCAGAACACAACAATATAAGAAGGGCCAAGTTGGCTCAGAATCAAGATCTAGCTAGTCCTTTCCTCTGTTCCCACAGGTGCTGAGGAATATTCCAGAAGCAGGAGGGACACTCAGCAGCAGTGCACTTTTCCATATGGCCCACATGGAACATATGTTGAGAGACATACTGCCTTGAACATGGAAGTAACATACAATAACACAGCACCATTACCAGTCCACATCACCATTCTATTACCCAGTCCTTTCAAGGTGTTTTGAAGTCATCTGTGTCATGGGCTTCATTCCTACTAACCTTAAAACACTGAAAACAGGTAGAAAGACAGGTAGAAAAACAGGTAGAAAAAGATAAATTCTCCTCAGGTCAAGCTCTACTCCTGGTGACTTTATGGAGACATCATCATCATCATCATCATCATCATCATCATCATCATCATCATTGAAGGTTACAGAAGTGATTTGCTATTGCCTTCTGCTGGGTTCTTTTTTAACCGTCTAATCTAGCCTACAGTCCTAATAGGTTTGGTGATCTTCCTTCTAAGTAGTAACCAAATTTGACCCTGTTTAGCTTTTCATGATTAATAAAGGTCAGGGGAGTGTGACACTTGCCCATCAATAAAACAAAGATTCTCTCATCCTCACGGCACACATGGATGAGAAAAAATAAATGGCTAGCTGAGCTCAAACAAACAAACATTCAGCTTGGCTGCCTAAGGATGAAAAGTTGTCTGAGGCACCATCAACAGATTGGTGTATATGCTGTATGTGGAAGGCAGCTAAGTAGATACTGAAGGAAATGGCCTTCTCGAGCCCATCTACTCACTCTCCTCAATAATTTTGTGTCATTAGTCAAACTAGCTAACAGATAATGAAAAACCACACCATTGGACCACCTCAAATGTAAGTCTACACGTTCTCCAAGTATTTGCATACCACAATGATACTCACTTCAGGTTACCTTGTGCAGCCTATTGCAGTACAAAAAAGTAGCTTTAGAAAATTAACTAGTTACCCAAATTAGTCACATACATGAGCAGCAGAGTTAACAGTTGCACTGAATGTGAAAGTAGCCCAGTGCAAGAACATTTCTTTACACATGGAAATGGTGAAATAATTACATCAAGAACACTGTTTTGAATTGGGATATACTGTATATGATGTGTACCCATGATTCTGAGCTACTGCTCAGAGGTATGGGCAGCTTTCCCAATGCCTTTGTTTGTTTGTTTGTTTGTTTGTTTGTTTACTGGATGTATGGCCATGCTTCTGATCTCATTGCCTGGCTTGCAAGAGGCTTAGCACATGATTAACTTGGCACCATTCTCTCAAATTAAGAGTTTAATTATCGTAAAATATATTGTCCCTCCATTTCATTCTCAGTGTAGGGTAGAGTATGTGTTTCTTTTGTTTCATATATCATTGTTTCTTAAATTCTCTCATGGGTTTTTTGAAAACCCCTTTATCCCACTAAAAATAGGTTGAAAGCAATGAGTTTTGCCAAGTGGTTATTCTGTTCTAGCTCTGTTTTCTATCTTTCCCATTTTATATTGTTTCTATCCCACAATTTCTTAGATAATATGTGATGCAATCTCAAAGTGACCTCATTATAGCAAGATCAATTAAAAGTATAATAAAACTGCAGATAGCAAAATAGTAAAACAGTGGAAGCAGTTTGAAAAACAATATAAAAGCAAATAAATCCAAGTAAATCTTAACTGAAGATTTTCTTAACTGAAAATTGCCTGCTTGATAAAACTGTCTTGATGCTCATTTGAACCTGGAGAATGGGAGAGCCAATAATATATTTTTGGATAAATTACTTTCTAATCTGCAAGCCAGTTGTTTCATTATATTTGTGGCTGATTCAGATAGTAAAAACTCTTTACTAAATAGTAATAATAATAAAATATATATATTTTATTAATTTATTGTAAACCGCCCAGAGTCCCTCCTCTGGGGGGAGATGGGCGGTGATATAAATTTTATAAACAAACAAACAAACAAACAAATAAAATAAATAAATAAATAAATAAATAAATAAAAACAACAATAATAATAAAAAAGACCCCTGTCTGAAACTCTAGAGCAGGGCTTTCCAAAGTTTTTCCCGCGGCGACACACCAACCGGTGTTGGTGTGTCGCCGCGGGAAAACCCGGAAGTGCCGTCCTTGCGGCAGCGCGCAAAAACCCGGAAGCGCTGCTGCCGCTTTTAGGTTTTGTGCGCTGCAGTTGGTGTGTCGCCGCGGGAAAACCCGGAAGCGCTGATGATGATCAGCGCTTCCGAGTTGTGTGGCGACACACCAGACTGTGTGTGGTGACACACTTTTGTGTCGCGACACACAGTTTGGAAAGCTCTGCTCTAGAGCATGGCTGGCTGGGGAATTCTGGGGGTTGAAGTCCACACATCTGAAAGCTGCCAAGGCTGAGAAACACTGCTCTAGAGTAAATGTTTGAGCATCATTTCTAAAAATAACCTGCAACCAGCCAAAATGTGTGTGTGTGTGTGTTTGTGTGTGTGTATGTGTGTGTGTGTGTGTGTGAGAGAGAGAGAGTGTGTGTGTGTGTTTGTTCTAGTGGTTAAGGCAATGGGCTAGAAACCAGGAGACTGAGAGTTCTAGTCCCGCCTCAGGCATGAAATGTGGCTGGGTGACCTTGGGCCAGTCACTCTCTCAGCCCAACTCACCTCACAGGGTGGCTGTTGTGGGGAAAATAGGAGGAGGAAGGAGTATTAGGTATGTTCGCTGCCTTGAGTTATTTATAAAATTAATAAAGGCAGGATAGAAAATAAATAAATAAATAAATAAACAAACAAACAAAGAAACAAATAAATAAATGGTAAGATTTTGCAAAAGAAGCCACAATCTCATACGGTCTCATGCAAATTTCAAAATATATGAAATCTCACAGTGTTTAATTGTTCTCTCTTGAGATTTGTAAATTCTTGTATGAGATCACTGAAAACATGTGAGATACAATGATTTCATGAAATTTGAGCCTATTAAGAAATGTCATATGCTTTTTGATCTTCCAGCCCCCAAAACGTTGCCGACTCCTGGATAACATGGTCTGATCTGGTACAGGGCAGCTTCCTATATTCCTAAGTTTTTAAGGCCCAGCTTGAAATAGCAAAGTATAAAAAATGGAGGAGTGTACAGAGCAGCAACCTTGTTTTCCATATGGTGAAAACATAACACGACTGTAATCCTAAGCACCTGAAAACTGATGGGAGTTACTCATTTAATGTGGAAAAGTTTAGGCTGCCAGATGAATAAATCATACTGATCAATGCTTAATGTTTCTCTGAGTTCTCTAAATTACCTTATCCTTGTCCAGTCTGTCACTTTAGCCCAGTGCTATCTACTCTGCCTAGCAGCTTCTCTTTAAGACCTTAGGCATGGCTTTGAAAGCATCTGTTTATTTGGATTTGAGAATTTAGGAACTGTATCTATGACTTTTTGCAGACAAAACACATGCTTGACTACTGAGATATGGTCCCTCCCCTCAGTGATATTGATACCATAATCAAACCTGCCTAAGCTGCAAGAAGGAAGTCTCTGTTGCCATAGAAACTTTATATGTATAAAAAAATCACTCAACACTTTATGTATCAAAATCTGGAAAAGGGCTTATCTTTCTGGGGTAGTGACATTTTTGTCATTCTTCCTCCACAATTATTTATATAAGCAATAAACCCATTTTTTTTTAAAAAAAGGATGCATTATTCTCCACAGTAATTAAAATCTAAATATAAGGTTTTGAGTTTTGTGATGGGATGCGATTAACTTTGCTTCATAGTAATTTTCTCTGGTCAGTCAAGAGATGAATGAGAAAAAAACAATGCCCTGGTTGCTAAGACACCTTGTGTCATGAGGAAAAAATATACATCCCTGATGGTTTTCTTAGTATATCCACAAGATAAGTTTTGGACCTCTGGGGAACCCGCATAAACAGCCAAGCCCAGTGGCAGATATTTCATGGTATACATCTATATTTGGCTTGAGAAAGAATTCGAGCATAAGCATTTCTAAGCAAATCAGTTCATAAAACAGAGTTGAAAGGAAAAGTTTGTACATCAAAGTTTCTTTCAACTCTGTAGCTTGAATCATGTCAACTGGATTTCTATTTTCTCAGTGGAAACGTTTCGCTCCTTATCCAAGGAGCTTCTTCAGTCTGAGCAAAGTTAGTAAGGGAATCCTTAAATATGTTTCTAGGGTGGCTGTGTGACCTTGCACCTGGGGCTAGGTCATGGTTATTTGAGATGTTTATTTCTAAGTCCCTTTATCATCCAAAGGAGGATCGTTAAGATTACCATGCTGCTGTTGAGCTTGTGAAATGGTAGTAGTAATAGTGTATACCTTTTTTGTATTGGGCTGATCAGATAAGGGAAATGCTGACTCACCGGAAGTGACGTCATAGTCCCTCCCCCCCCCTCCCATGATCCTCTGCGTGTTAGCCACCCCTCCCATCATGCAATGCGTGTTTTGCCGGAAGTGACGTGTCAGCCACCCCTCCCTGGACCAGCCGCATGTTTTGCCGGAAGTGGAGTGTGCCCCACCCCCACCCGCGTGCTAACCCAAGGCATGCCCAGGCATGCCCATGACCACATGTCTGTGAGGGAAGGGGTGGTTGCCTCAACTCCACACTGCCTGTGTTTAAAGCCTTATCAGTTTCTAAGCAGAAGAAAGAGAAAAGCGGGGGGGCAATGCTTTTTCAAAAGGGGAAAAAGTTTTTCTTTCCTTAAGCCTGGCTGCAGGAGTTAAAATGCCACGGCTGGCATAGATGGCCAGGCCTGATTAGGAGGGAAGCATTTTTTAAAAGCAGGGTTTTCTTCTTCTCCACACATGCCAAACTGTTTTTAAAAGCCCAGGGGTAGGCAGCTTTCCTTTTCCCTAAGCAGGCAGTCACCCTGAAGGAAAATGTTTATAAGCATTTCTAATGCAGCAGTAAACAAGGAAGGGTCTAAACAAGGTTTAACATAAGTAAACACCGGGGTCTTTGTACTCACATGGGGATCTGGAGGTGTTAGGCAGACATAACAGCCCAGTTCTTAAGAGGAAACTTTTTTTAAAAAGCCGAGGTTTCTCCTGCACACAGCCACAAGTCCCGATACGGGCAGCTTGACTGACAGGAAGTCGCATGCAACAGCAAAGGCCTGAGGGGAAGGGGCACCCCCCACTCCAGCCAGCTCCTAGATCTCATTGGAGTAGCCCTTGCAATGTCCAGCTCGCTGGCTGATAGCAGAAACTGCTGGCAGCAGGAGTTGAAATGGCATTTTTAGCCTCAAAAATGAGCCTGCACACCAGGCCTAGATTTACAGTTCTGAATGTGGAAAATTAGGCTTTAAATGCACAAAGTGTTGCCCTTAAGCAGAAACTGTGCCCAGGCTGAGGAAAAAAGAAACCTGTAAGGGGCCAGGAGAAAACTGGTTATTAAAAGCACAACAGAAAAAAGAGAAAAAACATGGGTATGTGCATGTTCAGGCATGTCCGCAGGCGTGGCTGTGACACGCGGTGTACACGTGACAGGGGCAAGGCTATGCCCAGGCATGTCTCCACAGCTTTTCAGGCTATATACAGATACATCGTTAAGTAGCGGTGCCCATTTGAAAAATACAGACACGTGCTTTGAAGATGGCAAACTCCGAAGCCCATCTGTTTGAAGACAGCTTAACGCCAAAGCCGCCAAAACGAAAATTTAGGGCAAGGAAAACGTCCGAAGCTCCTGGACCGAGCGACCTATTTGAGGAAAACGCTCAAGACGCATGTCTAATACCATGTTACTGTAGATTTTGTGCCTCAGATGGTGAGTTAAACATTGAAAATTAAGAAAAACACTAATTTAATTAGATAAAATTGCGAGTCTAATCCAGACTTATACTCTTTTCTTTAAGAAACAACATATCCATATGATTCGACCGTCGTACAGATTCTGAGAGCCTGTGTGATAAAAGTATTGCATCATTGTTTCATGGGGTGCATGCAAGCAGGAGGAGATCAGGTGGATTCCCGGCCACCCACCGAGGAAGAGCTTCTTAAGGCCTTATGCCCCAGAATATCGAGGGGCGAGATCCTATGGGTCATTATGAACATAGCGTGTAAGCTAGAGAAATTATATGTGACATGTGATACCCTTGATGAGCTTGTGGAATTCATGGAGTATATTGAGAGCAGTCCTAAGCCACAAGATATAATGGCGAAAATTGGTTCTGAATTACCAGTGGCTTTGAAGAGGCTTATTTGTCAAAATGTAACAACTATTAATTACCAGAAACTGTTAACCTCTACCCAAGGATTGTAATAATAAAATATTTTTACAAATAACACGTTGCCTGTTTTTCTTTCGCTGTCTGATAGCAGTAACTGCTGGCAGGATGAGTTAAAATGGCGTTTTTAGCCTCAAAATGAGAATGCACTCAGGGAGAAAGCAGAAAAAAGAGAAAAACATGGGGTATGGACATGTTCAGGCATGTCCGCAGGCGTGGCGGGAGAGCGCCGTATCAGGCTGCGACACGCGGGTAACACGTGACGGGGCAAGGCTATGACCAGGCAAACCTCCGCCACATTTCAGGCTATATACAGACCTGTCTTTTCCTTGAGAGTCAATGGACACAACTTTTTGTATTTACTATATTTTGGCATATTTAATTTTCTCCAGCGGCCGAGGCTCAACCAAATCCCAGGCAGAGAAAAGGTTTCTCTTTTGAAGAAACATGGCAAGAGCTGCTTCAAAAAATTTTAATAGAAAAATAGCGAAACCTAGTGCCGTATGCTCTAGCACAAGGCCGGTGCCAGTAGAATGCAACAAACTCTGTTGTCAGGATTTTGGTGAAGAAAACAAAGAAAATTTTATATTCAGACCTGTTTTGTATGGTTGCGGTATGGCATGTTGTGCCTTTACTGATGAGGCGGAGAGCGAAACAGAAGACTTCCCTTGTGATACTTACCGGGCAGCGTGTGAAATGGTGAGCTCCGCACCAACACCTTCCAGCAGTGGTAAGTAAATATGTTTTTATTGATGACAATGTAAATGTTGACGGGGCCCAGTTAGGGGTGCTAATAGGTTATGTTTTATATTTTACAGTACCTGAGTTACCAAGTCCTAGAAAGCAAAGATACCGAAGGAGGGCCGTATCGTATACCGGCGGCCGCACATCTTCTGACGATTTATCTGCTCCTGAACATGACAACACCTGTAAATTATGCGAAGACCTGTTAGAATGTGGCAAAGGGCGCTGTTGGGAGGGTACAGATGAATCAGGGTTTTATGGCTCTTTATCTTCTTCTTCTTCTTCTTCTTCTTCTTCTGATGATGATGATGATGATGAGGGATATGTTTCCGGATCCCTAGACAACCTCTCTCAAAGCTGTATCACCAATAAAGCATTGTATTAAAGACAAAGTGTGATCATTTTGCCACAGACCCTTCGTCATAATGAGGTATGAAAATATTCTAAAAGAGATCTATTACACACCGGGTAGGGTAGGGAGCTATGCTGGGGTAAACCCACTTTTTCAGGAGGGAAGAAAACATGATAAAAACCTGTCCATGAAGCAAGTCAAGACATGGTTGTCAGGACAAGATGCTTATGTGCTTCATAAACCGGCAAGAATTAATTTCCCTCGAAATAAAACAGTGGTGTCGGGTATAGATCAGCAATGGCAGGCCGATCTCATAGACGTGTCCAAATTTTCTAAGGAAAACCATGGAAAAAAGTTCATCTTAACAGTCATTGATGTGTTGTCTAAATATGCATGGGCATACCCTCTGACTGATAAGTCGGGGAGCGAGGTTGCTGCCGCCTTCCAGAATATCTTTGAAACAGGCCGGGCACCCCGAAAAATACAGACAGATGCCGGCAAAGAGTTCTTAAATACGCCTCTGAAGAAACTTTTAGCACGTTATGGTATTCAGCATTTTGTCACTCATAGTGAGACTAAAGCTGCCGTTATAGAGAGGTTTAATCGGACCCTAAAAAATAAACTCTGGAGATACTTCACAGCTAGAAACACCCACCGGTACGTAGACATCTTGGCAGCCGTTCTTCAAGGTTACAATGACACGTACCACCGTAGCATCCGGACTGCTCCTAGCACTGTAAATTTGTCTAATGAAAGGGTTGTATGGTTAAGACTGTATGGAGATATTTTAAAAAGTAAAAGAAAGGAAAAACATCTTAAGGTGGGGGATCACGTCAGGATATCCAGACTGAAGGGAAAATTTGAAAAGGGCTACCAGCAAACCTACACGGATGAAATATTCATCATCAAAGAACTGTTAACAAGAGGGGAAAGAGGGGTGTATAGATTAAAAGATTACACAGACGAGCCAGTAAAGGGCACTTTTTACCCTGAGGAGCTCCAAAAGGTTCCTGATGATCAACAACGTGTATACAGAATTGAAAAAGTGATCAAAAAAAGAGGGCGGGGAAAATATAGAGAGGTTCTAGTCAAATGGGTCGGCTGGCCAGACAAGTTCAACAGTTGGGTAAAAGAGGCTGAAGTACAAGACCTTTGACATGGCTGGCTTTTATATCACCCTCCCCAGCAACGCATCGGCAACAGCCTTCCCCAAAAACAAAAGTTCCAATTTTACTGTTCAACTAGCAAGAGCTCTGGACCTGCCGGGGTCATGGGAAGTGGGGCTGGTGGAGATACAGTACCCACACAGCTGGAACACGCTAACCACAGGTGGATATTTTGAAATTGCTAACGAAAAAAAGAAGTGGGAGTTTTCTTTGAGAAATGGGTACTATACCAGCATCCAGCAGGTATTAGAAAATATGAACAAGCTTATGACAGACGCTGAGAATCCGCCAATGGCGACCCTGCGATACGACCCAGTTGCTCGAAAAATTAAATTTAAAGGAGATGGGGCGTTTAGCATACTAGCTAGTGATGAACTAGCGAACATATTAGGTTTGAAGCCCCAAGCCCGCTTCAAAAAATTCCCCTTTGCGGCCGATGTGACAGGAGGATTCAGTACCATATTTATTTATACAGACATTGTGGAGCCGCAGATAGTGGGTGACTTCTATGTGCCGTTACTGCGCTGCGTGCCTGTGCGGGGGCAAGACAACGACATCATCACGGTAACCTATGACCAGCCCCATTATGTTCCAGTCAGCAAGCACGGCATCAGCACAATTACTGTAGAGATCAAAACAGATCAAAACAAACACATCCGTTTTAACCACGGGAAGGTTGTCGTCAAGCTTCATTTCAGGCCTCAGAAAAGTGAAGGATGGTTGTGATCAAGGAGTACGGGAGTCCTCAAGACTACGTGGCCTATTACAGGGCCCAAGCCGGAGCCGGTCTTGCGGGGTTCCGGGGAACACCCGTCATGTATGGGACAGGCCTAGGCGGTTTGTTCCGTGGACTTTTTCGAAAAGCAATGCCTCTTCTGAGGAAAGGGTTAGAAATCGTTAAACCCCACGTGAAATCTGCAGCTAAGAATATTGTCAGAGATATGGCAGGGCAGCTTGTATCCCGTGTTGTAGGGAGCGGCCAAGAGGGCTCGGGCTTGGTCGTGGCCAGAAAGAATTACGCCTTGGGACCGCCTATTCCCTCTAAAAAGAGAAAGAATGTGAGAAAGCGCCATCATACAAAGAGGAAACGTGCTCAGAAGAGGAAGCACTGTGACAGCCGGGACATATTCTAATACAAAATGGCTTTTATCCACGAGGCATCGCAGGAGTGTGTTAAATCAGAACTGGACCTTTTTCAACTGTCACCTACTCAAACCAGTATTGAAAATAGCACGTATGTCGAGATCCCTCCTTTATCAGCGCTAACGCCCAATGCGCCCCTGGAATTTTTTATCACAGGACATGGTGAGCATTACACAGATCTAAATAACACCCTGTTGTATGTGAGTTGCAAGATTGTAAAGGCTGATGGCACAGATATTGATGACGGTGCAAGGGTGGCCCTGACCAACTATCCTATAGCTTCGCTGTTTAATCAGCTGGATGTTACCCTGGGAGACCGGCTCGTAACACAGAGCCACCACTGCTATTCTTACCGGGCCATGATTGAGCTGATTCTGAACTTTGGGGCTGATGCTCTGGGAACCCAATTTACAGCTGGGGGTTTTTACAAAGATGAATCAGCGCTTATGGAGAGCACTGTGCTGGCAGCCGCGGGCAACGCTGGTTTCAGAGCGAGAGCGGCACATACAGCCAGGAGTCGTAAATGGGACCTGCTTGGGCCTTTGCACAGCGATCTGTTTTTTCAAGACAAACTGCTAATTAATGGGGTTGACGTGAAAGTCAAACTCACAAGAAGCAGAAACGAATTTTGCCTAATGAGGGATGGCAATGAGAATTACAAAGTGCAGCTCCTGTCGGCGTCTCTCTTTGTAAAGCGTGTAAAAGTAGCAGCAGGCGTACGGCTGGGCCACGCAGAAGCCTTGCTCTCCTCCAACGCCAAATATCCCATTGATCGTGTGGGGATGAAGGTTTACAGCATTCCTGCAGGCAGCCTTGTGTGTAATCAGGAAAACCTATTTCTGGGCCAGCTACCTAAACAGCTAGTGATTGGATTTGTGGACAATGCCTCTTTCAGTGGAGATTACGAAAGAAACCCATTCAATTTTCAGCACTGCAATGTTAATTTTTGTGCCCTGTATTGCGACGGCGAACAGGTCCCCGCCAAACCTCTTCAGCCTGATTATGCTCGCGGTGTTTTTGTGAGAGAATACATGCAGATGGTACAAGTTTCAGGCAAAGGCATGAAAGACAGACCTCTCCTAATCAGCCGTGAAGAGTTTAGTCACGGATATAATTTATATTGTTTCGACCTGAGTCCTGACCAGGGGTGCTCGGAGCACTATTCTTTGATCCGGAACGGCAACCTCAGAGCGGAAATTAGATTTGCACTACCTCTCCCCAATACCGTCAATATGATTCTCTATGCAATCTTTGAAAACCTCATTGAAATAAGCCACACCAGGAACGTTCTTTTTGATTATATGTGAGGATGGACACCCTGCAGCTCCTCCGGCTGTTCTCTGGAAATCCCGACTTTCTAGGGGTCTACCCCTGTGATCTGCTACCCAAGAGGCAAATCTCCAAAAGACCTTTCGGCATAATTGTAAACACTCATCCTCAAACTCTACCTGGCGAACACTGGCTGGCTGCCTACTTCCCATCTCCCGGCTATGGTGAATTTTTTGACTCTTATGGAAGGCCTCCAGACAGCCCTGACTTTCCTGGAGCCATAGCGATATTCTTAGAGCGGCAAGCTAAGAAGTACACGTTTCACCAACTTCAACTGCAACACCCCAGCGCTGTAACATGTGGGCATCACTGCGTGTTTTTTCTACTGAACCGGTCTAAAGGCATGGACTATGGAAATATTTTAAAGATGTACTCCGATGATGCTGTTAAAAATGATCAAATGGTAAAGCTTTTTGTAAAATGTATAAAGGTGGGGAGGGGGAATGGAGCCTGTAACCATCACCAGTGCATGCAGACATGTATGCCTTACTGCAAAATAAAGAAAAAGACTTAAACGTTTTACTTCTTTCACTGTGTTTTTATTCATTTTACAAGCTGTACATACAACATTGCATGGCCAACAGGTTGAAAAGCATACGTTTTACAAATTGAGCCAGTTACCAAGCCTGATACTGCTTCTAGGCTTTACCATCAGGGGTCCAGAGGGCGAGACAGCAAACAGGGGCTTCTGAGTTCCAAAAGGGGCAGTCATAACAGAGTCAGGGCTAGTAGCAGCCTCCCCCTTAATAACCAGAGAGTCTTTCAACATTTCTAACTGCTCTTTAACAGCCGTAGAACCCAACACAGAGGTAGGGACATTCACCTCGGCCATAGCAGTCATAAATTCATCCCAGCCTTTAGGTTTCCGCTTCTCAGTAAGGGAGCGATGTTGCGAGGCGCCTTTCACCAGGTCTAAAATGTTAGTACCGGGAACAGGCATGCCCCTGTATAAAAACGTTCCACGTGTATCCCAGGATGATATGTCCTGGTGCTGTTTCATTTTGTTTAGCAAAAGTTCTGCATTTTTCCTATACCGGGAGCTGACGCCACTTAGGATCTCAGTCATGGCGGCGTCCTGCAGAGCGGCATGTGGAGGCTGTTCTGGCAAGCCTTGGGGTTGATGAGTCTCTTCTGAGGGGTAAATGAGATTCAGTCTGTCTTTTTCAGACTCGTTTTGTCTGGTCAGTCGTAGAAACCTCTGCAGCACAGAATTGTAGAGCTTAATCTTTTCCTCCTCGCCCAAATCAGCTCTCTGAAGAACGGAGCGCATCTCAACATCCAGCCGATTAGCAGCCACAGTCCCCATAGTAGGAGCCCTGCCCTGTAGTTGCCCCATCTGGTGGCGTGGCACCAGAAACATTTTCTCAGCATAGTCCATGGCTTATCCGGCTATCAGGTTAGCCAACAACGGTATAGCAGCCCCCAGCAGTGAACCAACGAAACCACCCGACTGGCGAATGACCTGCTTCTTCTTTTTGAGGGATACCTTTCTATCGCTCAGTTTTTTGATGACACCTTTCTTCCTCTTTAAAGTTCGGTATTGTGAAGGCTTCAAAGGGAGGTTTCCTTTTAAGGTGTTCAGGGCTATTTCTGCTATTGCCCCCACCAGATCGTTATTAGCCTTGCATAAGATGGCCTTTCTCTGTTTTGGCCCAGCCCTTACTAAGATTTTTAAAACCGCCAAATTTCTGAGCACCCTCTCTGACATCCTGAATGAACTAGTGCTAAGGCATTCAGGCTAATGCTTTTTACTCTTCTTTTTCATAGTGTAAACAGCAGGCCAATCAGGGGGAAAGAGGCCTGTTCTCAACCGGTAGGTTTCTGGGGTGCTGGCTGCCAAATCTACCAAAAGGTACCCGTGCGGTTTGTGAGTGGCATCTTGGAACACTTCTAAAAAATACTGGGTGTTAGTGGGGTACATCTGGCGGCCCAGTGTGACAATTTGCAACTGATCACGAGGGCTGCGGAATAAAACCAAATATTTGGAATTCAGAGCTATAGTTCTCATCTTCTTACCTTGAAAAAACAGATTTTGAAGTATGAGAATAATGCTCAGGTTTCTGTGGTGAACGTACTGTGTAAAAGCCTTCTCTATTTGATCGCTGTCGCCGGCTGAAGCCATGAGGTCGTCTACCACAGCTAAATTGGTTTGGTTTGGTGGAAACAAATCATCATCTTCAAAGGAAGACGGGAGGCCCTCCATAAACTTAATATAAGGGAATTTATTAAGCAGTTCTTTGTACAGAGGTTGCCAGCAGCTATAAAACCATACAATATTTTGTGGCATTTGAGACATCACAGAGGTACCATGCTCTAACATTTGCTTGATAAAAAAAGATTTGCCAGAATTGGACGGCCCGCTTATAATGCAAGAGAAAGGGTGTACAAACTGTACAAGGTTTTCCATAATGTTCAATAACCGTACGGCAGTGTGCAGTAATCCTCGCTCTTTAGAGCCCTTTTATTATAGACGACCTTCAGGGTTTTCCTGAGGACTCTTGTTTCTAGGGCCCAATGTCTCTTAACCCTAAAAATACCCGTCTGTTCCACTTTGATCGATTTCTTTCTCTCTGGGGCGGTCAGGCAGTAATCATCCACCAGTTCTTTCAAGCTGTCAAAATTAACCTTTTCAGCATTGCCACTGTTTAGCGTAATACCCTTCACCTTTAGCACCGCTTCTCCGCTGGACAAGGCGTATCCATATGTTTTGGGTCCGGCTGCCACAAACTCTGTGATTGAGGTGTTTGGTGGGATCTCGCTTGTCAGCTGCCCTAAATAGTCACCCAAAGGTGGTGTCCACGCCCCCTGTCTACTTATAAAAATGACTGAATCAGTGTCATGGTACAGGCATCTATCTCCCAATCCATCCAGTAGCCTGTATAATTCCAGCCGGGCATAAGCCGTTGTAAAACTGGCGATGAATATGTTAGTACATGTGGCTTTGGTGGGTTGGTTCTTGGCCATTTTCCACGTCACAACGGCTGTCTCTGTATCCACAAACTCGCATGAGGAAACATCATAATAGGGCACAAAAAGATATTTGAATAATTCCTCAGGTTTTGTCACCACTGATGTGGTCAGGTGGTTGGTGTTCTGACCAAACTTGCCCCACAGAGAGTTTAAAAAGAGTTTGGCAATCTGCCTTTTAGCAGGATTTACTTCGATATGCTCACGCCGTAAGCGGACACCTTCCATCTTTTCATACTCCTGAATATATTTATCTTTATCCTGTTCTGTTTTGCACCAGGACGGGTAACCGCTGGCCTCCTGCTTCTGTCTGAGATGGGTGTTCATATACCCTGAAAATAATGTGACTGATGTTCTTTCAAAATGCCAGATCTCATAGATCTCAGCAATTCTGTAACCCTTTTCTATAGCCACATTCAATTCAACAGTACACCATGTCCCCGTCAGAGCCCTTTCTTCATCACTGTGTTGACAGGGGGCGGTTTGCAGACTTTCTGTGCAGGTTGCACACAGGCTAAACATTAATTTGCCCCCTGATTTGTGGGGTAGGACTGGGAAGTAGAGGTTCCTTGGTGGGTACACTTTGACTTTGGCAAGCCCGAAATACTGCTTTATGTCCCCAAAGTTTTGATAGATGATTTGGGGGTGTCCAATCGGGTACTCCTTGTTCTTGTTCACAAAGGGGTACAAACTGGTGAAATCGTAATATAAGATTTGCTCCCCAGCTTTTGGCTTGTAGTACAGGCATGTGGCATTTGTTCTACCCCCAAAAAATGCATCTCGGGGGTTCAAAGGGGTTGGGAGCTTGTTCTCCATTAGAAACTGCTTCAAAGCGGGGTCGTTCTCCAGCATGTCCCGCCATTCGTGTTCCCAGATGCTACGTATGGCATACCCCTGGTCCCTGAGGTACTCTTCTTTAATCCTGGTACGATTGTGCAGACCCCCGTATGTTGAATCAAGTAATTTGTTGAAGTCTTTTTCAGAGTAGCAGACAGGACAGCCGTGAAAAAAACAGCCGTGAAATTCAAAAGCAGTGGGGACCCCGTTTATGACAGCAAAACCGTCCAAAAAATATTTGCCTACTTGCTTTTCACCACCCTTCAGAGCATGCTGGATATTGAGATTCTCAGTGTGCTCTATATGCAACAGCCATTGAATCGCTGGTGCTGAGTACCTTTTCTGTGTCTTGTGATAACTGTCCAAAGGGGCTAACGCAATGGTATTCCTCTTCAAATACATGAACAGGTACTGGGCCATGCAGACAGAGGCCAGTGTAATATACTGGAAGGGGTCAATGCAACGGATCTCTATCTCCTCAACAATCTCTCCCCCACCATCTCTGAGGCACTCGCGTTCTGTCATTTTCATGACTTGGTCCCTGAATCGAATACAGGCCTCCCTCAGAATCTCCACATCTTGTCTGCAGTAGTAAGCCAGGGCCTTCTTTAGCTTAAACACCGTGCCTGCATTATCTGCGTGCCATTTCAGGAATTCTTCTCTCTCCCCGGGCATCATGGTTTCTGGACTGTAATACTTGGCTTCAGGGAGCGGCCCCACATAGTCTTGATTGTCCATTGTGTTGAACAAATGGGGGAAATACCCCTTGTTGCCCCGAAAACCCATAGCTTTCGGTAGCTTGCTTAATTTAAGGGGCAAAAAGGAGAGGCTGTCAATAAACCGAATCTTATAATCCGGTAGGAGAATACACAGCAGCTTACCCCCTTGACTGATCAATTCAACACGCACTTTTTCCCATATCAGCTGTCTCAGCACCAGGTACCCGTCATAACCTTTGGAATTGTGAGCGATAAAGGTACACCTTTTAAACTTGTGATTTATAAACTTCTTCACAAATTGCTCCAGGCAGCTAACGCCATGACAGCCCCAACTCACAGCCTCTTTGCCATCACCTTCCTCCAGCATATCCGTGGCATACACGTAATTTGGTATATGCACGCCCGTCTCTTGACAACATTCAAAATCATAAATGATGTATCTTTCACCAATTTGCGGGCGCTCCAAGGGCTTCAGAAAGCATAAATGCCCTTCCAAGCTGTCAACCTTCTCAGAGCACTGACCACACTTTGTTTTCTTGCATTTTGTGTGGGGAGTGAAGACATAAAGGCCACACTTTTCACAATATACCTTATTCTTACAGTCAACTTTCCCTTCCAATGCCATCTGTGTATGGCTTTCAAGACAGGCCTTAGACCGGCAAAACAATTTGCATATGCAACATCTTACCCTCTCTTCTGCCACCTCCTGGCAGTCTTGCTTCAGGCACGCTCGACAGAGGTATTGGCAATCGTGACTGAATTTGTGATGGTAGGCTGTGTGGCAGAATTCACAGAAATAACGCTCGCCCAGGAAGCCCTTGATGTTTTTGATTCCGTAGTAATGCTTGTCGTGTAACAATATAAACACCAATTTTTCTCGCTGTGCTCTGCCCGTGACAAAAAATCGCCACCCACCTTCGTTGTAAAACAAAATTTTTATGGTTATACCTAAAAGCTCTTCAAAGAGATGTATCTGTGAAAAGCCAATCCTGTTTTCTGTGGAAATGCCCAGTCTGGTGTGTAGGGCCCTGGCTCTAGTAGCAATTTCTTGATTTGTACCTTCTCCGCTGTCAAGCAAATACAGCACACTACCTGTGAAACACAGAAATTCACCCTCCACATTGAAATCCACCAGGTGCTGTCTTTTTGTCTCCAGGACTTTGGTGAATATCACGGTGCTTAACTTCCTACGCCCGCCGCCCTCTTTGTATTTCACGATAGTGACCACTAATTGTAAACAGCCCCCCCACATCAATTCTGCTTTGCTCTGTAGAAGGTTTTCAACACGGGTCAGAAAGTCATCAGCATTTAAATCATGCATATGTCTCCTAAGGGTAAAGAGGGGTCGATTTAGACCATCTGCATCTAGGCGTAGTTGAACAAAATCATTCGGCTCTATCACCCTAGAAACATTATTCAAAAAGGTCTGTACCACATTATGGATAACACCTATAGCCTCTACAAATGATCTGATACGTTCAAGATTAGCAAATCTATACCGTTGGTAGTATTCCACAGCTCTGTAATATAGGATAGGCCTCTCCCACTCCTGTATCATTTCTAGATACACATCATGCACATTCTGAGAGTTAGGGGTCTGTAGCTGTGACATAGAAGGCCATAGCTCCTCTTCCGGTTGAGGTTCTGACATAGGCTCATCTGTACAGCTATCGCTGTCTGTAGGGGCTGTGGAAAGGGCACCGCCAGACATATTTTTTGCTTTTTTTCCGGGCGGTTCTGGATTAAAAACAAGGGGAAACAATGCTTCAGTAACATTCTTTTTAATGTAATACTGCCCCTTACATTCTAAAACAGGTCTCAAGTAGGATAATACACTTGGTTATTTTACCTCCTAAAAGCATTCGCGTTGCATGGCTTGTACATGGCTGTGGGGTAGAGTTTATGCTGTCAGCCTCCAGAGGCTCTGGGGAGTTTGTAAACACTTGCTCATCTTCCCAACCTGAGAAACAGAGACATGAGAACCATTACAGCTGCTGTAGAAATGCCTCTATAACTAGACATTTTGTTTCTGAGGGCAAAAACAAAAGCAGCCTGATCTTAATACCTCCTAGGTCAGGCGGTGTTCCCTGTGGGGTCTCTGCAGGTATTGTAAAGTTTGCATACTCCTCATCATCTTCTACTTCTGTATTAGACATTTGACAAACATTACAACTGCTGCAGAAATATTTAAAAGCATCTAAGCCATACAGTTATTTAATTTGTATGAACTAAAAAATGTACCTAATAGAGCCTTCACACATTGCGTATCTGTTACAGAACCCTGGTGGAAACACAAGAACACCAGTAGTTAAATATCGTCACAAATGGGTACTACCCCCCCCCCACCTTCTGCCTCTCAAAACTGCTTGTGAAATTACTTACATTTCGGGCAGCCATCCCATCCATGTCATTACGTTCTAGGATGGGCTGTGTGCCTTGTGGGGGGTCTGCAGTCATCGTAAGGGCTGCATACGCATACTCCTCATCATCTTCTACTTCTGTATTAGACATTTGACAAACATTACAACTGCTGCAGAAATATTTAAAAGCATCTAAGCCATACAGTTATTTAATTTGTATAAACTAAAAAATGTACCTAATTGAGCCTTCACACATTGCGTATCTGTTATAGAATCCTAGTGGGAACACAAGAATACCAATAATTAAATATAGCCACAATTGCTACAAACCCCAGCCTTCTGACTCTCAAAACTGCTTGTGAAATTACTTACATTTCGGTCAGCCATGGTGTCCAGGTCATTCTTTGCTGGCAAGCTGCTCCGTCTGTGGGTCTAGATAAGGTCCCAACTGGACGCTGAAAGGGACCTCGCCCACCATCTTTACGTCACCATTTGAGCCCCCACCCACCAATACATGGATAAACTGGTGTTAGCAAAAGAAAAAAAGCAGACAACGTATTATTTGTAAAAATATTTTATTATTACAATCCTTGGGTAGAGGTTAACAGTTTCTGATAACTAATTGTTGTTACATTTTGACAAATAAGTCTCTTCAAAGCCACTGGTAATTCAGAGCCAATTTTCGCCATTATATCTTGTGGTTTAGGGCTGCTCTCAATATACACCATGAATTCCACAAGCTCATCAAGGGTGTCACATGTCACATATAATTTCTCTAGCTTACATGCTATTGTCATTATGACCCAAAGGGTCTCACCCCTCGATATTCTGGGGCATAAGGCCTTAAGAAGCTCTTCCTCGGTGGGTGGCCGGGGAGCCATCTGATCTCCTTCTGCATGCATGCACGCCTTGAAGCACTGCTGCAATGTTGTTATCACACACGCTCTCACCATCTGTACAGCGGCCGAATCATATGGATATGTTGTTTCTTAAAGAAAAAGAGTATAAGGCTGAATTAGACTCACAATTTTATCTAATTAAATTAATGTTTTCTAAATAATGTTTAACTCACCATCCGAGTCGCAGTATCGACAGTAACATGGTATTAGACATGCGTCTTGAGCGTTTTCCTCAAATAGGTCGCTCGGTCCAGGAGCTTCGGACGTTTTCCTTGCCCTAAATTTTCGTTTTGGCGGCTTTGGCGTTAAGCTGTCTTCAAACAGATGGGCTTCGGAGTTTGCCATCTTCAAAGCACGTGTCTGTATTTTTCAAATGGGCACCGCTACTTAACGATGTATCTGTATATAGCCTGAAAAGCTGTGGAGACATGCCTGGGCATAGCCTTGCCCCTGTCACGTGTACACCGCGTGTCACAGCCACGCCTGCGGACATGCCTGAACATGCACATACCCATGTTTTTTCTCTTTTTTCTGTTGTGCTTTTAATAACCAGTTTTCTCCTGGCCCCTTACAGGTTTCTTTTTTCCTCAGCCTGGGCACAGTTTCTGCTTAAGGGCAACACTTTGTGCATTTAAAGCCTAATTTTCCACATTCAGAACTGTAAATCTAGGCCTGGTGTGCAGGCTCATTTTTGAGGCTAAAAATGCCATTTCAACTCCTGCTGCCAGCAGTTTCTGCTATCAGCCAGCGAGCTGGACATTGCAAGGGCTACTCCAATGAGATCTAGGAGCTGGCTGGAGTGGGGGGTGCCCCTTCCCCTCAGGCCTTTGCTGTTGCATGCGACTTCCTGTCAGTCAAGCTGCCCGTATCGGGACTTGTGGCTGTGTGCAGGAGAAACCTCGGCTTTTTAAAAAAAGTTTCCTCTTAAGAACTGGGCTGTTATGTCTGCCTAACACCTCCAGATCCCCATGTGAGTACAAAGACCCCGGTGTTTACTTATGTTAAACCTTGTTTAGACCCTTCCTTGTTTACTGCTGCATTAGAAATGCTTATAAACATTTTCCTTCAGGGTGACTGCCTGCTTAGGGAAAAGGAAAGCTGCCTACCCCTGGGCTTTTAAAAACAGTTTGGCATGTGTGGAGAAGAAGAAAACCCTGCTTTTAAAAAATGCTTCCCTCCTAATCAGGCCTGGCCATCTATGCCAGCCGTGGCATTTTAACTCCTGCAGCCAGGCTTAAGGAAAGAAACACTTTTTCCCCTTTTGAAAAAGCATTGCCCCCCCCGCTTTTCTCTTTCTTCTGCTTAGAAACTGATAAGGCTTTAAACACAGGCAGTGTGGAGTTGAGGCAACCACCCCTTCCCTCACAGACATGTGGTCATGGGCATGCCTGGGCATGCCTTGGGTTAGCACGCGGGTGGGGGTGGGGCACACTCCACTTCCGGCAAAACATGTGGCTGGTCCAGGGAGGGGTGGCTGACACGTCACTTCCGGCAAAACACGCATTGCATGATGGGAGGGGTGGCTAACACGCAGAGGATCATGGGAGGGGGGGGGGGGGGAGGGACTATGACGTCACTTCCGGTGAGTCAGCATTTCCCTTATCTGATCAGCCCAATACAAAAAAGGTATACACTATTACTACTAATGGTCTTAATCTTCCTAGGCACAGAAGACAAAGCAGGAAGGAAAATAGGGGAAAGATTGTGCCTGAGGCCCCCACCTCTATTCAAGGAAGGATTTTCCAAGTTGGCATAAATGGACTCCTTGACCCCTCTCTCAAACCACCTATCTTCTCTGTCTAAAATGTAAACATTAATGTCCTCAAATGACTGTCCTTTTTCCTTTAGATGAAGGTAAACTGCTGACTCTGGTCCTGTGGTGTTTCTTCTCCTGTGTTGGGCCATCCTCCTGTACAAAGGTTGTTTGGTTTCTCCAATGTAGAGTTCAGAGTTTCTTTCAACTCCTTTTCCCGAAACAATTACTTGGAGTTTGATGAAGTTCTGGAGTGGGACAGATGGTATACTGGTATGATTTCTATATCTATATATCTATATATCTATATCTATATCTATATATATTATATATTTTATCTCTCTATCTATCTATCTATCTATCTATCTATATTATATGTATATATATATATATAATATATATATATAATATATATATAATATATATATATATAATATATATATATAATATATATATATATATAATATATATATATAATATATATATATATATATATTATATATATATATATATATATATATATTATATATTATATATATATATATATATATATATATATATATATATATAATATTATATATATATATATATATATATATATATATATATATATATATATATATTCTGTTTGAGGAAATTTTATTCTGATATATAGAATCATCAGTCCAATAACCATGTTAGTGATGTTAGACATATTTTAACTAATGCTTAATAACACCACTTTAAAAGTTAACACTAAACCACATAAAACCAAAGATGACTTCCAGATTAAATTTAGGTTGTATATAATGATCTAATACAATGAGGGCTGTGTGTGAGAAGTCAGAAATTACTTCTGCCCCAAGCTGTAAACCCTGCTTCCTCAAAAAGGTATGGTAGTTTGTCAATCCAGGACTTTACTAAGGAGAGGGGAGGGAAATAAAATTCTTACTGCCTGTGTTTAATGAAGCCCTGCAAAAAGGGGACTAATAAGGGGGTTAACAATTCTAGTGGCAGGTTTTCATTCAATCTTCCACCAGAAGAAATTAATTGAAAGCCAGAGAAAGGAGGATTTTGTTTTACTTGCTCCTATACTTAGCACAGTGAATGAAGTTAAAGGCAGAGGTAGCCTACCCTTCTGTCCACTGGGCCTGAGTGTGAGGGCAGCCTTGTAAATCTGGCATCCACGTTTCATGGCCTTGCCCTGCCACAACGTAAAGTCATGTCTCCGGATACGATCTCACTAATCAGGAGTTTGTGTCCTTCACGGGAGGCAACCACTGGAACGGAACATGTTCCAAAATCACCCCTGCTAAATAATGATGAGATGCACTAATTATCCATTGAATAGCCAACGTTTCTTTTTCAAAACTGCCATAAGCTGATTTGGCCAATTTCAATTTTCAACTGAGAAAACAGTTTGTTGGTTCATTTGGCTGACTTCCTGAGCAAGATTTGCATTGATCCCTACGTTGGGAGCATCTGTATAAAATTGGGGAGGTATATTCACTCAAGGAGTATACCCTTGAGGGAGGCATCGGAAACTGGGCTGCAAGTCCTGGAAAGCTGATTTTGCTTTGTTTGTCCATTTACTGTAACTTTATTGGGAGGACAGAGCTGCAAATCTGCAGAAGAAAGTAAGAGTGGCGAGGCCAGTAGAGTGCCCTGACAGTATCCATTACCAGAAATGAGTATTAGTGGCATAAAGAGGCTGCCTGAAACTGGGGCAAAACACACTGTGCATTTATAAATATTACGGCCATTAAGCAAAACAATTCTTTGTCAGATTATTTCCACATGGACACTGTAACATTTTAACTGACCTTCATAGGAAAGCAAAATAAGAAATTACACTTTAAATTTGGGGGTTACCTCCCTACAGGAGGCAAGCTTGTGGTTGTATTCTACCACATACAGTTCATCCAAGATACACCTGACACACCTTGAGCTCCTTTGATCCCTAGTAGAGACTGCACAATAACCGATAATAGGGCCTCTGGTGAAAGAATGAGAGAGACATCTAAAGTTTTATGATTCATCCATCAGACTAAATTAATTTTAGCAAGGATATTATTGCCTTTAAATTATTTTTAGCCTCTTACATAAGAGTTTTCCTAGTTCCTGTATAAAATAGAAATATGCCCATTGAGCTTCAGAATCCAAGCACTGCCACAGAAACTCATTAAGAATAATCGTCTAGGTGCTCAGTGATGGCGAGTCATAGAACTGCAGTGAGGCACAATTCGGCTCCTGGTTTGGTATCCCAGCCAACTTCCTGAAGGTATCCGATTGCGAAAGGCTCCCATTGAGAATTCTTTTTCCTTTTCTTTTCTTGCACCTTTTTCTTTTTTCTTTCTTTTCTTTTCTTTCTTTTTCTTTAGATTTGTCTTTTACTTTATGTAAAATTCTTAATAAGCATAAATAAATAAATAAATTGAATATACTGTAAATCTACTTCAATAATCATAGTCATCTGCAGGGGAACAAAAGTGTTTTTCCCAAGTGCCCTTCTTCCATGCCAGCAATGTTTGCCCTGCTCATGTTATAGCTGCAAACATTCACTTTGCAGAATGTCTATGAAGGTTCTCAGTCATCCAGGTGGAATTGTCTGTAGCTTGAATCATGTCAACTGGATTTCTATTTTCTCGGTGGAAACGTTTCGCTCCTTATCCAAGGAGCTTCTTCAGTCTGAGCAAAGTTTGTAAGGGAATCCTTAAATATGTTTCTAGGGTGGCTGTGTGACCTTGCACCTGGGGCTAGGTCATGGTTATATTGAGATGTTATTTTTGCAGCCACTTAAACCCTAAACCCCTAACCCCCTCAGTAAGAAATTCTGGAATGATGTGAGTCAGTGTCTGCTGAATGGGATTTAAGTATATATATATTTCTCATGAGAAGAGAACAGGGGTAAATGACAAAATGAGCATGTTGCGAACTCTTCATGGTGTTTCAGAATGTCAGCTGTATGTCAGACAAACTGCAGACATTCTCAATGCGTTTGTGCATCTGGGTTTGAATCCACATCATTCAGAGGAAGAGATGGATGCTCTCCTATGGAGGCAGGTCCTCACAAAGAAGTCTCTCCTTCTACTAGATAGAGTAGTTTTATCTTCTGAAGTGGGGGGGCGGGGGAAGTCGGGAACCAAGGCCAGGAAGAGTAGCCTCAGAATTATCTGGCTGGTAGCTTCCGGGATCCTCTGGAGGAGGGATCCAGGGAATAATCAAGACAGAGGGAAATCTGTTTCATGCTACAATCACCTCAAGAATAATAAATTAAAAGATGTAGCTAGCTGTAGCTATATTACTTATGAGAAATTTTCATTTTCTTTTCTGTGTGGTGTTAAGCCTAATTTATGCCTCTGAGGTTTATTGTGTCTATGCAAACTCAGCTATTGTAGGTTTGATTTCTCTTGGATCTCTGAGCAGCAGAACTATTGCACGTTGTGACGTGTTCTAAGCTTGTATTCAAGCTTGTATTCAAGGATCACAGGTACTCCTTGCTTACTGACCACTTGCTCAGCCACCGTTCAAACTTATGACAGCACGGAAAATAGAGACTTACGACCGATTTTCGAAGTTGCGGCCGTTGCAGTATCCCTGCAGTCACGTGATCGTGATTCAGGCGCTTGGCAACCAGCACACATTTACAAGAGTCGCAGCGTCCTGCGGTCGCATGATCACCATTTGTGACCTTCACAGCCAGCTTCCGACAAGCAAAGTCAATGGGGAAGCCGGCAGGAAGTTGCAGTCATGTGACATTGCGCTTAATGACCCACAATTATTTGCTTATCTATCACAACCAGAACTGATAGAACTGACGTCATAAGTTGGCATGTTCACATGATGTTGCGCTTAACAACCATGCTGCTTAGAAACAGAGTTGCCAGTCCCTATTGCGGTCGGTAAGTGAGAACTTTGTGTATTCATTTTTATGAGAGATTCCTTGAAAAAGTGCTATTTGTGATTTTAGTAGAGTCATATTTTTTACAGTATATCACCTACCACTGATCATTTTTTCATATTGTTTACCTGAAGTTAAAAAGGCATTTTTACATCTTCTTTTTTCTTTTTCTTAATAAAGTTTATTTTAAATTCAGACTTCATGAAAAAGGGAGATGACAAATTTAAGGAACAAAATAATGTCTGAATCTATGTATGGATGTGGTAGAAACAAGGATGATTTGTAAGGATAGAAAAGTATGGAAAGGCATAGTGAATGGCATTAGTGTAAACTAGTTTAAGCTCTGTTTCCTTTTCTTTCTTCATCTCATGCCTTTAATTCTTTGTCTTACTATTTCTTACTCCATTTCTGCACTCCGCATAAGGTTCTTTAACCCATACGGGAATAGTGTGATGGGTATGTATATATGTAGACTCAAGAAAACCTCAAACAGATTGAAAATGCTCCCTTTGCCAAAACAGGAGCATAAAGAATGTAATCTTATATGTTATTATTACATGCAAGATGTTATCTAAGCACTGAGTTTGTGGACACATTTTTTTTCTATTTGGAACATTGATGTTAAAAATGATTGTTACTATGGAAAGTTCTTCCTAAATATGAAAAGCACTATGGATAGTATTTGAAACAGCTTCCTTCTCCATCTCCATCCTCAGACACCAAACTCTACAATATATGAGAGGTCATGGGCTATTCCAGGAGGATTCCACACAGTTTTCAGCACCTTGACTGCTTATTAATTTTTCACACCATGTGCAGCAAATCAAGTGCCAGTGAAATGAAATGAAATGAAATGAAATGAATGAATGAGGAAGATCCTGAGAAGCTGCAGGTGGTTTTAAAATATTTATTTGGGGGGAAAGATTCTGCCAAGAAAATGTATAAACAAGACTTTGCCGAGCAAATTCCCTGGAGGACAGCCAGCATTTGCTTGCATCAGAGAGTGGAAACCATGCGCAGCAGTCACAAAGGCCTCCAGAAAGAGGGGGCAAAACAACCCCCCTTCTTCCTCTCTCTTTCTCCCTTTCTACCCTGTTCCCACAGCCCATATGCTAACTCTCATGTGTCCAACAGTTGTAATGGACCACAGCTACAATCCCCACCCAGCATGGCCATAATTGGGGCTGTAATCCAACACATGTTGAGGGAACCAGGTTGGGGAAGGTTTCTTTCCATTTGTGTCTTTATTGCTCCTCCCCTACAGACACACCTCCTCCTTCAATACCAATATCTCTGCCAGGCCTGCTTCAAGGTCCTTCTGTGCATCCTTCCCCTGCTATTATCCCGGTGCTCATATTCCTCCCTAGTTTTTAGCCACAGAAGGATGTGGGCTGTAGCTCCGGTGGAGGACATGCGCAAACATTTGGCTTCAGTTTGAAGCAAAGCAAGAACTCCCGTAGGGCTTGACACCCCCCCCCCCACACACACCCTCGACATGCAGAGACAGGGAGGGAGGGAGGGAAGGCCAGGGACACACTCTTAGCAACTGAGAAGGGGGAACCGACTTGCTCCTGGTTCCCCCGCGGTGTGGGGCGGATCTAGCGAGGGCCACCTCCTCCGAGGCCTTCTCATTGGTTGCTCAGAGATTCCCGTGGCTCCTAGCCGGTCCGTTAAATGGGACACTCATTAAAAAGCAAGCCCAATTTCCAAACGCGTGGAGGTGAAAAGCGCTGCCCGAGAGAGAGTGCCGGCAGGCTGACCTGTGGAAGGGGTTCAACGGGCCACAGGGAGGCGCGCTATTTGCTCGAGTGGATTATTCCTTCCCCAGAACCTCGCCGACGGCGCCCTGGGACGCGTGGACAGCGGGCGTCGCGTGGAGCTGCGGCGAGAAGAGGCGCCCCGCGGGGCTGAAAGGCCGAAGCTAGCCGCAGAGGCTGTGGGGAGGCGGGAGCCTGGCTTGGGAGGGTGGGGGAGGAAGGCTCCATGATTGGCAAGGACGACAGAGTTCAGCCGCTGCTTTGCCGGCCTCCGGCCTCCAGCCTCCGCCGGCGGTTCTGAACATGGCTGGCCCCTCTCCTCCGCGTAAGTAACTGTCCGCGGGGCTGGGCCGACGCACCTCCTCCCGCCCCTTTGCCGGGCGCAGGTGAGCGGCTCCATTGTGTGGCTGGACAGCACCTGAACCAGCTGGGCTGGGGTCAGTCGCCCGCATTGCCCTCCGGCCGGCAACTCCTTCGGCTGCTGCGGATCAGTCCCCGTGCGCCTGTCGGCCGACGCCCGCTCCTTTCTCTTTTGCTGCGGGGACGCGGCAGCACAGCCTCTCGCCTCCGTCAGCTGCGGTTGCTGCGGCTGCTGGCCTCTCCGCTTGCGTGGCTCGCTATTATCTGAGGCAGAGATTTCAGAACGCGAGAAAGCGCGCCGAGCAGGGCAGGGCAGGGCAAAAGAAGGCTAATCTTAGTTTTAAGCCTTAATGTTCCGCTTCTTGGCTCGTGTGGCAGAGCCGAAGGTGCCTGGTTCGGGCTTTATTAGCGATATCCGCCCTCGCGTCAATCCCGCCCTCCTGCCTTTCAGCAGTCACAATATGGCTTTCCAGCGAGGAGCTGCAGTATGACTGAAGTGGGCAAAGGGGGCGGGGGAGGCGGCAGCCCTGGGCGGCTGGAAGGGGGCTGAGGAGGACCGAGCTCGTGAGCGTCTGGGGACTTCCAGGGCGAGGGTGTGTTCTGCAGGAGGGGGGCGGCCGGTGGAGGGGAAGCCGGCTGGGGAGCCGGGTTTCCCTGTGAAAAAGACCGGGGGGAAAGGGAGACTCGAGGGATAGCCGAGAGGGGCGGGGACGCTTTGGGAGGACCCTTGAGAGGCTGGGCTTCTATGGGGATGCGCCTCGGCGGCGGCGCCGCCTAAAATTTGGGGGCCTCTGAACTGGCATTAGAAAGGCGGGGCGACCTGCATTTGAGTCGGACAATTCATCTCGGGGTGGACCTGCAGTCGCTTGGTTTCCCTTGAAGGCACCCACCCCACCGCTCCTGAAGAAGCTTCCTCGCCCTCAGTCTTTCTAACACTTCGAAGGACGAGGCCGCCGAGGGGCTTTTATTTTAGCCCTCCGTTCCCCCCGGGGGTGGGGCGGGTTGTGAGGAGAGGCGGTGAGGACATTAGGAGGCGGGCAGGACCGGGCAAGAATTCGGATCTCCGGGGTGCCTTCGCGAGAGAGGGAGGGACGGGCAGAAGCTCCTGGGCAGGTGGCGGCCGCCTTCTTCGCCAGGTGAGTTGGGCAGCAACGTCAGACTCGAGCGCCTTTGCTTTTGTTTTGCCTCGCAGCTGCTTCGGCTGAGTTTCCGCACGAGGATGCACCGTGATGACTGCCACAAAGAGGGGACAGCATCTCGGGCGGCGCGGGCGGCACCATCTTTTCCAGCAGCCGCCGAAAGCTCGGTTGTAATGGAAACCGGGGGCGATGCCAGCTCAGCCCCTCCGCGGAGGGGAGGCGGCGGCGAGTTACCAACTGCTGGAGTAGCAGAAGCCGCCGGTTTCCAAGCGGCCGCCGCTCGCTCACTGGCTTCTGCGGGGGGAAAGGATATGAATATGGATGATGGGCCAGGCAGCGCCAGCCGAGGTGGCGGCGTGGACCCTGCTGCAGTGCCGAAAGGAGGCAGAACCGCGGCCCCCGCCCCCTTTCCCCGTGTGCCTTACGCCAAAGATCCCAAAACAGCCCACCAGCGCTTTCTGCGGAGGACTGTGGTAGATTCCGATCAGGAGGAGCCCACCTTTGAGCCCGCAGAGCCGGAGCAGCAGCCGCAGCCGCAGCCCAAGAAGATCCTCTTCCTCTCCAAAACCAGGCGGATAATCGCGGAGAGGGCGAAAGTGGGGCAGAGGCCCGTGGTGGTGGAAGAGACGCGGCTGGAAGAGGAGCCCGCCGGCCAGGTGAAGGGGGTGGCCGCCGAGAGCCTCTCGGCAGGTGACCAGGCGAAGGAGGGCGGCGGCAAGGAGGATGCTGGGAAAAAAGAGGTGCCCGAATCTTCCAAGGATCAGAGCAAGTCCAAGAAAGAGGAGGCCGAAGAGGAGGAGGAAGAGGCCGATATGAAAGCGGTGGCTACCTCCCCCGACGGCAGGTTTCTAAAGTTTGATATTGAACTTGGCAGAGGATCTTTCAAAACGGTCTATAAGGGGCTCGACACGGAAACGTGGGTTGAGGTTGCTTGGTGCGAACTTCAGGTAAGCTGCAGCAAATGTCTTGTCTGGGCTTAAATGCAGTAGGAGCTGGGGACAAAGTGCATATGTCATCTATGAAAGCTTTGCTGGAACAATCTCCACAGTTTATCCTCCCAGAGCTAACTATAGCTCAGTGTTTTCATTGGTTCCTATCCTCCCCCCCCCCTCCATGAATACACACACTCCCCCTAGGATTAACCCCTTCTGTTCTGGGCATTACTAAGGGCTAACTACTACTCCTTGTTCTGTTTGATATCAGCAAATTTTAGGAGATCTGCCAAATGACAGGGCCTCTGAATAACTTGTTTTATGCTGCTATTCAGTACTATTCTGAACTCAACTCTGCTAAATTTAGCATGGCAACACAGAAAATTAATTATTTCAGAGAAATAACTGCATTTATAATCTCATGCTGTGGTATATATGATATTTTTAAAGTGATAAATCCTATTCTTTATACAGTAGCAGGCTGTTTTGTTTTAATTGTAGAATAAGCTACATATAGGATGACAGGCTTGTACATGTTTATTCAGAAGTCCTACAGAGGTGAGTACATTTCCATACTTGAGTGAGAATAAGTCCTAACCCACCATGGGTTTGTTTAGACTTGAATTAATTCAATTTTAAAATAGCCTGAATGAATAAAGAAAATTGAATGTTGATGTTACTGGTAGTAGTCATGTATATAAAGGGACTGGTTTATCATTTTTGCTTTAGACACAATAGTGCCACTTTCTCTTGTTAAAAGCTTCTTTAGTTAGTTGGTAAAAGGAATTACTCCTCATTAAACTTCTGCTGAAATTCTGGCTGATGTTTTATTTACTGAAGTCACAAAGCTGTGGAATAGAGGCTAATGTTTATGTTAAATTATATGAAGACATGAGAGGGTGATTACTTGAGCATCATTTTTCTTTTTGAAACTCTGGTGTGTTAACCTAGGCAATATTTCCTTTAGCATGATGAGAATTTCCTATACTGTTTTGGCAATATGTGTTTATATGTGATGAAGAAATCATTTGTCAGCTCTGTTTTGCTAACCCCATCTACCTATAATTACGAACTGGTCCCAAGATTACCATGAAAACAGGCTGGATTAATCACATTTCCAAGAGACAGTAAAAGCATCCTTGGGGGATTGTCGCACAACTGCTGTTTCTTCCAACACAATACACATCCTTCCTGCCTGATAAATTCCTATCTCAGTAGTAATTGCAAATAAATTTTGTGTCCTTATAGATAATTATTCTTTTCCTGCCCCATTTACCTTTAGTAATTAGAACACTTGAAAGGACCAACTTCAAAACTAATATGGCTGGCCCCAAATCTACAAAGTTCAGCCCTTGCATTGTCTGATTAAGAGTGTTAACACAATTTTTTGTCTCTAAAGCATCTCCTTTGGAAATCAAATTATGGCCATGCTGCACATTATCCTTATAATTTTCTGACCCAGTTTGGAAGTAATGGTAAAGCATAGTTTAGTGTTATGAGAAATATCTTGGATAAAATGTGGACTCCCTTGCACTTCACCATATCCACAAGAAGGACTCAAACGCATTTAACTGAAGATAAGAGGAGGCTGGTGCTGAGTATCTCATAAGCTACAGTGTGAAGATGGGCACAATGGAGGAAAAGAAATACACGACTTTGAGACTCATCTCACATAATTTTGGTTTATATAGTCTCTGTAATTTTTTTTTGATTGATTTTGTGCGATCAGGTCGGTTTTGACTTCTAGCGACCACATTGATAGATTTTCTCCATGACGATCTATCCCTAATCTGTTCTTTCGGGTCTCCCAATGATGTATTCATCACCACTGTAACTGAGTCTGCCCACCTTGCTGCTGGTCATCCTCTTTTTTTCTTTCCTTCCATCATCTTTGCATAATGGGTCCGGATCTCTATAGTTAGAGCCAGTTAAATATTGTGTGTGCATGTGTGCATGTATACACACACACGGATGATATAGTTCAATAAATTCAGTAATATTTCCACAGCCGTAAGCAGTTGAGTAACATTATTGCACTGAATAATTGAATGTATTTGTCAATTCCTCTAGTTAGCTGAAAGGGGTTGTACCCCTGTAGAATTTCTTGCAAGAGGAAGTGCCTTATTTGAAAAAGGAATAGCCAGTAGGTTCTTGACAAGTAATGCTTGGCCTTGATTACCAGTATTTGTGCTCAGAAACTGAGCCTACCCTTCCCTTAGCCTTCTTGTTACAGGTAATCAGGCTAGACTCTGAAGGCACTTGGCAGCAGTGAAAGTCACTTTTATCCTTAAAAGTGAGGCTCCCAACTTTATTTTAACATGCCAGAGAATTTTAGAGAGTCACAAGGCCTGTCTCTCTACCCTCATAAAGTCTTGGACTCACTTTTTCTCTCTGCTGTATGCAGACAACTCAGAAGGACTCTCACTGGTCTTACACATTATAGCAGGCCTGCACAACTTGCGGAAGGGCCACGTTGATAAATTAGAAATATTCGTGGGCCACAAAGGAAGTAGGGGTGTGGTGGCTCAGCGGGTAAGATGCCAGGCTTGTCGATCGGAAGATCGCAAGTTCGGAGGTTCGAGACCCGAGCGCCGCATGATGGAGTGAGCTCCCGCACTCGCCCCAGCTCTTGCCAACCTAGCAATTCGAAAGCATGCAAATGCAAGTAGATGAATAGGTACCACTTCGGTGGGAAAGTAACAGCGTTCTGCGTGCGTCATGCCGGCCACATGACCGTGGAAGCGTCTTCGGACAACGCTGGTTCTTCGGCTAACAAACGGAGATGAGCACCGGCCCCTAGAGTCGGACACAACTGCACAAATGTGCAGGGGGAACCTTTACCTTTTTTTTTTTACAAAGGAATACCTGGCTTGCCAACCAGCTGTTCTGAGGCTAGCAGAGCGGTGAGCAGGCTCAGCAGTGAGGCTGGGAGCTGTTGGAGGCACTCAGCAGTGTGTCTTTCGTGGGGATGGTGAATTTATTGTCTTTTTAAAAAACGCTGACGGCACACAAGTTGCTTGGTGGGCTGCTTGTTGTGGAGACCTGCATTAGAGGCAGATGGCTCTCAGGAAGTGACTTGTGACTAGATGCTGACCTCTTCGCAACTTCACTGGTAGACTTTTGCATGTCTCAGGAACACATGGAGCTAACAATGTGATACCTTCCCATGGAAAGTAATTAATTGAGGCAAGAAAATATTTTACTGGTTATATCATTGCATATTGATATCTATAGGGGGCGTGGTGGTTCAGCAGGTAAGACGCCAGGCTTGTCGATCGGAAGATCGCAAGTTCGGAGGTTCGAATCCCTAGCCCTGCGTGCGGAGTGAGCTCCTGCACTAGCCCCAGCTCTTGCCAACCTAGCAATTCGAAAGCATGCAAATGCAAGTAGATGAATAGGTACTTTGGTGGGTAGGTAACAGCGTTCCGCGCGCGTCATGCGGCCACATGACCGTGGAAGCGTCTTCGGACAACGCTGGCTCTTCGGCTAACAAACGGAGATGAGCACCGGCCCCTAGAGTCGGACACGACTGCACAAATGTGCGGGGGGAACCTTTACCTTTTTATTGATATCTATAGGTTGAGTGTGGACAGTGTGTAATAAAGCTTTAAATGTGTCATTGTAAATAATCTTTGTATGTGTGTAATCACATTAGGATTTTACTGAGTTGAGTGAAATAGGTTAGATATGCCCAAATAAATGTAATGTGTGAAGTGTTTAGATTTCTGTTGTCTAATGAAATATAGTTGGTAAAACAACAGTGCTACAGTAAGTGTGTGTTCTGGCTTGAATGTATCATGTCTCAGTATAGGTTCAATGTTTTATTTAAAATGAGGAAATAGCTATCAGGCTATATTTAGATTTTGTGTATAGCTGATATATTCAATGTTAAGGGAATGTTCAGGAATATGATTGTAAAAAGAGTTATATTCCTTTTCTGGCTGACCTTTCTGTAACTTTCCTTTTTTTAGAATAGTTAGAACATTTTTGCATGCATCTTACATGACTTTTGATGTTTTTCAGAATATTCTCTGTTGATAATTCTTGTTAAAAATATCCTTTGCCTTTCCATTATAAAGAGAGATGTTTATTTAAATAAAGATACTGAATTTATTTAAGAACAAAGATTTTACCATATGAATCTGTTTATGTGACCACTTTAAAATGTTACTTTTATGATATGCCAAAAGTCTTTGAAAGAAAGATATGTTATTCAGTCATTTATCCATTTCTGAGGTTTTGTGACTCGACAGAAATTGCTTCTTTGTCAATAATTGCTTCTTTGAGTTCATGTAAGCTCTCAAGTGATTGTATCTAGTATTCTGTCACTCTTTTTAAAAATTATCTTTGATTTTTCAGAGTGTTAGGGTCTTCTCCTGATCTTGCCTTCACATTATACAGTATGCCCCAAATATTTAAGTTTTAGCTTTATTAGTAATACTTCCAGTGATCAGTCTGGCTTTACTTCACCAAAAATTGAATGATTTGTTTGTGTTTGTGTGTGTGCTTATTACAATACAGTAACACTTTCTGAGAATAAGATCCTATGGTCTTTGGGAGGATATATTAGGGACAAGAACTTGATCAGAATATATTTACCTTTAGAAAAAAGAATTCTGCCCTTTCAAACCTTCCTGTTACAGGAGTGAAATCTTTTGGAGTCCTTATTGTTCTGAATTTGGAGAGCAAAAATGTAGCATTGGGTAATCATAGTATTAATATAGTATATAAATTTAATTAAATAAATAAATTAATTAATCTTCTTGTTGGTCCATCAGCTTAATACAGTGGGTGGAGTTAAAGTGGAGTTAAACAGGAGAAGCCCAAAAAGGATATTGCAGAAAAAGAGAGAGAGAGATGTTTTTCCCCTTGCCCCCCAAATTAGGACTACTATATCTAGGCTGCAAAAAATCCAGATAATCACTAGATGATGGCAAAGGGAGCTTTCTGTATCCTTTTGCCTTTATCTACTAGTCGCCTGGACTTTTGCAGCCCAAATATGGTAGCCCTAGGAAAAGACATCAACACAAGTTTCCCTTGAATAGTAGCATTGCTCTGTAACTCTTGTAAACACTACAGGGGCACCAGAGAAATCCAAATAGTTATACTTAATGGCATTGCAAAGTGCTAATGCTGAGTAGCAGCAGATATTTAGGACCGTAGGCAGGCAGTCATTGGACTGGAACACTGATGTCCATATTTAGGGATAAATCAAGCAACAGCAGATGCCCAAGGTGGTTCTTCTGTAGTAAGACTGGAACTGTGAGGGACAGTAAGGTCTCAGGGGGTGAGTTTAAAGTGAAATCCTAAATGAAGTAGACTTTTCCTGAATACAGTCGAAGGATTAGACTGATGAAAAATATGGAGAGATAATTTTTTGGGAAATGTGAAATTAAATTATTTGTAATAATTTTTTGTTGTGAGATGAAAATGACAAATGTACTCCCCAATAGTTTAGGAATCAAATGTTCCCATCTTTTGAAGGCATAATGTTAAACAGATGAAAATATTTCAGCTCTGTACCCTAAAGATACTAAACAACTCTGGTTATTGATCTTCTGCGTTGCTTTAGTATGTGTTAGTTTTTCATTCATGAGTTAGGTTTTTCTGAATAATTCTATGAAAAGGTCTTCATAGTATGAAATTTAAGTATCTGCATACATTATTGTTTTTTAAAAAAGAAAGTGCTTTATTCCATCAAGCTACATTGATATGCATTTTTCATTTTAAATGTTCTATTTATAATTGTGTGGACTTTACAATAGGGTTCACTTTTGTTATGTTTGCAATTAAAAGGGAGGAACCATTGTTCACTAATAGTGCATTTACTGTACAGAAAGCCTATCTTTTCCAATCCCTAGCATTTCCAGGTAAAACTGGAAGGGACCTCAGCCTGAAATCCTAGAGAGACGCTCCCAGTCAAAATACACAATACTGAGATAGAACAGTGGTCCGATACAATGTAAGCTAGCTTCTTTTCTCCTATATAATGGTAAACAAGAATTTTGGGCAATTCTATTTTGCCAGCTTGGATGCTGTCTATTAACCATTGCAGGCATTTCAATATAGATTTAATGGGCTCCCATTATTTTGCACCAATTTTACATTTTACACCAACTGGAACTTTTGGAAAGCTTTTAAAGACAGCGCCATGAAGAGTATGCAGCAGTTGCCAAGTCAAGGGGTTGATAATGGAATCAGCTTTCTGATAATTGAAATCCTAGCTTTGTACTATTCTGTAGAGAAAACAGCTATGGGGCTTGTCCCTTATGATGTAGCCAGATTGGATACTATTTTGTAACACAAATTAACATCAGTTCCATCAGTATTCTTTATGATATACTGTAATTATTGGTGCCACCGTGGTATGTATATGAGTTTCCCCCCCAAAAAATGTCCCAGCAACTACTCATATGAAAGGTTGTGAAAAGCTAATGAAAGTTGGATGGCTATAGATAAGGCTACAGTGTCAAGAAGCTGCACCAAAATTACAACTGTTTATCTAGAGATAGAACTGGGTGCATCTAAGATACCTACAGTAGTTTCAGCAGCTTTATGGCTGCTTTGTTTGCCAAAGATTTATAGAAGGGCAGATTAAAACATAGCGAACACTGCCTTCTATATCACAAACCAGAGCCATTCCTCAATAAAACAGTACAGGCATTTCATGCCTATTGCAGAACTGCTCTGAGTTCCAGAGAATATGAGCTTTGAAATACAAAGCTGTGTCTATAAGTGCATTTTTTTTTCATCAGAGAGATGTATTGATTTTACTGCAAAAATTCTAATTAAATTAACTTTAATAGTGTTGCCGTTTTGGTATAAAGTGAATGGAGGAGGGCTGGCCCTGTTGTGCAGCAAGGTTAAGAACGCTGCTTCAGATGGCAAAATTTAAGGGGAGAGATGGAGTCAAGAATTGATGCTTGGATGGTATATTCATATGTTTTAATGTATTGGCCCTTGCATGGGGAAAGGATGCCATTTTGGTTCTGCTTCAAGAAGCAAAATGTCTTAGGTCAGCACAGCTGTGGGTTAATATGATAATGTATCAAGTGCTTGAACTATCAAAGTAAAATATTTCTGTCCTAGATGAATAATAGAAGGCCACTGTTAGAAGAAGGAAATACCAGAGTAATCTGAGTTTAGGCTCCACTTGCTGTGTTCAGTTGTTTTTGCTGCAATGGAATATAAAATATTTTTCTAAGATTCCGTGAGGATAATGAGGGCAGACTCAATAGTATAGTTTCTGGGTTTGGTTCAACGAATGATTCTTGTTTGCATCATTTTTTTATATACATACTTCAAGTTAGTTTGTTTAGGCAAGTTTAAAGTAATAAAAGAAGTAACTTTTATGAAAGAAAACTATTTCCATAAGAGATATAAGCTAATGGTGAATAGATTTTTGGAAAACGAAATGGAGAAAGTCAAATGTCAATGTTTTCCTAATAGGAGAGATGTGATGTTAAAAAATAGTCAGCTTGATAGAGCAGAGAGTTAAGCCGGAGAGTTAAATAAACCTAAGCTGATAACTGGAATGGCACCTTTTAAATCCCAGCAGAATATGATACAGCTTCTGTTTTCTGCTTGTTCTTATCTGATTTTTATATGTTCTGTTAATTGCTGTAGTGCTATTTTTTTAAAAAAAGAACAGGATGTGAAGCAGCAGTTTTTTTAGAGAAGAAGACTACTTTTGAACATTGTAAATTGACTTTACTCATACTAAACTGTGCAGTCACAATTGTGTATTTAGAAGTATTTCTTCCTGTCTCCCTGAATCTATTTAAAACTATTTTAAAATACTGGTTGTCCTAGTTCAGATTCTCCCCTCCATATCTATTTTTCTGTAAAAGTTCTTCATTTAGTATTTGATTCTGAAGTTTATTTTTCATTGCTTCTTGCATCTAACTGTCAAGTATCTTTATTCTTTCTCTTGATTAATATCATAAAAGAATCTGCTTAATTTTCTCAGGTTGACTGGATTTGATTATTGTAATTATTGTGATCTGGCCTACAGATTTCTCATCCTGAACAACTGCTTTTTATTTCATTTTTACTGCTACACATTCTGGCTAATTTTCTCCTTTTCTGATCTGTTTTATATCTCTCTTCCTTTCCTGTATATTATTTCTTGTTTTCATATCTTAATAGCATTTTCCTTCTTGTCACATCCTAAATCTTCTCATTTTCAATTTTTTTGTTATTTCTGGTGTTGATTTTCTCTCAGCATTAGCATATCTTTAAATTTTGTTTTATGTAGTATTTATTTACTTATAAGAGTGCTTTCATGCTGTGTCTGTCATTAGACTTTAAATAGCTTACAAGCAAAAACAAACTAATATGTAATTAATGTTGAAAAGCAATTATTATAATAATAAAAGCCATGATCCTATATATCACCAACTCAGAAACATATCCCATACACAGGTAGTTCTACGCACTCACCTCAGTCCCTAAATAAGTGTTGAAAAAGCCATGTTTTTAAAAGCTTTCTGAATATTAAAAGTGAGGGTGCTGTCTTAGTAGGAGGGTAGCTCCTACAGAGAATGCTTGCCTCCAAATAATTTCTTGTCACACATGCAGGGAGTGGGGACTTTCAGCTAGCACAGACAGACTCTTTTTGGAGCAAGCCTCAGAGATAGCCAAGCTTCAAGCCGTGTAGGACTTTAAAGGTGATTACCAGCACCTTGAATTGTACCTGGAAACAAACTGGCAACCAATGTAGTTCCTGCACCATGGGAATAATGGATTGCCATGATTAATATGTGGGCCTCTACATTTTAACCTTGCAGTTTCTGTGTGGTCTTCGAGGACAGTTCCATGTAGAGCACATTATAAAGGTCCACCTGTGAGGTGATGAGGTCATGAGTGACTGTTGCCAGTACCTACTGCTCCAGCTGACACTGGCAAAGTCTTTCTTGACCGCAGCTTTTTCCCAAGTGGCTTCATGTAGATATTAAATAAGATAAGGGAGAGGGTTGGATTGGACTTGATTTCTCCTCTCCCATGGAATCAACTGGAACCATCCACTTCAGGTGGAAGCAAGCCACTGAAGAACAGCGTAACCAATTCTCAACCCTCACAGTCTGGAAGAATACCATGTATTGAAGGTTACTGAGAAATTAGTGGGACTGGTAGGGTGATTACATAATTGACAAAAGTTATTGTGGGAAAAATACCAGAAGAACTTTCTGTTCTGTGACAAGCTGGCTGAAAAACAAAACCCTTATTTACCTGAACTGGAGTCAAATCAGATCAGCCCTAATCATGGCTGAAAGTGTATTTAATGTGTTAATTTTATCATAACTTTACAATGTGAAATAAGAGCTTTTATTTTAGTGTATTATTTGTGGACAATAAACTCTCAAAAGATTATGTAGAAAACATTATGAAGAACATTAAGACAGACCAAAATCTGGTCACATCAGCCAATTACACAGTCTCTTGTGAACAATCTTGATTGTTAGAGCAGTTCAGTGCGGAAATTAAAAACTAGTGACTAGTTTAAACATAGGATAAAGAGATAGGTAGCTTATTTGGCAGAAAGACTTATGAAAGGTAGGAAAGAGAGTGACTGGCCCAAGGTCACCCAGCTGGCTTTGTGCCTAAGGTGGGACTAGAATTCACTGTCTCCCAGTTTCTAGCCTGATGCCTTAACCCAGAGCTTTCCAAACGGTGTGTCAGGACACGTTAGTGTGTCGGCTGCAGTGTCTGGGTGTGTCGCGCTGCTGCTGCCTCTGAGCCCTGCCAGGATTCCGCGCAGGTCCTAGTGCCTGCCTTGTGCCGTGCTGCCTCCAAACCTGCTGTGATTCCGCGCAGGTCCTAGTGCCCACCTTGTGCCCTGCTGTAAGAGTGCGTCGTGAAATGATGCATGTCTAAAAAGTGTGTCACCAACATGAAAAGTTTGGAAAGCTCTGCCTTAACCTCTACACCAAACTGGCTCTCAGAAGATTGATATACCTATATAAAACAATACCCCACCCCCAAAACCTATGCCTGAATGATCAGCAGAGAAACCTGAACCAAGAACTCTCTGTACCATTGTGCCTTTATCTTCTTTCCTTTCTTCCTTCTGAAGCCTATTTCTTCAAGTTCATCTCAAGGTTCCCCAAATTGTCTGCATGTGAAGTTTTGTGTTGGGAGAAAAACTAAATATGGTTCTGATTGCCTCAACAGTGGGCTGACAATGAGATAGAGGTGATATTAAATGGACATGCCCTGCAAAAAGGGTTAATAAAATGTGTTCATGCCATGGCAAGCAGGATGGAAGATGAGCCCTCTGTTTGTGAACATTGGTATTTCCACCAGATTAATTGGCTGCTGTCCCGGGAGGTGAAGTTAACAGTGTACTCCCATAGTGTGTCATTATTTAGTAAAAATGTTGTTTAGGCAAGCATAAATGTGTGACTTTAATAAGCTGCCCTTAATTTATCTGACACATCCAACCCATTAAACTTGTAAGTTTTTTTTTTACTTTTCCTCTTGGAAAGTTATTGCATATTTTCAACATTTAGCCACCCTGAGTGGTGCACAAGCACTGTGGGACCTTATGTTTTATATAAATAAACAAAACAATCACTACTTTTGTACAAATATAAACTAGTCGTCAGTTTTGTAACTTAAGTTGTCATTCTGTAAGTTCAAACCTGCTACTACTTGAATAAGCTGTTTTCATTTTTTGCAAATATCAGATTCAATAACTTGATTCTGTTTGTGCAAGCTTGTGTCCAAGTGTTGCTTCCTATAATTGTGTTTACACTATTCTGCTGTCTTATCACTGCCATAATGACCCAGTTCTAAAATAAATCCATGTTTACTGCTAATATTTTCTTGACTAGATCTATCTATATTCAACAGAATATTTAGAAATATTTGGGGGGGAAAGCTTGGTAGAGTATTGCCAAAATATTTAGAATTAGATATGTCCCTTTATTTAGTATTGCCATCAAGACAGAGGGGGGTATTAAAATTCAATTGATTTATTGAAATGTCTTGTGAATGGTGCTGTAGGCACTTACAGAACAAAGATGTGAATTTCTGAACTTAGTAAAATAGGTTATATGTGGGAGCTTGAAATGTCAGAAATAGAATGCAGTTCATTGTGCCTTTTTATTTAGAATGTGAAAATACTCTACTTGGCTGTTGCTTACATAGAATAGGATTTATTGTAGACACTATGTTCATTGTACCTTACCAAACAGAGTTCTTATGTAGATTAGTTACTGATTGTCTTCCATAAACTTGAGTAGTAAAAGAGTATTGGTACTCCCTTTTTCTCCTTTGCTGAAGTGGTGAAGTATCAGCCAGACTACTTAAATGCATTATTAGAGAAGCCGTAATACAGTTCCATTCCATCCTGAAACTCTTTCCTTTCTAATAAGTTAGCAGGGAATCATATTCTTATTTGCTGCCTCTTCCACTTTTCCTGGCTGCACTCACTTTTTGTAGATGGCTCTTAGAATACCAGAATAAAATTAGAATAAACTTAGAATAAAATTGATTGCAGCCTTCATCCCCCCCATGTCCAAGCTACTCATTATGTAGTAGAAATTAAGAGGTAATACAAAGGTAATAACCTTCTAAAATAATATCCATCAGTATGGATAATATTATATAAGGATAATATAAGGTCACACCAGGATTTAAGTGGTGCCAATAGAAAATATTAACAACAATACTATAACAACATATCTGACTAAAGTTCTAAATTCCTACTAGGCAGTTTCAATGAAGTTCTGAATCCCAATACCATCAGAAGATATATAGCAATTTAACAGTAGATTGCTACTCTAAAAGAAAAATTTCCCTTGAAAGGGAATTGGAGAGTAATTAATAGTAGCTGACAGGTTTCCAAGTCCAATATGGAATATTTTATCTACAGTATTTTCAAAGGGTGACAAGAGTCAGTCTCTTGCTTGGTTCTTTCAGCATCTGCTTCTACTTCCCTTCTAATCTTAGGTGGAGCAATGCCAACAAGAGAATATAGCTTATTAATGGGCGTAGGTTTGAGGCATCCCGTCACTATGCGCATTGCCTCATCCACAGCAATATCTACTTGCTTCGCATGTGCCGATGCATTCCATACTGGTGCCACATATTCAGCAGTAGAGACTCTCAAAGCCAGAGCTTTTTACCGAAGGAAGAAACAAAGGAAGAAAAGAGTATTTTACCGAAGGAAGAAATGGCCGCTGGAAATACTCTCCCTTACATAGTTTGGAGGACAATGAATAGGATGAGGGTGGGGGTACCAAGGTGCAAGACAAATTTATTTAAGTGGGGGTTGTTGGATGATAACAATACATTATGTGAATGTGGAGAAACCCAAGACCCAGTGCATCTGATGGTGTGTCGATTACTGCCGGAGCCTTGTACTGTTGACGACCTACAGCAAGCTAATGACAAAGCTGTGGTGGTGGCAACATTTTGGCAGAGTAAAGTTTGATCTGGACATGAAAAATAAATAACATCTATTTTCAAGACCAGGTATATTTGAATCAAGACAATTTACTGAGATCAGAAGATGCCTGCTCACCCAAGGTGATTATCTTAGCCAGGCAATCTAATTAACCCAAAACATTTCCAATTTTCTCAGAGGAATATTATACTGATCATACTTTGACTTTCATTTTAATATGAACTGCATGTTCTGCTATAACTAGCAATACTGGTGTCACACACACACACCCTGCAGGGAGACAGGATCCATTCGATTGGCCCACCCCAGGTGATTGATGGACCCAGTGGAGTTCCAGAGAGAGCTTGGGGTTTTCCCTGAGGATCTGGTGGGCTGTTCAGCTGAGGCCCTAGTCGCCGCCTGGAATGGAGGGTGGCTGGGGCCTTGGATTGCATTGCTGCTATGCGGCCTCTCACTGTCTGCTGATCCGGGGTGCACCTTTGGTTTACCACGCAGCTCCGGGAGATGAAGTGCCAGGAGAGGCGCTTGGAGCATTGTTGGAGGAAGACTTGAAGCGAGTCTGACTGGACACAAGTTCTGCTCGATGAACAGGTGGCCACTGTAGCCGGGAAGGCTTTTGCCCAGCTTCATCTGGTGAATGGCATCCTAGATCGGGGGGCCCTTCAGACAGTCACTCATGCCCTGGTCACCTCACGCCTTAACTACTGCAATGTGCTCTACATTGGGGTTGCCCTTGAAGACCACCGGAAGCTTCAGATGGTCCAGAATGCAGCGGCATGGGCAATGATGAGCATGCCTCAGTATGTCCATGTAACCCCTCTGCTTTGCAAACTGCACTGGTTGCCAGTTTACTTCCGGGTGTGATTCAAGGTGTTGGTCAGTACATATAAAGCCGTATATGACATAGGGCCTGGTTACTTGTTGTTGTTGTTCAGTCTTTTAGTCGTGCCCGACTCTTTGTGACCTCATGGACCATAGCACGCCAGGCCTTCCTGTCCTCCACTGTCTCCCGGAGTTTACTCAAATTCATGTTCGTTACATCGGTGATGCTATCTAACCATCTCATCCTCTGCCGTCCCCTTCTCCTTTTGCCTTCAGTCTTTCCCAGCATCAGGGTCTTTTCCAGTGAGTCCTCTCTTCGCATTAGGTGGCCAAAGTATTTGAGCTTCAGCTTCAGTATCTGTCCTTCCAATGAGCAGTCAGGGTTGATTTCCTTTAGGACTGACTGATTTGACCTCCTTGCAGTCCAAGGGACTCTTAAGAGTCTTCTCTAGCACCACAGTTCGAAAGCATCAATTCTTCAGCACTCAGCCTTCCTTATGGTCCAACTCTCACAGCCATACATTACTACTGGGAAAACCATAGCTTTAATTATACGGAGGGACTGCCTGTATATGCTTGTCCAGCAGGGTCTGGCAAGGCTGGCATGCTCTGGGTTTCATTGATTAAACAATGCCACTAATCAGAACCCTGGAAGTGCATATTCTCTGTAGCAGTGCCTGCCCTCTGGAATGAGGTTCCCCCCGAGATTTGAATGCCCCCCACCCTACTGATATGTCAAAGGGCCCTAAAGACCTGGCTCTTCGCCCAGGCCTTTGGCAAGGACAAATGACGCCCCTTTCTTCCTTTTCCTTGTTCCCCCCTGAGTTTGTTTTCTTTGCCATCGTTGTTCTTTTGTCTTGTGCTGTTTTTGTGTTTTTGTCTTGTTCCTTGTTTTTAAATGTTTTAACAATTATAAACTGCCCAGAGTTGCTGGGAGTTGGGCAACGTATGAATTTAATAAATAATAATAATAATAATAATAATAATAATAATAATAATAATTAATCAACAGTTTTGAACCATGCATTTAACTTTAGGATTTGGATGTGATACCAGTTAAATTATATGCAACATCTGAGTGCACATCAAAAAATCCAAAAGTTCCAAAACTTTAAACTTTTATTTGTCTTTTACAAGTAAATCTGCAATGACTGTGAGTAATTTATCTACATTCTTCAAATGATGTTGTAAGCCTGTGGAACCTTCTCTCTACAAATTGAAAACTTCTGTCTTATTGAGTAAGGTTATACTAGAATAGGGGGCGTGGTGGCTCAGTGGGTAAGACGCCAGGCTTGTTGATCGGAAGATTGCAAGTTTGGAGGTTCAAATCCCTAGCCCTGTGTGCGGAGTGAGCTCCCGCACTAGCTCCAGCTCTTGCCAACCTAGCAATTCGAAAGCATGCAAATGCAAGTAGATTAATAGGTACCACTTCGGTGGGTAGGTAACAGCGTTCCGCGCGTGTCATGCGGCCACATGACCGTGGAAGCGTCTTCGGACAATGCTGGCTTTTTGGCTAACAAACGGAGATGAGCACCGGCCCCTAGAGTCGGACACGACTGCACAAATGTGCGGGGGGAACCTTTACCTTTTTATACTAGAACAGAATTTTTATAGAAATCAGTTTCATTTTCTCATTCCTCTACCTACAACTGCAGTCACTTTCTGTTAAAGAAGATTATTCTCATATTATCTTTCACATCCACAACACAATAATTTAGAGCCTTATTGATATAATGCATTATTTTATGCGTTAACATATTCATTGTTTCTTTCAAATGATAACTGGGCTATGGTGCTGAATTCTCTTATGGCTTCCCACATAATAATTTTGCATTCAGGATATGGAAGGGTTTTCTTTCTTTCTTTCTTTCTTTCTTTCTTTCTTTCTTTCTTTCTTTCTTTCTTTCTTTCTTTCTTTCTTTCTTTCTTTTTCTTCCTTTTCTTCCTTTTTCTCCTTGGGAAAGGCGTCGATGTCCATGGGGGCAGGCAGCGGCAAATGCTGAAACAGGCATGATGGAAATGCCATGACTTACACACTTGCTTCAGACATTGGGGCACACGTCCATAATAGTAACATTTGTGTGATAGCATCACTGTGCCCATGCTGTCATTTTGGTGTCATTATAGACACCATTGATAGACACCATTGGTGTTACGAGTCTGATATCAGTTCCTGCAGTGAAGTATTTGATTCGTCTATGGTTTAGACTCCTCTTAGGGGGTCCGCAAATTCAAAATTATTTGCCAGATAGTGAAGATATTTGCAAAAATTTAAAACAATGTCACTCTTCCTATTATTATTTTTTACTAGTTAAAAAATATAGGGTCTTTTCATAAGCATATTTTATATTAATATCTAATGGATTTAATATTGTTATTTTTACATGACTCAATAAATAAATATTCTACAAATGCATCCATTTTAATTTTTAATACAGTAAATATCAATAAATATAACCCATACAAACAAAAGCTCTTTTGGTGTCCTTCATAATTTTTAAAAGTGGGAAGGGGTCCTGAGAGCAAAAAGTTTAAGAAACACTGGTTTAGATTTAGATTGTCATTGCAAACATAACTGCAAATAGTATAAAAAGGTAAAGGTCCCCCCAACACATTTGTGCAGTTGTGTCCGACTCTAGGGGCCGGTGCTCATCTCTGTTTGTTATCCGAAGAGCCAGCGTTGTCCGAAGACACTTCCACAGTCATGTGGCCGGCATGACGCACGCGGAACGCTGTTACCTACCCACCGAAGTGGTACCTATTAATCTACTTGCATTTGCATGCTTTCGAATTGCTAGGTTGGCAAGAGCTGGAGCTAGTGCGGGGGCTCACTCCGTCACGCGGGGCTAGGGATACGAACCTCCGAATTTGCGATCTTCCAATCGACAAGCCTGGTGTCTTATCTGCTGAGCCACCACACCCTCCAAATAGTATACTTAGCAACTACTTCATGGATATTTTTACACTTGTCAGAACTAATATATTCTTATTTCACTTTTATTTATTGATTGATTTTACTGATGCTGACTTTTTAATTGTTGGCTTTTAAAACATTATTACCCTCTATGGCTTATTTTTATGATGAGTGGAATTTAAATAAAAATAAATAAATGGCATATATGATGTAATGAACATGAATTTGAGTAAACTCCGGGAGACAGTGGAGGACAGGAAGGCCTGGCTTGCTATGGTCCATGAGGTCACGAAGAGTCGGACACAACTAAACGACTGAACAACAAATGTTATAAGCCTTTTTGGTGTTACTCAAAGTCAGGTCTTATTTTCATAGAATATCAGCAGTTCATTCAGTGTATGATTTTCATAGATGAAGCAGGAGAAGCCAAAATGGCAAATGGAACTTCAGACTTTCTGTGATGTTCCTTTTCCCACTGTGTTTGAAGGGTAGCCTTAGCTGGCTTGCCTCTCCTACTTTTCCAGTGCTCTATGTCTTTTTTTTTAGATTTTTTTTTATCCCACCTTTATTATTTTTATAAATAACTCAAGGTGGCGAACATACCTAATACTCCTTCCTCCTCCTACTTTCCCCACAACAACAACCCTGTGAGGTGAGTTGGGCTGAGAGGGAGTGACTGGCCCAAGGTCACCCAGCCGGCTTTCATGCCTCAGACGGGACTAGAACTCTCAGTCTCCTGGTTTGCTATTGGCTCCTTCCTAGGGCTGAGAGGGAGTGACTGGCCCAAGGTCACCCAGCCAGCTTTCATGCCTCAGATGGGACTAGAACTCTCAGTCTCCTGGTTTCTAGCCCAGCACCTTAATCACTACTAGACCAAACTGGCTCTCTCGGTCGTAGTAAAGAGCAATTTCTCAGCCTGTTTAGGGAGTGAGTTGAGGGACTAAGAACTCCACAGTGTGAAAAAAAAGACACTACAGAAACTTCACGAAGGGCTTGGCTACCTTATCCAACCACCCGCAGAAAAAAATATTCATGATAAGTCCATTGTTTTGTTTTCCTCCTGTAACTGGAGGGTATCCTTAGTTAGGACTAAGACCAGAGCAGTCCTCAGTAGGGTGGAACTACTTGCTGAGCAGAATTACAAACAAGACATTATGTATTGCAAGATAGTACTTCTGCTGAAATACTGCCAAGGCGGTTGAATTAAGCTTGTAGTCCCCTTTACTTTAGGAGAGTAAAGACCATGTTGCAGCCCTGCATATGTAGCTCAGCAGAGCAATAGTGGGAAAAGTGGCTGAGGTAATAGCTTGGTTAGTGGAGAGAGAGCTGTAAATCCCCTATATACTGATTTTCTGTTTGCAGTGTTCAGCTTGGCATGACACTGAAGAATTAGCATTGTCCTTGCCCTTGTGAACTGACATGCTTTTTTGCATCTGCTCACTGGGCTTTCTGGGGTGCCAGGAAGATTGGTTAGCTGGTTGGTAAGCTTGGCCCCTCCTGGGAAGCACTCCTTATCACCAGCTGCACTGAAGTAGCTGACTGGACAGAGCATATTGGCTGTTTGACTTTTTCTGTCCAGTACTCAGAGGAATAATCATTGACTTGCCTTTATGTGGTGATGATGTTTGCTGCCTTTGACAACTGGGTTTTGGCATGACAGGACCTAGTTGATAAGCTTTGCCTCTCTGTGAAGGACCCTCTCAGTACATTTTTGACTTAGGAATACGTACTGGACTAGTCAAGCTTGAGACCGTACTCAGAATGTAGCTGACCCCTACTTGGTTTGACAGGGCTTGCAAAGGCACTTAAAACTACATTAACACAGAAGAGAGAAAAGACATGCAGCTAACCATTCAAGACCTTAAATGCCGAGAAAGTGAATAAAGCATAGAGCAATATTACCACCCTAAAAAGAGCTCTGATGGTAGAAAATTTTAGGAGTTCATGAAACGTATTGGTTGGCTACTGGTGTCAGTGCCAGAGGGTCTATCACATCACTCAACTCCCCTCAGTATTTTCCACATACAGAAGTGAAGTTGCAACATTATAATCCTAACATCAGCAGAAAAGGCACTGAATCCCTTAAGCAAATCTGCACAGGGTTTTGAAAAAGAACAAAGTACTTCAAGCCACTTGATTCAGTTTGCTGCTTCAAAACAGGTCCCTGCTTCAATTAATGAATCTGCTCCAGGGGATTATTCAACCAAAGCATTGTCTACTTAAAGCATTTTTATTTATTTTTTTATTTATAATTCAATTTGTATTCACCGCTCCATCTCCCCACAGGGGGACTCTGGGCGGTTTACAAAAATCAGCAATTAAAATCCAACAATTAAAACAACATATAATACCATACAATAATAATTAAAATAAATACAAAATCCAAGATGCGATGGGTTTGTATTTAAAAGGGCTCTATGGCACCAGCCATCCCCAAGAGGAACTGTTCCCCCCCCATCCCAAGCAAGGCAGCAGAACCAGGTCTTTAAGTTCTTTCTGAAGGTCGGGAGTGATGGGGCCTGCCTCACCTCCGGGGGTGGGATATTCCAAAGGGTGGGCGCCACCATAGAGAAGGCCCGCTTTCTAGACCCCGTCAGGTGAAATTCCCTTACCGACGGGGTCCATAGCATGCCCTCTCTAAATGACCGAGTGGGACCGTTTGATGTTATGGGGATGAGACGGTCCCTCAGGTACCCTGATCCCATGCCATGTAGGGCTTTAAAGGTGATAACCAACACCTTGAATTGGACCCAGAAGCACACGGGTACCCAGTGCAGCTGTCGCAGCAGAGGTGTCACATGTGCTGATCTTGGGGCACCAATAACTGCGCGAGCAGCCACATTCTGGACCAGTTGAAGCTTCCGGATACTCTTCAAGGGTAGCCCCATGTAGAGCGCATTGCAATAGTCTATATGGGAGATGACCAGGGCATGAGTGACTGTACGGAGGGCATCCCGATCCAGGAAAGGGCGTAACTGGCGCACAACGCGAAGTTTCATTTCTTGAAAGTTTTGTGTAGCCTGAGTGATACTGTAGTACAGAGCTTTCCAAACTGTGTGTCAGGACACGTTACTGTGTCGGCTGCAGTGTCTGGGTGTGTCGCGGCTGCTGCTGCCTCGGAGCCCTGCCAGGATTCCGCACAGGTCCTAGTGCCTTGTGCTGTGCTGCCTCCAAACCTGCCCTGCCAGGATTCCGCACAGGTCCTAGTGCCTGCCTTGTGCCTTGCTGCCTCCAAACCTGCTGTGATTCTACGCAGGTCCTAGTGCCTGCCTTGTGCCCTGCTGTAAGAGTGTGTCGCGAAATGATGCATGTCTAAAAAGTGTGTCACCAACAGGAAAAGTTTGGAAAGCTCTGCTGTAGTAATTGCTCAAATTTGTAGTGTGCTAGTCTGACTATCTTGACCTACAAGAAATTTATCCTGTGCTTGAAGTCCATTGGTGTTAAACATCCCTGGACTGTGCAAGCACTAAAGGACTCTCAACCCCAAAAATGCTATTGGTGGTGCTTGGGATGGGAAACAATGATGTCCAGATAAGATTCTACCTGCACTATTTGAAGGACTATTTCAGTGGTGGACCCTGTGGAACTGGGTTGTGCCTCACCTCTCCATCACAATCTACTTTGAAAGTTAGGTAGCAGCTCCTGTGAATGAGCCCAGACCCATTGTATCTTATCCATAGACCCCCTATAGGTGCAAGCCAGTGTTGTTATACCTGATCATTTTAGCCTGAGACTAATTCTCTTTGACTTCTGCTTGTTCACATCTGAGAGGAAAGACATACCTGCTGTGGTGTGCAGAATCATTCCCAGATACTGGGGGCAACACCTTGAGAGTGGAAAAGCACAGACTTCTCTCACGGTTCATACAAAAGCATAGATAAGATAGGAACTGGATTATTTGACGGAATGTTTCATTTACTCTGTTGAAAGGAAGGATATGCAACAAGATCTACTTATTTGCAGGCTTATGAAGGCCAGATCTTTCTGAATTATCTGGGGGCTAATGCCAGACCAAAGAGAAGGACAGTATATTGGAAATGGCGAGCCAAGTATTTGTATTTCAAGAGGTTTGGATAAGACAGGATAATGGGCACATGTACATACCCTTCAAAGAGATGCAGATATGCTATCCAGACCAATGGTTGGGGAGAGTATAGAAAGAATGTTGTGGTCTGTATACCTGAAGTATTGTATGAGTCAGCTGACCCTTTAGAAATCCAGATTCCCCATGAAGGAAATTACATATTCTGAAAATATTTGTAGCAGTGGAACTGGCTATATGGGCTTGATGGTGAGCAGATGATTGATGTTTGAAACATCTGGAAGTGCCATGATATCTTAAGATCTGAAGATGATATGAATGAATTGTGAAGTACTGTACATCTTGGAATTCTGAGGCATCGCTGTAGAAAACTCAAACACCAAGGCATCTGTGATGAAGAGGGAACAGCACTGGTTGAATGGGTGAAGCCTGCCTCCTTACTATTCGATCTTGATAGTCATGTTATGTGCGGTCCCTTTGCACACAGTGGAGAAACTGTAACTTCTGGGCTGTTGCTGCATCTGCTGTTGCTTTGGCTAATAGTTTGAATCCCACCAAGGGGTTCTGTTTTCCCTTGTTCAAGACTTGGTATGAAAGGGACAAAAGGACTGAGATTGGACCTTGTTACCTCCTGCATGGTGTTGAAGATGCTAAAGAAAGCGAGAGGGAACATACTGAAAACTCTCATTGTGTCTAGGGGGGATGATGGATTTTCTGGCCTTTAGAGACCATTGTTATCTTTGTAAGAATGAAGGGAAAAAAATAAATGAGGGAGGGCATTAAAAGTAAAGAGTAAGGGTAGCTAGGAGCTCCTGCAATGACTGGAGGAAGAACTAACTGGAAGTTTTTCTCTGCTACCAACTTGGGGTTCAAAAGAAAATTCTTTGCTTCTGCCTGTTGGAGCAATGGGTGGAACAAACCAGCTAAGGATAACTTCTAATCCCAGTATGAAGAAGAAGGTCCGACTTGGTCCTATGCTTTTTGCATATTTAAATATTAATGTAAGCTGGAAAGACTTTTTTATGCAGCCATATATTTATTACAATTACTCAAAGACATGTTTTTAATGTCAGTGGAGCCAGCAACTGATGTGCTAATTAAAATGTCTTTTATTTTAGAACACTTTTGAAGCATTTATGGCCTTTTACGAAGTGTCAGACAAGTTGCAGTGCTCATGCTTTATGAAACACAGAAAGCAAAACATAAATCCTTTTTATTTTATTGCATTTTGATTTTGGCAATATAGCAATGTGTTTTGGAGTTGAAGATAGTTGCCCAAAATGAATAATTGCTCCACAGTTCCTAAATTCTATCACTGACATGTTTAGCATACATGTCATATATTTCTAAATATTATATGCTTTCCTCAATTTGAAGAATCTTTTTCTTTTTTTTCTTCTTTAAATTTGGGACAGTGTGTCACATAACACACAACATTTAAAAACTCTTTGTCACAGTTTGTAACATCAGGATAACCCATTCTTTCCACAGACAAAATGTGCAGTGTGTTTCTGATATGGAGGCACATTTAATATGTGAACATTCATATATAATTTAAACAGGGACACTATGCTACATTTATTCATGAACATTTACTTTGGCTCTGAATGTTTAGAGCTGATGACAGTAAGTTGCTATGAAACTTGTTCTTCCAACTTCACTCACTGGCTTTAAGACAGAATTTTGATGTTGATTAATAGAATAAATTACTTAAATCTTACGAAATTTGTATTACTTTTTAATCTTTTTAATCTTTGGAAAGCTTGGAAAAAATAAGATTTCAGTTCACATGCTTTTCAGTGTACACCAAGAGGAGAGAATTTGTGCTTTTAGCAAATTTGAAGTATCTAGTCCTAGCCTATCATGGCTCCCAACTGTTGCATTTGACTTTATCCTTTTCAAGTACTTTAGTAGATATTTAAATCAATTAATCTCTATCCAAGTACACACTATTTGCATACATATTACTGCTCTGTAATATAATATGTAAATTCTCTTCCTAGTTTAATGCATATGCTCAAATTCCATCTTTATTAGTCATATTCTCAAAGTTTCCCATTTATGTTGTACAGGTAGTCCTCGTTTAGTGACTGACTCATCTAGTGACCATTCGCAGTTATGTTGGTGCTGAAAAAAGTAACTTTGTGACCAGTCATCACATTTATGACCTTTGCAGGTCTGTAAAGCAAAGGAAAGCTGAAGTAAGATTGTAAGCACAGTCATGGTTTCGCTTAGTGACCACTTCACTTAACCAAGTTGCGGGTCCCATTTGTGGTCACTAAACAAATGCTACTTGTAACTTCAATAAAGTATTCTCATGTCATTAAGTGAGGTCTACTGGAATTTTTGAATTAGATATCAATATGCTGTTACTCTTTTCAACTATACAAGTTCTCAGTGTCTACAACAAATCTTGATAGTGTCAAAATGATGACATGAGCATGATGTCATCACCTAAATGCTACATTTATATAATTGCATTACAGTGTCCAACTGAAGCATATAACTCATAGCATTTCCATAATGATGTCACTCATGTCAGTATTCCTCACCCCATCCCTGATGGATGGCTATGGTCTCTGCATTGTCTGAATGTAATCATGGATTGGATGTGAGCTAACATGGTACAGCTCAGACCAGATGACAGATGTAGTAATGAAAATTAATCTGGGACTGGAGATACAGTGTTGGCGATGGTACATATGCAGTGCTACAAGCTACAGTATAAAGAATCAGGTTTGTGGTTCTGGTTCAGATATTCCAGTTCATGTCTTTGTTCAGCTTTAACTGGTTCTTCTGCTTTATTTTTATAGAAATATCTGGTTATAGTAATACATATTTTGGGTCACTTCAAGCTTATATAACTGCAATGTGCGTTGTGTACGACTGTCCATTAAAAATGTTTGGAAAAGTTTGTTAAAACTGTAATTGCCCAGATCTCTGAATACTTTGCAAACTATATTATACCACCTGCACTAATTTCTAATTAATTTGGGTTCAATGCAAAATGCTGGTATTTAAATATAAAACCTAAATCATCTAAAATTAGGCTAACCATATTTCCTTGAGACGAAAACAGGACCCTAACGCGCGCAGGCAGGTGTGCAGGCAGACACACACGCACACACTCTAACTTGGAAAACGGGACAAAATCTCCATTTTGTCCAGAACGACGGGACGGTTGGAAAATGTTAAAATAACGGGACTGTCCCGTTCAAAACGGGACGTATGGTCAGCCTATATACCTATAAGGACACTTCTTCATTATTAACCTGCCCTTAGAATACAACCATAATTGGAGGGCCTGTTTTTGTATCATCATCTAAGAGGTTTTGGTGGTGAGAACCTAATTACTTCATTTAACTTCCAATAACATTTTAATGTTAGATGAAATGCTTAATTTTTAAATTATTTTAGCATATATAATACAATTGTGGGAGGCCCTAGCTTAGAACTGAAAAGTGGCCTAGAAAACTCATGCAAATCAAAGAAATAACTTCTTATCTTGTACATGTACTTCAAATATAACCAGAGTTGGTCTTATTATTAAATTAAATATTTTGGGTCACATTGAATCACAGTAAACAGAAGCAATGAAGATATATATGAATTACCTTTTATGGGCATATTTCAAACTGCTCACTTTATACATAACAAGAGAGGATTGTTTAATTATTAGAACCACATACAGCATTCCATGGCCTTTAAAATATATGTGTATTATAGTTTTTACTCCCCTTCATGGATCACTGCCTTGTCGTGGCGAAGGGGCTTGCATAACTCAATGAAGTCAGGTCAAGACGGACAGGTCATGACAGAGAGTTCTGACAAAACGTGGTCCATTGGAGGAGGGAACGGCAAACCACTCCAGTATCCTTGCCAAGAAAACCCATGGACAGTATCAAAAGGCTAAAAGATATGACGCCAGAAGATGAGCCCCTCAGGTCGGAAGGTGTCCAATATGCTACTGGGGAAGAGCGGAGGGCAATTCCGAGTAGCTCCAGAAACAGTGAAGCGGCTGGGCCAAAGCCGAAAGGACGCTCAGTTGTGGATGTGTCTGGAAGTGGAAGGAAAGTCCGATGCTGTAAAGAACAATATTGCATAGGAACCTGGAATGTAAGATCTATGAATCAAGGTAAGCTGGATGTGGTCAAACATGAGATGACAAGATTGAACATCGATATCTTGGGAATCAGCGAACTAAAATGGACAGTTCCAATTCCAAAGAAGGGCAATGCCAAAGAATGTTCAAACTACCGTACAATTGCGCTCATAGCACATGCTAGCAAGGTTATGCTCAAAATCCTACAAGCTAGGCTTCAGCAGTATGTGAACCGAGAACTACCAGAAGTGCAAGCTGGGTTTTGAAGAGGCAGAGGAACTAGAGATCAGATTGCCAACATTCGCTGGATCATGGAAAAAGCAAGAGAGTTCCAGAAAAACATCTACTTCTGCTTCATTGACTAAGCTAAAGCCTTTGATTGTGTGGATCACAACAAACTGTGGCAAATTCTTAAAGAGATGGGAGTACCAGACCACCTTACCTGTCTCCTGAGAAACCTGTATGCGGGTCAAGAAGCAACAGTTAGAACCGGACATGGAACAACCGACTGGTTCAAAATTGGGAAAGGAGTACGACAAGGCTGTATATTATCACCCTGCTTATTTAACTTATATGCAGAGTACATCATGAGAAATGCCGGGCTGGATGAATCACAAGCCGGAGTTAAGATTGCCGGGAGAAATATCAACAACCTCAGATATGCAGACGATACCACCCTAATGGCAGAAAGTGAAGAGGAACTAAAGAGCCTCTTGATGAGGGTGAAAGAGGAGAGTGCAAAAGCTGGTTTGAAACTCAACATTAAAAAAACTCAGATCATGGCATCTGGTCCCATCACTTCCTGGCAAATAGAAGGGGAAGAAATGGAAGCAGTGACAGATTTTATTTTCTTGGGCTCCAAGATCACCGCAGATGGTGACTGCAGCCATGAAATTAAAAGACGCTTGCTCCTTGGGAGGAAAGCTATGGCAAACCTAGACAGCATATTAAAAAGCAGAGACATCACCTTGCCGACAAAGGTCCGTATAGTTAAAGCTATGGTTTTTCCAGTAGTAATGTATGGCTGTGAGAGTTGGACCATAAGGAAGGCTGAGCGCCGAAGAATTGATGCTTTCGAACTGTGGTGCTGGAGAAGACTCTTAAGAGTCCCTTGGACTGCAAGGAGGTCAAATCAGTCAATCCTAAAGGAAATCAACCCTGACTGCTCATTGGAAGGACAGATACTGAAGCTGAAGCTCAAATACTTTGGCCACCTAATGCGAAGAGAGGACTCACTGGAAAAAAACCCTGATGCTGGGAAAGACTGAAGGCAAAAGGAGAAGGGGACGGCAGAGGATGAGATGGTTAGATAGCATCACCGATGTAACAAACATGAATTTGAGTAAACTCCGAGAGACAGTGGAGGACAGGAAGGCCTGGCGTGCTATGGTCCATGAGGTCACGAAGAGTCGGACACGACTAAACGACTGAACAACAACAACAATTATAGTTTATTCCTGAACCAGAAGATAAAGCATTTATTATGTAGCTCTTAAAACTAAACACTTATATATCTTTATGGAGCTCTTAATGTTTAGTATCTTTTGAAGATGTTTTTACCAAAATTAACTATTAATATTCATGGCAGATTTGATGTTATTACTAAAAATATTGAAATGTATTATTTTAAGTATAAAATACTGTCCATTCATTACCATCACCACCCCTTTCCTTTCAGATATTGTTCACAATGACAACATACTGACTGAAATAGTTTAATACATCTAAAGATAAAATTATTGTGAAACGTTTCATTTTGGAACATAACACATTAGAGAGAATAGTTTATCCTTGTGTTGTTGCTGCTGCTGCAACAACAGGTAATTATTAGAGTGAAGAAAACCCAACATCCTTTAACAACTATTATAGAATCTTCTAAATTAAAGCAGTGGCTTTGTATGTCAAGACTAATGGTTTCCATTAAATGAATATAAAGCTTTTGTAGAAGCATGACAAGTTATGCATTCACAATATGCAGGCAATGATTAAAATACTAAATCTTCCAAATGAAGGATTAAAACCTGTCATATTTAAAGCAGTATTTTCCTAATCCCTATTGGTAACCTTGCAGAACAAGAGCAAAATATTGTTTTAGCAGTCAAGTGACTGAAGATCAGACTTGTTCTTCAGGGATTGTTCAAATTTAAGACTGGTACAGCTACTAAGTAGATTATATTGATAGCTTTAGTTCCGAATGTCCACAGTAAGTGCTATTTCAAAATGACTGATCCTATTTATATCAAATGGTAATAAATTAAAGAGATACCTGCAATGTGCACATAGTGTTGGACCATCACTACTTAGTAAATAAAGCAACCAGAAGCACCTAGAATTGGGATAAGTACTTGCTGGGCAGAGGGCAGGATATCTAATTCGTTTTGAGCATGTTTCGGAGCACATAAAATACGAAATCAACACAGATTCTGTAGCTTAACAGTGTTGTGTTTACTTTTCTAAAATATGACCTCTAAGCCCAACTTCCCCATAGACATGATCCTTGGTTTGCTGCGATACAGCTTTGTTTCATACATGAATATAATTTGTTTCATAGGTTTCTTGCCTAGGAATTTTAAATTTCTTTAAAGCTTGTTTTATTACAGTTTGAGTCTTCCTAAAATCGCAGTATCTGATCTCACTTTCCTTTCTGAAATATAGGTGTGTTCTGGTCCGAGCTGAGCATTGTTTTATTGGAAGATATTTAACTATATCTTCCAATAAAACATATAGTTCGTAGCAGCTCTTAGTTAATAATGTAGAGGGTTTTATCACAAATCTTCCATTGGAATGAATGAAATGTAACTTCACATTCAGAGTGAAGTTGCTATCTTGGTTGGTTCATGTAAAATTATATCATAGATATATCTCAAATGTAAAACAAAAAACCCAAATATTTCAGTGCTGGAAAGACATGTTGTATATATCTTGCTCTTGTATTACTTTCTACTCTACAAGTCCACTTTAAAGAATGTTTCATAAAGTTCATAAAATGCCAGTTCCAAATGAAAATCTTCATAGTATATTTGACTGTCAAGGGAGGACAAACTTAGATCATTGGACGTAAATAATCTTTCTGTAACCAAAAATGGGCTTCTGTGCCTCTTGTGCAATCAGATAATGCGTATGCATAATATTTAACACACGCATAAATCATTCCAAAACTACAGGTAGTCCTTGATTTACGACCACAATTTGGACTGGAATTTCTTCGCTAAGCGATGTGATCATAAAGGGAGACATCAAATGCCCACATCGCTTAGCGATGGCAATCCCGGCAATCCCTGTTGCCATAGTTAAGCAAATTTCACCAGTCGTTAGCTGAGGACCCACCCCAATCCAAGTCATTCCGGGCTTGGTCGCTCCCAGGCCCGAGCCTCAGTAAGGTAAGGGACTGCCTCCAACTCCCCCACCCGCCTATATCCCCCCCACCTCTGCCCTTTTGGCCACCCTGCACCCTGCCTTGCGGGGTGGCAAGCAGCCCCAGAACCACACGGCTCTGGGTCTGCTTGCCACGCTGTGGCTCAGGGGCTTCTTGGTGTGCTGCGGTTCTGGGGCTGCAAGAAGCCCCTGAGCCACAGCACAGCATGAAACTGCAGCCGCCCCTGGAAGCCTCAGCTGCCCCAGCCCAGTCCCAGCCACAGGCGCCCTTGCCACCCTGCACACTGAGAACCCTGCCACTGCGGCTCTGGGTCTGCTTGCTTGCTTCTTGCTTCTTGCGGCACCCTGGGCTGCAAGAAGCAGAAGCAAGCAAGCAAGAAGCAGACCCAGAGCCATGGTGCTAGGAAGCCCAGCCCCTGCTGGGGCGCTGCAAGAAGCAGAAGCAGGAAGCAAGCAAGCAAGAAGCAGACCCAGAGCTGCGGTGCTAGGAAGCCCAGCCCCAGCCCAGGGTGCCGCAAAAAGCAAGCAAGCAGGAGCCCCAGAGCCACGGCATGCCAGGAAGCCCAGCTGCAGCCCGGCCCAGTAGCAGGGCGCAAAGAGGCTTCTTGGTGCGAAGGACCAGACCCAGGCACACCTCGTCAGCAGCGGGAGCAAGTGGGGGGAGTTGAAGCGCCCCTGCTGTCGTAAGTGTGGGCGGGCTGCCAGGTGCCCAAATTTTGATCATGTGACCGCGGCGGCATTGCAACGGCCATAACTTCAGGGGCTGGTCATAAGTCCCTTCAGCACTGCTGAATGGTTGCTGAACGAATGGTTGTATTTTGAGGACTACCTGTATATTTCTCTGTAGAATAATTTGCTGTCAACGTCAGTTTTTATTTTCTATGTATCCATGAGAGCAGATAATAGAGTTAAGCCGAACAAGGGTGTATTTGGTGTTTTCCTTTTTGGCTTACTAATCCCAACAATCATGAGATTGATGGAAGGCATTGTGATGGCATGAAAGCCCTCTTTAGACATTATGGCCAAACAGGTTCCACCAGTTGATCTAAGGGACATAGGATGATGCATGCATGCAGGCTGCTTTCTCTCATTTCCTATCTGCTAGCTCAGAATTAAGGAGTGAACATGAACATGAGTAGAAGCTTCTGCACAATCAGGAATCTTGAGAAAGGAGAGTGCCTGACTGCATGGAAATTTTAAATTAACGTAAATAGATTCTTAATTACCGAATCTACATTAAATTAATGTAGATTCTCTTAAAAGCCCTCACTGGTGTTTTTTCAAGTATCATCAGTAACGTGTATAGCAGAGTTTTCCAAACTTTTCATGTTGGTGACACACTTTTTAGACATGCATCATTTCGCGACACACTCTTACAGCAGGGCACAAAGCAGGCACTAGGACCTGCACGGAATCCTGGCAGGGCAGGTTTGGAGGCAGCAAGGCACAAGGCAGGCACTAGGACCTGCGTGGAATCCTGGCAGGGCTCGGAGCCGCGACACACCCAGACACTGCAGCCGACACACTAACGTGTCCCGACACACAGTTTGGAAAGCTCTGGTGTATAGGATCACTTTTCTTTGCAACTTTGCTGAAAAGTATATTTAACAATCTGTCCATGCCAGCCTTTTGATTCCACAATGTGCTTCGAAGAGCTAGTTTCTCTCTACCTTGTCTTGGATTCTAATTGTAATCGAGTAATTGAGTTTGGTCAGAGAAAGCCATAATGCCATCATTCAGCTAAAGGTGAAGTGAGAGATCAGTAATCAGAATCTTACGTAATTCTTTCAAACAAAATGGTGCTGAGAGAGGAATTGTGTAGTATGTTTTTCCCCATGATATTTCCCTGATTATTAAAGTTGGGAGATCCAGTATTGATTGATTAGGAAGGACTGTAGGGAGAAAGTGTTATTCAATTGCCCACCTTTCACCATCAGGACAATAAAAGGGCACTTCCACACAAGGATTCTGTACCAATTTTCAAGCAGTTCTAGAGCAGTCTTTCATAACAGCAGCAAGGTTTAAGGGCTCAGTTGCAGTATTATTGAAACCATGCAAAGATGATAAGCATATGGTTCCATTTCTCCTCTAGAGGGAGCTCCTGCTCTTGTGCCCTGAGCCTCAGCTCCTTTAAGGAACATGCTAGCTTGAAGGTTCTATCTATCTATCTATCTATCTATCTATCTATCTATCTATCTATCTATCTATCTATCTATCTATCTATCTATCTGATGTATCACCAACCACTCCCCCAAGGGGGACTCTTTTTGCGGCCCCTCCCTCCCATTCAGTGCCTAAACAAAATGAACCGGGGCAAAACTGACAACTGTTTTCTCAGTTTCCCCCTTCTCTTCAGTACCAGAGTACTGAATATCAGCTAAAAGCTCCAAGGGATTGTTTTATTTTCTTTATTTCTCTTTTCTGTGGAGAGAAGGTGAGAGACTAGGTCCTTGTTCTCAGCGCTGCATCAGTAGAAATGAACTGTCAAAAACTGCTTCTGACAGTTTGAGGTAGGAAAACAGTGGTGGTCTGGAAATGCCCAGTTACATCAGATAAATTGCATTAAAAGTAAGAGTTAATTCATTTCCTCTCCCAGCACTATTTCCTTGATCTAATTAGCAGCCTCATTTGAGAGACCTTGAGACCTTGATCACAAATCTCCTGTATCACATTTAGTTGTGCCTACAGCCAGCGCTAACACCTTTGCAGTATTACTTCCAATGTCTGAACAAGGCATTGTGAGAAATGCTCTCCTAATCTTTAGGGTGTGCATTTTTCCCCAAAAAAGGAAATTAAAGTCTTTTAGCCATTCATTACTTGGATACTTTTTCAATGTGATGGTTTTGGTATCATCAACATGTTTAATATTGTTCAGTATTGTTTCACTGAACCATTTCATATTTGTGATATCCCTGTCAGATCCATCCAAGTAGATTTTTAATTAGTTACTTGCTGTTTCTGCTCTTGCAAGAAATCAAGGAGAAATTAATTGGTTTTACGGAATATATATTGCTTTCATGCTCTTTGTTTTAACTTTTGAGAAAGTTGTTTTATTTTAGCAAGATTTTAAAAAATGGCTACAATTGTTACTGTTTCACACATTATGTAATAAGAATATTAATCATATGTCTCAGAGTAAGCAAATGTGCCTGAAGTATACAAACTTTATTTTCATTTGGGGAAAAAATGCTTTCTTAAATCTGAACTTATGGACGATATCCTCAATGTTAGATCAGGAGTGTGCAATAACATTATTGTGATGAATGGAACTGACAAATTAGAAAATACATTTGCTCTGCATGAGAATCTACTCCTACAGAAACAATTTCTTACTATAATTCTAGTAAATGTGATGCCATAATTTTTTTCATTTACTCATTTTGATTATATAATACAAATAAGAATTGTATTTGATCAAACCAACTCTAAAATAAGAAAGTGATACTTGTTTGCTAGTAGATTGTTCTCAGTATATCTTAGGTGAACAACCTCACTTCATAAGTAGACTTTGAAATGAAAACAAGTAGTTGTTTTGTTTTCTCCATCAAGTAGTTACAGTCTTCAGGGCAGTAGCTACAATTATGTTTAGAACATGCAATGAGGATATATTACTTATAACTGAATAGAGCAAGATGAATATAAATTATTCTATATTTGCAATAGATCTTTTCAAACTTAAAGTCTTTCCCAGATTACACGGGAAAGATTTTATTAGCATGTTCATCTATTTTACAGATTGTGCAATATTAATGTACTTTGTACTGCTGAGGTTTCTGAAGATATTATCCAATAGCTGTCCAGAGAAAAAATACATTTATTTTTATTTATTTATTAAATTTGTAAACTGCCTGACTTCCAACAAAGCTATAAATATATATATATCTTTGATATCAAATAGATCTGTGTGTATAATTTTTATTTTATATTTTGCTTTAATACAATTATTTAAAAAAATTACCATGATGTAAACATATGACAAAATACTGGAAAACACTGAAAATCAGATGATTTATAATTACCAATGTGTTTTATGAAACATAAATCAACATATAATAGTTCCTTCCTATGGCTCCACTCATGCAATGGTCTTCCCCTTCCTCTCTTCCACTCTGCATCTTCTGATCTGGTGGATCTTCCACCTTTTTGAAACAGATTTTGGAACCTGGTAAGCTACAGTGCGGAGAGGGAATCCTTTCTGCCAGCAGCATGTGTTCATTTGTTTCCATTGATTTTGTTTCAGTTTGAAAGCAGCTTCTGGTCTTTGTGATTCCATGGTATTGTTTTATTTTATTTTGTTACTTATTTTACTGGATTTGTTAACACTGCACTGGAAAGCTGAACTTATTTATTTCAATTAAGGTGTATTTGAAACCACAGTAAAATTAATCTTTCCTTTGAAATGCTGCAGTTTTCTATATCTTGTGGATGATCTCTTTCCGCATTTACAGGAACTCTTGCCTCGCCCTGCTGCCTGATTGCTAGGCTTCAGGATTTTCAAACAGAAGGAGGCTCCAATGTTTTTTCAACTTCTTTTCATAGGAACCACTGGGATTATTTGGGAGGGGCGCCAGTGGCTAGACTAATGTACATAGATGTGGGATTGTACTGGCTTATGGGGTCCAGGTGCAGAGTAAACCAAACAGAGTGCAGCGTGTAGGGCTAACAATATTTTATTGTAGCATAAGGCAATAATGGATATGAGTTACATTATTGCAAAAAGGAAAAACAACAAAGCATAAGCAGAGTTCCATCAGCAGATGTGAAGAAAACCATGGCCAGGTACAAAGGCCAGGCATAGTTACAGTTCAGGAACAGAGTACATGGCAACATAACAGACAGAAGTCAAGAAGCATAGACCCATAGTTCACAGCTGAGATATACACTTGTTTCAGCATTCTGATTGGAGGAAAACATGGGGTCATGGATTACATACACTTAGTGTTAAAACATTAAAGTCTGTTGCGCATAATACAAATTGCCACGAGATGGCAATGTTGCACATTGTCTCCCCCCTGGGAAAACGTTCCCATGAGAGAGGTACTCTGGATAGCCATAACATATCTCATGTGATACAATGCCTTGGCTGGCCAAGGCCAGACAGCTGTGTTCTCGGTGGAATGTTTTGAAAAACACTCAACGTAGAGGCGTATGGAAAAACACTGTTTTTACAAGCTAGGAAATCACAGTGGAGAAATCCATTTGAATTCTACATAGAATAACTCTGACACCCCTTCCAAATGGATTCGGAACATTTTTGGGGAGTGAAAACTCATTTTGCAAGAACACAGAGACACAAATGATTTTTTATTCCAGACACAATTGTTGCAGTCCTAGTTTCGCAACCATGGATGCATGTTTTTCAAAAGGCAGGGCTTTTGTGAACACATCTGCCACATTCAGTTCAGAAGGACAATATTCCAATTGGATAAACCTTTCCTGTATTGCATGTCTCACATTCTTAAACTTTACATCAATGTAGTTTGTGCGGCCTTTTACATTTTCAGATAGGGCAAGTGCAATACATGATTGTGAATCTTCATAGACTGTAAAAGGTAAGTTAATGTTTACAGTGAGATCTTGAAATAATTGTTTACACCAATGTAGTTCATTTACTGCCTCACTGAGGGCGCTATATTCTGCCTTGGTGGTTGAAATTGCGACCGCAGTCTGCTTTCTTGTGTGCCAAGCAATGGCTGTGTTGGCAAACAGACAGAGAAATCCACTCACAGATTTTCTATCTCCTTCTTCTGCAAAGGAGCTCTCAACATAAATCACAGGCATTTCAGACTTAGTAGCTGACACTTTAAGACAAAAATCTGCTGTGCCTTTGAGATAACGCAGGACCCTTTTAAAACCTTGCCAGTCTCGCATAGACGGCTTAGCTACTTTACGACTGAGCACTCCAACTGAGTAAGCTAGGTCAGGACGTGTCCACTGCGTTAAGTGTAACAAGCTGCCTACAGCAGAGTGATACAACTCAGGTTGAGGACAAGGTTCCTCATACGTGTCACCCTTTAGGAAATCAAGAATCATAGGTGTTTTGGTAGGCTTTGCATCTGACATATCAAGCTGACTTAACAACTGAACAATTTTTCTCTTCTGACTCAGATAAAACTCACCACTCTGAGATCTAGTGACTTCAACACCCAAATAATATTTCAGTTCGCCTAGGTCTTTCAGCTGAAAATACTGTCTTAGCTGTTTGGCAAACTCATGTACAAGGTGCAAAGAACCAGTTGCTAAGCAAAAATCGTCCACATATGTTAGCAGTACTGTATAGTTACTTCCAGAACCTCTTATGTACACACAGGGATCAGCAACTGACTTTTTAAATCCTAGTTCTGTTAGAGCTGTATCCAAGCACTGATGCCAACAACGACCGCCCTGCTTTAACCCATAAAGCGCCTTGCGTAGTCTGTACACCTTCTGGGAATTGTCACAAGCATAGCCAGGAGCCTGCTTCATATACACTGTTTCAGGGAGCTCTGCATTCAAATATGCTGTGTCAACATCAAAATGATGGGCAACCAGTTCACACTGTGCAGCCAGAGAAAGTACCATACGTAAAGACTCTGGTCTAGCTGTGGGTGCATATGTGAGATCATAGTTCAAAAACCTCTCTTGTGAAAATCCCTGAGCAACAAGCCTGGCTTTGTACTGCACTGTGTTATCAGGAAGAAGCTTCTTTCTGAATACCCATCTGGAACCTACAGCTTTCTGGGATGGGGGCAAGTCAGTGACTTCAAACACCTTTTGACTCACTAATGCCTCAAACTCCTTATCCATTGCTGTGTTCCATTTCTCCTGCTCTTCCACTGGCAGGAGCAACACCTCGTGAAAAGACTGAGGTTCACAGGTAATCTGACACACTCTCACCTGCTGAATCACAAATCTGTCAGGTTTCACACCCTTTGTGGAACATGCAGACCTACGAGGAATGACCACTGCCTCTTCCTCATCACTGTCCTCTGTCTTTTCACTACCTGATTCCCCCTTCAGGTCCTGAACCTGCTCAGGTGAAATCTCTTCTTCCTTCACCTGAGGGGACCTTCTCACCACTCTAGGAGACTGGGAAACAGAAGGTAGTTGGACTGGTTGTTGTCCAGCCACAGGAGCATGGACAGTAGGCTGTACACTAGATTGCAACAACACCTCTGAACTAGAATTCAACCTACCCCAACCAGTAGGGTGCTCAAAATTAGCACTTCTAGAGACTACTACTTGACCATAGCCTGCAGAAAAACGGTAACCCTTAGATCTTGATGAATAACCAACAAACCTTAAGCGGTGTGCTTTTGGCTGGTTCTTCCTTCGCTGAGACTTAGGGATGTGAACATATGCAAATGTTCCAAAAACACGCAGGTGCTTCAGAGAAGGGCGCTTGCCAAACAAAAGGAAGTAAGGAACTTCATTTACAGCTGAATTCCACACCCTGTTGGTTAGATACACTGCAGTCATGGTAGCCTCACCCCAGAAACGGGCTGGCACCTGGGCATCTAACATCAGGCTATTTTTAATGGTATTAACAACACCAATCTTCCTTTCTGCTATTCCATTCTCAGATGGAACACCAACATTGGCAAGTCTATGGGAGATTCCTTTCCTACAAAGCCAATTCTGGAACTCATGGCTTAGGAACTCTCCACCACGATCAGATTGAAACTGACCTACTTGATAACCATAGTTTCTCTCCACCATTGCAACAAACTCCTTAAAACAAGCAAAGGCCTCCGCTTTAGATTTGAGCAAATAACAAAACGTAAAGCGAGTATGGTCATCCACCAGAAGAAACATGAAACGTGCCCCTCCTTCACTAGGAGCATTGGGGCCAGCTAGGTCTCCATGAACCAACTGAAAAGGCCTAGTTGACACTGTCACTTTTCCTAGCAACAGGCGCAGCCCTGATCTTAGATTGTCTGTAGCTTGAATCATGTCAACTGGATTTCTATTTTCTCAGTGGAAACGTTTCGCTCCTTATCCAAGGAGCTTCTTCAGTCTGAGACTGAAGAAGCTCCTTGGATAAGGAGCAAAACATTTCCACTGAGAAAATAGAAATCCAGTTGACATGATTCAAGCTACAGACAATACCACCTGGATGACTGAGAACCTTCATAGACATACTGATCTTAGATTGTTTACACACAGTACAATCAATAAAATCATCACATTTTCTGGATCCTAGCTCAGGATACACCTTGGCCATCTGGGACAAACTTCCCCACCCGGGATGTCCCAGAACTCTGTGATAGTAGTGGATGCATTTATTATGTGGGGGAACATTGGAAACACAATTTCCTGACACAATCCCCTGTTTAGGAAGCATTTCATACAACTGATTCACTAATCTCCCCCTAGCACATTCAATTCCATCTTTTTCAATAGAACATCCAGTACCCTTGAACACAACAGTATATCCAGACTTTACCAGGGCTGGAACGCTGAGGAGGGAAAAATTAAGTGTAGGAACACACAACACATTTTGCACACTTATCCCCTAACAAGGAATGTATACTTCACCCTGAAAAGACACATCAGCCATGGATCCATCAGCTAGAGCAACCTGTTGGATTTTAGGCTTGCATTTTGTTAACAACAACTGTTCATTGTTCACAATGATTTGGCTGCAAGCCGAGTCCGAGAGCCAAGTCTCTGGGGATCTTTTGTTCACAGCCGTGAGCAGAGCAGACACTTGGGTATGTTGTCTAGGTGGTTTCCCCTTCTTTCGCACAAACCTCTTTCCACTGGCAATACCGGCTGGGCGAGGTGGCTGGGGACAGTCTTTCAAGACGTGTTGGGTCGAATTTCACCGGTAGCATCTCCTTACAGCACAGGCAGCTTCTGTTCCAGCAGGAAAACGCTGTCTAGAAGCCTCAGGAACAGCAACAGATGGCTTACCCTGCATCCTCTCCAGGTCACGAGCTTGCTGTTTTTCTTGCAGCCGATTTGTAAGATAATCCACAGTAAGGTCTTGGGGCCTCAACATCTGAGTTGCCTCGATGAGCATGTCAAAGCTATTGTCCAAGCTTGACAATATAATACAAGCCCTCTGGGTATCTGGGACCACAACATCCCGCTCCTCAAGTTCAAGAAACAAAGTCTTGAGTTTATGGAGGTGGGTCATCACGTTTCCACCGGGCTGCAGCTTCAAATTGTAAAGCTGACGTGATAGACCAACAATGGCAGCAGAGGTTTGCTTGGAATAAATGGCTTTGAGAGCCTCCCAACATGCATGTGCAGTGTCTAGATTGCTGATATGCAGTAACTGAGATGATTCTAGTCCCAGAATCAAATTGCAATAAGCACGATCCAAACACAACTGCACTTCTTCAGTAACGGAACCAACTGGAGGTGGGTCTTTCACATACTTCCACAAACCTTCTTTTAGGAAGAAAGACTTGATCTTCACACACCAGGTCCGATAGTTTGCGCCATCCAAGCGCTCAAAAGGCAAACTAGTTAGCCCTGTAGCAGCCATGCTGACCACTCAAAGAAAAACACGTTTACTCCAAAATGCAGCCCCAAAAACAAACCCCCTTGTTACAGCCAGATCCAGCGCAGCGAACAGCGTACCATCCAGACTGGGCCCATAACCTGTGGGATTGTACTGGCTTATGGGGTCCAGGCGCAGAGTAAACCAAACAGAGTGCAGCATGTAGGGCTAACAATATTTTATTGTAGCATAAGGCAATAATGGATATGAGTTACATTATTGCAAAAAGGAAAAACAACAAAGCATAAGCAGAATTCCATCAGCAGATGTGAAGAAAACCATGGCCAGGTACAAAGGCCAGGCATAGTTACAGTTCAGGAACAGAGTACATGGCAACATGACAGATAGAAGTCAAGAAGCATAGACCCATAGTTCACAGCTGAGATATACACTTGTTTCAGCATTCTGATTGGAGGAAAACATGGGGTCATGGATTACATACACTTAGTGTTAAAACATTAAAGTCTGTTGCGCATAATACAAATTGCCACGAGATGGCAATGTTGCACATTGTCTCCCCCCTGGGAAAACGTTCCCATGAGAGAGGTACTCTGGATAGCCATAACATATCTCATGTGATACAATGCCTTGGCTGGCCAAGGCCAGACAGCTGTGTTCTCAGTGGAATGTTTTGAAAAACACTCAACGTAGAGGCGTATGGAAAAACACTGTTTTTACAAGCTAGGAAATCACAGTGGAGAAATCCATTTGAATTCTACATAGAATAACTCTTAACAATAGAATCATTGGGTTGAAAGGAATCTCGGAGGTCTTCTGGTCCAACTCCCTACCCAGGGCAGGAATCCTCAGACCATCCCAAACAAATGGCCATCCAACCTTTGCTTGAAAACCTCCAGTGATGAAGCATCCATGACTCCAGGAGGCAGGCTGTTCCACTGCTTAACAGCTCTCATGATTAGGAAATTCCTGCTTATTTTGAGTTTGGATCTCCCTCTGCAAAGCTTCCATTCACTGGATCTTGTCTTACTCTTGGAAGCTATGGAGAATAAACACACATCCTCTTCCCTGTGGCAGCCCTTCATATATTTGAAGACAGCTATTATGTCTCCCCTTAACCTTTTCTTCTTTAGGCTAAACACAGCCAATTCCTTTAACCGTTCTTTATAGGATTTAGCCTCCAAGCCCTTCATAATCTTTGTCACTGTTCTCTGCAGTTTTTCCAACCAGAACTGGACACAGTATACAGGTGTGGTCTGACCAGGGCAGCATAGAGGATGCTCAGATCCTTCTTACAAGTACTGCTGCCAAGCCAGGTACCACCTACCTTGTACTTATGCATCCTCTTTTTCCTATCTCAGTGCAGAACCCTACATTTCTCATCAGTGAACTGCATTCTGTTGGATAAAGTCCAGTACTTATTTTTATCAAGATCCTTCTTAACCTTGAGCCTGCCTTCTGACTTCTGATGTGTTAGCACTCCTCCCCCAACCCCAGTTTCTTGTAATCTACAAATTTGAGCCATTTGTGGTGGTGGTGATGATGATGATGATGATGATGATGAAGATGATGGTTATGATTGGTCACACAGTCAGTGAGATGTTTAGACGTTGTTGTTGTTGTTGTGTTAAATTTATTGGCTGCCCAACTCCAGTGGACTCTGGGCAGCCTACAGAACTAGAAAACATAAAAACAGCTAAAAACATTGAATTGAACAGACAGCCCAGACTAAAATAATCTAATAGACGGCAAAAACAAGAACACAAAATGGGCCATTGAACAAATAATAAACATCAGCCCCAGGCCTGGGACCAAAGCCAGGTTTTCAAAGCTTTCCGGAACCCCAGGAGAGAGAGCGCCATCCTTATCATTGGGGGGATGCTGTTCCAGAGGGCGGGGCTACAATAGAGAAGGCAGTCCCACAAGATGGCAGTGTTTAATGGAGGGGACCTGGAATGCACCCATACTGGGCAGGCAGAAACAGTTGGAGACAAGTGGTCTCTCATATATGTACAGGGCTTTATAGGTAATAACCAGCACTTGAATTGCACTCAGAAGCCAACTGGCAACCAATGCAGCTTGCGTGGCAGTGGTGGCACATGGCCACACCAAGAGGTGCCCATTACTGCTCTCACGGCTGCATTTTGAACCAACTGTAGCTTCCAGGTGGTCTTCAAGGGCACCCTCATGTACAGCACATTGCAATAATCCAATTGTGAGGTGACCAGGGCACAAGTGACTGTCTGAAGGGCCTCCTGATCAAGGAAAGGGAGCAACTGGTGCTCAAGATGTACCTGTGCAAAGGCCCTCCTGGCCATAGCTGCCACCTGCTCTTCGAGCAATAGGTGTGAGTCCAGAAGGACCCTGACGTTGCACACCAGTCTTGATTGGGGAAGTGCAGCCCCATCCAAGACCAAAGATGGTGACATCCCCGACCCAGGGGGTCCAAACAACCACAGCCACTCAGTCTTCTTAGGATTGAGCTGAAGTCTGTTCTCCCCCATCCAGACCCAAACAGCTCCAGACACTGGGCCAATGCAGTGACAGCTTCACCTGTGCCACTTGGGGTAGAGATGTAAAGTTGGGTATCATCAGCATACTGATGATACCACACCCCGAACTGGCAGATGACCTCACCCAGTGGTTTCATGTAGATGTTGAACTTGAGAGGGGAGAGCATCAAGCCCTGAGGCACCCCACACATGAGTGGCCATGGATGTGATCTCTCCCCCCCATCAACACTGACTGGAACTGACTGCTGAGGAAGGAGGTGAACCATTGGAGCACAGTACCTCCCACTCCTAACCCCCGCAGCCAGTCCAGAAGGATACTATCCCCATATTATTGACCCGTCCCACCCGATCATTCAGAGAGGGCCTGCTACGAGCCCCATCAATCAAAGAATGTCATCTGATGGGGTCTAGGAGACGGGCCTTCTCTGTGGTAGCACCTACATTATGGAACACCTTGCCCCCAGAGTTGAGACAGATCCCCTCCCTCCCGAACTTTAGGAAAGAACTGAAGACCTGGTTCTGCCGCCTGGCATGGGAAGGAGGAAATGATAGTTCCTCCTGGGGGTGGTTAATCCCTTAAGTCTATAATGTCCTTTCTGTTATTAATACTACCTCCCATCTGGATTTTATAACTATTTATTTATCTTATTGATTGTATAAATTGTTGTTTATCTTTTATATTTCATTTTAATCTATTTTATTGTGAACCGCCCAGAGTTCCCCACTGGGGGAGATTGGCGGTCATATAAATTAAATAAATAAATAAAAATAAATAAATACTGTGGTTGACAGTATTGAAATCCACTGAGAGATCAAGGACCACTAGGATGGATGCACCACCCCCATCCCGGCTCTGCCAAAGAGCAACCATGACCAACGCTGTCTCTGTACTGTACCCTGGCCTGAAGCCTGACTGAAGCAGGTCCAGATAATCCATTTCCTCCAAGTTCTTCTGTAGCTGTCGTCCGACCACATTTTCCACAACCTTCGCTAGAAAGAGAACATTGGAAACTGGCCAATAATTCTCCAACAGGGAAAGGTACAGCAATGACCTCTTGAGGAGAGGGCATACCACCACCTCCTTCAAGGCTGGTGGGACCACCCTCTCTCTCAAAGAGGCTGAAACCACCGCATGAACCCATCCCATGGTCACCTCCTAGGCTGCTTTAATAACCCAGGAGGGGCCAGGATCTAACAAGCAGGTGGCTGGACTAACAGACAAAAGGATCTTGTCCACTTCCTTAGGTGTAACAGAATCAAACTCAGTCCAAATAACATCACAAGACTGTTCTCTGGGCAACTCATTAGGACTTGCCCAAAGTCCAACTCTGAGCAAATCTGAGCAACTTTGTCTGCCAGATAGCATGAATATTCCTCACCACAGCCCTGGAGACGATCCTGTGGCCCAAGCCCCCCCCACCAATAGGGAGTGGGTCACCCTAAATAGGGCCACTGGGCAGCTATCAGCAGACACAATAAGTGAAGAAATAGCAATGTTTTGCCACCATTATTGCCACGTGTAGCCCCGAATAGGGGTTCTTACTTGTGTTCGGTCAGATTCACTCTTTGTCTTTCTCCAATGGCGTGCTAGGCATCGCTCCTGGTGTTTCATCTCTCAGAGTTCTTCAGAAAGCCAAGGAGCACCCCAAGATCGGTGCCCAGAGAGAGGCTGCATAGGAGCCATCCGGTCCAGGGCCTCTGTCACATGCCTATTCCCAAGTCCTCAGCTGAAGTGCCTGCCAGGTCCTTGGGGAAAACCCAAGTTCCCTCTGGAATCCAACAGGGTTTTATGAAAATGTTGAAACACTCTGAGCCCAGAATACCTCCCCTCCATGTTGGCACAGAACCATATAACATGAAGTAAGGATGAGGATGGAAAGGGTATGACATACTGCTTTTATTTCTCTATTGAATGGAGAGGCAATGAGTAGGCTGACCATACATCCTGTTTTGAATGGGACAGTCCCATTTTTTTTAGCATTTTTCAACCGTCCCGTCGTTTTGATAAAAATCTCAATTTTGTCCCATTTTTTTAAACCCAGCGGGAATGGCGCGGAAGGAGGATCCGAGCCGGAGCTGCCGATTAGAGGCAGCCCAGAAGAGGAAGCCCTCCCGCCTATCAGTGTGCAGCAAAGGAGGAACCAGGGGGGCGGGGTTCACAGGCAGGAGCTAATCGCGTGGACCGGGGGTGGGTTTTGCAGGCGGGAGCCAATTGTGTGGACCGGGGGCGGGGTTTGCAGACGGGAGCCAATCGCGTGGACTGGGGGGTGGGGACCCCTGTCTTTTTCATGAATACGGAATATTACATAAGACCCCGTCCCGTTTTGCCATCCCAATGTCCCGTTTTTGTCTCAAGGAAATATGGTCAGCCTAGCAATGAGGGGATTTTTGTTACTACAGGACCTGCAGGGGCTTTGCTCTTTGTTCTCAGCATTTCAGGGTCATCAGATCTGAAGACTATGGTGAATCATCTTCATGATTGGATAGAAGATTGGATAGAAGTAGCCACTCTTGGGGATGGCTAATACCTTAGAGAGCCCCTCTCCTACATTGGATTGAGTTAGATCTTTTTACTATTCTTGGATTTTAATCTTGTTTTATAACCTAGTATTTTTATATTGTATGTATATTGTATGTCTTTTGTTTTATTATTTTGTTGTAAACCGTCCAGAGTCCCTCCGATGGAGGGAGATGGGCTGTGATATAAGTTTGATTAATAGATAGATAGATAGATAGATAGATAGATAGATAGATAGATAGTAACAAGAACTAATATAGAGTAAAGAAAACAAAGAAAACAAAGAAGAAAACAAAGAAAAAGCCAAAAGTGCAAAAAATGAATAGAAATAGAAGCAGCTTCCAATTTTCTTTACAGCAGTTATAAGTACAGATACAAAATTACATCTTACTCTATTGTTATAAATAAAACTCTCTTTTTTTCCTAGAAACTATTTTTTCTAATCATCAACCATAAATCATAAGTTCATTTTTTTCTGTTTCATGCAAAATGCCTATAAGGGGTTTCCAGTCAGCAATAAAGGTAGATATTGTCCTTTCTCTAATCAAGGAACTCAATTTAGCCATCTCTGCAAGTTCCATCGTCTTCACCAACCATTTCTCCATTGTGGGTAATATTGAATCTTTCCTCTTTTGTGCATATAATAATCTTGCTGCAGTTATCATGTATAAAAACAAAGTTCCATTATGTTTTTCCATCTGTTTGTCCATCAATGCCAAAAGAAAAGCCTCTGGTTTCAATTGTGCAGGTAGTCCTCGACTTATGACAACAATTGGGACCGGAATTTCCATCGCTAAGTGATGCGGTCGTAAAGTATGACTGCATTGCTTAGCGACGGCAATCCCTGCAGTCCCGGTTGCCATTGTTAACTGAATTCCACAATCGTTAGGCGAGGCAACTTCTTGCCGGCTTCGTACAACCAAAGTCAGTGGGGAAGACGACAGGAAGTTGCAAGTCCCAGGCCAGCAGGCAGATAAGTGGCTGCTGCCGGGTGGGGAAGGGAGTGAGGTGGTTGTGGGGGTGCACGAGAGGTGCCGCGTGGGTCGGGGAGGGCGCGCAGAGGTGCACGAGAGGCGTAGGTCAGGGAGGGAGCTCAGAGGTGTTCAAGAGGTGCCACACAGGTCGGGGAAGGCACGCAGGGGTGTGCCATGGTGCGTGAGATATGCCATGCGGGTCAGAGGGGGTGCACGGGGGTGCGTGAATGGCTGGTGCAGCACAAGTGCAGAGGGGCTGGGGATGGTGCATGACTTGCAACCTTCCCTGCCGGCTTTCCCATTGACTTTCTGGGGAAGCCGGCAGGGATGGTTGCAAATGGCAATCACGTGATCACAGGGTGCTTGGCAACCGGTAGTAAGTGCAAACATGTTGCCAAGCACCCAGATCGCGATCACATGTGCTGGGACAGCCATAACTCCAAGACCAGTCGTAACCACATTCGTTCAGCACCGTTGTGACTTTGGTCGCTGAATGAATGGTTGTAAGTCGAGGACTACCTGTATATTAATCTTTAAGATCCTCTTCATGCTGCTTTTGAGAGATGGGGGACTGGAAACAGTGTTTGTGTGGAAGTAACCTAACATTCATATTTAAAAGATCTGATGTTTTCCAAGGAAGTTGTATCTAGTTTTTTAAACAATTGTCTCATTTTCCTGCATTTTAAAAATCCCCAAATACAAACATTTCACATAGTGCATCTCTAGTTGTCATAGTATGATAAAGAGATGCACTGCATTCCTTTATGACTGACCTTTTTAAAAGGTTTATATAAATTTCTTGTTGATCTTTGCTATATGTATTCTGTTCAAGTTCTTTTAATTAACTGTCCTCGTGCAACATTAGGAACTGTTGAAGTGTATTGTTTTATTTTAGACCCACTGGCTGGATGGATTAGTTACAAAAAGCTTTCATTTATTTTGGTCGAAATTATATGGTGTCTCTCCCGTGCCAAGATTCCATGACCCAGTAAAGATAATGCTCAAGCTAAAAAGAGCTGAAAAGCTAGCCTGCCTTATAAGGAGAATGAAAAACGCAGCTATTTATATAACATTTGTGTTTATATCAAGGGACATCATACAAGTTTTTCTCCCCTTTTCAGAACATCTGAATACAAATGTGTGTAGCATTAAAGCTATGCAGTGAAGAGAGAAGAGAATGGTAAAAACAAAGGTTAACTTTTCTGTCATTCAGTAAATTACATTTAGCAGAAGAGGTAATTAATGGTGCTTTTTAAGCACAGGAAGAACTGGATGTTGCAGTTGATCCTAGAAATACCAGACTGCCTTATAGTATAAAATTCCTTCACCTTATTTATTTGCCATATTTGTATGACACTTCATTGAATGAATCTTACAATAAAACAAATAGGCAAAATAAACTCATAAATGCACCACAGACAACTCCAATAGCATTCCTGATTATTTACCCCACTGATTCACTAATTACAACCAGTCCTATCATTTTGCCTTACTAGGGGGTTTCTGAAAAAGCTATGTTTTTATTGCCTTTTTGAAACAATATAAAGAGAGAGATAGACAGAAAGCTCTGGCGTGGACTGGTCCATGAAGTCACGAAGAGTCGGAAACGACTGAACGAATAAACAACAAAAAGATAGATAGATAGATAGATAGATAGATAGATGATAGATAGATAGATAGTAACAAGAACTAATATAGAGTAAAGAAAAAGAAAACAAAGAAGAAAACAAGAAAAGAGGCCATTCTAAACTGGTGGGGGGAACAAGCTTTTCAAAAGCAAGGGGGCTATGACCATGAAGGCTTACTTATAGACATGTGTCTTTTGACATCTTAGCATCTTCTCTTGGCTAGTATGTATTGGGGGAGCAGATTCTACCTGGAGCAGGAAGTCCTGAAGCTATTGAGGATCCAAGATCAACCGCTTGAATTGAACCTAGAAGCTTTCCAGTAGCCAAATTGATGTTATGTTCTTGTACCAGCAGTTGGGTGGCTGCATTCTACACCAGTTGTAGCTTCCAAATCATCTTAAAGGACAACCTCATGTAGAACAAATCCACGCACAAGCTGATAAAGGCATATGTCAGGTTCTTGGCAGCTAACTCAATCGAAACTTATTCTTCCAGAGTCTTTCTAAACTTGATTTGAAAGAGATAGATTACAAGAATTTCAGCAAATAAACTATTTGCAATTTAGAACCCATTTATTCCCCAAAACATTCATGTGGAGACTTTCTCAGTTATTAATGGTTTTCTTGTGAACTGCTGAGGATTCATTTCTTTTTACTGAGGAACTGGGTGATTGTTTACAAGCCTATCTCCTGAATATGTGTCACTCAGGAAAGAATAATCAATTGTGATATCTAGAAGAAGGAGTTGACTCATGTGTGTGCTTATCCTAATTGTGCTATTTCTGTATGCACATCCATGTACATAGTTGTGGTGGACAAATTGGAAGTTTGGGCTGGCATTAAGTGTGATGGTCCCAGTGCCAGGATCTTAACTTAATAAATTTTCCAGACAATTCATCAGAATGCTAAAAGAATTTATTTATTAAAATCCGACTACATGGAACGGATGCAAAGCTCTTAATATCAAATTTGGCGCCAAGCATTCAAAGTTAATAACATCCCTCTGACCTCATCCCCTGTTAGCTTCAAAACAAACGTTTTCTCACTCTTGATCTTCCCCCCTCCCACTCTGTTAAGTTTAATGAGAGTTCAGGTGTCTTATTAGTGTCCTTGGTCTTTCACAGTCAGTGGAGGAATGTGAGGGGGGTGTTGCATATATTTTTTATGTCTGTAGAATATGTGGCTAGTTTTTAAAAAGCCAGGCCTCAAAACTTTTTTCCTGTGAGTTTCAAGAGGGAGCACATGTTCACCCCCACTCAGGAATGTTAATTTACCTTTAGGAGCCAGCCAGTCTGGGAGTTCTGACCAATCAGAATTAGCTGTTTGAGCTTTGCCCATATTGGGAATCTGTTGCCTAGGTGTTTTGGTCACACGCTGGATCCTGTCCACTCAGATGCTGATCAAGTTAAGGTTTAAAATGTAAATGCCTTTTGTCCTCTGCACTCTGCTAACTGCTCTGCTATCTAAATGTAAATAGCTATGTTAATCAACCATGCCTTCTTTGGCTAAAGGAGATTCAAGGTTTGTTCCTATGTTTTTGTTTTAAATAAAGCAACATTTTGCTACAAACTTATCTCTTGGTTTTTCCATAACTCTGATCACAAATTTTATAAAACAACAAAAGGGGGCAAACGGTTCTTTTCAGTTTGCAAGGCAGCTGGCTACAAAGAAAGATGACACGGGTCGGCTTCTATACTGCTTGACACGTGTTGGCTCAAATACATGGCAGGCAAACAAAGCAAGTCTGACATTAAGTATTAAAACACAGAAGTGGATGAATTGTGTTAAGACTCTGATGGGGCTATTATCTCCTATATGTTAAATTAGCAAGTATATGCAACTGCCTCAGTATGATTTATAATGGATTTATCTCTTGGTCTAACTTCTATCAGCTGATTGGGAAGATTACTGAACAAATCCTACTAATCCTGTTCTGGGTGACATTCAGTGTATTTGAATGGATGATGTAACTGCAAAGGCACAGAGAGAAATTGGCTTCAGCACACTATTATTTTTGCTCAGAATTTAATTTTGTCATGAATGGGGTTGATTCAAAAATTTGTTGAACTAAACAAGAGTTAAGATGCAATACTATGTATAATTACAGTTTGCAAGTAAATAGAGTTTATTTATCCATTTATTTTACAATAGTTACATAATGCCCACTTCATATGACTCCAGGCAGTGTGAGGTGCTCCTCTCCGATGCCCCAAAACCCCTTTCTTTTGAGTAAACCACAGACGCGAGATTTCTAAGAAGCAAAAGGGTTTATTCCGGTGCATGAAGGCTTAACACGAACAAAGACTTGAATGAGCAGGCATGGCATGGTATAGTACATTTAACCATTCCCCTCCCCATTGTTCATCTTGCCGACATGGGTAGTGTCAATCACCAGGGTGCTCAGACGGTCATTACCGAAGGTGTGGGGTTCGGGTTCATGCGTCGTTGCGAGCCGTTCTCCTTTCCACCCGGTTGTCTGTTTCGCGTCGGTTTCTAGCTGCCCTAAATCCACATAGCTGTCTAGCTTAATGGCAGAGGTCTGCCGAACTCTGACATGCTACCGGCCCAAGACTTCCTACCCCCCACCAACTGCACTCTAAGAGTATTTAAACTAACTAAACAATTAAGCTAATTATACATTCTCCTGGGTTCTTCCATCAATCTGTAACAACAAGAAATATTAGATAATTAAACAACCATTTTCAGTGAGGTTTGTCGGGGAATTCCCTATGAAAAGTTCTGACTAGGTGAGGCACGTGTGTGTATTTAGCGCTGACCCACTCCTTGTGTCCGACCGGCAGATGCTGCCACTTCACTAGATACTGAAGTTGTCCTTTGTGCCGTCGGGAGTCAAGGATATTTTCTATTTCAAAGTGTGGCTCCCCGTCTACCATTAATGGTGCTGGTTCTGACGGTTCCGGGTGCCACTGCGCGGAGGGGAGATATTGCTTCAGTAAGCTGATGTGGAATACTGGATGCACCTTTCTCAACGCTTTCGGGAGCTGCAGCTTCGCCGTTATGGGGTTAATTAAGAATGCTTCTTGGCATTCCAGGGTCCACACAATTTTCGTACTGGGCAATTTTGACTTTGCACCCATGCCTTTGCTTTTAGTTTTTAACAAGTCTGTGAGGGGCAAAGCAATTTGCGCGAAATTCTGAATGAATTGCCTGTAGAACCCCACGAACCCGAGAAACGCCTGCAGCTGTCTACGTGTTTGGGGGGGTTGCCACCCCAAGACCGCTTTTACTTTCTCTGGGTCCATTTCGATCCCCTTATGAGATATGCAATACCCCAAAAAGTCTAGATTCTCCTTGTGAAATTCGCACTTATCAAGTTTGACGTACAATTTTGCCTCCAGTAATTTTTCCAATACTTTCCTGACCAGTTCCACATGCTCATCTAAGTTCTCCGAGAAAATCAAGATGTCGTCTAAATATACAATCACCCCTTTGTACAAGAATTCGTACAGTACTTCATTAATTAGTCTCATGAAGATTCCCGGGCCTCCCGCAATCCCAAACGGGAGCACTCGGTATTGAAATGACCCGAGCGGGCAATTGAATGCTGTTTTCCATTCGTCCCCCTCCCATACACGTACACGATAGTATGCCTCTCTTACATCTAATTTTGTGAAGATTTTCCCTTTGGACAGTTGGGCTAACATGTCCTTTAACAATGGGAGGGGGTACTGATTGGTGACCGAAATAGCATTGAGCCCCCTATAGTCCGTGCAGAGTCGGAGGGACCCGTCTTTTTTCTTTCTGAATAAGACAGGAGGTGCTAGGGGGGAATTTGCTGGTTCGATAAATCCTCGTGCCAAATTTTTATCAATGAATTTGCGCAGTTCCTGTAATTCTTTTTGTGTCATGGCATACATTTTGGGCTTGGGAAAGGGTGCCCCTAGGATGAGTTCAAAAGCTGTATCCGACTGTCTGTGGGGGGGGGTAATTGCTCACACTCCTGTTTGCTGAACACCTCTACCACGGGGAGGTATTTCTCCGGGATTGCGCCACCCCCTTGTGTCTGGTCCTCTTCCCAAAGTTCAGTCCCAGCTGCCCCTACTTCCAAGCAGCCCGGATTTCTATCATTGTCCATCCCTAGGTAAGTCCCGTCAATAAACTCAATTTCCCCTGAAGCCCAATCCACCATGGGATTTCTTGTTCTCAGCCATTTGAGTCCTAATACAATTGGTTGTGTTGCAATGGGCGCCACAATGAACCTCAACGTCTCTACGTGGGTCCCAAGAGTCATTCGGATTTCTTCTGTGAAATGCATCACTGGCCCCCCTTTCATTTCTGAACCATCCAATTGGCAAAATGTAATAGGCGTATTTAATTTTAGCAATTTAAGTCCCATCTTGTTTGCTACGGACGGGTGCATTAAGCACCTTGAACACCCAGAGTCCAACATCGCCACCCCCAAAAATCGCTCCCTCCCATCCAAGGTTTGTAGCTGTAACTTTAGATGCATTGTTGGGCATTGACTGTAACTCTCCCTTCCGTTGCACCCCTTTCCAAAGGCCTGTCCCGCGGCGCTCTTTAGAACAGACCTTTGTCGTTTCCCGCCGGCTGGAATTCGATGTCCAATTCGTCGCTGTTTTCTTCCAGGTATTGGGGAGTTCTCCAGTCCCCCAAGGCTGCCGCTGCCCCTTTGCGCTTGCTGCCAACCTCCTTCTCTCCCTTCCTATCTGGTGGGTTTTTCGGGTGTGCCTTGACTCTGGCAATAGCTCCATTCTGAGGGCAATTACTAATAAGTTGTCCAACTTGCCCACATCGAAAGCACAATCCTGCTCTCATTCTCCGATTTTTCTCCTCCTCCCAATTTTTCTGCCTGGTGTCCAAGCGGGAGGGGCTTCTTCCGCAGGTGTTTGAACTTTTTTATAGTCAGCAACTGTGTTTGACTTTGTTCAATTCTCCCTGCAATTTGAATCCATCCTTCCAGGGTTTTCAGTTCCCTCCTCCCTACCATTAATTCAAGTAAATCCTGTCTCACGCCATACTGGAAGTATTCAATTTGGAATTCTTCTGGCCAATCAGGCAAGTCACTGAGTATCCTTTTAAACTCCAAGGCATATTCAGCTACGGTGCTTTTGCCCTGGTCCAAATTTTGAAGACGTACTCTAGCCGACACTTTCAACAAGGTGTCTTCAAAGCGTTTGCGTAAGGCGCGCATAAATTTATCAAAGTCTTGTAACGTGTTTGCCTTAGCATTGTGCAATTTTACAAGCCACCTTGCTGCCTCCCCTTCCAGAAAGCTAGAAACGTACCTGGCCTTCATCTCCTCTGTCTGGAAAGTGTCCTCAAATCCCCCATAAATCCTTTCACATGTTTCAGGAAACACGCAAGTTTCTTGGGGTCTCCGTCGAACTTCATTTTCAATTCACTCAACCCCGATGGTGCGTACGCTACTGGCCAGGTCCTCCTCTGTTGAGCTGATGGGGTGGTTAGTGGCTGGCTGCGGGAGGTAGAAGCCTCTTCCTCCCCTTCATCTTCTTCACTTGATTCCTCACAGGATTCATAGGGTTCGTTTTCCTCTTTGGAAGAGGTCAGGTTCTCCATAGATTCTTGCCCCCTTTTCCCTTGCACGAGGGTTAGCAACGCGTCCAATTTCTTGTTAATTGTCTCTATGTCACAGTCAATGCGAGACAATTTCTCTTCCACCGCCACAATACGCTGCGTTTGGGTGATGCACTTCTTGGGACGCTTCCCCCTTTTTTCTTCCATCCCTTCTCCAACCCCGAACGACCAATCCGCCAACCGAGTTCCCTGAGTCTCCGGATGGGGGGGGGGGGGTTGGTTACCTCTGTTTCTCTGGTTTTCGCCGTTTTCTTGCCACCAGTCTGTCCAATGGTTTGGACTGGAGCTGTACTGGACCCGGGCTCACCTGCCACTGCCACCACTGCTCCAGCTTGTTCCATTGTTTTTGTAGGTCATGGTTTTTGACTTACAGTAGGATGCTACTCTCAACCACGGAGCTCGCTGATAATTCAGAGTAATCCTCGGGAAACATAGCAAACAAAATTTTGATTCAAGTCTTTATGTGAGGTGCTCCTCTCCGATGCCCCAAAACCCCTTTCTCTTGAGTAAACCACAGACGCGAGATTTCTAAGAAGCAAAAGGTCTGTAGCTTGAATCATGTCAACTGGATTTCTATTTTCTTAGTGGAAACGTTTCGCTCCTTATCCAAGGAGCTTCTTCAGTCTGAGCAAAGTTGGTAAGGGAATCCTAAATATGTTCCTAGGTAGCTGTGTGACCTTACACCTGGGGCTAGGTCATGGTTATATTGAGATGTAATTTTTAAGTCCTTTTATCATCTAAAGGAGGGTCGTTAAAATCACCATGCTGCTGTTGAGCTTCTGAAATGGTCTTAATCTTCCTAGGCACAGAAGACAAAACGGGGAGGAAGATGGGGGAGAGTTTGTGCCTGAGGCCCCCACCTCTATTCAAGGAAGGATTTTCCAAGTTGGCATAAATGGATTCCTTGACCCCTCTCTCAAACCACCTATCTTCTCTGTCTAAAATGTGAACATTAATGTCCTCAAATGAGTGTCCTTTTTCTTTTAGATGAAGATAAACTGCTGACTCTGGTCCTGTGGTGTTATTTCTCCTGTGTTGGGCCATCCTCCTGTACATAGGTTGTTTGGTTTCTCCAATGTAGAGTTCAGAGCACTCCTCACTGCACTGGATTGCATAAACTACATTGCTTTTCTTGTGTTTTGGAGTTTGATCTTTGGGGTGTACAAGCCTCTGTCTCAGTGTGTTGGTGGGTTTGAAATATACAGGTATGGAAACCAAACAACCTATGTACAGGAGGATGGCCCAACACAGGAGAAATAACACCACAGGACCAGAGTCAGCAGTTTATCTTCATCTAAAGGAAAAAGGACACTCATTTGAGGACATTGATGTTCACATTTTAGACAGAGAAGATAGGTGGTTTGAGAGAGGGGTCAAGGAATCCATTTATGCCAACTTGGAAAATCCTTCCTTGAATAGAGGTGGGGGCCTCAGGCATAAACTCTCCTCCATCTTCCTCCCCGTGTTGTCTTCTGTGCCTAGGAAGATTAAGACCATTTCAGAAGCTCAACAGCAGCATGGTGATTTTAACGACCCTCCTTTAGATGATAAAAGGACTTAAAAATTACATCTCAATATAACCATGACCTAGCCCCAGGTGTAAGGTCACACAGCTACCTAGGAACATATTTAGGATTCCCTTACCAACTTTGCTCAGACTGAAGAAGCTCCTTGGATAAGGAGCGAAACGTTTCCACTAAGAAAATAGAAATCCAGTTGACATGATTCAAGCTACAGACAATTCCACCTGGATGACTGAGAACCTTCATAGACAAAGAAGCAAAAGGGTTTATTCCGGTACATGAAGGCTTAACACGAACAAAGACTTGAATGAGCAGGCATGGCATGGTATAGTACATTTAACCATTCCCCTCCCCATTGTTCATCTTGCCGACACGGGTAGTGTCAATCACCAGGGTGCTCAGATGGTCGTTACCGAAGGTGTGGGGTTCGGGTTCACGCGTTGTTGCGAGCCGTTCTCCTTTCCATCTGGTTGTCTGTTTCGCGTCGGTTTCTAGCTGCCCTAAATTCACATAGCTATCTAGCTTAATGGCAGAGGTCTGCCGAACTCTGACAGGCAGTTTATAGAAATAGGATTAAAAATCTGGAAATCGGTCACATCAAATCACATCAAAACCAAAACTCAACACCAAATATAATAATAAAACCATGGCAGCCCATCCATAATAAGTCCATGAAAACCATAGAAGTTATCCACCAAATGCCCAGTTGAATAATACAGTCTTCATTGCCTTGCAAAATACCAGCAAAGAGAGTGCAAAACAGAGCTCTTCCACCTGAGCGTTCCAAAGTATATGGGCCACTACAGAGAAGGACTGGCTTCAGGTGTACATCTTCCCCATATAACATAGGGTCAGGAACACAAGCCTCTCCTCCGTACATGCGTGTATGGGCTGGGCAGATTCTACTTGGATGAGATTGGACTGTCAGAAGGTGTGTGGCAGTTCTTATATTGAAGGCACTTTGGGCAAATGACAAAGTCTATTCTCCAAACTAAGTCCCACCAGATATTTTATACTAGAACTCAGCCATAGGCATCAACATTGTCAGAGATAAAGGGAATGCTGGTCAAAAATATTTTGAAGAGCCCGTAGTGGGGATGCTATCCCATTTCTTGATACTGCTGCCTCTAAGCCTTGCATTGTCTTCTGTTTCCCTTTTTTTAATTCCACAATTTAATTTTAAGCACATTTTATTCAGTGCCTTACTCAATATTTATCTTGAAAGATTTCCATTTAGAAACAATGAATGAAATAATATGCACATTTACCAACTTCTTAATTTTGTCAGTCACTGAAGTAGATTTATATGCTAAATGTAGTTAGTTTTATCTCCCCCAACCCCCAAGTGGCAGCATTAAATTCTTTGGGCTTCATATATGAAATACAGCCACCTGGTGTACCATATGACCCATCTTTTCAAGTATTTGCTTAATGGGGCTGCTTGATTTGTGAACATCTATTGAAGTAGTAAAGGTTACAGCTTGTGGTCATGCTGCCTTATTCTTTGTGGTTATTTGGGTTTGCTCTTTGTAGTGAATCTCTCAGCTATTAACCACAACTAGGTGGAGCTGTTTTACGTTGCATGGGAGTTGAACTCTTAAGCCTCTCAAGTAGGAGTTGTGTTTTGGCCAGCTTTTAGTGTCATGTTCACCCTTGGAGTGTTTGTGTAGCCTCAATGTGAACCTTGGTCAAGGGCACTGAGCCAGAATTGATAGATACAGTACATATGCTTTTTATGCTGGTGAATGAAAAGAAAAATCTTACCTGAGAAGACTTTATTGAGATACTTTATCACGTGTTTCTTAGCCACATTTCAAATGTTCATCTTCCCAAGTCAATTTACAATATGAAAAATACAATTCACTATAGGAAGTTTGTAAAAATTATGTCAATTTTAAATGAATGTCAAAATAAACCAGTTAAAACAAGTCACATCCAAAATTTACACAACAAAAACCATGTCTGTTATATATAATTTTAAAAAAATTCTTAAAGTAGTTAAGCTGGAGAAATAACTATTAAAACCCATTTGTTTGTTTGTTTTCTGGATTTATGAGGCCACCCAACTCAAACAATGTTCCTCAGGGCAGCGTACAATAACAACAAAAAATTAAACTGAAAAACAAAACCACACAATTGAAACCATAGATGTTATCACTTGTGAGGGAATTCCACAGGCTAGTTCAGCAACAGTAAGTCTTCCAAAAGGATTTCAATAGGTACCACTTCCGTGGGATGGTAACAGCGTTCCGCGTGCGTCATGCCGGCCACATGACCGTGGAAGCGTCTTCAGACAACGCTGGCTCTTCGGCTAACAAACGGAGATGAGCACCGGCCCCTGGAGTCGGACACGACTGCACAACTGTGCGGGGGGAACCTTTACCTTTTTACAGGTTCAGAAGGGTAAGGGTGATCCTTCAGTTAACCTGGAACTAAGTTGTGTAGTAGGTTTTAAATATTTATTTATCTTTAGCATTACAATGCTCTCAGACAAGAAAGCCCACAATGGTTTACAGTAAATATATCTAATATCTTAAAACCATAAAACATTCTAACTGCATAACACAATTAAAACAACAATCTGACAGTGAGATTACAGTCAAAGTGCATAATGAAATATGGCAACAGCAGTAAAAAGGGCCAGATAGCAGATATATAAAAATACATTTTCATTTTTGTTAATGTCACAGAAGAGGCAGACCAGATTATTTAGGGGAAGGACTTCCATTATAGCATGGTCACCATTGAAAAGGCCCTAGCCCTTATCAGTTCAAAGCAAGCTTCTTTTCAGAGAGGCATTTACAATGGGCTGAAAGTATAGCTCTTGTGCTATTACTTATGGAAGAAGATATGCAGACCCAACCTCTTTAGGGACTTAGCTGTAAAAACAAGCTAACACGGACAGAGTAGATGTATAATGCTTCCACTGAGACATGCCAGCAAGAGTTTTGGTTGCCAATTTTGGACCTGCTGTAATTTCCGAATCTCTTTCAAGGGCATCATACATATAGAATATTGAAATATGAAAGTAGAAGGTAACTAACACATGGATCAGAGTAGTTGAATTGGTCTTCTCCAGGAAGGGATGTACCCAGTAGATTAAGTGGAGCTAGAAAAAGGTACTTACCACTATGTGGACCTAAATACTCAAGGCCAGCACAGGTCAAAGATCATCACTAAACTGTGCACCTGATTCTTCAAGGGAAGAATATCCCCATCTACACCAGGAAAGATCTCTTCAGTTGCTTGAGGCCTCCTCTAAACACCAGTTTCAGTTTCAGCCAGTTATACCTCATCCAGTCTGAGCCAAGCAGGAATCAGTCATGGAGCCTGGTACACCTAATGAACATAGGGATGAGAAGTAAACCTGGGTCATCATCATTGGCGATCACTCGTAGCCGAGTAAGATTGTCTTCCAAAGGTAAAATTTTAACGGTGAATCCGTAAGTGGCTATAAAGGCCAATTCTGGATCCGCACAACCTCCCACAATGAGGGCATAGGTTTCCGGGTGGGAGACAGTCATGATGAGGGTTTGCCTGACGTGCCTTCCTTTTAGCTTTTTTCTCCCTTTCGCCCTGTACTCGTGCTTCTTCAAAGTCCATAGCGCCATTAATAAAGGATGACCTCCAATTGAAACGCTCATGAGTTAGGGCTTCCCAGTTCTCAATGCTGATATTACATTTTTTTAAATTAGCTTTATTACCCTCATAACAGTGGCACCCAGCCCCACAACCTTGACAATTACTTCCAGTGGTTTCACACACATACTGAATAGTATGAGGGATGGAATAGAACCATGTGACACTCTACACCATAAAAGCTTCAGAATAGAAATTTAATCCTCCTATGCTACTCTCTGATAGTATTGAGAACCACAACAAAAATGTGCCACAACTGCCTCAGTCCAGGAGGATTCTATAGCCAGTGATATCAAAAGCTGCAGAGTTATCTAGGGTTGTTCCAGATAGCCTTCTCCTGCAGCACTGGCCATGTGAATTGTTTCATTAAAACAAATCTGGTGACCTCTTCACTTCACAGAGGGGAATCAGTTTATCTAAGTGAATCTACATCCAGAGACACTTTCACAGAAGCAAATTTAAGTCATTTCACACAGGCCTAAGAATATAAGAAGAATACATTTGATCCTACTAGTCAATGTGTATAACTCATGTTGTTATTAAATTTGTTTTAAAGCACTTTAAAATCCAGTCTATCTAGACAAGCATTCCTTGCAACTCAGTGGCCAACCATGGATATCAAGGAAGCTCTCAAGCTGGTCATAACAGCCTAGCTGTCTTTCACTGTTGTTCCTGTTTTCTGCTTGATTGATTAGACTATCCTTAAGCCTACATCCAGTAACATGTGGAGCAAAAATTTAAAAAGACAGTTTGGTTTCTTTTTCTGAGGGAAAAAATAATGGTAGTAATAGAACTTCAGGAATGTTGCTTGCATCGAATGATACTTTTCCTAAGGATTAAAACACCAGACAAACAATGAAGCAGAAAATAATACCCTAATCAAGGAACTACCAAGGAGAAAACCACACCCCCTCCAACACTGGCAGGGCGAGCCACTGTATATAAACAGGGAGCAAACCCCACACTCACTCGCACTGATGATGTCAACTAGTCAGGTAATGAAACATCTGCAAGCAAACAACCAAGCTCAGAGAGTACCAAGGACTCCACTGGTCTTGGTGGCTTTCCTAAGGCAGTCAGAGTTGGGGCCTGTTATTCCAGAGAATAGGGGTAACCACAGAAAAGGCACACTTCCTAGGTCCCATAAGATGACAAGATTTAAAAGAAGGAATCTGGAGCATGCCCTCCCCATGGGAGCATGTGGGACAGGCATATGTTCTTGGGAGAAGGCAGTAGTCTTTCAGGTAACCTGGCTCCATGCCATGTAGGGCTTTAAAGGTGATAAACAGCATCTTGAATCGCATCTGGAAGCCTATTGGAAGCCAGTGCAGCTCACGGAGTAGTGGTGTTACATAGGCATAACAAGCTGTGCCCATTAACTACCCATGCCACTGCATTCTGGACCAACTGAAGCTTCTGGGTGGTCTTCAAGGGCTGCCCCATGTAGAGTGCATTGCAGTAGTCCAATCAGGAGGTGACTAAGGTGTGAGGGACCATGATCTCTAGAACTGTGAGAAAAAAACTATGCAAAAAACCCACATCTTGTATGTGTGATGAAACTCTTGATATGTTTATTCAGTTTTTGATTATTGTTGTTTAATTCTTTGTTTTTTTATGAACCCCAAATCTTGTAATCATATTTGATATTTACCTAAAAAAATTGCTGAACTGAGTTATGGCTATGACTTATATAAAGATCCTACTTTGTCAAAGATAATTCCATTTTCAAGGGAAATACTTTCGCTTTCATTTGAATCCTCCTGTGTCCCTGAAAACCAAAATTTTAATGTCCTCTATAGAACAGAAAAAAATTATGGGCATCATTTTTATGGCCCTCTTTATGTGAGCTGAAGTGCATCAGCTCTTTTAATGCAAGGCATATACCCAAGCTGGCTACTGACAAGAAATATCTTCTGAACTGCAGGATCGAAAGCTGACAAAAGTGGAAAGGCAGAGGTTTAAAGAAGAAGCAGAAATGTTGAAAGGTCTTCAGCACCCAAATATTGTTAGGTTTTATGACTTTTGGGAGTCGTGTTTAAAAGGAAAAAGGTGTATTGTGCTGGTAACAGAACTGATGACCTCTGGAACTCTGAAAACGTAAGTACTTGTTATGCCATGACATGGGTAATTAGTTAAGCAGAGCATCTGTAAGGACAAAGCGCTTGCTTCATCCCTTACCCTAACCCTGTTAAGAATGGAAGTCCACCTTCTTCCTTTATAATAGCTTGCCTGACTGTATTTCAAATTAAACCAGCTGAAATTAAATTTCATCTCTGTTATATTCTTTTCTATTGTTTTCCTCTGTGACTACCCACAGTTCTGCCTTCTTCATTTCTTTGTTTTGCATGGGGCATTTTGAACCTCTTGGTTAATCTTTCCTAAAATAGATTACATTATTAAGCCATAATCAAATAATCTTCCACCAATGAGAAGAAAAATATTTGATTCAAATTCACATGCTTGAATAATTAATCTGAATCATCATAGTTTATCATCCTGACGCTCTTGCTAAATTTAATATTGACAATGGTAAGATAACCTTTTCATTATTTGTAAGAATTCTCTGCATGTTTTCTCCACTTCGTGAGAAAGAAAAACATCACTTCAAATTCCAAATCTGAAGCACTATTGTTGATCCAATGGTATGCCAATTTATATACAGTATCAGTGCATACATAGAGTTTTGCATGAACAAGGATCTCCGTAGAATTGTAATTAATAGCTTTTAGCATATTAAGGTTTTAATAAATTCATTTATAATTTATCTTCCAATGTTCCAAACTAACCTCTTAAAGTAGGAATGTACACAGTACTTGGCTGAAGACTGAATCAGACGAGTCTCACTGTAAGAGGTACAGAGTGCTCAAAGCTGAGCTGGAAAGTGTCATGAATGTTTTAGTGATTCATTGTGCTGCAGAAAGGCAGATACTGTCTGCAAGAAGAGTCTTAATGCATCAGTTTCTCTGTAAAAGAATTTTATTCCATCTCACATGTTTTTATTTTAGCTATTTGAAGAGATTTAAAGTGATGAAACCAAAAGTCCTTCGTAGCTGGTGTCGGCAAATCCTAAAAGGTCTCCTTTTCCTGCACACTAGAACACCACCAATTATTCATAGAGATTTAAAATGTGACAATATTTTTATAACTGGGCCAACTGGATCTGTGAAGATAGGAGATTTGGGTCTGGCAACTCTTAAGAGAACTTCATTTGCCAAAAGTGTTATAGGTAAGTGTTTTCATTAGCATCACCTTTCTTCTTCTCTGTATTGAAAATGGATAAGCAGCTATAGAACCTCAAACTAATGTTAAAAACAATCAACAAATACTGTGTTTTCACTGGAAATGTTAAATCCTTGCCTCATACTTTCTCCCCAAATTAGTAAAATTTCAACAATGTTATTTTTTCTTAATCTGTAATTTTATAATGTATTGGCTATTATACAGACAATAAACATGAACTATAATTTACTTTTGTTTAGAAGTAGTTCACTCTTACACTGTGACTTTGATGCATTATACCTAATTGTTTCATGTATCAAATGGATGTAAATGTAACAAAGTTAATTGCAAAGCAGTAAATTTTCAAATATTTAAGGTCTCTTCAGAGAACTTACCAGTGCCTATTGTCCAATCTTTTGTGGTATGCTCATTCTCTTTCTTTAAGAAACCAACATAATATTTACTGATCATTTAGGATTCAAATAAACTAGTTGCATTCAAGTCCAATTACAATAAGTGGAAAGATGTTCAAAACAGAAAATGCTCTTTACCAGCATTTATATTTTCTGAATTAGTAGCAATGATTGGAAGATGTGATAACCATATATAAGAGATGGGAATTTCAAGATAAATTAAATATGAGGGGGTTTACACACTGCAGTAAGTCAGAATGTGGTTTGTTTGGTTTTGTGCAATGTATGAAGTAGTTGTAAACCATAGTTTATAGTTTAGTACAGCGTACAACCCATAACCATAAAGTTATGGTTTATTGAGCAAATCATGGTGAAGTAACCACTGTTTATGTCATGGTACGCTAGCAGGGTCCTGGTACTACCTTCTCCACAATGATTGTCTACTTTTGGAATTCTTTTTCACAGACAATAGTTACCTATTTATCCTAGCATATGATTGTGACAGTATATTATGGACATTATGGATATTTTATAGGAATGGTTCTTGTTGCTCAGGATTACAGTCACTTCTGACTCTTCATGACCTGATGGACATAATCTTGCCAGGATTATCTGTCAGTAACTGCTTCTTTGAATTCTTGTAAGCTTGAGGTTGTATAATCATTTAACCATGTGGCCTTCTCTTAGCCGCTTTTTCAATTGCTTTCTATTTTTTCAAGCATCTTTTCCAATGATTCTTGCCTTTGCATTATAGATCCAATATCTCAATGCTTCTAATGAGTAGGCTGGTTTTACTAATATTTTTAATATTGAGTTATTTGTTCTTGTGATCTAAGATGTTTTTGAAGGAAATTAGCAGCAGTTGCACATAAGGTAAAAGTCAATGATACTTTATTTTAAATTCTGGAATTGGAAGAACTGTACCACAGGCATTTCTCTCTTTACCTTGCTACACCCTCCTCTCTTACAGCATTTTGTTACAAGATTTTAATACATTTTCTAGTACATAGGTAAACTTGAACTAGTAGGACAGAGCTTTCCAAACTGTGTGTCGCGACACAAAGGTGTGTCGCCTGCGGGGCCCAGATGTGTCGCGTCAAAACCCGGAAGCGCTGATGGTGCGCCATCAATGCTTCCGGGTTTTCCCGCGGCGACACACCAACGGCGGCGCGCAAAAATCGAAAGCGGCAGCAGCGCTTCCGGGTTTTTGTGCGCTGCCGCAACGGCGGCACTTCCGGGTTTTCCCGCGGCGACACACCAACGGCGGTTGGTGTTTCGCCACAGGAAAACTTTGGAAAGCCCTGCAGTAGGACAATACAAACAAATGATAGAAACAACAGCAGAGGTGAGCTTTAGTGGTCAGTATGTTGATTATTAACAGCAATTAAGAACAGTGCTAGATGCAAGGATTCACACTACATATGAAGTCAGAGGCACTTAACAAAAATCTTAAGGAGTGTAAACAGGAAGAATTTTAAACAATGTATGCTTGAAGCAGCAGCAAGATGGATGGACTCCGTTGCAGTGGTGATGGTTGCGCTGTTGGAAGACCTGAAGGACTAGGTTAGGAACAAATCATCATAGAGAAAATCTATGTAAGTGTCGCTAAGAGCTGACACCAACTTGATGGCACATAATCAAATCAATGCGTGTAGTCAGGTAAAGACCACTCTTAGCCAAACTGTATGAAAGTAAAATATGATGGGGTTCCGAAGAACCTCAAGCAGAAGGCAAATGACCAATAGCCCAATTATGCAAACATTTTCTTAGGATCGGAAACATGAGCTTACAAAATGTCTATGAAGGTTCTCAGTCATCCAGGTGGAATTGTCTGTAGCTTGAATCATGTCAACTGGATTTCTATTTTCTTAGTAGAAACGTTTCGCTCCTTATCCAAGGAGCTTCTTCAGTCTGAGCAAAAAACTCAGACTGAAGAAGCTCCTTGGATAAGGAGCGAAACGTTTCTACTAAGAAAATAGAAATCCAGTTGACATGATTCAAGCTACAGATGAGCTTACAAACTGTTGCAAGTAGTAAATTTCCCAACTATTCTTATGCTTCTGCTAGGGAACATCTGTCAGCACTTTGAGGTTTACGAAGTCAAGGAACAGAAGCAGCAGGGAATTCAGGAATGCTCTTTATTGTTGTAGGGTAGGAGAACAAAATCTTGAAAGCCTATCAGTGTTTCTCTCTACCACATCTTATACCAAACAAAACCAAGGTGGGATTATTTTGAATTCCCCCCCCCCATGCTTTCCTCTTTCTCAGGACCATTTTTTTCTCTTCCCTAAGATGCCAGGCTTGTCGATCGGAAGATCACAAGTTCGGAGGTTCGAATCCCTAGCCCTGCGTGCGGAGTGAGCTCCCGCACTAGCTCCAGCTCTTGCCAACCTAGCAATTCGAAAGCATGCAAATGCAAGTAGATGAATAGGTACCACTTCGGTGGGTAGGTAACAGCGTTCCGCGCAAGTCATGCGGCCACATGACCGTGGAAGTGTCTTCGGACAACGCTGGCTCTTCGGCTAACAAACGGAGATGAGCACCGGCCCCTAGAGTCGGACACGACTGCACAACTGTGCGGGGGGAACCTTTACCTTTACTAACAGTTTGTTGCTCCCTCCACCCTTCCTAAGGCCATGTCTACATTCTTTCATACCATCTTGAATTCTGACTTCACTTTTCTTATGCAAATCTATAGCTCAGGGATCTGCCACAAAGCATAAGTAGAACTAGATAAACTGTAATACCTCTAAATGACTGCTGTCAACTCTCGAAGTTTAGCTAAAAGCTCTTGCGATCTCAAATACAAGACTTTGGCATTCTTACATTAGATCAAGCAAAATATTAAGTGAAATCAACTTCATGGGAGATTTGATGAACTTGTGAAATTTCAACTATTTTTAAAAAATTGAGGTGCCTATGCCATTGCACAAAATTGTGTAATAAGTGTCTGGCACCTGAAACGGTCATGAATTCCTTGTCTAGTTGTTGACAGGGCTGCCTAAGTATTATCTGAATTAATATTGTCTGGGGGGCACAAGGTTGCGGAAGGCTGCTTTTCTGTGAGTTGAATATTTCTGCATGCAGAATGATGCCTTTGGGCTCAATCCAGTATTCCATCTAGCTATCTGTCTTACTAACTTCAATTTAAAATATAGAAGTTTCTTTTAGATTTGTATTCATGCATAGGAGGTTCTCCTTCAAATTTACTTTTCTCTGGCTTGATGTTCTATGCACAAGTAAGTTTTCTAAGATGGATTACTTTTGTTATGTTCAGGTACTCCAGAATTTATGGCCCCAGAAATGTACGAGGAACACTATGATGAATCAGTGGATGTATATGCTTTTGGAATGTGTATGTTGGAAATGGCTACCTCAGAATATCCATATTCAGAATGCCAGAATGCTGCTCAAATTTATAGGAAAGTAACTAGTGTAAGTGATTTTTTTTAATATAATCATTTTCCTCTTTCACTTGTACTGTTTTTGTTTTGTGTCTATTTTATATATAGTTCCTTCAACTTTTGGAAGCTTGCTTGCATTGTATATTTAAAATGGTCAATGGATATGTTTGTGTGCATTTGTATGAATGCTTATCAATTTGCTTTTGCCTCCAGTGTCACTTACAGCTCTGTGCATTATTCTGGTTCCATGTAGCATTGGCCTGTCTATCTTCTTTTGTTCAGCTACAGTTGTCGCTAACCATCATTGATATGGCATGTGAATTCAGGGGGCTTGTTATTGTTGTTCTTTTATCTTAGTGTGCTCTTGATATTAAAGTAGAATGGGTTGTATTCAGTCTACATTATGTTCTGCTCAAATCAATGATGCCTTATGAAATCATGATTAATTTTGCCACTGATTTGAGTGGAACTAACTTATTTAGGATCCAGTCTATTACATTAACTATGAATAAATAAACAGTGATGGAGAAAAAGTGATATAGATTATTCTGCAAAGATTTCTACAAATACTATGTGGCTCTGCATAACTACACAGATCTTTTTGCTTTGTTTTCATAAAAAAAAGGTAAGGAAAATATTTAAACTAAACTGTACTGTCAGTTTAAGATCAAACATGGATTGTGGTACCTGTGTATTTTTCAGTCAGTGGAAAACAGAAATCTATGTGAAGACAAATTCATACACTATTTAAGGTACAACCTCTTACAGCTCAGTGCAATCTAAATCAGTTCTTTGTTTTGATTTGTGCCAAGATTACATTTGTCACAGATTACATATTTATTGTGTCATCTGCTTTTGGATGTTGACATAGCAAAGTGCAAGAGAAAGCCTCTTTCGGAGCTGGTTTTGGGCAGAAAATGGCATCAGGGGAATGGGTTAAGAACTTCCAAACTCTGTAGTATACATTTATAGCTACCCGCTGCTTTTTCTTTTAAAAAGGACATCAGGAGACTGTCATACGTGTCTTTCCATGAACATTTAGTTTGATCTTTTACCTTACCTGTATCTGCAGAGTGATAATATTTGTTTGCCATACCAAACTAATGTAAGGATTACTGAAGAAATGAAGCCTGAAAAGCTAATCCATTCAGACAGAAATCCATGGGTATCCATTCAGCAGCATCCACAGGAGGAGTGAAAAAAGTCAAGATGCACCTAAAACAGGGACAAAGCTTTGCACTCACAGTCATATTTTTACTTTTTTGACATTCCCCCTCCCCCACAATATGCCCCTATATTTATTTGCAGCAGGAGAACAGAATAATCTCTCTAAAGTACAGGCACAGCCTCAAAATCTGCTTTGCAAATTTGAGGGATCTTGTAGATTATGGAGACACACTACAGGAAAAGGAGAGAAAGTCCTCCTTTGTAAGTCACTTACAAAAAATTGGCTGTTGTCCTTAGATTGTAGGAAGACTGCACTATGAACATTCCAATTATTATTATTCTATTTCTATTTCAACAAAGTCTTTGTCTTGTTGGTACATTTTGTTAATATTATTTAGTTATGTTTGTGCCTTATTCTTATTTACTGTCCTTTGTGAATAGCCTAGAATGGAACTCTTTCATTAAATGATTAAATCTTCATGAAACACATAAGCTTTCAGAGTTTAAAATAACTATTCTATGCTTGTCCTTTAATGCACTAAACTCTTAATCCTAAATTCAGTGTTCTTTTGGGAAAGTACTCTTATTTCATAAAGTCAGTTTGTCTAATAAAGCAACATGTGATACAGTACGCATTTCCCAAGCTTGATTATCAGAACTGTTCATGCAGATACATGCTTTGCTTTCCTGCAAGGTTAGTGGGGAAAGGCACAAAGCACCACCTGACCAATCGTGTTATAGAAGCACAGTTTGCATTAACTGCTTTGTAAGAAATTTTGTTAGACCCTTAAAATGTAGAAACATTAATTTACATCATTTGTATGTATTGCTATACTTACCTTAAAAAGTATGGGGCGTGGTGGCTCAGCGGGTAAGACGCCAGGCTTGTCGATCGGAAGATTGCAAGTTCGGAGGTTCGAATCCCTAGCCCTGCGTGCGGAGTGAGCTCCCGCACTAGCTCCAGCTCTTGCCAACCTAGCAATTCGAAAGCATGCAAATGCAAGTAGATGAATAGGTACCACTTCGGTGGGAAGGTAACAGCGTTCCGCGCGCGTCATGCCGGCCACATGACCGTGGAAGTGTCTTCGGACAACGCTGGCTCTTCGGCTAACAAACGGAGATGAGCACCGGCCCCTAGAGTCGGACACGACTGCACAAATGTGCGGGGGGTACCTTTACCTTTTTTTTTTACCTTAAAAAGTAATCAAGGACAGACCGAGAAGGCTGATATAGAGAGCTCAGAATGATGGCGAATTTTCCTAGAAGAGTTTAACCTATCCAATTAAAAAGAAATTATCTCTTGTCCTAGTGATTAATTAACATTTAAATCAATTTATATGCCTCATAAAGCTCAATAGAGGTGCCTTATTGAGGTGGTTAAGAAATTATTAAAATATAAATGACCATACTGAGCAAAAAGTAAATATTTTTTCTTTCCTATTATAGCAACACACAGGACTCAAAATGTCCTACAGAACTGTGACCTTAACTGTCATCTTTACTGATCTCTCACTAACTCTAATTGGCAAGCTGATTGTTCAGTTTTCTTTTAAATTACCATTGCTCAAAAGTAGTGTCTGTTCTACTGCCAGAAATATATCAGTGGAAGAAATCCTGTAGAGCCAAATGCGAATCTCTACAATCTAGCTTCTCTAGATGGCTTTATTAGTTTGTCAAAAACAAATATATTTTTCCACAGTTATTTTTGTAACATGGATGATCTTTTGCTGCTTAACACTCTATTAAATGACTAATTTTGTGCAATGCTTTTCCATTAGTCCTCGATGGATTTATCAGGTTAAAATTGTGCCATAGTTCTTAGGCCTTTAATCTAGATGTGGTTAATCTGGCCAAAGGCATAATGAACTCTTCTACTTTGGTAAAATAATGTCTGTTTAACATAAAATAGTTGCAAGGCAGAGGTATCTGTTTGGTAACTATTTCAGTTATCTGTTTGGTAACTATTCCCTTCACACACAGTTATCCTGCAGTTTGTTTCCATGCCTCAGTCAAGCGTCCCTACTGGCAGTTTGTGGTACAGAAGAGAAAATCATAAGATTAGATGGCAGCCAACTCAAATGATGCATTGAATAGATCTTGAACAGCAGACACCCCCCACACCTGCTTCTGACAGCTGGCCTCCACAATGACCTTTTAATGTGAAGCAGGCCTTGCTGCCTGAAAGTGAGAGTCCTCTTTCACCAATCAGGTCAATCCTAAAGGCCAATCTCTTCAAGAGACATTATTTTAATTTTATTTACAGCATTTATGCGGCTGTGTTATCTACAGAATGGAGTACAATAAGCAGTGATGTTTAAAATATGTGTTTGTTTGTTTGTTTGTTTATTTATTTATTTATTACATTTATATCCCGCCCATCTCCCTCACAAGGAGGGACCCTGGGCGGTTCACAATAAGAAGTTTAAAATCAATAAAAAACCATAAATAACAATAATCATCAATAAAAATACCTAATTACAGTCCGATCCAAGCAATGGTAGATCTTACTTATCCCATGGGCCAGTAAGGCTGGTCAAGGCAGATCTAAGAGACCAGCCAACCCCAAGACTGGCTGTTCCAGTTAGAAATCCTTTTTAATTGTTAAAATAAGACCCAACTTTAAAAGCACTTTTAAATACAAGCTATTGAAGAGTAATGTAATAAAGAAGTCTAAGAGTCTTAAGGCATCCATATCACCCTTTTAAACCTTCATCCCTCACCCTTGGAGGTGGACCCATTACCCAGTTAGTATTGGGATGGCAGATACTAAGAAATACCTGCACTGTAGACTAGACTAGGTAGTTAGGAAAATGTTCCAAAAGGCAAACGTGTTCATATTATTGTCATGAAAATAATGGAGTCACCAGGAGTTGAGCTCAAATGAAAAGAGCAAAACAGATGCCTTAAACCTGTGCCAGGCATAAGGTATTCTCGTTGGTTCTTAAAACATCCCGACAACATTAAAAAAGGGTGGAAAATATCTATACCTGTTACAACTCTTCAAGGGAAATGTTTAGAAATATAATAAAACTTTCTATTTCAATTTCTCTGCCTCAGTAGAAAAAGGTTCTCTTTCCATATTAAACATACATAGAAATGTTGCTTTAAATACTTCTTTCCTCTTGGGATTTTAAGTTTGCTGTTGTGAATCCTTAAAGCTCACAGCTTGTAGCTGTCAGCAGGTGAAAATCTTTTTCCAAGACATTCACAAAACCTTCTATTAAAAGTGAACTCTGAAAAGAAAACTTGGTTACTTTAACAGTTAATCTTTCATTTTTTGCAGAATGTAAATCTGTAAGGATTACCTTTAAATTGGGGGCGAAGACATGAGGGACTCTTTAATTATTTTACAATATCTACTCCTCATTTTAAAGCAGACTGTAGTGCAACAGAATCAAAACATTATGAAAACCGGTTAATTAGAAAAGCTGCTCTTACTGGAAAGTTGAGGTATACAAACTTAAAAAAACTTAAGACAGCAGATCTTTTAGGTTTCTGGAGCAGAATCCCAGAAGCCTAGGATTGTTCAGTTTTCCCCCTCCAAGGTGTCTATCTTCTAATATTAAAATTCAAAATAAATGTTAATCCTGACTTTAGCTTCATTACAGCATATATTATGGTTTATTGCATATTAGATTATATAGGAGTTCTAAGCAAGTTTACTATTATATTTAAAATCAAAGCTATGATGTGTAGACCTAGAATGAAAATGCCAGAGTAACTTAAGAGAACTTAATTATGTTTTTTTTTCCATGCAGGGTATCAAACCAGCAAGTTTTGATAAAGTTACTGATCCTGAAATTAAGGAGATAATTGGAGAGTGCATTTGCAAAAATAAAGAAGAGAGGTTTGTTTTAAATAGTAAATTTCTGTTGTCTTTAAAACATATCATAACCCAAATTGAGCACATTTCAAAATAATTTCTTGGGGTGGAGAAAACTGAAAAGAGCTGGCCAGTACCCATTTTAAATTGAAGGATCTAATTGAATTATATAGATCTCTTTAAGATAGTTGCTAGCCAGACAGAAGCTAATATGGTTACAATGGGGACTTTGATCAGTACCCATTTGGAATCTGGTTACTGTGACTGTGTTTCTGTGAATTTTGAGGACTCAGCAAATTTTAACACCATCAGTCAGAATGCCCTTCTGGACTGTATATCCATAATGGAGTGGTATGGGGCTTTCTTGAAGTAAGTTCCAGAATATGGTGCATGGAGATTTATATTTGACAAACAGCTGTAGGATACAGTATCTCACAAGATTTGTCTTAAACCTTCTACAGATTTTAAAAATTGCACTTATTACTTTAATTAAACATAATGGAAAAAGAAAAAAAATATGAGAAAAGAAAAAACCCACAAAATTATATATAGGGGGGCTTCTTATTCATGTATAGGTGTATACAAAGTTTTACACAACAGATTCAATAAAGGATGTTTAATATATTCAGGAAACCACTGAGGCAAATCATTCAGGCAGTTGAAATTGATGCCATCATTATGTTGGTGATGCCCAGTTTTATTCTTTTCCATCAGATTTCAGAGAAGTTGTAGGAATCCTAAATCAATACTTAGGATTTGTAAAGGGTTAGATTAAGACTAACAAGTGAAAGCTCAGACTACCCTTGACTAAGGGACTGCCTAGTCAGATAAAATTTGGGTTATTGCCAGTTTTGAATAGAGCTGAACTCCATTTTAAAAGTCAGCCTGACAGCTTTAAAGTTCTCCTTGGTTTGACTTTCACCTAAAGGTTAGGTGACAGCTGCAGGTAGGAGCATACCATCCCACTGCATGTGTTCTTAGAGAAAGAAAATTAGGCTGCGGGGGTGCATACTTTAATTATCTTTCATTTGGATTCTAGAAGGATGTACATGGGATTGGTCTTTTTAAAAAAAATTATTGGAAACTACATCTGATTGGTTTTTTGTTTGTTTTTGCTGCAGCAATATTTTCAATCTTGGTTAGTTTTTTGGGCAATGTGGCTTTTTAATGCATTTGCTACCAATTTCTGGTATCAGGTCTAGTTGTGGTGGTTAAACCCAACTTAGGCTGAGGTATTAGGACTGGGATGTCCAAAATCCACCTTTTACCTTTTCTAAAGAGGCCTTCTTGCATTTCTTGCCTGTGTGGCTACATTCAATTAAGAAATGTCCTACCCAAGACACATATCTACCCTTCTTTTTTATACATTTCTAATATCTTTTAAAGAATTAGCTATTTTGCCCAACCTATCAGTTTAGCTGTGTTGTGTTTTGTTTGTAATAGTTCATGGATTTTTTTAAAAAAAAAAAGATTTGAGTATAAACTCTGAGGATATTTTTCCATTTTGTAATAGTATTGTGGCCATTATGATGATGTCTGTTATTAAATTCATGTGATATACATCCTGCCTTTCTCCTTGAGCAACCTAATAAAAACAGAGCACAAATAGTTAAAAATAGATTAAATAATCTATGTTTGCAGATTAAACTTAATAAATAATAACATCATTTAACAAAATCCTGCTGAAAGAGATGTAACTTTACCAATTTTCTAAGAGCTGAGAGAGTAAAAGTCTGAGAGCAGTGTAGGAGACGGCTTGACAGGCCTCTGACCACCGAAGCTGATCTTAGCCAGCAGACAGGGTTGTAACTGGAGACAAGATGGTGGAATAGATGGACGCTAGGTCTGATCCTGCAGGGTGCTGCTTATATTTTTAATAATGCCATTCAAAAACATGTAACACATATAACATATTTGGGGATTTGGATAGAGATTTGAAATAATGACAGATTTCTTCTGCTGGCTACTTTCTTGAAATATTTGATCACTTCCTTGGTCAATTTATATATTCAGACTTCCTTAATAAGGTTCATATGCAACATTACGCCTGAATTATACATATTCTTGGCTCAACATGAAAAAACCTTGTACTAATGTAAACAGATCCTATCCTGACCATTGATTATAAGATGGTTAATATACAATGAATGCTTTGCTAAAATGGTTGTTTCTGAATAGTTTATCCATTCCCATTGATGGGTAGAACCAAGAAATAAAGAAATGTACTATGTGTCAGAACCCTGGCATGCCCTAGTGTCCTCCCATTCCCTAAACACAGCCAGCATCAGAAAGGACAGAAACTACCAACTACGCCTCGTGGATAAGGAACTCTCGAACCTGACACCAAGCGAACCAGAGGGAAGCCCGAAGCGGACCAAAGGGAAGCCCACAGCAGGGAGGGGCCGATGCTCCGGCGGGAGAGTATAAAAACCCAAGCCGGGAACCAGGGAACCATTCGTACCTTTGCTGTGCTTACTCATGTTAACCAATAATATCGTTTACTCACCAAAGATCTGAGTCGAAGTCATTTCTTGGGAGAAACGTCTGCGACTGAGAAGCAGATTACACTATGTATACTAAAGAGCAAAAACGGAGCAGAGGGGGAGAGTAATTAAAAACTTTATCAATTGGGTCTGATATGTTTCAGATAAACACCTTTTTCAAGGGCATCATAAAAAACAAACACAGAAACTTGAAAAGGTATAGTAAGTGTTTTTAACCCCATGTTAGCCACAAGGGGCAAGTGGGCAGCCATTTAAATTGAAATAATGAACAAATAAATAAAAATAAATAAATGGTGTGATGCTTATTATACCACACATTTGGCAATCACTACAGAAGCACTTGCTATTTTGCTACGGTGATTTAAAAACCATTGTATTAAATATTATAGACATTGAAAGCATATTTTTGGTTTGATCTTTCATGAAAACCAAGAAAGACATATAGTATCAAGGAAGTTCTAATACATTTGTGTGTTATCAACAATAACACTAAAACAACATGCAACTATTTTCATCCTTAAAGAATAGAGGAGAAAAATGGACTTAAAATCTGTTGTGCTGTTCTTTTTTTCAGATATGAAATTAAAGATTTACTAAGCCATGCCTTTTTTGCTGAAGATACTGGGGTAAGAGTGGAACTTGCAGAAGAAGATGATGGTAGGAAATCCTCTATTGCCTTAAGACTCTGGGTAGAAGATCCTAAGAAACTGAAAGGAAAACCCAAAGATAATGGAGCCATTGAGTTTACTTTTGAATTGGAGAAAGAAACTCCTGATGATGTTGCACAAGAAATGGTAAAATAAACTTCCCTTGACTCTCTCTCTCTCTCTCTCTCTCTCTGTGTGTGTGTGTGTGTGTGTAGGACATAAATCTGAAAGGACATCAGAGGCAAATCTGGTAAAGTAAATTTGATTCAAAAGATTCAGCACAAAGTATCTTCAAAAGCCATATATGGATCTAGAAAAATGAAGTACAGTAGTTTAAGTTCCTGAACATTGCTTATATACTTATATACACTTTTAAATTTCATTTCTTTAAAATCAAAACACAATTTCTCAGAAACTGATATAAATTTCTATTGGAGCTCAAGTCAAGTTATGTTTCTAATATATGTAAGAATCCAGAGTAGAATCTGAACCATTTCTCTTTTTTTCTGCAGTAAAATATTTCCACATTTATTTCTTAGTTTAAAAAACCCCATAGAAAAGATGGCTATGCAAGGTTTGACACTAATTCTGTGTCATTCCTATGAGATATGTTTCTAAAAGACATTTTGCCAGGTTTGCTGCTGAGTTTCATAAACTGAATAAATACTTATTAAATGAATGTCTATTTTTTTTCCTTGCCCCTACATCCAACATTTGTAGTCGTCTGATTGTGGAATTCTCCTTCCTTCTTCACTTAGTTTTAAGGGGTTATTACTTTTATTATTGTATCTGGCTATACTATTATTCTGCCACTTAATTGACAGTAATAATTGTATAAATAAGTTATTTCAAATTTTTGTTGGCACTGTAGATTGTACTTGGCCACTATGATTTACTGCCTACAATGGACACTAATAAGAAAACGAAGCAATATATTTCTCTTTGACAACTATTTCATTTTATTTTACCACAACAAAGTAGTATCACCATATTATTTTTTTCTATTTAATAATAACAAGAGTATTATAGGGTATCTTATGTTTAGTATATGATATATAAGTGATAGATATTTAGTAATTTCTTGTTTTTTTCTTTTTCTGTTTAGATTTTTGGTGTGTTTATTAGGTGTTCTCTATAGTTTCCCTGTTTATCTTTTGTAATTCTGTATCTTTTGTAATCTTGATAAAATAACAAAAAATTTTTTAAAAACCAGCATAGATCCAGCAAATGCCAATAAGCACACAAACTGCCACACTCTAAATTACCTGCAGCCTCCAAAGGGTCTGCAAAGGCAGCTCCAGGTGGAGTGTGGAATGTATTATAACAGTCTAAATCAGTGTTTTTCAACCTTGGCAACTTTCAGATGCATGGACTTCAACTCCCAGAATTTCCCAGCCAGCATGGGGCTATTACCTTTATTATTGTGGCTGGCTGGGGAATACTGGGAGTTGAAGTCCATGCTTCTGAAAGTTGCCAAGGTTGAGAAACACTGGTCTAAATGGCTGGGTAGCAGATGGTGCACCAACTAAAACTGAGCAAAGCGCTCCACCCCCCTCCCCCCGGCCTGGCTTCAGCCTCCATCTGCTGTTTTAGCAGGATCCTGGAGTTCAGAAGGAACCCCATGTCACAGACTTGCTCCTCACGGGTAGGTCCACCCTAGTAGGAGACATGTCCATGTAGTTTTCTTGACAGCAATATGGAAGTTCCCTCCATTGGGACATCACTGCCTTGCAAATCAGAGAAATTGCTGAAAATCTACTTTCATGGTATGTCCTTTGGAGCAAGAGCTGAGTCAGTATTTATTTGGGTCAACTTCCTAAGCTCCAGTTAAGCTCCGCAATGAGGTTGTGAACTTGGATTGGCAATATTATTGTGTGGAAGGGGCTTGAATGTATTTCTGCATTAGAAATATTGATTAACCAGGTAGGCTAGAAAAAAGGGGATTCAATTAGATTATACTCTGCTTTTTAAAATAACATAATTGAAGAGGCAATATTGAGTGAGTAACTGTGAGGCTAGACATTCAGCATTTCTTAGGCTGCAAGTATATACCTTGTAAGAATGCACTGCAAGTTCTGAAACTTGGAGTATCCATTTGCCATTGGAATCAACCCTACTGCATCCACAGATAGCCACCCAGCAACCCTTTTTTTCACAGTCTGTGTCCCTTCTTGGTAAGGAGGGATCAGGGGAAACCTTGAAGGGCTGCTGTGAAGATTCTGTGAAGGCAGATAAAGGCATTCGGATCCACTCAGAATTAGACTCTAGCTGTGCAGATGCTGTGGAGATGACTGGGGCTGGGTCCTGTCCAGTTATCTGGGCTGAGTGATGGTAGTGTGTATCCATCCTGGCTCTCCTTTATCTCTCAGTGGTTTTCAATACCATGAGTTATGGTGTACTTCTGAGCCAGCTGAGGTGGTTGGGAGTGGGAGGCATAGTTCTTCAGTGGTTATCCTTCTTCCAAGGCCAATTCCAGTGTTGGTGGGGGGGAGAAGTGTAGCCCTAGGCCTCTGCTTTGTGGGGTGCCGCAGGGCTTGATTCTCTCTCCACTCCTATTTAACATCTACATGAAACTACTGGGTGAGGTCATCTGTCGGTATGGGGTTAAGTATCATCAGTATGCTGATGATACTCAGCTGTGCATCTCTGCCACAGGCCATCCAAGTGATGCCATTGAAGTGCTTTCCCAGTGCCTGGAAACTGTACAGGTGTGGATGGGAAAGAATTGACTTTGGCTCAATCCTGACAAGACCACGTGGATATGGGTTTTAGGTTTACTCATATCTAGTGATTTACCATTCTTAACTCTAGCTGGGGTGACACTTTCCAATCAGAGCTGGTGCGCAATCTGGGCTTTTTCCTGGACTCATGACTCCTGTTCAAAGAGCAGGTAGCAGTTGTGTTGAGGAGGGCCTTTGCACAAATACATTTTGTACAGTTGTGCCCTTTCCTAGATTAGGGGTCACTGCTCATGGTCACTCATGCTTTAGTCACTTCCCAATTGGACTACTGCAATGTGCTATACATGAGGCTGCCCTTGAAAGGCATTTAGAAGCTGCAGCTGGTCCACAATGCAGTGGCATAAGCAGTAGTGGGTGCACCTTGCTATGCTCATGTAACATCACTGCTGTGTGAGCTGCACTGGCTCTCAGTAGGTTTCTGGGTGCAATTCAAGGTGCTAGTTGTCACCTTTAAAACCCTACATGCACAGGGCTAGATTATGCCTGGGACTGCTTGTCTCCAATGGTTCCTGCCCATCCTACTAGATCTGGTAGGATAAGCATGCTCCAGGTCCCTTCTCTGAAACAATGTCCCCTGGTGGGTTCTCAGAAGCATGCCTTCTCTGTTGTTATGCCTGCCTTATAGAACGGCTGTGACCCTGTTGGCCTTCAGGAGGGTGGTGAAGACCTGGCTTTTCCTCCAGGCATTGGGGCCACAATATTGAGGGAGCTGGCATGGGGTGGTTGGTGGATGAAGGTGAGTTTTACCAGGGAATCAATATTCAATTCTCTTTTTATTGTATTGTATTTTTAGTTTGTTCACCACCCAGAGTTCCTTCTGATATGTGGCTGGCTATGTATGTTTGTTTAATAAATAAATAATAATAAATAAGTTGCCCATTTGATCTGGGGACAATAGGAACTGTGGTTGAAAAACATGTAGAAACAGATGTCCTACTGAGTGCTCCTAGAGGAAATGCAAGGCATAATGCTTTTTTTTTAAAAAAAATCAAACTTTCTGTTCTGTAAAACCATTACTTATAATGATAGAGCAAAAACCTGCTATAGTATATTCTCAAGATAAATCTTTAAATATGAAAAAGCACAAAAATTTATTGCACACACTCTCATGAGATCTTCAGGGAATTTGTGCAAGGCTCTGCTTTATCCTTTGAAATAATGTTGTCATGACCCATTGAGAATTTTTTTCAAAATTAGTGGCCCAAGCCCTAGTTCAGGAATCTCCAACCTGGTGCCCAGGTGCACCACAGATTCCCTTGATGAATCCTAGGGTTTCCTGCCCTACTTTTCACAGGTTTTTTTATTACCTAAAAATAATGAAAAATTAGCATGCTGAAAATAAAAGCACTACCCTTAAGCATAATCTGTATTCCTAAGAAATCCTCTGAGCTCTAAATGGCTCCTGTAAGCTTTCAAGGAAAATGAAGGTAATGAGTAGTGCAGACCAGTATTTTATTTGAAACCGTGCTCACTTTTCCAGAAATAAGATGAAGGTATGCAGGGATAGTGGGAAATATCCTACAGGGGTGGGAGCTAGAAGAGATAGGAGGTTTCAGAGTTAAATCTTACTTTGTAATTGGTTATTTCTCTCATGACTGTCATTCTGTGAAATGGCTATAAACCCCAAGGAGCTGTTCTGTGAAGGTACCCACAAATTGTTTTCAACATTCCCAAAAAGTCCATCAGCCCAAATGTTGGGAGGCTCCTACCCTAAAATCACAAGTAAAGGGTTTTGTTTTGTTTTGCTTTGCTTTGCTTTGTTTTTTTTGTAGAAGAGTTTTTCAGATGTCTCCAGTGCAGTAATTTGCAATTGGGAAGAACCTTACCAGTATGGAATTCATTTATGTCAAGAACTCCCAAATGGACTGCAGTTACAAGTATTTCTTAAGCCAAGAACTTAATGAAATTGAAACAGAAGATATGTAACAAGTTACTGATAAAGTAATTATGCATAGAAATACATGGGAAAAAAGAACCTGTTAGGGTTTCACAAAAAAGTGTTCTGTATTTTACTTTTACTTCTACCAAGAAATCAACCGTGAAATTGGGTCAGCTATTCCAAACCAACTGTAGCTGCTTGCTAAAATTACATATTTACATTAAGCAGCAAATCTGATTCTTTTTTCTTTGCAATGTACTCTTATTTCCCTCTCTTTTCAGAAATCCAATTTATCATTTTTACAGTATCTAGGAAGGTTTAATTAGAATTCCTAAATCATATGAAGCAAAGTACTACTGGTTGAATTCTTTCAAACTCAACTGAAATATATTCAGTTTAATTTTCCTAATGTAGAAATGTCAGTCTAAAGCAGCCTTTCTCAACCTTTTGACCCTAGAGGAACCTTTAAAATATTTTTCAGGCCTCGGGGAACCCCTGCACATTCAGGCTCAAATATAGGCCAGAAGTTACAAAATTATTATATTTATTTCATGTGTAGGCCTGTGTCAGGATGGAGCATCCTGCCAGCGTAGTTATGGGGGGTAGTAGTAGTCTGGCATTCCTGCAGGGTCATTAGGAATGTTTTGTAGTAGTAGTCTGGCATGACTGCAGAGCCACCAGGAATGTTGATTAGAATTGTTTAGTCGAACGGGCTGGTGCCAAGGTCAGCCCAGATGGGCTGTCAGCTTGTTAGCAAAGGATTTGTGGCTGGGAAGTATGGAACCGGTGAGAGTGTAGGGAGAGGTGTCATGGAGTGACTCCCCCAATGGGGGTGGGCTGGCACAAGGTGGAGAATGTAAATGCCATTTGGCGCAGGCTGTTTCTCATTCTAGTCTTTGCATTGGAAAGGATCACTTGCTTTAATAAAGAACTCTTTCATATCCTTGATGGCTTGTCGTAAGAGTCTCTGAATTAATAGCTGAAGGATCAGGACCATCACAGCCTGTATATATGCATTAACAGTGTTCTTAAACTAAAAATAAACAATGAAACTTACCTCTTTAATGTGAAGTTGCCCGAATTTGAAATATTTTTTTTAATAAATTGTGATCTCCCAGGGAACCCCTAGTGACCTCTCACAGAACCCTAGGATTCCACAGAACCCTGGTTGAGAAACCCTGGTCTAAAGTGCCTACAGAATGGATTGACTATTTTCCAGAGAACATATGTTCCATTTGTTGACCCTTGTCTCAGATGTGGAAATGGTCAAATAATTTTCTGTTTAGGGTGAAACCTGAAACTTAAATCTGAGAAGTCAAATTAGACATGTCAGGGTGCATAAGAATACTTTTAGTTTTGTATATAAACTGTAGAAATGTCAGTGCATGCTTATTTTGAAGTGGAAGTACTAAAATAGAAAAGGCCTGCTTCTTTTTCAAGATATAGTACTGCCAGTGTTTGGACAAATCTTTTGGGGAGAAGGTATTCTCTAAGGCAGTGTTTCTCAACCTTGGCAACTTTAAGATGGCGGGCTGGGGAATTCTGGGAGTTGAAGTCCACACACCGTAAAGTTGCCAAGGTTGAGAAACACTGCTCTAAGGCATCCTGGTCTCAAGTTCTTAAAACTTTATAGGTTGAAATCTTAGAACCTAAAAGATAGAGAGAGATGGGAGGGTTAGAAAGAGTGAGTAAGGCAGGTGAGAGAAGAGATTAGAGAGAGAAAGAGAGGGTTAAAAAAGGAAGAAGGGAGTGGATGGAAGAGAAAAGGAGTTAAAGGAAGAATCAAAAGGGAAGGAAAGGGAAAGGAAAAGATAGAGAGAGAATAGGTTAGAAGAGATTGAAAGATAAAGGAGGGAAAAGATTAGAGACAAAAAAAAACAAGGAAGAAGGATACATTATATTAAATATAATAAAAATGATTATGTAAAATCAAATGTAAATATATATACATAAATGTAACCATTGTTATGTGTTATATGTGATTATTGTTATGTGTTATGTGATTTGTTTTATGTTTTATGTTGAATGTAAATAAAATGATATTTTTCAAAAAAAAAAAAATCTTAGAACCTAATACCTGGTCTAGTAGCAAATCAACAACAGTACGATAGGACAGTCTTACAGTTATATCTCTGCTTCTGCATTTTGTATTACTTATAGCTTCCCATGCATAAGAGGAACTTTACGTAGAGTGCAATATAGTAAACAAATTATGAGGTTACCAAAGAACACAGGGACTAAACTTTCCCTATACAGGAATAGTTGTAGCTGACATATCAGTCAAAGATACTCCTTGTCATAGCATTCATTAATCCCTCTAATGACAAGCATGTTTCCATAAGTGACTTCACACTATGTATTTTATTTGTTTATTTATTTATTTGATTTACATGGCTGCTCATCTCACATAAATCACTCTGGGTGATGCACCATTTTAAAATAAAAATACATATAATTGCTAAAAATAAACCAAAAATAAAATGCACAGCTGCCGGCGAATCATAAAAAGTTCTCAGAACAGCCAGGTCATGGGCTCTGTCACACACACCCAGGGCCCCAGGCTCAAGGACAGCAACAAGGTCTTCAGGGCTATACAAAAGGCCAGCAGAATGGGGGCCAACCTAATCTCATGGGGAATGATGTTCCAGAGCAGGGCTTTCCAAAGTTTTCCCGCGGCGACACACCAACTGCTGTTGGTGTGTCACCGCGGAAAAACCCGGAAGCGCTGATGATGATCAGCGCTTCCGGGTTGTGTGGTGACACACAGTTTGGAAAGCTCTGTTCCAGAGGATGGATGCCATGGCATAAAAGGCTCATCTTTGAGGCCCCATCAGCCCACACTCAGTCAATGGTACCCACAACATGCCTCTCCTGCCTGAAGGAGTAGGATGGGTAGAAACAACCAGGAAGATACGGTCCTGTAAGCAACCCTGTCCCATGCCATGTAGAGCTTTAAAGGTGACTATCAGCGCCTTGAATTGTACCCAGAAGCAAACTAGTAATCAGTGCAGCTTGCCAAACAGTGGGTGTCACATATGCCAAATAGCCAATGCCATTGACTGCCTGCGCCACCACATTCTGCACCAACTGAAGCTTCCAAATGCTCTTCAAGGGGAGCCTCATGTAGAGCACATTACAGTAGTCCAAACAGGATGTCACAAGGGCACGAGTGACTGTGAGCAGGGCCCCCTGATCCAGGAACGGGCACAACTGACACACAACACAAAGCTGTGCAAAGGTCCTCCTAGCCACAGTTGCCACCTGCTCCTTGAGTAGGAGTTGTGAGTCCAGTAGGACCCCCAGATTGTGCATGGGTTCTGTCTGAGGCAGTGCCACCCCATCCAGAACCAAAGATGGAAGGTCCTGGGTATTGGGGGGTCACCGCCAGCCCGGCCACAGAGTCAAGAAGCTCAGGCAGGGAGGGTGCTAAGCATCAGGGAGGCTGATACAATAGCAACAGTCCCAACTGAACCCTAGAGCCCAACTTAACAACAGGGTCTCTCATCCAGTAATCCATGGAGCAGTGCCTCTGGAACCTCCCACGTATCTTGGATGACAATTGCCACCCCACCACCCCTACCCTAGGGTCTCGGTTGATGCCACACCCAATACCCACCTGGGCACACACACCCCGGTCCCACAGTTACTGTTTCAAAGGGAGCACAGTCCTGTTCCAGGTTCCAAGCTGGCTATTTACCAGATCTGGCAACCGTCTAATTCATAGGATCTCCATATCACAAAATTCAGACTCAGTTTATTGAGCCACATCCAGCCTACCCAGTGATGCCTGCAGGAAACTGCAATGATGCCAAAATGAGTACCTATATAACGTGATGCCAAATGCTACCAAGACTTATGCAAGTACATAAGTCATGGTTTTTGCCATGTCACACACATTTTGTCATTTGCTCCCCTTGTCCCCCTGTGGATTCCCATGAAACCAACTCTGCATTTGTTTCGGCATGCACATTTCATCTCTGACAGATAGAGTAATCCTTATATGAAAATTGTAATATGTAACATCTAAGATGCAAAATGGCTAAAATGAGGAATCTATTAAATATTGTAACTTGAATCTCCTTTGGATATTTGGACTAGCTGCCTATCATTTTGAAAAACTGAATTTGCATACTTGAAATATAGGTAACCAGTATGGGAGTTTCTTCCTGAACAGTTACTTTTCTCAAACTGCATTGCAAATGGGAAATTTCTTATTTGGTTTATTCATGAAGCAGACATCTGAGATTGTATGAACTTGATGCCAACTATGACTGATTTTAATTATTCCTAAAAATGCCCCCTCCCTTTCAGCCATCTGTTATATTTTGATTACAAAAATAGTCTTCAGTATAAATTTATTTTGTATGGAGTGTTAGCAATATTTAAATTATAATAGCTCCAATAGTGATATGAACAATAATTACTCATATCAAATGACTAATAAAAATTATATTTATGACACTTGATAATAGTTTTGCAATTGTTTCTCTGCTTTGTGAAAAAAATAATGTTTTAGATACAACTTGTATTCCTTTTGAAAATGCTTTTATGGATGAAAACCTTGGAGCTCTAGCTACTACTACGATATGTAACCCCACACCATACTCCTGCAAACTAACCAGCTGCACATATACAAAAACTCAGACTGGTGATTTAGAATCTGCAACTCTCTATCCAGTTACTAAAAGTGGATAGGGAGTGGGCATATGGGGCTCCATGATGTGAAAACACAGTCAAAATATGGATTTGTTCTTGAAAATCTGTTTTATTTCATCAGGTTGATGCTGGATTCTTTCATGAAAGTGATGTCAAAATAGTTGCAAAATCAATACGTGACAGAGTAGCCTTAATACAGTGGAGAAGAGAGAGGATTTGCCCCATGTTGCATTCAGAAGATCATCGGGATCCTGAGAGTTTAGAAAAAATGAAGGCCACACAAGCACAACCACTTCAGATTACACATCTTTCTCATACTGGTCATCACATTTTATCAGAACCAGAAGAGCCTGAAGTGGACCAGCATCTTTCTCAACAAAATCTGCCCACAAGCATTACTTCACTTGCATGTAAGTCTAGTATGTGTTCTGCATTGGTAACTAAGGATATAGTACAAATACACTGATGGTGAGAATGGATATTACTGGCCATGTTTGTGTACTGCAGTAAGCCAAAACTCTTCAGAATTCTGGTTTAGCAGGAATAAGTATGCTAATGTAGACTGCTTTAATAGCTCCTGCTACTCTGGCTGGTGGGGATGGTTAACAAACATGGAGAATTCTGTACCTAGTTTGCTTCCTATGTCATCTGATTGGCCTAACCAACTGGAACTTAGCATGCATAAGCTTCTTCCTACTAAACTAAAATTCTGAAGACTTCTGCCAAACTCTGATGTACTGATGCAGCCACTGTTGTCCATGGACTTTGACAAGAACAAATAAATATATACTAACTATATACAAGAACAATAAATATACACTAAGTTATCAATAAACAGTTTTTGTCTTACTCTAATTAAGACTGTGCCTAATTGAATTTGCATCTTTCATGAAGAGAACAATTTTAAAGCAGGGCAAACTGACATTGGGAGGAAGTGAATTACCCTGGAATTTGTGTGGAGAAGTTACCTTACCTTGTCAGTGAATGACTGTTTTTCTGTTCCTGCACCCCCTTACATTAAAAACACTCCACATGCCCTGAGAGCAAGTGAAGGCTCTCCTCCTTTCTTCTTACAGTAACCATGTAGCAGTGGTGATTATACCATTGTAAGACACAGGAAGATAGAGGAAGTGCCCTTATGTGTTGGTGTTTAAAAAGGACCATCAGCCATTCTCTGACAAGTTAACATAGCCAACCCTCTGAACTGTATTGGTGCATTTTTGAATCCATGCTCCATGGCCTTTCACAGCGAATAATAACTCCCATGAAGTCCAGGACTTCAATTCAGCCCAACTTTATTTTTTACAGCCTAATATCAATTTAAATTATAGTGCTATAAGTTGTGACTTCCATCACTGTTGTTCCATTTGCTATTTTCCATCTCAGTGGTGCAGCTAGCAACATAGGCCTTGTTTCTAATGACCAATTGAGAGTCAGTTGACTCTCTACAATTTCCAGAAACATTTCATTTCCTACCATTTTATATACAAAGGAGCAAGAACATACTTTATTAGGTGTTTGTGTTCCAGGCTGAATTTGGGGAGGGGGGGAGATTGAATCTTCCCTCTAAAACAAGATAATTATGCCAGCTCTAGTGTTGGTAGGATTGCTCACTGTGTATGAAAATGAGTCAACATGTATTTTGACTGAGGAAATACTGTTCTAGGTTTAGTCATGATGGTAATTACAATTTTCTTGTATTAGAATTTTTTTTTAAAGATTCTGGGACTGCTGCTTGGAGACCTACATATCATTTAATTACATTAGATAAAAACTAAAGTCTCTGTTTCATAGTGCATAAATGTTTTAAAAATAACCTTTCTGAGTTTCTATTCTCAATAATTTCTTTCACTACCTTAAATTATTGGTATCATATGTTGTTCCAATGCTTGCACAATGTTTTTAAATCTAAAAGCCCTATAAATAATTTCCTTGATGCTGTTGGTGATATTCAAAGACAGCAGAAATGTAGATAAATAATTTAGCATCTGTGTACAACATAATGAGTGATAACAGAATCCAAGTTTAGCTTCCAACTGCTGCTTCAGCTCAGTATAGTTGTCCTGATTTTTGTGGTTAGATAATTCCTATAATGAGATTACATTTACCTGCTCTATAAACATCTCTACATCATTAAGTATCCATAAACTATAAAGTTAGATAAGCAAAATTGAAAGGAGTTACTGTTTTCTAAATCTGGAAGGATGATTAAGTGGACCTGCATGAATTTTCATCAGTTAAGGATTGATTGAAAAATCCAGAAATGAGGCTTCTGAACACAGAAATTAACTTTCCAAATATGTATACAAAACCCATGCACAACACATTTTTTAAATTTCTTAAATAATAACAGTAGAAAGCAGTGCTTTATGCTTTTTGTATCATCTATCATTGTATAGGAATGGATATGCCCAAATTATTTCATTTAGTATAATTTGGGGGATACAGTTCTCATTTAACCTTACTAGAAGTATACAAAATAAAAAGTAGTTCATTTATATACTTTAGTAAACTCAAATATTTTTATCTAGTGGCATTTTTTAATGTGGGCTATTTCCAGTGGTCCTGTGGTGCTTCACTATCCTCTCCTAGAAGGAAAGCAAAAATACCCTGAATCTCAAATTAATCATGCTCACTCAAATTACTGCTATAATAGAAAAAGAGCTGGCCATGTCAGCCTGAACAGTGCTTTGAAACTCACTAACAAATATTTGGTAGAAATACCACAGTAATGTTGTTGGGTTTTTTTATGCCTTAGAGTTAGTGTTGACTCCTGGCGACTGAAATTTTCTTGGCAAGGTTTTCCAGAAGTGGTTTGCTCTTGCCTTCTTCCTAGGGCTGATAGTGAGTGATTGGCTTTGTGCCTAAGGTGGGACTAGAACTCAGGGTTTCCAGGTTTCCAGCCTGGTGCCTTAACCACTACGCCAAACTGGCTCTCAATGTTACATTTACCTATGGTAATTCAGATAGTTGGTTAGACTGCAGACCATGACAAATTCTTATGAAAGTTTGAACAATTGTAGAAAGAAATGTAGATAGCCAATCTTTCAAAATTTCTTCAGTCCATCATGTCTACATTTTATATATTCCCCACAGGCCCATCTCCTAATTTAGATATAATTGGGAACAACTCATTTATAGCTCATGGATTTGGCTTAGTTACTTTTGTTTCAACCTTTGAAATTTAACACTTAAACAGAAAAAACATATTGTGGTTTTAAATCTTTTCAGAAAGTGAAGTGAATCCCCTGCCAATCCACTCCAAAGATTGCTAAGTGGTTTCAATCACACAAGTTCCCAGTTCCTTCTTGCTGCCATGGTGAGGTTCTATGCAAATACAGAACTTCTAAGCTTGATTGTGAAAAAATAAGGTCTTTTTTTTCCTGCATCACATGCCGGATCTGATTCATTATTGATTCAGATTGACTAACTTCTGGAGCAACCTGAACTATACATAGTAAGCTATTTCCAGAGCTCTAAATTAAGATATTGAATAAGATCAGGTGGCCTTTGTACATTCCAACACAAATAAAGCTTTGATTGCTTTCACTTTATGAAACCATTCAGTTTTTTAAAAAATAATATTAACAATATTTCAGCTGATAGCACATTTGACAGTGGTCAAGGATCAACTGTGTATTCAGACTCCCAGAGTAGCCAGCAAAGTGTCATCTACTCATCTATTCCTGATGCAATACCTCCAACTGTTCAGCGCGTTTATAGCCCACCTCTCAGTGAGAGCCAGACTTTGCCACATGGTCTTCAGCAGTTAGGGCCCTACCAGCAGCCCTCAGTGGTAAGTATGGTCTTCTTCAATTTTCACATATGAATTCTTAAAAATGATTAAATAATTGCATAATCTCAGAAGTCTGTACAGCGAAACATTTTTCTTGGGTATGTTCATATTTATTTATTTATGAAATTTTATCACCGCCCATCTACCCCCGAGGAGGGACTCTGGGCGGTTTACAACAAAAAAAAACAGTTAAAATGCAATAAAATTATAAATACAATAAATATGAATATAAGTAAACAATAAAAATATAAAATATGATAAAATCCAGATGGCTGAAGGTTCTTTATCAGTCCGTGAGTATAAAGGGCTATTTTAGGGCCATTCTAGGGGGCTAGCCATCCCCAGGAATGACTATTCTCCTTCCCGCTCCAGGTATGTTTGGCAAAACCAGGTTGCTAGTTTTTTGCGGAAGTCCAGGAGCGAGGGGGCCTGTCTTACCTCCGGGGAAAGAATGTTCCAGAGGGCAGGAGCTACTGCAGAGAAGGCCCACTTCCGAGACCCCGCCAGATGGAATTCTTTTACAGATGGGGTCCGTAACATGCCCTCTCTGCATGACCGGGTGGGATGGGTAGATGTGATGGGGATGAGATGGTCCCTCGGGTAACCTGGACCCATGCCATGTAGAGCTTTAAAGGTCATGACCTTGAATTGGACCTGGAAGCAGACTGGGACCCAGTGCAGCTCGCGTAGCAAAGTTGTTATATGTGCCATCCTTGGGGCACCTAAGATTGCCCGCACGGCTGCATTCTGGACCAGCTGTAGCTTCCAGATATTCTTCAAGGGTAGCCCCATGTAGAGCGCGTTACAGTAGTCTATATGGGAGATAACCAGGGAATGAGTGACCGTTCGTAGGGCCTCTCGTTCCAGGAAAGGGCATAACTGGTGCACAACATGAAGTTGAGCAAAGGCCCTCCTGGCCATGACTGCCACCTGCTCTTCGAGCAGGAGTCATGAGTCCAAGAGGACCCCCAAGTTATGCATTGGGCCTGTCTGGGGTAGTGTGACCCCATCCAGAACTAAAGATGACAATTTCCCAGATGCCAAGGAGCCATTAATCCACAGCCACTCCGTCTTACCAGGGTTCAGCCAAAGCCTGTTGTTCCCCATCCAGGCCCCCACAGCCCCCAGGCACCTGGAAAGGGTGGTCACGGCATCACTTACTTCACCCAGAATGGAAATGTATAATTGAGTATCATCAGCATATTGATGGTACCTCATCCCATGGTGATGGATGATCTCGCCCAGTGGTTTCATGTAGATGTTAAAAAGGAGCAGAGAGAGTACCAAGCCCTGCGGCACCCCACAAAAAAGAGGCCGCGGGCTGGATCTCTCGCTCCCTATCAACACCGATTGGGACCGGCCCTGGAGGAAGGAGGTGAACCAGCACAAAACCACGCCACCCACCCCAAGCTCCCTGAGCCGCCCCAAAAGGATACCATGGTTGATGGTATCGAAAGCTGCTGAGAGGTCAAGAAGAGTCAGGATGGATGCACTGGCCCCATCCCGCTCCTGCCAGAGATCATCCATAAGTGCAACCAATACCGTTTCCACCCCATGACCTGACTGAAAGGGGTCTAGATAATCCATTTCATCCAGAATCCTCTGGAGCTGCAGTACCACCACTTTCTCAACCACCTTCCCCAGAAAGGGGAGGTGGGAGACTGAAAAAAATTGTCTAGTACAGTAGGGTCCTGCAGTGGTTTCTTGAGGAGTGGGCGCACCAGCGCCTCCTTAAAGACCATCGGGAACACCCCCTCTCTCAAGGATGTATTTACCATCATCTGGACCCAGCCACATGTCACCTCCCGGGCTGCCTTCACCAGCCAGGAGGGACATTGATCAAATTGGCAAGTGGTGGCATTTACAGTCCGGAGGATCCTGTCCACTTCCTTGGGCCCAACAGGATCAAACTGTTCCCAGATAACTAGTACATTCCCTGGGTATCTCCTCAGACCCTGTCTCACGCTCGGAGTCCAACTTGGAACGGATCTGAGTGATTTTATCTTGCAGATGTCCAGAAAACTCCTCAGCATGGCCCTATAGGTGGATTTCTGGATCTCCTTTCCCCAAAAGGGATTGGGTGATCTTGAATAGGGCTGCCAGGCGGCATTCCGCGGATGCAATAAGAGCGGAGAAATACTGACGTTTCACCGCTCTTACCACCACAAGGTAGGCCTTAATAGCGGCTCTAGCTTGTGTTCGGTCGGATTTGGTCTTTGTCTTCCTCCAGCGGTGCTCTAGATGTCTCTTAATCCTCTTCAGAACCCTCAGCTCCTCTGTAAACCACGGGGAGTGTCAGGTTCGACAGGACAAGAGAGGCCGCACAGGCGCGATCCTGTCCAAGGCGCCAGCCACCTCCCTATTCCAGGCAGCAGCCAGAGCCTCCACTGGACCATTCATATATATGAATGAATTGGAGTCACAAAGATACATATCCTATCTCCTATGTTTGTTTCTTTGTTTACTTATTATTATTTAGATTTAATAAAAAGCAGAGGGTGGATAGTCTATTTTAGAAACATTGTACATACTAGTTTTGAAAGTTATTTCATTTGTTATGCTTTCTTGCTATCTGTATAGTCATGTCATATTATTTCTTCATTCTTTCAGCTATGTTAAGAGGCAGACATCTGCTCAGTAATTTTGTAGCTCCTTCCCAGGATAGAATATTTTTCAAAGATGAAAAACTGCTTGTATTCTAGGAACTCGACAATCTAAAACAGGTCACCTGGGAAGACATTCACATTTTTTCTCCTTCTCCTGTTACAGTTACTTTGAACAGAAAAATGAATAGAATATCATGGCAAGAGGAAGTGCAAACAGTTGACAATAAATCTTTTGATTTTTCCAGTAACAAAGGTGGCATGTGTCTTGTATGTGCTTCCTCAGAAACTATATTGTGCCTTTGCTAAACCAGTGTTTGTTACCTGTGATGCAAAGCAGTTCCTATAGCTGATATCATCATACTGACTCTAAAATGTCAGGAATCAAACCCAAAACCAGTTCAGGAAAGAAGAAATGTGAAGGAAGAGGATCATAGTTACCAGGATTACAGAAGTCTTCAAATTTTTGCTTATTTAAGCCACTTGTCAGGAATGTAGGGAACATGTTATTTGCTTAAGATTTTGTTTTAAATATTAATCTCTAAAAACTGTTGAAATGCTCAATTGTGAGGGAAAAGTAACATCGGGGGACACTCCAGAATGCATGCATCTTAGGAACAGATATTGTTGTTCCTGTAACTCCTATGAGGATAACCTGTGTATTCAAAGGGACAACAGTAGCTTTAAGATTTCTATTTTCTTCTTCCTTTTCCTATAATGCTATAGCCATTCATTTGTATTGTGCTTGTGTGGGCATGCATATGTTTATCCTGTAATTCCTAAGTGTCAAACAGTGCCCTGGACTTTCTATTTAATGGTCATTATCATAGCAAGGTATCTACTCAGTTAATCTGAATTATTAACATTAATTACTTGGCTAAATATCTTGAACAGTTATATACTGACAGAATGACAAGGTATTCTGTTGAGAGTTTTTATAGGCAGTAGGTTTCTAAAGTAATGTCTTCCTTCTTTCCTTCCCAGCCTGGCCTTCCAGTGGTTCAGGGTCCAACTGCTGTTGTGTCTCAGCGGCCACAACTTTATCCAGAACCAGCAATTCCATTTCCTGTTGTCCATCCCACCTCAGTTGCCCCTGTGCAGATGAGACAACCTCAACCTGTATTAGTCAGCCAGCAGGTGAGAACTGACATATTCTGTCTTTCTCTTCCCTCTCCTCCCTGCCTTCAAAGCACTCCTGGCAACTGACTGGAGAGATCCCTGCAGTTTTCTTGGCAAGATTTCAGAAGTGGTTTGCCATTGCCTGCTTCCTAGGGTTGAGAGGGTGTGACTGGCCCAAGGTCACCCAGCTGGCTTCATGCCTCAGGTGGGACTAGAACTCACAGACTCTTGGATTCTAGCCCAGCACCTTAACCACTAGACCAAACTAGCTAGGTAGATATTAAACTTAAAACCACTTTGTAACTTGTATTATAGGCCTGATTGTCCATTATATAATGAAAGGTTTCTTAGCAAATCTTAAATGCAGTAATAGATGAATGTGTCAATTAACAAATAGGACAGCTGTGGCATCTATGGGGAGGTGTCAAAACAGTCAAGTTGGCAGTTGTGGTAATATAATTGAATATAATTGAAGCCCTGCCCCATTTGTATTTTAATTGACATTAGACACATGTACAAAGGGCAATCAAAGGGCTTTGATTGTGCTGCCACAACCACCATCAGGACTTTTTAATCTCCCCTGTGGATGCTAGTGAGACAGAGCGAAAAAGCTTTAATTTCCTTCCTCACCCTATAGTAAACTCAAAATTAGTTCTTGACTCTTTTAAGTTTGTTGCTATGAGTAGGAGGGATTGACCTAATTATTTGGACTATTAAAAAATGTTATCATCTATTATATCTTTTGGTGACCTGACAATGGACAGCTTTATCATTCTCTTCTGCCTACCCTTGGGCTAATTTCACTAGCAGTTGAAAATGGTCATGAGAAAGGAAGAAGTATCTATCCATGGCCATATCATTGTTTCCAGACAATTTGTAATTTGAGTTTGGGACAGCAGTGTCCCAAGTTGTAAATTATAAATTTGCATAAGTAAATGGTATCCAAATCAGCTTTGGAACAATTGGGAATATTGGATTGCAATTTGAGGTTGATTTAAGAGTTTGGCTTTTTTGTGAAGCTGGTAATCCTAGTTTGCCCATTCAGAAATGGGAACCATGATTATTATACCAAGACATAATCATCCAAAAGCCATTAAGAATTGGAACTGATAATTTTTCAGGCACATAAGATAGCAGGAAGAAATGGAATTGCATATACTGTATACCCATTTTTTACCTCCTACCATGACTTTAGACTGTTAATCTTGTAGGTTTTCAGCCCATTAACTGTACTTGAAAAAAGTGGGTTTGTTGTTGGGCTATTTGCCTATGACTGCTTCCCCAACTCATGCTGATAGTACTTCAAAAACCTATATGATTTTTTTAAATTCATCAGCAATCCATCCCAACCCCAGCTCCCTTACAGCAAGTCCTCAGCAACCAGCCCATGTGCCCAGTACAGCAATCTGCGCCTCACCTGTTGTCCCAGTTTCAAACGCCCAGTTCTCAGATGGCAGCTACCAGTGCACCACTGGCACCTCTGCAGGTTCCCCCTGGGCAGCCACCAGTCCCACCTGGTCAAGTAAGTCCGTTGTAGTGCTCAATAAGGTTTCCCAATTTTGGTATGAATATTTCATGTTGCTAGAAATATGGCAATATTTGCATTTATCACTTGGCTTTTTTTTTTGTAATACTGAATTATTTAAAAAAATATAGCTATTTATTATCTATTAGTGTTATAAATTAAAAAATAAAATAAGAATTTCAGAAAAGTTAAACAATATGTCACTGGCTCAAAGCAGCCCAGCTCACAAACCAACCAATCAGGAACTGGTACTCTTGGAATTTCTTCAAAATGGACCAATGAGATGAGGAACCAATCAGGAACCAGCTTTCTTGGACTGCATGACATGGACCAATCAGACAGCAGCTTGTCAGGTTCTCATACAAGAACCCAGTCAGCCTCAATGGCAAGAGGTACACCACAAAGCAGCTCACTCTGCCTCTGAAGATGCTAGCCACAGCTGCTGGCAAAATGCCAGAACAAAATAAAACTAGACCATGGCCATTCATTCAGTCTGAAAGCTGATCACTGCTTCTTTGAGTGAAAGCCTACACCAGTATATAATATGTCTCTGTCATATTAGCACAAAAAGGACAGATATATGAATATGAGAACTGTATCATTTATATAGTATGGTAAGTTGATGAACATTTAAAAAAAACAGAAAAAAATATGACAAATGGAAAAGAAAAAGAAATCTTAATTTTAAAAGGGGAAAAAGAACATGCCCTGCTGTCATAAAGCCAACAGATAACAAATTTCTGTATGTGAGTAATTAGTGCTTATGTAAACAAAACATGCATTTTATTAAAATATTAACAGAGGAACAAGGCAAAACTGAGTTTTTGATATTTCCACGAATCCAAAGAAATGTGGTTTATCATAAATGTGGTTTATCATTAAAAAAGCGATTTTGAAATGAACCTTGGGATCATGTACTTCCTATTCCTTTAGCCAGTGTTTATCAACCTTGACAACTTTAAGATACATGGACTTCAACTCCCAGAATTGGCTGGGGAACTCTGGGAGTTAAAGTCCATGTATCTTAAAGTTGCCAAGGTTGAGGAATACTGTCTTTGGCTATCAAGATAAGAGATTGGAAACTTCAGCCTTTGATTCAAATCACAATTTGAGTACAAAAGCACAAGCTCACTCTAACACATTCTTAAATTGTGAAATGAATGGTCTGGTATTACATTTGAACTAGACCACGGCTATTTATTTAGCACTATAACTTATAATCATTGTCATAGTATTTCACACAGTTTGCTTGGAGTGTGGCTTATTCATTAATTCAGCTGGTTAACATATATTTTTTTAAAAAATTCTCATACTATGAAAAAATTTCCATGACACCATAAAATGTTTCCAACATATTTCCAAAATGCCTCACAATCATCTGGAAAAAATATTATGAAATGTGAATACCACCTCAATTCAATGGATTCTAGGCAATAATATACTATAGTAATAATATTAATATAATAATAGTAATAATAACAATATAATAATAAAAGCAGTATATGTATTCACACACACGCGCACACACACAATACATCTTAACATTAATGGCTACATAATTGGTCCTTTTCTGGATGGCCGTAAGAGTGGGCTCATACTTGCCTTGGAAGGTAAGCTGTTGCGTGGAAGGGGCTCACCCCTGCAGAGAACATCCCACCTTTAGGTCCCTTCCCTTCTCACCTCCTGGTAGGTTAGAATACCCAAGTAGGTGCTCTCTGACTGTCCAGAGCAGGCAGGCAGGCAGGCAGGAGATTTTATCAGGAAAAAACATTCTCTTAAAACCCTAGGTCCCAAGTCATTAAAGCCAGCAGCTTAAATTGCACTCAAAAACATATTGGTAAGCAATGAGGCTTCCGCAGCAACAGTATTCAATGGCAGTATCAAGACTGATCCACGAGCATGTGAGCTGCTGTATTTTAGATCAGTTGAAGTTTCTGGGCGGTCTTCAAAGGCAGCCCCATATAAAACAAATTTCAGTAATCTAAATGAGAGATGACAAATGCATGAGTGACTATACTCAGTGCATCTTATGCCAGGTAAGTGTGCAAGTGGAACACCAGCTGAAGCTGAGAAAAGATCCTCTTAGCCACATCCTCATGATAGCACTTCCACGTATACAACCCAAAGTATGGATCTGGTATGTAGATGATGTTGGAGTCTTAAAGGTTAGTAAAAGAACTCCAAGCAGCAAACGACAATCTTGCAGAGTAGAAGCGTGTACCCAAGGAAGGCTTGCACATAAAGCTTAATTGCGTTCAGAAATAAATCCAGCCTTCACATATTAGTTAGATGAAGAAAGGTAAAGATAGCTTACATTTATTCTGTAGATCTGGTTACAAGCAGATTCACGGTAGAAAAAGACTTAATCAGCTCCGGTGCGTGGAAGCGAGATATTCGGACAAGACCCGCATTATAGCAGCCCCCCTGCAAGCACGTGTGTGTTGGAAGAAAGAAAAATGGAGACTGACTCTCCAAGACGGAGAAGAAGCAGGAAGCGGAAATCAGGTGACTCAGGATCATCCCACAAACACAGTAGAGATATGTTTTACTAGAAAAGCCCCTCCTTTATGCTTGTGAGACAGTGCTGAGTTGATTCCTGATATTTCCAACACCCCTTCTCAAATTAGCATGTCTCAGAGTCCACAAGGTTCAACTTCTTTCGCAGTTCTTGGTAAGTGCTCTGTGGCAATGGCTTCGTAAGAATGTCCGCAGTCATGTTCCTTGTGGGACAATAGTCTAGTCTGACTATTCCTTGTTTTTGAAGTTCTCTCACTGCATGATAGTTAACATCAATGTGTTTAGTTCTCCCATTAATCTTCTCTGACTGTGAGAGTCTAATACAACTTTTGTTGTCTTCGTAAACCTGAATAGGAATAGATTCCTCTATTCCCATGACTTCAAGCAGTAGCTTGAGCCATGAAACCTCTTTGCATGTTTCTGATGCTGACACATACACCGCCTCTGTGGGTGAATGTGCAACTGTGTCTTCCTTACGGCTTCCCCAACTAACTGCCCCACCCCCATAGAAAAATACATGTCCACTAGTGGATTTACGGTCAGTAATGTCCTTGGCCCAATCCACATCTGTAAACCCCACTAGATTAGGATTTTCAGTGGCTGGTAGCTTTAGTTTTAGGTGTGTGGTTCCCTTCAGGTACCTTCCCATCTTCTTAATACCAGTCCAGTCTCTCTGTGTGGGTTTGCTAGTTTTCCTGCACAGAATGCTTACTGCAGCTGCTATGTCTGGCCTAGTGGTAGTGGCTAGATACAATAGCTTACCTATGGCACTTTTATAACCATTGTTCTCTGGTAGGAGATCATTAGGTTCCTGTTGCTTGTGGAAACCTGTTTCCATTGCTGTTGGCATAGGATTAGCATTTTGCAGTCCTAAGCTTTCCAATAATTCTAGTATCTTTTGCTTCTGGCTTAGAAGAAAACTTCCATCTTCTTCCTTTTCGATCTGTATCCCCAAATAGTAGCTGGCATTGCCTAGATCCTTGACTTCTACTTCTTTGTTCAGATTGGATACGATTTCATCGAAGTCTCCTTTGTTATTATGGCAGATCATCAAATCATCCACATAACAAAGAATGTACACCTCTGTGCCATTTCTGTGACTTGTGTAGAGACAGGGATCAGCCTTTCCTTGAACAAAACCTTGGTTTAGAAGTACTTGGTTTAACTTCTTATTCCATGCTCTGGCTGCTTGCTTCAGGCCATAAATCCCCTTCTGAAGTTTGCAAACGAGATGCTGTGTCTCGGTATTGGTGAAGCCTGGAGGTTGTAACATGTATAGTTCTTTCTCTATTTCCCCATGCAGAAATGCAGTTTTCACATCTAGGTGCTCGACACTCATGTTCCTGGAAGCTGCTAGACTCAGGAGCATTCTAATTGTGGTATGTTTCACCACAGGAGCAAAACATTCATCATAATCAAGTCCATATTTTTGTGAATAGCCTTTTGCGACTAGTCTGGCTTTGTATCTTTGTACTTCTCCATTTTCATCTTGCTTGGCTTTGAAAACCCATTTGCAACCTATGGCTTTCTTGCCTTTTGGTAGTTTTGTCAAAGTCCATGTTCTTGTGTAGAGCTTCTAGCTCTTCTTGTGCTGCTTTCTCCCACTTGCTGGCTTCATCTGCTGGCATTTGCAGCACTTCGTTCCACAATGCAGGTTCTTTTGTTAGCGACAATGACCTTGTGAGGTAGGTGAGTTTCTTGGCTGGAACTCCTATGTTGGGCCATGAAGAGTGTCTTGGAGCAGGTTCAGGAGTGGCACTTGCTTGGTTTGCGCCCATGCCATAGCTCAAAAGGTGTTACATTGTTGGCTTTGGTTGGCAGTCTATTTTGTAGGTATGTAGCTGTCATAACAGCATCTGCCCAGTATTTGTCAGGCAGATCTGCTTCTAAAAGCATACATCTTACCATGTCCATAAGTGGACAATTTTTCCTCTCTGCAACTCCATTCTGTTCAGGCGTGTATGGAGTGGTTAGTCTGTATACTATGCCTAGCTGTGTTAAGTATGTTTGCATGGTTTTTGAAATGAACTCACCTCCTTGATTGCTTTGGAGAGCTTGAGGGGTTCTGTTGAATTTGTTGGTTACCATGGCTACATTAACTTTCAGCATATCTGCTGTTTGGGATTTCTCCTTCAGTAGGTAGGTCACACAGTACCTGGAAAAATCATCTATAAAACATAAAACATTTATTTCTGCCCGCTGACTCTTGAAGAGGCCCACACAAATCAGTGTGGATAACCTCGAGTGGCTTAGTTGCCCACCTTTCCCTTTGTTTGGGTATGGCTGGTCTTGTTGCTTTTCCTTTGATGCATATCACACACTTTGATTGGCATCTTTAATGGTTGCTTATTTCAAAATCTCTTACCATGCCTTCATTCATTTTTCATTCTTAATATTGCATCAAGTCATGGTGCACAAAATGCCTGTGCCAGGTGGTGGTGCTGTTGTCCTGCTGCTGATAGGTGAGGCTGACATTTGGTGGTGGCTCTTTGCAGTTCACCTGGTAGACACCATCTTTCTGGAAACCTGAAACATAAATCTTTCCTCCACTGGTGATTTTACATTGCCCATTTGCATTAAAGATCACATTGAAACCTTTATTCAATCTTGGGACACTGAGCAAATTGGTTTTCAGGCCTGGTACATAAAAACATATGTTGTCATGAGATCTTTGTGTTCACTTCCATTGAAACATCGCTATAGCACACTCCCTCTTCCTTGGATCAAAATTGAATTTCCATCTGCCAATGTAATGCTTCCTTCTGGTTTTTCATTTAGCTCACAAAAATCATTTTTATTCCCACATAGATGTCTGCTGGCCCCTGAATCAATTACCCATCATCTGGGGCATTCATTGGTATCAGGTGTGAGGACAGTTTCAGTTTTATAAACAGAATGTAGAGCTTTCTCACTTTCAGAAGATTTTCCCTTGGAAAAATCCTTCTTGTCTCTGCTTTTGCAAAACTTGGCAAAATGCCCTGGTTTCTTGCAAGCATTTTGGTATGCTGATTTCTCACCAATGGTCCTAGCTCATATTTACCCTTCGTTGCTAGGTAACCCATGTCTTTGCTAGACTCTCTATTGTTATGCAGATTCTCTTGCCTGCGAGATTCTGACCTTATGGCTCCCAGAAGGTGAGAAAGAGTCTTCCCTTCTAGGTTTTGGCTAGCAACAAATGGGTAGAATCTATTTGGTAACGTGCTCAGCACAAAAGGTATCTTGAGTTTTTCACTCATAAGATTCTGAACTGTGCTTAGTTGATCAAATATTGCTTGCATTTTTATCAAGTGGTCATTAACATTTCCACTGTCTTCCAATTTACATGCATGCAGTTCTCTTAAAAAAGAGATCACTTTCTGATCATCAGCTTCTGAATATAAGGTGCACAAATTCTCAATCATTTCCTTAGGAGTAGAAATATTTTTAATCTCTGCTAATCTTTGATCTGGAAGAGATCTAGCAATGAGAATTTTAGCTCTTTTATCCTTTTTCTTCCATTGTTTATTGGCTTCCTCCCGATCCTCTGGTTTTGGTTCTGGTGAATCCAGAGCATCTAAACAGTATTCAAAATCTAGCTGCATCCTTAATCTGAACAGCCATGCTGAGTTATTGTCCTCAGTTAATCTGGGCAATGGGGAAAGCCCCTCCTCCTTCTCCATTGTTTAGAGAGAGAAAAAAACATTTTCTGAACTTCGCTTTTTAAAATGTGCAAAACAGCCTCCCTTTTTGTGGCTCTGAGGCCAACAAAAAAAACTTCAAGAGATCAGTACAGCACTGGTTTGTACTGGTCCTGTACTGGGAATGTTGGGCCTGTAACCCTTGTTGGAGTCTTTGTTGTTGTTCAGTCGTTTAGTCATGTCCGACTCTTTGTGACCTCATGGACCATAGCACGCCAGGCCTTCCTGTCCTCCACTACCTCCCGGAGTTTACTCAAGTTCATGTTCATCACATCGGTGATGCTATCCAACCATCTCATCCTCTGCCGTCCCCTTCTCCTTTTGCCTTCGGTCTTTCCCAGCATCAGGGTCTTTTCCAGTGAGTCCTCTCTTCGCATTAGGTGGCCAAAGTATTTGAGCTTCAGCTTCAGTATCTGTCCTTCCAATGAGCAGCCAGGGTTGATTTCCTTTAGGATTGACTGATTTGACCTCCTTGCAGTCCAAGGGACTCTTAAGTGTCTTCTCCAGCATCACAGTTCGAAAGCATCAATTCTTCAGCGCTCAGCCTTCCTTATGGTCCAACTCTCACAGCCATACATTACTACTGGAAAAACCATAGCTTTAACTATACAGACCTTTGTCGGCAAGGTGATGTCTCTGCTTTTAAATATGCTGTCTAGGTTTGCCATAGCTTTCCTCCCAAGGAGCAAGCATCTTTTAATTTCATGGCTGCAGTCACCGTCTGCGGTGATCTTGGAGCCCAAGAAAATAAAATCTGTCACTGCTTCCTTTTCTTCCCCTTCTATTTGCCAGGAAGTGATGGGACCAGATGCCATGATCTGAGCTTTTTTAATGTTGAGTTTCAAGCCAGCTTTTGCACTCTCCTCTTTCACCCTCATCAAGAGGCTCTTTAGTTCCTCTTCACTTTCTGCCATTAGGGTGGTATCGTCTGCATATCTGAGGTTGTTTATATTTCTCCCGGCAATCTTAACTCCGGCTTGTGATTCATCCAGCCCGGCATTTCTCATGATGTATTCTGCATATAAGTTAAATAAGCAGGGTGATAATATACAGCCTTGTCGTACTCCTTTCCCAATTTTGAACCAGTCGGTTGTTCCATGTCCGGTTCTAACTGTTGCTTCTTGACCCGCATACAGGTTTCTCAGGAGACAGGTAAGGTGGTCTGGTACTCCCATCTCTTTAACAATTTGCCAGAGTTTGTTGTGATCCACACAATCAAAGGCTTTAGCGTAGTCAATGAAGCAGAAGTAGATGTTTTTCTGGAACTCTCTTGCTTTTTCCATGATCCAGCAAATGTTGGCAATCTGATCTCTAGTTCCTCTGCCTCTTCGAAACCCAGCTTGCACTTCTGGTAGTTCTCGGTTCACATACTGCTGAGGTCTAGCTTGTAGGATTTTGAGCATAACCTTGCTAGCATGTGAAATGAGCGCAATTGTACGGTAGTTTGAACATTCTTTGGCATTGCCCTTCTTTGGAATTGGAACGTAAACTGACCTTTTCCAATCCTGTGGCCACTGTTGAGTTTTCCAAATTTGTTGGCATATTGAGTGCAGCACTTTAACAGCATCGTCTTTTAGGATTTTAAATAGCTCAGATGGGATACTGTCTTCTCCGCTAGCTTTGTTGTTAGTAATGCTTCCTAAGGCCCACTTGACTTCACTCTCTAGGATGTCCGGCTCAAGGTCAGTGACCACACCATCGTATTTATCAGGGATATTAATATCTTTCTTGTATAGTTCTTCTGTGTATTCTTGCCACCTCTTCTTAATCTCTTCTGCTTCTGTTAGGTCCCTGCCTTTTTTGTCCTTTATCATGCCCATCTTTGCACAAAACGTTCCCTTGATATCTCCGATTTTCTTGAAGAGATCTCTAGCCTTCCCCATTCTATTGTTTTTCTCGATTTCTTTGCATTGTTCATTTAAGAAGGCCTTCTTATCTCTCCTTGCTATTCTCTGGAATTCTGCATTCAGTTGTTTATATCTTTCCCTTTCTCCCTTGCCTTTTGCTTCCCTTCTTTCCTCAGCTATTTGTAAAGCTTCATCAGTCAGCCACTTTGCTTTCTTGCCTTTCTTTTTCTTTGGGATGGTTTTAGTTGCTGCCTCCTGTACAATGTTATGAACCTCCATCCATAGTTCTTCAGGCACTCTGTCTACCAGATCTAATCCTTTAAATCTATTCCTCACCTCCACTGTATATTCATAAGGGATATGATTTAGGTCATACCTGATTGGTCTAGTGGTTTTCTCTACGTTCTTCAATTTAAGCCTAAATTTTGCGATAAGAAGCTCATGATCTGAGCCACAGTCAGCTCCAGGTCTTGTTTTTGCTGATTGTATAGAGCTTCTCCATCTTTGGCTGCAAAGTATATAATCAGTCTGATTTCAATATTGACCATCTGGTGATGTCCATGTGTAGAGTCGTCTCTTGTGTTGTTGGAAAAGAGTGTTTGCTATGACCAGTGTGTTCTCTTGACAAAACTCTATTAGCCTTTGCCCTGCTTCATTTTGTACTCCGAGGCCGAACTTGCCTGTTATTCCGGTTATTTTTTGACTTCCTACTTTAGCATTCCAGTCCCCTATGATGAAAAGGACATCTTTTTTGGGTGTTAGTTCTAGAAGGTGTTGTAGGTCTTCATAGAACCGGTCAACTTCAGCTTCTTCGGCATCAGTGGTTGGGGCATAGACTTGGATTACTGTGATGTTGAATGGTTTGCCTTGGATTCGAACTGAAAGCATTCTGTCGTTTTTGAGGTTGTACCCCAGTACTGCCTTTCCCACTCTTTTATTGACTATGAGAGCTACTCCATTTCTTCTAAGGGATTCTTGCCCACAGTAGTATATATAATGGTCTCCTGAATTAAATTCTCCCATTCCTGTCCATTTTAGTTCACTGATTCCCAAGATGTCGATGTTCAATCTTGTCATCCCATGTTTGACCACATCCAGCTTACCTTGATTCATAGATCTTACATTCCAGGTTCCTATCCAATATTGTTCTTTACAGCATCGGACTTTCCTTCCACTTCCAGACACATCCACAACTGAGCGTCCTTTCGGCTTTGGCCCAGCCGCTTCACTGTTTCTGGAGCTACTCGGAATTGCCCTCCGCTCTTCCCCAGTAGCATATTGGACACCTTCCGACCTGAGGGGCTCATCTTCCAGCATCGTATCTTTTAGCCTTTTGATACTGTCCATGGGTTTTCTTGGCAAGGATACTGGAGTGGTTTGCCATTTCCTCCTCCAGTGGACCAGGTTTTGTCAGAACTCTCCATCATGACCTGTCTGTCTTGACCTGACTTCATTGAGTTACTCAAGCCCCTTCGCCACGACAAGGCAGTGATCCATGAAGGGGTGTTGGAGTCTTAAAGGTTAGTAAAAGAACTCCAAGTAGCAAATGACAATCTTGCAGAGTAGAAGCGTGTACCCAAGGAAGGCTTGCACATAAAGCTTAATTGCGTTCAGAAATAAATCCAGTCTTCACACATTAGTTAGATGAAGAAAGATAAAGATAGCTTACTTTTATTCTGTAGATCTGGTTACAAGCAGATTCACGGTAGAAAAAGACTTTATCAGCTCCAGTGCCCAAGCCCAATGTTCCCAAAGGAAACAACCCAATACTCTCCTCAACCCAGTTGTCTCCCCCAGCAATCCTAACCTGGCTCTCCCATAGCTGTGCCAGAAGGTGATAAGCACCCTATCCCTGTTTTCTCACTCTGGAAAGGAGCCCTTTCTCCCCACTTCTCTGACTCCCACTCAGAGAGCCAGTGGTTCTCTTCTCTTCTCTTTGGTGGTCCTGTTCGTTCTCCAATATCTCCTCCACTATTAGGTGTAAGGAAATAGAGCTCGGTTGGCCCATTTCAGTTGAGTCAGTTTCACTGGGCCTCCTAAACAACATTGCCATCTGATGTATTTCTGGGCTTCTTCACCCTGTTTTAGCTTATATCTTCAATCTTTTGTTTTTATGTATTTTCCTCTTCTATTTATTCCAGTTTTAATTCTCGTTCTTCTGTATTTCAGGGAAAACAATAGGTGGCAGATGCGGCTATAACAGTTTAATTATAGAATTGTAGTGCAATCTGGTATCAGATAAATAATAAAAGATAAAGCAGAATACGTGATTCCTTCTCTTGTCCCCTTCCCTCCCCTTTTATTCTCAATAAAGTTGTGTTGTTGTAGGTTAGGTTGAGATTGGGTGACTAGCCCAGGGTTGTTCAGGGAGATTATGGAAGAATTATGATTTGGATCAGCGTATCTCCAGTTCTAGTTCATATTTTAGTCTTTTAAGCATACAGTATGCTGAGAAAAAAAATTTTTCTCTTCACACTAGAAGGGGTCCTGACTAGTCCCAAACATTCCAGAGATAGAGTACAAAGAACTAAGTTCTTGTTACCTGCCTCATTTCAGAAAGTATGCCTACAGCATATAGCTGCACATAGCGTATTTAGATATAAAATACATCGAAGATACGTATGCATATACCACGCTTTCAGAAACATGACCGAAAGGCACATTCTAAGCACACAAATGACAATAGCAGCCCTGTCACCCCCACTGATTCACTGTTTAGGAAGTAGTTCACTTATAACAAATGACAAAAATGGGGGCAGTAACTTCTTTTCCATCATGTAAGAATCAACTCACTCAGATCTGGACACTACAAACATTCTACAGTCCTAAGAAATTATGTGAAAAAAATTTTTGTCATTACATTCAGGAGAATCTTTAGACCTAAATTTATACTACCATGTAAGATTAAAGGAATAGAAGTCCAAGTGCAACCCCTACTTGTTAAGTCCTTTCACATAATAAGAAAAGCCCAGATTGACAACTCAAGATGATGCCATATAAATATGTTGGACTCAAATTACTATCTCCCCCCACCTGATTCCTGTCATAATTGCCTGAATTGCCCCAAAAGCGAGTCCAAACTGAGGATTCCAGAATAAAATAAAACCAAAATTAATTCAGAGATGACTTTTTTCATTTGCCCACCCCCCTTTTCTGATGTTTTCTCTCCAGACTTTTCCCTTATCCCAGATGATTCCTTTCTTTCTCCCCAGCTGTTTCCTATCGTTGCCCAGCTAAATTTGCCCAAATGAGGCTTTCCCAGGAACCTCAAAGAATTTGTGATGCTCTCTGACTTCTAACATCTTGCTGCGGCTACTAGGCAGCTGCAAATAGAAAGCAATGGAGTATGTGGACAGCTACAAGCTCCAACTGTGATTGATGAAGAATGAAATGAGGGCTTTCACAAGCAGGATGTTTGTTGTAAAATCTTTTTTTAATGAATTTTATTAAGTTTCAAAAAAAGATAAAAGATACAGAAAAACAAAAAACTACAAAAAAGAACTAAAAAAGTGTGAAAACACAAGAGAAATGTTTTTAGATAGATTACAAAAAGAAGTGACTTCCGACTTTAAACATCAAGGATATACAGCAATTTCCCATAAACAATCCATTACTCTATATTCAACCAAAATCACATTATTTCTACAAGTCAACCCCTTAGCACATTATAAAAATCACTAAATGCCATTGCTCTCTCCCTTTATATTAAAAGAAAAAAAGTATAAACCACCTAATCAACTTCCCCCCCTAAAATAACAATTACTTATTCCCTTCCTACTACTATTCTATACATTCCTGTCTACTATAATAAAGATCAAAAATAGAAAAGCATGTAAAATGTCTACCATTATAGTTAATAATACAAAAAACATGAATACAAAAAACATGAATAAGAAAAAACCGTAATAATCATAATCCCAGTCATTAACAATAAGTAAAATCATCCAAAGCCAAAAAACCATCCAGATAAATATTTTTAGACCCTTAACCCACTTCAAAATAAACCAAGACATTTACATATCCCCATAATAGGCACAGAGCTATTTTCTTAAAGAAATCAAACAGCCCAATTGCTCCCCTCACAAACACAGACTTCTCTTCAAAAAACCTCCCGTACATAATAACCCCTTCTTTTCCATAGCATTCCATCAGAAAGTCAAATTCACTCATATCTTGCAGCTCAATTTCTCCGTTTAAGTTCTTTAATTCAGCATTGCCAATTTCATCCAGGATTTCAATAGAAGCCCAAATCTCACTCTTGGGAGAAACATGTCCATCGCTGTTAGATTCTTAAGGTTCATTTACATCATCCCCAATCAAATGGCACATTTCAGACCACATATTTTCCACAATGCTCTGAATGTCCTGCACAACAGCTTGGCAGGAATCAGAAAAAATTGCTTAATATCTGCTTTAATAACTCGACGAAAATCAGAGAAAGCCTGGTTAAGATCCTCCATTTCTGAAGCAGTAAGTTATGGCGCCCCCTTTCACTAACAGAAGTGAAAGGTAATGGAAAATTTCTGAACTGAGTTAAAATAAGATTACAGACAGTTCCCAGAGAAAGTAGCAGCAGGAAAGTGAAAGTTCAGTACGGCAGATTCAACATGTAGGAAAAATGCTAAAATCTTCAAAATTAGCGCAGAAATAATAACAGGGAGACGATAACATACTCTCAACCCTCAGTATTGGATGGAAAGCAAAATCCAAAGCTTTAAAAAAAATTTTTTTTTAATTAATCACAAAAATAACAATAAGCATCAAGAGAGATCATTTCTCCTTAATGTAGAAAGCCTCTCCTAGGGTACGGATGCTTAAAGAAAAAATAAATTGGGTGCTTTAGAAATGGGGTGGCTGGACTTAATGTCCCTTTAAGGCTGCAGCATGGCTCGGAAATGATGTCTTCCCAGCCTCCCAGCGAAGTCTTACCCGTCGGTCGCAGACACTGTTTACGATCTCCTGGCTGCAACTCACCATCCGGAGGATGAATGGGTCAATTCCAAGCATTTTCCTTGATCCGTAAAAATGCTCTGGGCTTTCTGGAGAAACCAGCCTGAACCCGAAAAAACTGCCATGATGCCTGTTGTGCCCGCGGATCTTGTGGGCACAGCTGGCCAGTCCGCCTTTTCCCACCGGAAGTCATTTGTTGTAAAATCTGATCACATTCAATATGGAAGTGAATATTTTATTATCAAAGCATCACTTGCCTCATCATAAATGACAATCTGTATCACAATCTATCCAGAACAGATATCTTTGTATTAAACTGTTCTTTACCCATCTGGTGACTAACAGATGTGATGGGACCACAGCTTCTAGAAATCCTAGGCTTCTTGGAAATTTTGGAGTTGCCACTCACATACATCTAGAAAGGACCAGGTTGGAAGAGGCTAATCTATTGTATAGTGTAGTTCCAAGAACTAACTTAAGTAAATCTAACACAAATGCATTTATTCCGTAAAGGCAGATATTTTTAACTGCATCCCAGTAATTCATTACAGAATAATCCATTTTTAAATCCCACTATCTTAATAACAGAAGTTTAGCCTTATTTTTAATGCTGAGGTGAAAATGAGTATGCATATCATTTTGTATACTTACAATGTCTGGAACTAATATCTCAAGTCAAAGCTATCAGGTGATACCTAAGCATGTATATTAAATAATGGTTTTGTCAGAGTTGTGTAATGTTGAACATTGTTATACTTGCCTATTTGTACAGTATATTAATTATATGCTTATAGTTGCTATATTGTTTCTAATGAAAGAATTGGAATTATTTAAATGCTTGCTAAGGGTTTCGTACTTTTCGATAATGTATTATAATTTATCATTTTTCCAATATGCCCCTCCCAGCCTGAATCTAATTTGATATGCTTGCTAAGCCCTTACATTCTCTGCATTGCTTTTATACACACAAGATAAGATATTCTTTCCCACTCTTGACCCTTGACGTACTTGCTACCTCCAACATCATATCATCTGCATTGGGGAATATATAATCCACCTTTTGTTGTTACTAATTCTAATGCACTCTTAATCACCACTCTGAAAATTGCCAAATTTTACCATTTATTAGTCTTATACCAACACATTATTCAAAATCGTCTTCACAGGAGTTCAATTTAGGAGGAAAACATTAAGTTGCATGCTATATATACATATACATATACATATACATATACATATACATATACATATACATATACATATACATATACATATACATATACATATACATATACTATATATATATACACACACACATACACATACACATACACATACATAGACACACACAGCTTGAAACTGTAGCCATTTTAGTGTAGACAATGTGTTTGTGCTTGTGCATGGGTAGGCATTTCTCCCTTCAGTTGAGAGAGCAGCTGCATATGGACATAATACTCTACTGAAGTGAGTACGAGAGCCTGAACAGACAGAAGCGTACCATGGAAAGTCACAAGTCAGGGCATCAGTTATGATTGGTGTGTGGCAGATATTTACCTAAAATGTTTCTAGGCATGCAGTGAGTGATTATTAATAGGTTGCTGCATACTTCATAGATTTCCTTTGTATTAATTTTGGATTGTTCTATTAACATGCAGTTGCTTTGAAAGCCTATCCTGCATTTGTTCCAGAACAATTTAGACCCATGAAAAATGAATGGAAGTCATTTTTCATTTGATTTATTGATAAATTGATACAATTTAGGGGCCACCCAACTCCAGATGACTCTGGATTGCTTACACTTTAAAAAGAAGGAATCATCATTTTACTTATACAAGGCAAATGAATTAATTTAATGTTATCTGGAAATTCTCTTGCAATTCACATAATATTATATTTTTTTCCAGATTCCTCAGTTTCCTGTCATTCCTGCAGTCACTCCTCTGGCAGGACTTGACAGTCATCCTTCAAACCTGTCTGATATACCTGCTGCAAATATGCCCCCTATACCTGCTCCTTCTCAATATTTTCCTCCAGCTGTGATTTTGCCAAGCCTTCCTGTGAACTCTGCTCTGCCACTGTCATCAAATTCCCCTGCCCTCCCCATGCAAGCAGTCAACCTTCCTCATACTACTGTGGCTTCCTTGGTCTTACCTTGCCAAACAATTGTGCCAAATATGCCAGCTGCTCCAGTACCATTAGTTCCTGTGCCTCCACCAGGAGTGTCAGCTTTACCAACACATCACGCGGTAGCCCAGCTCTCCCAACAACAAATGTACCAGGCTACCCTCCAGCAGATAATACAGAATGAAGTTGTACCTTCTCCCCTCCACACTCAGAATATGCAAGCAGTTTCACAGCAGCAGCAGATGCTGCCTTCACTTCCACAGTCACTTCAGCCAAGCATATTTCATCCTTCAGAACAGACTATGTCTGCATCTGGGGCTGGTAATCAGGTAATCTGTTTGACATTGGACTTTCGTGGGACTAGAACAGAGGAGTAGTTCTCCAAGTGACAGTTCTGTAGATAGTTCTAATGTAAAAAGAAAATTGGGAATTAACCTCCCATCGAGATAGGATAATAAAACCAAAACCTCAAAAGTGAATTGATTAGAATAGTGAAATCCTAAATAAGAAAGGCAGCTTGAAAAGGAAATGTCAGAGAAAGAATGCTTAAGGACCTTACTTGGAAACCCCTGTCCCAGGAGAGGACACTATTTCTTACCAGGAGTGGAGAAAACCTTTAATTTCCAGTTGCAGTATATTACAGTGTTTTCCAAAATGTTACTGTAAGCAGAGTATAATATGAAGATAACTGGTTAATGAAACCAAATCATTTGTAGGTAGGTTTGCACAATAGTGCAATTTAGGTGCATGCTGGTTTCTTTAGAAGCAGACCTTTTATTTTACAAAGAGGAATTTCAGAATAATTTTAAAATATTTAATGGTAAGAAATACTTTCATTCTCACAATTACAAATTTGAATGATGGCTGAAGCACAGCTTATGAAATCATATATATATATATATATGTGTGTGTGTGTGTGTGTACACACACACACATACATACACATACACATGTCCTTTCAAGTTCAGAAGAATGGATGCTTCTAATTTTAAATGTTTATAATAGGTTATAATGCAATATAAGACAGAGCATGCATTGAGAAGAAAATAGTTTATAGAAAAGATTGAAGATTTCTTTAAAACAGGAATTTTATAAGAAATCATAGCATTTTATCATTTATCATCCACATTCTTAAAATCCATAACATTCCATCTCAAACTATTGTTCTGTACTTCTGACTTTACTGTTTTTGGCTGTATATTTGGTACAAAGAAATTGTTTGTGAAGAATTTGTGTCCATCTGGTCCTAGCCTAACCCTCCATTGAACCAATGGTATTATTCCCATTGGCTTCAGAATTAATTGTCCCATCCAGTGTGGCTCTTTAAGCATATCAGATATTTTGTACTGATGACCTCTATCAGTTTTGATTCAGACCATAAGATTTGTTATAAAATGAGATCTGGAGGCTTTATAAAAACTTATTCAGATACTTTATGCCTTGCCAAAAAAGATGAAAAATAAGGAAAATCAGCCTGTCTCTCTTTCACTTATACTGGTGGCTCCTATTAGTTGTTCACTTCAGATATAACAAAAATCATGGATATTTGCTGGAATCATATAAAATGAATAAAGACATTAGACGTTTCTCATATTTCCCTTATATGGTATAACAGTTGGTAAGATTGGGTAGATGGATGGATGGATGGATGGATGGATGGATGGATGGATGGATGGATGGATGGATGGATGGATACAGTAGATAACATTTATATCCCACTGTAACCAGACTGGCTCTGACATATATGTACAATAATCATTTATATGCAGCATTAATAGTACTAAAAGTAATTTTCTTTTTCTTCTATGTTTTCCTTTGCTGCTGTTGCCTTCTCTATTTGTTTCTATATCCCATCTCTTCTTCAGTTTCCTCTTCAGGTAAAGATTGACTTAGTAATTATAGATTCTTTGAGCAAGGATAAAAAACTCCATAATTATATGCTCATGATTTTGTGATGTTCTAGACAACATCATTTTAATAAAAATGTAACCCTATAGATGCTTTGGTATATATAATTTTTATTGCAAAAATGAGAAGAATATATGCAAAAAACTAATACAGATAGGCCTGAAAGATTAATTTGGAGTTTAATTGTGCAGATAATACCATGACATAATGCACAACAGTATTTGTGAAATAGGTGGCACTGGGTTGGTCTGTTCGGTCTCAGTTAAACATTTGAAGTACCCTCAAATAGCTTATCCCTTTACATAAAAGCCCAATTCCAAGGGGCAGACTGCTTAAGGAGTTCCCAGCATTCTGTGAAGGTATGAATGATATTATTAGTGCTTTGGGTGTGGCAAATCCAGTTGCATAAAAAGTCTACAATTCACATTTACTCAATTTGATTTAAATATTAATCCCAATTTACTGAAATAATGGCTTAAAATGTAACTCCTTAACTCTCTTGGACAACCAATCTTCTCAGGTATAACCTTTATATAAATTGGTTATTTATATCATCTAACAAGTACTTACTTCAGTTCAATTTACCTGAACTGATATTTAGGTAAGTATTTAAATATACAGTCATGTATTTTGGTTCATAGCACCTGTTTCATAAATGTCTACAAACTTGATGTGCCAATTTAGTTATGTACACATACTAACTTGTAAAAATGAGATAAAAATTTTCAGATCCTAATAATGGATAGTTGCTGTGGTGAGCAAATTCCACTTGGTTGCATTTCATACATCCATGAAATCATATTTTGTATGCATAGCCTGATTTCTTTCCTCCCTCCCTCCCTCCCTCCCTCCCATGTGGTTTCATTGCAGTATAATAAGAACATATTTTTAATAATGTTGATTTAACAGTGAATCCTTAACAGAATTTAGACTAATCACAGGCATTTGCTTTTTTGAACAGATTATTGGACATCCTCAGTATGCTGTGGATATAGGAACCCAGATACCTGCATTGCCAGTGCAGGCTTCTGCAGTTATATCACCCCCATTGCAATTGCAGCCTGAAGCAATGCTGCCCTGTATTGCTTCAGATGGACTTTCACAAAGCAATCTTGGCACGACTAATTCAGCAGTGCCGGCAGACCACGGACTGCCCCTTCAATGTTCTGCTTACCTGCAGTCTCAGTCAGACATTCACCAGCTTCCTGGCCAGCAGGTTCCAACTCCATGCCCAGTTGTCCCACTAGCTACAGAACCTCCTCAAGAGGTGGTATGTGTTTTCAAGTGCTACTAACTATAAGAAAATTCAGTATCAAGTTAAAAGAGCTGTATTCCAGTTTCATGGGTAGCATCCTCTAAACTCACTTTATCTTCTGTTTACTTCACTATCTCTGAACTTGAGTTCTTTGAAATCATTCAATTTTTTCATTCTTGTATTTTCTTTCCACATCTTTTCTTACTCCTTACTTTTTGTTTACTTTCATTAAGCTTCAGTTTCTCCAGGTAGCAATAATTCATGCACTACAGTATGTGGACATTCACACATAAGAAAAGGGTTGAGATTTTGTTAGCCTTTAGCTAAAATATGATTCTCCATTGCCACCTAACCTTTTGTATCAGGAGCAGTACATGATAATTCTCAATAGGAAAACAGCCTCAGGGTTAATGTATCTAGTAATTTGCTTAGAGAAATTCTGCTCCAAAAGATAATTTGGGGGGTTGGCATAAACCTGGCCAATACTTAATTCTATACTATTGAAATCTAGTGCTCACAATATGGCTTGGTTTGTTTATTAAGTGAAAACCAATATTCACCGATACCAATCTGCAAAATGCAACACATTTTGGTTTAAATAATTATTTCTTCTTTACAATGTAGGAACATGCAGTACTGGAGAAGCAGCAGTCACTGTCACAGAGCTGCGAAAGGTATATTTTCTATTTGTCTATACCCTGGCATAAAGTTCTCAAACCACTTGCAAATTGCATCAATATCAAGCAAAGAGTAAAGAATCTGAAGTGATTTCTAAAATGTGTACTCATTTTGTGATGGCAATTATATCTCTTTTTCCTAAGCTCAGGGTGATGATGATGATGTGCCATCAAGTTGGTGTTAACATAGATTTTCCTTCAGAATGATCTGTCCCCAACCTAGTTTTTCAGGTCTTTCAACATGCACCCATCACTGTTGCAATTAAGTTCATCAACATTGCTGTGGTCGTCTTCTTTTTCTCTTCTCATCTACCTTTCCCAGCATTATACTATAGGTCTTAGTGAACCTTTTTTGTTATTGTTCTGGGCCTTACTTCATCAGGGGTTAATATTTTGGGAATAAGTGCCATAAGTGGATAATATTGCCCCTTTTGTTTTCAAGCACCATCTCTTCCTTTTCCTCTTCTCTCCTTACATCACACTACTCTACTCCACCAGACAAAAGATAGATTACTCTGCCAGAGGTCAGAATTTATTACTTGCAGGAGGCTTTTAATATTAGGCTAATGGATACATAAAATTAGACTGAAGGATATATATGGCTGTAAGGCTGAATGTTGCCACTTCCTCTTCAAATTAAGAATATTAATTTGAACCGCCCAGAGTTCCCCGTTGGGGGAGATGGGCGGTCATATAAATTGAATAAAATAAAAAAAATAAAAAATAATATTATCTGTTGCATAACTATCACTCCTTTATGGCTGCACACTGCATGGGAAATAAGTAGTAGGCAAACTGTTTTCAAACAATTTGCTTTCTAATATTGATCTCATCTCAATTGAAAGCTCCATCACCCTGCTGATCTTCTGCACCATTTTGATAATTTCTAGATAATGCTTTAGATAAAGCCAAATGGAGACTGGAGTTTTCCTGCTCATTTATTTATTTATCATATGGCACGTTCACATCATGTTACAATAAAAAACATAGAGCGTAATAAATATAAAATATAGACAGGAAAATTACAAACGTATGTCTAGGTTACAAATATAGTTTTTTGCTTCAGTTGTCACAACCAGGAAATCAGCAAAGTCTCCATTGTAGGCTCATTCCTGCTCATAATCTAACACCTTAACACTGCCCTATTCTACTGGAAGAATGGTGGAAATATTTTAAATTCTGACCTCAGTTTCAGGCATCCAATCCACACAGCCTCTGCCTTAAATATGCTTTCAGGGTCAACCTTGTTCTATGTCTATTATAGGCTATACTGTATGTATATGTAACAAAGGACCATAAAATGAGAAGCATTACAGTCATAAATCCCTGTTACAGTCCTAGGTAGTCAGGCCTCCAGAATGTCACAGAAAAGTTGTTGAAGAAGACAGTAGGAAGATATTCCAGATACTGGGAGTATCAGTTTACTAGTGTATCTGTGCCTCAGGAAACTATACATTGACAAAGTTTTTTGGTACTAGAGTATTTTATGACTCTTGAAAGAAAATGGGAGTGAGTCAATATGACATTATGAAGACTATTAAAGTGGAACTTATGTTAAAGACAATTCAGCTATCTGAAATGTTCCCTTTTATTTGCATATAGTTCAGATGGATCTATTTAGGAATTTCTTTATAAGCCTTGGTGTAAAAATGTTTTAGTGGTTTGACTATGTAAATGTCATGACATTTGTTTGATTTGTACCAAGGTTGTGCTACTAACTTTGTAGTTTATTTTTAATACAGTTTCTGTGGTATAAAACTGTATTTTATACTGTTTTAATTTATACTAGGGAAATAAACTTTCTGCCTCAGAAAATGATTTAAAGATAAATACTGTGCAAAAATGTACCTAGGGAAGTTTCATTCACTTCAGAGACTCTAAATGTATCTGACTGAACTAACAGTTTAATTAAGACTGGAACATGCAAGCAGATTTTTAATGCAGATCAATCGCAATATACTTCATGTATAAGAAATAATAGAAACAGGAACAGTATCTCAATATGTGCCTATTGATAAATCCTCAAGAAATGCTTCTTACTATATATTGACATTTTGATGCAGAGCTTTCCAAACTGTGTGTCGCGACACAAAAGTGTCTAAAAAGCCTAAACAGATTTCAGTACATGTTTAATTTCATTCATATATCACCAGGCTTGGAGTGGCTAGTAAGATTTCAGAATATTTATAGAAGTTTCACTCCAAACTATATTAGGTCTTACAGTTAAGTATATTTACAGATATTACTGAGTGGATTTTTCAGGATTTTGGTAATTCTTTAACTAAAACTGCACCCATATTTCTTGGTGTATGCTAAAGTAAGTGGCTGTTTATGTGTCAATATCTCTCTCATTTTACGGTGTCCAGGGTAGCTTTAGCAGTCATTCCCACATGCTGACCTCCTACCTTGATGAGTCTTACACTGAGTTTTTCTCATTCTGACCAGAAAGCTCAATCAAACTGCAGATCGCTGCCTTTTCTCTAGAGCAGAGCTTTCCAAACTGTGTGTCACGACACAAAAGTGTGTCGCCTGCGGGGCCCAGATGTTTCATCAGCGCTTCCGGGTTTTCCCACGGCGACACACCAACAGCGGCGCGCAAAAACTGAAAGTGGCAGCAGTGCTTCCGGGTTTTTGCGCGCTGCCGCAACGGCAGCACTTCCGGGTTTTCCCACGGCGACACACCAATGGCGGTTGGTGTGTCATCGCAGGCAAACTTTGGAAAGCCCTGCTCTAGAGCATGTTACTCTTTATAGAGTCGGTCTCAAATGGGTAATAATTCTGCTCTGTTCTGGGCTGTACAGGCCATATGTGGGGCATTTTCCTTTGAAAATAGAATTGACAAACTGAAGCTTGCCCAAAGATATTTGATATATCAAATAGAGAGAAATCATTATTTCCTTTTCTGCAGATCTAGAATACTGGAGAAACTGAAAAAGTTTCTCAGTAGATTCTTAACAAAACATTAGAGTTTTCAACAGATATTTGATTAAATTTGTGCACATTACATTTTATTTTATTTTATTTTATTTTATTTTATTTTATTTTATTTTATTTTATTTTATTTTATTTTATTTTATTTTATTTTATTTTATTTTATTAAATGCATGTTACTTTACAAAATCCAGTATTCCCAGAGTCTTTACAACATACGGTAAAATTTTCTGTAGCTTGAATCATGTCAACTGGATTTCTATTTTCTTAATGGAAACGTTTCGCTCCTTATCCAAGGGGCTTCTTCAGTCTGAGCAAAGTTGGTAAGGGAATCCTAAATATGTTCCTAGGTAGCTGTGTGACCTTACACCTGGGGCTAGATCATGGTTATATTGAGATGTAATTTTTAAGTCCTTTTATCATCTAATGGAGGGTCGTTAAAAACACCATGCTGCTGTTGAGCTTCTGAAATGGTCTTAATCTTCCTAGGCACAGAAGACAACACGGGGAGGAAGATGGGGGAGAGTTTGTGCCTGAGGCCCCCACCTCTATTCAAGGAAGGATTTTCCAAGTTGGCATAAATGGATTCCTTGACCCCTCTCTCAAACCACCTATCTTCTCTGTCTAAAATGTGAACATTAATGTCCTCAAATGAGTGTCCTTTTTCTTTTAGATGAAGATAAACTGCTGACTCTGGTCCTGTGGTGTTATTTCTCCTGTGTTGTGCCATCCTCCTGTACATAGGTTGTTTGGTTTCTCCAATGTAGAGTTCAGAGCACTCCTCACTGCACTGGATTGCATAAACTACATTGCTTTTCTTATGTTTTGGAGTTTGATCTTTGGGGTGTACAAGCCTCTGTCTCAGTGTGTTGGTGGGTTTGAAATATACAGGTATGTGGTGTTTGCCAAATATCCGTTTTATCTTTTCAGACACGCCAGCCATGTAGGGAATGACCAGGTTCTTTCGTTTACTCTGAGTCTCAGCCCTATCTGTCGCTGTTTTAGGTCTGGTAGATTTAGATTTGGTGAAGGCCCAATTTGGATATCCACAGGCCTTCAGGGCTGTTCTCAGGTGCTGATTTTCATTCTTTTTGGAATCCATGGAGGTGGGGATGGTTTCTGCTCTGTGTGACAATGTCCTGATGACTCCTAGTTTGTGCTGCAGTGGATGGTGGGAGTCAAACATCAGATATTGATCTGTGTGTGTGGGTTTCCTGTAGATCCCTATTTCTAGCTTGCCACCGGTCCCAATGAGGACTTCACAGTCTAGGAATGCCAGTCTGTTGTCCTTGGTGTCTTCTCTGGTGAAGCTAATGTTGGCATCTATAGTGTTTATATGGTCCGTGAAGGCCTGTACTTCCTGGGCCTTGATTTTGACCCAGGTGTCATCCACATACCTAAACCAGTGGGTGGGCACCGTTCCCTGGAATGTGTTGAGTGCTTTCTTCTCCACTTCTTCCATGTATAAATTGGCCACAATGGGTGACACAGGAGAACCCATGGCACAGCCGTGTTTTTGTCTGTAAAAGTCACCTCTGTATGTGAAATAAGTGGTGTTAAGACACAGGTCCAGAAGATGGCAGATCTGGTTTGGGTTGAGATGGCTTCTCCTTTCCAGGGTGCTGTCCTCTTCTAGTCTCTTCCTGACAGCGGATAGAGCATGAGTGGTGGGGATGCTGGTGAAAAGGGAGGACACATCAAAGGAGACCATAGTTTCATCTGTATCCAGTTTCAGGATCTTTGCTTTGGAAACAAATTCTTCCGAATTATGGATGTGGTGTTCAGAGTGTCCAACTAGAGGTGCTAGTATGGTAGAGAGGTGTTTGGCAATGTTGTATGTTACCGAATTGATGCTGCTGACTATGGGTCGGAGGGGTGTTCCTTCCTTGTGGATCTTAGGAAGTCCGTAGATGCAGGGGATGGCTTCTCCAGGATACAGACGGTGGTAGGTAATCCTATCGATGGAGCCATCATGTTCCAATTGTTTCAAACTGTCTATTGCCTTTTTCTTGTAATTGTTGGTGGGGTCTCTTTTCAGTTTTTCATATGTATGGTGATCCTCCAAAAGTGAGGTAATTTTATTGTGGTAGTCTGCAGTGTTTAGAACCACTGTACATCTTCCTTTGTCAGCAGGTAAAATGGTGATGGTTTCATCTTTGCTGAGGGCTGTCAGGGCTCTCCTCTCTTGGACGGTAAGGTTGGGGGGAGGAGGTTGAGCACTGGACAGAGCTGCAGATATTTTAAGCCGGAGTTGTTCTGCTTCTTCAAAAGGTAGGTGGTTGTTGTGGATGGCAGATTCTGTGGCTGTAATGAGCTCCACAACCGGAACTTGCTTGGGAGTGATGGCAAAATTAAGACCTTTGGCTAGGACATCTCTCTCTGGTTGGGTAAGTTCTCTGTCTGAGAGATTTTTCACCCACATGTTCTTTTTGTCCTCTGTGGTCCTGTTGTTGTTGTTCCTCCCAGTGGTTTCTCCAGTTCCTTGTTTCTGCTTGCTGCGAGAAAGAAGAATGTCAAATTTCTTAGTTTGCCTCTCCTTTGTCTTGTGATGCTGGGCCAGCTGTACTTTATTGCCAAGCTGAATAACTCTATCCAGGATTGGGTCAGGAAGGGTGGATGTGAGTTCCTGGTGAAGGTTTTCAAAATTGTATTGCAGGGCATCAATGGTGAAGTGGACTTGCCTTATTCTTTCATTTAGAAGATGTCTTTGTGCCTGCTGCAGGATCTGATCTGCTCTGTGACCCTTAACTGTAGATTGCAGGCGTAGGCTTGTCGGGATGAGTCTCTGTTGTCTGCATCTGAGGTTAAAACGTAGGTGGTTTCTATAGTCTGCCACCTTTCTTGCTGTCTTCTCGAATTTCCTTACCAACTTCAGGGTTTCATCCCCAAAATGTATGGCAATATGTCTATGAAGGTTCTCAGTCATCCAGGTGGAATTTTCTGTAGCTTGAATCATGTCAACTGGATTTCTATTTTCTTAATGGAAACGTTTCGCTCCTTATCCAAGGGGCTTCTTCAGTCTGAGCAAAGTTGGTAAGGGAATCCTAAATATGTTCCTAGGTAGCTGTGTGACCTTACACCTGGGGCTAGATCATGGTTATATTGAGATGTAATTTTTAAGTCCTTTTATCATCTAATGGAGGGTCGTTAAAAACACCATGCTGCTGTTGAGCTTCTGAAATGGTCTTAATCTTCCTAGGCACAGAAGACAACACGGGGAGGAAGATGGGGGAGAGTTTGTGCCTGAGGCCCCCACCTCTATTCAAGGAAGGATTTTCCAAGTTGGCATAAATGGATTCCTTGACCCCTCTCTCAAACCACCTATCTTCTCTGTCTAAAATGTGAACATTAATGTCCTCAAATGAGTGTCCTTTTTCTTTTAGATGAAGATAAACTGCTGACTCTGGTCCTGTGGTGTTATTTCTCCTGTGTTGTGCCATCCTCCTGTACATAGGTTGTTTGGTTTCTCCAATGTAGAGTTCAGAGCACTCCTCACTGCACTGGATTGCATAAACTACATTGCTTTTCTTATGTTTTGGAGTTTGATCTTTGGGGTGTACAAGCCTCTGTCTCAGTGTGTTGGTGGGTTTGAAATATACAGGTATGTGGTGTTTGCCAAATATCCGTTTTATCTTTTCAGACACGCCAGCCATGTAGGGAATGACCAGGTTCTTTCGTTTACTCTGAGTCTCAGCCCTATCTGTCGCTGTTTTAGGTCTGGTAGATTTAGATTTGGTGAAGGCCCAATTTGGATATCCACAGGCCTTCAGGGCTGTTCTCAGGTGCTGATTTTCATTCTTTTTGGAATCCATGGAGGTGGGGATGGTTTCTGCTCTGTGTGACAATGTCCTGATGACTCCTAGTTTGTGCTGCAGTGGATGGTGGGAGTCAAACATCAGATATTGATCTGTGTGTGTGGGTTTCCTGTAGATCCCTATTTCTAGCTTGCCACCGGTCCCAATGAGGACTTCACAGTCTAGGAATGCCAGTCTGTTGTCCTTGGTGTCTTCTCTGGTGAAGCTAATGTTGGCATCTATAGTGTTTATATGGTCCGTGAAGGCCTGTACTTCCTGGGCCTTGATTTTGACCCAGGTGTCATCCACATACCTAAACCAGTGGGTGGGCACCGTTCCCTGGAATGTGTTGAGTGCTTTCTTCTCCACTTCTTCCATGTATAAATTGGCCACAATGGGTGACACAGGAGAACCCATGGCACAGCCGTGTTTTTGTCTGTAAAAGTCACCTCTGTATGTGAAATAAGTGGTGTTAAGACACAGGTCCAGAAGATGGCAGATCTGGTTTGGGTTGAGATGGCTTCTCCTTTCCAGGGTGCTGTCCTCTTCTAGTCTCTTCCTGACAGCGGATAGAGCATGAGTGGTGGGGATGCTGGTGAAAAGGGAGGACACATCAAAGGAGACCATAGTTTCATCTGTATCCAGTTTCAGGATCTTTGCTTTGGAAACAAATTCTTCCGAATTATGGATGTGGTGTTCAGAGTGTCCAACTAGAGGTGCTAGTATGGTAGAGAGGTGTTTGGCAATGTTGTATGTTACCGAATTGATGCTGCTGACTATGGGTCGGAGGGGTGTTCCTTCCTTGTGGATCTTAGGAAGTCCGTAGATGCAGGGGATGGCTTCTCCAGGATACAGACGGTGGTAGGTAATCCTATCGATGGAGCCATCATGTTCCAATTGTTTCAAACTGTCTATTGCCTTTTTCTTGTAATTGTTGGTGGGGTCTCTTTTCAGTTTTTCATATGTATGGTGATCCTCCAAAAGTGAGGTAATTTTATTGTGGTAGTCTGCAGTGTTTAGAACCACTGTACATCTTCCTTTGTCAGCAGGTAAAATGGTGATGGTTTCATCTTTGCTGAGGGCTGTCAGGGCTCTCCTCTCTTGGACGGTAAGGTTGGGGGGAGGAGGTTGAGCACTGGACAGAGCTGCAGATATTTTAAGCCGGAGTTGTTCTGCTTCTTCAAAAGGTAGGTGGTTGTTGTGGATGGCAGATTCTGTGGCTGTAATGAGCTCCACAACCGGAACTTGCTTGGGAGTGATGGCAAAATTAAGACCTTTGGCTAGGACATCTCTCTCTGGTTGGGTAAGTTCTCTGTCTGAGAGATTTTTCACCCACATGTTCTTTTTGTCCTCTGTGGTCCTGTTGTTGTTGTTCCTCCCAGTGGTTTCTCCAGTTCCTTGTTTCTGCTTGCTGCGAGAAAGAAGAATGTCAAATTTCTTAGTTTGCCTCTCCTTTGTCTTGTGATGCTGGGCCAGCTGTACTTTATTGCCAAGCTGAATAACTCTATCCAGGATTGGGTCAGGAAGGGTGGATGTGAGTTCCTGGTGAAGGTTTTCAAAATTGTATTGCAGGGCATCAATGGTGAAGTGGACTTGCCTTATTCTTTCATTTAGAAGATGTCTTTGTGCCTGCTGCAGGATCTGATCTGCTCTGTGACCCTTAACTGTAGATTGCAGGCGTAGGCTTGTCGGGATGAGTCTCTGTTGTCTGCATCTGAGGTTAAAACGTAGGTGGTTTCTATAGTCTGCCACCTTTCTTGCTGTCTTCTCGAATTTCCTTACCAACTTCAGGGTTTCATCCCCAAAATGTATGGCAATATGTCTATGAAGGTTCTCAGTCATCCAGGTGGAATTTTCTGTAGCTTGAATCATGTCAACTGGATTTCTATTTTCTTAATGGAAACGTTTCGCTCCTTATCCAAGGGGCTTCTTCAGTCTGAGCAAAGTTGGTAAGGGAATCCTAAATATGTTCCTAGGTAGCTGTGTGACCTTACACCTGGGGCTAGATCATGGTTATATTGAGATGTAATGTACATCTCAATATAACCATGATCTAGCCCCAGGTGTAAGGTCACACAGCTACCTAGGAACATATTTAGGATTCCCTTACCAACTTTGCTCAGACTGAAGAAGCCCCTTGGATAAGGAGCGAAACGTTTCCATTAAGAAAATAGAAATCCAGTTGACATGATTCAAGCTACAGAAAATTCCACCTGGATGACTGAGAACCTTCATAGACATATTGCCATACATTTTGGGGATGAAACCCTGAAGTTGGTAAGGAAATTCGAGAAGACAGCAAGAAAGGTGGCAGACTATAGAAACCACCTACGTTTTAACCTCAGATGCAGACAACAGAGACTCATCCCGACAAGCCTACGCCTGCAATCTACAGTTAAGGGTCACAGAGCAGATCAGATCCTGCAGCAGGCACAAAGACATCTTCTAAATGAAAGAATAAGGCAAGTCCACTTCACCATTGATGCCCTGCAATACAATTTTGAAAACCTTCACCAGGAACTCACATCCACCCTTCCTGACCCAATCCTGGATAGAGTTATTCAGCTTGGCAATAAAGTACAGCTGGCCCAGCATCACAAGACAAAGGAGAGGCAAACTAAGAAATTTGACATTCTTCTTTCTCGCAGCAAGCAGAAACAAGGAACTGGAGAAACCACTGGGAGGAACAACAACAACAGGACCACAGAGGACAAAAAGAACATGTGGGTGAAAAATCTCTCAGACAGAGAACTTACCCAACCAGAGAGAGATGTCCTAGCCAAAGGTCTTAATTTTGCCATCACTCCCAAGCAAGTTCCGGTTGTGGAGCTCATTACAGCCACAGAATCTGCCATCCACAACAACCACCTACCTTTTGAAGAAGCAGAACAACTCCGGCTTAAAATATCTGCAGCTCTGTCCAGTGCTCAACCTCCTCCCCCCAACCTTACCGTCCAAGAGAGGAGAGCCCTGACAGCCCTCAGCAAAGATGAAACCATCACCATTTTACCTGCTGACAAAGGAAGATGTACAGTGGTTCTAAACACTGCAGACTACCACAATAAAATTACCTCACTTTTGGAGGATCACCATACATATGAAAAACTGAAAAGAGACCCCACCAACAATTACAAGAAAAAGGCAATAGACAGTTTGAAACAATTGGAACATGATGGCTCCATCGATAGGATTACCTACCACCGTCTGTATCCTGGAGAAGCCATCCCCTGCATCTACGGACTTCCTAAGATCCACAAGGAAGGAACACCCCTCCGACCCATAGTCAGCAGCATCAATTCGGTAACATACAACATTGCCAAACACCTCTCTACCATACTAGCACCTCTAGTTGGACACTCTGAACACCACATCCATAATTCGGAAGAATTTGTTTCCAAAGCAAAGATCCTGAAACTGGATACAGATGAAACTATGGTCTCCTTTGATGTGTCCTCCCTTTTCACCAGCATCCCCACCACTCATGCTCTATCCGCTGTCAGGAAGAGACTAGAAGAGGACAGCACCCTGGAAAGGAGAAGCCATCTCAACCCAAACCAGATCTGCCATCTTCTGGACCTGTGTCTTAACACCACTTATTTCACATACAGAGGTGACTTTTACAGACAAAAACACGGCTGTGCCATGGGTTCTCCTGTGTCACCCATTGTGGCCAATTTATACATGGAAGAAGTGGAGAAGAAAGCACTCAACACATTCCAGGGAACGGTGCCCACCCACTGGTTTAGGTATGTGGATGACACCTGGGTCAAAATCAAGGCCCAGGAAGTACAGGCCTTCACGGACCATATAAACACTATAGATGCCAACATTAGCTTCACCAGAGAAGACACCAAGGACAACAGACTGGCATTCCTAGACTGTGAAGTCCTCATTGGGACCGGTGGCAAGCTAGAAATAGGGATCTACAGGAAACCCACACACACAGATCAATATCTGATGTTTGACTCCCACCATCCACTGCAGCACAAACTAGGAGTCATCAGGACATTGTCACACAGAGCAGAAACCATCCCCACCTCCATGGATTCCAAAAAGAATGAAAATCAGCACCTGAGAACAGCCCTGAAGGCCTGTGGATATCCAAATTGGGCCTTCACCAAATCTAAATCTACCAGACCTAAAACAGCGACAGATAGGGCTGAGACTCAGAGTAAACGAAAGAACCTGGTCATTCCCTACATGGCTGGCGTGTCTGAAAAGATAAAACGGATATTTGGCAAACACCACATACCTGTATATTTCAAACCCACCAACACACTGAGACAGAGGCTTGTACACCCCAAAGATCAAACTCCAAAACATAAGAAAAGCAATGTAGTTTATGCAATCCAGTGCAGTGAGGAGTGCTCTGAACTCTACATTGGAGAAACCAAACAACCTATGTACAGGAGGATGGCACAACACAGGAGAAATAACACCACAGGACCAGAGTCAGCAGTTTATCTTCATCTAAAAGAAAAAGGACACTCATTTGAGGACATTAATGTTCACATTTTAGACAGAGAAGATAGGTGGTTTGAGAGAGGGGTCAAGGAATCCATTTATGCCAACTTGGAAAATCCTTCCTTGAATAGAGGTGGGGGCCTCAGGCACAAACTCTCCCCCATCTTCCTCCCCGTGTTGTCTTCTGTGCCTAGGAAGATTAAGACCATTTCAGAAGCTCAACAGCAGCATGGTGTTTTTAACGACCCTCCATTAGATGATAAAAGGACTTAAAAATTACATCTCAATATAACCATGATCTAGCCCCAGGTGTAAGGTCACACAGCTACCTAGGAACATATTTAGGATTCCCTTACCAACTTTGCTCAGACTGAAGAAGCCCCTTGGATAAGGAGCGAAACGTTTCCATTAAGAAAATAGAAATCCAGTTGACATGATTCAAGCTACAGAAAATTCCACCTGGATGACTGAGAACCTTCATAGACATACGGTAAAATTATATAAATTAAAAACCACTCATATGGCTAGCTTCACTATGATGCTAGATGAGGTCAATCTTTGTTTGCTGATAAACTTCTGGTTAGTTTGTGTTCTTTCTGTACTTTTTAAAAAGGTCTGTATGTTAATAATGTTTTGTCTTTTTTAATTCCTGCTTTGTTATTTTATCACAAAGTTATATGAGTCCTGATGTTGCTTCTGGTAAAGAGATGAGTGACAGTTTTGAAGGAACAAGTGGAGGTGGGAAACAAGAAGGAAAACCTTCAAAGAAACATAAAAAACCAACAGGCAAAATTGGCCTTGAAGCAAAGGATAAAGGACATAGAGAGACAAACGGACTTAGAGAAGGCCCCTAATTTCTTATCATCAGAGTATAATAAATATATTGTTAATTCTGCTAACTACCTTACTCAACTTGAAATCCCTAGCCATCGGAAAGCCTTTGCCTTAGCTCGTAGCCACGCACTCCCTTCCGCAGTCTTGGATGGTAGATATAAAAAAATCCCAAAAGCTGCAAGGTGGTGCTGTTGTAATAATGGAGAGATAGAAAATACAGTCCACGTGCTCCTCCGTTGTCCTTTTTATAAAGAGCTTAGGAGTAAATTAATATTACCTTTGACCAAGAAATATCCTAGGAGGCAAGATACATAGAGTATATGCAAATGTTACTTATAGATGAAGATCCAACTGTTAAGGCGCAAGTAGCCAAATTCTGTGCAGCTGCTATAAAGATACGCCAGACTATGATAGGAAAAATGTAGTAATGTACTCCTTGTAATGATTTTAATAATTTTAAAAGGTTTATATATATATATCACACCATATTTTATATATGATATTTTATTTTATAAGCATTTACATCTGATAGAATATTAGTTATGACTAATATTAAGAGCATATTTAAATTTGATTAAGGGGCTCATCCACATTGTGGTCTGAATGTATTTTAATTTTTAATTGGAACAATGTAATTTAACTTATAATTTTAAAACTATTTTAAATCAGATGGTGCATATTGTAAGGTTCAATGAGTATACCTTGTAGAATCTTGTACTGGTCAGTGACCGTAATAAACCAGAATGAGAATGAGGTCTGTATGTTAATAATGTTTTGTCTTTTTTAATTCCTGCTTTGTTATTTTATCACAAAGTTATATGAGTCCTGATGTTGCTTCTGGTAAAGAGATGAGTGACAGTTTTGAAGGAACAAGTGGAGGTGGGAAACAAGAAGGAAAACCTTCAAAGAAACATAAAAAATCAACACGTACTCGTTCACGTCAGGAAAAATCCAATAGGCCCAAGCTTACCATTTTAAATGTAAGGCTATTTTCTTTGCTCAGTATTTACCTATATATTTGATTGTATTGGATATAATGATTGGTTCTTTTTATAGGTATGCAATACAGGGGATAAGATGGTGGAATGCCAACTAGAAACACACAATCACAAGATGGTCACTTTTAAGTTTGATTTAGATGGTGATGCTCCAGAGGAAATTGCTACTTACATGGTAAGATCTTTTCTTGGTTTAGGAATATTGGGATAATATTGACATTTTAGTTTCATAAATTGTACTATTTGTATATCTACAGAAAATATTTCCAATCTCTTGGAAATTAGCTGTTGAAGTAAAACTAATTTCTGTTTAATGTTCCCATTAGTCTATGCACAGGGGAATTAGGTTAGAGTGTTTGTTACTTTAACAAACAATAAATGAACCACTACTTCCTTTTCATCTTTGTTATTTGGAACAATTGCCATACAATTGTAGTCTTAAAATTTACTGGTAACTATGTGTTGTCTCCATTAATTGGCTCCAGTAAGACCTAAACAATTGGAAAGTTCCTTAACGCCCCTCACCTTCATGGATCAAGAATGTTCTGTGAAATGCTTCCTATACACTGAAGCAGTTAATTTACTATTTAATTAAGCTAAGCACAAAATTTGTTTTATGAATGAAAAAAATTGCACTATGGGTTTTTTTGTAAAAAAAATGGATAAGTAATCAGGTAACAGGGCTATAGAACAAACAGAAAAACTACAGGTTTGAAAAATACTTTTTGTGCATTTATATAGGTCGAAAATGAATTTATATTACCAACTGAGAAAGAGATATTTATTGAGCAACTGAAGGAAATTATTGACAAGGCAGAAGATATGCTTAGTGAAGATACAGAAGGGGAACGAAGTTCTGATCAAGGTGTGAGCCCTCAGCAAGATACTTACAAGCTGGAAATTAATGAGGTATTTCAAAAAACAGTAAATGAATATAATTGTTAACATTTCAGCTAGTAAATGTTTCAAACAGTAAACATTTCAAACAGTAAATGTTTAACAACTTACTTAACCTCCTCCAGAAGTTATGGATTACAACTTCTATCATCCACAGTGAAATAAACCATGTCTGTTTGGTATGAATTGGAATGATGGGACTTGTAGTCCAAGACATTACTTTTATTAGCTAGTATGCAAAGAAGCATTTAATTATTTTTATGTGAAAATACGGTTTTTTGCAGATAAATTTGAGCAAAGATTCCAAATGGAAATACTTTGATATGATTTGTTAATGCTCTTCTTTCATTTTAAATAGGAGAATCGGCAATCCCAGGCAAGAATGCCTATCTACCAACAGAATGGTAAACTTTTTCCTTTGAATATGCATGTGTATCACCCAACACTGTAAGGCAGTGTTTCTCAACCTCAACAACTTTAAGATGTGTGGACTGCAACTCCCAGAATTCTCCCAGACAGGAATTAAAGTTCACACATCTTAAAGTTGCTCAGGTTGAGAAACACTGCTTGTAAGGCAATACTTAATTATAATAAATGACATGTTTTAAGATTGTGTTAGAATCAGCCAACCAATAGTCATTGCACTGAACAAACTCATTTTCTGTGGCACTTTATTCCTTCATATATGCTTTTTCATTGTTGTATGCATGTGATGACAATTGCTGTGATGAGAGTTTGGCAGAAAATAAAATGTGAAACTTAACTTGGATAAGCCTATGAAAGCTTTATATTTGTCTCTCAGATTGGACTTCAAGTGTTAATCTCTTGGACTGAACTTCAGTCATTAATCTTCATCCTTTTCATTAACAATACAAGGACATTATTTTTAAATGTGGTACTCATGTATTATATTAAGTTATACAGTAAGTGTTAGCATAACTGCAGTAGCAGACTTTTTGCTCATTGTTGGTACAAAAGTGTGTGTTCATTTTAAACTTTCCTGTTTTTAGTTCTGCATACTGGGAAACGTTGGTTTATCGTTTGTCCTGTTGTGGAAAATGCAGCTGCTGAAGTGCCAGAATTCTCTTCTCATCCTCCTCAAAGTGCAAAGCAGTCGGAAGCCCCAGGTATCTCTGAGGTTTTGATCTTCAAAAACAGTTTTCAAGCTATTTTAAGAAAAGGGGAGAAAAAGGATAAAATATGCACAAAATTTATTTTCATTTATTGATGTATGCAGGCATGCTTCACTTTTCTACTCAAGTGAATGCTCAGATAGCTAACAGCGATTAAGTCCCTTGCATGGGAGATGGGCGGGGAATAAATTTGAAAAAAATAAATAAATATGCAATATACAAAAAATTAAACATTACAGTCAGAGTTAAAATTAATCAACAATTAAAAGCCTCATGAAAATTACATTACAGAAAGAATAAGGATGAAATTAACTCCTGGTACAGTTGCAGATGAAGGCCCTCTCCTACTTGCCTTGGAAAGGGGAGACCTCTTCCGAAGACCTCTTCTTCAGAAAACTCCTGAATAATTCATAATGGGAGAGACAGTCTTTCAGATTATCAGATCCTAAAATGTTTAGGATTTTAGAGATTAACGCTATCGCATAAATTATGTCCAACGTGAAATTTGGAACTAGTGCAAGAATAATGTGATCCCAACCGCAACCTATCTGCCACATTTCATACCTTTTCCAGTGTTTCAAGGGCAGCTTCACGTAAAGTATGCTGCAAGGGTGAAAACAGGATGTAACCAAAGTGTGAATCTGTCTCAGAAAGAATTGCAGCTGGTGCACAAGCTGCAATCACACAAACACACTTTTGGCTACAGCTGCCACATATGAGTCATATTCTCAAAATGAGGACATACTCTTTCGGGATGAATACAACTCCACACAAAAATAAGTTGAATGCAGTCCTCGAGCATAGGAGTTCTTAAACTCTGGGTTGACAAAATGCACGTGCACACAAAAGTTAACTGCTATCAGACATTGCTCCCACTCTACCTAAACAAGTCAACATCTGGCTTGTCCAAGCAACCCTACAGCAAGTTCTGACAGAGTTCCATTTAAAAAGTATCATTTTACTTTTTTAAATTTTTTATCTTGCCATTATTGTTTATTTCCACTGAAGAGTTTTTATTTTGCAAGATTCTATCATTTTTCATATATTCATTAAAACGTAATTATTATAAGTAAATGGAATAGTTACTTTTATGTCTTGCCAACAGTTTGGTGCCATGGCTTTGAGTCATGCTAAAGTGCCAGCAGTTGTACCTACAATTACCTTTGCACTATCAGTGCAAATATCAAATCAGGATAAACTATGATATTCAAAAAAGATATTCAACACTTGTGTTTGTTGCTAAGTATTCACATAAAAGAAGATCTTCAGTGATTAGTTGGTGCTGATATGGAACAAATACAAGCAAAACAGCAAGTCAGCCACATCTATAGATTTGTCTATTTGCAAGGCAGAAGTACAATTTTGCAAATGAGATACTAATTCAGTCTTCCTGTTTGCACTAAATCTTTGACTGGATGAGTTACTGTATCATTGGAAAATGGCACTGCCATGATTTCTTTGACTGAAAGCATTGAGCAGCGTGAACTGTACAAGGTTTTATTAGCCTCTCTGCATTTGTGTGTGCTTCTCCAGCCAATGCAATAACTTGCCCTGTAAGATGTGGTTTTTTTCATTTCTGGTCTGAAAAGCTGTAACAAACAATTTTTGGCTCATCATGTTTACATTTAAAATAATTAATTCCTTTTTCTTTATACTGTGAATCATTGCTCTCATAATGATGCTAGAACTTAACTGGCACCATAATTCTATCTAAAAAAAAGTTGCATAAGACACAATAAGGTAAATATTTATAAAGCCGAGATAAAGATAGCTTTTGTCATATTTTCATTTCTTATTTACAGTTTTGCCCAGTGTCTTTAGATTAGATTCTTCCCTTCCATGAGCCCAAGAACTCTCTGATATGTCAGCTTCATCTTTTCCACCATCTTTAGACATAGAGGGTCCAGCTGTGGGTTGAGAAAGCGAGTCTTCTAATTTCCTTTTTTAAGCCAACAGTCTATCCTTAAATATAAGAAAAATATATTGTAAATAAAGTTTCATTTATTTTAGAATAAATTTTACTAAATTCTAAAAGAATAATAGTTTTAGATAAAATTTAAAAATTCAGAAACATCAATAAATATATATATATATATATATATATATATATATATATATATATATATAACGGTATTGCAAAATAAGCCAACAAATATACTTATTTCTTGTGTTTCCATGTAGAAACAAGAAAAACTTCGAGATTTCAAAATAATAATTTATTGGACAATAATGAGGTTACAGAGATTATGGCAGGTATAAGAGAGCCTGTTTGGTGTAGTGTTAAGATGCTGGCCAAAAACCAGGAGATTGTGAGTTCTAGTCCTGCTTTAGGCACAAAGCCAGCTGGGTGACCCTGGGCCAGTCATTTTCTCTCAGCCCATTTCACCTCACAGGAATGTTGTTGTGGGGAAAATAGGAGGCAAGAGTATTAGGTATGTTCATTCCCTTGAGTTGACCAAATATATATATTGAAAAAGGGTGGGATAAATAATAATAATAATAATAATAATATAACCAAAGTTAGCTAGTACAAGCACAGAAGTATTGAAGACAAACTGAGTTAATCTCTGAAAATGCACATTTTTATACCCTAAACCTACTACTTCAGAAAATTCTAGAAAATACAAGAATACACAAGCACACATTCCATTAGCTGTCAGAGCGATGATGTCATCACATGTCATGTAGCTTCTGGGAAAGTCCACTGTATACTCATGAGAGAATGAGAGTGAAAAAGGCAAATAACATCTTAGTATTATTATGAAAATAGTTTTGATCTCGTGGACCCCCTCAAAGGGTGTCAAGGATTCCCAGCAGTCTGTGGACTACACTTTGAGAACTGCTATTCTAGAGGAAAACATTTGTTTCAATTATTTATTACCTATGAAGATTGGAATAGTTGGGGGGAGGCACCTTGCTACAAAGAGTACACCTTTATGGACATTCTGTCTTGAACCATTTTTGTTTTATACTTGCAGATGTAATAGAAGCTCTTGCCATATAAATGAATTTTAAAGTTTCATGTAATACACTGAATGCCTTGTTATTCATCTTAAACTTCCAGTTGGTTAAAATGGGACAGTGCATCATTATTGTTAATAACCAATAAAGTGCAGTATAGTTGTATTAGAAAAATCACTAGGATGAGCTGTCATGCTCAGTGAGAATAGCCTTTTTTAAATGTTATATTACAATTAAGTGTGTATAATTGTTTGATTTAAAATATTATTTAGATTTTACAAAGTCATTTTCTGAATTCAGAATCTTTTTTTGCTTTTGTTGTTTATAGGTCTGGAGCTGTTAGATGATCAGCAACAGAGCTCTGCGGTGACAGAAAAACAAACAAACATAGCTTATCAACATCTTTCTAATCAACTTAGCTCCTATGAATGTCCCAGGGGAACTCCTCCTCCTCCTCCTTTGACACAAGTTTCTGTTCCATCTGCATTAACCCTTTCACAGGTCCATCCAGAAACATTCACTGCAACTCCTCCAACATTAGCTTCATCCACACTAGAACAAGCTGCTGAAAGTACAGGTCAGCTAGAATGCCCTTTGCTACAACCAGTCTTAGCTAGTCAGTCTGACACTCCTGCCCACACTACAGCTTCATTTGAAGAACATTTTGAGGCCAAGGTCCCTCTAAATACCTCACAGCAGACACTACAAAAGAAAGATGAAAAAAATGGTTTTCCCAATATAGAACATGAACACAGCACAGCCGGTCTGCCAAAACCTTTCCAGCCTGTTCCCGCGCAGACAGCAGAAAGTTCTTCTTTCCCTGTCAAATCTGATGCTGCTGTTTTGGAACTTCAATCGTCAACCCAAATCCCCAGTTTGTCAGACAACACTCAGCTTGGCCAGATACCACATTCTTTTGTAGATCATATACTTCCCCTGCCTGCTGTCTCTGAACCTCTGATTTCAGCAACATCTCAACTTTCAAGTCCTCCTCACATACCAACATCTGTATCCCAACTGCGCATGCCAGCCCAGTCCCAGCCTGTCACATCCACTGGCTCTGCCATGACTGCACCTCAGCCGCCTTGTATGGTAGAATCAGATGGTGAAGGGCCACCAAGAGTTGATTTCACTGACAACACAATAAAAAGTCTGGATGAGAAACTTCGCAACCTGCTCTATCAAGAGTATATTCCAACATCATCTGCTTCAGCAGCAACACCAGACCAAGTGGATGGTGAATTTAATTTGGCAACTTTGCCTGCCCTTGTGCTAGATTTGAAAATTCCTGGAGTTGGCATGGATGCTCACATGGCTGAAGATCAACCTTCTCCAATTCTGGCAAGTCAACCTATTCACTCAGAAGTCACGCAGATGCCTGTTAAACCTGCTGTGGTTCTAATGGACCTTTTCATAATTGGTCCTTTCGATGCCTTTTGGGGCAAAGTTATAATAGTTAGCTATCAAATTTAGTAATATTCTTTGTATTTAGGTACTGAGATATTTAAAAAACAAAGAATTCTTCCATTTTTTAAAAAATGTAAATCTTGCTTCCCATGCCTCTAAAAATGTCTACATAAAAATATATATATATCAGATGTCCCTTATTAAAATTCATCACATTCATAATAATATGCTGTTTACGTTGGCACTTCTTTGAATCTCAGTGTTACTAAATCAATTTTAATATCGTAAACTAAAAGATGATTAATGGCACCATTGCAAAAAAGTAAATAAGGGTGAATCTGGATTCACAGCGTTATTTATTTTATTGAGCTAAGTTGAAAATATCCAACATGGCAGAATTTCCTTTTTCACTTAAAGTTGATCTTTCCTCATTTTGTCTTTTACTAATGCTTTACTAGATCTAATGTGGATGGAAGTCAGTTATACTATGTCTCATTTAGTAGCCAAATACAATATGTGGTTTTAACACTGGATTCCAAAACACATTTGATAAAGATGCCCTTCACAAGTCAAAAGCTATAAACTCACTAGAGTTTATACCGGTTGAAATGAAAGAAAATAACTGTCCTTCTCTCCCAATATTATAATTCCAAACATCAATTCACTCATCTCTATTGTATTGACAGAAAGTCTAAGTAAGACATTTCATTAGTGTCCAAGAGAAACTATGGGCATTGTAAAGAAAGCCATCTCCAATTAATTTATTTTAGCTACATTAGTCACAGAATCTCTTAATTCAGTGAATGGATGTATGTGAAAATTCATGAATATTTGGAAAGAGTCTACTCAGAGTTCTGGGTCTTCAGGCAATAAAGAGAGTCTATACTTTGGAATGCTCAAGGAACCAGAAGATCTCCCCGTGGTTTGATTACTTATTGAAGATAATACTGGCTCACAGTATTTGTCCAGTAAAGAAACATGCCTTAGAAATCCTTTTCAGATTTTTTGGACCTCAGAAAAACAGCAATAAATTCTTAATAAAGGAAGTGCTTAAGAATGGAAACTATTCAATCCAATCCTTGCAATCCTGTACTAGGGATGCACACACGTGCAGGCACATACACATACATACACATACTTTGTAGGATCTTTCCAAGTATATATCTTTTTCTAATTGAAAAAGGGATACCTTTTTCTAATTGTTCTTAAGTTCATATGCTGGAATTCCTGGCATAATTTTAGACTGCCTTCAGGTTCATATTAATATTCAGAATGATTTCCAATATTCTAGTGGTGTAACTTTTTACAGGACATTATGTTTGCAGTAACGTGTGTATCTAGGTATCTTATATGGTTATGTGGTTCATCTGATGATATCAGTCTTAGTGATTATATGCTTTTCTTTCTGGCCCATAGAGACATAGGTTTCTAGTTAATTTTTTAAAAAGATCATCTACAGCTTCTTTCCTAGTAGGTGGTACTTCTAAATAAACATACACATAAGCATCACTAAGGGCATTCAAGAAAGAAAGAAGAAGATTTCACACATCTTCAGGTATTTGGCTAGATGCTTAGAAATCATTATTATCAACCTGAGATGTCTGACTTGGGCCCCAAATATAGTCTACATCTCCTACAAACATAAAAATTTTTTCCTCTCAAATATATACTGGAGTTATGTCAAAGATGAAGTCATTCTGTTGATTAATCCTAGGGGCCAAAGTAGATTATGCATAAAAATGTGTGTGTGTGCTCGTGTGTGTATATATAATTTTTTATTATGTTTGTAATTATTCTTGTATACTGCCAAGAGCTATGTGGTTGTGGCACTTTAGAAATCAAATAAATGAAATCCTTCCTGATTTTCTTGATTTTAATGTACATGGTGGTACAATATGAACTAGGAACACCTTGTGGGGGGAGATGGGCGGTGATATAAGTTAGAAATAATAAATAAATAAATAAATAGGAACACCACATGTGAAAGAAGTCCACCCCCAGAATAAGGAGAGAAGGGGGGATTGGTTCCCCTTCTTTTGCATAGTGTTCCTCTTCCAGAAGACTACTCTGTAGTGCTGTGAACTTAAGAGTAATAAAAACAGGAAGTGGGATAGCACAATAACAGATTTTACGTATCATTTAGGTTGAGAAAACATTCATAATCCAAAATGGATTCTGTCAGAAAATTGTTTGTATCCAATAGTATTTAAAATATTAATATACTAGACTGTATAAAGCCTCCAAAAATGAAATGCAAATCAGTGATATAAGAGTGATTTGCTTTTATATAAAATATAAAAATAATCTTAGAGATTTATATACTTCTATATAGATTAAAATCCTTGAAAGATTAATTTAAACTATCATGCTTTTGCTTAAAGGTGGAAAAATCTGAAGTTACTTGCACCAGGCTCCAGCATTCAGAAATATATCAACTATCGACAAGCAAAGCAGGTAGTAAAGCATAACTTTAATGTACATTTTTCTTTCTAAATATCTTTTTGATCAACTAACATGTGGTAGGTTATTAAATATTATTAAGAAAGCTAGGAATTAGTTCACGACAGTTAGCAATGCAGAATATAGTAATTTCAAAATAAAATTTAATGTATAATTCTCATGTAAATGTATATATGGAAATTTATGATGATTATATATAAAATATGTTAAATATGAACTATATATAAGTAATATTCCTACTTCTAGTGGGGAAGCCAACCCATATAAATTATATGCATATAGTTTTGAACAACATGATCTGTATTTTACATATTGTATATATACATCATTCAAGTAATTTTGTCCAGGAAAATCCAACGGGCAAATTAGGAAGGCATGATTTTGTTTCCTATCATATACATGGAAAGCAGGGGGACATTTTTTTTCTGAACTGATTGTAAGTGGAAAAATCTGAAATGTCACCATTTTTAATTATGAAGATCATGTATCATTTTTTATGTGATGCATCTTTGAACATTTTACTGAATAATGATTGTATGTAGGTGAATATCCACCTGTTTTCCTTTAATTAGACATGTTGCATAGAATGCCCATCTCATTGAATGTATAACATGTACATCATGGTGATATGAAGCCTTGCATCTGCCACCATTAATTTATATGTGTTTTTTGTTTCCAATATATTAAACAGGTCAAGCTGCAAATGTTAGTTCACCTACTACTACCCTACCATCAGGATTCACTCAGGTACTGTGATCTTATTCCTGTATTGCTTTTTTTCTACATCTTATCCCATTCCTCAGACAATTTCAGCTAATGAAGGCTACTGTTAATTTCTATAAAAATAATGTTTCAAGGCAGTTAACATATTAACCAACTAAACCTTTCTTTTATCTGTTATTTCAGGTTGTTTCTTCTTCATCACTTATAGCAGACCAGAAGGACATTGCTAAGAGGAATGAAAAGGAAAATGATAATGTATTACTTGAAGAGAAAAATAAATCTCAAAAAAATGATTCTATAGACTCCAATTTTAATGTCAAAGAAGCTGAAAGACCAGCAAAAACTATAGGCAGATTTTCAGTGATCAGCACCCAGGATGAGTTAACTTTACCATCTGTGCATTCCTTAAGGTATTCTGCACCCCCAGATGTTTATCTGGACAATCAGCCTTCTAGCCCTGATACAAAGACATATCTGCGTCGTATGCAGACAGCTTCCTCTTTCGATGTCCTTTATGGAAAGGATTCCAGTGATTCTGGAGATGAATCTCTTCGAGGAAAACAAGATGCATCTCCACTGTCACCTCAGAGCTGTAGAATGGGAAATGAGTACATTAAAAAGACTTCATCTATTCTGCAAAAGTCTGTAAAATCAGGTTCACAGGGCCTTAATTCACCAAATGGTCATGGATCAAAAATCCCAACTATCAACATAACTTCTTTCCATTCTCAGTCGTCATACGTGAGTAGTGACAATGACTCAGAGCTTGAAGATGCAGACATGAAAAAAGAATTGCAGAACCTGAGAGAAAAGTATGTTTTCGTTTTATCCAAACAGAGGGTCTTTTGTGCATATGTGTTTGAGCAGCTTATCCAAATACTCTCTGATCTCCTTTGTCATTTGTTCCTTTCTTTTGAAAACATTCATCTCAAGTTGTTTTATGCATTCCATGTATAAATATTCTTTCTATGTTTTTATTCTCACTGTGCTGATAAAAGCAACATTCTGTAGTAAAGAAAAATTCGACATCATATATTCCAAAACAAAAGTGGCTTTATTCACCAAGAGGCATTTTAATTGCCTTCAGAACTGTAAAATAAATGGTATTCACATTAAGCAAGGACATCATATACTTAGGAATCTTTTTTCAATCATTTACAGCTTGGAAGAAACAAATAAAAGATAGTACTACTTGAGCCGAAAATACTTTCAGCAATATAATTTGGTTTGCTAGTTGCAGTGGCAATAATTTTGTCCCAGATGCAGTAAAATTATTTAGGACAAAGGGGCGTGGTGGCTCAGCGGGTAAGATGCCAGGCTTGTCGATCGGAAGATCGCAAGTTCGGAGGTTTGAATCCCTAGCCCTGCATGACGGAGTGAGCTCCCACACTAGCTCCAGCTCTTGCCAACCTAGCAATTCGAAAGCATGCAAATGCAAGTAGATGAATAGGTACCACTTCAGTGGGTAGGTAACAGCGTTCCGCGCGTGTCATGCAGCCACATGACCATGGAAGCGTCTTTGGACAATGCTGGCTCTTCGGCTAACAAACGGAGATGAGCACCGGCCCCTAGAGTTGGACACGACTGCACAAATGTGCGGGGGGAACCTTTACCTTAAACTAGTCTCAGTGAAAGAGTCTCTGGCCTGGTTAATTCCTAGACTGTTTATTCCTGGAAGAAAGGCATGGTCTTGGATTTAAGTTATTGTGGCTTCTCTGCCCAACTCTAGATGATGCTGGGGCTTGAGAGAGCCACTTACAGACAGAATAGTGACCTTGATTTACAGAGAGAAAGGAGTAAAGCTCCATATTATTGCAATGGCAGCCTCTGTGTTGGGCTTTTACTTTGTCCAGTTACTTTTCCAACACCCTCTCCATCCCATATCATCTGTTCTGTTGCACTGCCTTATGCATCACCAATGGTATTCTGAAGAAATAACACCTTTGTTAATTAAACTTGTGGATTGGCCTGAAGAGATTAATGCTTTCTTATTGCAAGCAGATTTGTTCATAAACAATTTATGGACATATGTTACATAAATATCTTTATGTGATTGCCATTAGACTCTGGGTTTTACATTGGAAATATCTGCAGACTGCTGTACATGTTGTTCTTTGTTGTTTATTCGTTCAGTCGCTTCCGACTCTTCATGACTTCATGGACCAGCCCACACCAGAGCCTCCTGTCGGCCGTCACCATCCCCAGCTCCCCCACGGTTGAGTCCGTCACCTCCAGAATATCATCCATCCATCTTGCCCTTGGTCGGCCCCTCTTCCTTTTGCCTTCCACTTTCCCTAGCATCAGCTTCTTCTCCAGGGTATCCTGTCTTCTCATTATGTGGCCAAAGTACTTCAGTTTTGCCTTTAATATCATTCCCTCAAGTCTGGATTTATTAATTTCTTGATTTTCTTTTCTTTTTTCTCTTTACTATGTTAATCTCCTCTTTTGTTTTTTAATTGATTATGTATCAATAAGTTGGTGTGACCTCTTAGTGACGGCATAGATAGAACTTCTTCAGGATGTTCTGTCATCAACCTGGCCCCTCAAATCTTCTAAAAGTGCACCCATTATTGCTGCAGTTGAATCCATCCACCTTGCTGTTGGTTGTTCCCTTCTTCTCTTTCCTTCCATCTTTCCCAGCATTATTGACTTCTCAAGAGAGCTGGGTCTTTGCATAATGTGTCCAAAATAGGATGATTTGAGCCTGGCCCCTTGTGCCTTGAATGAGAACTCTGTATTGATTTTTCCTCTGATCCATTTGTTTGGGTTTTTTGGCTATCCATGATATTCTTGGGAGTCTTCTTCAATACCAAAGTTGAAAAGTGTTAATACTCTTTCTGTCCTGCTTCTTCAAAGTCCAACTTTTGTTTCCATGGAGTGTCGCAGGGAAAATTATTGCCTGCATCATTCTGAATTTTGTTGGTACAGGCACATCATGACATCCAAGTCATGATTCCAGGGCCTTCATTGATACCCTACCAACTACCGGTCTATGGCATATTTCTTGATTGCTGGTTCCTTTACTGTTAACTGTTGTAGAAGCTATCTTCAGTGTCAATTCTTAGGTTGGTTGCTGGACCTGTTGTCATTAGTCTGGACTTACTTATATTTAATTTTAGTCCTATTTTGTCACTGTGCTCTTTGACTTTCATTACTGGAATTTCAGTTCATTTGCATTTTCAGCTATCAGAGTACTGTCATCAGCATAGCACAGCTTTTGTTTTTACTCAGCTGTACTGTATTTGGTATTTTAGGTTTTGCCTATAAATTATTATTATTATTTATTGTTTGCCTTTAATGGCAAAGTCTCCTTTGAGTTGAGCTGGAATGCTGATGACTCATCTGGCCATGTAGTTTTCTTAGCCGCAATACAGAGGTGGTTTCCTATTGCTTTCTTTGGGGATGTTAGTGTACAAGCCTGGGACTTCACAGTCTAGCTTACAGCCTCCAAATTACCCTGGGATTTCTCATCCAAGTACTACCCAAGCCTACCCTATTTAGCTTCTGAACCCAATCAAAGTGCTGCCACTTGATGAGAGAACATCCACTACTAATGCTTGCAACAAAGTTATCAGTGTTCTCAGGGCCAAATGCAAAGGTCTCTGCTCTCTTGGTTGTTGTTTCAGTTTTTCATGTTTGAATCTCTTTTTTTCTGAGTTTCCATATTCCTTATTCATTGACAATATCATTGTTCACCTATTGCATTTGAATGATCTAGGCATTTTCTTGTAACTATTGTATTTTGTCCTATCCCATTGCTATCTTTTCCTTTATATATTTACAGTAAGATAGGTTATTCTTGTTCCCTTACAAAAAACCTCTGGTTATTGTTTGGATTATTTTTCATCTGGAGTAGTGGGGCTTTCTTTTCTTGAATCTTTTGCTGTTTCATGCTGGTCCTTTCACTATATTTATCCATTGGCTTTCAAAACAATTCACTGTTCTCATTGTTTTGATCATGCAACCTTCTCTATATATGCTGGCTTCTTCATTGCTCTTGAATGATGCACAAGCTTGCATAAATGTGCCTTCTTTTTTGTCATAGAGGTGGTTTTCATATTTCGACCACAATCCATGGTGATGATCACTAATCTTTATTTTGGAATTTATCTCATACAATATAATTGAAAAAAAATGGTAACGATGTGATAAAAATAGGTATTCTAAGATATGTACTTAGAAATATAGATGTTTTAATTTAAAAGTTACTTTCCTTCAGTGTTTTTATGTTCATTCTTCAGACACATGAAAGAAATTGCTGAGTTGCAGTCTCAACAGAAAAGAGAAATAGAAGCTTTGTACATTCGTCTGGGAAAACCTTTGCCACCAAATGTTGGGTTCCTTCATTCTGCCCCACCAAGTGGCCGTCGAAGAAGAACAAGCAAAAACAAGTTAAAAACTGGGAAATTGCTAAACCCTGTTGTCCAGCAGCTCAAAACATCTAGTACAAGTATGTTGAGCAGATATGAAAGTGATATTGTTTTCCTTTTAACATACAGACATTAAACAGTGAAAATTTCAAATTGTAGATAATTGTCTTAGGGTTGTTGTTTTTTTGCAGTTGTATTGTTCAATCAAAGAAAAAAGGGGGAAAGATCTATAGAATGGAATGCCTTTATTTGCCTTTAGCTTTTGGGGAAAGGGGAATAAATTAGGTTGAACCACTAAACACAGCTTAGCAAAACCATATTAAACTGTTTCAGTAAGCTCCTTTCATTTTTATTTTCTCTGATTATGTCTAGTTTATTTACATTGTCCAAAATGCTCTTAGAAACAAGGATGGTTCTTGAGTTTGGTGCATCACTCTGCAGTATGAAAGCTTTCTATTTAATTCTTTAAACATTAAAATAATCAAAATAAATAAAATCAGGTGGAGCATGGACTTGGTGGAGACCAACATTAGTATCCATGAACATCACATTGGAGACTCAGACACTACACTGTGGATAAAAATTGTAAAACTATGGCCATTGTTGGGTTTTATATATTGAGAATTTACAAGAATGACCGACTCTCTGCAGCTGCTTTTCTGAGCATGTACCAACAATGGATTTTGGTCAATTAAAAATTCTTCAGAATATTTTAAGTTTTCTCCGGTAATAGTTTCAGATCCTTTTATTCCTTTCAGATTAATGATTTTTGCATACGTCCTGTTTAGGCAATATATCAGACTATAAAGACCCTTTGGCTAAGGGAAGCACTAGAGCTCAAACTGATTCTACCGAAGCAACAGGACTGACCGTGTCCACATCAGCCATACTTGAAAGATCAGTTCAGACTCAGCAACCTTGCTCTGTCAAGGTTTCCTTATCCTCTGACATTTGCTCTGGAGTAGCTTCTGAAGGAGGTGATGCCCATGGAAATTCTGGCCAAGGTGATTTTATATCTTTAGAGTCATCATTCTATGCTTAAAACAGTGATTTTTTCCACAGGGAAACGAAATACTGTATGTGTTAAACTGGGAAAAGGAAGTTTTAGGCTTTCTTTTTACTTTATTTACTGATTAGATTTCTAAACCACCTTTCCTCCAGGACCTCAAGGTGGTATACATAGCACTCCATGCTCCAATTTTTCCTCACAACAACAACCCTGTGAGGTAGATTTAGCTAGAGAGAATGTCCAGCCCAAACTCATCCAAAGAAACATGCGCTCAACATAATTGATTCAAAGCCTGTAGAAATGATGCTAATTGTGATACCAATAGAAAAGTTACTGATATAAATAATTTGAATAGCAATTTCACTGATCATGCAAAGGGTAGATGTCTAACTTGCTAGTGTCCATTTTGAAACTGAGCAATTAGAGAAAAATCAGTACAGTGTAAATAAAGAATGCAGTTTCTATTAATGTTACAGATTGAAGAACCAGTAGATCACTTTTAAAAAATCAGTAACATGGTCCCTTGTAGACGGAAATCATTTACAAACAGGGAATCTGATTCCTTTTTACCTTGCTTCATATTCTTAGGTCCTCTTAGGTACCCATCCTTTCCTGCAGATGCAGAATTGTTTGGATTAAACCATATTATTGGTCTGTAAAAATGTAATTTGGGAATAGTTACTCTTCAATCACATTGCATGAATTTCGACTTCATTAGAAGGTCTGTTACTTTCCAAAGGCAATTTCACAGAGTCGTAGCACTGTATGGCATAGCTTCATCAGGGTATGGTAGCAGTAGCTGTTGCAAAGCGTAAGGATGATTATAAAAGATCGCCTGTGGTTTTGCATGTTCTGCCCAACTAATCCTATAAAGTATCTATTTTCTTCTGCTGTTGTTTTCATACCCTTTTGCTTATAGCCAATGAACTTACTCCTCTGGGGCAAGGTTAAAATGGAGGTGTGGATGATTAACTAACAAAGCTGATATGACTGATGGTGACATCTAATCGCAGCTATTTGTACTTTATAAGTGTCTTTGTTTTCTTCCCTTTATATTCATTTGCAGGCTGGACGGTTTTCCACCAAACGTCTGAGAGCGTGACCTATAAATCTAGTAGCAAACCTCGTACCAGATTCCTCAGTGGACCTGTGTCTTTGTCCATCTGTTTGTATTTGTTCTTTTGTATTTTATCACAGCCCATCTTTCTTTTGTCATCCTTTTCAAAACTCATTTTCATCAATTTATCTAATATGCTTGGCAGGAAGCCCCTTCTTGTAGACAATCTCTTTTTTTCCCCCTTTTTTAAAGTAATCATCTTAATTTAATTTATTTTGTTTCATATGGAAAGCTTTTGAACACTGCTTTTGGCTCATGCCTGGGTATCAAAAGCATGTGTGGAAGATCTCATCATTTATTCTATAGTCTTATGGTAAATTCTATCTTGGACATATCTTTATGTGATTTTACGTTTAAGTAATTTTTAATTTGCAATGTGACAGTTATAAATGTCTGCTGTCCTGATTCCGGTGATACCAAAACGAAACCCAGTCTTCTGGAGCCGAATGGTCTCTTTCACACATGCTTCGACTATGAAGACATGCATGTAGCAAGCTGATACAATTCTAGAAGGTCACTGAAGGGTAGAACGTCTGCACAAGGGCTGTACTCAAACAATATACAGTACTGTTTATATCCACTTTGTTGTTGTTATTGTTGTTGTTATTATTATGTTATTTCTCCTATCCCTTGCATGTAGAAATGCTGAGAAATGCTCCTGCTAGCTCTTTAGTACCATCTTTTCTAGGCAGTATTTTTCCCCACATTGTATACTTTGGGTTACTTTAAATGAATTTTCTTAAATGTGACTGTATGGGTACTACAAAGTACAAAATGGCTTTTATTAGACATTCATCTAGCTGGAGCACTTTACTCAGTTGATTTTTATTATGACCTTACGTGACCTCAGAGATGAAGTCAACAAGCAGTTCATCAAAGCAAAGAATAAATTAAAATTTCTAATGCCACTCTCAGAATAGTCTATTGATATCATGTCCAGATGCAACTAAAATTAGACTGTTCTTGATTGTATGATTATACTAATTGGCTAGTCAACTAGTTTTCACAAATATTTATTTTCAAATTTGTTTTTGTAAAACAAACACTTATTATAAGGCAAAATTTTGCTGTAAACCGCCCAGAGTCCCTCCTCGCGGGGGGGGGGGGGGGGAGACGGGCAGTGATAGAAATTTAATAATAAATGAATTAATAAATAATAAAATAGTTTGGGATATTTTGGTACAATAAGGCTGTATTGTACTAATGGGAAAATCTAGGCCTTAGTTACAAGTAAGGTAAAAATATATATAAATATATATATTTAGTTAACATTCAGCAAATTCAGTATTCATTTTCATCAAACTTTTATCATCGGAACTATACATCTTTATCATTATTACAGAGGTACAAATCAAAGGCACCAAACTACTTAAAATTCATCCTTCTTGCTTTCCATTTTTAATAAAATAATGTGAACATAATTAAACTTATAATGAAAGGGCTTTTAAGTATTCATATACATATTAGTATATGAAAACAATAATATTAAAATTCAGCTATAATTTCAAAATAGAAAGATCTAATATTCTTGGATTATTTGCCATATAAAACTTGTTTGGTAGTTATGTATGGTAGTCCAGGCATGATATGTATGCAGAAGATCCAAGTTCAGTGTCTGGCATCTGCAAGAAGAACTGGAAAAATTCTTCCCTAGATCCTGGGACAATCAGTGCTAATTGCTATCAACAGTTGTGGGCGGTTGCTCACCATCTATCATACTGGTTGGAAGGGATCAATGATCTGACTCAGTACAAGGCTCTTTCCAGTATACCTTTGTTCAGAATAATAGATGCAGTGGTTTTTGACAGCTGAGCTCTACACAGCAGTTGTTCATTTTATGGTACTGGTACCAGTGTTATTAATTGGATTGGGTCTGTGGACCAATATGTTCAAAGATAGCAGAGAAACTGTTTTATTCTTATAATTATTCATCTTGTAAGTATTCATATGAGCCTTCCAGTTCTTAATAAGTATCTCACAGATTATAGGAAAATACTCAGAGGTTGACTATTACCCCTAAGCTGTGAAATTATTAATTGCTTTATGTGGTACAAAATGAGTCATTGAGTTTTATTGGGATGGAACACCAATCGACATCTGATGAACCAGCAAAATCATGACAGTATTCTCCTTACTCTTTCTGGACACATGTAAAGGGAATATAACCCATTAGGTTACTTTATAAAGTTGAAACCAAACTTACATATAATACATTGAAATTTTATAAAATCTGAAAAAATATTTCTAGAAAAAAATACTTAAGTTCATAGTAGTTTGAATAAAAACTGCTCTCTCTTTTTTAAAAAAAATAGCATTTAAATATGAACACAATGCCTTGGGAATATTCATCTTAATTATAAACTTGAAACCTAATGACATGGGCATCTTGACCATATGCTCTGTTAAAATGAATTTGTGGCATAATACTCACTTTAAAGACTGGACTTTATACATAGGTACAAAGGTAACAGATCATGCAGGAAGTTTCTTATTTAGTCAATAAGATTGTTAAGGATTTATTGTCTTGTAAATAAGTAAAAATACATTTGCATATAGTTACCACAAGGAAATGCTCAGAAGAGACCGCTGAAAAATTAATACTTGTAGGAAAATATATTAAATTTATGCAAAGTTTAAGTGGTCTCATCACTCACTTTGACTCCTCTTTATGAGGGTCCCAGTTAAAATCAAAGAGTTCAGTGATATTTACCAGAAAGTAAGAATGTTATCCCTGCAGCATTGTGAAAGGGAAATAACAGCTGGTCCAGGCTATATCCTGCATATTTTTTATTAAAAAAATCTGTTCAATCTTGTCCGATTCTCGGAGACTTCCTGGACAAATCCCTGCAGTTTTCTTGGCAAGGTTTTTTTGGAAGTGATTTGCCCTTGCCTGCTTCCTAGGGCTGAGAGACTGGGACTGGCCCAAGGTCACCCAGCTGGCTTTGTGCCTAAGGCGGGACCAGAACTCACAGTCTCCCGGTTTCTAGCCCAGTGCCTTAACCACTACACCAAACTGGCATGCATATGAAGAGATCGTTACCTTGTCGTGGTGCTGCAGCTTGAGCACCTCAATGACACCATGAGCTAAACCATGAAGGGACACCCAAGACGGGAAGGCCACGGCAGAGAGTCAGGCTAAATATGATCCCTGGGGAAGGTAATGGCAACCCACCCCAGTATTCTTGCCGTGAAAACTAAATGGATCATTACAACCAGAGATATGTCGGTCTACGGCCGACAGAAAGCTCTGGCGTGGGCTGGTCCATGAAGTCACGAAGAGTCGGAAGCGAGTGAACGAATAAACAACAACAACATATATGTATATAAAATCACAACTGATGGAGAGGAGTCATCATATGTCCATTATGGAAATACTATTCACGCTGTTCTTTCTTTACCATATTTTGATTCCCATATGAAGCATAATACCTGAAGTAAAAAAAAATTTTTTTTGGAGCTAGGCCCATTTAATGTTTTATATCAGCAGACATCAGTTAATCTGATTTTATTGTTCTGGCACTAAAATAAGTATCTTGTTGCTGTGCACTAGCATTATGGAGTCTGCTGTTCCTATGTGATTGAGGATTAACAATATGATAGATGAATGTAGAAAGTGTAGCAAGAGCCAGCAGCATCCACAGTAAAAGGTGATGACACCAAAATGACAAAACAACTATGGTGATATCATAATATAAATACTACTGATATGCACTTGCATCCTGACGTCTGATGCAAGTACGTAAGTCATGGTGATTATGTCATGATGAGGGTCTCTCCCTTGGTTAAAATTAAAAGTAAAATTCAGCACAAGGCCTAGTGAGGTGAAGCATATAGATCTGTCTTTCTTTTTGAAAGATTGCCATGTGTAACACTCAGGCTAATCAACACCACTGTAGTATTACAAAGGCAAATTAGATGTTTTTAGATAAATAAAACAGAAAAAGAAAATTTAAACCAGCTACAGCAAGATTAATTAATAACCTTCCAATGTGAGCAATGAGAGGCAATTCTTACGAATTGACAAGGAGAATAAATAGATCTCCTTTTTTTATCTTCTTAGCATGTTGTGACAATGCATTGGATTCAACTGAACACTCTTAACTAAGCAGTAGGGTTTTTCTACCCAACTCATCAAAAAACAAAGATTGATATGAAATGCCATCTCTATACAGTAGAGCTGTAAGAGTCCATATGCATTTTGATGATAAGATGAAGGTTAAGTGATTCAGTGTCTTGCATTTCAATATATACTTTCAATTTGATGGGCCTTAGTTCTGCAGAACTCTGAATCTAAAACCTGAAATAGAGTTCTTGCTGCCAGCCATTTCATATTTTTATCATTAACTGAGAGAAGTCAGATGGATACCATTTACTGTGCATACAGAATAGGGACAGATTTAGAAGCAACACTGATTAGAAATATTATATGTAATGAAACAGCGTAGGAGCCAATTTAAAACATGTTTATTTTCATACAGTAGCAGTAAATTTCTATAGGCTTTGAGCTGCCCCATTATTTCTTCTGAACTGCTGACTTTCTGTCTGTTCCTTCTTGCATAATGGTTATTTTTTATTGTTTAAAAATACAGAAGACTGTCCATCAGACTTTTATTTCCCCCTTTTTAGTCTTACCTAACTCTATATGTCTTGTATCATTTTACCTTGTAGGGTCCACCCTGAAACGACTATGTCTAGGCAAAGATCACAGTAGTAGTAACTATCCCTCTCTCTTTTATTTTTGGCTTTTTGGTATTTATTTTTGAGCATGGGCTGCTTTGTTTAAATATAATCTAGTGGTTTATTTAACAGCAGACTGCATTGATGATGGCATTTAAACTATGCTGCTTATGAATTAAACATAGCTTTGCATGCTGGTGCTGTTTTTGGGTGCATGCCTTTTGCAAGATCATCATAATTTCAGTATGTACATGTGTACTTTTAATAAGATAAAGCTGAGTCATATGCTTGCTAATTAACTCAGCTTCTTTATAATGCTGTTTTGCGGCTGGCTGACTAATACAGTTTAATAGTTCCTCACATCTATTGAAATTCTTGAAGTACTGAACAGTGGCTGAGGTTTAAATTGGGGGGCACTTTTCACTATTTTTCAAAGAGCATAAGAATTCACATTGGTTCAATGCACGACAGGTTTTAAAGAAAGGTGTAAGTTTTTATGTAAGAAAAAAATTACTAATAGTGTTGGTCATGGTACATGCAAATTCATAACATAGAAATAATAATTTAGTATGTTAGTTCATTGTATGTAATGCCATTTCAATACAACTTTGAACTTTTCTGCTTCAAATTTTGGTCATTTCAAAATTAGTATTCATGCTTTTGAGAAAATTGAAAAAAATTATTTCAGACTCATCAGTCAATTAATACTGCATTATTTCACTTTGCTACTTAATTGGTTTTAATGCCTCTACTGCAACATATTTTGAGTAATGATTTCAACAATAGTTGTCCCAGTTTCAGGATGTATAAAGTTTAAATATTTTGATAATTAGATTGAATATATTTAGTTGGCATGTTTGTAGTCCTTCAGATTATGGCCACTTGTGTCATTCATTACTACAATCTTGAAAGTGGATTTTTTTTTTTAAGGAAGAAAAAGATCAGCAAAATCTTTAAACTGCATTTCAGTTCAGAACAGAATAAAGAGAAAATTGGGAATTCTGCAGAAATATAAAAATTTGAATGGCTGCAAAGATACTTTGTTCTGATCCAGTTAGGACTTAAGAAAAAAACAGGATTCTGTGAGGAAAGAAGATATAATTTATCCTGGCTGAACTAATAGTCTGGACAAATAAGTAAAACTAAAATCCCTCTGAACATATATTCTGGGGGGAGATGGGCGGTGGCAAAATTTGAAAAATAAATAAATAAAATAAATATTTAGACATGTATTTATGCTACTGGAGGGCCATTTTTGAAGCAAAAAAATGTTCTTCAGAAGAAGCAGCCAGATGATAAAACTTACAGTAATTTCAGAAATACTGTGAAACGGAGTGACCATAATTAAAAGAAAATTGATATGTTGTTATATATGCACATAATTGATTCTGATCTTTCTGTGATGTCTTAGGATCTTCAACAAACAGTCTTGTAGCATATCCAGATCCTCTACCACAAACAACAGTACAGGTTCAGGTACAAGCCAACAACAGTAACAACAAGAAAGGAACCTTCACAGATGATCTCCACAGATTGGTGGATCAGTGGACAAGCAAAACTGTAGGAGCTGTTCAAGCAAAGCCATCCTTAAACCAACTTAAACAGAATCAAAAACGGCAAGACATGGAGCCAAAGGGTAACCCCATGCAGACACAGAATGAGCCCTGTGGAGTAAGTGGCACTCCTTGAAGAGCATTACGTTTTACTTTGGGTCTGAAAGCCATTGCAAAACTGATGTTTGGCGGAGGACATAAGCTTAAAAAAGCATATTCCATATAAAATCCATTTCAGTTCATTGACTACTAAAAATAACTTAAGAATTTTTGTCGACTTGGACTTGAGCTTGACAATATATGGTTCAGTATATATAACTTTTTGCGAATTGAAAATTGTGGAAATAGTTTATACACAGCATTCACTGGTAATCAAATATTGCTTGTTTTAAATAATTTTAAACAACATTGATGAAGTTTATTTTATGTATTTTTCCCAAAAAGTATCATTAATCCCATAGTTGGTGTATTGGCAGCAGTTAGTGGGTTTTGCAAGTGACTGTGCCAATAGTCCATCTTCAGAATGGAGCAGTGACAACTGTCAGTATGATCCTACATAAATCTACTCAAAAGTAAGTCCCCTTTAGTTCAGTGGCTTGAATTTTTACTTTGAAGAATGAATACTTATCAAGTCTGTCTGAATACAGTGGGGACTTTTTAGTAAAATGCTTTAGATTTCATTGTAAATGATCACTTTCGATTTTATACATAATTGCATAAAATTTCATATAAAGGAATATATTTAAATATACCAGAGTGGCTTAAAGTAAAAGATGGGTATAATGTATTCACTTCACCATACTTCCATTATCCGTTTTCAGTGCTTTAGCTTATCATCTTCAACCACATGTGTTTCCGAATGCATGTAAAATGTACATATATGCAAAACTAGAGCCATAATATTATGGCTTGAACCAATTATCTTCCCCCTTCCCTTCTTTCCACCATACAGAATTCAAACACAGTTATTTCAAGCAAGGCTATTCCAGTTCTTTTTGAAGTTTGGCGGTATTTCAAATAAAATATAAATTAGATCCATCCTCTGTAGTATATAAGAATGGGGCAACCCCACTTCATTGACAGCACTGAATACATGTGGGTTTACCAGGTCATAAATAATGTGCCAGAGCCACTGAATCGGAGAAGTGGACTTATTTATTTATTTATATTTATTTATACAGAAATTTGTGTATCACCTGTTCCATAGAGGAGATGCATGAGAGAAGAATCTTAATATATTTGGAAAGGAGGAGAAACATCTAATGACTGTTGTTTATGAAGTATCAAATGGTTTGCTTAAGCTAGTAAAGGTAAAGGTTCCCCCCGCACATTTGTGCAGTCGTGTCCGACTCTAGGGGCTGGTGCTCATCTCCGTTTGTTAGCTGAAGAGCAGGGTTGTCCGAAGACGCTTCCACGGTCATGTGGCCGCATGACGCGCGCGGAATGCTGTTACCTACCCACCGAAGTGGTGCCTATTAATCTACTTGCATTTGCATGCTTTCGAATTGCTAGGTTGGCAAGAGCTGGAGCTAGTGCGGGAGCTCACTCCGCATGCAGGGCTAGGGATTCGAACCTCCGAACTTCCGATCGACAAGCCTGGCGTCTTACCCACTGAGCCACCACGCCCCTTAGAATTTACTCTTTAGTCTTCTTTTGGACTCCCTTGGCAGATTACTTTTGCTTTTTTAAAAAAAAAATTTTTTGGCTTCCACAGAATCTGAAAAGCAGTAAATACAAAGTTATAATAACTTAACAGAAAAGCATTGGAAGGACAGGAATGTATTTGCATTTGTTCATGAGGAGCTAGCTGCCCTTCATTAAAATAATTAAATAGTGATAGAAAACAACTACCCTTAAAATCTCTAAATTTGGAGCTAGTTCACTTTCATTATTTTTAATTTGAAGTTTCATTTCCATAATAGTGATTTCACAGGCTTGTTATATTTCACATTAAAAAATATAGATTGTACTATTGAGAGAAAGTGAAAAAAGGATGGAGATTAGTATGGGGGTCTGCCTTAACTACAAGAAAAGTTCCCAGAAACTCATATATTTTCAAGCTGGCTAATTGCAAATGGTTATCAGCACATGGTTGATGCCTTTTTTAAACACTACACAGCTTCCACTTCTGGAAAAAAAAAGTGCATGTGATGAAATTATTGTTTTGTTACAGCTCTGAAGCACCAATACATATGCATCTGGGAGATTAGTCAGTGCAAAAACACTATAATAACACAAAGGTTCTTAGAGTTGTGAAACCCACTGATTGAGAGTTCTCTTTATGATTGTTTCTATTCCCTTGTCAGTCAGCTAATTAAATGGAAGAAGTAGGCTTGTACTTCCCAACGTCTAAGGCCACCGGAGGGTAACACTTCAACTGACCATAGGTTGCAATTGAACTGGCCCCTCAGATTTACTCACTTGATACAGGCAGGATTTTGATAAAGAAGTGCTAAGCATTTGCAAAGAATGTCTACATATTCTAGTGAGATCTAAGAGAAAGAAAAGGCCGAAAAGTACTGTACCAGAAGAAGACGTAATTTTTATTACCAGATTTTGTACATTCTTACAATATATATGTATACATAATTGCTGTGCAGGCAAATCTAATCATGAAAGTTGAATGCATGCTGTTTCAGTGCAAATGTACTATTCTTTTCTTTACCATACACTATAAATACTACATGTGTTATTTTTATTCAACAAATGGCTCTATTCCTTTTAGCATCATCCTTTTCTCTAAGAAAAAAACACTTTGTATATTTTACTTGAAAAAGCTGGTGACTCTTGGATCAGTTTCATAAAATCTTACAAGAATTCTTTTGTCCTGTTTTATTTGATATCCAAAACAGAATAGGCAGTATAGCCCACACCTTTTTCCCCCACTGTGGCTAAACAGAACTTACTTCTCTTTGCTTCTATTGCACCAGGAATGCCTACAATAAAGGATATCATTTCTCAACCTGGCTGAAAAACATGAAAAGCCAGCAGAGACGTGTTCTTTTGTTTTCAGCATCAGTCATGCACAAAGGGGGCCACCATAGCTCACAGTTATTTGGATCTAATGGAATATGTGTAGAATATCACTCACAGTGGTGACAGCTCATGAGTTCATCATATGGGGACCTTTCACTAATGTTACTTAACTGATTAGTTACAACTTTTGAAAAAAAAATGTAAGAACTACGTGGTAGTTCAGCGGTTTTGAGCCGCTGAAGACAATTTCAGTGATTAGTGGGTAAATGTAAACAAACTATAACTAGCTATATAACACACACACACACACAAGCTTGGGTGTAGCTAGTTGGGTAAGATATAAGAATTCCTGTGTGGCTGAAGGATGGAGAAAAAGAATAAATGCAAAGTAAAATTCAGGCTTGTGGTAGTTCAGTGGTTTATATCTACAGGTAGTCCTCACTTACCAACCACAATTAGGGCCAGCAACTCCATTGTTAAGTGACACGGTCATAAAGTGAAAAGTCATGTGACCATGCCCGACTTACGATGTCAGTTCTGGCTGTGGTTGTTAAGCAAATCACCACAGGTTATTAAGTGCAACATCACGTTACTGCAACTTATGACTTCCTGCTGGCTTCCCCATTGACTTTGCTTGTTGGAAGCTGGCTATGAAGGTCGCAAATGCCGATCATGTGATCGTGGGATGCTGCGACCGTTGTTAATGAGCGCCAGTTTCCAAGCACCCAAATCACAATCATGTGACCATGGGGATGCTGCAACGGCAACAATTTTGAGGACCAGTCTTGTTCAGCACCGTCTTAACTTTGAACGGTCACTGAACAAATAGTTAGTAAGCGAGGACTACCTGTATTGCCTTAGGAGTAGCATGTCAGGGTTCAAAGTTGAATCATGCCATTAATTGTGTAGTGTAAGTGTAAGTAGTGGAGTCATTACATAGCATAATGTTTGAGTAGCATTTGGAATTTTGAAGGGGAGCATAGGGTTGAGAATGGACAACTGAACAAAATAAAACACTCAAGCATTTCAAGATTCACTATTAATTTTTTATTTATGAATGATAAAAGGCCACATTCTTCACACATAACAACTTGTAGTCTCAGTTACAGATCAAGATCCCATTCACAAAAAAGATACTTGCATCAATCATGAGCATTGGAACATTGTGATATGGACATGTACACATTGGCCATGTGAAAAAATAGTTTATGAGACAAATTCATAGATCAGTGATAGATACATTAGATAGATACATATTTGAATGCAGAAGTCCCATATTCAAGACCTTTGCAGGCCTCTGGCTCTGACCACTGACAGTGGCTACTGGATGTAAGCCAGAAAAAGTTAAGAATGTTTATGGTCAATTGATTTCTACAAAATCTGAACACACTTGATGGTACAATCCTAGTTATATTCACTCAGACATAAATTGTTTGAAAAAAGAAAGGACATTCATAGGGAGATTCCAGCATTTTTATAGCATTGTCTTGCTGTAGCTGAAAGAAGAATTGTGGTTAATCTAAAACCTGGATACCAAGCGCCTAAAGATATAAAAATTAAAACTCAGGACATTATAAAGGCTTTAATTCATTAATTTTTATTTTTTATATCTGGCCGCCTAGCTCAAGGAGCCAACAATAAAAAGTAAAACAAAAATAGTGCAAATGTTGGAAATGCAGTTAAAAATACTATTAAAGGTAGCTCAAATTGATCAAAGAAGGACTGGAAGGGATCTTGGAGAGCATTTCTTCCAACCTTCTCCCAGGGCAAGAATCTACTACTTCGGCATCCCTAAGAGCTAGCCATCCAGCCTCTGTTTGCACACCTGCCCCGAAGGAGAATTTAGCACCTTCCAAGGCAGTCTGTTCCACTGTTGAAGAGTTCTTGCCATTAAAATATTTTTCCTGATGTTCAACCAAAATCTACTTCCTTATCATTTAAAATCTTTGCTCTTGTCCTGACTTTTGGGAAAAAAAACTCAGCAATTCTGCCCCATCTCCATGACAGCTCCCCAGCTGTAGTTCTTTGGGATGATAAATGTGAAATCCAGATTGCTTTCCATCTTTTCAGGTGGCTCTATCCTATTCTTCTAGCCTTCGGACACTCTTCCTTTGCAGTCCAGTTAAGCACCTTGACCTTTCCTTCTCTACTTGTGCCTTTTTAACTCACTTGCTTTTTTTTCATCTCGTCTCTTCCCTTTCCTCAGGCTTCTGTCACTGAGGCCTCCTTCCTACTTTCCTAGGCCTTCAAGAGCTTTTGCTCATTTTCTCTTTATTTCTCTTGTTTTTAATCCTAGAGCATCTGATTGGCTAATATCTTTCAAAATACTGTTTAGCCGCAATATATTTTTACTCTGAAATATATTATCTTTCTAGAGTGTTTTTTCTCTCTCTTTCCATCTCTGATGAAGCCCCTTGTGCTTGCTAATTCCATTATTGTGGCCTAACCAGACATTAACCATAGACATTCTACAGTGGTACTTCATGTGGCTTGCTCATTTATTCAGCTGTCTTACCAACTACAACAAAGAACTGGAACTGTTGGCGGAATTTAATTGGCATCAATCTGCAGTTAGAAGCCACATGTGAGAATGGGGAAACAGTAATTTCCCTTCCTCCTATGATGCAATGTGCTCTGGAGGTGGAGGATCTATCAAAACAGCATGGGTAGTGGCCCATGTTGCAGATGAGGAAGAATAGCTGAAAATAAAACACAAATTCCTGTTCCATAGATAGCAGACTCCAATGAAAACCAACCTACAGTATATTGTGTGATATAAGAAGAAAAGTGATTGGATGTTTTAGTGGGTGATGTCATAAAGACCTTGAAGCCAACCAATCTCTCCTAGTTTCTTCCTAGCATCTGGAGAATTTTTTTTCTGGTGTCATAAATCAGTTATATTTTTCCTTAGCTCTGAATTTTCCTGGAATAATTCTTTGCAAATGGATCAACAAACAAAGCAGTTCTGAAAGTAATCAGATGGTGTTTCATATAATGTTCATATAAGTTAACTGCACATCAACACAAAGAGCCACTCCAGAGCTATCAATGAGATCTACAGACAGAACACAGTGGTTCAAGAATGTATCTGTTTAGTGCCCAGGCATGTGATGGATGGTCACAGTCACATTCTACTCCACAATCACAAAAGTATTGATACATGTGGTCCTTGCTTAACGACCACTTGTTCAGTGACCATTCATACGACGGTCACAGCATCCTGCAGTCATGTGACTGCCATTTGCAACCTTCTTTGCTGGCTTCCTACAAGCAAAGTCAATGGGGAAACTGGCAGGAGATTGCAAATGGCAACCACGTGACATCATGCTTAACGACGTCATGGGATTTGCTTAACAATAGCAACCAGAAGTGCTGGAATTTCCATCGCTAAGCAGTGTGGTCATGTGACATGCTGTACAACTGCATTGCTTAGCGATGGAAATTCCAGTCCCAATTACTGTCATTAAGTGAGGACTACCTGTATAAACATAAGTTCTTTTGAAATGATTTTTTATAGATTGAGGCTAATTAACTGAGACTAGAATCTTCTAGGGTGTTAGGCTAATGTAAGCAGTTGAAGTTTATATATTTAGTGGGCAGCAAGGTTGGGGGAAGACTAATATAAACAATTGTGGTGGCACAAAGGACAGTCCCATCTGCCTAAAGGAAGTATCATGAGCCAAATCCATCTGCCCTTAGGTAGCTTTTCCAAATAGGGTACAAGGCCATAATAGTAAATATAGTGAAATAGCAATTATTTTCAAAAGTATTTTCAAGAGTATGTTCACTTTTTGTGGCACATGGCTTTTTGTACTTTGCTGCAGACATAAGGATATGGTTTCCACACATGTTGTTACTCTGCAATCTGATGAATATTCCACAGATAAGAACTGTTGGCATTTCTCTTTGTTGAGGTATTGAGGGAGAGAAGCAGTTACATTATTCTGCAGGTCTAATTTACTTCCCCAACTTAACGTTAGAAAAATACATAATTCCTGTTCCAAAACCTCTATCTGGAGAATGGCGTATTCTCAAGGAAGCAGAAGTTGGCCATGGTGCTATAAATTATTTATCTTTGCTCTACTAGCAAGACTTGATATCTTGGGTTGGGAAAAACTACATTAGAACCGTTTTTTCTCAGCAGCAACAAAACAAAACCCATCCGTTTCTTGAGAAAATTCTCTTTATTCCCAGAATAAAAACATGCAGTATTTAGATTAGTATTTCCTATCACCAACCTTAAATGCAAATACTGGTACAATCTACACAGAGCTAGAGAGAGGGTTAGGAAGGCAAGTAAGATTTGGGGGAGGGGGGCTGCCATAGACCTTTCCAAGGGCCCACTTAGGTTGTAGGAGTTCTGGTGAGCATTCTGGGGGAAAGTCTTAACAGTATTCACAGGAGCTGAAGCAAAGGGAAGTTTGTTTTACACTGGAAGGTTGCAAATGAATCTAACCTACGCATCCCCTGACCTCATGCACAGGAATTTGAATTGTGCATCAGGCTGTGGGTCTGATCTAGGAATCAAGCAGGTTAAATGGCTGCTAATCTGAGAATAATTCTACAGAATACAATAGGACCTGTTGTTGTTCAGTCGTTTAGTCGTGTCCGACTCTTCGCGACCTCATGGACCATAGCACGCCAGGCCTTCCTGTCCTCCACTGTCTCTCGGAGTTTACTCAAATTCATGTTCTTTACATCAGTGATGCTATCTAACCATCTCATCCTCTGCCGTCCCCTTCTCCTTTTGCCTTCAGTCTTTCCCAGCATCAGGGTCTTTTCCAGTGAGTCCTCTCTTCGCATTAGGTGGCCAAAGTATTTGAGCTTCAGCTTCAGCATCTGTCCTTCCAATGAGCAGTCAGGGTTGATTTCCTTTAGGATTGACTGGTTTGACCTCCTTGCAGTCCAAGGGACTCTCAAGAGTCTTCTCCAGCACCACAGTTCGAAAGCATCAATTCTTTGGCACTCAGCCTTCCTTATGGTCCAACTCTCACAGCCATACATTACTACTGGAAAAACCATAGCTTTAACTATACGGACCTTTGTCAGCAAGGTGATGTCTCTGCTTTTTAATATGCTGTCTAGGTTTGCCATAGCTTTCCTCCCAAGGAGCAAGCGTCTTTTAATTTCATGGCTGCAGTCACCATCTATGGTGATCTTGGAGCCCAAGAAAATGAAATCTGTCACTGCTTCCATTTCTTCCCCTTCTATTTGCCAGGAAGTGATGGGACCAGATGCCATGATCTGGGTTTTTTTAATGTTGAGTTTCAAGCCAGCTTTTGCACTCTCCTCTTTCACCCTCATCAAGAGGCTCTTTAGTTCCTCTTCACTTTCTGCCATTAGGGTGGTATCGTCTGCATATCTGAGGTTGTTGATATTTCTCCCGGCAATCTTAACTCCGGCTTGTGATTCATCCAGCCCGGCATTTCTCATGATGTACTCTGCATATAAGTTAAATAAGCAGGGTGATAATATACAGCCTTGTCGTACTCCTTTCCCAATTTTGAACCAGTCGGTTGTTCCATGACTGGTTCTAACTGTTGCTTCTTGACCTGCATACAGGTTTCTCAGGAGACAGGTAAGGTGGTCTGGTACTCCCATCTCTTTAAGACTTTGCCACAGTTTGTTGTGATCCACACAATCAAAGGCTTTAGCGTAGTCAATGAAGCAGAAGTAGATGTTTTTCTGGAACTCTCTTGCTTTTTCCATGATCCAGCGAATGTTGGCAATCTGATCTCTAGTTCCTCTGCCTCTTCAAAACCCAGCTTGCACTTCTGGTAGTTCTCGGTTCACATGCTGCTGAAGCCTAGCTTGTAGGATTTTGAGCATAACCTTGCTAGCATGTGAAATGAGCGCAATTGTACGGTAGTTTGAACATTCTTTGGCATTGCCTTTCTTTGGAATTGGAACGTAAACTGACCTTTTCCAATCCTGTGGCCACTGTTGAGTTTTCCAAATTTGTTGGCATATTGAGTGCAGCACTTTAACAGCATCATCTTTTAGGATTTTAAATAGCTCAGATGGGATACTGTCTTCTCTGCTAGCTTTGTTGTTAGTAAAGCTTCCTAAGGCCCACTTGACTTCACTCTCTAGGATGTCCGGCTCAAGGTCAGTGACCACACCATCGTATTTATCAGGGATATTAAGATCTTTCTTGTATAGTTCTTCTGTGTATTCTTGCCACCTCTTCTTAATCTCTTCTGCTTCTGTTAGGTCCCTGCCTTTTTTGTCCTTTATCATGCCCATCTTTGCACAAAACGTTCCCTTGATATCTCCGATTTTCTTGAAGAGATCTCTAGTCTTCCCCATTCTATTGTTTTCCTCGATTTCTTTGCATTGTTCATTTAAGAAGGCCGCCTTATCTCTCCTTGCTATTCTCTGGAATTCTGCATTCAGTTGTTTATATCTTTCCCTTTCTCCCTTGCCTTTTGCTTCCCTTCTTTCCTCAGCTATTTGTAAAGCCTCATCAGTCAGCCACTTTGCTTTCTTGCATTTCTTTTTCTTTGGGATGGTTTTAGTTGCTGCCTCCTGTACAATGTTACGAACCTCCATCCATAGTTCTTCAGGCACTCTGTCTACCAGATCTAATCCTTTAAATCTATTCCTCACCTCCACTGTATATTCATAAGGGATATGATTTAGGTCATACCTGATTGGTCTAGTGGTTTTCTCTACGTTCTTCAATTTAAGCCTAAATTTTGCGATCAGAAGCTCATGATCTGAGCCACAGTCAGCTCCAGGTCTTGTTTTTGCTGATTGTATAGAGCTTCTCCATCTTTGGCTGCAAAGTATATAATCAATCTGATTTCGGTATTGACCATCTGGTGATGTCCATGTGTAGAGTTGTCTCTTGTGTTGTTGGAAAAGAGTGTTTGCTATGACCAGCATGTTCTCTTGACAAAACTCTATTAGCCTTTGCCCTGCTTCATTTTGTACTCCGAGGCCGAACTTGCCTGTTATTCCGGTTATTTTTTGACTTCCTACTTTAGCATTCCAGTTCCCTATGATGAAAAGGACATCTTTTTTTGGTGTTAGTTCTAGAAGGTGTTTTAGGTCTTCATAGAACCGGTCAACTTCAGCTTCTTCGGCATCAGTGGTTGGGGCATAGACTTGGATCACTGTGATGTTGAATGGTTTGTCTTGGATTCTAACTGAAAGCATTCTGTTGTTTTTGAGGTTGTACCCCAGTACTGCCTTTCCCACTCTTTTATTGACTATGAGAGCTACTCCATTTCTTCTAAGGGATTCTTGCCCACAGTAGTATATATAATGGTCTCCTGAATTAAATTCGCCCATTCCTGTCCATTTTAGTTTGCTGATTCCCAAGATGTCGATGTTCAATCTTGTCATCTCATGTTTGACCACATCCAGCTTACCTTGATTCATAGATCTTACATTCCAGGTTCCTATGCAATATTGTTCTTTACAGCATCGGACTTTCCTTCCACTTCCAGACACATCCACAACTGAGCGTCCTTTCGGGTTTGGCCCAGCCGCTTCACTCTTTCTGGAGCTACTCGGAATTGCCCTCCGCTCTTCCCCAGTAGCATTTTGGACACCTTCCGACCTGAGGGGCTCATCTTCCGGCGTCATATCTTTTAGCCTTATGATACTGTCCATGGGTTTTCTTGGCAAGGATACTGGAGTGGTTTGCCATTCCCTCCTCCAGTTTTGGACCACGTTTTGTCAGAACTCTCCGTCATGACCTGTTCTTCTTGACCTGACTTCATTGAGTTACGCAAGCCCCTTCGCCACGACAAGGCAGTGATCCATGAAGGGGACAATAGGACCTACGTCTAGAAAATATGCCAGGAATGAAGACACATTTACACCACCATTCCCTAAGGTGGTTCGCCCTTCTTCTGTGTACTCATGTACATTTTCTGTCTCAATAATGGTCAGTCCCTGAGTATAATTATCAATCTGACTTCACATTTTTAGACCCTGGGATTTCCCCCAAAGAAATGTTTTTCAGGAGTAGGTGTTGACTTCATGGAATCACTGTCAAAAGTTGTAAATTACTTATGAAATTAAAACCTGCTAACTAAATCCAGGGGGAACCAGGCAGCCCTTTGGTCTATATTTAACCTTATAGTTCTCAGAATGTCAGCTGCTCTCAGTGATCAGAAATTTCTTTCATCTAGTTTAGCCGTGCCTAGATATGAAACTGACTGCAAGAACTCTGTGTCTACTTGCAGATATGTATTCAAGTGGGTGGAAACACATCTGGGGGAGAGAGTTTAAAGATGTTGCAGAGTAACTTAAGAGACACAGGGAAAGGGTTAACTACATACTACAATTGGTTGCTTCGGAAACATATTGGTGTTTTGCAGATGGGCTAGTTTTCCAGATTTGGCCATCAGCTCTTTAAAATGTGTATAGCCAAAAAGGTCTCCAGCTGGTATCAGCTAGGTGCTGGAGAAATGGCAAGCGTTGTTGGTATTGCTTTAAGGAAAGTAGTGATTTGTCACCTTGATTTGGTGGGGGGTCTTGCCATGCTTAAAAATGCACTGGATTCAGCTAGAACTCCCTCGGTGTGTATAAGGTGAGAAGGGGTTGTATTACAGCCCCACAATCGGAAGTAGTTGTGCGTTTCAGCCACAGGAGGGAGCATGCCCAGCAAGTACCCTCCGAACAGAGGGTGAAAGAGATGGGTTGGTAATGGTAAATTCTACGGAACTGCTCTGTAAAAGAGGAAACAAGAATTACAGCTGCCCTTTCTTATGTTTGCTTTTATAGGTTAATGCAGCAAGAACAGGACTGGGGAAAACGTGTGTTGTTCCAGTGACTTGTCCACGGTCAGCTGCATTAACTTCTGGAGTTCCACCATCCCAGCCAGTGCCTATGCCAGGTACTCTCCTAACTGGCCCAGTCAAACCTTACGCGATGCCTCTTTGTCAGTATGGAGGAATTCTCCCTGCGACCCTCTTTGGAATGCCGTGGTCGGGTCCAACCACCCAGCCGGGGATGAGAGGAGGCCAGAGCATTGCACAGTTTCCAGCTCTTGGCCCCAGTAGCTTCCAGTTGTTTCCGGTGCCCCTGCAGAGGCCCTAATTTGGGAAGGACCTCAGCGGCTGACTTCCAAATGGCAACCACCCAGTGTTTAGCTCCTAGGCAGTCTGTTTCTCCCTGCTGGCCCCGCTCAGGCTCACTAGTGTGTAGGCCATGCCCCCATCAGGCAGGCCCTGGGGAACGCTTTCCCACCCATCTGCTCGCTCTTCTGGCAATCCTTCCGTCCCCTTCATTGCCGAAGATGGTCAGTTTTCTTCTCTGGTGTTTGAAACAGCCACGTTCAACACTAACGCACTTGAATGGATGGGTAGGAGTACTGTATCAGTCTTACAGGAGTATAGTGCCTTGAATTCAAGCTTTTCAGTTCAAGCTGGAAAGGTGTAAAATAATCATAACAATAACTGAAAGGTGTATTTTATTTACAATCTGCTTGGGGAAGGTTAATTTTTTTTTATTTGCAAAAATATAAAGATATGAATTTAATAGTGACCGTTTACATTTGAAACTCTTGACCAGTTTTATTTTATTTTCTCCTGTTAAATGCTTTTACTTTAACCAGCAGTTAAATGGAACGTTTGGTAGTTTAAATCTTTATGCCCTCCCTGACTGGGGGCTGCAGCCTCTTCCTTGAATGAAGCATAATGAAAGGGATCACTTTGTTTTTACCAAAAGAGCCTGAATGTAAGTTGTATCTCTTGTGTTTAAGGAAAAGCTTTGTTGCGTGGTCTTTCTGGAAAGGCTGTTGCAAGTGACAACCTCTCTTTTTCTTTCAAACAGCAAATTTGGCAGGCAGATGTCCTTCCCCCCCTGATATTCAACTGTAACATTTTTTGCCATCCCCTGAACAAACAATATGATTCAGTTAAATTACAAACTTTGCATGTTTCATGTGTGAAATACACTTAATCATAATTCTTGACAACAGGACAGCAGCCCAAAGTTATTGTAAGACCTTTGTAAGTACGGAAGTCTCCTTGCATGTATTCTGCCTGTCCTCCAAATGCTTAAAGTATTCTCAGTGAAACGGAATTGGCTTTTGACTTGTGCTTCCTTCCTTCCTTCCCACATTTGCTTTATGTTACTGTATGTAGAATTTGCATCCTCACCTGTCAGTCTAAAGGCACACAACAGCCCCTAAGATTTATTTGCAGATTGGCAAGTCTTGGTTCCCTTGATGGAAAAGGAGCAAAGAATTCCATCTACAGCTATAATGGCACACTTAAAAGAATTACAGTACTAGAACTGAAGGCACACTGCTTGCACTTTGCCACTCTCAATATGGCAGTGGTATTTTTAAACTGCCTGCTGAAGGGGTGGAGCTGTTTTGCGCTGCCCATCTGTTATTTGTATCTGTCTACTGTACTTTGAGCATTCAAGAACTGCCTGCGATATTTTGTTGGTACCATTGAATATGATGCCGTCAATTCTGTTAGAATTGAATTTTGTAGAACCTGACGCAGTCTTCTGCCTGGGGAGAATACATACTATAGTAAGAGATTTCTATTCTCTGTAACATGTATCTTTATGTTGTTTGAGACTTTATTTTAGATTCATGTCTGTATGCTTTATGAGCATAAACACCGAAAATGTCTCCTCACCATTTCCCCCCTTTGCTTGCACTGAAACCTCCCACTTGTCACTACTGCCTGTTGTACAGCCTGTCTCAGCCCCTTGTATATGATGGTCAGTGGTATAACCTCTCACTACCAAGAGGATGTATATATTCAAGAAAAGGAAAAAAATAAAACATTTTTGTGCTTGAAAAACTTGTGTTGCTAAAAGTTTCAGCTATTAAAGGGCAATTCCACAGTTCAAGTCCATTCCCCTATCATCATTACAGATACATTTTTAAAATAATACATGCAGTCAAATTATAGGTAAGATATCTACAATTGGAACTGAAATATTTCATGCAATAGTGATACCTTGGGCATCAAGATGAGTAGTATTTTAGAAGAGGGAATCAGCAGATAGGCTTCACATACAGACAATATTTTTGTTCATTAATTATAATCACACTTGATGTAATAGGACTTGATCATGATTGACTTGTTTTGTTACTAACTTCTGCCTCTAAGTGCAAGATATTCCAAGTTTAGACAGAAAATAGCTATGGAAAGATGTTTATTATTTGGCAAAAAACAGCAATAAAAAACATTAAAATATGATCCCTTATACTTTGATTATATATGTAGGACAAGAGAAAAAAGATGTGATGCGGGTTGAATCAAACAGAGGAGTTATGCTATTTAAGTATATCAAAAAGATCACTAGTCATAACACACCACACCTTTTGCATAAATTCAATTCAGTCAATATGATGTTTTAAATTGGTTGAGTATACCGTAAATAGAGGCAGAGGCCAACCTTAAACCTGAAGTCTTCTGTGTACCATGTAGGTTCTCTATTACTGAGTTAGGCCTCCATCCCTAAAAGTCCTAACCTCTCAGCAGTAAACGTTGGGGAAAAGCCTAATTTAGGGGTAGAACATTTGTGTGTGTGTTTATTTGCATTTTAGAGAACCCCCCCCATTATATGAGGCTCACATTAGAGTAAATTTTAAAATATATGAGATTTCACTTCACAAAATAAAATTTGACTACATGCAAACCTCTGAGTTTCCACCCATTTCTTTACTAGCTTAAGCAGAACTTTCAAATGGCAGATAGAACAGAGAGATCTTGCCACATTCCCAAAGGCAATGGGCTAGAGGAAGATTCCAAAGGGGGAGTGTTGCCATGACAGCGGGGAAGGGTACTGCCCAAGAATGCTTCTCTGGTCTCTCTCTGCATGATCTACTTCAGAGGATGTCCTTGGCAGATCTCACAGTTTTGCCACATCATACCGAAAGTCGAAAAATATAGTGCACATTTCAGTTAGTTCTTTCTGCAGTTGCACTTAAGAGCAGCAGGCAACTCTTTTGAAGTACATAAATGTACCACACTTGCAGTACATACTGCTATAATTTTATTTGGGGACAGAAAAGAAACTTAACTTTCCACTTGAGCAGGAATGGTTAAACATCCTCAGTGGTAGCAAGATACTAAAGTTAAAATAACACATATATACAGTATAGGAAACAATTATGGGGGGGAGGGGTGAATATTTATTTATTTATTTATCAAATCTTTATCAAAATATATCCATTTTCTAGTCCTCTTAGTAGAGTTATATACTCTACCTTACAATTGGATAGTAAGGAAATAGCATTACTTGGGCATGTGTGAACTGCAGAACTGCTTGACTGGATTGCAATCACTGCATCAAAAAGATCCAATTAGTATTAAGAGGCATCCAATTCAAGTTCAAGATGCTTTCATTGGCTTGTGAAAGAGATGCTGAAACGCTGCCTGAGAAAAGCCTTGCAAATGTAGCCAGCTTTCTGTTCTATTCCGCAAATAAGGAGCTGGCTTACAGGATGTATTGGTTACAGTAGTTTGAAATGCACTGAGAGCCTGTTTTTCCCAACTCAGCCTTGTTATGATTTGGCCTTTCACATAGACTTAGCATGTGGGTATAGTCAGCAAGTTAAAATCATGGCCAGGAGTAGGAAGGAAGCATTCTCATATTACCTGGAAAATAAAATAAGTCAGAGCTGCACAGATGAACTCGAAGCAATTAATCATTTTGCTAAAAACGGATTCTGAATTAGTTGTAACCTTTAAAGCATCATGAAGGGCACTGGGATCTAAGGCAGTAATACACAACATCAAAAACATGGGCTTCCTGCTTTGATATGAGGATTTGAGGAAAATCATGTCGGTAGTCTCATTAATCTTAAGCATCACAAAAGTGTTGATATTAAAGAAAGTTGCCAAAAAAAAAAAAATTCTTGCTTTGTGCACACCAGGAGTTTTATCAGCCATTTCTTTTCGTCAGATTCATCTCAGACTGAATTCATCTTCAGTGAGATGACTTGCACCCATTCTCTTTCCATCACCAATGAATGAAGGAGCTCCCAGACCACAAGTCCTGGTCCACCAAACAGCATATGTCACTCTTGAAATCCCAGCCTACAATCCTTTTGGATGTTGAAATAGAAAAGAAACTAGCAGAAAACCTGCAACCTATCACAAAAAGATCAGGAAGTTGCTGTTCGGCATGTTGAAAATTGAACCAGTCTATTCAGTTTCAATGACTCTGAATGAATGACAATGAAATGCTGCACAAAGGACTGGTAGATATGATTTAGGTCAGCTAAATGTCAGATTGATACAGAAGTATGTGCAATTATGTTATCACTTCACTTGGGATTAAAAATATGACTATTTATTTTCTATCCCGCATTTATCATTTTTATAAATAACTCAAGGTGGTGAACATACCTAATACTCCTTCCTCCTCCTGTTTTCCCCACAACCACCACCCTGTGAGGTGAGTTGGGCTGAGAGAGAGGGACTGGCCCAAGGTCATAAGTAGAAGTAACTGAACATTCCTAGATGTGTCCGTATGTATATCCATATCATGCTCTCACTTCCTCTTTCATTATACATCCAAATTTCTACTAAAGGTATGTAAGAATTTCTACTGCATTCCATTAACCCTTTCGAAGGTAGTTGCACTGATGTAGATGAGACAAATCCAAAGTATTCACAAGATACGATGGGCATAAAACAGGAATCTTGTTGCATGAGATCAGGAGTCTTTCTAGTCCAACATACATTTTTTAAAAGCAAGAAATAAGGCAAGAGTGTTTCCATTCTGTTCCCAGAATTTGGTATTCAGATATGCTGCCTCTAAATGTGAGGTTTCTACCCATCTGTAGTGAAAAGTGCCTTGAACAGTAAGCTAGCGTCATCTTAACTATCAAATACCTGCCAAATATTATCATCATTATCACCATTTGGGATTGGTAATGGAATTAATTTCTAAATTGTCCAGTTTGACTGCTACTTTCTAGAAATGTGTTCAACATATTCTTTGTTTGTATAGCCTTTATTTTTATTTTTTAAATTGTGACATGTTTTTCAGTTTGAAGGATCAACACTGAAACATTCTCTCTCTCTCTCACGTATGTCTGCAAATCGTTAATTTTTATACACATATGTAGGAAAACCAAAACTAATTTTATTGCATAGGTTGCAACAATTTACGTTATTTTTTCACAGGTCTAATAGGTTCCCAAAATACACGGTGGATAGAGTAACTTAAAAAGTAACTTGATCACTGAGAAAAACTGTAATATATTAAAAAAAATGCACGCACACACACCCACACAAATAAAAAATAATAATTTATTTTTACTGTTTTCACTTGATTTCTGATTAGTTGTTAGTGTACATTGCTACTTTGTTTTTGTTTTAAATATCCTTGCAGCCATGAATGGTGGAAGTAGCTTGGATTCTGAAGCTTCAGAAAAGATTGAATGTGCCATGCGCAAAACACTTCAGGTGTTAGAAGAGTTTGGAGCCTATGTACAGTATTATCTACCACTGAAAGTTACCGTTAAAAAATTGCATATGTTAATTTTTCAATGAAAAAAGCATTATATAAAGTTTGATGTTCTGTCTCTTTTGGCTATGGTTAAATCTTGAATTTATGGGAGTGGGGGCATGAATACTGCCCTGTAAAAATGACAATTTGCTCCATGCTCTACTTTTTAATAGGAAAAATATACATATATCTCCACGTATTTTTGAACATTGTGGGAATGTGCAAAAAGTAATGCTTTTCATAGTTTTCATGTAACATCTGAAATGTTTGCACCACCTTGTACCTAATGAAATGCATGGCCTCTCTCTGACGTTGATGCCCATTAATCTCACCACAGGGAACAATTGTGAGTTATATATTTTCTTCTTACCCAAAAAAGGGATGAAGAATCAAGAAGAATTATTAGCCCTGCTACTTAAGAAGCTATGACATGAACAGTCAACAATGGGAGGGCAGAGTTAAATATTGTAGGGACCAATTTAAATTCTAAATTTAAAACGTAGCAACTTGTGCAAACAATGGTTTAATCTGAGGCAGCTTTTTTTTTTTAGTAGCTGGTGATTTTGTTTGCCAGCCACTAGCATGGCTGCCAGAAGATGCTACTGTGGCCCAAGAAGGAAGTCTGCCTTAAGTACTTGTTATCACTAACCTCCAATATGTTGGATACATGATGGATGTGTAATGTTTGTAGCGGAAATATCATCCTACCTTTCAGGCCCTCTTCACAACACAGCTATAAAGTTTTTCCAGAAAGCCTAGGTTTGAATTTAAGAGCAGATCTAGTGGAATCCTGTAGGACTTTTCTGGCCTCTCATCTCCTTCAGGCTTCTATGCCCTTCAAGAGGCTCTCTGAGAATGAACAGATTCCCTAGAATGGCTGGGAATGGGATACGGGATGCTGAAGCAGGAGGGAGAAATGGGGAACTTGGATGAACCTGCCTTAGACCAGTGGCAATAGCCTCCACCAAAACAAGACATCTCCACATTCAACCCTTAGTGGGGCTTTAGGAAGGCTGTCTTAGGGAACGGCATGGATACCTACAGGTCAGATATGCTTGCAAATCTGATTTCTGGTCTACATCACTATGGCATTCATTTTTGGTAAAGTGTCGACAACTCTCTTTTCATTTAGATACCTGAGCATACAATTCTCTCTTGCATGTTTACTCAGGAGTCAGACTAATGGGGCTTATTCCCCAGGAAGTAAGCATGGAAGCCTGACAGTAATTTGTGCTTGTAACGTATTCAGTATGATCAAGCAATGGAGAAACAAGATAGTTTGCTTATGTGCTAATCCATGCTTCATTTGCGAGTGCATGATGTCAGCCTATTTTGACAAAAACATGGAGTGTCCTATGGTTGGGTCATTCATGCCATTCTGGGCAATTTGGTAACAATATAACCATGAAAAAGCAGGTAATTAGAACTGGTTGGCAAACATACTTTAAAAGCAGAATTTTTATACTAGCTTTCCTGAGAGAAAGACCCATGTGTATTTCAGGATGTTAATATTAATTAACACTTCATATCAATTCATACTTAGACTGAAATGAAATGATATTGTCTCTTTTCAACCTTAGAATAAATATATATATATATATATATATATATATATATATTTATTTATTTATTTATTTATTTATTTTCTATCCCGCCTTTATTATTTTTATAAATAACTCAAGGCGGCAAACATACCTAACACTCCTTCCTCCTCCTATTTTCCCCACAACCACCACCTGTGAGGTGAGTTGGGCTGAGAGTGAGTGACTGGCCCAAGGTCACCCAGCCAGCTTTCATGCCTAAGGCGGGACTAGAACTCACAGTCTCCTGGTTTCTAGCCCGTTGCCTTAACCACTAGACCAAACTGTCTGTCTGTACATTTCTTCACTGGAGAAGCACACTGTCTATCTTAACTGGGGAAGCTATTGGTATTTTTAGTACTGTGCAGAATATTCTGTATTGTTGCCAATATCCATTAAATTTAGAGCTATCAGATCTGGATTACAAACATCCTGGCAACTACCAGGTGGAAGTTTTCTGTATCTTTGTGGTTATCCAGATTTTTTTGCTGTCCAGATCTGCTAGTCTAAAATTGGACATGTTCAGGAGTTGACCTTGACTTTACCTTTTTAAGAGTTACAGGATTCTCTTGATATTGCCAAAGACTTTACTAAAACTTTCTTGTTTTGTGAACATATATACCCATCATGCCATTCCCTTGTAGGGTAAGCAACATTATGCAAAATGGAGAAAAGGATTAACAAATACTAAGCCAAAGACATTGAAGGCCTGATATAAGAAAAAGAAGCATAGCTAAAACTGGTTTATACCATTCTCTATACCTTTCAATCTTTATATCCTTGTGAACCATCCTTCAACTACTACTACACACTACTTCATATCCTGCCTTCTGTTCTTTAAAGTTCTCATATCTTTCTTTTGGAGGATCTCTTCAAATGAAGCAAATCACAACTTTCTCAGTCTTCCCTTTTTCTTAAGTGATTCACAATTCCTTCATACTGTATATTTGCTTGGCAATTTGATCCTCATTCTTTCTCTCTATATTACCAACCACCTCAACCTAGTTCTTTCATACTAGTCACTCACTTTTGTATTGTCCATTTGTTTGTAACCTCTCTTCGTGTTTTATCACACCCACTCCTTAAGCATCCTAGTCTCAATGCATTGAACTTACCTTTATGTTTCCCATCATACCCAGTTCTCATTTCCATTTAACAGGGTGGGCAGAAGCACTCTTTTATATAATCTTAAATATATAAGCACACTCACACCATTTTCACATTGCACAAACATTCCTTCCTTCCAACTGAAAACAACTACTAACACCTTACTACCAGCATTTCCACATCATAAATTATCTCCGTCCATTTTCCTATTATTACTAAACATTCTACAAAGTTGTTGTTCAGTCGTTTAGTCGTGTCCGACTCTTCGTGACCTCATGGACCATAGCACGCCAGGCCTTCCTGTCCTCCACTGTCTCCCGGAGTTTACTCAAATTCATGTTCATTGCATCGGTGATGCTATCTAACCATCTCATCCTCTGCCGTCCCCTTCTCCTTTTGCCTTCAGTCTTTCCCAGCATCAGGGTCTTTTCCAGTGAGTCATCTCTTCTTATTAGGTGGCCAAAGTATTTGAGCTTCAGCTTCAGTATCTGTCCTTCCAGTGAGCAGTCAGGGTTGATTTCCTTTAGGATTGACTTATTTGACCTCCTTGCAGTCCAAGGGACTCTCAAGAGTCTTCTCCAGCACCACAGTTCGAAAGCATCAATTCTTTGGCGCTCAGCCTTCCTTATGGTCCAACTCTCACAGCCATACATTACTACTGGGAAAACCATCGCTTTAATTATACGGACCTTTGTCGGCAAGGTGATGTCTGTGCTTTTTAATATGTTGTCTAGGTTTGCCATAGCTTTCCTCCCAAGGAGCAAGCATCTTTTAATTTCATGGCTGCAGTCACCGTCTGTGGTGATCTTGGAGCCCAAGAAAATAAAATTACACAAATTCATATATTCGTTTTGGGTTTCTTTCTTGTATATATAGAGAGCTTTCATTTGTTCACTCAATTTTCACTTTGATACATACATTTTCAAATAGTCTTCAGTTCATCATACAATCTATCAATCATTCACTGCAAATCATTCAAGTTCTCAGCCAACAAAGTGGCATAATCTGCATACAGCAGTATAGATACATTTATGTTTTCAACCCACACACCCTTAATAGTACCACAAACATTCCTTACATAGTTATCCAAAGGTACATTAAACAACCAAGGCAACATCATACATCCTTCCTGCTCAGTGTTGAACCATTCTCTATGCATTCCATTTAATCTTATACATGCTTTACCTCCATCATGTACCACTCTTAACACATTCAGTAACAACCTTCAACTCCATATTCAGTAAAAAAAAAAGCCCTCCATAATTAAAGTCTATTAATTTTATCATACACTTTCTTTAAAAAAATACACAGTAAACTTTCTTAAATTCATACATTTCTCAGTGTCCTGCTGAAGTACAAACATCTCTTTTCCACATCCCCAGGACACTTTCTGCATCCCCATAATTTTGGTAATGGTTGCATCTTGTAATTGTTCTATCAGAATTCTGCCAAAGACCTTCCCAGGCATACTTACTATCGCACCCCCCTGAAGTCTTAGTTTAGGAGAACAGTAACAGCATTCTTCCTATTGTCAGAGACAGAGGCAATCTTCACACATGTTAAATAAGTTGCACAGCCACTCACAAACACATCCATATTTTAACTTTGTTCCCATTACACCATCTACACCTATAGCCTTACCATTTTTGACATTCTCACAGTCTTTATAACTTCCTTTTCATCATTTTTCTTGGGCACATAGCATTCATATGAATTCTCTTCAGCATATCTCTATCATTCCCATACAAAACTGTAAAATACACCACTCAGCATATCCTCACTTTAGTTCCATCCCAAAATATTTTCTCACTTTTATTTTTAATTCCATTCACTCTCCTTACTTAGCCCTCTTCATTCACTTTCCACAATAAATGTTTATTTTAATCACATTCACTCTGCATTTTCTGTTCCTTGCTCTACCTTCTTTATAACTATCTTTTTCTCTATATATACACATTTTAGAATATCCCCAATTTGCAGAAAACATTATCTTATATGCATTTTTAGTTATCCACAGCCTCTTTCACTTCATTCTACCAAACATCCTTTTTCATTATTTCCTACTTCTGTGGCACTCTGTAACATAATTCTTTTCACTCTGTTCCAAGCAGTTTCCACATCTTCTTTCTTTCCATCTACTTTCCATCTTCTATACAGAAGTTGTATTTCCTCTTTCTGCAGTCATTTTATTTTCACTCTAGTTTCTTTAACTTCTTTCCTTTTCTTCCATGTCCATTTTTCCTCAAGACTCTTGATAGTCTCAAGAAGGGGCCTGTCACAAATTCAGAACCTCTCATCTGCCGTTTGTATCTATGAATAGACTTATGCTTAATCCATGTATTTGAAACAGACCTTTTTCTAAGCAGACACTCGGTGAACAGCCTTGGGTCTCCAAATGACCCAAGCACATTCTCATTCCACTCACCCCTTCCTGTTACCTAGCAGAATTTTTATTCCCTGGTCACATTCATTCAGACTGTTGTAGAGTGTTTCCGCAAAATTACGGTTCTTCCATTATCACCATTCACTGGAGCATAATATGCAATATCACCAACCGATAAATTCCTACATTCCTACACACCCACAACAACCTACATAACACCATTTCATACTTTCTGACATATATGCTTTTCCCACATGCCCAAGCCAGGAACTGCTGATTTAAATAACTGGAAGATTTTTAAAATAAACCAATGCAGAACAGGGTGAAAGAGGAGAGTGCAAAAGCTGGCTTGAAACTCAACATTAAAAAAACTCAGATCATGGCATCTGGTCCCATCACCTCCTGGCAAATAGAAGGGGAAGAAATGGAAGCAGTGACAGATTTTATTTTCTTGGGCTCCAAGATCACCGCAGACGGTGACTGCAGCCATGAAATTAAAAGACGCTTGCTCCTTGGGAGGAAAGCTATGGCAAACCTAGACAGCATATTAAAAAGCAGAGACATCACCTTGCCGACAAAGGTCCGTATAGTTAAAGCTATGGTTTTTCCAGTAGTAATGTATGGCTGTGAGAGTTGGACCATAAGGAAGGCTGAGCGCCGAAGAATTGATGCTTTCGAACTGTGGTGCTGGAGAAGACTCTTAAGAGTCCCTTGGACTGCAAGGAGGTCAAATCAGTCAATCCTAAAGGAAATCAACCCTGACTGCTCACTGGAAGGACAGATACTGAAGCTGAAGCTCAAATACTTTGGCCACCTAATGCGAAGAGAGGACTCCCTGGAAAAGACCCTGATGCTGGGAAAGACTGAAGGCAAAAGGAGAAGGGGACGGCAGAGGATGAGATGGTTAGATAGCATCACCGATGCAATGAACATGAATTTGAGTAAACTCCGGGAGACAGTGAAGGACAGGAAGACCTGGCGTGCTATGGTCCATGAGGTCACGAAGAGTCGGACACGACTAAACAACAACAACAACAACAACAACAACAAATGCAGAACAGGATATCTCTCTAGCCAGCAATGTATTTGGATATATGTGTCTTAGGATTTCTCTAATAATAAGAAAAATGTTGACCTGTGAACTGACCATCTTGTGATTGTTCTTCAGATAAAGAACTGCCCAGGGTAAAGGAGAACACATGCTTGGGCAACCAAGCTCAGGAACTGAGGTTCTCCTTTTCGTATCATTTTTATCATGCTCCTGCAACTCTGTGCTTTCCATACCTGTTTTCCTAAAATAACAACAGACTTGTCCAATCTAGGACTGGCCTAGTTGAAAAGAAAGAAATTGTTCAACCTACTGTCTATGAAGGTTCTCAGTCATCCAGGTGGAATTGTCTGTAGCTTGAATCATGTCAACTGGATTTCTATTTTCTCAGTGGAAACGTTTAGCTTCTTATCCAAGGAGCTTCTTCAGTGTGAGCAAAGTTAGTAAGGGAATCCTTAAATATGTTTCTAGGTGGCTGTGTGACCTTACACGTGGGGCTAGGTCATGGTTATTTTGAGATGTTATTTCTAAGTCCCTTTATCATCTAAAGGAGGATCGTTAAGATTACCATGCTGCTGTTGAGCTTGCAAAATGGTCTTAATCTTCCTAGGCACAGAAGACAAAGCAGGAAGGAAAATAGGGAAAAGATTGTGCCTGAGGCCCCCACCTCTATTCAAGGAAGGATTTTCCAAGTTGGCATAAATGGATTCCTTGACCCCTCTCTCAGGGGTTAGACTTAGAAATAACATCTCAAAATAACCATGACCTAGCCCCAGGTGCAAGGTCACACAGCCACCTAGAAACATATTTAAGGATTCCCTTACTAACTTGACTCAGACTGAAGAATATCCTTGGATAAGGAGCGAAACATTTCCACTGAGAAAATAGAAATCCAGTTGACATGATTCAAGCTACTGTTCAACCTACTGTTTCACAGAGCGTTCATAAAGGCAATGTTTAAGCCATTCAAACATTGTGCTTCATCCTGAGAACTCCATGGCTGAATCAGAGATTGGTGCAATTAATACTCGATTTCTTTTTATTGTCTTGTTTTCATTTTAAAAATGAAATCAAACTGTGGTTTGCTTTCTACATCTTGTCATTTGCATCCATTTTTTATCTATCCAGTTTCTTTGGGATTTCAAGTACTCCATCCATGTTCATATCCAGAGAAAATAAAATTCAAAGTGCATAATGACATTTATGCCTAATGACCTCACGCTTCGCAGGGGATGCTGCTTTGCTTGAATCCGCCAAAGACTTTTTGGGTGAAAAAGAATGACATTCGTGGAATTTTCAGCATGGCACAAATGGGTGTGCTTGTCATAACTTGGTTGAAGCTTAGTTTCTCTCTTTTTCTGTATGGATGTGTGTAATCATTCAGTCGGTAATAATTTTTTTCCTGTTTCTGTTTATCTTTTAGATTCTGAGGAAGAGAATACCACTAAATGACATATGGTCAATCTCACCAATAGGGGAAAAAACCACAAGACCTTATTTCATTGAAGGAAGAGGAAGAAAAACTGGAATTGATGTTGTTTGTGAGAAATCCTGTATACTATGCCCATCTATTCAGTTCAATTCAATTTTGTAGCCTCTTTCTAAAGTTTTTAAATTTAAAGTTGGAACTTCAAACATTATGCAAAAAATAAACTATAATTATTTTGAGGAGAAAGCTTTTATTCACAAATAATCCATTGTTTCTTTTAATTAAGGTTAATTCATATGAACAGCTATATAATTATTCCATACTGCCAGATTAACCACACTATAGTTCTGCTTCAGTCAGAAAGTTCTTCAGTTCCACTATAGAAATAAATAATATTCCTTTTGTGGCAGTGCTGACATAATTCAATTAATGAGCAGAGCAATACTATCTTATTTGGGGGGTGGGAGAATTTGGCTATCAGGATAATGATCATATCTGTTACTGACAGTTAAAGGAAAAAGCAACAATTGACATCCATCCATCATCTATCTATCTATCTATCTCTATCTATCTATCTATCTATCTATCTATCTATCTATCTATCTATCTATCTATCATCATCTATCTATCATCTATCTATCTATCTATCTATCTATCTATCTATCTATCTATCTATCTATCTATCTATATCTATCAAATTTATATAGCCACCCATCTCACCAGAAGTGACTCTGGGCAGCGTACAACAAATATTGTTGTACGATCTAGAGCAGTGTATCTCAACCTTGGCCACTTTAAGATGTGTGGACTTCAACTCCCAGAATTTCCCAGCGAGCCTTGCTGGCTGGGGAATTCTGGGAGTTGAAGTCCACACATCTTAAAGTGGCCAAGGTTGAGAAACACTGCTCTAGACATTCACTATCACTGCCTAGAGTTGTGGCAGCAGTAATAGTGTCAACCCAATTTTGCTGCATCACAGAAAATCTTCCCTGGCATGCCTCTGACATGCCACATTTTCCACCATCACTACTAGTGTAATGCCATTTCAACAGATATGACAGTAGAGATTGTTATTGGTGTTTTAGGGAAACTGTGGCAGCTAAGTGTCATCCCACTGGCAGTCTCCCTGCTGGGTCAGCAAAGTGGCTTCCATGAGTATCCCACGGTTTGTTCTGGGAAAGATAAAGAATTTCGCTAAAATTCTGGTTCTTCTAGGCACTTTTATTTTTAGATTTTTTCATCCTACCTTTATTATTTTTATAAATAACTCAAGGCGGGAAACACACCTAATACTCCTTCCTCCTCCTATTTTCCCAACAACAACCTTTGTTGTTTTGATAAAGTAATAAATCTTAGGGTTATACACACTTCAAAACTGATTTGGAAGAATTGCTTTGGTTTTGTACGAGTACTGATTGAGTGGTCTTATTCAGGCTTTATATCAGGGGTGGGCAACGTCAGGCCCATGGGCCGTATAAGGCCCGCGAGGCTCCTGCCCGCAAACCCCGCCCCTTCCACGTGATTAGCTCCCACCCGCAAACCCCGCCCCCAGTGCTTATGATTGGCTCCCGCCCGCAAACTCCGTCCCCCGGTCCGTGGGAATCCCAGAAACCCCGCCCCCCACCCCCCCAGTACCCAGTTATAAATATCCAAATGGCCCTTGGCAGAAAAAAGGTTCCCCACCCCTGCTTTATATGAACCTGAAAAAAGATGCCTCTGCTTTAAGAAGTCAACTCTTTAAAGTTAATGGGAATTTTAAAGCAGTGCATCAGGATCTCCTCCACCCTCAGGCTCCTGAAAAGAGTTGAAAACAACAACAAGAACAAAACAGTTGGTCTACATTAACAAAACATGCAGTCTTCCAAATGTACAGCCCTAATAAATATATGAGAGACAGTTTGGTGAAGTGGTTAAACACACAGGGCCAGAAACCGGGAGACCATGGCTTCTAGCTGGGTAACTTTGGGCCAGTCCGTCAGGCTCAGAGCTAGGCAGGGATCTCAGCTTATCCTATCCAATCCTCAACACACTTTCCACTGGACTGCACTGGCTCTTAGCAGATGTTTTGATTACGATAAGAACAACAAAGGGATTTCCATCACCTTAAAGACTAGTAAGATTGTTTTTGCTACAAAAGATGTAAACAGTTGTGGAAGCTGATGATGGCATTACCCATCTAAATCACTACTGGATCCCACAATATATAAATATACATTGACATATCTAATTTTAACAGATGCATGTGGAGGATGTTTTAGGACACAGAAGTCTCTAGCTGTGACAAAGTGTTAAATGAAGAATATAATCTAAACTTTCTCACTGGCATACACTGGTAAAAATAAAATGACACTGCAGTGTTTTTTTTTAATGGTAGTTAAGTCTGGTGCAATCAAGATAATGTATGGATTTCATTAACATGGAAAGTTAACAGAGATGCCAGTAATAATATAGTGATGTAAAGTAATGTGTCAATATAATGAAATTATAATGGTTGTGGACTGAAATGCTCATCTCAGTATTCCTGGAAAATAGGGTTGCTTAATAGAATTCAGTTTGGTACAAATTATGGTACCTTCCAATTTATAAAGAATTAATTCTGTAATAAGAACATCTACTTTGTTGTCATGCAATTTTAGGTGAACAGATACAAACAAATCAATAGGTACTTAAAATTACTTTTTGCTACTTCGGGGGTGGAGGGGCTGGTTTATGTTCTAAGTTGTGCCAAACTTTGATTTATTAATGTTTTTGCTTTTGTTTCATAACAGCACCAGATCAGTTTTCTTAGGTTCTTTGTCATGGTGATTCAGTCATGCTTTCTTGTTGTCATGGCTGCAGTGTTCTATCGGAAGCCACCAAGTCTGCAAGCAAGTTTGCTTTCTTATTCATTACTTGAGTGCATAAACTAAGACTAAAAGAAGCAACAGTCTATTTTCAGCCCCCGTTGTTCTAATACCAACTTTCAGATTCACACTTTTTGAGCATTCAAGAGAAAGGGGAAAAAAATCAAATCAAAAACCTTGCCACTCTTCTTCATTGACCTGATAATCCTAGCTGGTCATAATAAAGTTCACCCAGCTTTTAATTGCCCACCAGAAGATATTCCTGGAATGGCAAACACTGTCTTTCAAATAAAATACTCTCTTTTGGAGAGCTGAAAGAGAGACTTGCTTTTGAAACAAGCTGCATTCCTTATCGTTGTTCTGCTGGTGGCTGGCACCCAATCAAAATGTTTGGTTTCTGAGTTCATGCTTTGCTTTGGAAAAACTGATGCCCATATAATATCCAGAGAAACCTATTACAGACATGCCATTTGGTTAGCCTGATAACCTGGGAGGAGAAGCAAAGCAGTCTTGCTCTCTCCTAAATGACAAGTGTGAACCTGAATGGGAAGAACAAGAATCCATTTTAGAACCACTGGACTGCATTTTTTAAGACTCCTATCTTGAGGAATGTATTTCATAGGAAAGTGGAAATGCTACGACCTTTTAAATATGAACAATAGATGGGATGACTAAATTTGTAAGAAGTTCCAACTATGGGTTTCATGATCTCTGAGGCATTATTTTTTTAAAAAAAATCATAACAGGATGACATCCAATTGCATCTGTTGATTGTCAGAGCAATCTCAACAGAAGAGTAAGTGTCCCTTTCTCTATCAGCATCCTGTGCTCTTCTGGAGAAAATTGGATGCTGCAGATGTCAGGCTTTTCCAAGTAGGGCTCAGCAATAAATACTTGGCACAGTGCTTGATGATCTTGAAGCCAAGTCATTGTTGTATGTTTATATATTGTCCATCGCTGGTCTAGTAGCTGCTGATTCCCATCTTCCCTGCTTCAACCTTACAGAAGATGAAGAAAGGCTGGGACAGATCTTGATTTAAACTAGAGGATCCTTTAGTTATGGAATACATTTAAGAAGAAATGTCTTTAAAGAAACCAAATGTTATCTTGGTCTGAACTTTCCATGGCAATTTACAATTATTTTATCTTTAGCTACAATCTAGTGCACTCTTCCTCAATCTGATGCCCTCCAGATTACAATTTACAGAATTCTGACTTCGAATTATGTATTTTTTGGCCAAGCTGGCTGGGAATTTTGGAATTTCTATTCCCAACACATCTGGAAGGTGCCAGATTGTGGAAACCAGCTCTAATTTAATTCCTGTTTCAACAAAGGATTCTAAACTGAGCTGCTTGTGCCGCTGAACTCTGGGCTGCTGCCAAAGGCTATATTGGTTCACCAATCTTCAGTGTTGTAACGGAACAAATCAAAAGATCATCCATCTCATTTCAGAAGTTGTCCAAATTATTCTGCTATAACTGACAAAGAGCCCTGGCCCACTGAGAAATAGCAAATTTATTACTCTGAGGTGCATAGTTGGCTTCTGCGGTTTCATGAATTTTACCTCTTCAATCCCCTTGTGGATATTCATTTATCTAGAAATCTACCTTCAGCCTTCTCCATATTAAGCATAATTATGTGCAATTTGTATATTGCATCCAAGTGAATCTTTAGGGGCCACATAAGTTGGAACAAAATAAAGGACATGAAATGGTGAAAATGTTGATTTTTCCAACATTTTAAAATGGGGACCATGTTTTTCAGGGATCATGAGCAAAATATGGGTTACGTTGCTGATGGGAGGATTTGGAGCAGAAGGCAGAGATGGGTCTTCAGTTCACTATTTTTAAATCAGATTAAGCCACCCACTGAGTCAGGACTGACTTCCTACAGCGTCTCCCTCAGGACCACCATTGTTTCCAGTCTGTGAACTGAGCAAGAAATCCATTTCCTGTCTCTTTAATTTTCTCTCTAATAAGCTAAGGTAAGTGTGCTTGGCAGATTCCTCTGCAGCTGTAGAATTAAAGTGGGGTCATTCCTTCTATTGCCAAAACACAGATGCATTGCTAGAAAGAGCAATAGAAACATGATCCATTTTTTCCTCACTTTCCACCTGGGTTAGAGGATCCCTCCCAAACTGGAATGGAAATAGGGAACTTTCATACTGGGAATCTGACATGAAAGGTTTTGCTTGTTCTGAGGGTGGTGATCTGAATGCATGATCAGGCCATGTGTGAATGGCTGGGTGCCACAGAACACTAATCAATGCTGACATCACATGCTTCAGCAACAGGGTGCTCTGTAAATGATGCCACAGCCTCCTTTTAAAACTTCCAAAACATTCTGGAATTCCGAGTACAGTAAGTATTGCTGCTTAGGTGGCTTGGTACAACCCAGAGATGTTTTTGTAAATGAAGATCTTTTCAAGATTCCCCCAGAGGCCCTAAAATAAAGGGATCCGGCAACCGATCTTTTTTTTCTTCTTCCCAGGTATGCATGCTAAATTGCTTCTTGTCAGTTAATGAGTTGCATTTCCCACGCTTGGGTTACTCAAAGATCACAGCAATCTCAACTCGACTCCTTTCAGTTGCCCCTGCTCTAATTAGCATTCTTCTTAACAGGACAATGTGCTACTTTTCCCTAACAACTGATTTATCCCACTTTTATCATTGCCATTACTCTGTGTTTTCCTCTATCTCCGCTGTTGTAGCACCTACTAATGTGGAGCTAGAGTGGAGAAAGGCATGATGCAATAATGGTTTGTTGGTTTATGCCCTATGGAGCTGTGTCTTTTCTATTGCAGCTTCATCCTTAAGGTACAAGCCTACACATATTGATTCAGAAGTAACCTCTGAGTTGACGAGACTGAGTCCCGAGTACAGCATTGCAGCTTTTGTGCTATACCAACAAATGTCAAGGCTGCTAAAATCTGGTTCTCCCCCAGAGGCCCTTTAAGATTGTTGGCTTATAGCTCCCATTTTCCCCAGCTGGGAAAGGCTCCCCAGGCTTGGGATGCGATAAACTGCAGTCAAACACATCTAGAGGGCATTGGACTGTGAAAGTTATTTGAAAGCGACAGGGCTTGGCTAGAAACTGGGAGACCGAGAGTTCTAGTCCCACCTTAGGCACAAGGCCAGCTGGGTGACCTTGGTCCAGTCATTTTCTCTCAGCCCTAGGAAGGAGGCAAGGGCAAGCCACTTCTGAAATCTTGCCAAAAAAAGTGCAGGGACTTGTCCAGGCAGTCGCCAGGAGTCAAGACTGACTTGAAGTGTACACACCCCAAAAAAAGACCGGTGGGAGATTCCTGTAGGCTAAACTGGGAAATTGGAAAAAATCTTGGAAGAAGGCAACAGCATATGGCAAACGATTGCCCCCACACTACCAAGGAACCTGCAGAAATGCGGTTACTAGGCATCGAGATGGCCTCAAGAGCATCTTCATTTTCCTGCTGCCTTTCTCTTGGTGAAGCACCAGAAAGATCACTACTTGTCAGTGAGGAAAACAACAAGGCAAGGAGAGCTCCCTTTCCCAGGCCTGCACACAGTTTCAGTTTTACTCTCAAGAACACGCCCCAGTCTCCTGCCCGCTGATGCTTTAGCAAGACACTGTTGTTGTCTGCAGCCAATCCTTAGGTATAATCCCCACATTCATGGCACAGAAGTGTGTGCCAGTGGCACTTACGTGGCTACTGCCACCACCTGTGCCCCTGTGAGAGATTGGTAAGGAGCTGCCAACTATTATGTTTCATTCTGTTTTACCTCCTCTTCTAAGCAGGCTTGTTCTACTGTAATATCATTTGTTTATAAGCAGGAATTAGCAACATGGCATTTGGCAGCTATCCAACATAATTTTTATCTAAAAAATAACAGCACGTTTTGCATTACCTATAGCTTGCTAACAGTTTCATCTAACAAAGTTTTAACACTAACTTTATCCAGTGCTAATACAGTTTTGTGGGTAATAAACCAACTGAATTATTCAAGCTGAATGGCCTCTAGTTTAGAAGGCTGTTACTCAACTAAAACTGCCAGCTAGCAACATAATGCATAGGTCTGTTTCATAGCATTAAGCCAGGAATTTTTAAACCATAGTTAGCTGAATAAGCCATACTGGCCTGGTATATAATGCAGTACAATAGGCAGGATCACACATTAAAAAGAAAAAAGGTTCCTTGAGTCAAGCTCAACTCCTGGTGATTTCATGAATGTGTCCATGTAATTATCTTGTTGATGAGAATGAAGTGGTTTGTTGCTTCCCTCTCCAAGTATGTGTTTTCTACCTCATCCCTCTTTGAGTATGTGTTTTCTATTTCCCAACCTAGTCTGAAACCCTGGGATTTTCCAGTGGTCTCCTATCTAAGTATTAAATCTGATCCTGCTTAGTTTTTTTAGATCAGCCAAGGTTGAAGATGCTGCCTCCAAGCTTGGCAATCACATTAGGCTAAGCCATAAACAAGCTGACCGCATTAGTTGGGGCAAGAGTTTATGTTTTTCATTACCTAACTCTAGAAAGCTGTACAAATATTTATGACACTGCTGCTGAGGACTCACTGACTTACTTTGGAGGCCTGTGATAAAGGAGCATGTGTAACATGGGTTTAAAATTAGTTTATCTTACATGGAACTACCTGCCATATTACCCTTAGCTACATATGGACTTCAATCTGGGAAACATCTCTGTGATCTGGGTCCTCAGAAGGATAGGCCCAGCAGCAAGTTCCGCTACAGCTAAATGTTTTCTCTGTGCAATTTAGAATAAAAGGGACGCGGTGGCTCAACAGGTTAAACTGCTGAGCTGTAGGCTGCAGATCAGAAGGTCTGCAGTTCGAACCCCACGCAACGAGGTGAGCTCTTGTTGCTAGTCCCAGCTCCTGTCAACCCAACAGTTTGAAAGCTTTGCAAGTAGATAAATGGGTACCACCTTAAGTGGGCTAATTTGCTGGCGTCCTGTCGGGAAGTCGGCACCACCGGAGGAAAGGATCGAAGGAAGATCGAATGGTGGCGGTGACGACGGACCCAGATGCAACAGCTACAGGATGTCAGCAGCCAGCTCAAGGCATCCTGGGAATTGTAGTCCAGAGCCTGAAAGAGTCGGTTCCCTTACCCCCTCCCCTCACGCGCGGTTAAAATGGTGAATTGTATAACTAATGTATATATGCTTGTAAGCCGCCTAGAGTCCTCCATTAGGGAGGGGATAGGCGGGGTATAAATATCACAATTAAAAAAAAGGAACATTCGGCATATAAGGGCAGGGAGCATGTGTTTTATTCCTAAGATTTTATATGTGCAAGCTACAGCCCTAGACGCTGATCAATCATCTTGGTTATGAAATCTCGCCTTATTTCTGCATAAATGTAGGCATTGTCCACTACAAATGTGCCCACAGAACTGAAAGTAGGCCTAAGCAGGATTGTGCATACTAAAAATCCTAGCCTCTTTCAGCAATAAGCAGTGCTGATAGTGGTGGTATTGTTGTTTTTAGCTCCTACATACACTGAGTAAGGACTTGCCCTGTTCATGTCCCTCACACACATCCCACAGTGAAAGCCCATACAGAGCAATAACAACAACGGGAGACTGTCTCCTACTAACACAACTCATTTGTCCTCACACATCATCTAGGAATACTGCACAAAGTGATCATTAAAAAGCAAGTCCATAAGAAAACGGTTTCCTTCTTTGGGATGTTGATGAAAACTGGTGATGCTATTTAATATCCTACTCCTGGAAGTCTAATAAGACAGAGAAACCACATTTTCTTCTTGTGGAAAATAGTTCCCATTATACCGCCTTGACCACAAATCAGTTTCCCAACTAATTTTGCAGCAGCTTTGCTTGGAGCCAACATTCGCTCCCAGGTGAGGCACGAGTTTGAGGGTTTATTTATTTATTTAATTTTTATCCTGCCTTTATTATTTTTATAAATAACTCAAGGCGGCGAACATACCTAATACTCCTTCCTCCTCCTATTTTCCCCACAACAACAACCCTGTGAGGTGAGTTGGGCTGAGAGAGAGTGACTGGCCCAAGGTCACCCAGCCGGCTTTCATGCCTAAGGCAGGAGTAGAACTCTCAGGCTCCTGGTTTCTAGCCCAGCACCTTAACCACTAGACCAAACTGGCTCTCTTTTCCAGGGTTGCTGGATAATTGTAGGCACCTAAACTGAACTGTGAGAGGAAGTGCCCTTATATTTAAAGACAAAGAGTCGCTGTCAGCTGAATGGGTGTCATATTGACGGAATATACCTGACAAATAAGATTATGTAGCAAACGATAGCTTTTATAGTTCACTAAGCTTTCTTCATTCAGCATGCAGAAATTTACCTTCTTTCAGAGGACATCCTTGAATGACGAAGGTGGGGCTTCTTGTCTAGAAATATGGGGGTGATAAAGAGAATAAATGCACTAAATATAATAGAAAAAAATGGTATGTATTTCCCACAGGTATTCAGAAGGGTTGCATTCTCGCTAAAATATTAAGTTCTGGGATCTGGTCTTAGAGCTTGATTGGAAGCCAAGGCTATGCCCCAGAGTTCCTTGCCAACAGCATTGTAGATTAAGATTTACAATTATTACCTGAGCAGAATTCAAATTGCTGGACCAGCTGCAACCCTCTCAACCCATGCAATGCTTTGGAGGCATGGGATGACAGGTTTCATTACTTCTCATCTGACTACTGTCCTGCATGGTCTGTGTGTCTGCCTTTGCAAAGGGTTAGGATCATGACTTAGCCACAGCTGCACTCTCACGGGAGTGGGACACAGGGCTCACACGATCCTTTTGTACCATTTTTACTGACAGCCTATTTCTTTCTGTGAAGAGTTCAAAGTGCTGAGTTTTATTTAATCTCCAATGCCCTAAGTTGCTTAGGACCAGGAAACCCAAAAGATTATCTTCTTCCACATACTTCAGTTATTTACAAAATTATTTGCTTTTTATTGTTCATATTACCATTTTCTGCAGTGGTCTCCTTGGGGAGATTTATAGCTCTTTTTGACTTACATTTACTGTAGGAGAGCACTTAAAGCTCTTCTTTGTAATCAGGCTTTGTAATCAGCTCCTTGCTACTTGGGTTGCTAGAGGTTTGGGTTTTACTACTGTCTGTTACATCTTTCATTTATACTCTAGCTCAGGGTTTTCCAAACTGTGTGTCGTGACACAATACTGTGTCACCTGGGGGCCCCAAGTGTGTCGTGCAAGAACCTGGAAGCGCTGATGGCGCACCGCCGCTGCTGCACACAGCAGCAGCAGCATGCCATCAGTGCTTCCGGGTTCCAGGACGCCGCCGCTGCCGCCACAGCACACAAAAACCCGAAAGCACGGCGGCGGCAACCCGGAAGCGCCGCAACCGCCTCGCAAAAAAGCCTCGGATCACCGCAAAAAGTGATGGTGGGGGAGGCACCCCAGGGTGGAAAATATCCACGCTGATCAGCTGTGTGGCCGGGAGGCAGAGACGTGCCTCCTCCCCACCACACAGCTGATCGGTGTGGATATTTTCCACCCCGGGGCGGCCCCCCGTCATTTTTTGCATGATCCGAAGCTTTTACGCCTCGCGAGTGGCACTCTGCTAAGAAAAGCTGCAGTCGCGAGGCGAAAAAGCCTCCGGTCACCGCAAAAAGTGATGGTGGGGGGGCGCCCTGAGGTGAAAATATCCGCGCCGATCAGCTGTGTGGCCGGGAGGCAGAGGCGCGCCTCCTCCCCATCACACAGCTGATTGGCGTGGATATTTTCCACCCCGGGGCGCCCCCCCACCATCACGTTTTGCGTTGATCCGAGACTTTTTCGCCTCGCGACCGCAGCTTTTCTTGGCAAAGGCAAGGCAGGGTAGGGCAACCCTGCCCTGCCCTGCCCTGCCCAAGGCGGAAGCCAATCGCGTGGGCTGGGGGGCAGGGTTTCCACCCAGGAGCCAATCGCGTGGGCCGGGGGCGGGGTTTCCACCCGGGAGCCAATCGTGTGGGCCGGGGGCAGGGTTTCCACCCGGGAGCCAATCGCGTGGGGCGGGGGCGGGAAGCCCTGTTATTACTGTGTCACGAAATGATGCACGTCTAAAAGGTGTGTCACCAACATGAAAAGTTTGGAAAGCTCTGCTCTAGCTCTTTAAGAAGAGAGGGATAGAAATGATTGCAAAGAAACACACACATTCATGGCAAGAAGGCAGCACTCAAGGCATGGTAGTTACACCACTTCTGAATGACAAGGGATCCAAGTGTCTCACTGCCTTACCTTGCTGAAATGCGACTCAGCATTGTTTCTGTTCAGCCATTCAGTGGCTTCTGAGGCTTCGCAGCTGGATGGACATCTTCGTTTTGCCCAGGACTGCTTGCCAGTAGCTGCTTCTCTGACTTTGTGTAAGCTTGTGCCTTTGTCATCAGTGATAGCATCTTATCTAGCCGCTCTGTCTCCTGCTGGCCTCTTTTCTGACTGCCTTTCATTTTTCCAAGCATCAGGGCCTTCTCCAAAAACTCGTGCCTTTGTGTTATGTCTCCCCAAAAATTAAGCTTTAGCTTTATTATTAGTGGTATTATTAGGGATCAATATTGTTCTCCTCCAAAATGCAGATAGCAGGCAGGGAAAAGAGGGGATGGCTTTCTTGAGACCACCTACAGCCCTGCCCACCTGCAAGTTGTAGTTCAATTACTTAGCTATTATGCTCCACCAGGTTTGCCAGATGGGACCTGAAAGAGGTTCTGTACAATCAAGAGTTGTCTGGCACACTTGACAGTGCTAGATGCAATCTGCCTTTGGCAAAAGCCATTGTGCCCCTCTCTCGGGCACACATCCTGCATGCTCAACCTTTGCTTAGGGTGAACCAGCAACTCCATCCCAATATTTTGCTTCTTCCTTTATTTTAAAATGGTCCAAATCACATGAGATGGCCAAATCTTGAAATATCTCCATGTCATCATCATTGTCATCATTGGCGATCACTCGTAGCCGAGTAAGATTGTCTTCCAAAGGTAAAATTTTAACGGTGGATCCATAAGTGGCTATAAAGGCCAATTCTGGATCCGCATAACCTCCCACAATGAGGGCATAGGTTTCCGGGTGGGAGACGGTCATGATGAGGGTTTGCCTGACATGCCTTCCTTTTAGCTCTTTTCTCCCTTTCGCCCTGTACTCGTGCTTCTTCAAAGTCCATAGCACCATTAATAAAGGATGACCTCCAATTGAAACACTCATGAGTTAGGGCTTCCCAGTTCTCAATGCTGATATTACATTTTTTAAAATTAGCTTTGAGAGTATCTTTGAATCTCTTTTGCTGTCCACCAATATTCCGTTTTCCATTCTTAAGTTGGGAGTAAAGTAGCTGCTTTGGAAGACGATGGTCAGGCATTCGAACAACATGGCCGGTCCAGCGAAGTTGATGTTGGATGATCATTGTTTCAATGCTGGTAGTTTTTGCTTCTTCTAATACACTAACATTAGTCCGCCTATCTTCCCAAGTCATTTGCAGAATTTTTCGGAGGCAGCGTTGATGGAATCTTTCAAGAAGTTGGAGGTGGCGTTTGTAGAGGGTCCATGTTTCACAGGCGTACAGAAGGGTTGGTAGTACAATGGCTTTGTAAACAAGCATTTTGGTCTCCCTGTGAATGTCCCGATCCTCAAACACTCTACGCTTCATTCGGGAGAAAGCTACACTCGCAGAGCTCAGGCGATGCTGAATTTCAGCGTCGATGTCGGCTTTTGTAGATAGATGGCTGCCGAGATAAGAAAAGTGGTCGACATTTTCTAGTGACACACCTTTAAGCTGGATTGATGGCGCTGCAGAGGGATTGGTTCGAACTTGCTGGTAAAGCACTTTGGTTTTTTTAGTGTTAATCGAGAGGCCGAGCTTTTCATATGCTTCTGCAAAGATGTTTAGGATAGTTTGAAGATCTTCCTCGGAGTGTGCACAGACTACGTTATCATCAGCACATTGAAGTTCTATAACAGAAGTTGCAATTACCTTATTTTTTGCTTTCAGCCTACTAAGGTTAAAAAGCTTTCCATCTGTTCGATATATAATTTCTACACCAGTAGGAAGTTTCTCTTCAACAAGGTGTATAATCATAGCGATGAAGATAGCGAATAAGGTTGGAGCAATAACACATCCCTGTTTAACGCCGGATTCCACTTTAAATGGATCACTTTGAGAGCCATTGTTATTCAGGATTGTTGCCATCATGTCGTCATGGAATAACCGCAAGATGTTCACAAATTTATCAGGGCATCCGATTTTCAGAAGGATGGTCCAGAGAGCAGTACGATTTACAGTATCTAAAGCTTTAGTCAGATCAATAAACGCCATGTACAGAGGGCGGTTTTGCTCCTTGCATTTTTCTTGAAGCTGTCGTGCAGTGAAGATCATATCCACTGTTCTCCTGGAAGGGCGGAAGCCATTTTGCGTTTCAGGGAGGATGTCTTCTGATACAGATAGGAGACGGTTTGCAATGATCTTTGCCAGGATTTTGCCTGCTGTGGCTAGAAGGGAGATGCCTCGATAGTTTCCACAGTCTGTTCTATCACCCTTTTTAAAGAGAGTGATAATTATGGCATCCCTAAAGTCTGCTGGAATCTCCTCCCTCATCCAGATTTTTTCAATGAGTTTATGAAGTTGTTGTGTAAGTTCAGGCCTGCCTTCTTTAAAGACTTCAGCAGGAATCCCATCAGGTCCACTAGCTTTGTTATTTTTCATTTGTTTAGTGGCTTTACTGACTTCCTCCAAACTAGGGGGTACTGCAAGCTCATTTCTTATTTGTTTTTGTGGGATTTGCAAGAAGACTTCATCAGCCACAGTAGAGTGACGATTAAGGAGATTGTAGTAATGCTCTTTCCAGCGCAGTGCAATTGACTCTTTGTCCTTTAGAAGTTTAGCACCATCTACTGAGCGTAAGGGATTTGTACCATGGTTTGTTGGTCCATAGATGGCCTTTATGGCATTAAAAAAGCCCCGTGCATCATGAGCATCTGCAAAATGTTGGGTTTCTTGGGCTTTTTTTATCCACCATATGTTCTTAAGTTCTCTAGTTCTTCTTTGGACTTCTGCCTTTGCACTGGCGTAGATTTTTTTCTTAATGGCACAGTTAATATCTTTTTGCCATATCCGGAAGGCTTTCCTTTTCTTGTCAATAATATGTTCAATCTCACTATCGTTCTCATCAAACCAGTCCTGATGTCTCTTAGTCTGGTATCCGATAGTTTGTTCACAGGCTGAAATAATAGAAGTCTTCAATTTAGTCCAGTGTTCCTCAACATTTTCAGGAAGTTCCATAGGAAGATGTTCCTTGAGAGTTGATTGAAAGCAAGCTCGTTTAATAGAATCTTGAAGGGCCAGTGTATTCATTTTACGCCTTGGTTTTCTTCCTTGGAGCCTACGATGAGGGACAATCTTTATGGCCATCGTGGATCGAATTAATCGATGGTCTGTCCAGCAGTCATCGGCGCTCGTCATGGCTCTGGTGAGAAGTACATCACGGCGATCTCTAGCACGGACAATTACATAATCTAAAAGATGCCAGTGCTTCGACCGTGGGTGCTTCCATGATGTTTTCCATGTATCCATTTGAGAAGTCATGAGAATTTGGTCATTTTTAATTTTATTTTATTTTGGAAAACCCTTTAAAAATGTTAGAACAGTTTTAATTAGATATTTTGCCAGTTTGGTCTAGTGGTTAAGGTGCTGGGCTAGAAACCAGGAGTCTGTGAGTTCTAGTCCCGCCTGAGGCATGAAAGCTGGCTGGGTGGCCTTGGGCCAGTCACTCTCCCTCAGCCCAACTCACCTCACAGGGTTGCTGTTGTGGGGAAAAGAAGAGGAGGAAGGAGTATTAGGTATGTTCGCCGCCTTGAGTTATTTATAAAAATAATAAAGGCGGGATAGAAAATAAAATAAATAAAATAAAATAAAATGGTACAAATCCAGAAACGTTCCTCCCTAATCCTAACCTAATGCCTTCCTGGTGTTTTCAAGTACAAATCCTTGATCACTTATGATACTGACTAGGCTTTTAGATTTGGATTTGGATTTATTTATTTATATATTTATTTATCTATTTTGGACAAAGACCAGCATGAGTAAAGTTACAACTCAAAAAATAAAGTTTAAAATGTAAGATAAAATATTAGCATAGTAATAAAGATTACTATATTTACTCATGAAACACCTGTACAATTACATCAGTACACTCAAGATTGTAAGTGCAGAAGTGTTAGAAAAATTAGAAAAGGATACATTACTGTAGACTCTATAACTAGAGTAAAATGAGCCTAAAACCGATGAAGCTAAATAACTGTTAATAGATACAATTATGCTACTAAAATCTATAAATCACTAAAATCTATAAATCACTATATTTATTAGACTAATTTAAGTTCCAAAGCACCTGATACTGGTTTTCCTATGGCTAAATAATTTAATTACACAAAACCAAGAAACCAAAGCCACATAGGGACAAACATAATAAGAAAATGGAACAAAACACAGTAAATGAAGTAATATACTAAAAGAAAAGCGGGACATATTAAATTATACAATACTGACTATTGTATCATTCCTATCCACTTCTGGGAGTTGAAGTCCACACATCCTAAAGTTGCCAAGTTTGAAAAGCGCTGCAGTAAGGCTTTGCCACCCCTTACTTTGGAAGGAAGTCAGGTAACTGGCAGTGACCAGGAATAGAGAATAGAGTTAGGATAGAGATGACAAATTTCATGCCATCAGTCATTTTCTGCTGACTCAAGGATGGATGGAGAGCCTCCATCTCAGCAGTGGGTGGTGGTGCACCTCTCAGGTTACGTTCACATTGACAAAGGCCTGATCTTATTTGGGAAAAATGAAATTAACAAGACATGCATATTCCCAGTTAAGCAAAAATGAAGGAAACATTCCTTATAATTACTAAGCCTTGATATAGTATTTGTAAAGCCAAAAATTAATTTTGGCTGGAATATCAGACCAAGAGGTTGACTGAATCCAAGCTGAATAAAATTACCTGATTGTTGGAGAGAATCATTGTAAACAGCTTTTTTTTAAAGGAACTAGCAAAACAAAATAATTAAAAATATTTTAAAATACTTTTAATAGGGAGGAGGATTGGTTGTGGGCTTTCTGCTCTGCTGAACATAGGCAATATTTAAGGATGTGACATGTGTTGCCAAGTTCAGTTTCAGGTCTGCTCTGAAGAAGCCAGCAGCGTGGCTAGTGAGAAGTGTCAGCACATACTTATTGTCTCATGCAGAGTAACCCAGAAGTCATTTCTCCAGTAAAAAGCAAAAGCATTAAGTTGCTGATATTTGATACTGAATATTGAAAAAATTACCATAACTAAGCTCATTAAATTACTTCTGATCACACAATTCTTGGCTTTCAAAACAGAAGATTTAAAACAATAAAGTACAATTGATTAATATTAAATTTTATAAGATGATTTTTTCTCCATTTAATGCTTCTCATATTAGAAAAAAAATTCAGTTTTCAGCAAGTAACTTTCTGCCTGTAGTTTATTTGTGAGTAAATCTGTACAACTCTAAAAGGTTTCATGTTATTGCAGTATATATTTCATGCATGTGAGTTTCTTTCCAGTATCCACAAGACTCAACAAATGCTGGTTTGTTTTTCTTGTTTTTCCTAATGGACTTGATTTTTGCTGTCCAAGAGCAAGAGGAAAAACAAACACATGCCACCATAATTGAGTAATATTCTAAAGTAATTTTTGCAAACTCTCACTCAGCAACAATCATTCATGCAAACTAAAATACTGTTTTTATCAAGTTTAAAGCACTCTTATGCTGGCAATTCACATACTGAATCTATTAGCAATTCTAATTTCTGTCTCCTCCTATTAACTATAATTCTCAAGACTGTAATAACAAGGCTTCTACTGGCACTATACAGAAAAGATCTATGTTCAAACTTCAGTCATGACCTCACATGGTAACAGCTAGAAAAATAAACACACCTGAGGCAGGATGGTGATAAGAAAGGGAGGGGAAAGGGTCCTTGATCTCTAACTCAGTGTTGCCCGAAGCCGACCCTTCCATCCCATCCAACCACATTTCTTCAATTGTCTGTAGCTTGAAACATGTCAACTGGATTTCTATTTCTATTAAAATAGAAATCCAGTTGACATGTTTCAAGCTACAGACAATTCCACCTGGATGACTGAGAACCTTCATAGACATTTCTTCAATTGGTTTTGGTTGTTTACAAGCTTTTCCCATCGCCAGACTGTTACCACTTTCTCCCCCAAAGCACCCCACTTTCTACCCATCCATCCATCATTTGTAGGCTAATACCTGAAGTTCATCAGCAAACCAGTGAACATCCTTTAGCCCAGTTTTATGTGTGCCCTGTCACTGCATTCTGCAACAGTTCTAGTTTCCAAAACATCACCAAACATAAACTACATTAAGTGTGTAAGGGTGAGATTCGAGTTAACACCTATGCACCTGGTTAACACCTACAAAACCCTCCAAGGCATAGGACCAGGTTATCTGAGGGACTACCTGTCTTCAATTTTCTCTGCTTGTCCTGTGAAATCCAACAGGGTGGGCATGCTTCGGGTCCCTTCCATGAAACAGTGTCACCTAGTAGGACCCAGGGAGCATGCCTTCTCTGTTGCAGTGCCTGCCTTAAGGAGCATCATTCTTCCCCAAGGTATAGGTGTCTCTGACTATTCTGCCCTTCTGCAAAGCCCTGAAGACCTGGCTCTTCCCCCCAGCATCAGGCCAGATTTATGATGAGCCCATATAGAATGTAAGACCCTTGAATGAGATATATATTGGCTGGCCTTGGTTGCTTCTGTTATTATTGTTGTTGTTGTTGTTGTTTATTCGTTCAGTCGTTTCCGACTCTTCGTGACTTCATGGACCAGTCCACGCCAGAGCTTCCTGTCAGCTGTCGCCATCCCCAGCTCCCCCATGGTTGAGTCCGTCACCTCCAGAATACCATCCATCCATCTTGCCCTTGGTCGGCCCCTCTTCCTTTGGCCTTCCACTTTCCCTAGCATCAGCATCTTCTCCAGGGTATCCTGTCTTCTCATTATGTGGCCAAAGTACTTCAGTTTTGCCTTTAATATCATTCCCTCAAGTGAGCAGTCTGGCTTGATTTCCTGGAGTATGGACTGGTTTGATCTTCTTGCAGTCCAAGGCACTCTCAGAATTTTCCTCCAACAGTTATTATTGTATTACAGTTATTATTATTATTGTTACTTCTGTTATTATTTTTGTTGTTTTGTTATCCTGTTGTTTTTTATGTTCTGAAAGCATATATATATATATATATATATATATAGAGAGAGAGAGAGAGAGAGAGAGAGAGAGAGATATTATATATTTTAATATATATAGTAAGATATTATATTTTGTTTTATTCCTTGTTTTCATGTTTCTTCAAAGTGTAAGTCACCTAGAGTCAATCTTGCAAATTTTTGTTGTTCAGTCGTTTAGTCGTGTCCGACTCTTCGTGACCTCATGGACCATCTTGCAAATGGTGACCAAAGAAAGAAGATCTAACTTTGAGATTATCAATACATGAATTATAGAGGCCATGCTGGGCATGAATGTTCAAGGATTTGGGGCAGGTGGTTTCCCACTGGCAGGAACTCCTGTGTCATCTCACCCCAGCCCCTTGGCTCTCCTGGTTCCCCACGGCTGTAGAGCCACTACAGACCCTCTATCCCCACACAGAGTTCTTAAATTGAGCAGAAAAGGGTTTTGCAGCTCATTATTACAACAGTCACGTTGTTTAAAATCACCCAGAATGAACTAAGGGTGAAGACAAGGTCAATATTTGTGCTCCTATATCAGTCCATTGGAGGAACCACTTTTTGGCTGATTCAGCATTCCATTCATTCTGAGGATGCTGCGATAAGGATAACCTCAAGTGTTTGGGTGGTGCAAAATGATGGTTATGTGGAAATTCCCTTTGTCGCGTTTGGGGTTATTCCAAATGATTTCTGTAATATCTACAACAAACTCACAACAATACGTTCAGGATTGTGCTACTTTACATCTGTGTCAGTGTTGTAGTGCTCAGCCAACATGTAAAATATGAATTTGTACAACAAATGTCAAGTTCCATCAAGTTCTCTAAAGTGTTCCCCTTCCTCCACTCTTTTTCACAAACCATAACCCTCTAGACAAGAAAATTATTAAGGCACAGAACAGTAATAGCTTTGATAATAGCTTGTATCTAGGAAGGCTGCCCACCTTTTCACCCCCATTAGATTAACCAATGTACCCCTGCATTTTCTAATCTCTGCTCATGTTAAAATTTTATGTTTGATGATGACAAATGCATTGGTTTAATTATCTTCTCTCCCAGTATAGCTTAACATTTAATCTTGACGAATCATTAGTCTTTTAGAAAAGAAAGATTTCAAAAGTAAGAAAAATAATTTCTCTCAGCTTGAATAAAGTCTTACATTATTGAATGTCTAAATAGCAGGTAAAGTCATTTCAATATTTGAAGAAAAGTAATCCATTCCAGCAAAGGAGATCATTACCTTGTCGTGGTGCTGGAGCTTGAGCACCTCAATGAGCACCATGAGCTAAACTGTGAAGGGACACCCAAGACAGGAAGGTCATGGAAGAGAGGTCAGACTAAATACGATCCCTGGGGAAGGTAACGGCAACCCACCCCAGTATTCTTGCCGTGAAAACTAAATGGATCAGTACAACCAGAGATATGTCGGTATACCATAGAAAGATGGGACTCCCAGGTCGGAAGATGGTCAAAATGCTACTGGGGAGGAACAGAGGATAAGTTCAACTAGCCCCAGATGTGATGACGCAGCAAGCTCAAAGCTGAAAGGATGGCTAGCGGCCGACGGTGCTTGTGATGAATGACGAATCCAATGTTCTAAAGATCAGTACACCATAGGAACCTGGAATGTAAGATCTATGAGCCAGGGCAAATTGGATGTGGTTATTGGTGAGATGTCAAGATTAAATATAGACATTTTGGGTGTCAGTGAACTGAAATGGACTGGAATGGGCCACTTCACATCAGATGACCACCAGATCTACTACTGTGGACAAGAGGACCACAGAAGAAATGGCGTAGCCTTCATAATTAATAATAAAGTGGCTAAAGCAGTGCTTGGATACAATCCAAAAAACGATAGAATGATCTCAATTCGAATTCAGGGGAAGCCATTTAACATCACAGGGATGCAAATATACGCCCCAACCACAGATGCTGAAGAAGCAGAAGTAGATCAGTTCTATGAGGATCTGCAGCACCTACTGGATAATACGCCAAAAAGAGATGTTATTTTCATTACAAGAGACTGGAATGCTAAGGTGGGTAGTCAAACGACACCTGGAATTACAGGCAAGCATGGTCTAGAAGAACAAAATGAAGCGGGACATAGGCTGATAGTATTTTGCCAAGAAAACTCACTGTGCATAACAAACACTCTCTTCCAGCAATCTAAAAGACGACTGTATACATGGACTTCACCAGATGGTCGACACCGAAATCAGATTGACTACATCCTTTGCAGCCAAAGGTGGTGGACATCTATACAGTCGGTAAAAACAAGTCCTGGAGCTGACTGTAGTTCAGATCACTAACTTCTTATTGCACAATTTAGAATCAGACTAAAGAGAATAGGGAAGACCCACAGATCAGTTAGATATGAGCTCACTAACATTCCTAATGAATATGCAGTGGAAGTGAAGAATAGATTTAAGGGACTAGATTTAGTAGATAGGGTCCCGGAAGAGTTATGGACAGAAGTTTGCAACATTGTTCAGGAGGCGTCAACAAAAAACGTCCCAAAGAAAAAGAAAACAAAGAAGGCAAGATGGCTGTCTGCTGAGACACTGGAAGTAGCCCAAGAAAGAAGGAAAGCAAAAGGCAACAGTGATAGGGGGAGATATGCCCAATTAAATGCAAAATTCCAGAGGTTAGCCAGAAGAGATAAGGAATTATTTTTAAACAAGCAATGTGCAGAAGTGGAAGGAGATAATAAAATAGGAAGGACAAGAGACCTCTTCCAGAAAATTAGAAACATCGGAGGTAAATTCCAGGCAAAAATGGGTATGATCAAAAACAAAGATGGCAAGGACATAACAGAAGCAGAAGATATCAAGAAAAGGTGGCAAGAATATACAGAAGATCTGTACAGGAAGGATAATAATATCAGGGATAGCTTTGACAGTGTGGTCAGTGAGTTAGAGCCAGACATCCTGAAGAGTGAGGTTGAATGGGCCTTAAGAAGCATTGCTAATAACAAGGCAGCAGGAGACGACGGTATCCCAGCTGAACTGTTTAAAATCTTGCAAGATGATGCTGTCAAGGTGATGCATGCCATATGCCAGCAAATTTGGAAAACACAAGAATGGCCATCAGATTGGAAAAAATCAACTTATATCCCCATACCAAAAAAGGGAAGCACTAAAGAATGTTCAAACTATCGAACAGTGGCACTTATTTCACATGCCAGTAAGGTAATGCTCAAGATCTTGCAAGGTAGACTCCAGCAATTCATGGAGCAAGAATTGCCAGATGTACAAGCTGGGTTTAGAAAAGGCAGAGGAACTAGAGACCAAATTGCCAATATCCGCTGGATAAGGGAGAAAGCCAGGGAGTTTCAGAAAAACATCTATTTTTGTTTTATTGACTATTCTAAAGCCTTTGACTGTGTGGATCATAACAAATTGTGGCAAGTTATTGGTGGTATGGGGATACCAAGTCATCTTGTCTGCCTCCTGAGGAATCTGTATAACGACCAAGTAGCAACAGTAAGAACAGATCACGGAACAGACTGGTTTAAGATTGGGAAAGGAGTACGACAGGGCTGTATACTTTCACCCTACCTATTCAACCTGTATGCAGAACACATCATGCGACGTGCTGGACTTGATGAATCCGAGGCTGGAGTTAAAATTGCTGGAAGAAACATTAACAATCTCAGATATGCGGATGATACCACTTTGATGACTGAAAGTGAGGAGGAGCTGAGGAGCCTTATGATGAAGGTGAAAGAAGAAAGTGCAAAAGCTGGGTTGCAGTTAAACCTCAAAAAAACCAAGATTATGGCAACGAGCTTGATTGATGACTGGCAAATAGAGGGAGAAAAAGTGGAGGCAGTGACAGACTTTGTATTTCTAGGCACAAAGATTACTGCAGACGCTGACTGCAGCCAGGAAATCAGAAGACGTCTACTTCTTGGGAGGAGAGCAATGACAAATCTTGATAAAATACAATAGTTAAGAGCAGAGACATCACACTGACAACAAAGATCCGCATAGTCAAAGCAATGGTATTCCCCGTAGTAACCTATGGCTGCGAGAGCTGGAGCATAAGAAAGGCTGAGTGAAGGAAGATAGATCCTTTGGAACTGTGGTGTTGGAGGAAAATTCTGAGAGTGCCTTGGACTGCAAGAAGATCAAACCAGTCCATACTCCAGGAAATCAAGCCAGACTGATCACTTGAGGGAATGATATTAAAAGCAAAACTGAAGTACTTTGGCCACATAATGAGAAGACAGGATACCCTGGAAAAGAAGCTGATGTTAGGGAAAGTGGAAGGCAAAAGGAAGAGGAGCCGACCAAGGGCAAGATGGATGGATGATATTCTGGAGGTGAAGGCCTCGACCATGGGGGAGCTGGGGATGGTGACGGCCGACAGGAAGCTCTGGCGTGGGCTTGTCCATGAAGTCACAAAGAGTCGGAAGCGACTGAACGAATAAACAACAAAATCCATTCTAATTCTGGGTGCAAACTATGCTCTGGTGCATCCATAGAGCTCCTGAATAGTAAACTACCAATTCATTTAACTGGAAAGGGAAGATAGTTGCAAATAAAAGAAAATGTTGCTCCCATCTTTGGAAATTTGTGGAACATCTTTATGGCTTTGCCTTCAAATATGCATCTGAAACCCCATCTTTAAGGCAAATTGGTGGCAACAGCAATAGTATTTATTTCAGAGAGTCAATGGAACAGGCCTAATGCAAGGAACTTAATCGTTTCTCAGAAGTTTATGGAAAGGCAGTAATTTGGTGCTATTGGATGACCTTTGCATCAAGAAGAGCCCAGGTTTAAATCTCAGGTTTGTTCTGAGCTGCATGTTACACACTTGCAGCAATTTCTGATAACAAAATCAAAATATGTATTGCAGCCATAAATCGTTCACCAAAGTAACACAAAGCAAGCTGCAAACACAAAGCTTTCAGTATAGAAGACAGGCATAGTCCAGAGTGACAAACTGCAAATTCAGGAAGATCCAAAAGTAGTTTTCTTCCTGTTCAAGGTTCCAGGTAATCCAACAACAGTACACAGACAGAGTCATAGATAAGAAATTTGAATATCATTGGTCACAAAGAGCCAGTCAAAACAGCCATCTCTTATATAGTTCTGATTATCAGCTTGACTAATTGGCTGAGCCACCCTTCTTTCGTTTAAGTCAAGGCTTTCTAAAGTGCCGCCGTTGGTGGCGGCGGGGCGGCGCGCGCGGGGGCGTGCATGGTGGTGGCGGCAGCGGCGGCAGCCTCCGCTAAAACATGGAAGCACTGATGGCGCGCTGCCGCCGCCGCCAAGCACGCCGCCACTGCCGCTTCCGGGTTGTGTGGCGACACACCAGACTGTGTGTTGCAACACACTAAAGTTGCAAAGAAAGTTACAGAAAGCTGTGGTTTATGTAGACAGCTTGACTTCCACTGCTCTTTCCTTTTTAATTTGCAAGAGGACCTGGGCTGGGGACCTTGCCTAGCTTAGCCTCTGGATCAGTGGTCCAGCCTGCACCTGTGTTGCTCAGGGACAGTCTCTCCACCTAATTCAGGTGGTGCAGCTGAGGCTCAGACTGGCCAGGCTGCTCATCTAATTCCTGTGGTGGAAGATGAGGGCTAGACTGGTCAAGTTGTTCAGCTCCTGGATCTGAACACTCAGACTGATTCCAAGAAATCCTGAACAGCCCTTGTCTGTCACTGCTGATTAAACCCAATGAATGCTCTGCTTCATTGAAGGCAGTTTTCTATGTCTGTACTCATTCAACTGCAGGAAAGGTAGGGGTACGTGCTCAAAAAGTTGAATGATTCATATATAAAAACATTCCTTATGTACAGAAAACTACATACATCCCACATAACATCTTACTTTGCCTTGATGAAGATTTCCTTTCTTGGATTAAAGTTAGATTCCAAAGAACAGCTAATATTGGCCTGTTTCCAGCCAAGGTCCTCCCTATTACATTAATTTGAAATTAACACAAATGTTATAATAATGTTTAATGACTGTGTATTAGTATACATACAGAATGTATAAACTGCTGGAAATTTTAATTAATTTGTAAAATAAAAGGTGCTGAGACATAAACTTGCCTAATAAATATATTCTCTAGAACATTTTTCTTACTTCAGTGTTATTTGGCAGATTGCAAATGTTGCATCTGAGCTAAGACACCCACTATATCCAAGCTGAGCCCTCTAGAGTATGTTGGGAAATTTCAAACTGTTGTTGTGTGGTAAAGAAGCAATGTGATAGTACTAGTCTAAGTACAGGCCTAAGGGATGTTGAACTTTTTAGGTACTTCGAATATCAACTCACACCTGCTGTGACCATTGGCCATGAATGATAGAACTGAAAGTAGTAAAAAATATCTGGAGGGTTACAGATATCCACAGTATAGAGCTGTCAGAGCTCGGCAGATCTCTGCCAATATGCTAGACAGATAAGGAATGCAGAGAAGCTGCAACAGACACGAAAGAGACGCCTGCCTTTGAAGTAGACCGGATCACACCTAAGAGGCAAGCGCAAATACACATCTCAGCGAACGGATGTCTGAGCAGCCTGGAGACACGAAGTACACGTGTCAACATCAAAGAACCTTGGGGGGGGGGAAAGGTTTAAATGTGCATGCTATGCTTTGTTCGTCCATTCAAGTCCTTGTTCGTCCTAACTTCTATATACTATAATAAATCCTTTGCTTCTAAGAACCCGCGTGTCTGTGGGTTACTCTAGAGAAGGGAGATTATAGATATCGGATGGAGCGCCTTACATAAAGACTTGAATGAAAAAAAATTTTTGCTACCTGTCCTGAGAAGTACTCTGCAAAAAATCCAGCAACTTCCACAGTGAGAGTAGCATCCAGCTGTTCATGGAAAACCAAGACTTGCAAATGGAGCAAGAGGCGACAGGGGAGCCCCATGTCTCCAGGGCAAGTGACCAGTCCAGGGAAGAAGAAGGAGCAGAGACGGCTGTGATAAGTGAACCCGGACCCAGCACAGCCCCCGCACAAACAAAGGTACGTCCTGGGGGCAAGAAGCTCATGAAGACCAAAGGAATAGAGGTATTCAAAAAACCCCACCACCCCGCAACCCACGGAACCAGGGCAGCAGATTGGTCACTTGGAGTGGGCGAAGGGGTGGTAGAGAAAAGGGAGAAGAAGACCAAACAGCGTGTTACCCAAACGCAATGGATTGGGGCAGTGGAGGAAAAGTTGTCTCGCTTGGACAATAAGGTGGAGGAAATAAGCGAGAGGTTAAACGTGATTGTTACACTCCTGGAAGGGAGAAAGGGGCAAAACCCTAAGACATGCCCATCCTCCTCCAAAGAAGGGAGCGGATCAGCAGAATCCGATGAGGACTTAGAGGAGGAAGAGGAAGAGGAAGAGGAAGGGGGTCCCAATGTACATAGCCAGCCACGAACCACCCCATTTAGCCAGCAGTGGAGAACTTGGGGAGCTGCAAATGCGCCGATAGGGGTGAGTGAGTTGAAAATGAAATTTGATGGAGATCCCAAGAAACTGGCATGTTTTATGACCCATGTGAATGGATTTATGGGGGAATTTGAGAATGCTTTCTACATGGAGGAGGAGAAGGTTAGGTATGTTTCCTGCTTTCTGGAAGGAGAAGCGGCGAGGTGGCTCGTGAAATTGCACGATGCCAATGCAAGCACGCTACGGGACTTTAATAAATTCATGCATGCCTTGCGTAAACGCTTTGAAGACACATTGGCAATAGTGTCGGCTAGAGTCCGCCTCCGGAACCTAGATCAGGGCAAAAGTACTGTAGCGGAATATGCCCTGGAGTTCAAAAGGATTCTTAGTGAATTACCAGAGTGGCCGGAAGAATTCCAGATTGAATACTTCCAGTATGGATTGAGACAGGACTTGCTCGAGCTAATGGTGGGGAGGGAAGAACCAAGAACTCTGGAGGGTTGGATTCAACTAGCAGGAAGAATTGAACAAAGTCAGACACAACTGCTGACCATAAAGAAGTTCAAACACCTGCGGAAGAAGCCAGGGACCGACCCACACCCCACCCGAGCGGACCAGGCAGAAATACTGGGAAGAGGAGAGAAATCGGAGAATGAGAGCTGGTGTGTGCTTCCGATGTGGACAGATGGGACACCTTATTAGTAACTGCCCACAGAACAGAACACCTACCAAAGGGAAGACGCACCCGAGGAACCCCTCGGAGAAGAAGAGAGAAAAGGAGGCAGGGGACAAGCACAAAGGCATGGCGGCAGCCATAGAGAAATGGAGAAAAACCCCACACATGGAAGACGACAGCGACAGCTATGAATCAGACAGTGAATTCCAGACGGCGGGAAACGAGAAAGGTCTGTTCTAAAGTGCACCGCGGGACAGGCCTTTACAAAGGGGCACAACGGAAGGGAAAGCCACAGCCCGACAATGCACCTACAGGTACAGTTAAAAGCTTTGGGTGGGAGGAAGAAATATTCAGGGGTGGCAATGTTAGATTCGGGTTGCTCAAGATGCTTAATGCACCCAAACGTGGCTGACAAGATGGGACTGAGACTTTTTGAATTAAATACGCCTATTACATTTTGCCAATTGGACGGCTCAGAAATGAAAGGGGGGCCAGTGGAGCATTTCACAGAAGAAGTCCAAATGACTCTGGGGACTCACGTAGAGACGTTGAGGTTTATTGTGGCACCCATTGCAACATGACCTATTGTCTTAGGACTGAAATGGCTGAGAGCAAGAAACCCTAGGGTGGATTGGGTTTCTGGGGAAATTGACTTCATTGACGGGACTTATGTGGGGATGAACTATGACAGAACTCCAGCCTGCTTGGAAGTGGGGGCTGCTGGGACAGAATTTTGGGATGAGGATCAGGAACAAGGGGGTGAAACTACTCTAGACTCAATCCCGGAAAAATACCTCCCCGTGGTTGAGGTGTTTGGCAAGCAGGAATGCGACCAAGCACCCCCCCCCCCCCATAGGCAGTCAGATGCAACTGTCGACCTCATCCCTGGGGCACCTTTTCCCAAGCCCAAGATGTATGCCATGACACAAAAAGAATTACAGGAGCTTCGCAAGTTCATCGATAAAAATTTGGCACGTGGGTTTATTGAACCAGCCAATTCCCCCCTGGCAGCCCCAGTTTTGTTCAGGAAGAAAAAAGACGGGTCCCTCCGGCTTTGCACCGATTACAGGGGACTTAATGCAATTTCGATTACCAACCAGTACCCTCTCCCGTTGTTGAAAGACATGTTAGCCCAACTATCTAAGGGGAAAATTTTCACTAAACTAGATGTGAGGGAAGCTTACTATCGTGTATGCATACGGGAGGGGGACGAGTGGAAAACAGCATTCAATTGCCCATTGGGCTCATTTCAATACCGAGTCCTCCCATTTGGGATTGCGGGGGGACCAGGGATTTTCATGAGATTCATAAACAAAGTACTATATGAATTTCTGTACAAAGGGGTAATTGTATATTTAGATGACATACTGATTTTCTCTGAAAACTTGGAGGAACATATGGAATTAGTCAAGAGGGTATTAGAGAAATTACTTGAGGCAAAGCTGTATGTGAAACTGGAGAAATGTGAATTCCACAAAGATAAGCTAGACTTCCTGGGGTACCACATATCGCATGAGGGCATTGAAATGGACCCCGAAAAGGTCAAAGCGGTCCTAGACTGGCAGCCCCCCCGAACGCGCAGACAACTGCAAGCGTTCCTTGGGTTCGTGGGGTTCTATAGGCAATTTATTCAGGATTTCGCGCAGATTGCGCTGCCCCATGACTGACTTGTTAAAAACGAAAAGTAAGGGTGCGAAAGCAAAAGCCCTGCCACTGAGCACAAAACTAGTGTGGACCCAAGAATGTCAGGAAGCCTTTGATAAACTAAAGGCGATGTTCACTAAGGAGCCCATTCTCAAGCACCCAGAGGTAGACAAGCCGTTCATTATACACACAGACGCATCATTTAGCGCAGTCGGGGCCATACTGCTGCAGGCAGATGATAGTAAGAAATTAAGACCCTGCACATATATTTCCAGGAAGTTTAACCCAACGGAGAGACGTTGGCATGTGTGGGAGAAAGAGGCGTTTGCAGTCACACACGCTCTAGGCACTTGGAGACACCTCCTGGAAGGAGCAGCTGTCCCGTTTCAAGTGTGGACTGACCACAAAAACTTGGAAGCCCTCAAATCCCCTAGAAAACTAAACCCCAAACACCTACGGTGGGCAGAGTTTCTTAGCAGGTTCAATTTCACATTGAAGTATTTCCCTGGGGGAAAGAATTACTTGGCGGACACACTTTCGCGCCTGCTGCAACATGAAAGCAAGATGGAGGAGGTCATTGAGGCACTCATTCCTTCACAGCCAGAGGAGATTCAGAGTCACTTAACACAAGCTGATAGATTGGAGGGAAACATGGCGATCACTCGCAGTAGCGCGAAACGCTTGGCTGAGAGCGACCCGTTTACAAGCGAACTGCGAGCGGCAACAATGACAGACACATGGTGGGGGGAGAACAAACATACCCTTGAAGAGAAAGATGGAGTGGGGTGGAAAGACAATAAAGCATTTGTCCCTGAGACGTTAAGGCAAAGGGTTTTGAGCAAGCATCATGACCACAAAACAGCAGGACATTTCGGGTTTGTGAAAACATTACATTTAGTCTGGCACAAATTCTGGTGGCCATCATTGCGCACAGACGTTAAAGCCTATGTGCGCTCGTGCCCAGTATGCGCAACAACCAAAAGGAAGTTGGGAAAACCCACAGGGAAATTTCAGGAAGTAGCAAACCCCACACAACCATGGAAGCAAATTGCCATGGATTTTATAGTAGACTTACCAGTGAGCAACAAGAAAACGGCCATTTGGGTGGTCACAGATTTATTTTCCAAACAGGCACACCTCATTGCTTGCAATGGGATACCGAATGCTCAAAAACTAGCTCGAATGTTTATTGAACACATTTATAGGGCTCATGGAATGCCGGAACGCATAATCAGCGATCGCGGCAGCACTTTCACTTGCAAGTTCTGGCGGGCCTTTTTGAAGTTGATTGGATCAGAACAGGGGCTTAGTAGTGCATTCCATCCGTGCACAGATGGGGCGAGTGAACGCCTTAATGCCACACTGGAGCAGTACCTTAGATGCTACATTAATTATCAACAGAATGATTGGGCTGAATTGTTACCGTTCGCAGAGGTTGCTTACAATAACGCGCTCCACCAAAGCACGGGGTTTTTGCCATTTAAAGTAGCTACAGGGCAGGATTTTGTAACTATCCCCGAATTGGCCATGACCCAAAGCACAGAACTAGCGCAGCCATTAAAAGCGAATGAATGGATAGCAAAAGTCACCAGTAATTGGCCAATTATGGTGAAAACGTTGCAGGAAGCCAAGGCAAGTTACAAAAAATACGCAGACCGCAAACGTGAGAAGGAATGGGAATTGAGAGTAGGGGACAAGGTGTACTTGTCAACAAAAAACCTGAGGGCTACACAACCTTCACGAAAACTGGCGCCCAAATTTATTTATTTATTTATTTATTTCAAACTTATATCACCGCCCATCTCCCCCCATTCATTCATAGGTCCGTTCCCAATTATTGAAGTCATTAACCCAGTGACGGCCAAGCTGCAGTTACCAAAGACACTAAGAAAGGTGCACCCAGTTTTCCACGTTAGCTTGTTGAAACAACACCACATTTCACAGCAGTGGCATCCAGAACAAGCGGAACCCGCCCCATTAATAGTGGAGGGAGAACCACACTTTGAAATCGACAGGATTCTTGATTCTAGATGGCATAAGGGACAGCTACAATATTTGGTCAAGTGGCAACATCTGCCGATCGGCGACAGGGAGTGGGTGAGCACTAAACACACACGCACTCCCAAATTGGTAAAATCCTTCCATAGGGAGTTCCCGGACAAACCTCACTGAAACAGGCACCCCAACAGGGCAATGTAAAAAATTATCTTGTGTACTTTCGTTACAGGGCACGTCTGAAAATGTTTAGTTAGTTAGGTTATTAGGTAACATATTTTAGTGGGGGGGGGGAGAGCAGCTTGGGCCGGGAGCATGTCAGAGCTCGGCAGATCTCTGCCAATACGCTAGACAGATAAGGAATGCAGAGAAGCTGCAACAGACACGAAAGAGACGCCTGCCTTTGAAGTAGACCGGATCACACCTAAGAGGCAAGCGCAAATACACATCTCAGCGAATGGATGTCTGAGCAGCCTGGAGATACGAAGTACACGTGTCAACATCAAAGAACCTTGGGGGGGGAGGTTTAAATGTGCATGCTATGCTTTGTTCGTCCATTCAAGTCTTTGTTCGTGCTAACTTCTGTATACTATAATAAATCCTTTGCTTCTAAGAACCCGCGTGTCTGTGGGTTACTCTAGAGAAGGGAGATTATAGATATCGGATGGAGCGCCTTACAAGAGCAGGGGTCTGCAACCTGTGGTCCGAGGCCCACTGGTGGGACACGGGTTGTTAGGAAGTGGGCCGCAGGGTGAGCCAGAGCAGCTGATTGGTGGGGGCCCGGAAGGGGAAACACCTCCACCTATCAGTGCATGGCAAAGAAGGGTAGAGGCAGGCTGAGGAGCACCCCCGCCAATCAGCTTTCCCTCACGGTGGCAGCGTGTGCGGCGAGGCTTTTCGCCTCCCTGCAGCTCAGTGCCGCTTTTTTTTGCGGCAGTGAGGGCATTTTCGGGGTCCCCGGAGCCTGCCCTTTTAAAGGGGCACCCTGGTGGGGTGCAGGGTGGACTTTTCCTCCCCCCAATTTTGCTCCCCATGTTTTCGGCCCCTACCGGGTAGCTCCGGCGCACCTCCACTTCCCCGCCGCACAGCTGATCAGTGCAGAGATTTTCCACCCCGGGGCGCCCCCATCACTTTTTGCAGTGATCCGAGGCGAAAGGGCCTGCAAACCCCGCCCCTGTCTGTCCGATTGGCTGCCGCCCACAAACCCCGCCCTCCGGTCCTTGGAAAAAAAATTCTGAGGGAAGTGGTCCCTGGTGCCAAAAAGGTTGCAGACCCCTGGTATAGAGTATAGTAGAAATTGATTGATTATGTGCCTTCAAAGCACTGTGGATTCTTAGCAGCAACATAATTAGATTTTCTCCAGGATAATCTCTCCCCAACCTGGTCCTTCAAGTCTTCCAATGATACACCCACTGCCAGGGCTGCAACTGTGGGGGGGGGGGGCAAGCGGGGCATGTGCCCTGGGTGCCGTGCTGGGGGGGCATGTGCCAAAATGACAAAATAGTATTTGTATACTGAATGTTTCCTGGGGTGAGGGGTGCGGAATCCATGTTTGCCCCGGGTGACACAGACCCTAGTTGCCCTTCTGCCCATTACTACTGTAATTACATCCATACAGCAGAAATTTTCCACCTAAATTCCATTTATTTGAAGAGGGATGGTTTATTCATACTATTGGAATCACTTTAGGACAGGGGTCCCCAACCTGTGGGCTGCGGCCTGTTACGAACTGGGCCGCAGGGCTCCCGCCCGCAAACCCTGCCCCCTTCCTCATGATTGGCTCCCGCCTGCAAACCCCACCCTGCAGTGCTTGTGATTGGCTCCCGCCCACAAATCCCGCCCCCTGGTCCACAGAAATCCCAGAAACCCAGCCCCCCTGGTCCGCAGAAAAATCGTCTTTTGAAACCGGTCCCTGGTGTCAAAAAGGTTTGGGACCCCTGCTTTAGGAAGCTAGTCAAACAGAAGCACCCTTCTTTAACAGAGAAATGTTTCCACCTTTATTAGCCAAAATCTGCAGACTTGGGCTGGATTCACTTGCATGTTCCAACCTGTGCCTCATTTATAGTTAGAAGAGAAAGCCTTTCTTAGTGAGGTAAGTGCAAAATAAATACGCTTGAAGTGCTTTGGACCATTATTCTCTTGCATAGATTTCATGCCTGTAATTGTGCACTACATATAGCTCAATCTTGCATAAATACAGTTGCACTTGTAATTATTCAACCCCCATTGCAAATCAGTTGTATTGTCAAAATTTACAGACTTTCAGCTGTTTGCAATGAACAAATCAAACAAAAGCAATTGAAATAGCTCAACACAACAAATGTTTCAAGTGGTTTCCCCAAATTCAACCCCTTCATGGCAAGCATCTTCAGTATTTAGTAGAGCATCCTTTTGCTGTTATGACCTGCTGCAAACGAGATGCATAGCCAGACACCAGCTTCTGGCAGCTTTCCTGAGAAATCTTAGCCCATTCCTCATAAGCAATGGCCTCCAGTTCAGTAATATTCTTGGGTTTGTGTGCTGCAACCGCCTTCTTCAAATCCCACCAGAGATTTTCTATGGGGTTCAAGTCAGGTGACTGTGATGGCCACTGAAGAATCTTCCAGGACTTCTTCTGCATCCAAGCCTTAGTGGAATTTGAGGTATGCTTGGGATCATTGTCCTGTTGGAAGGTCCAATGACGCCCAAGCTTCAGTTTCTTTACAGATGGCATGACGTTTTCTCCTAGGATTTCCTGATACTTCAATGAATCCATCTTGCCTTCCACACGCTGCAGGTTTCCAGTGCCAGAGGATGCAAAGCAGCCCCAGAGCATCACCAAGCCACCACCATGCTTAACTGTAGGCAGAGTGTTCTTTTCAGCGTATGCTTCATTCTTTCTCCTCCAGACATACCACTGATCCATCGGGCTGAAAAGTTCGTTTTGTTTCATCGCTCCACAGAACAGAATCCCAAAACTTCTGTGGCTTATTTATATGATATTGAGCATAGCCGACTTTTCTTGTGCTTTTGGGTCAGTAGTGATGTATGTTTTGGAGTTCTGGCATGGACACCTTCTGTGATTAGTACACGCCTTACTGTGCTCACTGAAACCTCTGTGCCTGTTGCCACCAAGTCTTGCTGCAGGTCTTTTGCAGTCACTCGAGGGTTTCTCTCAACCTGCCTTGTCAGAAATCTGGTCGCAGCCATTGACAGCTTCCTTTTTCTGCCCCATCCAGGTAGCATAACCACTGTTCCTTTAACTTTGAACTTGCTAACTATGCTTCCAACGGTGTCTCTAGAAACATTCAGTGCCTTCGCTATCTTTTTGTATCCTGTTCCTTGTTTGTGAAGGGTGATGATCTCTTCTCTTACCTTTTTGGACCATTCTTTTGACTTAGCCATGTTAAGTCTAACATGCAGTCAAATGTGACACTCAACAAACCCCCAGCCAGTTCAGGTATTTCATGTATTCCAGCTCAAGCACATCTGGTGCAACTAATGAAGCCCTTGATTAGTTGCGTCAGGTGTGCTTGAGACAACACCTGTTTTGCATACTGTACTGTATGTGTGCTGTTGTGTTGGATTCTATTCAGGGGGTTGAATAATTTTGAGACTGAAGAAGTCATAATTTGCATTTTCAGTTGAATTTGGGGACACCACTTGAAGCATTGGTTTTGTTGAGATATTTCAATTGCTTTTGTTTGATTTGTTCATTGGAAACAGCTGAAAGTCTGTAAATTTTGACAATAAACCTGATTTGCAATGGGGGCTGAATAATTTCTATTGCAACTGTATATAGGAAGTGTACCTTCTTGCAGCTTTTTTTCTCAATTAACCATTGCTACCAAGCAGCTCAAAAGTAAATTAGCTACCGATGTTTTCATATGCAATAGCTTTTAAGACTAAATATCAGAAATTACTAGAGTGTTAAAATTGCATTGCTCTGCAAAGCAGCCCAAAAGAGAGAAGTGATTCAGATGCATAGCTTCAAATGTCATATTAGTATTGAGATGATTTTAAAGGCATCACTTCTCTCCCCACATTTGCTAGCCAAACAGTCCTACACATGATTTGCAGGATCAGCCTGGAAGATGTAATAGGGAGTCACCTATTACAAGTTAAAAATTTCCTGTGTAAAACTCTTCCATAGATCACCTGCAAGGGTATTGGATCAAGATTGATGATATAGCCTGGGGATGGCCCAGTGGTTTAGGCTATAATTCACATATAGTATGATACTGACTATACTACTACTATGCATAAGATTTTACTCTGAGAATTAAAAAAGTATACATAACCATTTTAGTTGGCATAAAACAGGATTTTGGTTATGTTTTTCTTTCATTCCTTTATCACAGCAAAATAGAGAGATTCAGACCCCTTCTGTTATATAGGCAAATAACAGGATCATACAATTGGAAGGTAATACAACTTAAAGGTAATCTAGTCTACAGCTCCGTGTTCAATGCAGGATCCACTAGAGCAGAGATTTCCAAACTTTTCATGTTGGCGACACACACCAACGGTGGCAGTGGCGACGTGGCCTGTGGTGTCCTGGTCTGTTGTGCAAAAAACCCGGAAGCGCTGATGGGGGGAACCGGAAGAAACGGCACCCCTGCTAATCAGGTGTCACTTCTTTCGGTTCCCCCATCAGCGCTTCCGGGTTTTTGCGCGACACACCAGGACACTGCAGGCGACACAGTAGTGTGTCGCGACACACACTTTGGAAAGCTATGCAGTAGAGCATCTCTGACATCTCTGTTGGAAGACTTCTAGCAAAGGAGAACTCACTACTTCATGTGGCAGCTTCTTCCACTGGCTTACAGACTGTCCAGAGAAAGTTCTTCCTGATGTCTAGTCTGAACCTACTCCTGGTAGTTTTAACCTATTGGTTCTGGTCCTGCCCTCTGGGACATTAGATAATAAGTCCACTCCCTCTTCTATGTGACCAATCTTCAGGCATTTGAAGACTGCTATCATAGCTCTTAGTGTTCTTTTTTGTAGGCTAAATATACTAGATCCTCTAACCATTTCTCCCAGGGCTTGGCTTCCAAACTCTTTATCATCTTCTTCCTCTGAATTTGTCCCAATTGTCCTTTTGGAAATAGAGTATGACCAAGGCAGAGTAGAGAAGAATCATTACTTCCCATCATCTCAAGGCGGCAAACATACCTAATACTCCTTCCTCCTCCAATTTTCCCCACAACAACAACCCTGTGAGGTGAGTTGGGCTGAGAGAGAGGGACTGGCCGAAGGTCACCCAGCCAGCTTTCATGCCTAAGGCGGGACTAGAACTCACAGACTCCTGGTTTCTAGCCTGCAGCCTTAACCACTAGACCAAACTGGCTTTGGCTTAAATGAGAGTTATTCCTGTTATTTATGGCCTCATAAACAACCCTGAGTATATCACATCATCTATCCAATACCTCCACATATTCAACAGAACTGGGTTTGCTCTTAGAAAATTTTCACACCAAAATAGACCCTCTTCCAATACAGTCAACTGTGAGGCTCACTGCTAGGGCCATATATCCAGCATTACTGTGAAGAAAGGAGTTTAAAGGTAAATGCAATTTGAAGGACGCATGGGACTCTGATCCAGACATCTAAGATAGCTTTGCCCAACATGCAACCTTTCATATGAGTTGGACTTAACTCCTATAATTGAAGTCTGACTGGGAATTATGGGAGTTGAAATTCAACACACACACACACACACAGAGAGAGACACAAATCTCTCTCTCTCATCTATCTATCTCCACACATACATTTTTTTTAATCCGTTCAATTGTGTCCAATTCTCGGAGACTGCCTGGACAAGTCCCTGCAGTTTTCTTGGCAAGGTTTTTCCGAAGTGGTTTGCCATTGCCTCCTTCCTAGGGCTGAGAGCAAGTGACCGGCTGAAGGTCACCCAGCTGGCTTTCATATATAAGGCAGGACTAGAACTTACAGTCTCCCAGTTTTTAGTCTCATGCCTTAACCACTACACCATACATGTGGAAAAAGATGATTTAAGAGGTAGTTCAAAGTTATCTTTACTTACCTCTCTTTTCGTCATGTGTTAACATTTACTTTTTGTTATAACAACTCAAAAAGCAAAGGAAAAAAGGAACCAAAACTGCCAGAACACGGCCACACAGCCCGGAAAACCCACAACAACCATCGAAAAAGAGAGAAAATGCAAATATCTATTATTGCTCTGAATGCAGTAAATACTGAATAAAGCATGCTTTCATTGAAACTTATTATTATTATTATTATTATTATTATTATTATTATTATTATTATTCAGCAAATGTAGCATTAGGCCTTCACTGGTTTTAATTAAGTGGAAGCCAAAACAGTCAACTGTGGACTGATTTACAAAGGAAACTAGTCATATATTTATTCATGAGAATATTAATATTTAAACTCTCTTCACATCTAAGTCTGCAATACCAAACTCATTCACATGGAACTATGCCCTAGTTCCCTGCATTTTTATTTTCATAAGCACTTGGATATTTATTTCATTGTCAAGGTGTTTAGGTTGAGGCCCAGTGGCGTGCAGCAGCACCTCTGGAATTGTTAGTATGGCTTCAACAGGAATGTTGCAGAAATAAAAATATTGTAACAACTGAGTCTTAGGAATATATCAGACTTAGAGACCTATGCCTTTTTCCTCTGGAATCTAAGAGATTTTAGGTACTCCCTGATTAAATGAACGAATAAAACATAAAGCACATAAAGAGACACAATATAAACTAAGTCTCTGAACAACCTATTTTTGTGGCCACGTTATATGCAGAAAGTTTGTATTGTTTACACTACTTTTTTTGGGGGGGATACTAATTACACAATTGCACAATGTATGGTCTTGGGCTGGGATTTTAGGGGAATTCAATAGTTTTACTATGTCCTGTGTGAAAAAATACTATGTCTCCTGAATAGCCCACTAAATAGCCTCACTGGATGATCCCAAATTCTAAAATTATAAGGAACAACCCCCCACCCCAGCCCGTACTTGCTTCATGTCCATGTACCATCTGTGCTTTTTTTTTTTTTGACTGATAAGCCTCCAGTATTGCAACCTTTACTCCAGTTGCTTGATATGCTTTCAGTTATCCCTTTCTGTATTATTTTAGCTCAATACCCTGCATGTTTAATGGGAAGTGGTGTTCACAGTGCCCAATGGGGCTTATCATCAGGAAGCAATGCACAGGGCTACAAAAAGACATAATTTGATAAATATATTTAGAATTAAAATCAATTTTAACTCATAATCAAGTGGATTTTTAAGATAGCTTGGCCATGACCTTGAAGGCAATGGGTTGGAATGTATTTTTATTGTTTCTTTGGAGGGCTGTATTAGCTAAAAAGTCAGCAGGCCTTACTTATCTATTATAACTCTTAACTTTTGTTGTGTTCTTCTGCTTAAAAGGCTAGCAATGTTAAACTTTGGTGATACCTGAACGTGAGCAAAAAGAGAATGCTGGAAGCTTGTTTTCTGTGGCAGATGGCATAACATTAGGGGCTGGATTGAACAGCAACAGACTGCCAACATCGTAGCTAGGTGCACCTGCAAATAAAACAAGCGCATGAGTTATATACAAAACTTGAACAAAATATTATCTTTTTCAAATAGGAAACGATATCTACCAAGTTGGAAAAGTTCCCCACGTCTCCTCCCCTTTCAAAGCCTACGGATGTTTGCATTCCTAGGGCTGCGTCATGCGGTATTCATCGGCTCATGCCTGAGCCTGGATTCCCTTCTCTCTCCTGTGCTCCCCCTGCATGGTCCTCCAATCTGCTCTGGATGAATGAACAGTCCTTTGGAACAGATTTGGATTTACTGGGTTGCATGTACAGAGAAAACAAAAGCGAGGAGGAAGTCGTGCTGTGTGAGCTACAGTCTATTTGCGTATCATCAGACAAAAACTAATTCTAATTCTACAACATCCTTAGATTCTAGAACAGAATTCTTCTGCGAGAGCCATCTTGTGACTCCTCTGTCACATCTCCAACTGATCTGGCGAAGAAAGTTACTGAATCAGGTTTATAGCCTTCTAGGGTATATAATCAAAAATGTGTTTTATAGGCCAAGGAAGAGTGAAGAAAGAATTCTGTCCTGAGACTGAAAGCGATCTTGGGAGAGAGCCCCCCACATTCCTTTCTCCAGTAGTATTTTCTTAACAAAACTAGAGTTAAAAGGCCTGTGAAATGGAAGTTGTCATGAGAGCCATAAATTCATTCTATGTGTTTTTAAATAATAGAGCGCTGGAAAGAAATACAGAACTGTAAAGAAAATTAAAGTACAAGGATGTCATTCTGGGGGGTATGTTAATACGGTATGTTTTACTTCCATTAATCTACCTTGGAAATATATACATTGATCAAAACGTTTGAAAGATGGTTATTTTATGATTTGAGAATATTTGCAAAGATAAATCTTATCAGTTACTTTCTGTACATGACTGTCAAAAGGTGGAACTTGGATAATTAAGTAAATAGTCAGATTAGAAAAAGAATATAAAGGTATTTTGTGCAAAAGGATTTCAACTGTCCAAAAGGAAAGCTCTTGCTTCTTTCTTTCAGATAAATTTGGTAAGGAGTTGTTTTTACAGGCCTTAGTGTACAAATGTAATAGTAATAATGATTGTGTACATGCTATATATGTGTATACTAATATTGCAACCTGTTTTAAACTGTCACAGGTTTGTGTTTTTTAGTAAGGAGAGAAAAAAACAGTACTGCCTCAGAGAATGATTTAAAAATAAATCCCTTGAAAAACCCCAAAATATGTCCTATGAAAGTTTGATCGTTACTTCAAAACTGAAATGTGTCCACCTAAATGTGGCAAATGAAAAACTGAGATAAAACACAACCACTTTAAGAGATTTTTGAAGCAATAGCCCAATCTCTCACAAAGGAAAAGGACAGAAATTTTGAGTTTGGAAATGTCTAGCTGTAATCTATTCATACATTTTAATTATATCATTACAACTGACCACTAATATGCAACAGTTATAAGGAGACAAGAGGGCTGTCGTTCATTGGCATCTGTGCTGTGATGGAAAAACAGCTGGCTCCAAATGATCATGTGTGACACTATTGTAAAGATCCTCGACCTTTCTGACTAATGAGAACATCTGGGATTTTAGGAATACATGGCAGTCATTCTTACAAAATGGCTGCTAGGCGTCTTGCTCATCCACAAAATGGCTGTCATGGTGTTAATTAATAAGTTAGAAAACACCCATTCACAAGAATGCTATCAACCCCTCCTTTGTAGGACTCTCAATACGAGTCTTTGCTTTTGACAGGCAGACAAAACTGAGCACTGGACAGCAGCTACTAATTGTTTTTACTTTCTAAGAAAGCTTTTGAATACTTTTCAAAAATGTAAAACATCCATTTGGGTAAGGAAGCGGGCAGTCATCAGGGAAAGTACCTGCAGGCATGCTGGCATCCCACACCAAGGAACCTAGCCCTTTTCTTTAAACAGTGGTTATTCAACAGTGACAGTATGATGAAAGGTACAGTCCAAGGGCCCAAAGACATCTTCACTTGTAATCTTTAGAGATGTGCACAGCAGTCAAAGGAGGTGCTCTGCAACATGCAGGAATGCAGACAAAGCACCAAAGTGTTAAGCATCTTGTCCAAAGCTCCTGTGCCTGCTTCAGAAGTTGCTCCCAACTGTCTCTGCTGTCATGGGAATATAGGTAGTCCTAGTTTAGTGACGGTTTACAGTAATGACAGTGATGAAAAAGTAACTTGGGGTCAGTTCTTGTAGGAATTCTGGGATGGTAGTACCAGAACTCCACGCAGCTTCTTATTAGTATGTAGCAGAGTAGAAGTGTTCCCATAAACTTGCACAAGGCTTAATCAGTTCAAAACACAAAATAAACACACTTCACACGTTAATGTAAAGTTACATTAAAAAAAGTGTTTACAATTTCATTGTAACTCACAGTTCCTTAGTAGAAACGGTCCATGCATGCGAGCAATTGGTTCTGGCGTGAACCACATGCTTCTAATGTGGCCCACCTGGATGGAAGTATGAGCAATGTGGCAGCAGCCATAGCTGACACATCCTCCTTGGTAGGAGATTCGAGCAGAAAGAGGAAAGAGAAGGGAACAGGAACAGGAAACCGGGATTCAGCCCCTCCCACACAAAGCAAGTAAGATTAGGTTACAGCAGAGGCTGCCTCCTCCTTCAAGCTTGTGTGAAAGGTGCTTGGTTGAAACCCGATCGCTAACAGTTCTCACATTTACAACCTTTGCAGGTCTGTAAAGCAAAGGAAAGCTGAAGTAAGATTGTAAGCCCAGTTGTGGTTTCACTTAGCGACTGCTTTGCTTACCGACTGAGTTGCCAGTCCCAATTGTGGTTGCTAAATGAGGGGTACCTGTGTAAGCCTTTCTGTCTGCTGAGATGGCTAAGAGCAGCTTCCAAAGCAAGTGTGTAAGCTTTAGGAAAGACTGTAACTATTTGAAGAAAAATGTTTGGTTTTTGTTGTGCTTCTGCATGTTGCATAGGCTGGCATTCCTAGACTATGAAGTCCTTATTGGGACCTGTGGCAAGCTAGAAATAGAGATCTACAGGAAACCCACACACATAGACCAATACCTGATGTTTGATGGTTTGTCCCACCATCCACTGCAGCACAAACTAGGAGTCATCAGGACATTGTCCCACAGGGCAAAAACCATCCCTACCTCCATGGGTGCCAAAAAGAAAGAAAATCAGCACCTGAGGAGAAGCTCTGAAGACCTGTGGATATCCAAATTGGGCCTTCATTAAATCCAAGTTTACCCCCAGACCCAAAACAACGGCAGACAAAGCTGAGACTCGGAATCAACGGAAGAACCTGGTCATTCCTTACATGGCCGGTGTGTCAGAAAAGATAAAATGGATATTTGGCAAACACAACATACCTGTATATTTCAAACCCAACAACACACTGAGACAGAGGCTTGTACACCCTAAAGATCCAACACCAAAACATAAGAGGAGCAACGTAGTATATGCAATCCAGTGCAGTGAGGAGTGTTCTGAGCTCTACATTGGAGAAACCAAACAGCCTTTACACAAGAGGATGGCCCAACACAGGAGGAGCAACACCACAGGACCCTTCCCTCAATAGAGGCGGAGGCCTCAGGCACAACTTGTCCCCCATTTATCATGCTGTTCTTTCATTAGTTCCCAGGAAGATTAAGACCACTTCACAAGTTCACCAGCAAGGCCACATTTAACAATCCACTTGGGGATGAATAAAGGTTTTAGGAGTAAGACATCCCAAAGACTATCTACACCTCAATTGCCCAATTAACAAGCCAATCAGGTATAAGGTCAACCCTGGAAGACATATATGGGGTCCCCTCACCAACTTTTGCCCAGATTGAAGAAGCTACTTGGACAAGCAGCGAAACGTTTCAACCAAAAGAAAGAAGTCCAATTGCCATGATTCAACCTACAGACAATTCCACCTGGATGACTGAGAATATTTGAAAGAAAATATTTTTCTATTTGAAATCGAAGTCCAATTTAAAGATTAGTTAAGGTGTAAGATAAGTCTAATTTAAAGATTAGGAACCCAGACAAGGAATAGCATGGATTTGGAAGTTGTCCATAAAAAAACTGGCAACCGCAGAAGAGACTTACTGTATTCCCTGAAATAAGATTAATTTGTATATGTGCATATAAATTAGCATGTACAAATTTTATACAGATCTGAGTCTTTTGATCATTTTTGGATGATACATTTATTGTATCATCCAAATACAATATATTTATTGTATTTTAATGATCTTTTATTGTAATTGTAAACCGCCCAGAGTCTCTCCTTGTGGGGGAGATGGGCGGTCATAGAAATTTAATAAATAATAACAATAATACATGAATAGTCAGCCTAGTGTAGTGTAGCGCTTAAGCCATCAGGCTAGAAATTGGGAGACAGTGAGTTCCAGTCCTGCCTTGGGCACACAGCTGGGTGAACTTGGGCCAGTCACTCTCTCTCAGCCCTAGAAAGAAGGCAATGGCAAACCACTTCTGAAATCTTGCCAAGAAAACTGCAGGGACTTGTCCAGGCAGTCTCCGAGAATCAGACACGAATCAACGGATTAAAAAAAATGTATGTGTGGAGATAGATAGATAGATATTTGTGTGCCTGTGTGTGTGTGTGTGTGTGTTGAATTTCAACAACAGAAGTAATATTAAGGACAGTAAATTAATGGTGACCTTAAGAACAGTTTAGCATGCAGGCATCCCTCCTATTTAATACAGGACAGAGGTGGGAAGCTGGAGGCCCCAGGGAATCATATGGTACTCAAGTCCTCCTTTTGTGTATCCAAAGCTGCCAGTAGCAAATTTCTAAAAACTGGTGGTAAGTCTTCCAGTCATTTGGAGATAAGAAACATTCAAAAGCTGTAGTGTCAGCCATAAAAAACACTAATCCTCAAACTCCTTCTAAAACCCAAAGGGAAAAAAATCCCTGAAATTCCTGATCCTATTCAATTTGTATCATCATGACACATATGGCAGCTCTTAAGACATTGTGAAAATGTTAAATCTGAGTTCCAGCTATCAAAAGATGGCCCATTTCTAATGTAGAAGACTCCTGCTTTGGACCTAGGTTTTGGATCACTTCCTGAGAGTAGAGTGTATGTGTGTGTATATATCAGCGGGTAAGACGCCAGGCTTGTTGATCAGAAGATCGCAAGTTCAGAGGTTCGAATCCCTAGCCCCGCGTGATGGAGTGAGCTCCCGCACTAGCCCCAGCTCTTGCCAACCTAGCAATTCGAAAGCATGCAAATGCAAGTAGATGAATAGGTACCACTTCGGTGGGATGGTAACAGCGTTCCGCAAGTGTCATGCGGCCACATGACCGTGGAAGCGTCTTCGGACAACGCTGGCTCTTCGGCTAACAAACGGAGATGAGCACCGGCCCCTAGAGTCGGACACGACTGCACAAATGTGCGGGGGGAACCTTTACCTTTACTATGCTGCCAATAACTGACTGAAGCATGAATGTACTGTATATGTAGGGTTCAGAAGATAGAACAAAACACGAGAAGGGATTTGAAAAGCATCTGATCAAATACACGAACAGAGACTGTTTAGTCCTTTCTATCCTGGTGTGATGTACTGTAGAAGAAATAAAACAAGATGAATAGTTTTTTGATACATGCCATCCATATAAAATTATCACTCAAGGAACGGTTATCTGTAACTTTTCTGTCAAAATAGAATGCCTCACTTTCTTAGAGATTTGTTAAATTGGCAACTGGCCATCATTTGAAAAGCATGATGATTGCTTATGTGCCATCAAGTCAGTATTGACTCTCAGTGACCCCATAGGTAGATTTGCTCCAAGATGATCTGTCCCCAACCTGGTTCTTCAGACCTTCCAATGGTGCACCCATTGCTGCTATAAATGAGTCCATCAACTTTGATGCTGGTCATCCTCTTTATCTCTTTTCTTCCACCTTTTCTAGCATTATAGACTTCTCAAAAGAGCTAGGTCTTCACATAATGTCAGCCTTGCGAGGTAGTTCAGACAAGAAGCACACCCAGAAGTACTAACTTTATTGTAATGTTACATGAACAGAATCTTGGAAGTCTGAAAGTACATCTCTCCCCCCCCCCAACAATCAGACAAGCAGCAGCTGAGTCCGCAGAAGGAATGTGGGCGTGGCAAACATCTCAGAAGGGACACTCCCTGGTTTCAGACCCAGACTCTGCAGATCATTTGCATTTTCAGAGTAGTATCATCAGTATAACAGAGGTTATTAATGTTTTTTCCTCCTGTTTAAAAACTATGCTCATCTTTTCCAGTATATATTCCCTCAATATACTATATATTCAGCAAGGGGCGCAGTGGCTCAGCAGGTAAGACGCCAGGCTTGTCGATCGGAAGATCACAAGTTCAGAGGTTTGAATCCCTAGCCCCATGTGACGGAGTGAGCTCCCGCACTTGCCCCAGCTCTTGCCAACCTAGCAATTCGAAAGCATGCAAATTCGAGTAGATGAATAGGTACCACTTCGGTGGGTAACTAACAGCGTTCTGTGCCCGTCATGCCAGCCACATGACCGTGGAAGCGTCTTTGGACAACGCTGGCTCTTCGGCTAACAAACGGAGATGAGCACCGGCCCCTAGAGTCAGACACGACTGTGCACGGGAAACCTTTACCTTTACTATATATTCAGCATATAGACTGAATAAATAAGGGGAGAGTATGCAGCCTTGTCTCGCTCCTTTGCCACCTGGAGCCAGTCTGTTTTGCCATGTTCTGTCTGGATTGTGGCTTCTTGTCGCCTGTATAGGTTTCTCATGAGGACAATGAGATGTTCTGAGATTCCCATTTTTCTAAACACATTCCACAGCTTGATATGGTTAATACAGTGGAAAGCCTTTCTGTAAACAAGGAAGCACATGTTGACTTCTTTTTGGTATTATTTGGCTTTCTCAATTATCCGGCATACATCAGAAATAACATCTCTTGTTCCTCTGCTTTTTTAAAAGCCAGCTAAAAATATGTCATCACCCTTTCCATGTAGGACTGTAATCTGCATTAGCCCCCAGAATGGAAGAACCAAAAGTAAGATAACTCCTGTTCTGGAGGTGGTTGGTTCTCTTTTAGTCAACATGGCAAACATGTGCCATGCCTGTTGGTGGGAAGTTGCTGGGCAAGTAATATGCACTTTTTGCTTACCATCTTATGAAGATCCAGTGTCACTGGATTGCAGGCAAAGTTTGTGCTTACCTCTGGCATTTGTACAATATTATTTCTTTAATTGCTTTCTGTTTTCCTATTTCTCATTTATGCTTGCTATGATATGCCTCAATCCTCCATTTATTACAACTGCTTCCTCACTCGCTGGATCGTCACCTTGTTGTGGTGAGTGGGCTTGTGTGTTCTCAATGAACCCTGTGAGCGAAGCCGTCGGGAGTCATGTACTCCTGGTAGGGTCACACATGGCGGTAAGGTCCAGGGGGAGGAACCAGACAAAGAACGATCCAAGAAAGTCCTCAACGGCAGAACAGGCGGAAGATAACAAGGTGTATTGTTACAACGGCTGCGAAGGCGGATGAAGGCTGCAGCAGACAAAAGGTCACCAATCGTCATGGTATCCATGCCATTGGATTAGAGCCTTTTTCTGTGAAGGTTGTGTGCTGATCGTTGTGCACCGATCTCCACACATAAAACAAATTCATGCACAGGCGTCTTCCAACCACACCAAACCCAAAACAACCAAAAGTCCCATGGCGATTGACGAATGGCAACGGGGGCAGGACTGTGAAATCCGGAAGCTCCTAGTCATGGATCAGCACATGGGCGGTGGATACGGATTCAGTCGCCCTGACTCAAGGATCGAGGCAGTTGAGTAGTTCGGCAGCTGTATCCACGACTGAGCAGCCCTATTTAGGATCCACTCTGCTCACCCCATATGGGGAGGGGGCTAGAAAAGGTGCCCTAAACATAGTCTGCCTCATTTTCTCCCTGACTGGATTACCGCGACCAGTGGGGTCACCATCTAGCAGTCGTAAAAAACACATGAATTTTGGAACATGGAATATACGGACACTGCAAGACAATATGGATAGTGAACGACCTGAACGTAGGACTGCCATTATTGCAAGGGAGCTGAGACGTTTTAATATTGATATAGCAGCACTCCAAGAAACTCGAAGAGCAGGAGAAGGACAGTTGAAGGAAGAAAAAGGAGGTTATACCTTCTTTTGGAAAGGACTGCCTGAACAAGAACGACGAATACATGAGGTAGGCTTTGCTATCAAAAACGACCTTGTGAAGCTCTTGTCAGAAGTTCCCACTGGGAATAACGAACGACTCTCAACTTTCCGAATAAAACTCACCAAAAAACCAACAGGCAACTATCCTAAGTGCTTACGCACCAACACTAGATGCAGATGAGGATATCAAGGAAAAATTTTATACCCAGCTGGACACCATCTTATCAGAGATTCCAAAGGAGGATAAAATTATCCTCCTGGGCGACTTCAATGCAAGAGTTGGGCGTGACTTTGATTTGTGGCCAGGGATCATTGGGAAAGAAGGATTTGCAACAGCAACATGAATGGAAATTTACTTCTGACTAAATGTGCAGAGCATAACCTTGTCATTACTAACACACTCTTTTGCCAGAAAAAGAAATTTAAAACATCTTGGAAGCACCCACGGTCGAAGCACTGGCATCTTTTAGATTATGTAATTGTCCGTGCTAGAGATCGCCGTGATGTACTTCTCACCAGAGCCATGACGAGCGCCGATGACTGCTGGACAGACCATCGATTAATTCGATCCACAATGGCCATAAAGATTGTCCCTCATTGTAGGCTCCAAGGAAGAAAACCAAGGCGTAAAATGAATACACTGGCCCTTCAAGATTCTATTAAATGAGCTTGCTTTCAATCAACTCTCAAGGAACATCTTCCTATGGAACTTCCTGAAAATGTTGAGGAACACTGGGTTAAATTGAAGACTTCTATTATTTCAGCCTGTGAACAAACTATCGGATACCAGACTAAGAGACATCAGGACTGGTTTGATGAGAACGATAGTGAGATTGAACATATTATTGACAAGAAAAGGAAAGCCTTCTGGATATGGCAAAAAGATATTAACTGTGCCGTTAAGAAAAAATCTACGCCAGTGCAAAGGCAGAAGTCCAAAGAAGAACTAGAGAACTTAAGAACATATGGTGGATAAAAAAAGCCCAAGAAACCCAACATTTTGCAGATGCTCATGATGCATGGGGCTTTTTTAATGCCATAAAGGCCATCTATGGACCAACAAACCATGGTACAAATCCCTTACGCTTAGTAGATGGTGCTAAACTTCTAAAGGACAAAGAGTCAATTGCACTGCGCTGGAAAGAGCATTACTACAATCTCCTTAATCGTCACTCTACCGTGGCTGATGAAGTCTTCTTGTAAATCCCGCAAAAACAAATAAGAGATGAGCTTGCAGTACCCCCTAGTTTGGAGGAAGTCAGTAAAGCCACTAAACAAATGAAAAATAACAAAGCTAGTGGACCTGATGGGATTCCTGCTGAAGTCTTTAAGGAAGGCGTCATGTTGTTCAAATGCCTGACCATCGTCTTCCAAAGCAGCTACTTTACTCCCAACTTAAGAATGGAAAACGGAATATTGGTGGACAGCACAAGAGATTCAAAGACACACTCAAAGCTAATTAAAAAAAATGTAATATCAGCATTGAGAACTGGGAAGCCCTAACTCATGAGCGTTTCAATTGGAGGTCAGCCTTTATTAATGGCGTTATGGACTTTGAAGAAGCACGAGTATAGGGCAAAAGGGAGAAAAGAGCTAAAAGGAAGGCACGTCAGGCAAACCCTCATCATGACTGTCTCCCACCCGGAAACCTATGCCCTCATTGTGGGAGGTTGTGCGGATCCAGAATTGGCCTTTATAGCCACTTACGGATCCACTGTTAAAATTTTACCTTTGGAAGACAATCTTACTCGGCTACGAGTGATCGCCAATGACAACTGCTTCATACGATATCTTATGTTGCAATTATTACTACATTAATATTACATACATATTACTGCATTATTTTGCTAACATGTAAAATTAAGGATACTGTATGATTGTTTGCACACTCTGTTAAATCTCTTGTCTTTGGTATCAGTATGTAGATTGACCACTTCCAATTTGTTGGCCGCTGTGTTGTTCTTCAGACTTGTTGGCAAATGAATTAACACAAAAAGAAACAACTACTAAGCATAAATAAGACAAAAATAAAAACATTTCCTTCTCTTCCACTTATTTCCCCAGTCTCTGACCACATCCTAGATATTTATACTTTACATTAAACATTAAAGATTACTGTTACTATCTATTTAAATCCTTTCATCTATTATTTTTTGTTGGCCTCATAACTTTCTTCCTAAAAACCATATTCTAAATGTATAATTTGTTCTGCAATGGGACAAATGTATATATGGGAGCTGTTCTTGGTTAGATTTCTATTATGGATATATACTGCCAATTTTGCCATTCTTCAATTTTGGTCTCCCAATCTGATATAATTGGCAAAGGTCCTGTTTTCCAAGGTTGTGCCAAATTTGTACTTGCAGTTGCCAGCATATAAATTGTGGCATTTTTTTGTTTTCTGGAATTATACCTAATAAAAATATTTGTGGTTCAGTTCAAATTGTATTTTTAGGATTTTCTGAATATTTAGTCCACTGTTTATTTTAACACCCATCTTTCTTCTGTCTTTTGACCTATGGCCATCTCTTCTCACTTTCATCCTTAACAACTTCTTAGATAATATTAATGTTGTCTTAATATTTTCTGCTATCGATGAAATTCAGGACCTGATGTTCTCCTTGAAAATGGTGGGTATATGCCCAAGATCCTATCAGGGAAACTGGTTGACTTATGTTTTACCTTGACTTGGAACTTGCACATGAGTAGTTTGTGGTCTGTTCCATAGTCAACCCGTCATGTCTTAAATGTTATAACTAAGCTCTTTTATGTCCATGTACTAATAATATTAGTACTAATAAAAAGGGAGGGGTGGCTCAGCGGGTAAGACACCAGGCTTGTTGATCAGAAGATTGCAAGTTCGGAGGTTCAAATCCCTAGTCCTGCATGACGGAGTGAGCTCCCGCACTAGCCCCAGCTCTTGCCAACCTAGCAATTCGAAAGCATGCAAATGAAAGTAGATTAATAGGTACCGCTTTGGTGGGTAGGTAACAGTGTTCCGCATGCATCATGCTGGCCACATGTCCATGGAAGTGTCTTCGGACAACGCTGGCTCTTCAGCTAACAAACGGAGATGAGCACTGGCCCCTAGAGTCGGACACGACTGCACAAATGTGCGGGGGGAACCTTTACCTTTTTACTAATAATATAATCAATTTGATTTCTGTGTACTCCATCTGGTGATGTCCATATACAGTATATACTGTAAATATCATTCTAGTGGTTTAATTACTGTGTTAGCAATGACAAGAACATTGGATTGGCAGAAATTGTTAAGACATTCTCCTGCTTCATTCCAGTTTCAAGGCCATACAGTCCAATTAGGTTTTTCTCCTTAATATTTTCAACTTTGGCATTCCAGTCTCCAACTACAACTACTTGCAAGTTTTATCAATTTCAAATCGAATTTGACAATAAAACTCATGGATGGAGCATAAACTTGGATAATTTTCATATTAAAAGGTAGTCCGCAACATCTAATTGATATTATTCAATCACTGATTGCATTGTACCCAAAACACTGTTCTTGCTATATCCATCCTGGCCATGAAAGCAATGCTTTCATGTCCTTAGAAAACAATATGATTCTCTGACTGGAAGTGTCCAATTCCCATTCATTTCAATTTGCTGATGCCTAAGATGTCAGTGGGTAGTTGATTCATTTCATCTTCCACTATGTTGAGCTTTCCCACATTCATGGTTCTTATGTTCCATTTTCCCACAGTAATTCTCTCTTTGCAGTTTCAGATTTTCTTTTCCAGCATAGCAGCATCAGCAACTAGATATCCTGAAAGCATTAATCTAGCTACATTATAAACACCATTAGTTCTCCTAAAGATCCTCAGATCTTCCTCAATAGCATGTTAAGTGCCATCCAACCTGAGGGGCCCATCATCCTTGAGTATATCAATCACGTTATAGTGTCTATCCATGTGGTTTTCTTGGTAAAATACAAGAGTGATTTGCCATAGCCTATGCAATATGAAATGATGCCTTTGCTTTTGTTACTAAAGGGACCATCTGCCTCCAGCATCTTCCTATATTTCTGCTCGCTTTAGCTGAGCAGCTGGAATGACTTTCACATCTTGGGTGACCCTGCTGGAATGATATACTCTTGGCATGCACTCTTGGCATGCCATCCTCTGCTCATCCCTCCCAGGAAGACATCCTACCATGATGAGGCACCACAGCAGGCCTTGAAGGGGAAGTATGGCAATAGTTAATATTAATCTAGTAATTGTTTATAGGAAGATCATCCAGTCACTCTCTTCACTTTATTTAGCAAAGCAAATGAAAGTGATAGATGGCAAGGATACAGAAACCTGTACCACCCCCAGCTATCCAGAAAGTTACAATGTGATACATCATTACTCTCTTTGCAGAGAGAAAGCTAGTAGTTAAAAAAGAGATCCTAGTTGTCTTTTGTCAGCTGTCCTGATTCTGTTAGGAACCAAAACTGCCAGAACACGGCCACAGAGCCCGGAAAACCCACAACAACCAACTGCCCTGATTCTGTTTACCAGGATGATTCTGATCAAGCAAGTCATTAGACATGTATTTCCTGCCCCTGCCTGCAGCATCTGCAGTGGTGTTGTCTGTTTGATCAAGTCAACAGTTTCCCATCTTATTCTTTTTCATATACAAACTTGGCCTATTATGGAGAACATTGTGGAAAGAGGGAAGTGGCTGAGAAGCCAAAGGCTTTTACAAGAAAATGTATAAATCTCATTAGTTGGGCACAATGCTACACTTACTTTGCAAGATTGATACTACTTTCACCGGGGAAAGCAGATTTAGGAAGCTTTCTGTGGATTGCTAGGAGTCTTCTCAGGATTAAATCCTTTCAAAGTCAGTAAGGAATAGGACTGCTACCTAAACTTTTTGCAGCTAATATTTTTTCTCAGAAAGTGCCTCAGTAGCCCTCACAGGACGCTCAGTTGTGGATGTGTCTGGAAGTGGAAGGAAAGTCCGATGCTGTAAAGAACAATATTGCACAGGAACCTGGAATGTAAGATCTATGAATCAAGGTAAGCTGGATGTGGTCAAACATGAGATGACAAGATTGAACATCGACATCGTGGGAATCAGCGAACTAAAATGGACAGGAATGGGGGAATTTAATTCAGGAGACCATTATATATACTACTGTGGGCAAGAGTGGGAAAGGCAATACTGGGGTACAACCTCAAAAACGACAGAATGCTTTCAGTTCGAATCCAAGGCAAACCATTCAACATCACAGTAATCCAAGTCTATGCCCCAACCACTGATGCCGAAGAAGCTGAAGTTGATCGGTTCTATGAAGACCTACAACACCTTCTAGAACTAACACCAAAAAAAGATGTCCTTTTCATCATAGGGGACTGGAATGCTAAAGTAGGAAGTCAAAAAATAACCGGAATAACAGGCAAGTTCGGCCTCGGAGTACAAAATGAAGCAGGGCAAAGGCTAATAGAGTTTTGTCTAGAGAACACGCTGGTCATAGCAAACACTCTTTTCCAACAACACAAGAGACGACTCTACACATGGACATCACCAGATGGTCAATATCAAAATCAGATTGATTATATACTTTGCAGCCAAAGATGGAGAAGCTCTATACAATCAGCAAAAACAAGACCTGGAGCTGACTGTGGCTTAGATCATGAGCTTCTTATCACAAAATTTAGGCTTAAATTGAAGAACGTAGGGAAAACCACTAGACCACTCAGGTATGACCTAAATCATATCCCTTATGAATATACAGTGGAGGTGAGGAATAGATTTAAAGGATTAGATCTGGTAGACAGAGTGCCTGAAGAACTATGGATGGAGGTTCGTAACATTGTACAGGAGGCAGCAACTAAAACCATCCCAAAGAAAAAGAAATGAAAGAAAGCAAAGTGGCTGACTGATGAAGCTTTACAAATAGCTGAGGAAAGAAGGGAAGCAAAAGGCAAGGGAGAAAGGGAAAGATATAAACAACTGAATGCAGAATTCCAGAGAATAGCAAGGAGAGATAAGAAGGCCTTCTTAAATGAACAATGCAAAGAAATCGAGGAAAACAATAGAATGGGGAAGACTAGAGATCTCTTCAAGAAAATCGGAGATATCAAGGGAACGTTTTGTACAAAGATGGGCATGATAAAGGATAAAAAAGGCAGGGACCTAACAGAAGCAGAAGAGATTAGGAAGAGGTGGCAAGAATATACAGAAGAACTATACAAGCAAGATCTTAATATCCCTGATAAATACGATGGTGTGGTCACTGAACTTGAGCCGGACATCCTAGAGAGTGAAGTCAAGTGGGCCTTAGGAAGCATTACTAACAACAAAGCTAGCGGAGAAGACAGTATCCCATCTGAGCTATTTAAAATCCTAAAAGATGATGCTGTTAAAGTGCTGCACTCAATATGCCAACAAATTTGGAAAACTCAACAGTGGCCACAGGATTGGAAAAGGTCAGTTTACGTTCCAATTCCAAAGAAGGGCAATGCCAAAGAATGTTCAAACTACCGTACAATTGCGCTCATTTCACATGCTAGCAAGGTTATGCTCAAAATCCTACAAGCTAGGCTTCAGCAGTATGTGAACCGAGAACTACCAGAAGTGCAAGCTGGGTTTCGAAGAGGCAGAGGAACTAGAGATCAGATTGCCAACATTTGCTGGATCATGGAAAAAGCAAGAGAGTTCCAGAAAAACATCTACTTCTGCTTCATTGACTACGCTAAAGCCTTTGATTGTGTGGATCACAACAAACTGTGGCAAATTCTTAAAGAGATGGGAGTACCAGACCACCTTACCTGTCTCCTGAGAAACCTGTATGCGGGTCAAGAAGCAACAGTTAGAACCGGACATGGAACAACCGATTGGTTCAAAATTGGGAAAGGAGTACGACAAGGCTATATATTATCACCCTGCTTATTTAACTTATATGCAGAGTACATCATGAGAAATGCCGGGCTGGATGAATCACAAGCCGGAGTTAAGATTGCCGGGAGAAATATCAACAACCTCAGATATGCAGACGATACCACCCTAATGGCAGAAAGTGAAGAGGAACTAAAGAGCCTCTTGATGAGGCTGAAAGAGGAGAGTGCAAAAGCTGGCTTGAAACTCAACATTAAAAAAACTCAGATCATGGCATCTGGTCCCATCACTTCCTGGCAAATAGAAGGGGAAGAAATGGAAGCAGTGACAGATTTTATTTTCTTGGGCTCCAAGATCACCGCAGACGGTGACTGCAGCCATGAAATTAAAAGACGCTTGCTCCTTGGGAGGAAAGCTATGGCAAACCTAGACAGCATATTAAAAGCAGAGACATCACCTTGCCGACAAAGGTCCGTATAGTTAAAGCTATGGTTTTTCCAGTAGTAATGTATGGCTGTGAGAGTTGGACCATAAGGAAGGCTGAGCACCGAAGAATTGGTGCTGGAGAAGACTCTTAAGAGTCCCTTGGACTGCAAGGAGGTCAAATCAGTCAGTCCTAAAGGAAATCAACCCTGACTGCTCATTGGAAGGACAGATAGTGAAGCTGAAGCTCAAATACTTTGGCCACCTAATGCGAAGAGAGGACTCCCTGGAAAAGACCCTGATGCTGGGAAAGACTGAAGGCAAAAGGAGAAGGGGACGGCAGAGGATGAGATAGCATCACCGATGTAACGAACATGAATTTGAGTAAACTCCGGGAGACAGTGGAGTACAGGAAGGCCTGGCGTGCTATGGTCCATGAGGTCACGAAGAGTCGGACATGACTAAACGACTGAACAACAACAAGCCCTCACAGAATAAGAAAAGAACTTATAAAATAATATATAGAGGTCTGTGCTATCAGACTGTGGTATTGATATTGCCGAGGCTAAGAAAACTTTCCTTTTCTCTGATGATGAAAGTAGTTAGAATTGTGCCTCCTTTGGGAAACTGTGGGGTATTATCCTCCGGAGGACTACCATGTGACAAAAGAACTGATTGTAGCATTTTACACACAGTAAATAAATCAGTAAATACACAATTAAATAAATAAAATACTGCAGATCCCAAGTCACCAAATGCATACACTGCTGTATTGCAGTGTGTGGGCATCTGACTCTTCATCTGCTAACTATTGTCAGTTCAATCTGCTAAACATGCACAGCTAAAAATAACTTACCCTATTGTAAAATAGCTAATGTAAAACTCAAGTTCCCTTTAAAGTATGAAGTTATGCTGAAGGCAGTCAGATGTTTTACTGGAGCTACCTTGAGCAAAGGTTGAAGCTGTGTCAGTAATACATTCCTACATATGCATTCCTTTGATCTATTCCAGGAAGGAATACATCAAAGACACCCAAAGTTTTTCCTTTCCCTTGTTGCTAAATTGCTGTTTCATTCTTTTGGGTCATTCATTCCCTCTTCACCTCAGTTCCCCCACCTTCCTGATTTCCATAAGTTTTATTCTACTGTACACTGTTGCTTAGCAACATGTTCCTCTCTTCTGTATTTTACTTAGGAGGAATATATCAGACACCCACAGTTTTTACTTATTTTATAAATGAACTTGAGAAGAGACCTTCCAAATGTCTATGATGCTTGCAGATCATGGAGAAGGAAAAGTGTTTCACCTCTAAGCCAAACATTTCAGGAAAAGTAAGATCCCTCCTCGTCCAAAACTGTTTTAGTTATTATCATTTGGCATCTTTTCAAATACTTCTTCAAAATTAAGGTTCTTTAAGGTTCACTCAAGTAGTAGCTACTGTAGTTTCAAGAACACTTTAAGAGTGGATGTAATATTGTTAGCATATTCGTGGATGGCTGACCCTCATTCTGGTGCAACTGAAAACTGAGCATGGGCTAGGAATAATTTATTAATTAACTCCTTCATTCACAAAAGCAGATATCGCTACAAGTTCATACTAGAGGTAGGATACTGCATGTCTGAATATTCTTCCAATCATCATTGTCATCGTCATCATCATCACTATTTTCATGATCATTTGTGCTATCTCAAAAACTAGGATGCTTTTTAAAATGTATTTTGAATCTTTGTTCCTAATATGTATTTTTTCAATGTGTTCTGTTATTGTTTACCTTTTCGTAAGATGCAGCTCTCAGTGTAGGATTTGTTTGCAAAAGAAGAACTACTTTACTAAGAGGCACAGCTTTGTTGTTATTTTGAATAAAAGACTAAGCAGAGATTTAGTCACAACGGATATAAAAGTGGCAGAGTTGTTTAGTCCAGTGTTTCTCAACCTCAGCAACTTTAAGATGTGTGGACTTCAACCGCCAGAATTAAGCTCTCAATCTAATTTATAATCCACTGTCTAGCCTACATACAATGTTAAGCCACCAGGTTGGAATTACACATTAAAAGGTAAGGTCTTGAGCTTGACTCTTGGTGTCTTCATGGACATGTCTATCTAGTAATAATATGGAAATGGTTGCCACTGCCTTTTTCTAGTAATATAATATGTCTCAGGTGATTTTACAGGGTTGGGATTTCCTGGTGGTCTCTCATCCAAGTATAAATTTATGTAACTGCTTAGTTTTTTTCAAGATCAGATAAGGGGAGCTAAGTGCTGCCACCTGTAGTAACTATGGTGTTACTCATTATTTCCCAATAGCATCCACTGAGGTTAGATGTACACCCAAAATATACTGTACTCTGGCACTCCATCCTTCTCTTTGCACTAGGCATCTGTACAAAGGCGTGCCAGGGTCAAACCAGCCCCTCCCTCTGAGATACTTCGGTTCTGAAGTTATCCACAGCAAGGGGTGAATTGTGACTGGAAAATTAGGTCCCCTTACTACCACCACTCCTTCATCACCAACCAGTTTCTCACTTCCAGGGGTCAGGTGACTACCTCTGGGCACATTTTGGAACTAGAGCCAGTTTGGTCTAGTGGTTAAGGCAACGGGCTAGAAACCAGGAGTCTGTGAGTTCTAGTCCCGCCTTAGGCACGAAAGACGGCTGGGTGACCTTGGGCCAGTCACTCTCTCTCAGCCCAACTCACCTCACAGAGTTGCTGTTGTGGGGAAAATAGGAGGAGGAAGGAGTATTTGGTATGTTTGCCACCTTGAGTTATTTATAAAAATAATAAAGGCGGGATAGAAAATAAATAATAAATAAATATAAATAAATAAATAAATAAATAAATAAATAAAAATTATTGTTTAAAGCAGGGGCCCCCAACCTGTGGGCTGTGGCCTACTAGTGGGCCGTGGTCTGTTAGGAAGTGGGCCACAGGGCTCCTGCCTGCAAACCCGCCCTCCGGTGCGCGCGATTACCCTGCCCCCGGTGCACGTGATTGGCTCCCTCCTGCAAACCCCGCCCCCCTGGTCCATGGAAAAATTGTCTTCCACGACCAGTCCCTGGTGCCAAAAAGGTTGGGGACCGCTGATTTAAAGGACCAGTTGGAAATCCAAACTCTATCTTCATTATTACTTCCTTTTTCTCTCCTCTCCTCTCCTCTCCTCTCCTCTCCTCTCCTCTCCTCTCCTCTCCTCTCTTCTGATTTTAGAGAAATATCCTTCCCCAAAACAAGGCTGAAAAGAGTTAGTGGTTCCCCCTAGCTCATTTACCCGTTTCTATGAGAACATGTCCTATTTTTGTCACATATTCTATTTTTGATACCAACTTGAGCAGATCAGAACTCAGTTTTATTTGCTGTTCAATTGTGTGCCAAAGGGGCACATACAAGAATTCAGACTACACTTAGTTCCTCCTCTCAGTATTTTTCCTGGAAGTTCATAGCTAACAATTTCTCATACTGTCCAAGAGCCAAAGTGCTTTCGTTCCTCCAAAATTCAAAAGGAAATGGTTATTAATTCTACAGAGATTGCTTTGGATCGGGTTGCTCCCGGCTGCAGCTGTGTGCTGAGAGCCAAATCTCCGCAATCTGGATGCCCGCAGCCCTGAGGAGAGAGAGGGCCCTGGTTGGACAGCGAGAAAGGTCCCTGGGGAGGACTCTCACCCTCATGCTGTGGACATCTCTGGCTAATTACTTTCACCATCTGCAAGAGGAAAAGCAGGTTTTTTTCAGTCCCAGGCTAGGATTCCTTGCTAGCCTTTCTGTACTTTTCATTCTGTACAAACACCATCCACCATTGCATTGGGAAATGTGTTGTCGCTCTGCTCCTTTCTTTCAGCTTCTCTGTAGTAAAAGTGGTGAATATTGCTCATTCTTTTCTTCTTCCTGCTTTTGAATCCACCCCTACCTTAGAGGATGCCATTTGACAAATTGTGGAGAGCTTTCCTTATACTATTTCCTCTGCTGATCCTTTCCCCTCCTTTCTTGATTCTACTCTTCTACCCCCTTTCTCTCTCTATATTATCCAGTGAAATGTTTTAACTAGGGATAGTTTTCCAGACTTTAAAAACACCCTATTCTGTGTCCCTCGTAGAAGAAACCTCCCCGGGGATCTCTCTTTGTGTTTGTTACTGGCCTGTGACTCTGCTTCCTCTTTTGTCTAAAGTCCTTGAGAGAGTTGCCCTCTCCCAACGAATCTTCAAAAGTCTTCTCGATCTGTGTCTGTCAGGAATTTGGGCTGGACACTCAACTGAGATGGCAACTCCAATTCTGAATGACATTCTGGTGGCCAGCATTTGACACTGGACCATTCAATATTGGCTGGGTATAGTCTTTGGGCATCACTGGTGGTATGCTTGTTTGGTCTGAATTTTTGTCTTCTTGTTCTTTTGCAATATCACATGGTGGGTTTCAGTTCTGGGAATTTCCTCCTGCAGTGGTGTCTGCCAGACATTCACCTTGGGTCATATATTGTTTATTCTTGATATGCTTCCCTTTATATGGGTGCCCTGATTCACTATCAGGGCTTTGAATATTATTGTTAGACTGGTGGTATTCAAGTCCATCGATCTTTTGTGGCCCTTGATCATAATGCATGGTCAACTGTGACGGAATGTCTTCTTGGATGTCCTACCACCGCTTTAAATTAAGAGTGGACAAGACTGAGCTTGCCATATTTCCATCAGCCCAGCCATCTTTCCCATCCTCAGCTGAGTTTTCTCTCCATTTGTCTTCAGGGCTCTCAGACTGTTCCAGTTTCCTCTGCCCATTTATTGATTTTACCACTAAGGAGGTCAATTTTAACTTTCTGACGGTGTTCTTGGTGCCTGTTTTGGTTCTCCTATGCCTAGATTACTGTAAGAGTCTCCCCGCAGGTGTTCCTAATTTCTTTCTCAGTTCAAAACAGTGTCGTTTGCATGTTATTCTCATGTTTCTGTGTGGCCAGGATTTTCACCGGCTCCCTATTCAAGCCAGGGCTCAGTTCGAATCACAAATGCTTATGTTTAGAGCCGTCTGGTCACAAGCTTTGCAGTACTGTATCTGCTTCCCTTTATTTCCCCCTACAATCCACTTTTGATGTTCCTCTGAGCAGGGCCTTCATTGGATTCCCTGCTCCAGGGATTGGCCCTTTAGGCCCTGCAACTCTGAAATCGGCTCCCTTTCTCCCTTTGTGAAAATTTGACCTGGTTAAAAGGGTTTTTTAGGGGGCGTGGTGGCTCAGCGGGTAAGACGCCAGGCTTGTTGATCGGAAGATTGCAAGTTCGGAGGTTCGAATCCCTAGCCCTGCGTGCGGAGTGAGCTCCCGCACTAGCTCCAGCTCTTGCCAACCTAGCAATTCGAAAGCATGCAAATGCAAGTAGATGAATAGGTACCACTTCGGTGGGTAGGTAACAGCGTTCCGCGCGTGTCATGCCAGCCACATGACCGTGGAAGTGTCTTCGGACAATGCTGGCTCTTCGGCTAACAAACGGAGATGAGCACCGGCCCCTAGAGTCGGACACGACTGCACAAATGTGCGGGGGGAACCTTTACCTTTACCTTTAAAAGGGTTTTAAAGATGTTTTTATTTGAATAGCAGATTCATGCTGGGTCTGGTTTCTCCACCCTATTCTTAAATAACGTACACTTCTAGGTTAACACCTATTTTAAATTATCATATACTTCATTTTTAATATATTGTTGTTGCGTTGGTTGTTATAGTGTTAACATTTATTTACTGGGTCCAGAGGTAATTTTATTTGTATTTATTTTGGGGTTTCGTTGTTTGTTTCATACTGCATTTTGGTAAAAGTGTATAATTGTTGTTACTGCTTCTGTTATTATCACAGGGTTTCCTTGAACCATTTGAAATCATTGAACTACCTGATCTTATTGGTAATTAATTATTTTTAAACACAAATGGATGGTTTAAACCTGCACTTACGTAATTCCTAAACCAAGGTCAATCAAATCAATCAAGTGAGCTGAATATTTCTGGCATTCACTATTATTAGGTAGAAACAGAAAAGCACTGAGATCCTATAAAATGAGCAAATAAAAATTGATTCAATAAATTTGATCAAATAAAAAGCAGATTCGATGAGTTCATAATCAAAACGTCCTTATTTATCATAGTTTCATATTTTATTTCATTAGAGATTTTTAAAGAACTTCTTGGATATTACTATTATTATCTTAATATACCATTTCATATTTCAAACTCAGAGGAGCAAACACCCAGGAGATGATGCCAGTTTCCAGATTAATGAGCCCTACTTTCATAGACATAGCATATATATTTACACAACCAAACCAGAGTAATTTCCCTGAGATCCATAAGATAAAACAGCCCTTCCCTGTAGGGGAAAAACAAACCAACCGTCTGATGGAACCATATGGAAAGGAATAAATGGGCATTCAGAGAGGAAGAAAGATTCACAAAGGTGAGACAAAAGGCACCCAGTTACTCTGAAGTGGCAGCACGTGGGTGTTTACAGGCACCAGGAGCATAACAGCAGGTAAGGAAATTGCTAAAGGCAAAGGAGGTGCCTCCTATCAGAAGACAAAGTTCACCACCATCCAGTGTACTTGTTGAATGAGATCTGCGGCTGTCAAGAAACTGCTCTGCCTATTTTCTAATCTTCCTTATCTTGGGACATATGGTTGATTCTTCTTACATTGGCAAGGACTAATGCAGCCTTTCTCAACCTTTTGACCCTGGAGGAACCCTTGAAATATTTTTTCAGGCCTCGGGGAACCCCTGCACACTCAGGCTCAAATATAGGCCACAAGTTACAAAATTATTATATCTGTTTCATGTGTAGACCTGTATATATGCATTAACAGTGTTCTTTAAAAAATTAAGAATGAAACTTACCTCTTTAATGTGAAGTTGCCTGAATTGAAATAATTTTTCAAATAAATCATGATCTCCCAGGGAACCCCTAGTGACCTCTCACAGAACTCTTAAGTTTCCATGGAACCCTGGACTAATATATATGGAAATAGTCCAATCTCAGTCAAAATCCATGTATTTTTCTCCTTAAGATCAAGTTGGATCCCTTGCATACCACTAGACTCTAAAACAACATCTATTTTAGACACCTGTATAGCATCTATGAATCAGGTCCACATGGAGGCTGTACCTGGCCCTCTGCTAGCCTTCCAGAACTTTAGCTCCAGGATGCACAGATGGAAGCTGCGGCTAGGGGAGCCTTTGCCCAGTTTTGGCTGGTGTACCAGTTGCAGCCCTAACAGAGTGGAAAGCCCTGGTGACAGTGAATTATGCTTTTATCACCACCCACAAGAACTACTGCCATGAGATTTACATAGGGCTGCCTTTGAAGACCTCTCAGAAGATACAGTTAGTGCAGAATACAGTGGCCAGCATGCTGGCAGGTGAAAGCTGCTACAGCTATATAAAACTGGTGTTGTGGCACAGCATTAGCTGCCCATAGGCTTCTGTGTGTAACCAAAATAACTAATTTTAACTTTTAAAACCGTACATGCTTTGGCACCTGGGAACCTTCAGGTTGAAAGTATCTGTCTGGTACACTCATCTGAGATGAAGAAATTTAAGGTGTCTCAGAGTTATGGTGTGAGGAGAATGGGGTCTGAAATCAGTGCTTCTCTGTAGTGAAACCTACACCGCCACCACCCCTGAGATTTGGGTTGCACCTACTTTAATACTTTTTAGAAAGGCCTTGGAGACAACGCTTTTCTGCAAGGCATCTGAAGCCTAATAGTTTATGAATGAATTGGGTGGCACCACAGTTGTATAATTATAGTATTATTTTGTTGTTTTTATTCTGTTGAATTTATGTTCGTATTGTAAACTGCCACAAATTTAATAAATAACTAAAATAAATATAGAATCATTCTAAACTACAGTTCCAAATTTTGCATAGGATCCAAAAGTGGCTTAGGTATCATCAACCCTTATATATGCATGGTTCTGGCATCCACTGGTAATTGTAATGTATATGTTTATAGGAAAATGTTACTCTCCTCCTAATCCCTGGACACTATGCTGGAAGATGAGGCTTCTTTGCATGTTGTTTGAGAGCATGGTAACATATTTGGGTGTTAGCTCTCTCATTCAGCTTTATTCTAATATTAATGCATATTTCTACAGTAAAGCTATAGATAGGGAAAAAAGGAAGTTACTTCAAGGGCACAAATTGTATTAAGAGCTTTATATAAGTGGCAGATGACAAAGCTAGAAAAAGAGGATCAGATTTCAGTAAAGGGAAGAGCTGTCTGGTTTATATTGACTTAATGAGGAAATCAGTTGTATCTTTTTGAACTAGACAGCAGATATACATACAGGCATGTGGCCACATCCCATCACTGACCCATTGGCAAACACAACTTTGCTCCTGCAAATGGACAGCATCCTATCATCACAAGATTTTCCCCTCAAAAATGTGGTCAGAGGTGATAAAGTAGTAAGAGTGTTTTAATTTTCTGTAAGACACTATCAGCCCTATGAGGTAGACCAGATCAAGAAACAGACTCCACAGGAAGATTAGAGCTATACTTTATTGTGATAGGCTATAGTAACAGGATCTTGCAAGCCCCTGATTTTGCTTTGCCTCCCCTTCCTTATACCTCAGTGAATCAGGGAGGCCCCTGTGTGGGTGTCTTCCAAATACTATCTTCCTTTCCAGGACTTAAGGAATATTTCAACGTTCTTTGCTTATACAACCGCTCTTGCCTATTTCCTTCAAATTCATCTCCTTGACTCACTACAGCCACTCGGTGCCATAGGTGAGTCAGAGGCCTTAGAAATCGAAATAATAAAGGCAGTAGACTACAGAAAGAAGCTTCCAATTAAAAGTATAGAATTGTGCAAGTTAGTACTTAATATTATAGAAAGTGTTTGGCCACAAAGAAGGGTGCAGTTGTATAAAGTGCTATACTAAATGGTTTCTGAAACTACCATTTTAATTGAGCTTCCATTGTTCACGTGGAACCAATGTATCAGCAAAGCTGAAAGGTCTTGGAAGGAAACTACCCCAGAGGAAGTTTACTGGAACTCCCACATCCAGATCTGATTGTTCACATTCAAAAGGCTCTATTCCAAGTTCAAAACAGCTGCCCTGACTTTACAAAAAAAGTCCAAAGATTGAAGTGATAGCTATTTCAGTTAGAACAGTGTCAGAACACTTCTGGTAACAACCCATTCTGAACATAAAAAACTGTTTTGAGGTCAAAACATTTCGAATTAGAAACATTTTGCACACCCTTATTAAAATGGTTATGTAAAAGACCAAAGTTCTCTTTGCACTGGCAGGTAGCTTCCATTTAGCAGTGATTCAGAATGAAAGAAAGCAACACAATGAATTATATTTCCAAAGCATGATAGTTTGGCTAAAATAAGTAGACCTTGGAAATAGAAAAAATAGCTTTTATTTATAGTTTTTGCAAATCAAAACTTAATGCTCTGGGACAATGTTAAAGATGAATGAGTGAACATTCATTCTAGTTGTCAAGGTGAACTATGTTCCCAAGATGAACCTGCTGTCTCCATAATACATTTATTAATTATATTGTTACAATTAGATCATAAAGATTCTTTTTTCTCCAAAATTCTACAAAATTTAACAAAACTGATATTCCTACAAAAAATAACTTGGCATTTGTTAGTTTTAAATTGTTTTTCTGCAATTTCCAATTTGATATAATTTGTTCTAAAGTAAAGTCTCCTTTACTTTCACTGACCTTGAACAGGACATCCTAGAGAGTGAAGTCAAGTGGGCCTTAGGAAGAATTACTAACAACAAAGCTAGCGGAGAAGACAGTATCCCATCTGAGCTATTTAAAATCCTAAAAGATGATGCTGTTAAAGTGCTGCACTCAATATGCCAACAAATTTGGAAAACTCAACAGTGGCCACAGGATTGGAAAAGGTCAGTTTACGTTCCAATTCCAAAGAAGGGCAATGCCAAAGAATGTTCAAACTACCGTACAATTGCGCTCATTTCACATGCTAGCAAGGTTATGCTCAAAATCCTACAAGCTAGGCTTCAGCAGTATGTGAACCGAGAACTACCAGAAGTGCAAGCTGGGTTTCGAAGAGGCAGAGGAACTAGAGATCAGATTGCCAACATTTGCTGGATCATGGAAAAAGCAAGAGAGTTCCAGAAAAACATCTACTTCTGCTTCATTGACTACGCTAAAGCCTTTGATTGTGTGGATCACAACAAACTGTGGCAAAGTCTTAAAGAGATGGGAGTACCAGACCACCTTACCTGTCTCCTGAGAAACCTGTATGCGGGTCAAGAAGGAACAGTTAGAACCGGACATGGAACAACCGATTGCTTCAAAATTGGGAAAGGAGTACGACAAGGCTGTATATTATCACCCTGCTTATTTAACTTATATGCAGAGTACATCATGAGAAATGCCGGGCTGGATGAATCACAAGCCGGAGTTAAGATTGCCGGGAGAAATATCAACAACCTCAGATATGCAGACGATACCACCCTAATGGCAGAAAGTGAAGAGGAACTAAAGAGCCTCTTGATGAGGGTGAAAGAGGAGAGTGCAAAAGCTGGCTTGAAACTCAACATTAAAAAAACTCAGATCATGGCATCTGGTCCCATCACTTCCTGGCAAATAGAAGGGGAAGAAATGGAAGCAGTGACAGATTTTATTTTCTTGGGCTCCAAGATCACCACAGACGGTGACTGCAGCCATGAAATTAAAAGATGCTGCTCCTTGGGAGGAAAGCTATGGCAAACCTAGACAGCATATTAAAAAGCAGAGACATCACCTTGCCGACAATGGTCCATATAATTAAAGCTATGGTTTTCCCAGTAGTAATGTGTGGCTGTGAGAGTTGGACCATAAGGAAGGCTGAGCGCCGAAGAATTGATGCTTTCGAACTGTGGTGCTGGAGAAGACTCTTGAGAGTCCCTTGGACTGCAAGGAGGTCAAACCAGTCAATCCCAAAGGAAATCAACCCTGACTGCTCATTGGAAGGACAGATACTGAAGCAGAAGCTCAAATACTTTGGCCACCTAATGAGATACTGAAGCTTAAGCTCAAATAATTTGGCCACCTAATGCGAAGAGAGGACTCACTGGAAAAGACCCTGATGCTGGGAAAGACTGAAGGCAAAAGGAGAAGGGGACGGCAGAGGATGAGATGGTTAGATAGCATCACCGATGCAATGAACATGAATTTTAGTAAACTCCGGGAGACAGTGGAGGACAGGAAGGCCTGGCGTGCTATGGTCCATGAGGTCATGAAGAGTCGGACATGACTAAATGACTGAACAACAACAAAGTCTCCTTTAAAAAGAGATAAAGGTTTTCCCCTGCACAGTCGTGTCCGACTCTAGAGGCCGGTGCTCATCTCCGTTTCTTAGCCTAAGAGCCTGCGCTGTCCGAAGACGCTTCCGCAGTCATGTGGCCGGCATGACGTGCGCGTAACGCTTTTACCTTCCCACTGAAGTGGTACCTATTTATCTACTTGCACTTGCATGCTTTCGAACTGCTAGGTTGGCAAGAGCTGGGGCACTCAGGTCTCGAACCGCCAACCTTCTGATCGACAAGCCTGGCATCTTAACCACTGAGCCGTCGCGCCCCCCTAAAGTCTCCTTTACTTTTTAGTAAAGTACTTTACTTTTTTTTATTTTTAGGGGCATGATGGCTCAGTGGTTAAGACGCCAGGCTTGTCGATCGGAAGGTTGAGCACCGTGTGATGGAGTGAGCTCCCACACTCGCCCCAGCTCTTGCCAACCTAGCAATTCGAAAGCATGCAAATGCAAGTAGATAAAGTAGATAGTAGACTCTAGGTGGTACCTAGTTGGACACGACTGTGCAGGGGAAAACCTTTACCTTTACTAAAGTCTCCTTCCAGTTACGTCTAATTCCTGGTGACCACATGGACATGTTCATGTTGTTTTTGTGGCAACGATAAGAGATTTGCCATTGCCTTGTTCTGGATTTTTTTTTAAAAAAAGCTTTCCTATAGTACAGACTAGCTTACAGCTCTAGGATTTTCTGATTGTCTCCAAGTATAATCAAGTCCAACCACGCTTACCTTAACCAATTACTGGGGGGGAAAAACAGAACTGGGATTTTTCTATCTCATTTCAATCTTCCCCCAGTAGATTTCATAATATTTAACTTCTAGGCTGACAGGCAAGTTAATTACTGTAGAACAGTCAAAAGAATCTTGTTGCATTTTAAGGACATGCTATGGTGGCTTCAGGCTTTTGGACTAGACCCCCTTTCGGTGGATAATGAAGTTTGCCACAATAAATGTTAGTCTTTTGTGATACCACAAAACATTTTTTCCATAATAGTTGTTTTAATTGGTTCTTAAGCCATTGTAATAGGATGCAAATCTGTCCAGAGGCAAAAAGTTAAAGTTGTTCCCAGTGCAAACAACAGTCTTGATAACAAGTTAGTATCTCTTTGAACAGTTCTGTCTCTTTTGAACAGTCTGTCCTCTGCCTAATTGTAGTCTGCTGGCCTGAAATTGGCTAATAAACATACAAACTCCACATTTTAATGCAGCAGCTTAATCCAAATCAGATCAGCTTAAGTATAAAAGGGGCAGGCAGACTGATGATCTTGCTTTAGGGATGACATAAAATGGTCTTTGGGCCCTCACCTTATTTTAGAAAACCAGAAATAATTTGAGCTGGAACCAGAAGTTATAAATGATTATGGCATGCATGCATGCATGCATGCATTTATTTATTTATTTATTTAATTTATATGGCCACCTCCACTCACAATTTGTGACTCTTGGCAGAGAGTACATCCATAGAAATATGAAACAATCAAAATTAAAAAAAAACAGATACAATATCAAACCAATATAACAAAACATGATCAACGCAAAGCTGAGGCTGCGTATAGCAAATACTCACTATCACAACAGAACTGGCTCATTTACCTTCCTGGTCCAATGCACGGGAAAAAAGCTGGTTCCTGTTAGCTAGGTAGCTGGAAGCAGGAGTTAAAATAACATCTTCAAGGGTAGTGAAAAATGCAAGCTAAATACAAGCGTTAAACAATATTCCCATGCTGAATTCATGTCAGCAGGAGGGTTAATTTTATCTTTGTAAGATTTGTGCCATGTTAATCTAATCTAATATATAACTAATCTATAATGACTATAATAAATAGTCCTGATGATTTCTTTATCTGTTATCAGAATAGTCTTGTTTTGGATAATTACAACGTCATATTCTTTGAAATATGCAGCTTGGAATAATGCATCATACATTAGTGTTTATGCTGTGTAATTTTGAAAGTACTTATTCTGTATTCTGGTGTCACCTTGATATAAAAGTCTTACTAATTATCTTACTAAGAAGTAATTGTGGGCATCCATTACAAAATGACTTATCTTCTAAGCAATATATCTTAAAATTTGTGAACCTTCATTTGATGTGTGTGTGTGTGTGTGTGTGTGTGAGGTGCTCCGCTCCAATGTCCCAATAGCCGTTTCTCTTAAGCAAATCGACAGACACAGATTTGCTAAGAAGTAAACAGTTTATTACGGTACATGAAGGTTAGCATGGAAGAAAGACTTGAATGAGTAATTACAATATGGTTCAGCATTTTTAAACATTTTAGCCCAGAGTCTATTCCCCTCCCCAAAGTCCGTATTCGCCAATTCGTGTCGTGCTCAGGTATCTGAGTGCTCAGACAGCCATCAGTGTAGATGTGTACTTCAGTTTCCCCGGTTGGTGTTAATGGGTCTTCTTCCTGGGTCGGCTGTCTCTTGTGCGTCGGTTTCTTTACCCCCACAATCCACATATCAGTCTGCCTCGATGACAGGACTCTGTCAGAGTTCTGACATGCCACCGGCCCAAGATTTTCTCCCCCGTCCCCGTGGTTGTTCTGAAATAAAACTAATTAATAATGTAGCTTTTCGATTTACAGTATCTGCAATGAGATAAAGAAAAATTTTGTTAGAGTAAATAAACAAGATATTTCAGTGGGGTTTGTCTGGGAATTCCCTGTGAAAGTCTTTGACTAATGCAGGTGCGTGTGTGTGTTTAGCTGCCACCCATTCTTTGTATCCTACTGGGAGATGTTGCCATTTCACCAAGTATTGCAGTTGTCCTCTATGCCATCGGGAATCAAAGATTTTGTCAGTCTCGAAGTGTGGCTCCCCGTTTACTAGCAGTGGTGTTGGTTCTGGAGGTTCCGGGTGCCACTGCGTTGACGGGTGGTATTGTTTCAACAAGCTTATGTGAAATACCGGGTGCACTTCTTTCAGCGCTTTCGGAAGCTGTAGTTTAGCCGTTACCGGGTTGATTACATTTATAATAGGAAAAGGTCCGATGTATTTCGGAGCTAGCTTCCTAGAGGGTTGTGTGGATCATAGATTCTTTGTGGCTAGATACACTTTGTCTCCTATTTTGAGTTCCCATTCGGCTGTTCTTTTACGATCCGCGTATTTTTTGTAATTGGCTTTTGCTTCCTGCAGCGTTTGCAACATGATCGGCCAATTGCTTGTTAGTTTCGCAATCCACTTGTTCGCCTGTAGTGTGACAGCTACTTCTTCCTTTAGGGTCGTTGCTAATTCAGGGATAGTGACAAAGTCCTGACCCGTGGCTACTTTGAATGGCGAAAACCCTGTGCTTTGGTGTACTGCATTGTTATAAGCCACCTCAGCTAAAGGTAATAGCTCTGCCCAATTGTTTTGTTGGTAACTAATGTAGCATCGTAAGTACTGCTCAAGTACCGAGTTAAGGCGTTCAGACGAGCCATCCGTGCATGGATCCCATTGCAAGCAATGAAATGGGCTTGTTTTGAGAACAAGTCTGCGACTACCCAGATAGCGTTTTTCTTCTTGCTCAGTGGTAGGTCTACTATAAAGTCCATGGCAATTTGTTTCCATGGTTGTGTAGGGTTTGCTACTGGCTGGAGCAACCCTGTAGGTTTTCCCACTGTCCGTTTTGCCATTACACAAACAGGGCAAGTTTTCACATAAGATTTCACGTGTGTGCGTAGCGTTGGCCACCAAAATTTCCATCTAACTAAATGAATAGTTTTACAAACCCAAAATGTCCCGCTGTTTTGTGGTTGTGATTTTTTTCTAGAACACTTTTGCGCAAGCTTTTTGGTACATATAATTTATCATCTTTCCACCACAACCCGTTGCTTTCTTGTAAAGACTGTTTATTCTCCCCCCACCATGGGTCTTTTGGTGTCTCCGCCCATAATTCTGCTTCTAATGTGTTACCCCCAGTGCTTCTGCTGGAGCGGCTACGTGTGATTGCCATGTTTCCTTCTGGGGTTTTTTGTCGGCTTTGAGAGTTTTCTGCCTGGGTAGGGATTAGAGTTTCAATGATGTCCTCCGCTTTACTTTCGTGTTGCGGCAGGCATGACAATGCATCAGCTAAATAGTTCTCCCCCCCCCCCCCCCCCGGGAAGTATTTCAATGTGAAATTGAACCTGCTGAAAAACTCAGCCCAACGAAGTTGTTTTGGGTTCAATTTCCTGGGAGATTTTAGTGCTTCTAGGTTTTTGTGGTCCATCCATACCTGGAATGGTATGGGCGACCCTTCTAGAAGATGTTGCCAGGTTGCCAGCGCATGCCTGACGGCGAACGCTTCTTTCTCCCACACATGCCATCTTTTTTCCGTTTCGCTAAACTTTTTTGAAATGTATGCATAAGGTCTCAATTTATTGGTGTCATCTGCCTGAAGCAATATGGAGCCTACTGCATTGTTCGAGGCGTCCGTATGAATTATAAACGGTTTCTCGACCTCCGGATGTTTCAAGATAGGTTCCGCTGTGAACAGCGCTTTAAGTTTGTCGAATGCTTCTTGGCATTCAGGGGTCCATTTAATTTTCGTACTAGGCTGTTTTGGTGTTGCGTGTTTACCCTTGCTTTTTGTTTTTAGTAAATCTGTTAGGGGCAGTGCAATCTGCGCGAAATTATGAATGAACTTCCTGTAGAAATTTGCGAACCCGATGAATGCCTGTAGTTGTCTACGCGTTCGTGGGGGTTCCCACGCTAGCACTGCTTGTACTTTCGCGGGGTCCATCTCTAACCCATTGTGTGATATACGGAACCCCAGGAAATCTAATTTGTCTTTGTGAAATTCGCATTTCTCTAGCTTCACATACAGTTTTGCCTCTAATAACTTTTCTAGCACTCCTCTCACTAATTTCTCATGCTCGTCCATATTTTCAAAGAAGATTAGGATGTCATCCAAGTACACTATGACCCCTTTATATAGAAACTCATAGAGCACTTCGTTAATCAATCTCATGAAAATTCCTGGGCCTCCCGCAATCCCGAATGGAAGGACCCGGTATTGGAATGAACCTAGGGGACAGTTGAGCGCCGTTTTCCACTCGTCCCCTTCCCGTATGCGTACTCTATAGTATGCCTCCCTTACGTCCAATTTTGTGAAGATTTTGCCTTTAGATAATTGAGCCAACATGTCCTTCAGTAAGGGGAAGGGGTACTGATTAGTTACGGAGATGGCATTGAGCCCCCTGTAGTCAGTACAGAGCCGTAGTGACCCGTCCTTTTTCTTCCTGAATAGGACAGGAGCTGCTAGGGGGGAATTTGCCGGTTCAATGAACCTGCGAGCTAAGTTTTTATCAATGAACTTGCGTAATTCCTGCAATTCTGAGTCATCGCATACATTTTGGGTCTGGGAAAGGGTGCACCTGGGATAAGTTCAATTGTCCTGTCCGTTTTCCTGTGTGGGGGTAATTGTTCACAGTCCTTCTCAATAAAGACCTCCGTCACAGGCACATATTTCTCAGGTATGATTATTTCCTTCTCTGCCTGTTCCTCCTCCCATAGTTCTGTCCCTGCCGCCCCCATTTCGATGCGGTCTGTTCCCTTGGCGTTGTCGCCGTGGTATATCCCGTCAATGAATTTTATTTCCCCCGAAACCCAGTCAATGTGGGGATTTCTTGCCCTGAGCCATTTTAACCCTAGCACAATGGCTTGTGTCGATATGGGAGCCACAATGAATCGTAAAGTCTCTGTGTGAGTCCCTACAGTCATTTTTACGTCCTCTGTCATGTGTCCCACCAGCCTCCCTTTCATCTCTGACCCATCCAGTTGACAGAATGTGATAGTTGATTTTAGCTTGAGTAGTTTAAGTCCCAATTTGCTTACTACCGATGGGTGTATTAAACATCTGGAGCACCCTGAGTCCAGCATTGCTGCCCCCAGAAACTGTTCCCGCCCATCCAAAGTATCTAATTTTACCTGGACTTGCATCGTGGGACAGTTGCCGCTCAGCACCAGGTTGTTGCGCCCTTTGTTAAAGGCCTGTCCCACAGCGCACTTTAGAACAGACCGTTGGCATTTCCCGCTGGCACAATTTCATCATCTGATGACTCCTCTGTGGATGGTTCCACGTCTGCATATTTACATTGTTCCGTTGCTGCCTTTGCTGTGTTCTTTTTGTGTGTGGAGCTTTTGATGGTTTTCTCTCCTGTTTTATTTTTCTCTGCTGGTTGTGTGCATTCGTGAATTTGGTGGCCCTCTCCCCCTCATTTAAAACACAGTCTATTCTTTGTTCTTCTTTTTCTTCGGCCCACTGCTTCCTATCGTGGTCTCTCTTGGGGGGGTATTGGTTATTGTATGACGTTTTCCCCGTGTGATGCAATTGACAATAGGAGCGTATGCGAAGGCTTGCGCTTTCTACCTTTCCCGCCAATTGGATCCACTCATTCAATGTCTCTGGTTCCCCCCGTGCTATAGCCATTTCTAACAATTGAGGCCACAGGCCCATTTGGAAATACTCCACCTGGAAAGCTTCCAGCCAGTTGGGCAAACGGCTTGTCAATTTTTTAAATTCTAAGGCATACTCGGCTACAGTTCGAGTCCCTTGTCGTAATTTCTGAATCTCCGTTTTCGCGGACATGCGGGACAGGGTGTCCTCGAACCTGTCTCTCAAAGCCCCCATAAAAGCATTAAAATTGTGCAGTTCATCAGCCTTAGTTTCATGTAATGTAGCCATCCACTTTGCGGCTTCTCCGATTAGAAAGTTTGAGATGTATCTCACTTTCGCTTCCTCATGTAGGAAAAATTTTCCAGAGTCCTCCATAAAGCCCCGGACATGGTTTAAAAAACAAGCCAATTTTTCCGGGTCCCCATCAAATCTCGTTTTTAGTTTCGTGACTATGCTGGGGTTACTCGATGGGAGAGGCAGGGAATTTCTCACTTGCCTTGGTGATAAGTAAATTTCTTCTGCTCTCTCCATCTCCCCCTCCTCCTCTTGTTCACTCTCTTCTGTGCTCTCCTCATCAGTGGAAGGGGGGGGAGTTGTCTTGCCTTGCGGTGCCCGCGGTTTGTCCCTGCTGCTGAGGCTTCGGAAACAATTGTTCTAGTGCGGCTTGTATTGCCGTCAATGTCACTTTCATCTCTCCCATCCCTGATTCTAGCGCTGCTATTCATTGGGACTGGGAAATCGCTGCTTTCTTTGCCGGACCTGGATTCATGCCGCCCCCAACTCCTAACGACCAGTTCATTGTCTGCATGTTGCTTGTGGGTTTGGGGGGTTCATTTACCTCCTTTCCTTTAGTTTTCTTCGCCCTCCTTTTTTCTGCTGCTTTGGTGATCTCCGCTGCTCGTTGTGCTGCTATTTCCCCCACCTGCGCTGAGGACGTGCTGGGTACAGCGTCGTCTGTGATCATCGCTGATGCCCCGACTTTTTTCATTTCAGTCCTTTTTGAGCGTACTTTGTCCACTTACTGCGGTGAAGCCGACCCTCAACCGTAGGACTCGCTGATTTCTCAGAGTAGCCCCAGGGAAAATTGGCAAAGATGATTCAAGTCTTTATGTGAGGTGCTCCGCTCCGATGTCCCAATAGCCGTTTCTCTTAAGCAAATCGACAGACACAGATTTGCTAAGAAGTAAACAGTTTATTACGGTACATGAAGGTTAGCATGGAAGAAAGACTTGAATGAGTAATTACAATATGGTTCAGCATTTTTAAACATTTTAGCCCAGAGTCTATTCCCCTCCCCAAAGTCCGTATTCACCAATTCGTGTCGTGCTCAGGTATCTGAGTGCTCAGACAGCCATCAGTGTAGATGTGTACTTCAGTTTCCCCGGTTGGTGTTAATGGGTCTTCTTCCTGGGTCGGCTGTCTCTTGTGCGTCGGTTTCTTTACCCCCACAATCCACATATCAGTCTGCCTCAATGACAGGACTCTGTCAGAGTTCTGACAGTGTGTGTGTAGTGGGAAGGGAGACATTTTCAATTTTTTATATGAAAATTACCAAGGTGATAATTTCTTTAGAATAAAATATTAGTATGGGAAATCAGGAGACAGCATTCAGGAATAGTAAGATACCTTGCTGATATTACAGTGATAAACTGTGTGCAACCACAATGCCAGGTTCCATCTGAAGCTTTATCTAGGCCATGTGGCTGAAAATTATCAGCCATGATATTGGAAAGAGTTACAGGAAAGGCTGATAGCTCTGGCTGTTAGCATCCATCACTGACTATGCTAAAGTACCCTTATGCCAGAAGGAAATGAGCCTGTTCTATTTTTTTCAGGCCTAAAGCAGGTTTTTATCCGGGAACTTCGCAGGTGTTATTTTTATTATTTATAAAGTGTCAATTGTAGAAATTGATTGGACACACATTCATCCGCCCATAGCCCTATTCAGAATTTAAAATATGAAATTAGGCAAGAATGAGACACAAGAAGAACAAAATAAGGGAGAGAGCCATGCATTCATTACAATTTATGACTATCTTAGGGTATCTAGCCAGGAGAAAACACAGGGGAAATCTCAGTGGAAATAGGGAATTTTGAATCATGAAGACTGGCAAAACATGTCCAGGCAGAAAGCATCAGGAAACATGGAGTAGTAAGAGCCAGTTAAAATGTAAGTCTTTGAAAATGAAGTTCACAGAGAAGTTTTTAGTAAGAAATAAGAAGCAGAACTTACAGTGGAGGTAACTGTAAACAAGTAATGAAACTGTGATGGACAGCAATAGTTTCACAAGCTAGTTTAGGGAAGGCTTGATATTCTTGGTTTAATTAGCAAGAAGAAGAATGCTAACTGCTGCATTTTAACAGGAACTGTTAAGAGAAGGATGGATGGTTGCAGTAGTTAACATATGAGAATGATTGTACTACAAAGGGCTGTGAAGGCCAAATTACTGAAGATGAAACTGAGTTCTCTCCAGATGCCCTAATGCCAAGTGTTCCTATAATGTATTTCAATACTTATTTTAATCTAAAGAAAAAGAAAATAGAAAATCATAAATTTCTGCATGGGTTAGACATCACTCAATTGAAATCAACACGTACAATAAAATAAAATTAGCTGTTGAAGCCTATTTCATATTTTTATGAAAAAATACTCTATAACAGTGATCCACAACCTGATGCTCCCAAGGTTCCATACAGCCCCAATGCCAGGAGTACAACCCTCCAAAACCTTTCCCCAAATTGCCACCCAATATTAATGAATTTGTTGTTGTTCAGTCGTTTAGTCGTGTCCGACTCTTCGTGACCTCATGGACCATAGCACGCCAGGCCTTCCTGTCCTCCACTGTCTCTCGGAGTTTATTCAAATTCATGTTCATTACATCGGTGATGCTATCTAACCATCTCATCCTCTGCCGTCCCCTTCTCCTTTTGCCTTCAGTCTTTCCCAGCATCAGGGTCTTTTCCAGTGAGTCCTCTCTTCGCATTAGGTGGCCAAAGTATTTGAGCTTCAGCTTCAGCATCTGTCCTTCCAATGAGCAGTCAGGGTTGATTTCCTTTAGGATTGACTGGTTTGACCTCCTTGCAGTCCAAGGGACTCTCAAGAGTCTTCTCCAGCACCACAGTTCGAAAGCATCAATTCTTCGGCGCTCAGCCTTCCTTATGGTCCAACTCTCACAGCCATACATTACTACTGGAAAAACCATAGCTTTAACTATACGGACCTTTGTCGGCAAGGTGATGTCTCTGCTTTTTAATATGCTGTCTAGGTTTCCCATATCTTTCCTCCCAAGGAGCGTCTTTTAATTTCATGGCTGCAGTCACCGTCTGTGGTGATCTTGGAGCCCAAGAAAATAAAATCTGTCACTGCTTCCATTTCTTCCCCTTCTATTTGCCAGGAAGTGATGGGACCAGATGCCATGATCTGGGTTTTTTTAATGTTGAGTTTCAAGCCAGCTTTTGCACTCTCCTCTTTCACCCTCATCAAGAGGCTCTTTAGTTCCTCTTCACTTTCTGCCATTAGGGTGATCGTCTGCATATCTGAGGTTGTTGATATTTTTCCCGGCAATCTTAACTCCGGCTTGTGATTCATCCAGCCCGGCATTTCTCATGATGTATTCTGCATATAAGTTAAATAAGCAGGGTGATAATATACAGCCTTGCCGTACTCCTTTCCCAATTTTGAACCAGTCGGTTGTTCCATGTCCGGTTCTAACTGTTGCTTCTTGACCCGCATACAGGTTTCTCAGAAGACAGGTAAGGTGGTCTGGTACTCCCATCTCTTTAAGAATTTGCCAGTTTGTTGTGATCCACACAATCAAAGGCTTTAGCGTAGTCAATGAAGCAGAAGTAGATGTTTTTCTGGAACTCTCTTGCTTTTTCCATGATCCAGCGAATGTTGGCAATCTGATCTCTAGTTCCTCTGCCTCTTCGAAACCCAGCTTGCACTTCTGGTAGTTCTCGGTTCACATACTGCTGAAGCCTAGCTTGTAGGATTTTGAGCATAACCTTGCTAGCATGTGAAATGAGCGCAATTGTACGGTAGTTTGAACATTCTTTGGCATTGCCTTTCTTTAGAATTGGAACGTAAACTGACCTTTTCCAATCCTGTGGCCACTGTTGAGTTTTCCAAATTTGTTGGCATATTGAGTGCAGCACTTTAACAGCATCATCTTTTAGGATTTTAAATAGCTCAGCTGGGATACTGTCTTCTCCGCTAGCTTTGTTGTTAGTAATGCTTCCTAAGGCCCACTTGACTTCACTCTCTAGGATGTCCGGCTCAAGGTCAGTGACCACACCATCGTATTTATCAGGGATATTAAGATCTTGCTTGTATAGTTCTTTTGTGTATTCTTGCCACCTCTTCTTAATCTCTTCTGCTTTTGTTAGGTCCCTGCCGTTTTTGTCCTTTATCATGCCCATCTTTGCACAAAACGTTCCCTTGATATCTCCGATTTTCTTGAAGAGATCTCTAGTCTTCCCCATTCTATTGTTTTCCTCGATTTCTTTGCATTGTTCATTTAAGAAGGCCTTCTTATCTCTCCTTGCTATTCTCTGGAATTCTGCATTCAGTTGTTTATATCTTTCCCTTTCTCCCTTGCCTTTTGCTTCCCTTCTTTCCTCAGCTATTTGTAAAGCCTCATCAGTCAGCCACTTTGCTTTCTTGCATTTCTTTTTCTTTGGGATTGTTTCAGTTGCTGCCTCCTGTACAATGTTACGAACCTCCATCCATAGTTCTTCAGGCACTCTGTCTACCAGATCTAATCCTTTAAATCTATTCCTCACCTCCACTGTATATTCATAAGGGATATGATTTAGGTCATACCTGATTGGTCTAGTGGTTTTCTCTACGTTCTTCAATTTAAGCCTAAATTTTGCGATAAGAAGCTCATGATCTGAGCCACAGTCAGCTCCAGGTCTTGTTTTTGCTGATTGTATAGAGCTTCTCCATCTTTGGCTGCAAAGTATATAATCAATCTGATTTTGATATTGACCATCTGGTGATGTCCATGTGTAGAGTCGTCTCTTTTTTTTTTATTAATTTTTTATTAAATTTTAAAATACATATTAAAATGTAGAACAAGAAATAAAGAAAGAAATACAAAGTAAGAAAAAAGTAAAAGAAAAGTGAAGTTAAGAAAAATAATATACAAAAGAAGTATAGAAAAAAGATGGCCTCCAATCTGTCTTTGGTCTTTAAGTACAATATTTGCTTTAAATGTTGGTCTTTCATACAATACACAGGAACTTTTCTTTGTCATATACATTTCAATTTATATGGTCCAATCTTCTAATCTTCATGTAGATTTCATCTTTCTATCAATTCTCCATAGTCCATCTGTAATTTCCACTCCTTGAGGTAATATCAATTTAAATATTCTTTACTGCATCAAATTCCATTTTTACATCCATGTTCATATCCTTAATAAAATCCAATTAGTCTTAAAACATATATATAGCAAGTAAAGGCCTTATTTTATCTCTACGGTAATTTGTATTTTATTCTAATTCTAGTAAAATAAAATATCATACATATCCATAAAAATAACCTTAATTTAAACTTAATCTATATTTAGATTATAATTATACCATAATCTACATCCTCCTACATATTTACCTATTTAACAATTTTTTATATCTATTTATTCCCCTAATACATAACCTAACAACAGTTCTCAATAGTATTCATACTAGTAATTATAAAAATAAGTCATCCTATAATAATATTAATTCTAATTCAAACTTAACATCCCATCCTTCATAAATCTCCCTAATTTTTTTTCTATTTTCCAAGTACTCTATAACAACAATTTATATTTGTATCACTAATTTTATAACCTTTTATCTATGATTAAAATATCATATTTTTATACATCCATACAGTTTCACATATTAATTTTTAACATTTAATATTCCCAACAGTTATATTACTAATAATTAATACTTTTACAAACTCAATATCCAGTTAAAATCCATGGTTTCAATACCTTTATTATCCCACCTAATGTTAAATCTCTTATTCAAGTTATACCAAAGTCATAATGTGTAACCCTTTTTGTTCTGTATCTCTTATAGTGTGTCAGAACCCATATTTCACAATATCTATCAAATTGCATATTCAGCCTTTGTCCTAACCACAACTGTCCCAATATGTTTGTACCAAAGTTATATTGTTTTGTTGTCTGTCTCATATCGGGTGTAAGAATGATTTTTTGAATCAATGTGTTTGAAATTCCCCCTTCTTGCCCTTCTTCTATCTCAAAGTTTTTTTCTTCTGCTTCCGTTTCTATTTTTTGTTCTTTTTGTTCCTGATCTTGCAAAAATAAAATTAAAATTTCCAGTGATTTTTTAATTTCCGAGAGGGCTTCACAAATCTCCACCTTAAATTCTTGAATTGCTTGAGTTATTGCTGCGGTTACTGTTGAGAAACCCATTCTTCTCCACCCCCTCTTGTTTTCAGGCTTCAACAAGGGCCGTTCTAGCCAAAACAAATAGATGGTCAGCTGATCTATTCATGGAAAATTACCGGCATAGTCCATTAAGTAAAAAGTTTTTTTTTTAAATAAAGGAAGATGAAAAGTTTCAATAATCAAAAATAGGCAAGAAGGTAATACCTCAAACAGTTCATAAAAAGAGAAAGAGAAACTAAATTTCTACCATTATAAAAAGAAAAGAAAAAGAAAAATCCAGTTCAAATGTTAATCCAACAAAGTATATTCACAAGCTATTTAATATCAACTCTTATACTTCCAACTGGGATTGAGTCTTCTGGTAAATTAGAAAGATAAAAAGTAAAAAATAAAAAATGTAAGCATTATTATACTTCAGACATAAAATCCATTATATTTCCATCTTAATTGTTATAGCAAAGAAAGTATAAAATTGCCAACATTTTGTGCAATGTCCAAAGAAAGACCCTAGATGGTAAAACAGTCCAATTTAAATGAAAAAATAAAATAAAGTGATCTAAAAGCCAGCTTAGCTCTAACTTACGATTCCCTGTAAGAGCTTGTTGTTTCTCTCCGATCGCTTCACTGTCTCCAGCCCCTGCTCTCCCCGTAGCAAAAAACCACAGAAAAAAAGCAGGAGGGGGCAGTTCCAACGACCCTGTGAGTAATCTTCTGCTTCTCCCCTCTCCAGGGAGAACTTCAGTGGTCCTATAATTTCCATAGACCACTGCAAAACAGGGAAAAGTTAGCCAGGCTTTGAAAAACCTGACTTGTCGAGCTGGCAGCTGACACGGAGTCCCTGACAAAAGAAAGTGTAGAGTCGTCTCTTGTGTTGTTGGAAAAGAGTGTTTGCTATGACCAGCTTGTTCTCTTGACAAAACTCTATTAGCCTTTGCCCTGCTTCACTTTGTACTCCGAGGCCGAACTTGCCTGTTATTCCGGTTATTTTTTCACTTCCTACTTTAGCATTCCAGTCCCCTATGATGAAAAGGACATCTTTTTTTGGTGTTAGTTCTAGAAGGTGTTGTAGGTCTTCATAGAACCGGTCAACTTCAGCTTCTTCGGCATCAGTGGTTGGGGCATAGACTTGCATCACTGTGATGTTGAATGGTTTGCCTTGGATTCGAACTGAAAGCATTCTGTCGGTTTTGAGGTTGTACCCCAGTACTGCCTTTCCCACTCTTTTATTGACTATGAGAGCTACTCCATTTCTTCTAAGGGATTCTTGCCCACAGTAGTATATATAATGGTCTCCTGAATTAAATTCGCCCATTCCTGTCCATTTTAGTTCACTGATTCCCAAGATGTCGATGTTCAATCTTGTCATCTCATGTTTGACCACATCCAGCTTACCTTGATTCATAGATCTTACATTCCAGGTTCCTATGCAATATTGTTCTTTACAGCATCGGACTTTCCTTCCACTTCCAGACACATCCACAACTGAGCGTCCTTTCGGCTTTGGCCCAGCCGCTTCACTCTTTCTGGAGCTACTCGGAATTGCCCTCCGCTCTTCCCCAGTAGCATTTTGGACACCTTCCGACCTGAGGGGCTCATCTTCCGGCATCATATCTTTTAGCCTTTTGATACTGTCCATGGGTTTTCTTGGCAAGGATACTGGAGTGGTTTGCCATTCCCTCCTCCAGTGGACCACGTTTTGTCAGAACTCTCCGTCATGACCTGTTCTTCCTGACCTGACTTCATTGAGTTACGCAAGCCCCTTCGCCACGACAAGGCAGTGATCCATGAAGGGGAGCAATTAATGAATTACTGTTAAACAAACGCCCAGAATAGCACTAATTACATGTTATTAAATGTCTTTTCCATTTCTTTACCTTGACCCCATCTATTTTTTACAGTGTGGCCCCTGGCATGCGGCTCTAATATTATTGGCCTGAAAAATACAAGATAGGAAAAGTATTACTTGGTTTGAAAAATATGAACATCAATGATTTTGATGAAAGGAATTTGAGAGAAAAGATGTTAATCAGGAAAAGCTCAGAGAAAGTTACATGGAAAGTTAGGAACTGGCGTTTTTTTTCCTCACACCATCTTGTTCCTTCTTGTCATTTCTTGGACTGAAAGCTTAAGGGCAAGGTCTACATATTTTGTATTATTTTGCCTATCAGATGGATGCATGTAGTACTGCTGTCTAAATAAATGCTATTGTTCTTTATACTGCAGGTAACCTATACAGCAGGGCTTTCCAAAGTTTTCCCGCGGCGACAGACCAACCGCCATTGGTGTGTTGCCGCGGGAAAACCCGGAAGTGCTGCCATTGCGGCAGCGCGCAAAAACCCGGAAGCGCTGCTGCCGCTTTCGCTTTTTGTGCGCCGCCGTTGGTGTGTCGCAGCGGGAAAACCCGGAAGCGCTGATGATGATCAGCACTTCCGGGTTGTGTGGCGACACACCAGACTGTGTGGCGACACACTTTTGTGTCGCGACACACAGTTTGGAAAGCTCTGCTATACAGTAAATAAAATGGCAGTGCAATCACAGAAACTCTTTTTCTATTAACCTAATCATTAAATTACTGTATTTAAAAGAATGTAGATACAAGCATGATCACAAACCTCCTCAAGTCCTGTTATGGTGCCTCATCATAGCAGGGTGTGTGTGCGTGTGTGTGTGTGTGTTTCTGGGATATATGAGTGATGAATGCCGGGAGTGTATACCAAGAGTATAGACTCCCAGCCGGGTCACCTAAGACATGAAAGTCATCCCAGCTAAAGCAAAAAGGCACCTATTTTGGGCAGCTGGAATGTAGAAAGATGCTCAAGGAGGAGGATCATTTAGTGACTGGGACAACAGCGTACTATACAGAAGGCAAAAATACTCCTGTATTTTACAAAGGATAGACAGTGCAAAGTGATTGACAATACAGAGCCAAATGATGGACCTTTCAGTCAGATGGCACCCAAATATGCTACTGGGGAAGATCTCAGTTTATGGTGTTCATGGTATGGCTAGATTGAAGCCTTCAGGACATGTAATTGCTGATGTTGCCATGCAAGAAAAGAAAATCCAAAGCTGCAAAGACAGGATTCCCGTCGGAATATGGAGCATATGAGGCAAGAACATGGGAAGCTGAACGCAGTAAAAGAGGAAAATAATTCAATACTCATAAGTATTGTGTTGGTGTTGAGTAAACACCAGAACACCAGAAAAAGGAAACAGACCACTTATATACAGTAGCATCTTCCAGCAAAATGGATACCCACGCAACTTTATCAAAAAGTGCCTGACCACTCAACTCACCACAGCAAAACCAACAGAAGCTATGAAAAGGATTACACTGCCATACATCAGAAACATCTCAGAAACTACTAATAGACTGTTACAACCACATGGCATCACCGTAGCACATAAACCAACCAAAACCCTTCAGAACATCGTAAGTAACCCAAAAGACCCAGCAGCCCAAGAAGAAAAAATAGGAGTTATCTACAACATACAGTGTAAGGATTGTAGCAGCCACTATGTAGGACAGACTGGCAGAAGACTAGCAGAACGCATCCACGAACACCAACTAGCAGTCAGAAGACACGATGAAAACTCCTTAATCTCACAACACATGGACAGACTTAACCATACTTTCAACTGGGAAACTGAGAGCATCTTAAACCAAGCCAAATCCAAAAATGTTAGAGAATTCCTGGAAGCTTGACACTCAGACAAAGCAGCCATCAACAGACACATAGAGGTAAACAACATTTACATACCATTCATAAGAGACAATAGAAAAGCCAGAAGACCAGAACACCTCCTTGCCAGCAATCAACACCCAGATAGGCAAAGATTAACACCAAGATTAGCACCAGAGGAGCAATCAAACAACACAATAGACCCTAATCAAGGAACTATTAACTCAGTCAATCAACCAAGCAGCAAACAACAGCCCAACCAAGGAACTACCAAGGAGAGTACAACACCCCCACCAACACAGGCAGGACAAGCCAGGGTATATAAACAGAGAGCAAGTCCCACTCCCTTTAGGCACTGAAGATGTTGCCTAGCCTGGCAATGAAACGTCTGCAAGAAAACAAGAAGGCTCAGAGAGCACCAAGGACTCCACAGTTCAACCCTGAGCTACAAATATTCTCTTCGATTGGTACATTGTTTTGTGTGTCATTTGTTTAATCAGAACATATATATTAATAGAATTAGACAAAGTTCTAAAGGGTTCACAAATGTTCTCTTACCACTGTATGTTACTGGTTGGACTTCATGTTTTAGAAGGCCCTGTATAGTTAGGACTTCAAAACCTGAGGGCATACTTTCCCCAAAATGTACCTGCCTAAATATTAAGAGTCCCTTCTCAGTGTCCCCAAATTTGAAGAAGTATATTTTGTGTGGATGCTCGAGGGAGCCTATACTTTTTCCTAAAGACTAGGCTAGAAACAACATTGTCTGCTTTTTAGCAGTGGATAAACTCTGGGGTTATTTTGGTTTTGTTTATTTTTGCATCTATAACAATCAGATTCTGGTCATGTCAAACTGGTCTTTGGGGAAGGAAGGAAGGAAGGAAGGAAGGAAGGAAGGAAGGAAGGAAGGAAGGAAGGAAGGAAGGAAGGAAGGGGTTCCTATTATTGTTATTGCTGTTTTAGGATGTTTAGTCAATTCTTTTTTTTAAATTTCATTATATTGTTTTATATATTTCATGGATTATAACTAATACTGTAATGGCTAGGCTATATAAAAGGCAATGCAAATCAGGAATATTCTGCTTTTTCCCTCCAAATATCTTGTTTTTCCCCCTGAATGGGCCAATTGAAGTGTTCTAGTAAGATGTTCAGGATTTCCAGAAATGGTTTGTCCAGAAGAGGAAGTAGTTTGCAGTTTTCTGGATGCATTATGATCCAAAATATGTAAATGGAATATTTTCTGTATCTCTGGTGGTTGGTGCTAATGATTTTTATAACGGTTTTTCCCAGGCTGCTAAATATTCTGGAGACTGTTGTATAAACAACCATCTGCAAGCTCCTTTGCTATCAGTGAAGACCCAGTAGTTCACAGGAAGTCAGTCAAAAAGAAAATAAAGCATTCTCTGCCCTAATGTCCTTTGGGGCTTGTATTGCTTATAGATTATTGCATATTTTATTTATTTATTTATTTATTTATTTATTTATTTATTCAATTTATTCAATTTATTCCCCGCCCATCTCCCATACAAGGGACTCTGGGCGGGTTACAACAATCAAAGTTAAAAACAATACAATAATTTTTAAAAAATACAGTATAAATAAATAAAATACAATATTGGATATTGAGAAAGCCAAAGAATATAAAAAAGAAGTCAGTACATGCTTCATTGATTATGGAAAGAACACTGTTATCAATAACATCAAGCTGTGGAATGTGCTTAGAAAAATAGGAATACCAGAACATCATATTATCCTGATGCAAAACCTATACACAGGTCAGGAATATGGCAAAAGAGACTGGCAATTGAGTCAGACAAGGCTGTATACTCTTGTATCTATATGTTGAATATATTAAATATGAATATGTTGAATATATTAAATATGTTGAATATTATATTATACACTATATACTTTAAATATATATATATAACATATTTAATATATATATTAAATATGTTGAATATATTAAATATGTTGAATATATTAAGAGACGTTGGATTGGAAGATGGACATCATTTTAAAATTGGAAGAAGAAACATCAATAATCTGCACTATGCTGATGGCACCATTCTGATAGTCAAAAATGCAAAGGATCTGCAAGCTCTAGTAATAAAAGTCAAGCACAGTGAAAAAATGGGACTAAGATTAAATACTGTATAAGGAAGGCTAAACTAATGACAAAAGGTACACCAACCAGCCTTAGAACTGACAATGAAGATACTGAAGTAGTAGATAGCTTTTGCCTTTTAGGACCAACTATCAACAGCAAAGGACCCAGCAGTAAAGAAATACACTGCACTTGGTAGGGTAGCAATGAAGACCTTGGAAAAAATACTCAGGTGCTGGAATATGTTTATACCTACAATGATCAGAATTGTGTAGGCAATTATTTCCCTGTGACCCTCTATGGAGGTGAAAGTTGGACTTTGAAGAAGCAGGATAGAAGGAGTATTGTCTCTTTTGAACTTTGGTGTTGGAGAAGACTCCTGAGAACATCCTGGGTAGCCAAGAAAACAAACCGATGGATCACCAAACAAATCAACCCAGAGTTCTCACTCAAGGCACAAATGACCAGGCTCAAATTGTCCTACTTCAGACACATTATGAGAAGACCTAGCTCTCTGAAGAAGTCTATAATGCTGAGAAAGATGGAAGGAAAGAGCAGAGGACAACCAGCAGCAAGGTGGATGGACTCAATTACAGCGGCGATGGGTACACCATTGGAAGACCTGGAGGACCAGGTTTGAGGCAGATCCTCATGGAAAAAATCTATGTATGTGGTTGCTGAGTTGTCACCAACTTGATGGCACATAATCAATCAATCAATCAATCAATCAATCGCTTTTAGATAGGAAATAGTTCAGTTGTCAGAATTCTTGTAATCTCAACCTTTTTGTCTAAATAAATCTTGCTAAAGATTTTGTTTATTCAACAAGTAGTTAGAGCAGGAGGCTGGATGTGGAAGTTGTTAGCTAATAAAAACATTCAGTATAAATGAACCTCTGACTTATTACTAGAAGAGACCTTGAAACTTGTAATCTCCTCTTTTGGGGGAGATGGGCGGTAGCAAAATTTGAATAATAAATAAATAAATAAAATAAATAGACTCTGAGAATTGTGATTGGAAGACAATCAGTTTTAGTTTTAGACAGACACCAAGAACCCAATAGATTTTCTCTAATGTACTTGGTACAGACTATTCTTCACAATTTATTGGAATGGCTCATTGCATGTTATTTTTAATTATATAAAATACCTGGGATTTGGTTTTATGAAGAACTGTATACAAATTCAAGCAGAGATGGGTAGCTTAGTGTCCCACCCCTATGATAGATGGAAAGGAGGAGGACCCAAGGCAAAATTCTCCATAGCAGCCCCCTTGCTTTGAAACACCTTACTGCAGGGGTCCCCAACCTTTTTGGCACCAGGGACCGGTTTCAAAAGTCGATTTTTCTATGGACCGGGGGTGCGGGGTTTGCAGGCGGGAGCCAATCGCGTGGAAGGGGGCGGGGTTTGCAGGCGGGAGCCCTATGGCCCAGTTCCTAACAGACTGTGGCCCACTAGTGGGGACCCCTGCCTTACTGGGCACCCTCCATATCAGCTTTCTGCACAACTGTTAAGACAGTCCTGTTTTAGTAGGCATTAGGTGACTGATGTATTAGTTCTCTGGTTGAGTGTTTACAAAAGGGCTGCCATCTTTGTACTCTGTTGACAAATGTTGATACATATGCAAACAGTTATCTTGTAAACCATCTAGAGCATAGCTTTCCAAATTGTGTGTTGCGACACAATACTGTGTCACCTGCGGAGCCCAGGTGTGTCGCGTCAAAACCTGGAAGCGCTGATGGCGCGCTGCTGCCGCGCCATCAGCACTTCTAGGTTTTCGCACGGCACACCAGGACACTGCTGCCGCCACTGCTGCAGCGCGCGAAAATCTGAAATCGCCGCGGTGGCGTGCAAAAACCCAGAAGCACCACTGCCGCGGCGCACAAAAACCCGAAAGCGCCGCAGTGGCGGCGGCGGTTCCGGGTTTTTGCGCACCGCCACTACTGCGGCACTTCTGGGTTTTCGCGCGCCACCGCAGCGGCGGCAGTTCCGGGTTTTCTCATGTGCCGCCATTGGTGTGTCTCCACGGGAAAAGCTTGGAAAGCCCTGATCTAGAGTCTCTGGAACTGGGTGATATATAAATTCTTGTAAATAAAATTAATCAATAAATTTAGCAAATAATAGTGTCTTTCCTGGATTTCTGGGTTGCCTAGCTGAGGGAAAACCAAGAGGAATGGTGTTGTGGTGGCTGCAGTCCTTTCTGGAAAAATGAATGTATTTATTAATGTAGGCTGTCTTGCTGATCTCATGGTCTTTGTTTGGTTTTGCTGTGTCTTACTGTTATTATTGTTGTTGTTATTATCATCCTGCCTTTTTATCTACAACTCAAGGTGGTGAACATAGTTAATACTCCTGCCTCCTATTTTCCCACAACAAACCTGTGAGGTGGGTTGCCTGAGAATGACTGGCCCAAAGTCACCCAGCAGGCTTTCATGCCTAAGGGAGGCCTAGAACTTACTGTCTCCTATATCAATGGTTCTTAAACTGTTTAACCCAATTACTCCTTTTCCCAGTCTTGAATAATATTACAAACAAAAAACAGACTCTGTTGTTTTACACAAGCATCTTGGCAGTGGCAGTCCCAAACTGGATCTTCAACTCACAAACAAGCAATTACAAATTGCTCCATTATCGCCAGGATATGCCTAAATTAACCCCCCCACCCCCAATTTAAGAACCACTGTTCTATATGGAAATTCTGGGAAAAGTCAGAAATTTGACTTGATGTGCAGTTCTATCCCTCATTTCTTCCAACCTGCTATGGAATTCCTAAATAGCTATGCAAAGCAGTTTCAGGATGGATGAGCAGAACCAGAGGGTAGGACCAGAACCAATAATTAAGGTTAGATATTAGGAGAATTTCCTGATGGTAAACTGTCAGCTTCCTGAGGAATCTGTATAACAACCAAGTAGCAACGGTAAGAACAGATCACGGGACAACGGACTGGTTTAAGATTGGGAAAGGAGTACGGCAGGGCTGTATACTCTCACCCTACCTATTCAACCTGTACGCAGAACACATCATGTGACGTGCTGGACTTGATGAATCCAAGGCTGGAGTTAAAATCGCTGGAAGAAACATTAACAATCTCAGATATGCAGATGATACCACTTTGATGGCTGAAAGCGAGGAGGAGCTGAGGAGCCTTATGACAAAGGTGAAAGAAGAAAGTGCAAAAGCTGGGTTGCAGTTAAACCTCAAAAAAACCAAGGTTATGGCAACCAGCTTGATTGATGACTGGCAAATAGATGGAGAAAAAGTGGAGGCAGTGACAGACTTTGTATTTCTAGGCGCAAAGATTACTGCAGACGCTGACTGCAGCCAGGAAATCAGAAGACGTCTACTTCTTGGAAGGAGAGCAATGACAAATCTCAATAAAATAGTTAAGAGCAGAGACATCACACTGACAACAAAGATCCGCATAGTCAAAGCAATGGTATTCCCTGTAGTAACCTATGGCTGCAAGAGCTGGACCATAAGGAAGGCTGAGCGAAGGAAGATAGATGCTTTTGAACTGTGGTGTTGGAGGAAAATTCTGAGCGCCTTGGACTGCAAGAAGATCAAACCAGTCCATACTCCAGGAAATAAAGCCAGACTGCTCACTTGAGGGAATGATATTAAAGGCTAAACTGAAGTACTTTGGCCACATAATGAGAAGACAGGATACCCTGGAGAAGATGCTGATGCTAGGGAAAGTGGAAGGCAAAAGGAAGAGGGGCCGACCAAGGGCAAGATGGATGGATGATATTCTGGAGGTGACGGACTCGACCGTGGGGGAGCTGGGGATGGTGACAGCCGACAGGAAGCTCTGGCGTGGGCTGGTCCATGAAGTCACGAAGAGTCGGAAGCGACTGAACGAATAAACAACAAAAAACTGTCAGCTCATGGAATAGGCTGCCTCCTGAACTGGCATGGTCTCCTTCACTGGAGGTCCTCAAGGAAGCTGCATACCATCCATCTGAAATGTTTTAGCAAATCTTGCACCAAACAGGTAAAAGGTAAAGGTTCCCCCTGCACATTTGTGCAGTCTCGTCGGACTCTAGGGGCCGGAGGTCATCTCCGTTTGTTAGCTGAACAGCCAGTTTTGGCCTAAATGACTTTTGAGGTTCATCCCAACACTATAATTTCTTGATTCTTTAAATTGTGAACGTTCACCTTGTGTTATTTAAAATGCTTTTTAAGAACCAATTAGAGCGCTTTTAAATGAATTGTTTGAGCTCATTTTATAGAAATAATGAATTTACTAACATAGAAAACTGTATGAAACTAGGTTGCCTAATGTTTGACACATTATTGTGCATGTCTTAGGTACGGTGTGTGTATGTATGTATGTATGTATGTATGTGTTTGTGTGTGTGTATGTCTGTGTGTATGTCTGTGTATATATATGCAATTCCTAGTACCTCGCAATACCTTCACGAATATAAAAAAAAAGAATTGAGGTATGCACTTTCGAGGAGCGGGATTCATTTTCTCAGGTGCAGCTGCGGTCACAGGAGTCGAGCTGGACATGAGGGTCTTTGCACGTACAATAAATATTAGCAATCCTATGTCTATGAAGGTTCTCAGTCATCCAGGTGGAATTGTCTGTAGCTTGAATCATGTCAACTTACTGTCTTAATAGACATCCAGTTGACATGATTCAAGCTACAGACATTAGCAATCCTACGCGTACTTATCCGGCAGGAAGCCTCACCGAGCGAGCCTTATACTGTTCAGGCCGACCGCACAGCCGCGAGAGACGCGCAGATTTCCAGCCACGGAACGCCCGCTTCTCCTCGAGCCCCAGGGAATCCTCTCTTCCCCCGTCCCCTCCTTCCCTCGCCGTTCTCAGGCCCCCTCCCACTCGCATCCCCCGCAGCCACCCGCCACTCACGCGGCCACCCCCCCTCATTTCCGCTTGCGCGGCCCTGGCTGGTCCAATCCTCCTCTCCGCTTTCTTCCCGCCTGTCTCGTCGTGCGCATGCTTGGGTTATGCAACAGGCCCTAAGCTCTAGCGTCCCAGCTGCAGGGCGGCGGCGCTGGGGCCGCCTTGATTGCTAGCAGAGGCTTAGTCGGGTGGTGGTGGTGGTGGTGGTGGTGGAAGAGGAGCAGGAGGCGGAGGAGAGGACGGAAGGGGGAGCTGGGCCGGCTCGGCCAGCCTGCCCTCCCGCCCTGCCTTTCAGGTGGAACTGGAGAGGGGAGCGCGGGCCGTCGGCCCCCAGCCAGCTGCCTTCCACTTGCCCGAGCGAGCGAGCTGGCGGGCGGCAGCGGCCTCGGCACTCCGGGCCAAGTCCCGCCTGTTCCGCGACGGCGAGTGGGTTGGCTTCCTGCGCGCTTTGCCGCTCCCCCCTTCTTTTCCTCCTTTCCCTTCCTCCTCCCTCCCCTCCTGCTCTCTCTCGCTTTTCCCTCCCTCCCTTCCTTTCCCCGGCAGTAGGAGCCGCAGCGGCAGCAGCTACAGCAGCAGTAGCCCGGATCCCCTGAGCCATGGCGCTGTGAGAGCAGCACATGGCGGGCGCAGCAGCCATGAACCCCCCACTAATCCATACAACTCCCCCCTGAAGAGCCACCGTGTAACTGCAGCCGCCGCCGCCCGCCCGCTCACCCACCAACCAACCAACCAGCCCGCCTTAGTTGAATAATATTAGCCAGCCAGCACCATCTCTGCCCAGCACTACCCATCGCAACTGCTCCTGCCGCCTCCACGCCCGGACCGAAGACGCTCTTCTCAGCCGCCTCCTTCCCTCTGCCGCTGCCGCCGCCGCCACCCAGTCCCCCTCTAACAGCCAGCCCGGTCCCGCCGTCGCCATGGGAGTGCAGGGCTTCCAGGACTACATCGAGAAACACTGCCCCAGTGCCGTAGTGCCGGTGGAGCTGCAGAAGCTGGCCCGGGGCAGCCTGGTGGGTGGTGGTCGCCAAAGGCCTCCCCAGACCCCACTGCGACTCCTCATCGACGCCGACAACTGCCTGCACCGGCTCTACGGCGGCTTTTACACTGACTGGGTGAGCGGCGGGCAATGGAACCACATGCTGGGCTACTTGGCGGCGCTGGCCAAAGCCTGCTTCAACGGCAACATCGAGCTTTTCGTCTTCTTCAACGGCGCCCTGGAAAAGGCCCGGCTCCACGAGTGGGTGAAGCGGCAGGGCAACGAGCGCCAGACCGCCCAGCAGATTGTCAGCCACGTCCAAAACAAGGGCACCCCGCCGCCCAAGGTCTGGTTTCTCCCGCCTGTCTGCATGGCGCACTGCATCCGCTTGGCCCTCATCCGCTTCCACATCAAGGTAAGCCAGCGAAGGCAGCGGCCTGCTCAGGCTGCCCATCACCGTCTTCCGTTCAGGTCCCCGGCTCGTTGCCTCAGCGCGCCCTTGCATGCGTTTCCCTGCCCCATGACACCAGGGTCCCCTTGCAGCCCCGTTCTGCCTCTCGAACCCTGTCCTGACCCTGTGCCCCGCTTTTCGCTCTTTTTTACTCGCTTGACGCTGCCCCGGCTCCCTCTGGGTCTCTCGGGGGCCCTGACGCCCATCGGGGGCCAACTTCTGCGCTGCCGTCTTCCTGTCCATGGAAGCGCCTCGCCACCTTATTGGGTTAAGCGCCCCCTCCCCCCCCGGCGGACAGAGGGGCAGCATTATAAAGATGGCAGCAGGCATTTCCCTCCTGGTTATGGTTTGACTGATTCCAGAGGGAGGAAGGGAGGGAAGTTCTGTTTTCCCATATCCGCAAAATGTCGTCAAAAGCTGGCGGAGTTAGAACCTTGGGCGGGGAGACGAGGTTTCCTGGGATCCAGCGTGTTCCCCGTTGGTCGTTAATAATCACCCAAGGTTCCCCGAAAGTTTGTATTTCGTCTGTCTTGGCTACAACTCTCCCCACCCCGGGACAGAGTAGAAATAAGTAAGTCTCTCTGCGTCTTCACTAACAGGCAGGGAGCTACAGGGTGCCCAGAGCTGTCATAGGAGAGGACTTAATAAGCAAACTGATGTCCTCAATCTGTACAGGGATTTTTCTATTTATACATAGAGCTTTGAAAATCAGATGAGAGGAACTGGGAACATCCAAAGGCACCCATCCACGATGTAATGAGTTGCTAATATTAAACGTTTAAAGGTGCTGCTACAATCATCACTTTCTTTTCCCATTGTTTCTGAAGCTGGATTTCTGGTTTGTTGTTAATACAGGTTTTTCCCCATTTCTGTTCAGGCCTTCTGCCATCATTCTTAAGTACCGGTCAGGTCCATTCTTTCCCCATACAAATAGCAGTATAAACTGTGAAGAAAGATCTTTGGTGATCACTGTATTTGGCCCAGAATTGAGAGTTGCAATGCCAATTGAGAACACCCTAATTAATCTTTTGAAGTGTATCTTCTGTGTTCTTTTTGAAAATACCACGTTGTTCAGGTTGCCATTGTTCTGATCCCTCAGATTTGTAAAATGACTTTTGAAACTAGTAACCACTCTTTGAATCTGATTTATTTTTCGATCCAGCTGTTTGTTTTAAGTACAATCACTTCTATCATTTGTTTAAATCTTAAATGGGAAGTTAGGCATTAGCTTGTCAAGAAAATGCACGCAAGCAACAAGTTTTTAAATATATGATTTAGGGGGTAAGGGAACTTGTGGCTTAAACTACACAAAAGTTTGAAGTTTTAGACTCTAATAATATGAGGGTTGTAAACCATTTAATTACACTTTTGTAAAAGATACTAAGTTTTAAATTGTTACTGTACAATCATGAAACAACACAATTGTTATATGCCGTTGGGTAAATTTATTTGTGGATATGCTTTGATTACAGATTAGCTTTCATTGCATGTAGATCAATGACAAGAATTCCTTTCTGATTCCTCCATGTTTTCTAGGTTTTTTTGCCCCTGGATAATTATGTAGTATTGTTCTCATGATAATAGTTGTAATAGTATTATTTCATTTTATTTTATTTTGCCCTTAAAATGAATCCAGTGGTGAGGTATCCTACTTGAACTCTTAGTTCTCCTAAGTGGAGACTTGTCAATTCTGTTGCATAGTTGAGTAAATATGTGACCTTCAGAGACATGTACAGATTTGTAATTGGAGCTTAATGTTACTAGGCTCTACCTTGTGGCAGATAAAGCCATAGCTGTAGAGAGACAAAGGATCCCCCCACCCCACCCTCAGGATGGTGTGAGTTTTCTTAAAACTCATTTTTAAAAAATATTTCCAGAAGAGGCTATTAAAAGTTAGTTTCTACTAAGTTAAGTGAAACTGAAAAAATAATAATACTGTTTTCTGGAAGCGTGGGTTAAATTATTTTCTGGTTGAAATTTACAGTTTTAGGCCTAGAATTCATTCTGCATTTTAGAGTGGCTGTGATACTTCAGACTAAGTTGCTAGTGGAAGTCCCTCCCCTTGTTTCAGTTGTAACTGGTAAGAAATTTAATAACCCTACTAGTCGACAAATCTAGTGTAATGATTGGCTTACATAAGTGACAGACATGAAGTGCAACACCTTAGTGAACAAGTTAGATTGCTCTGCTCTTGTTATTCATGTATCAGAAGTAGAAAGCTGTTAAGTGCAATCATACTTCTCTAAATCAGATGTGACATACATTTCTAATGAATACATGATTGAGGCTAGAAACTCATTTTCACAGTAGTCTTTGCAGAAAAAGGATGAGCAAATGTGATTTCAAAGAGTACTGATGTTTAGAAATTTTATTAAACATTTTTATTTCCAACACTTAAGTATTTTTCTTCTAATAATGGAAATAAAAGCAAGTGCTATACTGTAATGCAAACTTCAAAATCCACTAGCAGTAGCTCTTCTTACTCTAAATTTACAGAAAATTGCAGGTGAGATATTTATTTCTATATAGTAATCCTTTAAATATGAACTGGTTTAAGGCCATTACATCTAAGGGAATAAAGGTGTAGTAAACTATATTAAAGATAATATTAAGAATATAAAATAAATTCCATCATGAAGACAGTTGATGTTATAATTCATATATACTGGGACTGTTGTCTGATTAATGAAGTAATAATTCACATGTTATATTGGAATCTCAGGTGCATATTTCTAGTAAGTTACATAAACAGTTGAAAATGTCTGTGAGTCTAAACAGTATGTATAAGAGGATCATAGGAAGTAATATTCCGAACACATAATATGTTGACATAATGTATGTCAATACATGACACATTATTCATTTTAACTACATGTTCAGATTATAAATACATAATGTAATTTTAAATAACTTAATGAAATGCTCTGTTTATGTAATTTGACACTCAACACTACATATTTGATTCCCCCCCCCAATTTGATAGTATCCAAATGTGTTAGATTATACCTTCTGTCACCAATCTACCCTGGCCAAAGTTTGTATTGACTGAGGATGTTAGTAGTTATAATCCATTACATTTGAAGGAGATCAAATCAGGGAGGCCTAATCTGTAATAAAACTATTTTAAACCAAACATTTAGAATATCATAAACAATATATTCACTTTCTTTTTCATGATTTTGATATTCATAAATCTCGGGGGGGGAAATGTAATATTGGACTCTTTCCATTGCTTCTGTTACTTTAATTAGCCTTTGCTCATAAGGTTTGACTTACACTGTTCCCCCCCCCCCATTTTGGTTGTGTGTGTGGGCTTCTATGTCTGATGCTTACTGCCAACTTGGCATGCTTCTTTTTTCTGGACAATTGAACTGTGGGGTGACTGTGGGGTTTGAACTTTATAGTTTTACTTTTTAGTTGTTTTTATGGAACAAATAGAAGATTAGTTCAAAAATACGACATTACAGAATTTATAAAAGGAAAAGAAAGATGCATATGGATATGTTGAGTGTGGGTGTGTTGAAGAGATTGAGAGAGATAGTGATCTAAAAAAATCTCAGTTCTGTTCCCCATTAACTATTAAGTTTTTTATAATGGATGTCATTCTGGGTTGAGATATTGAATCTGGATATTTAAAATAGTTGTTTAGTTGTCTATGAATTGTATAAGGAAAACTAGGATATTAATATTTTAATCAATAACATAAACAAAAATCGTAATAAGCTTCTTAGAAAAAAGTCCTACAAACTCAGTGTGACCTGCATGATTAAGCATGAACTATAAGTACTGTTTTTCTACCTATAAGGCACTTAAGACATCTAACAGTCTAGGGTAAAATCTAACAAAAGTAAATGCAGTAAATTGCAAATTATTATTAATTCACCTTCTTAAAAAGATTGGTGAAAAGGGTGGTTTTAACTCCTTTCATGAAAGTATGGAGTCTAAACATGCAATACATTTCATAGCTTTGAAGCAATGCAAGAGAAGGCCCCTGCCTGCTTGCCACAAAGCTGGACATCTGACAGTGTGGCATTTTTATGGAAGCTTTTCTTGCTGATCATAATGCCTAGTCAGGTTATTCTGAAATTCCTATGGTATGAGAGAATGGAAATTGAGGAAATGATAAATATGGCCTCAGGATCATCAAATGAACCTGTGCTGATGATTTTATCTAACTACCTAGGTGTGTAAACTTTCCAGAAATGTTGATGCAACTAGAAAAAAAGTACTATTTCTGTTGTGAGTGGACCAGCATTTTGAGGAAAATGGAAATATATGAAATACATAATTTTGAAATTTACAGACTTTACAGATAAGTCATATTGTTAATTTATTAATGTATGAAATATGCTTATAACAGTATGTAACAATGGAGCATATAGTTTTATTAGATAATAATTTTAAATTTATTGCTAGTTTAAGATAATTTTGTTACAAATAGAATTACAGATAGTTGAATTCTAAGAAATATGACATCAGTTTTTCTGGGTAAGGGGAAGCCAAAAAGTTTGAAAATGGAAAAAAATAATCTCCACTGTAGTAAAGTGAAGAAAATTTTATATTCTAATGCAGGGGTCGGCAACCTTTTTTCCATCAGGGACCACCCCAGCCGGAAAATTTTTTCCAAGGACCGGGGGGCAGGGTTTGCGGGCAGCAGCCAATCGGACAGATGGGGGTGGGGTTTGCGGGCGGCAGCCAATTGGACGGGGGCAGGGTTTGCAGGCCTACCACTCTGTGTGTTTTTTCGGGGAACCGAGGGCATTTTTAGGGTCCCCGGAGCCTGCCCTTTTGAAAGGGCAGGCTCCGGGGACCCCAAAAATGCCCTCGGTTCCAGCAGGGAGGCGAAAAGCCTCGCTGGGCGCGCACACGCTACCGCCGCTGCGCGCTGATAGGTGGAGGTGTTTCCCCTTCTGGGCCCCCACCAATCAGCTGCTCTGGCTCACCCTGCGGCCCACTTCCTAACCGCCCGCGGACCACAGGTTGCAGACCCCTGTTCTAATGTATGCAACAAATATTGAAAGCACAGATTTTCAGGAAAAAGAATCTGAGAGTAATGAAGGAAAAAGAAGGTTCAGAATACATGTTCTTCTACATAAAATGTTGTGTAATCAGTCTGACTTTCTGAATCTGAGGTACTATCATCAGTTTTTACTTATCCTTTATTTTTAATCATTTTAATACCTTTTGAGAACTGAGGTTTTGCCTTTTTTGAGAAAAACTTCCCTATCCTTTCTAGTTTTAAATTATTCTGTATAACAATTTCTTTTGCGTATTAAATATTGCATTATCTTTTAAAAGGAAAATATTAGGAAATACTTCATAATCTTTTCTAAATTTTTCAGCTTTGAATTATCTAAAACAGTGCTTTCCAAAGTGCTGCCGTTGGCGACACACCGGGGTGGGGGGTGTGCAGGGGTGGTGCGGGGGGCACACGGGGGCAGGGGCGTGTATGGTGGCGGCAGCGGCCTCCGCTAAAACGCGGAAGTGCTGATGGCGCGCCGCCACTGCCGTGCACGCCCCCGCTGCTGCTTCCGGGTTGTGTGGTGACACACCAGACTGTGTGTCGTGACACACTAAAGTGTCGCGACACACAGTTTGGAAAGCTGTGATCTAAAACACAACATAGTTCACTTTCAAGGTATTGTTGTTCCATAGAACACTGACCTAGTCCAAGTTCCAGGGTCTTTCCATAATGAGTAGAAATGGAATTGTAGGTGAATTGCAGGGAAGGCTGGTCAAGCTGCCAAACCACAGGAAGAGTCCTTTGATTGATCTACCAGCACCAGAAGAGTAGGATGGAATATGATAAACGTATTAAGGCAGCTTTTCTCAAAATGTGGGTTGTGACACCCCTGTGGGAGAGAGGCCATAAAGCATTGGATGGAGGGTCACTACACAGTGCCCTCCTTGCAAGTTCTTTCTGAGCAGGCTTATTAGTTTCATCCAAGAGAATGCTGAATGTAAAGCAGTATGATGTTGACAGATGCCCGAGTGTTATTTTTGTTTAACTGTATAATGTTTAGCAAGCCAGAACTTCACATTCTAAATATTAACTTTTTAAAACAAGTGATATTAATGTAGATTTCAGTTTATATGTACAATTTGGTGTTAACTTTTAATATATTCTTTTCTGCATCTCCTTTTCTTTTCTTTTGCATAGGTTGCACAAAGTATCGAAGACCACCATCAAGAAGTAATTGCTTTTTGCCGAGAAAAAGGCTTTCATGGCTTGGTTGCATATGATTCAGATTATGCATTGTGCAACATCCCTTACTATTTCAGTGCCCATGCCCTAAAACTGAGCCGTAATGGAAAAAGCCTCACAACAAGCCAATACCTGATGCATGAAGTTGCCAAGCAACTGGACCTGAATCCAAATCGGTTTCCTATTTTTGCTGCTCTTTTAGGTAGGTAAAATAACACATGGCAATCTGTGTGTGTGCGCATCCTGAAAATTAGTTAATGGGAGATTTTGTGTTTCTAATAATGAATGGTGAATGTCCTGAAAGATTCCATTCAATCCATGTTTTAGCTATTTGGAAATCAGCCCGCTTTAATTGGGAAACTGTCAAGCCGAACCCAAAAATTTCATACTACCTAATTAAATATTTTGGGAAATCTACATGCTTTTTAAAAACTTCTTAATTTAAGTAGATAAGACTTGCAGGTGCAATCATTATTATTATGAAGGAATAAAGCATTCATAATAGAGAAGGAGTTTTGGTCCTGGGTACTTTTAAAAATGAAGAGTATGTGAGACCGCGCACCAGAGAAAAGGAATTTTATTTATTTATTGGGGGGGGGGGAAATAATTTTTTTTACTGATTTGCAATGGTAAAAAAATTCCCCAATACTTCTGTTTTATTTATTTAAGTATTTCTGTATAGAAAATTCTAATGTCCTATAAAATAATTCTAGAATAAAACAAGATAAACATGGAGTGCCAAAAAAAATTAAAAACCATCCATTAAAATAGAAATCTTAGAAGGAATTAGTGGCTATGGAAGTGTGAGATTTTGTGCTGATGGACAATGAAAAAGGCAGGAATGTTCTGCTTTGCATGCAGTCTGAATTACTGTTTGGTTTCTTTAATTTTGCCATTGTGTAAATCCACTTATAATGGCTTAGTATTACAGTATGTACAAAACACAACTATAACTTGTTCAATGAACAATTCTTAAAAAAATAATCATGGCATAGAGTTAGGTGTAAATGCCACAAGATGACACTTATTTAGCTAGAACTTAAAGGATTTTATTTGCCACACTGTAGTTGGATGGACACTTAATGAAATGTAGTATTACAGTCCCACATATGAATTCTAATAAAAATCTAACTAGGACCAAAAATAGTGAAAGGAAGGCAATCCCAACTATACATAAATGCCTAACCTAATAATGTCAAAGATAGTGACTAAGCTTGCCCTAGTAACTGAAGCAGCAAATTTATGTACACTTGTAGACAGCCAGTTGAGATAATGATCTAGCTTGCAATAATGCTAATCAAGATGTATTTTGCTGGTATATAATTTATTTGAACTTTTACACCACTCCAGACTTCAAGTGGTAGTTTATTGCTGGCAATAAACCCTAATTTTAAACCATGGTTTCAAGCTACCTGTCAGCCTTATGAGGTAGACCAGACAGGGAACAGGACCAGATGAACTAATTCTACTTGATTGTAAGGTTACATTAATAGAAGCTTGCAAGTCTGCAAGTACTTCTCTTCCCCCCCACATCCCCTTTAGAGCTTAAAAACTAGGGAGGGTCTCTTCTGAGTCTCTTGCCCCACCCACATTCCTGCTGTGGGCTCAGCTGCCTTTTATCTGATTCTTCCCTTGGTTGCATCTCATTGCCCTGTCTCTGAAGGTCATTCCCACATAACATTACACTACCTTAATGGATTTATTTATTAACAATATTTGTAGCCCATCCCAATCAACATGAACTCTGGGCAGCAAGTAGTGTAATTCAAACTATACACACCAGTGAAAACCAATAAGTAAACATATTACCTATGATGGATTCCCATATTCAACTAAACGCTGAAAGCATCCCAAATTGCTTCAACTTGCTTATGAAATACAAGGAGAGTGGGGGCTGATCATACTTCTGGGAGAAGAATATTCCAATAAGTAGAGAGCACCATTGAGAAGGCCTACTATCCAATCCTCACACTGTGTGCCTTAGGAGGAGGAGGAACCCTTAACAGGCCTTCTCTAGATGTGCTTACCAGACAGACAAATTCTATTTTGGCAAGGTCCCCACAAATCACAAGAAAATAGCCAGTTCACAGAAGAGAAATCAATGACGCTCAGAAAAACTTTTATTTACAAACACATTGTACAAACACATACAAAATAAGCAAAAGGCACTCATAGACCCTAAACCCAAAGACAGCCCTTTCCACTCCATTCAAAGAGAGTCACCCTACAAATACACTCACTAACAGACTCTTGTTCAGACTGTTTGGGTAACCAGTTAGGTATTGGCAAAAAAAATACTGGGAAAACTCTTAAATCAACTTAAATCAAATTTTGATTTAGTATTTGAATGTAGGCAAGCTGCCACCACAAAACTGGGTATGTACAAAGACTCCTTTCAAACTATAGATCAGATCTTTGGTTTTGTGTTTTAAAAGTTGAAAACAAGAATTATAAATATGGTTGATGCTATCAGCAAAGACAATGTGGAACCTCTAGAAAAGACATGTGCAGTGTGGCTTACTTTGTGAATCTAGTTAGTATCAGGGCTGTAAAGGCTCTCCTTGACTTTATGAGTTGCCTGTAGCAGCAGTGATACTGTATATACTTTTTCCTGGAATAGTGACTCCATCTGGATTGCTGAATTTAGCATTAGTCATTGATGCATTTCTGATTTAGCTGTTTTCCACAGGGTCCTGAGGATCAAGGGATTGCCTGACTGAGGAAGCAATACTGTACTGGAGTTGAAGATATCAGTGGCTCCAGTATCCCTACCAAATGCAGTATATTGCTTTTTAAAAAGCGGGGCTTTTATACAACTCATAAGCCTTGCCACCACATGCACAATTTTCTTTCTCTTTTAGGAACTCTTGCATCAAGAATGTAGACTTCAATCTTATTCCTACCTTGGTCCCTCAGCTCTATCTGTTTTTTTCTACAGTTGCCTTTGATACCTTTGACTACAGTTGCTGAGTACCTTTGATACCTTTGACTACAGGTGGAAGTAGCCTGTAGTATTTCAGTATGTTTTGATGTGGCTGAAAGTAATGACGCAGCAAAGTTATATTTGGCTCCCTAAATCTGGAACATCCTTGACAGTGAACTGCAGTATGTCTTGTGTATTGCCATCCTCATCCTCATCATCTATTAGTGACCTTATAATTACAGATTATGAATGAGTGCCTGGCCAGTCACTTAGCTAATGCCTCTGTTTATACTTTCTAGTATATGGGATGGGTCTATCTTTATTTTGCTTTCTGCACTCCAATGCTGACTTTAATCCCTGACCATACAAGTTCTTACTAGTACACTGTGAGAGGAAGACAGGATTGCAGTTAGTTAGTCTAACTAACTAGTTAGTCTAAATATCTTACCATCTGAACCTACACTGTCTGCATCTCAACCTGCTGGCATGGTAGAACAACAGTACCATTATTCTGCTGAGGATAGTACATAATGGAACTAAGAGCATCATCACATGCCCCGATCTATAGATTTTGGGGGATGTTGATATGAAAGTTGAATATCAGCATTTCATTTTTGTTGATTGGCAGTGTTGGAAAGTTATCTTGTTATTTCCAGAAGTATAGGCAGATAGCATATTGGAATGGTTCCATACTATACTGCCTATTCTATACTGATGCAGAGCCACGGTTTAAATTTTGGTTTTTCACTAGCACAGAACTACGGGTATTGGAAGAAGGGATCTTTGGCTTGTGCCTCTTGTCTCCTTCCTCAGCATTGATCTCAGTGCTGATGCTTCTTTATGAAGTTATTAAGGCTGTGAAAGATACTTCCTCCTCTCTCTGCCAGTCCAGTACATGAGAATGCTTCTTGGGAATCTTAGTGTCTGTAAGGATTTCTCCTCCTGCCTCTTGTATCATCATGGAGTGAGGAAAGGAAAGCATTTCTACTGATTTCCTTTCTGTGGCCTGCTATAATGTTTACACAGCTTGGAATGGTCCAAAAACTATTCAGTTTTGCCTTGGTGAACTGTAGAAACTCTTCAGGTGTTCAATTTTTGTTTTATGGCTGTTGCTTTTGTTGTGACAGAAGCAGAGTCCTTGATTTCACATACTGTAACTTGGGAATTGTTTCATTTTGTTGAAGTGGTCCATGTAGCAAGTGATATCTGAAGATCTAACTCCTAAACATGATTAGTTGGGAATAAGTTTCAGTGATAGGGATTTTACTTTCAGATAAAGATATGCAAGAATTAGAAGCAATATTAGGAAAAATGTAGATTAATTATCTTATGTCTATTAACATAATGGAATTGCATGATTTGAAAGTAGAATTTGAAGCTAATCCTTTTTGTTTTTAAATTCTATCAGGTGTCATTAATTCCAAGCACTTATTTAAGTTAACACATATGTGGAGATTCATCTAAATCAGTGCTTCCAAAACTTTTTTCTTCATTACCCAAAACCGCTTATTAGAAAGTCCTTTTTACCCAAATTTGGTAAAACATTTTAAGTCCATTTAATGGGTTCATATGTCGTTACCCAGAGAAAAACCACTTTTACCCAATTTTGGGTAGTTTAGCTAGGTTTGGGAAGCACTGATCTAAATATATAAACATACTATTTAAAGTAAAGTTCATACATATTCTTAGGGTTTAAAAAGTTATGGTGACCATGATTTTAATTACTGTAAATAGCATATTTTAATTTTCCAGATACTGGTGTAATTCATATGGGCATGTATTGTATTGTATATTCTAGGTAATCACATTCTACCTGATGAAGATTTGGCTTCATTTCATTGGAGTTTACTTGGTCCAGAACATCCACTAGCCTCTCTTAAGGTACAACTTTAATATAATTTGTTTCATTTTGAAAAAAATAACAGGATACAAATAATCCATAATATGAGGCATCTTTTAATATTGTTGGGTGTTTCCTGAAAAACAGACTACTTATTCAGAAGAAGTGACACAGACTGATAACGTACTACTGTGGAGATAACAGATTAAACTGCAACTGCTAGCTTTAAGGGGTTTTTTGTTACACATACACTAATAGGGTATTCTAAATCCTGTTTTTCTAATTTCAGTTCCCATTCTGTCATTCTAGAACCAGCAATATGTTTAGACCTTCTGGTTTTCACTTTTACTCCCCTTTTATTAACAGTCTGGAAAAAAATGTGTTTTCAAGTATATTAGATATATTTACAAGCTTAATATAAAATTTGAAAGATACGTGGAACTACAAATTCTGTTATGAAAATCCAAGCTTCTTCAAAAAATAAATAGAGCACTTGTATGTTGATGAACCAGAGTTCACAAGTTAGGTATTTGAAAAAACAATTGTAGATTGGGAAGAATTTGATTTATTGGATTTGACTGGTTATGCATTCCTTTTAATCTGGTCTGGTAGCTAAAAGATAAAGCAGCTAAATTAATTTAGTTAGATTAAATCATTTGAAATATCTTTCCTGTTATCTATAACCATCATTGAAAAAAAACCACCCACAAGGCATGTCTCAGAAATAATTTGGAAAAAGTCCTTTGAACTCTACATGAAGCCTAGCACCTATCTGCTGTTCATTAAGAAGCCTGTTGTTTTCTAGACTTCTGAGTGAACCTGAAGAAGTTGCAGCTGTGTAGGAATCATATTCAAATTTACTGGTAAATTTTTTAAAGCAGCTGCAGCTTTTTCTTTTCTATCCTCATTCAGTAACCTGAAAAATAATAGGTTTCTTTAATGAATAGCAGAAAAATGCTGGTTCTGCACAGAATCCAAAGTATTTTTCTGAATTACTTTCAAAATATGCATAGTCCTAATAAACACAGCTAGTTGTTTAAATAAGACTTGCTAGAATTTTACTATTTTCTCAACTGGACACATTATTTTACAGTAAAAAAATAGTACTTATGGAAAAAATATAGCAGGAACTGTAGATCCATTTATGGCTTTCAGATTCTCTAATTATTTGTTTCAGTTTTTTAATATTGTTATGTTGGGTAAATGGCCATTTGTGTATTGAGGAAAGCATCCATTTCAAGGCTGAGTTTTAAATAGGATGTATGGAAAACATCAGTCATAATTATTAATAATTCTGTGTTAACATTTACTTGGAAGTAAGTACTACTGATGGTAGTGGAACTTGATTTCAAGTAATTGTGCTTATGATAGTAGCCTGAGCAACCTAAGGCTAATATAGCATCACAGATTCTGAAAGATACTAATTTTATTTTTTTTAAATGCGACTTTGCATACTCTTTAACAAAAATTTTGGAAGGAATAGAAGTACTCTTAGACCAATCCTCCAGCATCACAAGATCACAAGCATGATAAACCATGGCATCACATGTAGATAGGCTACTACAAATCTGCATGCAGGTTGCTGCACTTGATTTTACTTTATATTGATGCAGTCATTCACTGTCTGATCATAAGCATTAATAAAATTGCTTTTATTGGGAAATTCCACACAAATGTTCATTTGAAATGCATTGTAGCCTATTGAAAAGGGGGTCCAATGTGTGCAAGATTTAATGTATCTGTCTTATATACCTTATTGAGTAAGTTTTAGTCACCACCCACTAGCCGACTGCCTTTTCTTCTTTTGTAAATCTGAACAGACAAGAACACCAGTTCAGACAGCTCAAGATGGTGAGCCAAACCACTTGCAACGAAGAGCTCTTAAGGCTCTTAACAAACTTGAGCAATGAATGCATGTTTTGATTTCTAAGTACTTTATTAATTTAGAGATTCAATTAGAAGATATAGGGACAGCTTTGTACATATGTTTATATGTCTCCTCTGATGTATAAAATGGAGTAGAGCAAATCTAACCGCAGCAAAGGGATGTTTGTTTTAAGGGAGTTGTGTCCTTCCCTACATTACCTCCCATAGTTGTTTTGCTGCGTGCAGTTTTACCTTGAGATCAGCTCTGATTTCATAAGTTAAACCTAAATGCCCATCATTTATTTTAGATGTGAGCAAGGCAAATAAACAAAAGTAACTGCCCATATCCTATATCACTGTCATATTAGAATTTTATACCATGGGGTCTTCATCTATATTGGATACGGATTTAGAGGTCTACATTTATAGATGGCTATATTTTTCAGAGATGAAAGTAGCCTAGCAAAAGCATACCGGGTTGTAGAGAAGGCCTGATATAAATGTATTAATATTACAGCAATTTTTTTCCATTATAAAGTTAACAAAGAAGGAAAATGCTAAAAGGAATTTAAAGCACTTGTTTCACTCCATTGAGCTTTCTTTTATTTTGGGATTATGTTGATGGTGAGAGAATATAGAAATATAAAATTTTTAAAACAAGAAACCATGGGGAGTTGAGTTTTTAATACATTTGTTCTTAAGGAGGAAAAGTGGAAGCTTAAGAAAAAAAATTAAGTCTGGACTTGGTCACTTTAGGAACATGAAATGCATTATGTATAAATTATAATACTGATAAAATTGAAAATATATATTCTTCAACCCACAATAATTATACTCCCAAGGTTCCTATGCTTATCTTTTAGTTAATAAGAAGAAAATTATTATAAATATGAATGAATAACTATTTTATTTACGTTTTGATACATGGTTTATTAGGTTATTTCAGCCCATTTATAGGCTGAATGAAGCTTGAGATTGGGATATTTTAATGGATTTGATTGTGCTATATGTATTCATTTCATTTATTTTACTGTGCTTTTATATCACCCAATAATAGAAGTTCTTTGGTTTGTTCAGCAAAATAAAAGTTAACATTATAAATAAGAATGAAACAAAACTCTAAAACAAAAGCAACAACATAAAACCAGCATATGACAGAAACAGTAAATGGTATATTTGGCTTATGCAGTCAGTAAGTTTACTCTCCCATCCATCTGTTCCCCCCTCCCCCCAATACAACAGGGAGCTATACAAAATACAACATAGTTATTAAAATAATTTTAAAAATAATAGCTTTGAATTTTCCTGTTTTAGTACACCTCAAAAGCACAGCATTTTCCACTCTTTTATATCATAACAATGTTAGCACCAAAAAAAATGGCTTGATTCACACATCTTATTAAATCATAATGTGTTTTATATTTGAACACAGCTATTGTTGTTTTTAAACCATGATTTATGGCTTAATATATTGTGTTAATCAGATCACTAAGCCTTGTTCGATTGGGCTAGCTCTGAAGGAAGCACGAATACAGACATTGTCTGGTATCTGATTACTTCATATTTTTTCATTCGGGATCAGTAAGATATTACAGTGTTTTTTCTATTACACTGGGTAATTTCAGTCTTGTCACTTTTGCTGCACTACACATAATAATTTTTCTACATATAATGTGTTTCTACGTTTACAAAAGAAAAACACCTACTTGACTTTGGCAACAGCACTGAGTATTTATGAATATATCTTGTTGCTTAAGGATATAAAAGAGTCTTACTGGATCTGAGCACTTTTAGTGTCTACCAGTTTGGGATACTTTGCCAGACTCCCAGCACTTCATGGTGTACTGTAAATTGACCAGCAGTCTGTTGGTACATACCTTCTCCATGCTAAAGTTTATAAATATTTCTAAAGTAAACATGCTAATTAATGAATAGAACTGGTGCAGCAACTTCTCCATCCTCTTACATTACTATGAGGTTCTTTGTAATGGACAAATGACACACTATTTTTAGCAACCTTCTCCTAAGTACTCAGTCTGGCCCCTGTCTGATTTGGAAAAGCATGAAATAGCATGTATTGATTTCCATGCCACCATGATAAGATCATATGAATCAGAGGGCTGCTCCTGTTTGACTGATTACCGCAGTTTCTGCTGTTGTTGAGTTATTTATGCCTTCTTCAAAGTGCCATTCTTATTGTATACCAAGAACATTATATATGAAATTATGCAACCTGTATGTAGATTATCATGTGAAAGTTACACAAGCATGTAACCTTTATCCTCTATCTTCAGTTCTAAGATTAATCCATTTTGTCATTGGTTGTACTGTATTAGTTTTCCTTACTGTTACCTGCATTGGTTCCCTTTTCTTTTTATATTCTGTTTAAACTTATGTTGACTCCAGAATGTATTAATTCTTTTGCTCCTCTTTCTTTATCCATGTTCTTGTGTTGTTACCTTAGTTCCTCTAATACCTATGTTCTCTGTAAACTAAATATTCATTCTTTTTATGTGCTTTTATGACTTGCTGCTTCATTAGAACTCTTTACCACAATAACATACATCTAACTCCTTCCATTATTTTTTTAAATGAATGATAAAAGCTCATATCTTCACTGTGTGATTCTTCTGCTGATCTCTCACTGTTACCATTTCTGGCCACTGCCTTTTCCTCGTGTGTCTATTTAGGCTTCCACTTAAAATTTTTAATACTTAAGTTGTTGATACATAATGCTATGTTTATTTAGACACTTTGAGAAAAATAAACTATATATGCATTGTGGTGAAATATACATATATATGTATGCACACATATATATGCAGGTTTTCTCTCTCCATAATGTCATTGCTGGAAATGGCTCTTGGAGCAGTGCTGCTGGTCAATGAATTGACACAGTCCCAATGGATTTGCACTTAGAAAGCAATGCAAATTTCTCAGTTCCTTAATAGGAAGTTTCTACTGTAAGAATTCATCATTTCATATTGCAGGTGGGGGATTTTATGTTTTGTATCCTATTCCATATTCAAGATGTTCCCTCTACAAAATAATGTAACATGAAACACTCGATTAGAAATCTTTCAAGCCTATAACTTTGTATGCAGAATTACTTATATGGAGAAGTCTACAAAACATGAAGCCCACTGTCTAGAGTTTGAAATAGTATGGCATAGTTGTACTAAATGAGCTCAAGTGCGTACTATGATGTGCTGTTTGTTGTAAGCAGGACAGGAAAAAAGTTGAATAAACATATTTACATAAATAAGAAAGTGATACAAAACAAGTGGATGTAGAGTTAGCCCTGAAGGATTCTACTTTCTATGTAAAAGATGCCTTCTAGGAGATAACACAATGAATGTGACAGTCTGTTTTTGTTTGCAGTTGGAGCATGCTTGATCACTTATTTCTGTAGAAATGGAGAACCCAACATAATAACATGTCTGAAGTCCTTTATGTTAATTAAAGATTTTGAGATCAAGAACGTTTCAGTTGTAAACATTAGGAAATAATTTTCTTTCTTTCTTTCTTTCTTTCTTTCTTTCTTTCTTTCTTTCTTTCTTTCTTTCTTTCTTCTTTCTTTCGACTTGTTTGGCTCTGCACTTCTGCAGAGTGGAAGAGTTTCTTAATGCTATCAATGTGCATATTGATTTAGGAAACTGTTAGCAAATAATCTAGTCAAGTCTAGAGGACATAATGGGCTTTTGAAACAGGCAAAATCATATTTGGTGTTGGTGCGGTGATTAAATATACAGTACTTAGACCTTATGAAAATACAGTATTTGGGAACTTGCTAAAAGCACTTCTGTGAGCTTTCAACTGCAAAAGGGGTTTGCAATCAAATTTGTTTCTCATGCTCTTGAATCATATTTGTTGTAGTTTGCTTTCCTGTCTTACATCTTAGACTTAACAATTTTGGCTATGTTCTCAGTAACCTTATTAAAACTTGACATTCGTTATAAAACCATCTAATGGAGCTTATATATTAGCATACTTTTTTTTTCTTTGGAAGAATCTGTAACCATATTCTTTTACATGATCTTCCCTTTGGCTGTGCTTTATGTCCTTTATGAACTTCAGAGCATCCTCATTGTGCTAGCAGAACTTTTTGAGGTATTTCTTCTAGTAGTTATAGAATAAAACTCTATTCACTGCCTGTCTTTTTCAGCCACTTAATCTGCTGCTGCTGCTACTTTCTTTTGTGGACTTCTCGGTTCCAGTTACTGGGTAAAAAAATTAAATCTTCTCCAGGATTGCAGAATTCTCCTTTCAAACTTCCATTGTCCAGGTGTGATGTCACTTCCTCCACCATAATTATAGTGCTACCCAGTTAGATTTCTTTCTTTTTTTAAATAAATCACTACCCATTTAAGTGTGCTTTTTAATTGACTGCTATGCTATTAAGTGCTTTTGTTACAGCATCTCTATGTTGTGGCTGTAAGAACTGTACCATAATGAATTCTGACTTTCAGTTCCAATATAAATGTGTTTTCAGAATTGATTACAGTATGAAGTAAATCTATAGTTGATGACTTACAAAAATGTTACATATGACATGGAATTTCTGATAACTGTAATTACGGACAAAGTATAGGCATCTTTTTAAAATTAAAGTCAAAAACAGCCCCTAAAGCAGTGAGCATTTTTAAGTGGTATTTCATTTAAAAAAATCCCAAATAAAATTAAAGGCCAGGGTATTCCCTTCCTTTAATCTGAGGGTAGGAGTAACATTTATTAGAAGTTGTTTTCCCCTCTATTAGCACCTTGTTTTGGAGGTTTAAAAAAGAAAAGGAAGTGACTTGACAATTAAAATTTTAAAACTTGTCAAACTATAATTTCATAATTAAAATACTGTTTTAAAGAGAGTTTGTATTAAATGCAGTTGGTGCTATTCAAATAGTGTGTTTCTTAGTGAAATGGCATCTATAAATGAAGTGGATTGATCTTCCACCTGCATCCTGAATGAAATATGCACTCTGAAACAGAATGTGAGGGGAAAGAGGCTACAGGAAGGTAAAGCTGTGGAAGAGTAAAGTAGAAGTCACTTCACCCAGTTTGGATATCACTCAGTGTGCCTTTCCTTTTCCTTTTCCTTTTCCTTTTCCTTTTCCTTTTCCTTTTCCTTTTCCTTTCCTAAATCATTTCTTCACCTTATGTCATTAAATAGTTTTACATCATTACATTAACTGTTTGAAATTTCTTGTACTTACAAAATTTACTTTAATCTTTTATTAAACCTAAAAAATGTACTTATACCATTATTGATTTTTCAGTGCACTTAGTAATAATAATTTTGCTTCTTAAGCATAAATTCACACAGGAATGACACAGTGTAACTATGGCAAAATAGTTTTGTGAATGGACATCCATAGAGTGAGATCAAATTGAAAAGCTGGCCTTATTAGGCAGCTATCGAGAATATGGTAGTACTCATCAAGAATATGTTAAAAAATACCTCTGAATATGTGCCAGGTGACCTTTTGAAATGATTCTAGTTCTATCACATACAGTATTAAACATAGGATTTGTAAGATTTTGTGGCTGTTGTGAGGCCTGTGTCTTGTATTTCTCTTAGAAATGAAACTGCATCCCCTTTTGCTTTCTGCTCTGGAGAGCAAGGCATTTCTCCTCAAAATAATCTAATATTTTAATAGCACTTTGGTGTCTTTTTATAGGTCAGTACACTTTCCCTTTTTTGCTTCCTTTTCAAGTTAAGCCAATGTGAACCCCTAGTTACTGATATGAAAAACTAGGGTTCTTTCTTCAAGCCCCCCTTTTTTATAGACATCAGTAATATACCTCATTACTTAGCAATTACAAAATTAGGGTACATTAATTTAGCCAAAGATCACCACCATTGGCAACCTCCAGATTTTTTTGCCTTTTTCTTACTTAGCAGTTTAATTTTTTCTTTAATTCCTGCTACAAGTAAATTTTTAAAAATACCTAAGATAAGACACAGTGATCACAATTCTGTGTTTCATATGAGAGGTATTTTCAATCTTACTTCCAAGAGTCCATTTATTCATGTTCTCCGTATGAGCCCCTTTTTCTAATAAAAGTTATAGTGAAGATACTAAACTGTTAGATTAGAGAGTAATAGGAGCTGAAAGAATGCATATATTCATATTTGAAATCTGGTGTTGCTTAAGGCAAGTACTACTTCTAAAAAGATACACACATACCTGGCTTGAACCAAAGATAATTTGTGTTTTTCATGCCATGCCTTAGGAACTCTGTGTATGTTATTTTTTATTATTATTTTTCACGATTATGTAATAGTTATTTGCTTTGATATTTGTCAGCTTTCTTTCACATTGGTTTAAAACTTTAAAAAGTTGCTCTTGAAAAGGAACAGTAGATTTAGTGAATGACAGAAGAGTTGGGAAAGATGTATTGTGCCAGTGTGGGGAATGCAAAGGTCTGTCTGAAATACAATACCAAAATACCTAGATGACTGTATTCAGAAACAGGTCTAAGATTCATCTTTGGTTAACAGGACTGCAATTGGCTTGTGGTCTTGAAGTTTGTTAACTTTTTGTTTAAACTCCTGGGAAATCTCTGGTACGTATAGAAGAGTGGAATATATGCACACTACTTTTCAACCATAATGTTGTTCCATAACAGTAACTTCATAATATAATTTGTCTTTCTTACATTTGTATCCATTTTCTTGAGTGAGCAACTCTCATAAATGAAATAGAAGAATAAAATAAATAAATACATATAATCCTATCATTCAAAACATGACACAGAATTAACACGTACCCTGCAATATGTATTACTCAAACTTCAACTGCTTGTGGAAAAAGCCAGGTATTCACAGCTTTCCTAAAAGTTAGAGGACATCTGGATCTCTTTGGGGAAATTGTTCCAGAAGGGCAGGGCTGCCACTGAGAACGCTTGCTTCCAGCTATACCCACTAAACTTTCATAGAGGGGACCCCCAGCATTCCCTAAATTAGTCTAACAGGACAGGCAGATTACACTTGCACTGGTCCTTTGGGAACCTTGTCCCAAGCCACATAGGACTTTGTAAGTCATCACCATCTTGAACTGTATTTGTACTTAATGACAATCAGTGTTGTTTTCCTTAGCATTTGCCCTGCATGTTGCAGGATCTGCTTGTTTTTGCATTATGCTTGCTTAGTTCTTACAGCAAAGCTATCATTGAATTATGGGACAAGAGCTTTTGTGTATTAGCTGGCTTGTTACAGAGCCTGATGCTAATTAGTGCTGAGAAGGAGTGACTGGCCCAAGGTCACCCAAATGGCTTCCATGCCTAAGGGAAGACTAGAACCTGGCTTCCCCTGTTCCTAATCTAGCACCTTAACCACTGCACTGCACTCCTCTCTAGTGGCAACCAGTGTAGCACCCAGAATGTTGTCTGTTGAATTGTTGAAGTGGCTTTTATTTCACTAGCATGAGACCTACTGTATTTTGAACTAACTGCAGTTTCTGGGTAATCTTTAAAGGCAGTTCTAAATAGACACAGTTACAGTAATCCAATCTTGAGATAACCAGGGCATGAATGGATGAATACAGCCCACAGGTAGCAAAAATCATTCCACAAAGAACCCTATCTACTTCTTTATCCACAAACCCAAAAGAATCCCAGATGACCTTGCAAAAAGTCCTGGTTACTTTATTTGATTGTGCTAATGCGGCTTGAAGGAAACTTGGGTACTGTCCTTCCAGAAGAGAGTGCCAATCATAATTGTAGGTGGATAATATTCTTACAATAACAGTTCTGATGGGCCAGATGGTATCCAGTTTATCAAACTATGACATCATGGGGCTTGTGGTTCCTGTCATGGGTTCTTTTTTTGAACCACCAATAACCAGATTGACCCAGACTCAATAAACACAAAGCACTGGAAATTTGGACAATTGATTGGGTTTTTATATCTCCCCTCAGTAGCTGTGGGTGGGGGAGTCTTTTATTTTACGAAAGAAAAGCTTACAAATAAAAGAAAGGAAGTTGATGACTAGTGTAGAAATTAATCTTAATAATAAAACTGTTTTCTATTTTTGTTCTGTCAAAGTCTTTACTTTTCCTTCATCTTTTCTCCTTGTTTGTTCCTGGCTGGGCTCCTCTTCTTCCCAGTCTTACTCCATATGAGGGAATGGCTTGAAGAAATTTTACCTCACACCAGCTGTGATGGAAGGAAATAAATAACTCTCTCTCCCCAATTTTCTCAATTTCTGCCTCCTTGCTTGTTGCCTCTTCTCATGAAGGCTGACTATCTTTTGGTTTGCCTCTTTACTTTTGCTCCTGGGCTTTGGCTCTGTTTATTAATACTATTTGTAGTGAAGCCTGTGGAGGCAGGGCTCCCAGGCAGCCATCTTGTCTTCCCTCCTTCTGGCCTCCTGCCCAACACTGCTGTTTGATTGGCAGATGGATTGCCTTGATGATGGGGGATGGCCAAGAAGGGACTACGAGGAAGGAGCACAGAGGTTTAGAGCCTGCTCAGGCAGTCTGTCCTTCTCCAGTTCCACTCCTTGGAAAAGTGATACAAAAACAGTGTGTGCAGAAATACAATTGTCTGTCATATTTCTAGTGAAACAAATGGTCTTGCTGAGATCTTCTCCAAGCAGATGGTATCAGTGTCTCTCAGTCCCTACAACTTTGAGTTAATAGCTTTTGGAAAGTGCTCAAGGTAGGGCATATAAAGTAAACAGTCACCTTGTTGATTTTGTTGCCTCGCCAGGCCTGTAGGTGTGATCATAATGGAAAAGGCTTCAACCTCCCCCGCCCCTGGTTAAAAACAGATACCCTGATGTTACTTAAGGCAATGCAAAGCAGTAGTTCTTTGTACAACAAGAAATACACAGCTCTTGGTTTTGACTTTAGAGGTCATTTGTCCAAGTGCTCTCTGGTTCATCAAGATGCTGGATGCTCCCATTATTCTCCTGAAGGCAGCTCCAGTTTCAGCCCACAGGACAATGCAACGATTTAAAATTTGCAGCTTGAAGTTTAACTCCTATAGTAACAGTATAAATGCAAAAAGTGCTCAAAGTCCAAACATTCCCATCCCCTTGTAATTCAGACATGATTTTATAATATATAAATTTGATTTTCCCTATAGAAAGTGATCGCTATTGTGGACTCTTAATATTTACCTATCATCCAGTTTTTCCCAAAAGAATAAACTAATTCATGACTTGGCCCCTGTAGACTAAGCCAGTCAGTTCATGGGAGTTACACTATAGTACCTCAATAACCCTATTAATTTACTTCTGTTGTAGTTCATAAATGGTCACAAACTCACATAATTTCCACTTGGTGTGGCTGTGGCTGAAGATTATAAGACCCATAGTGTAGCCATCTGAACTTAGAAGAGGCTGCATTTACAATTTCAAATGTAATTACAACAGCCTTGTAACATATGTGGATGGAAGATGGGAAGTAGAACTGCTTTCTTAAGGATGACCAATGCTTTTCTTATGTAATGTAACTTCCTGGATCAAATGCTTGGTCATAAAATTTCTCTGTCTGACATGGGGAAGACGGGAGCAGAGAAAGTTGCTTTTCTTTAAAAATTGCTGTGTGACTCGTCACATTCTTACATAGTAACTTTCAACATGTGAAGGCATGACTACTCAAACACAGGTTTTAAGTTTTGAATGTGCAGAATAAGTAATCTTTGCTTGTTGCTGAATAGAACCACTAGTAGGTGATTTGGGGTCCTTTCTCCTTACATAAGGCAAGATTCTGATCACCATAAAAGATGAATGTTGGCAGCTATAATTATTAACAGTTTCCCCCCCCCCTGTGGGCATTAACTTCATGCTAGAGCAGCTGAACAGTTTTATAGCCACACTAAGCTGTTTAAAATGCAATCTTACAGTAGGCTATTTTCTACAGAAAATTCTTTTCTTGAGGGTGAATAGCGGTTGCCTTGCCACCCAGTTTTCTAAATGGGTTCTACTGTTCCCTTTGCTTTTCAGGTAAGATTTTGTTCCTAGGTTTCTCTCTCTCTCACACACACACACACACAAACACATTTTCACACTGTAGTTATAGATGTTTTAAAGTTCATTTTTGTTTACTTAATCTTACATTCTGATTTCCTACCTACACAATAATATCGGTTGATGTCAGTGTTAATATGTTTTTTTTTTAAAAAAAAGATGGAGTTATTATGTTTTGACATTTTTGAGGCAATGCATCAGTGTTAGAATTGAAAAGATTGCATTTCTGAAGCATTTCTGAACATACTGTAGTCTGAATAAATGGAGAGTCCCCCTTGGGGGAGATGGAGCGGTGATATAAATTGAATTATAAATAAATAAATATTCTCTGAATAAATATATTTTGCAATATTTTTATCAAGTGTCAAGCAAATAAGCACAACACTTATGTATCTGTCTAGTCAACTATTATTCTCTCAAGTTAGCAATAACCCTTCCTTTCTTGACCATGATAGATAAAAATAATAGAAGTTTTAATTTAACATACCTGGAGGTCACTAGAATAGAAAAAAATGTAGCATTGATTAATATTATATTTGTAAATTTCCATCAGTATTAAATACAGATATATTTCTAATAAATAATGTTTCAGAGTTTTCTATCAAAACTTGCTTAAAACAGCACCTAAAATTATGTTTGTTAATTAATTGTTTTAAATGAATTTTAACTATTATGCCATATTTCTTAGAACAGATGTCAGTGTAACAAACGGACAATTAAAATAATAAAATAATTATTGTAAGGCCAAATTACTAAAATTAAGAATACCACTAATAAACAGTTTTTATTAAAATTAATCATGTTTCCATAACCCTAGGGGCATGGTGGCTTAGCGGGTAAGACACCAGGCTTGTCGATCGGAAGATCGCAAATTCGGAGGTTTGAATCCCTAGCCCCACGTGACGGAGTGAGCTCCCGCACTAGCCCCAGCTCTTGCCAACCTAGCAATTTGAAAGCATGCAAATGCAAGTAGATAAATAGGTACTACTTCCATGGGATGGTAACAGTGTTCCGCATGCGTCATGCTGGCCACATGACCATGGAAGCGTCTTTGGACAACGCTGGCTCTTCGGCTAACAAACGGAGATGAGCACCGGCCCCTAGAGTCAGACACAACTGCACAAATGTGCAGGGGGAACCTTTACCTTTTACCCTAACCCTCCCTTAAAAAAAAAAACCTTTCCCAAGGTACTTTTTCCAAATACCTACCTTAGTGTTTGAAAGAGAGACTGTTGATGACATTCATATGAGCTTTTCTTGGGTAAGTTCTTCAAATACTTTAAAAAGTTTCAATAAGTCCTTCACATATCTATGCGATTCTAGCTACTGCCATGGAAAAATTTCATGAAGGAGATATCATGTAGTGATTGAGCAAAGCAGCCATGCAACCAGAGCTTCAAGAAATTGCATGGATATCTGAACAAAAAATAATATCCGTGATGGGTTGCTAATGCGCTACCTTGAATTTGTATCAGAATCCTAGATTACATGGAAGTTGACACACAAACGGGGCTTGCTGAATAGGCTTCTTCAGTGCTGTTCCCAGGTGAACATATAGCAGCCAGGATCAAGACTGACAATTCAACCCCAGTTATTGGACAGACCTACATAGTATATAGTGTATATATTGCCAAAATTATAGAAATTCTGGAAACAGAATTTTCTGCAGGTGTTGAAGTGAAGTCATGTGAAGTAAAGCCTTTATGATAAAGAATATAAAATATATAGTGTGTGGGAGGTGATAAAATCTAGTATCTCTGATCTATTTGAGAATCATATTTATTTACAAATTTTGTAGTTTCATGTCCTTTTTGTTTGTAACTTCTCAAAGGCAGCTTTTATAAAACAGGTTTCTCTGTACTTCATTTTAACACCAGATTGAAAGTGACACTATTTATATTTATATTTCCTGGCTTCAAGAGTGCCCTCTAGTGGTTTTATATAACTAAGGTAGCACTTGTGCAAGATATTTTCTAACACAGGGCTTTCCAAAGTTTTCCCGCGGCGACACACCAACCGCCATTGGTGTGTCGCTGCGGGAAAACCTGGAAGTGCTGCCGTTGCGGCAGCGCGCAAAAACCTGAAAGCGCTGCTGCTGCTTTTGGGTTTTTGCGCGCCGCCGTTGGTGTGTCGCCGCGGGAAAACCTGGAAGCGCTGATGATGATCAGCGCTTCCAGGTTGTGTGGCGACACACCAGACTGTGTCGCGACACACTTTTGTGTCGCGACACACAGTTTGGAAAGCTCTGTTCTAACAACTCTGTTCAATTAATAGCTACCATCTCTGTAAATAATAACTAGATTTTTACGACTGAAATAAATACCAAGACAGCTAAAATAGGTTTGGGGTACAAATAGATACAACTTGCATACATGTTTTCAAATTGTGAGAAAAGGGAAGTGGATGAGAAATCAGCTGAATGTGAAAACATACAGAGCCAAGAACAAATATATTTCTTCAGTATTAGAAGTATGTTGAAAAAATGTTTGTTCTGTACCGAGAGGTTAGTATGTTCTGAATAGATTTCCGTGTTTGCCTTGGCAACTGTGAAGGTGTTGGAAATAATAGCTGGTTAAGATGTTACCTTGAGGAAGGAATGTCTGAAGACTGTAAATTACCAAAACACCTCATAGGGTTAATTAAAAATGCTTGCATATGGAATGATAAGTATCCTACAAAGAAGAAAGCTTAGTGTTTAATGAAGGTAAAACCAGAAGGTATATTTGTGTCTAGTGTCGGATTTCCTTTATCTCATATGAAGAAATGGTATTTCCTAATAAAATACTTGAAATTATCTGATTGGCAGCGGCACTCTAAGAAAGCTGCGCTGTACATGGGCATCTTTTTTGTATAATGCCACAACAGCTGATCTATTACAATTTTTGGAAGGCATTTTGTACTGTTTTGTACTAAAGGCTTACCTCTTGAACTGGAACCGCTATAGTCTACCCTCTGTAGCATTGTACTTTTAATATCTTCTCTCTCCCCAACTCTCCTTTGCTAAAAAAAAAAGCCATCACTGCCCAGTTTGTTGTGGCTATAGTGTATAGTACATTTGTTTTATGTAATTCTAAACATGTTGCGATTTATGTTACGGTGCAGATGATAGCTATTTCCAGCATGCTGCTGAAATAGCCATGCAACAATGTTTTGATACCTTGCATATGAAATTTCTTTCAGAAAATTGCTGTTACAGACTACGTTAGTGCTAAGGCTAGACAATTTGTACTCCAGGGAGGCATATAAATATATTACAAATCATGCTAACCTTAAGCAGTAACAGATGCTTTAGTAAAGAATAAATGTTATTAACCTAGACTTAATCCATGTTCTGAAAAATAGTTTAGGAATGTTAACTTGTTCATAATCAGCATGTAATACCAGTCCTCTGATGACAATGGCATCTGCTTTAGAAGGATGAGGGTGCTTGTAAGTGCTGGTATCTGGTTTCTTTGAATATTAATCAACCAATTTGCCTTATACAAATCATACCACTATCTATGTAGCTTTCCAAGTATTAAGGAGATATGATCAGAGCACTTCAACTAAAGATTGAAAGTGGTGGACCTTTTCCATTCAAAGAATGAGTCACTGGGCTATGAGCAACCATGTAAGGCTGTTGTTGAACTTGTTCAGCCGGTACAGAAGGCAGCAGCCCATGTTCTAATGGGTGTACATTGCTTGAAGCACATTATTCTAGTTATTCGAATAATGGCTCTCAAGAGCTTACCCTAATTCCAGAGTATAAACTTGATATTTAGAACTCTCCATTGCTTTGGGTCCATCATGAAGACTGCCTCATTTTCCATGCCATGTAACAATCTGTACAATTAACTTTAGCTCTCACCTCACTATACCATCTCTGTGCAGAATCCATATGACAGGGATGCAGAGAGAGGCATTCTTGGTGGCTGCTCAACCAGTTACGGAACTTTCTTCCCTTGGAGACTTGCTAAAGTTCATGGACCTTTCGGAAGCATTGTGAGATGTTTTCATTTGGTCTGGCTTCTAGTGACTGGGGTTAAGCCATTAGCAGGTTTATTAAAACTTACATTAAAACAATTTCAATGTAAAAGTAATATTGCTGGTTTTTTAAAGTATTCTTACAAGCAGTGCTTTCCAAAGTGCCGCCGTTGGTGACACACCAACAGCGGTGGTGGTGCGGGGGGCACGTGCACGGGGGGGGGGCGTGGCGGCGGCGTGTGGTGGCAGCAGCGGTGGCCTTGCTAAGACGCGGAAGCACTGATGGCGCACCGCTTCCGCCACCACCGGCAGCTTCGCGACACACTAAAGTGTTGCGACAGTTTGGAAAGCTATGCTTACAAGGATCATACTGGGCAAAACTCTCACTTTCAGTTTCCTGTGTCTTGAAATACTGATTTGGGACACACTTTATATTGAAGGGCACAGAAATACAATGCATATAATGCTTGAGAAGTCTACAAAAATATTTAATTGCAGTCCTATATTTCATATGCTTGTTTTGAAATCAGGTAGAATGTTTTCTGGGAAAAAAAACATATATTCATGATGTTAGGCAATAGAAATAATCAGAGGTTAAAGCTATACCTTGGAAAACATGAAGGATTGCCTCTTTTTATTTAATTATAAATGTATTGGTCACTTGGCAAATAATTTTCTTCTGAGCAGTTTAGCAAAAATAAAAAACATTGCACTGAAAAAAATGTAACATTAAAAAAGCTAAGGCTATGTTTATTTCAGACCTGGAAAACTAGAATGGCCCTTGCCTGGCATTAAAATAATGACTGTCTAGGTGCCAGAGGAATGTCCAGAGTGGTCCATTGGCTCTAAGAATTCTCTCTCCTTAGTCACTACCACCACATCTCATTTAGTGAGAGTCCTGAAGAAGAGCCTCCAGTGGTGATGCAGTGTTTTATATCTAAAATTTTAAAAAGGTTCGGATGCAGCACCTTTATTTTACAACTTCGGTGTGAGAGCTGTTGGCTGACAGAGACAACTTTCCTTAAGATCTCAAAGACAGTCTGGATAGAAAATTCCTGTTACACTTGTATGCATATATTACATCATTTGCAGAATCCAGTTGTTATGGGTTTGCTTTTTGTAATCAATTCCCCACAGCTTAATAAAGTTGTCAGATAAGCATTGCAGTTGCTAGGTTAAAATTGAGAATCACAATTCTCCCTCTCCCCCACATTTTTGCAGCCATAACTATAAAGGGCCGTTATTAGCATACAAATGAGATTATTTATTCTTAGGTAAAATAACATCCTAGTATAAGAAACTCTAATAATTTCAAGCTTGAGTTTGTCAGATGAGAAACACACACACACACACACAATTTATTCTGGCACTTAGTGGTCTCTCTATTTGATTTTTTATTTATTTAATTAATTAATTAAATTTATATAACCGCCCATCTCCCCCAACAGGGAACTCTGGGCGGTTTACAATAAAATAGATTAAAACAGAATATAAAACATCAATGTACAGTATATAAAATAATAAATAATTATAAATCCAGATGGACGGTGGAATTTAAACAGAAGGACATTATAAAATTAAGGAATTAGCCACCCCCATGAGGAACTATCCTTTCCTCCTTCCCATGCCAGGTGGCAGAACCAGGTCTTCAGCTCTTTCCTAAAGGTCGGGAGGGAGGAGATCTGCCTCAACTCTGGGGGCAAGATGTTCCACAGTGTGGGTGCTGCCACAGAGAAGGACCGCCTCCTAGACCCCATCAGATGACATTCTTTAATTGATGGGGTTCGTAGCAGGCCCTCTCTGAATGACCTGGTGGGGCAGGTCGATAAAATGGGGATAACATGGTCCTTCAGGTATTCTGGCCCCATGCCATGTAGGGCTTTAAAGGTGATAACCAACACCTTGAATTGTACCCGGAAGCAGACCGGCACCCAATGCAGCTCGCGGAGCAAAGGTGTTATATGTGCAGATTTTGGTGCACCCAAAATTGCTCGCGCGGCCGCATTCTGCACCAGCTGAAGCTTCCGGATAGTCTTCAAGGGTAGCCCCATGTAGAGCGCATTGCAATAATCTACATGGGAGATGACGAGAGCATGAGTGACTGTTCGGAGGGCGTCGCGATCCAGGAATGGGCGTTACTGGCGCACCAACCGAAGTTGTGCGAAAGCCCTCCTAGCCATGACTGCCACCTGCTCTTCAAGCAGGAGTCGTGAGTCTAGGAGGACCCCCAAGTTCCGCACTGGTTCTGAATGGGGCAGTGCTACCCCATCAAGAACCAAAGATGATAATTTCCCAGAAGACGCTAGGCCATCAATCCACAGCCACTCGGTCTTGCTAGGGTTCAATTGTAGCCTGTTGTTCCCCATCCAGGCCCTCACAGCCCCCAGGCACTGGGACAGGGTGGTCACTGCATCATTTACTTCACCAGGGATGGAGATATACAATTGAGTATCATCCGCATACTGATGATACCTCATCCCATGGTGTCGGATGACCTCGCCCAGCGGTTTCATGTAGATGTTAAATAGGAGAGGAGAGAGAACCGAACCCTGCGGCACCCCACACCCTCTCCTATTACCACCGACTGGGAGCGGCCTCGGAGGAAGGAGGTGAACCAGCGCAAAACTATGCCGCCCACCCCCAACTCCCTAAGCCGCCCCAACAGGACACCATGGTCGATGGTATCGAATGCCGCTGAGAGATCCAAGAGAGCAAGGATGGATGCACTTAGAAAGATTTACAATACAATCCTGTACATTTCTGCTCAGGAGTAATTACTAAGTTCAGTGAAACATTTTACTCTACCAGCTAATTGTATAGGAATATAGCCTTTTTATTTTCCCCCCTTTTTTGAATAATTAAAATTATTTATAGTCCAATGAAATTTTGATTGATTGATTGATTGATTGTGTGTGTGTGTGTGTTTATCCATATCCCAAATCATTCTGCTTTAAATGTCTTGATCCATTATGCTACTTAGAATATGGAAAATATGTTTTAGGCTGCAGTCCTATCTACACTTACTTAAGAGTAATCATCTGATCTCTGCAGCTTGCTTATAAAAGTCTGCATAGGGTTGGGATGTTGAAATAATATGTAAAATGGATGAGGCTGAAAATTGCATTAATATAGTTAAAACCAGCAATGCAGTGAATATATTGTATTTAATATATCCTTAAATATAAAGTGCTTTTAAAAAGTTCTCAGTCGCCCATGCAATTTCTTATTAAATTTCATTCTGATTTACATATTTTACCAGCAGTTATTAGAAATAATTTGCTATAAGGTTTGTTTTGCACATTTTATAGATTATTGAAACAAGAATAACATTTATTAGTCAAAATGATTAAATTGAGGGTGTGTGTATCCATATCTGGATTATTTTAATTTTCCATTATCTCTCTGAAAGTGTTGAGAACTTTTGATTAACTTCAGTATTTAGACTTTAAAATTTACATTAACACACACAGTCTGAATGTCTTTATCGATTTTAAATCCAAGTTCTTCATTAGGTAATTAACATACTTCCTGGTCAAATATACATACTCTTTAGATGCTAAAATCAGTTAAAATGTTTGTTTGAAATGAAATAGTAGAATCTAGGAATATGTGCTAAAATATTTGCTCATATATCTACAGATCTGCTTTGATTTGCCTTATGTTCACTTGAAACTATTAAGCAAAATCACTTATCTGTAATTACAGACTTGTTGAACAAAGTGAGACAGTTATTTTGTAGTAAACATGCATAGGATCCCCAACTGTTAGTGTCCAGAACTTTCAGAAGCACAGCTGATAGTAGGAAAACAGCATTTCTATGGGAGGAGATGAAAATTGTTTAGGAAAGTTATAATTTGATAGTTACAATTTAAAGATGAATGTTATAAAGTTCAGGTAAGAGGAAAAGGTCACTCACATAAGTTCAGAGACTAATAAAATGCTGGGGCATGTCCTAGACTATAGTATTATGAGGGCTTGCTAAACTTTGTGCTTGTTAGGGAGACCACCATTAGTAATACATTTTCTGGCATATTGTGCCATTTTTTGTCTGTAGAAATTAGATGTTCCCTCTCCCACCCACCCTTGTTTCTTTCCTTTACAAGAAAAGTAGCTTTTAATAGACCTTTGTAGCTGGCTGAACTTAAAAGGTATTTAGACTTTAATATGCTCCTTTGTATTTTAATTCCATTTTAAATGAAGTAACTTTAAACAAGATACTGTATAACTGAAATGTTAAAATCATTTTTTAAAATGCATTGATTTTATCCAGTTTGCAAACTTCCAGACTGCTTTTTCTCCATTAACTTTCTTCTTGCTCATTGCCATCAAGTTTTAAAATGTGGCTTCCACTTGATTATGCTCACGTGTCCCTAATGGAAATACTTCAGTAGCTGCCACTTAATTACCAAATAATTGCTACGTGTATAGAAACATGCTTCACATCTGCCAAATCAGAAGAATAGCAACAATATAATTTGCTCTCTTTTAAAAAAATGCCCCAGAAATATCTCAAATGATAATCTATTAAAGTTTTCTTGTGTCAATAGAATTCCTTGTTAGCATATTTTACAGTGGAATTTAATTCAAGCCCTGTTAACTTGTTGTAAATGTGATCTGTGAGTAGGGCAATTTTAACGTGTGTTTATGTTTCTAGGTACGAGCACACCAGTTAGTTTTACCACCTTGTGATGTAGTGATCAAAGCTGTAGCTGACTATGTCCGCAATATTCAGGACACCTCTGACTTGGATGCCATAGCTAAAGATGTTTTTCAACATTCACAGGTAAAAGAAGGATAAAGATTCATGGGTGTATAGTTCTTAAGAGTATGTTGTGGTACTTGTGAGTGGTAATACATGAATATGGGTTTGGTTTGGTTTTTATTTTTAGCTTGCGCTCTATTGTTTTCTTTATAAGGCTTGCTACAAGTGATCAGAACAGAAAATATCTTGCTTATAACTTGTTTATGAAAGAAACCCTTGGGTTGGTTAGTTACCTTTACACAGTTGTATAAACTTTATAACTATATAGTAATGCTGGTAGGACTGATGATAGTTCATGTATATATTTAATTTTAATAAAGATTTTAACATTCCTTTTAGTCTAGAACGGATGACAAAGTTAAACGATTTAAGAGAGCAGTTGCATATTATTCAGCAACTAATAAGCCTATGCCATTTCATCCACCACATTACCTAGGTAAGTTCTTATACTCACGTGAGATACTGAAGGATTTTGCTTAAATATGAGCTGTTTCTTCAACCTGGCAACTTGCACATGTGTTAGGTCCTCAGTCTCTAGTAGCCAGTCTGAAATTGGGAAAGACTATCTTATGACATGAAAAATAATAGAGAAGGTAGGGCAGTTGTACTACACTAATCCTGTCAAATAGTTGACCTTTACCAGTATTTTAAATGTAGTGATAGTGTGAAACACAGTATATTTGTATTTGAAGTGTGTGTATGAGATGGTGGTGATATTGGCTCTTTGGCCAATGTAGCATTTGGACACAAAGGTAAACTTTGCTTTGAAAGGAAGGCAAGAATTAATTTTATGCAGACTCAGAATGAAATCTTTTACTAATCAAGACAGAGAAATTGTTGATCCATATACCCATATGAAAATCTAAAGCTAGAGCTTTTACTATTTATTGGATTAGTAGAATAGCTTAAAAATAGAAGAGGCACAAAACGAGCAAATGAGTAAATGTCAGTTTTCATTGGTTGGTGATGTTACTTCAATTAACAGTACAAATTATAGTCACTGAGTCCTATTCACACAGGCTAGCAGATATTGAGAGACTTGTCTTCCTACTTCACAATAGTCTGCTTATTCTGAGATAAATCACTTTGACAAAGGATGCAAGTTTGGTTTATTGCATGGATTGTCTTCTGTATCTCTTAAACTGAAGACTAAAAGAGCAATCTGTTTATTCTTTTTAGAGTAAGACCTATTTTCCCAGCCTTCAGTGGGCTAATTAAAGGCAGAAACATCAGTGGCTATAAAAGTATTGCTTGATCACCATGTGTAAAAGGAGGCTATCTTCATGTGCTTTATTCTTTATTTTAAGTCTTGGTTTCTGACCACCAGAAGAGAATATGTTACTCATCTCAATGAATTATGAATTGTTTACTGCCATAATAAACTCCCAAGATTTTATGTTTCCATTTCTGTTCCTAGTTGTTAAAAACAGAATTAGAAGCAATACCTGTCAATTGCACTTCCTTTTCTACTGAAAAATAAAAAAAACAGTAGAGACTAAAATGGTGGAACTGGCTTTCTTATGTAAATAGTAAAGGGAAGAGTTTTGGAAAGAACCTGAGATTGCCAGAAAACTGGCAGTCAGCATGGAATATCTCTCCTGAAAGAGGCAGAAATGAAACAGAAATTGACAAAAGCTCTGAAATGTGAAGTAGACAAAAATAAACATCACTTTAATAAATCAGGTCAGAGTTAAAAACATAAAACAGAAGCCTAATCATGCCTTTGTTCTTACGCGGTTTTGCTTTTCATATTAAATAGTCATCCAGACTTACTGTTGGGCCACACTCTATGTGAGAATTTTTTTTTTTCATTTTCTAAAAACAGCCAGACCAAATCAATTGGGAATGCCGGGTATAGTGCCACCATATGTGTCTCCTCAGATGCTTAACATTCCACAGTCTGCCCTGCAAGCAAAGCAAGCGGCAAGTACACCCCCCCCTCCTGCTAATCCTTCTGCTGTTGGAACCCATGATGCATGTATATGCGTGTGGGCAGTTTGCACAACTTTAAGAAAATATGGCCTAATTTATACTTTCTTTTAGGCCCAGCCTATCTCTAGTCATGGTAACACCCAGGGTCAGGGCCCATATCCCTATAGTCTGTCAGAACCAGCCATCACGTTGGACACAAGTGGAAAAAATCTTTCTGAGCAGAATTACAGCAACATTCCTCATGAAGGAAAACATACTCCATTATATGAACGATCCTCTCCAATAAACCCAGCTCAGAGCGGAAGCCCCAATCATGTTGATTCAACATACTTTCCTGCCTCTTCTACATCATCTTCCTCAGACAATGATGAAGGCAATGGAGGTGCTGTGAAGTAAGTACAACAAAAGACAGCAGAATTTGGTAAAACAACCTGCTGTTTGCCTCTTGAATTTGTTAAGATGGATCCAGAACTGGGCAGATAACTAAATTGGTGGAAGACTTCCCAGCTGCCTCATCAGCAGTCCTTCAGCATGCAAAATATTACATGGGAGAAAGGGGATCTTCGGTGAATGGTGTGAGCTGTAGGGAATTTGGTGAAGATAGGGGTGGGAATTCCTTAATTAGGGGAACTTTTGATGTGGGCCCTTTGGCTTGGAAGAGACTTTTGAGGGGCTTGGTGAGGTTGGTAAGACAGGGTGAAGTAAGCAAGATCACTTTGTGCCCACCGATTTCTGTGGGATCCATCTGATCTATTGTCTCCACCCCTCTTGTTCTTTGTATATTAATCCATGTTTATGGTAACTATTTGCATATGAAGATTTATTGGTAATTACATTTATTTGGATCATGCTTGAGTTACAGTGCAAGATATTACTTTGTACAATACTAAGTATTTGGCAGTGATAGTATTTTTCTGTGTGATCGTTATTTGTGTGAATTCTCCTTGATTGCTCTTAGCTGAATTATCAGAAGACTGTACTGTATTATTATCATGTATTTCCATCTTAAGTAATGTAATCCTTTTTTTAATTAAGAAAAGGGAGGAGAATTTTAAAAAGTGTTTTTCCTAGTTGCCTCTGCAAAATATTTTATCCTTGTTCTGTCACTGAAATATTACATAGTGTTTGTGAAATACATGTATTTTAACAGGATATTCTGCTCTTAACAGGCTGAGGTGTCAAAGCTTTAAACTTTGACATAGACAATATCAACCTAAAGCCTTCAGAAGATTGGAAGCAAATTTCAAAAGTAGTGATGACATGCCATAGTTTGCTCTGCACTAATCAAAATAAGTTTGGGCTATTTCCGATAAATGTTAGTAACCAAATAACATTAATTAATTGTCACAGGTGCATGTGTTAGATATATGTAGTCTCAGCAGAGGGGAAAAAAGGTTAAACTTTTCTATTTCTTTTCTGATTGATTATTTGGAAACAACACACACTTTCCATAAGCATTATTTGCACCCATAATTTGGGTGCAAATGTGACTCCTAAAATCAACCTTTTATTTTATTTCTTTATTTCTTTGTAGATACGTATTTATAACCCATCCTCCTCCATATTCTCAGGGTACTTCGTTTAAAATTAATATGATATAAATAAACCATGCAAATATGCAAAAGCAGCCATTCTAAAAGAGCAATGTAAAGCAATAATTACATTAAAATCAATTAAAAAATTTAAAAGGACTTGCCTGGTATTGTCATGACATCAGCTTGTGTGCAAAACAAGCCTGACTGAGGTCTGCATCCAAAATACCAGGCATGGTCACCGGAAACACTATTTCAGCTGCTGGCTGAAACTCCAGGAGAAAGAACCCCAGGGCTCTTTAATACGCAGCCACACTTATGGAAGGAGGGGGAGAAAGAGAGACAGCCCCTCTTGGTTACCCAGGATCAAATCATCACAGTCCTTTCAAGGAGAAGAACATAATTTTGACTTGATCCTGAAATGGATTGGAGCTAGCACAGTACAAAAGGAATGTGTGTTTTGCCTTGATACTACTTTATAGTGTCTTGGATTATAATCCTATCAATTAAAATTGTTTGTGTGTTTGTGTTTTCCTCTCTTCAGTCATGTTGGTGGAAACAAATTGAGCTGGGAAAAAATGGGAACTCAGTCAGAAAATCAAGTATCCGGGGATCCAGGAGACCAAACAAAGGTAGTGTTTTGAGCACTATAGTTTTCGTTAATGAGACTTGGGCTGCAGTACTAAATTTATGTGTATGTTTTAATAATTATTTGGTCAGTGCTAGAAGACATGGGGTCACCAGGAAGATGCACCCATCATTTTCTATGTGAGACATGAATTGGGCTCCATCCATTGGTCAGTGAAGCAATGTCTTCCCAGCTTGCTTCCCTCCTCTGTGCCAGAAAAAAATAGTCTTCTCTGACTGCCATTTTACTTGGACTGCAGAGCAGAAGGAAAGTAGTCTCTAGCCTCTGCCAGTGCTTAGAAAACTGGGCAAGTTGAAACCTAAAACTACCAGTATGTCTATGAAGGTTCTCAGTCATCCAGGTGGAATTGTCTGTAGCTTGAATCATGTCAACTGGATTTCTATTTTCTTAGTGGAAACGTTTCGCTCCTTATCCAAGGAGCTTCTTCAGTCTGAGCAAAGTTGGTAAGGGAATCCTAAATATGTTCCTAGGTAGCTACCTAGGAACATATTTAGGATTCCCTTACCAACTTTGCTCAGACTGAAGAAGCTCCTTGGATAAGGAGCGAAACGTTTCCACTAAGAAAATAGAAATCCAGTTGACATGATTCAAGCTACAGACTAAAACTACCAGTGAAGTTGTTTTATTAATGCAATGGTTCTATGCATACTGGTTTAGAACTCTGAACCCACTGAACTCTGTTGTGTTTACTTCTGAGTAAAAATACGAATTATGTTGCCTGGGGTAGAGAAGAATCTGATTCCCTCCAAGTGATATGTTTTTCTTTGCATAATAATGAATGTAATCCTAGGTGAGATGAAGAATTGACTTGAGAGATTCTGATACATATTTATTCTTTACCGCACCAAACAAATAACTGCAGCAAGTAACCGCATTTAATTTTTTTCCTGCTGAGAATAATACTCATTGTGACATGGGCACAGATGGAAAAACAAAACACAACAGGTCCATTCAGGAAGAGTAATAAGCCAATTTTCTTTAGAATTTGGCTTATCTAAGAATACTAGTTTATGAACTTGAGTCCTATTAGGTATCCTAGGTCAGCTTTTCCTGCTAGTGGACATGACGTAACACAGGCTTTTTAAATCAGTTTGTACTGATAAGAAAACCACATAGCCAAAGTACCTTCCAAAAAACAAAAAGGAAGGTTTTGTCTAATCTCCAAAAAGCTTTTGGGGACTTGACCATGATTCACACATAGAAATACTCAGAATAGCCTGCCTCATCACCAGCCCTAACAATTATACCGTCCTAAGTTGGAGAGGAGGCACCCTGCTTTAGTTTCTCTTTTCTCTCACACCTCCTTCTTCCCCCTCAAATGCACATTGTAATAGTTAGAAATTATACCTTTAAATCTAGTGTTGAAAAATGTGCACTGGTTTCCAGTTAGTTTCTGTGCATAATGCAAAAACATGCACAAATGCAAAAATAGTAAGTTCTGCCCTCACCTCACAGAGTGGGTCTTGAAGGCTGTTAATCAGTATTTGGCCTAATCTCAAGATATCCTGGACTGGTTTGGTCAGCAGAGAAATTGAGCTTTTGATCACTTAAAAATTAAAATAAAGAATACAGAATAAAAACATAAGCACTCAATATGCTAATGATAATACAATTTTTATCAAAATATTAATTTTGATAAAAATATTAAAATGTGAAAAGTTTAGGAACTTTATTTCAGATGCAGGTTTCAAAGCAAGCCATTTATAAAAAAATCAAAGAATTGAAGCTGTGCTTAAAATACATTGTTTGTGAATATTATAGAAGAATGAAGTCATTATCAAGACACAGTCTCTTCATTCTCAGCCTCACCTCTTTTATTCTAGAAAATTGAATTGGATTGTTTGTTCAATTGTCTTGTAAAAATAAGCTGTGACCCCATGTTAGTACTGTTTGCATATATTTACTTGTTTATTGTCACTGCCAAAATTCAGCCAATAGACCATCCTTACTTAATCTTCTTGTAAAACTGTGCTCTTCAAATAGACTTCATATTTCTTTCATGACTATCAAAAGAGGGTTCACTTCAGTAATGTAAAATAAATTTAATACTTAACTGCTGATGGTTATTGTGTATGTGATTGAATATACATACAGCCCTCCTTGCTCTTAAGATTTTACAATATGTACTTTTGTAATCTCATTTTAAAAGTGTTTCCCTGTTTCAAAAACAACTTCATTGTATATTATAGGTGGAAGGTTCCTCTACTGTTTCTTCAGGGAATCAGGCAGCTGAAGTTAAAGGGAACCAAACCAGTAGCGCACAAATCCCATGTCTGTTGTCAATGCCCACCAGGAACCATATGGATATTACCACTCCTCCATTACCTCCTGTAGCGCCCGAAGTATTAAGAGTAGCAGAACACAGACACAAAAAAGGGTTAATGTACCCCTACATATTTCATATCCTAACCAAGGTAAGATTTTCAGGGAAGGCAAGCATTCCAAAATGATTGCTGTTATCTCTTGGTTTTAGTACATGTGTGGGAGAAACTTTGGATTTAGTAAAATGAATGATTATTTTTGGTTCCCAGTTATTTACCTTAATGCAGTACTTCTTAAAAGAACTTGGGCTTCCTTTGACAGTGTACTTTACAAGGACAATCCTACTCCCAGCTCCATGCCAATCCTCTCTTGATGGATGAATTGATGGAGATTATTGTGCATAGCAAAATGCCTTTAAGCAGTGGCATCCACAATTCTGAAAAATGAATGAATGTTAGAATGATTAAATAGGAGAGCAGCTCATCTCTCATCCCTACCGCTCTCCTCTCTTGAGCCGTTGAGGCTGTCTGATCCTTCTCACAATTTGACCCAAGGATGTGAATTGGGCAGCTCTTGAGGTCTGCTCAAATGTAGGGAAAGTAGTGGAGAAAGCTGCTCAAATTTCAGTGAGATCTGATCTCCACATTTGTAATATCAAAATCTTGAATGCTTTTCCAATAATTATTTGAAAGGATCAACTTTGCTTTCCTTGCTCATGTTTCCATAGAAGAACTAGCATGTGAACCTGAAGAAGTGTATTTCCCCTTTTGTCAACAAATATCTTTGGAGGTTGTGAACTTTTACCATATAGCTTGGTAGTACATGTGCATTTCTAGTTGACATGTGAATATAGGCTGTGTAACACAGTTCATTATTACCTGAATGCATTTTAAAAACAGGGCTTCTCTTAGGTAAAAATTAATTATTATTCCCTAACTGGTAACGTTACTTTGATTTGTTTCTTTGAACGATATGTATAAAGCCTGCTTCAGATTTTATATTAGGTTGTTTTTTAAGTCCTCATTTTTCACCCAGGACAAGCCTCAAAGCTGCCCCTTCAGTTTACCTAAAATGTGTTATTTCACATGCTTTTTTGTTTTGCCCATATCACCTCTCCCTTTACATGCTACAGTGTTATGCTTTGGAATCACATTCCTATCAAATGAGACTTAAATTTTTAATATACTTAATTGAAAACAGCAGCTTTATAGAATTAGGTTTTATTAACATGGCTGAATTATAAAAATACATTTTTAAAGAGATGAAATCAGGTAAACTGAATTGGAAATTAAAAGAGCAGTGGTAAATGGGGTTGGAGTATTAAAGTTATGGTGAAAATACTGAAGAGACCAAAGCAATCAAATGTTGAACCTTGGGTTATTCATAAAACAAAATATGTATTAAGATTTTAAGTGTGTAATTGTATGCCATACAAGTATTTGCTGAAAGTTCGGTAAATCTTTCAGCAGGAAAGATGCCATACCATGAATAAGTTCCCTAAAGGCTGCTCATCATTTTGTTCCTGTACAGGGTGAAATTAAAATTGCAGTTTCTATTGAAGATGAAGCAAACAAAGACCTGCCTCCTGCTGCTCTTCTTTATAGGCCAGTTCGTCAGTATGTTTATGGAGTCCTGTTTAGTTTGGCAGAAAGCAGAAAAAAGACAGAGAGGCTTGCTTTTAGAAAGAACAGACTTCCTCCTGAATGTATGTATGTCTTTTATTATAATGGGGAATTCAGTTGAAACATCACTAATCTGTAGCTTGCATCAATTATGTTGTAGAACAAACTGTGATTTAAATTTGCAGACAAAAGAAAACCATAATTTGCCAATGTATTTCATTTTCCAGCTGCTCAGCATTTCTGTACCTATAGTGCAAGAATTTTGGGATGTGAAGCAATGCCTGAAACAGCAGGTAGCACATCAGGGTTTGAAAGGTTAAAAATCAGCATTTTGAATCATGCTCTGGAACAAACTGGAAGCACTACAATTTGTTTTAAAATTAATACAGTACAGTAAACACCACAAACAAAAACCTGGGTCCTATATCCTGGGTTGGTTGCAATTTCTGAATATTCATCAGAAGTATGGATAATTTTGTCCAGGCTGTCTCTAGCCAGGGAGAGAAATCGCTTAAAATTATTTATATTTTCCTAAAATTTTAATCTAAAATTAGAATAATAAGTTGCGTTTCAGTAGTGTTCAGTAGTCTGTAAATTCTTGCCATATCACGAAAATCAGTTGAATTTAGTTGGAAAAACTTGTGAAGAGACACACACAACTTAAATTGCTGGGGGGGCATACTCCTTTTTTATTATTTTTTTAAATACTACTTTCTTTTTTCTCAACATAGATAAATATATCATATATGGCAGCCAGTCCATGCCTTGCTTGTAAGATACATACTTCATTTCTTTTTCATGAGCTGCCCAGAGTCAGGATGGCATACAAGTTTAATAAATTATTATTATATTATTTTTCATTACTTTTTAGTCAATGTTGCTGATATTTTCAAAAGAATACATTATCACGTTTTAGGTAAAATTCTCCTTTCTTTTCACTCAGGCTTCTTTTGAACAAAAGTCAGCATATTTCAGTATTCTCCAGATGTAGCTGAAATAGTTACCATATGAATGCTGCACACCATGAAATCAGCTTTTGTTTCTTATATGGATTTTTTTTAATGAAGTCTTGACAACTGCATTGTATTCTTGTTGTGACTATATATTGAATTTGTACAAAAATATACAGTATATATCATTTATATCATTTACAGAATTGCACCATACTTGGGTATCAAGAAATATACATAACTTCATTTCTGTAGCAAATTATTTGTTAAAATTCAGTGATTTAGGAATTATAGAACAGTCCAATCAAGGAAGTTGCTTTGCTTTTTTGATTGCCTTGCATGACTCTATATTCCAATTTGTAAAGTTAAACCTATTCCAGTATTACTTTTAACTTGTATCATATTCAGTAGTGCTGGAATGAAGATCTTTGATGTGCATAAAGTGTGCACAGTCCCACGTTGGATATAATTTACTAGACTTGTACATAGGTTTTCCCAAAATAAATGTAACTGTTCTGATTTTCAGTTACATAAGGAATTGTAATTCCAACTTCATGCTAGACAGGAACAAACCACTTCATTGTATAATAGGAGAGTGATAGAATTAAGCTACTCTTTGGGAAGAGATAAAGAGCTATTAATGGTAGCAAATGGGGGGGGGGGGGCTAACACAGAGATCCATGCATTAGGATTTGTTTTCAGCAGTTCTGGCAAAATCATAGCTTTAGCTGGGCCTTTGCCATTTTTCAACTGAAAAATTTAGTTTTTCTAATTTCTAGCTGTAAGACCAGGGGTCAGTCAAGGTAGGGAATCAGATGCCAAGAGAATCATCACCAAAAGGAACACTGAATAGGTTGCTAAAATGCTTTTGTCTAGGACTCTGAAGAGCGAGAAACAAGATGCCAGAACAGATGATCATCCTTATTTGTTACTGCTTGTTGGAGCCTTGTCCATTTCACTAATGAGTAGATTTGCTTTCCCTCTCTCAGAAGCTTTTTATAATCCTTTTTTAGTAAAAGAAAAAATTCATGAGACGAAGATCATTATAGAACTGGGCATTTCTATAAGCTGAAATTACCATAGCCTTGGCTTGAACACAATCCTTGTCAAACCAAGGTTTGGAATGCTTATTAGAGCAATAATGGTTTGGAGTTTGATTAGACTTTAAATGGTTCTGAACTAAACCAGTAATTTTTTGAAAAGTGACAAAAATTTCATGAATATCACTGGTTGTGCCAGTAATCACTCTTTTGAATGGAAGAAATAGGCAGAAAGGTTATATATCTTCATTGAACTATGCTGCCTTCCAGAAGAAAACAGTGGCTTAGGTTTACAAGTATTAGTTGCCTGTGGAATGTGTAATTCTGGCCATAATTTGGCTTTCTAAAGATTATTTGCTAGTTACTCCTGAGTTAGTAGAGATAATATTTCTGCCTTCTGTATTTTATTCTAGCTATTGTTTGCAATTTATACAGAGTTTAATTTAATTTGGCAGAAATGGAAAGCATGCTCCAGTTACTATACAAATGTTTAAACTTAAGGGAATTACAAAAAACATAAGAGGTACAGAAATTATCATTTACCAGAAGTACCTTTTCCAAACATTTCAGAATCAGGCTTGTGTCAGGCACTGAGGAAATTCAGTTAAAAACATGTATTCTGGCTTGGATCCTAAGCTACGTTTCCATTCATGCAAAAGAATTTTCTGCAAATTTATCCCTCCATTTGCAGACCTTTGCACCATTCTCTATACCGTCCCTTATACAGGAGGAGATGGAGGATACAAGAAGACTCCAGTGGGAGGTGGCAATAGAAAAGTCCTCTTCTGTAGATGGAATCTCTATTCCACTTACAGAAAAGAAGCTAGGGCATAAGTCAATGTGTTACATTGCATTGAGAATCATGAGCAGTCAGTACTGGAAGGAGCCAAGTCTTGTTTGAAACTACACTCTGCTGATCCAGTGCAAAACCAGTATTCCTACCCACTGTCAACTTGCACTTTCGAGGTAATAGCTATCTCCCCTATTAACTATCATTACAAGTTTTGGACAAGCTCACCTATGAACAATAAGCATTTTGAAAATCCTAATTAAGCACATAAATCAAATGGCATTATAATGTCTGGGAACTTAGCTTTGAAGCTAAGCAGCATTGGACTTGGTTAGTACTTGGATGGAAGATTATCAAGGAACATCATAGCTGTAGGCTAGATTGGGAAATCGAAAAACATTCTATAAGAAGACGGTGAACCACATTCCTACAGTTGCCAAGAAAGCTGTTGGGTTGTATTCATGTTGTCATCAGGAGCTGAGCTCAACTCAAGGAATTTCACCTTTCCGTTTATTTTTTTTATTTTATTTATTTTTATCCCGCCTAACTCAAGGCGGTGAACATCCTAATACTCCTTCCTCCTCCTATTTTCCCCACAACAACAACCCTGTGAGGTGAGTTGGGCTGAGAGAGAGTGGCTGCCCCAAGGTCACCCAGCCGGCTTTCATGCCTAAGGCGGGACTAGAACTCTCAGGCTCCTGGTTTCTAGCCCAGCACCTTAACCACCAGACCAAACTAACCACCAGACCAAATCTAATTATTATTAGATCATTATCAGGAGTAAAGGGCTCCAAGTGAACAGTGATGACTAACTTCGTCTATTCTTCAGGGAAGATTATTTCTTGGATTCATTTCAGACCATGAGTCAGAAACTGATTTAATCAATTTATGGGATGATCTTTGCCAAAAAGACAAAGAAAAGAAGTCATGCAGAGAGGGCATGTTACGGACCCCGTCTGCAAAAGAACTTCATTTGGCGGGGTCCAGAAAGCGGGCCTTCTCTGCAGTGGCCCCCGCCCTCTGGAACACTCTGACCCCAGAGGTGAAACACGCCCCATCGCTCCTGGCCTTCTGGAAGAACCTGAAGACTTGGCTCTGCCGTCTCGCTTGGGGTGGGAAGGGGAGTAGCTATTCTTCGGGGTGGCTGGCGCCTTAGAACTCTTCTCACAGAATTAGATCTTTACGGCCACTTGGTTTTTATACTTATTTTATATTTATATTTGGTAAATTGTATATGTATATTTTAGATGTTTTTATATTTATCCTTTTAATATGGTTCTTATTGTAAACCGCTCAGAGTCCCCCTTTCTGGGGGAGATGGGTGGTGGCAAAATTTGAATTATAAATAAATAAATAAAGTGGGTGAATACAATAGTATTGTTTTTTTGGATTTCTGAGTGGCTTTCAGTACCATTAATCACTGGATCCTTTGGATCAGATATTTGTATTTCTACTTGGATTCACTTTTCAGAAGGTGATGCTGGGTGATTGTTGTTCAGTTCCATGGCAATTATTGCTCTGTTGCATGGCAGTCACAAAGTTCTTCAGGGTTTAGTTTTATCCCCCCTGTTCAACTCCTGCAAAAGATACTTGGAGGAGGTAGTCTCATCAGTATGAAATGCCACCCATTACTTTTCATATAATCAAATTGAGATAGTGAATTTCTTCAACTGGCAGGATGGGTATGGGTATGATGAAGGCTAATACATTAAAGCTCAGTCTAGGGAAGATAAGGTGCTGGAGGTGGATAGATTGTCTTTTCTCATCCATGTTCTTCATTCTGCTATGGAGGAAATTTTGACAATGGAGACACAAATAGCCTCAGTTGTTAGGACTGCCTTTTATCTGCTCAGTTTGATATGCTGACTGCAGCCTTATTGGACAGGGTAACATGGGGTCATCTATACATGGGCTGGTAACTTGTGGTTGGATTAATGCAACATTTGTACATTTAGCTACCTGTGCATATGGTTTTGGAATTTATTTACTCCCAAATACAACTGCCAGGTTATTAATTGAGATTGGTCTCTGCAATTGCAATGACCATGTACTGCAGAGCTTTCCAAACTGTGTGTGGCGACACAAAAGTGTGTCGCCACACACAGTCTGGTGTGTCGCCACACAACCCGGAAGCGCTGATCATCATCAGCACTTCCGGGTTTTCCCACGGCGACACCAACGGCGGCACGCAAAAACCTGAAAGCGGCAGCAGCGCTTCCGGGTTTTTGCGCGCTGCCGCAACGGCGGCACTTCCGGGTTTTCCCGCGGCGACACACCAACCGCCGTTGGTGTGTCGCCGCGGGAAAACTTTGGAAAGCCCTGATGTACTGGCTTCCAGGCCTAATTCAAAGTGTTGGTGCTAACCTTTAAAGCCATAAACAACTAAAGTGCCAACTCTCTTATCAAAGGTCTCCTCAATGCCTCTTTATGTCTTCTTCAAAATACCTCCCCAAGGACCTCCTTATGGTAGTGTCATACTTGGGAAAACAGGCTCCCCAAGGAGGATTGCCTTAAGCCCACATGGTGTGTTTAGGCAATTGTTTACACAGACCCTCTTCTCCTAGGCATTTTAGAATTTAACAATTGTTAAAATGCAATTGTTGCATTTTATGTCTTTATAGCTAGCTCTCTAGTCATTTTTCTTGGTGGACTAAAATTCACCAAAGACAGCATAGTTTTATGTGAGTAAAAGCTAGGTAACATTAATGAGAATGCGTTTTGCAAGGTAAAAGTGGAGTTCAGGTTGAGGTTGATTTCTATAAATCTAAACATTATAAATACAAATCAAATATAGTGATTTAAAAGATAATGGCAAAACAGTATTTGTGCACAAACTATTTTGTTTCCCTTTTTTTTTTAACTCTGTAGTCTCACCAGTGATAATTAAGGAATGGGCTGCTTACAAAGGAAAGTCTCCCCAGACTCCTGAGTTAGTAGAAGCTCTTGCATTTAGGGAATGGACTTGCCCCAATTTGAAGAAACTTTGGTTGGGAAAAGCAGTAGAGGACAAGAATCGACGAATGAGGGCATTCTTGGCCTGTATGAGGTCAGACACACCAGCAATGCTAAACCCAAGTAACGTGCCCACTCACCTAATGGTGCTCTGTTGTGTATTAAGGTGAGTATGTTGATTAATGTTAGCATAGGGTAAAGATTCCTCTTGATAATGCTGTATATAATTGTGTAAGAATATTATTGTTTTATTGATAGAACTTTTCATGTGACGCTGGCTAGGGAATTCTGGGAGTTGAAGTCCACACATCTTCAAGTTGCTACGGTTGGGGACCTCTTAGAGCACAAATACACTAGTTCACAGAACTGACATTTTTCTCTAGATTAAACACAAAGCAAATTTAGTTGCAAAATTTTGCCAATCAGTTTACTTTATAGAACAATAGAGAGAATTACATAGAAAGACCTGGTGGGTTAAGGGAGGCAGTAAAGGATCATTTCTGTTTTTAGGGACTATGGGATAAACAGATTGGTTAAAAGAGAATAATTTTATGGATGTAATCCATTTAAAGATGGGGGTGTAGGTTCCAAATAACGTCCGGTGAATAAAATAGTGAACAGTGTACAGAAGGCAACCTTAAGACACCCAGGGTGATCGGTCCTTGATTTCAGCCATGGTGGTGCGATTCTAGCACTGAGAATCTTATATGGTGTTATGAGCTTAGTTTAGTTCCAGACACTGTTCCATGCTTCCTCTGCCTTAGTTTTAGTTAAATTAACTACTTTAAAGATTCACTGGCTTTTTTTTAATTATCGCAAGAAAAGTAGATAGAATCCAGGGAATGTTAAAAAAATCTAAATATTAAATAGATGCTAATAAATGTGCTTTCTATCAATATAATATACTTAATTTAGTTTTGATGTTGTAGAATCAAGAGTTGAATTCAGAACATGTCTCACGCAAATTAAAGGACTTCTCTCCATTTCATAGAAAGGGAAAGCTGTCCATTGATTTTTTTTTCCCTTGTGCCACTTCCCTGTTCTAGATTATGCCATGGTCTCTGGAACAGTTTCTTACTTTTCTGCCTCTTCCTCTCATAGGCTTAATTTTCCCCATGAATAGTTTGGATCCACTTCAGATGTAATTACAATGCTTTAATTAATGGTATACCTTGTTTAAACATTGCTGTATACAAACATCAGAAGTAATACAGCTTTTCAGAAATGGTTTATCCAAGGTTCTTTCCCTTTGTAGATATATGGTGCAGTGGCCTGGAGTTCGGATACTTCGTCGCCAAGAACTTGATGCCTTCTTGGCTCAAGCTTTATCTCCAAAACTCTATGAACCTGACCAACTACAGGAACTAAAGGTGACTTCTGAAGTTGGCTTTTGTGGAGCATTTAATCCATATTAATTCAGGCGCTTTGTAGAACAGTATCATTTTCTTTTGTCGGTATTCTCTATTTTCATCCACTTGTTCAACAAGATAGTATGTGGACAGGAAGAGTTTCTGCCTTCAACACCAGCTCAGTATTAACCTGCAGATCATGAAATCTGCTTCAATTTTCAAATGAAATGTGCTGGTTTTTTGCTTTTCTTTACCTGATACTGTATTCATTTTTGCATTTTATATCAATGGCTTTCAGGCTTCTAACCTTTAAATCATCACTTTTTCATTTCATTTCGTCTTTTGCTAAAGAATACCTGCATGTCTCCACAAGATTCCTATTCATAGCTGAGTATTATGAGGCATATCTTGTCTGAAAATGAATCCTAGGATGAGCCCAAAGACTTCCACCTATGTGGAAGGGTAAATCAATAATATCAGAAAAATTGTTACTTAGGCATATTGATCATGGTTACTAGTATACTGTATGGTAACAGGATGGATAGAATTAAATCCTATTACCAGTTTTCATTTTCATTTGAATTTCTCCATTTAAAATAATTATATTAATATTATTAAAATGAAAATTTGCTATCACATTTTAAAATTCAGTCATAGCCTTGTTCAAATACATTAAGCATCCATTTTCAGTAAAGTCTTTATAAATAGATGCATGCTAGATACTGAAAGCTCCTGTTGCGCTCAAGCACTGTTGATTAAATACTAGGTCGTATATGCATTAATGACATCTACAGGACATTTCTTTTCAACTCACAGAAAAACAGTATTTCGCCCAATACTCTGCTTCAAAAGTATTTAAGTGGTTTGCTTTAAAGTCCTTGCATACTTTGTAAAGAAAGTTAAATAACAAGTTAATTTATAAGTTGCCTCCCTACTTTGTCTACAACTAGATTCAATTCCTTAATGGAAATTACATTCATGATCAAAAAGTTTAAATAAATATTTGATAGGCTAAAGCAATGTTTCTCAACCTCAGCAGTTTAAGATGTGTGGACTTCAACTCCCAGAATTCCCCAGCCAGCCGTGCTGGCTGGGGAATTCTGGGAGTTGAAGTCCACATATCTTAAAGTGGCTGAGGTTGAGAAACACTGGGCTGAAGGATCTGTATAGGGGTGTGTGTACACCTTTAATTAGAAAATATCTGAATTTCAAGGGAAAGCTTTAAATTAGGGGAATCAGGGATTAGGATACCTGGCCAGAAGACTGAGTATATGGTTTATCTAGTTACAAGCCTCAAGTAAAATGCTGCCTCTGTCTTCTCACCAAGAGCTGGTGTTGGCAGATGCTTGTAAGCTGTGGCTTCATTTACAGTGGAGATGGGGAAATGCATGGAGTGGGCAAAACCCACTTTTGAAGTGCAAACGTGTGGCACTTCCAGCTGCAAATATCTGCATTTCCTCCACTCAAATAGGGCAGCAGACAGGAGAGAGTTCCACCCTGGACTTCATCCAGTCTTTGGTGGATTTACCCACTTGGATTTCAGTCAGTGGTTTTCAATCAGTCTTTTAAAAGGTTATTTGAATTAGCCCCCTTACCAAGGAACCCCAATACACTTAGATCCATGTTATGGAAACCATTGACCTCATTTTCCATACCAAAGATGTTCTAGAAAATCTCATAATAAGACATAATTATTGGATAATCTCAAAAGATTTTCAAAGCAGTTTAAATATAGAAAGCAATAACATGCAAATCATTCAGCAGAAAGGGTTTGTGATTTTTTTTTGTTAAACTGAACTTTTTGATGAAGATTTTGTCCCATCTATATGGGTAATTTTTGTTTTTGCTTGTCTTGCCTCTTTCTGTAGAACTTCCCTTTCCTCCCCTTCCCCACTTTTCTGTCTTTTTCTCAGCAACCGCTCACTGCTTTCCTGCTAACAACTTGTACTTCCTTAGGGAGGCCTACCTCACACCATGGCTCTATCGTCTGATATAGGCTAGCGTTGAAGACAGGATGCTGGGCTAAATTGATCATTGGCCAGACCCAGTAAGGCAGTATTTGTATTCTGAATGTAAATTACCCCAGTTAAATCAGTATGAGCTTAGAATTACAGGTGAGTGACTTGGAAAAGAACCATACCTGGATGACAGTAAATCTCAAATTTTGTCCAACAATAAAAGGCTGAATTCATCTTGTTGACTTGTACTTTCATTTTCAAAATTCAAGCATGTACAATAATTATGTATACACAGTCTATTTTATTAGCAAGTTAGGTTTGATAGAAGTAGAATACTATTTCAGTCAACAGTAATGCATGCTATGTAATACTTATGGCATGCTGTGCACATCATATAGCACTTCATTTTCATAATGCTATTGTATTGCAGTTATGACACTGTCGCCGTAAGTTTGTTTGTATAGATATTTTTATACAAACAGACACATTGGAAGTACCTTGAGAATTTGATCTAACTGCTCTTGTTCTGTAAACCCATCCCTGACATACGTAAATCTACATTTAAGAATTTGAATGTTCTGGCCTAATCAGTTCTTCCCTTGGATCCTTCAAATGTATTAGACTTCAACTCTTTGTATTTCCTTGACAGCATGGTCGGTGGCTGTGCTGGTTAGGATTTGTGGAAGTTGAAGTCTAAAACCCTTGGGTAGCATCTAGTTACTGTCCAGTTTCAAAACATAGGCTGATATTGATGGATGGTTGTACCAATGTAAAAGGACTTAACATCTGGCAGGTGGAATCCAAATGTACACTTATGATGATGGAAGGGTCTTTGGTCTATTGGAAACTTTTGCTAATGGAAGGTGAAAGGATCTGATTGTTACCAGTCTCCTGCTTCCCAAAGCTACCTCCCATTCTGTACAAATCCTTCAAGGTATATTTCCAGGAGCTACAACAAGGCAAAGAACAGAAAAAATATTTCCTCCTCTCTTTCCAAGAGCAAAACTTGATAGTACACTTGTTGATACAGTCCTGTATAAATATGTCAGAGATAGTCATGTTACTCATAGCTACCAATGTGTATATGGATTATCTCCCTATCTTTAATTTTTAAGGATTCCTTTAATTTTAAAAAAAAGAAAGCTAGCATGCTACAAAAGAAAGCTCCAGCTTTTAGCATCATCTTTATTTAGGATCATGTCTCTGTGCTCCACGCAGGCTCCACAGACATTCTTAGAAAACAAAAATGGCAGGTAAATGTAGCTCTGTGCTAAATTTAGATGTGTATCTTCCTGCTACCCAAAGCTAAAGAGAGGTGGCAGACAGTACTATTTGGCAAAGGTGGTTGTCTGTTTGTGTGTGATTAGGCAAGCCCTCTTATAGTGGCAGCCATTTTATAATTAGGCAAATCTTCACCTATGGCACCCATTTTACAAATAAGAAAGCCTCCACTCGTGGCAGCCATTTTTTGAGAATACATGCAGCAAAGTTTCAAACATCCTGACCAGCCTGAAAAGCTTGCTTACCCTTACAGTAGACTGTTAGAATTATTTCGCATATAAAATAGTTCTAAGCTATTTTTCTCTGTGTAGCAAATCCAGTCATATCTTGGGCTTTGCTTCTTGAGGAGTCATCCATCAATTGTAATAGGTAGCTCCTCTGGTTCTTAACTGAGAAAAGGAGAGAAATAATTGGAGCATTATAAGTGGGTCTGGCTACAAAGCCACCCCAGTTTTCTTTTATGATACCAGTCTTGTAAAAAATGTGAAGGCATGTATTATGTTTATTAATGTTGCTAAATATTATATTGTACTTAAGATAACAAAAAAGGATTTGCCTAAACCTTTACTGCAAATATTTGCTATTCAGTTAGTTGGATAGTGATTTCCATCACTGTTTTCCATAACCTGTCTCTGCAAGCTTTTTCTACAATGAAATCCGTTTATTTTAAATACTTTCTTGCCTACTGAGGCATTCTTGCATTTTGCTCTGCCTATGGGACATTTTCTTCTCCAGCTTTATCATGGTAGTAGTGGTGTAGCTAAACTAATCACACCACTGTTCAGGATTGTCAGTAATTGAGACAAATTACATTCTTTTTGAAAGAGGCAAGAGATACGCTATATTCCAATAACTAAAGCAAGTGTGGGCAACTTTTCAGTAGCTATAGACTGCAGTTATCATTTGGGGAGAATCAAGTGCTGCAGTGAGCAACATTGCATATGTGAACGGAACTCAGTTTGTGGGGATTTTCCTTTTGAACTGTGATTTGCCTATTTTAGGCAATTTAGGCTTGCCATTCAGTTTTCATATTTCCAGACAGCGGGTAAGACGCCAGGCTTGTCGATCGGAAGATCGCAAGTTCGGAGGTTCGAATCCCTAGCCCCGCGTAACGGAGTGAGCTCCCGCACTAGCTCCAGCTCTTGCCAACCTAGCAACTCGAAAGCATGCAAATGCAAGTAGATGAATAGGCACCACTTCGGTGGGTAGGTAACAGCGTTCCGCGTGTGTCATGCCGGCCACATGACCGTGGAAGCGTCTTCGGACAACGCTGGCTCTTTGGCTAACAAACGGAGATGAGCACCGGCCCCTAGAGTCGGACACGACTGCACAAATGTGCGGGGGGAACCTTTACCTTTTTATCATGATGAAAGTGGGCTTGGGTAGGCACAAAAAGGGAGCTTGGAGGCCTTATGCAGCCCTGGTACTGCAGGCTGTCTATCCTTAATTACATTAGAAATTCTTCTGTGGTGGAGGGGAAGCAAGCATCTCTTCTTTAATTCAGTCTTGTGCAAGATTGGCAGGAGAGGGAGAGAGACGCTAGCATAGGCATCCAAATAGTCAAGATGCGTTGCTATTTAGTTGTCTGTGCAAGTGTATCTTTCATAATGGGCTAGTGGTGGAAGAAAGCTAAAGTCTCCCTTAAGTCAGGCTCAACTCCTGGTAATTCCACAGGCACATCCATGTACTACGTTTGGCAACAATATGGAAATGCCATAATTTCTCCCATAATATTTTTTCCCCAGTATAGCTTACAGCTCTGGTGTAGTTTTCCTGGTGGTTCTCCGTCCAGGTACTAGCCAGGTCTCATTCTGCTTAGCTTTGGGTGAGGTGTGGAAATCAGCCAGAGTTGGCTAAGTGCTGTGAGTATTAAAATACAATTTCCAAATTCACGTGCATTCACAGATTTTTGTGGTATTTGCCCACTAATATAATACAGAGAATAGCTAAGCAAACTGTATGTTTCATGGGCTGTTTCAGCAGACTGTTAAGCAAGAGTAACTGCTTAACAGCAGTGACTGCAAAAAATCATGGCTATATCTTTTTTAAAGCATTATTTAAATCTATTTTAACACTTTGTCTATAGCTTAATTCTTGAATCTTGGATCCTTGTATAGTCTTTAATCAATGAAGTTCTACACTTTTGTTTTTAAGATTGAAAACCTAGATCCTCGAGGAATTCAGCTCTCAGCATTGTTTATGAGTGGTGTTGACATGGCATTGTTTGCCAATGATGCTTGTGGGCAGCCAATTCCATGGGAGCATTGTTGTCCATGGATGTACTTTGATGGGAAGTTGTTCCAGACCAAGCTCATCAAAGCAAGCCGGGAGAAAGCTCCCCTCATTGACCTCTGTGATGGTCAGGTAATGTTGGTCCTGAGATGTGTGCTATGTCTAATTAATTGAGTGTGTGTGTATGGTAAATAGGTAGGTAGGTAGAAGTACAATATGATTGTTTTTGGTAATGAGCTCAAATTCATTTGTAGGCAGAGGATTTTAGCCCGAGGGCAAATGTTTAATTAAACATATATTACAATGTATTATTTATCTGACAGGTTGTATCCTGCTAAAAGCTTGTTTGAATATAGATTGCTGTAGGTATGTGTGTATGCAAGTAAAGAGGTTAATCCTTGATTTTTCAAATTCTTAAAATGACAGTTTTTTTGTACTGCACTGTATTGGATTGATTTGGAAGAATATTTATTTATTTATTTATTCATTCATTCATTCATTCCATTTATATGGCTCTGGGTAGCTAGCAACAGTTCGTAGCATTTTGGTACAGGTAGTCCTTGATTAATGACCACAATTGGGACTGGAATCTCGGTCGTTGAGCGAATTGGTCATTAAGTGAGATGCCCACATGACTGCTTTGCTCAACGACCGCAAGCCCAGCACTCCCGGTTGCAGTCGTTAAGCGATCTCCCAGGTCGTTAAGCAGATGGAGTGAAAGAGCTGCCTGCCGAAGGATTTCGGCTCTCCTCCATGCACAGAGGGGAAATCCTTCGTGGGGCTGCTGGAACAAAGCAGAAATCTTCAGGATTTGACCTCCGTTCCTTCAGCCTGCTGAAGGTTTTCCCCTCCCCTCCATCCCCTCCACTTCCAGCCAGCTTCCCCATTGACTTTCTGGGGAAGCCAGCAGAGAATATTGCAAATGGCGATCACATGATCACAGGGCACTTGGCAACCAGTCGTACATGCGAGGCAGTTGCCAAACGCCCGAAATGCAGTCACATTACTGCGGGGGTGTGTGTGCAATGTTTCATGACAGCCAAGGCCATGACCCTTTCCAAGGCTGTTGTAACTTTGAATGGTCGTTAAGCGAGGACTACCTGTATAGAGAATGGACATATGTATGTGATCTGTGAAACATGCAAGTTTGTCAATACAAAATTTTCCTTGCTTGTTACCACATAAGTGGTCCAGATGCTGCTCTCCCTTTTTTGTCAACTAGGATGAGATGTTTCTTTTAAAAAAGAGTTTCCAATCAGGTGGAGATGGTATTCACTTCCAGGAGAGCCTGTTTTTCTTTGACAGTCCTGTATGACTAAAAATCAAATAATCAGAATCCTGTGTGTACTATTTTGAAATATTTTTAAAGCTTGCAAATCAACCTGGGTATTATGAAAAACTGTCTTCATTTTCCACAACATAAACAACAAATGGAGGATATACTGTTTTCAAGATTTTTTTTAAAAAAATAAAACACTATATGGGAAATAATTACTTGTTACAGGGAGATAATTCGGTGACTTCTTGCTTTTCTGTCCCCTAGTGTTTCATGTTTGTAAATACTGTCAGCTAGCTAGCCAGCTGCTTTCAATACAGGTAGTCCTCGACTTAATGACCACAATTGGGACCAGAACTTCTGTTGCTAAGAGAGGCAGTCGTTAAGTGAGACGCTCAATTTTACAACCTGTTTTGCTGTGTTCGTTAAGCAAATCACCATGGTCATTAAGTGAATTGTGTGATTGTTAGGCAAATCCAGCTTCCCCCATTGAAATGCTTCTCGGAAACCAGCTGGGAAGGTCACAAATGGCAATCACATGACCCCGGGATGCTGCGACGGTTGTAAGTGAGAGGACTGGTCATAAGTTAGTTTTTAAAAGCACCGTCAAAACTTCAGTCACTAAATGAATGGTCGTAAGTCGAGGACTACTTGTAATGTCATTTAGAAGTGTATGAATACACTTGAATTTGTATTCATAGTATAAATATATTGTGCCATGCTGTTTGTTGTAGGCTGAACAAGCTGCCAAGGTAGAAAAGATGCGCCAGAGCATCCTTGAAGGATTAAATTTCTCCAGGCAAAACCATCCACTCCCTTTCCCACCACCACCTGCCATGCCTTTCTATCCTGCTTCTGTTTATCCTCGACACTTTGGGCCAGTTCCACCTCAGGGCAGAGGCAGAGGCTTCACTGGTAAGATTGCTTCACTGTTAGACTGTTAATCCAAGATAAATTAATGGGGGCTTGTATTAGGGCCTGTGTGTAGGGAGTGTGTAGTGGCTAAGATGTTGGGCTATGATAGGGAGACTCAGGTTCATATCTCAGACCAACCTACCTCACAGAGTTGTTGAGGGGAAAATGGAGGTAGAAATCCTTTGTTTATCACGTACAGCTCCTGGAGGAAAGGTGGGATATCAGTCAAATAGATCAATAAATACAGAAGTTTCTACTAGCTTACCATCTGTACCAATTATATAGCTGCCAGTTGGGCATTGACTAATATAAACATGCCTGATGTTAGCCTAATAGTAAATAAAATTGGCTGTACCCATTTGAATTTAGTTCTTGTGAGCAAAGACCATTTCTGCATGGATCCAACTCTATGTCTACAAATAGAATTTCATTAATGGAAGATACATTAAGGAAAAATATATTTTGGAAGAAAAGGCATAAATTTAACTTTAACCATAAAGCCGTTTAGGAAAATTGAACTGACAAAACCTTTAAATAGTTAAGTTGATTCAAATTTACCTTGAAAGCTGTTTACAGAAAGAGAGAGAGATTTAAGTCCAGAGAATACCAAATTTAAGAAAAACCATACATATGACTATAATCTCTTTCAGTTCAAAGCTTGTTAAATAAGAGCAGTTTGTAGTGGAGACTTATCTGCCATAATTTTGAAACCGAAGTTGCATATGGGGCAGGGTTGGGACAATGTTCTTTTTTTTTTTTTTTTGCCATTTGCTCCATGGGTGCTGGGCAGGGCATTTTGCTCTTTGAAACACCCCAAAATAGACAAAGTCAGTCTGATTTTGTAGGAGGGATTAAGGTTTTTAAGTGGTGCTTACAGAGCATAGGGGATGTCATGAACATCTTTCAGGCTTCTCTCTTCATAAACCTTGTCCAAATGGGAAAAAAAGGTAAGGTAAAGGTTCCCCCCGCACATTTGTGCAGTCATGTCCGACTCTAGGAGCCGGTGCTCATCTCCGTTTGTTAGCTGAAGAGCCAGCGTTGTCCGAAGATGCTTCCACGGTCATGTGGCTGGCATGACGCACGCGGAATGCTGTTACCTTCCCACCAAAGTGGTACCTATTCATCTACTTGCATTTGCATGCTTTCGAATTGCTAGGTTGGCAAGAGCTGGGGCGAGTGCGGGAGCTCACTCTACACGCAGGGCTAGGGATTCGAACCTCCGAACTTGCGATCTTCCGATTGACAAGCCTGGCGTCTTACCCACTGAGCCACCACACCCCTCATATTCCATTTCCAAATGGGAAAGAACGGTTGCAAAGCTGACCCTGCCCAGTCTCAGGAGGCTCTGGGGCAGCTGAACCCATCTAAAAGCAATATATCCCAAAGGACATTAGGAAAGAAACCTTTTGCTTCTCGTGGACCTGCAAACCATTGGATCTTTTCATTCATGATAAAAGAACTTGAACCTAGTAGTTTACCCAGTGGTCTCCTGAATCTTTATTAGTCCTGGGAACTAATCCTTACAGAGGTCCTTATACATCTAGCATCAATTGTGAATACATAATGAATCCAGCAGATTCCACTGTTTCTAGCTTGACAGTAGGTTTTCTGCCTTGATGTTGCTGTTCAATTGGTATATTATCAGCCATCAGCCACAGAAACTGGTGAAAGACGCTGAAGTCGGGGGCTAATTTCGTGGAGCAATTCTGATCTGTCCCCTTCCCTTCCACAGGAGTCTATGGCTTTGGGGGCCCTTATGGGGACACGGTTGCAGCAGGCGCTTATCGGACCTTCCGGGTGACTGCCACAGGAGGACACTCTGGAGCTTTCTCTGGCGGCGACGGCAACAGGACTAGCAAGTTTCAGGGCGGTAATACCACCAATCCCCTTTTCTTATTGCTCACAGCAACAGTGCACTGACCTGAACTTTCCAACATTCATTGTATGAGTTTGTGTTCCCAAAATAAAACACATACTTTAAAGAAAGAGTTCTCCCATTTTCTTCAATGTATGTATATGAAAAGATGGGATAGGAAATTCCTACATTTTAATGACTTCACAGATTCCTATGTGCCCTCTAAATCAAAGATCTATTTAATGTCACTTAAAGGTAAGGATGTCCTCAGACTGAGCTCCGGCCCTGGTGATTACAGCCATGCAGTTTTCTTGGTAGTGTGGAAGTGATTTGCCACTGTCTTTTGCTGAGGTGCTTTGTCAGCTCCCTGGTAGTCTCCCATCCATGAACTAACCAGCCTAACCTTGCTTAACTTGAGATCAGGCCAGGTTGGCTAGATGCTGCACTTGCTATCTAGTGCTTAGTAGCCTAATGTAGCAGCTAGTGTGCTGTTACCAGATAAGATACAAAGAAGAATGAAATTCTCTGACTATATCAATACTTTAGACATTAGTAAATTTATATTTACATTACTTCTGGTTCTAACTACTTTTAACCTTTTTGCTATTAGCTTAATTAGTCACATATAGCTAACGTTTCTTCCTTAGATCTTTGGAAATGATTGCTCCAAACTAAAGTAGCAAATTGTACTAATAGATACAAATATTCAAGTTTAAAATTAGATGCATTTTGTAAGAAAAGCTTTCTGAAGGTTTTAGAATGCATCTTATAGCTTGTCTCAGTGTTTTAAATATTAGCTAATGCAACTTTCCTTTTTGATAAATATTAAACATCTGAAATTCTCACAGCACCATTGTAGATTTTTTTTCTCCGAGTTATTCAGTAGGAAAGTTTGAAACAACCGGGTTAAAAACCCAAATACTTCCTTTGAAATAGCAGGACTATCCTGGCAAGTTTACATGTTAGCAGCCCCTAGTTACTCACTTACAAACCCCAAGCTACTCTTTATTTACAACTGGATGGGGGTTGTGGAAGCAAAGTTTCTGTTGGGCCAGGAAAGTTTTGGATCCAAAACAGGTCATTTAGAAGTAGCTTGCCCAACTGTGATTTCAGAATCATGAACTCGTTGTACCGCATTCATTTCACAACAGTGAATGAATTGGATGCAGCATTTTGTTTGTACTTGCTGTGCCACTGATCTCAGTGGCCCTAAATCCTACTTTGACACAAAGCCTATACAGGTATGTGCAAGAACTCACTCTTAAAAAGAAAAACTATTTTTCAGAGGTAATAAATTCCATTGCAGAGTAACACCTTTTTAAATCTTGGTTTAGGTGTCCAACCTATTCCTTCTCAGGGAGGGAAGCTTGAAATAGCTGGCACTGTGGTGGGCCATTGGGCTGGAAGCAGACGTGGTCGAGGAGGAAGCAGAGGGCCATTTCCTCTGCAGGTGGTTTCCGTTGGAGGGCCAAGAGGGTAAGCAGAAACTAACATTGCATTTATGTTTGGATTAATTAAAAAGAGACGCCTGCTGGATTTTGACTTGATTATGACACAGCAGTGGTGACTGTCCAGTAAGCAAACATTGGTTTGCAGGGTATTGGCTCAACTGTTTATTTTCTTAGAACGTAAAAGTAAAGACAGATGTTGCTGATTGCTGTGTCACTACTAGTGGTTTTACCTGTGAACCCCCTTCATGGGACAATGAAATTAGCATAAATCTGTGAAGCTTTTCTCGACATAGAAGGCCACATGGCTGACTGTGAATTTATTGAAAACTCTCTAAGGCATAGCTTTCCGAACTCTGTGTCGCAACACTTTAGTGTGTTGCAACACACAGTTTAGTGTGTCGCGAAGCTGTGGCATGGGGGCGCACGCGGCGGTGGCAGCAGGGCGCCATCAGCGCTTCCACGGTTTACCGAGGCCGCGCCACTGCCGTGCACGCGCGCGCACCACTGCCACTGTTGGTGTGTCGCCAACGGCGGCACTTTGGGAAGCACTGCTCTAAGGGTTAAAAATTATTGTTGTATACCAATATCGAAAGACAAAACAGGCAATCTAGTCCTGGGAGAATTTTAAAAAATAATATCTCATGCTAAGTAACAACAAGATACGAACAGATCAATACATTTACTGTGAATGTAGAATCCATCCCAGACACACTCTAGAGAATGCAGATTCTCCGTCCACATCCCTGTGAGCAAGAGGTGGCTTCCGGGCAGAGTCAGATCACCTTAGCCCCTCCTCGGTATAGGGTTAGGGTTAATCCTATCCCATCCTGTCCGGTCCAGCAAGAGAGGCATGCTCCGGTCCTGTCTGCTAAGGAGTGTCATTTGGCAGGGCCCAGGAGGAGAGCCTTTTCTGCTGTAGCGCCTGCCCTCTGAGATACCACCCCTCCAGGGATCAGATTGCCCTGGCCCTCTGCAAGGCCTTGAAGACCTGGTTCTGTGCTCAAGCCTGGGGCCCCGGTGTGTGATAGAGCCCGTTTCCTGGTTGTGTTGATTGTATGGTCTTTAAAAGTTTTTCCTTGGCTGCTATGCGTTTTTATGTGATATTCTGTATGTGGTTTTATTATTGTTTGCTGCCCAGAGTCACGTATTTGATATGGGCAGCCATGTAAGTCCAATAAATAAAATTACATTGCATTATAATTGGGAAATTAATACTACAATAATTAGGAAATTAACCCTACTGCAATTAGAAAAATACAATAATGCTAGGTGAGATCACAAAAATTGAATGGCAATTAAGAATTAATAAAGAAATACAATTGAATCTACTCAGAGGAAGTTTCTTCAACTCTAATCTTACAGTTAAGGCGGCTTAAGAATATGTTCTAGCAGTGAGCATGATTTTTTTCCAATATAAAATATATTACCAACAATTATTCAAATAAACGTAAACTTTTCTGTTGCTAGGTTAATTAGCTGGCAAGTAGGAAATGCATAATGTAAGGAGAAGAAATATTGCAAAGATAGAATTCATTCTATTAAAATAATATGTTTCAGTTGCTTTCTGAAAATACAGAAAAACAACTGCCTTTTTGGTTATGCATGGGAAATTGAATTCTGCTGTATTTCCAGAGAAATTTATGAAGTTTAAATGTGTTTACCTTTTTCTGGTTCTATAAAGACGTCCTAGAGGAGTTATTTCCACACCAGTGATAAGAACATTTGGCCGAGGAGGAAGATACTATGGGAGAGCTTATAAGAACCAGGGAGTTATTCAGGTAACAGAAACAAAATCAGGGATCAACTATTTTTGTTAATGTAAGTTAATGTTGCATTGGGATTGTTGTTTTAAAAAATAGGTGCATTAGGCCAACAGAGGGTTAACAAATCCATTTTCCTTGTGGTTTTCATTAAAAAATAAAAAAGCAGTGCCAAATTGTTGGGTGATATCTAAGTCCTGTTTAGTATTCTATTTCCACAGTAACCAGTTATATTAACCTGGACATTCTCCACTGGAATGTATAGTAATTGTTTAAACAACTTTGTTTTACAAATGGTGATATTTTATTATCAGGTATTCAGCCAGTCAATATCCCTGATGATGTGGATTGCAAATAGCTGGCTGGCAAATGACAGTTATTAACACTGTTTCCCGGACTGAAAATTATTGTTAGTATCATAGAATTTTTTAAAAAAAACTTCAGGCATCATATTCTGTGTAAAAAAATCCCAAGAAATGCTGAATTTCAGTAATTTGCCTAAGTTGGTAACTCTCTCAGTTATATTTAACTAATCTCTTCCTTTGGTTTTTTTTATTTTATTATTTTAATTTTTTTGGGGGGGAAACAGGGCAAACCTCCTTATGCTGCTTCAGCAGAGGAAGTGGCCAAAGAACTTAAATCAAAATCGGAGGAAGGCAAGTCCTCTATTGTGTCTTCAGAAGGATCCCTGGCTGAAAATGGCATAATGAATGAGGAGAAACCAGCTTCCCAAATGAACGGGAGTACAGCGGATGTCAGGGCTTCCAACCAGTCTGAAAGTGCCTTGAGTAATGACTCTAAAATGTGCAATACAAATCCTCACTTAAATGCACTAAATGCAGACAGTGTTTGCCATAAAGACGATGCTCTTGAGGCTACTGTCTTAAAAAAAGAAGAGTAAACTTATTTTTTATAGAGGGTGAAGGATGTTGGAAGGGTCAGGATTAGGAATATCTGGAAAGAAAGAGAGCCTACAGTTACGTACATTTTTTCCTTTCCGCAAGAGAAAAATGAGGACTTGGAAATTCGGATCCCTCTTGGATGTCAGAGATTTAAAGAACACATTTTTAGTTTTAACCAGTTGTAGTCAAAATGCTACAATACAATAAAAATGAAAGAGAATGAAGAGCATTTGACTCCCGCACTTAAAATGAAGTATACACAAAGTTTAAACTGGTTATGACAAAAGCTTGTAGTTTTTGTTTCTTGAAATATATGAAAAAGAAAAAGAAAAACCAATTTTGGCAGTCTTTCAGTATATATAGCTTAAAATATAATTTTTAGTACTTGGCACCATATGTATGCCATTATATTTGATTTTGCATTACTGTGTCACAAAGCTTTCCTTAAGGCTTTGATTTCATGATTATGGGGGGGAAAGACACAACCACCATTCTTTTCTTAAATTTCATCACTGTTGATGTGGTTCTTTTTATGTTTAAAATGTGCAAACTATCAGAATAAAAAATTATAGAGTAATATTGGAGTTCTGCTGATTTTAAATATACATCATCATACTTTACAAGCAAGTTAAAATGGATTTAACTTGAAAATCATAGAAGATGCAAATGACCTTTTCAAAAGAGACACAATGTGTTCTGATACTTTTTGTGACTAATACCATGCATCCGTGATCAATGAACTATGTGGTTTTTGAATCAGACGTAGACCATTAGTACTACTATTTGAGCTAAACTTCTGCATGGTTCATAATTTTAAAGTGTGTAGTTAATATTATGCATGTTCTTGTCCTCTTTCTTCCATTCTTACAAGTACTGTGCCCATTTGCAAAACAAAAAAAAAAGCTAATAATCAGTAATAGTCCTATAAAAGATGTTAACTATGTTTAGTCATTGACTGATCTTGCTCTAACCTTAAAATTTTGTGATTATTGACCTCTGTTGCATTTATTCTAAAACAAAAAAAAATTATCTAGCCGTTTTGAATATCAACGTTACCCTGGTGTACTCATTGCTGTATGCATTATTGTTCTCTGTTGCTGTTTTATGCCTTCATATTAGCAAATATGAAATTCTGTGGAAAAACAAAAAAAAAAGCTTTGATCTTCAAGAAATACCCCCCTTCTGTAGCAGGAAACAAATGGCTTGTTCTTGAGAACTTTCCCATCAAGAATTTAGTATAAGCAAATATACCTGTATCATTTTGATGTTTTTGTTAGTGTTTCCAAACTTAATGTACTTCAGAATCAGAATCACTTCTTTATATTCGTTTTCATATAATTCTCCTGATGCTCTTCATCACACATTAGTGATCAGAAATGAGGTGTAATTCCCCATTCCCTGCCCGCAAGAGCTAAGTAGGTATCTTAATGTAAGTTGAAGGGAGTTCTGCCCCAACTCATGGATTGTGCAAGAATGAACTACTGTTGGGTTTGATTGGTTGTAGATGGATTGTGGTGTGGTGTATTTGAAGGCTATTGAATGCAACTTACAATGCTTAATAAAAATCTTTATTCTTTTAGTATAACATTGTTGTATGGTGTCTTACTTGTGTCTCCAGTAATTCTTTTTCTTTTTTTGTCATAACTTCATAAATACATATTTTTCACACAAATTTGAAGCAAGTCTTCAACATCACCAATTTTAGTAGTTTATGATGAGCTCTAAAAATAAAGATGCTAATAACAATGGAGTAGAGCCGTGTTGAGCAGATATTAAAACTTTTCAGCTTCCAAGATGTCAGTTTGCAACTGATGGGCACTTGTTTTGAGAGCAGAGATAGTGGATGGTCATCAACACTCTTTCCCCTCTGTGATGTTTTATGTAAATGATAAACGTTCCTGCTGCAACATAATCGCTGTGGTGCCACCTTTTATAGTGCTTCAGAGCAAGAGATTGGCGTTGCAATTTTGCAAAATCCTTGAATACCCTGGAATATAAAAATTAATTTCATGTGACCTCTCCACCATCAGGATTCAGAACCCTGTGAAATCCAATGCATGCTCATATAATAAACCCTGCTACTTTGAGTTCCATAATGTGTCATAAAACTTCTTGCCAGCAGTAACCAGTGATTTTGAGAGGACGTATAACGTCATATCAGCATGTGTGGTTTGCAATTTGCCTTAGAACCCGAGCTAAGAGAACATTCAATTTCTGATTCCATTTATGACAACAGCCCTGGTGGTCCTGTATTTAATCCAATAGCAAAGTTATGGCATTCTCAACACAAACCAGGGAAGGACTTCATAAATCCAACCACACTCCAACTTAGTTTCCCTTAAAATCAAGAATTCCAGTGTGGAATTCCAGTCTCTGAAGGTGAAAGTTGTCAGCAAGACAAGTGCATATCTTAATAGTGCAACTTTCCTAATGGTCCTTAATGAAACAAGGCCAGCATGCAAACATTCCAGGTAAGGGAGATTGCCTCCTGATTCAGTAGCTTCCCATCTTAATTGTGCGGAGCTCATTTTAGGGGAGGGTAACATACCAAACGTGCATGGGGGTTCAGACAGAAAATTAATTTAATTATTCAGCAGCAGCTGCCATTTCCAAAGTGAGGTGTTCACCTTGGGGATGCCAGCAGTTTTATGTTAACTAATCAAGTGCTTGGTAGCAAGAATCTCATCTTTATTGTCAAGAGAAGGCAGCTGTTTCTTTATCTGGGTAAATAATTGTCGGATTGGTCTGCCTTTGTGCCTTTGTCGTTTTTCTACTTTTTTTAGGCTGATAGGGAAAAACACCTAGGAGGACAAAATAAGTGCAGTGCGTTTCTGTTTTCTGGCTATCATCGATGGAGAAAAATCAGGAAGGGAAAGAAATGCTGCTAAAGATAGCGAAGCATCCGTGCCCACCGTCTTCCATGTATTGTTCCTGATCCTCAGTTGTGTATTTTCCCCCGTCCTCTGGTTTTCTCTACACCTCCTGCTCTTTTCCATTGTCCCCAAATCGTTACTATTAGTGTGTATTCATTCAGTTAAAACATTAATAGCTATTTTTGTGCTGACTATGCCGAACTGCTTGTTTCTGGAGCAGACATAATGTTTTAGTCCTTTGCTTCAAAGCTGCAATGAAGCAAATCTCCACCAACCATCTGGGGCAGATTTCTGGGATGGCACTGAAAGGTGAGGGAGAAATGCATTCCACTTGTTCCCACCATTCTGGTAGTGGACAGGCAGCACTAAATGCTGCCTAGTGAATTGATAACAAGCTGCTTACACGTACTGTAGAGGGGGCAGATTCATTACAATAATAGAACAAGAAATCCTAGAGTTTGCCTAGGTCCTCCAATCAAGTGCTCAGTAAGGTGTTGCCATCATATAGCTATCCAAACTTCCACTTGAACATATCGAGTGAGAGGGAACCTTTCACCTCTGGCTAATTTTACTGTTAAATTCTTTCTGACATTTAATTGGAATCTGCTCTCCTGTAACTTTAAATAACTTCTATGTTCTGCGCTCCAGAATGATAGAAAAGGGGGTTGTCTTCTCCTGTTGGGGGAGATGGGCGGTGATAAATTTGAATTATAAATAAATAAATAAACATCTTTTTATCTATTTGAACAATTCTCTAGATTGCTAGAACTTCCCCCCCCCACCTCTATCCACCCTTTGGAGTTGTTTGTAATTGTTTTTAAGAACTTTAATTTGAATTTGAGAACTCTGCTACCTTGAGCTCATTTTCCTATTCTGTAATGGAATCCTACTTAGCATTGTTCTTTTGATTAAAATCCATTTTTTAAATCCAAAAAATCCAATTCAACCACACTCCAACTTAGTTTCCCTTAAAATCAAGAATTCCAGTGTGGAATTCCAGTCTCTGAAGGTGAAAGTTGTCAGCAAGACAAGTCAAGAATTTCCTAGAACTATACTTGGCAGAATTTGTCTCTTAACAGATGTCAGGCTAATTTAAGTCCCTCATCTGTACTACTTCCTACTGTACAATCTGAATACTAATTTTTATTTCTGCTCACATAAACACTTATGCTCTGTTACAATACACTGTTTCCAAGAAGTCTCACTGCAATATTGCTGAGAAAATGTGATGCATTATTCGATAAGCAAGAGAATAGTATTCTTTTAAAAAGAAGTGGTTACACAGGTTCACAAAGTCTGTGGCCTATGGACTGCTAGCCCTTTAATGTTTCCACATCCTGTTTTGCAAGAGATTTAGGTGAGCAGAATAATTCTACAGGGTCCCCCACTTAGCAAACACTTGTAGCATTTCAAAAGTATGCTATGATGGCGGTCTTGGAATTGTCCATTCACATAATGGTTGCCATTGTGAGTGTTGCCAGTCCCAAAATATACTTAACCAGAAGATAGGTGAGGATAGTCTCAGATGTCCCCTCTAGCTCCCCATGGTATTTCCCACTAGTCTGGCTTACCTTGGTCTTTATTCTGGGTAGGTAAGTATGCTTCTAAAGAAAGAACTAAGAATTATTTAGCACACATGATATTACACAAGTTATCACCTGTTTTTTTGCTCAAGAGCTCAAGGGTTTTTCTGAAAAATTGGTTTGAAATTCGTTTGTAAGATTGGTTAAATTAATCTAGTTGCAGTCATATACAGTATGTATGGCTATGTGCATATAACACTTACATGTACATACCACATATTTTATATTGGACATTGAATTAAATATATTTTTTAAAAAGAAGTTCCTAGCTCTTAAGACTATATGTTTGAAAAGTGGCTGACTATTATTGGCAAAAGCTAAGAAGCTTAGAGAGAAAAGTAAATTATGGAAGAAGAATTTATTTCAAGTAGTGCAATAGTTTTAGCTCAAAGGTCCCTTCTGTTCTGTTCTCTCTCTCCTGTTAGGGCAGAGCTTTCCAAACTCTGTGTCACGACACAAAAGTGTGTCGCCTGCGGGCCCCAGATGTGTCGCGTCAAATCCCGGAAGCGCTGATGGTGCGCCATCAGCGCTTCCAGGTTTTCCTGCGGCGACACACCAACGGCGGTGCGCAAAAACCGAAAGCGGCAGCAGCGCTTCCGGGTTTTTGCGCGCTGCCGCAACGGCGGCACTTCCGGGTTTTCCCGTGGCGACACACCAACGGCGGTTGGTGTGTTGCCACGGGAAAACTTTGGAAAGCCCTGTGTTAGGGGCTGCATGAATTTCCCTGAAGGAATTCTTCAGACTCCTTCAAGATCCAGCCATCAAGTGATAGCAGAAAAACAAAAACAAAACGATGTTACAAAAGAGAATAGCCCGTTCAGAGTGTGATTCAATCAAGTCAGTAAAAGTGCTACGAGTGGGATGGGGCTCGGCAGCTCTGGCTCCCGTCAGTCTGCAGGTCAGCTGTGGGACCATCCCCTTGGTAGTCCTTGGACTCACATCTGCTCCACACTGGTGTTTAGGTGCAAGGAAGACTTTCCTTTTCTTCTTTTTTACATGGGTTGCTCAGCCGGTCAACCGTCTGACTGGAGAGTGGTTGCTCCCTGGAATGAGAGCCCCTGCAACACTTTGTGAAGCCTTAAAACTGACTAGCCCATCATTGGGAAGGTTCGGTGCATATTGTGTTTATGCATGTTGGCCTGGCAGATATACAGGGAAAGTATTCTGAATTCTGTTGCTTTCCCTTTCCACTTGCTGCAGTTTAAGATCTCCTCCCTCCAAAGTTCCACTTCCCTGCAGACCCTAGGTCATCGTAGAGTCAGCTGATGCCCTCATGCATCCACAGAATACAAGAAGGCTCAAAGAAGGGAAATATGGGTGGGTGGTATTCTTGCCAGGGGTGTCACAGCAATAGGTGTCTATTGCTAAGCAGTTCTAGCCTGGAGGAGCCAGTCCCAGGCCCACTGCTGGACTCAGCCCTTTGGGGCAAGCCCTGTTCCCCCTGCTGCCTCTGTTTGCTCCCTGATGGCACTTCCATCTTGGCCTCTCATTAGGAACAGCTTACACTTTGGAGGAGTCTCTCCCTGGCCAGCTGGATCCATCCCAGCACCACTGCCAGCTGCCCCAGGTCCTGGAGGACTCACATGGCAGGTTTTGAAATCATGAACTGCTCAGAAATCAAGGGAAAATCTGTTCTAAATGGGTACTCTGTATCGCCTGGTCAATTTCACTATCCCTGTGCCTAAGGCAGGACTAGAACTCCCAGTCTCTAGCCCAGTGCTTTAGCCACTACACCAAACTGGCTCTCTCTAAGCTACTACTCTATTGGTATTAAAGTGGTACTTTCCACCATATTCGGACACCAAGAGCAGCCTGAAGATGTATCGATTCTGTTAGCCTTTGTCCTCCATGATCTTGGAAGAAAACGAGGAAAAATAAGAGGATAGGGATCAGCAATGGAAAAAGGAAGTTCCTGCTAATATAGTTCTCTTCCAACTCAAGGATGGGGGGAGAGCTCTTATCTCAGCAAGAGGGAAAGGCCCTCTCTCTTCATAAAAGGTAAAGGTTCCCCCCGCACATTTGTGCAGTCGTGTCCGACTCTAGGTGCAGGTGCTCATCCCCGTTTGTTAGCCGAAGAGCCAGCGTTGTCCGAAGACGCTTCCACAGTCATGTGGCCGCATGACGCGCATGGAACGCTGTTACCTACCCACCAAAGTGGTACCTATTCATCTACTTGCATTTGCATGCTTTCGAATTGCTAGGTTGGCAAGAGCTGGGGCGAGTGCGGGAGCTCACTCCGTCACGCAGGGCTAGGGATTCGAACCTCCGAACTTGCAATCTTCCGATCGACAAGCCTGGCCGTCTTACCCACTGAGCCACCACGCCCCTTAATCTCTTCATACCCTGAGATAATTAGGATCTCTTCATCTTAATCTCTTCATACCCTGAGATAATTAGGATCAAGAAAGAAACCAGCCAGGCTGACACAGAACACTTCAGATGACATTGTTCGTGGTGCAATCAACACATTTCACAGGGTTCTGATAATTGTCCTTCACTTACAAGCCTTCCTTGTTTTTTCATTGCACTGGTTCTTCTTTTTTCTTTTCTGCCAAAAAGGGGAAAAAATGTTATGAAAAGAGAGGCAGAATAATTGCATAATGCCTATGGATGAAAAGGAACCTTCACGAGCTAACTGTGGAGATTCAGTGATTTTCTGAAAACCCAAGGACAGTCTTCCTTTTGCAAAAGACAACAATGTAGTTGGAGAAACATCTTTTCAAGTTCCAACTCTGGTGATTATGTGAAAGAATGAAAGCAATTCCAAAGCCAACAATTAGAATGGAAATAATATGGTCAGTTGAGTATATAATTGAGTGACTGAGGATGGAAGACCTTACATCCAATTTTCCTCCCTTTTTACTTCAGCTTCTATTTTTCTCCTCTTTCTCTGATTTTAGAATGTAGGCCCTTTAATAGAGAATACATGGACTATGAAATAATAATAATAATTATTATTATTATTATTATTATTATTATTGCAAAAATAAAATAAAATAAAAATATTAAGAAAATGGGATTTGACTGGCAAGTCCTTCTGAACTCTCTCAAACAAGGGACCCAGATTTCCTTGCCAACATTGAGAAGGCATCCTAAAATATGGAAGAGAAAAATTGATCTATTTTACTTTGTAACAGTTGTTATGATACCACTGGTCTTTTTTTAAAAAACCTGCACTTTAAAATTTTAGAGTTTTTAAAAAACTGCATTGTGATATTTGAGCACATCTTGAATCATTAAATAAAATCAGCAGATGAAAGTACTTTAGCATGTCAGTTCCCTGTGGGTAGACTTAACGTTTAAATGAATCTCTGTGTTAAGTTGATGAATTGTTGATGCTTACATTAGATGCTAGAGGAAGAATCCCTAAGAGCCTTCACCATGGCTGGGCATTCAGCTGAAATGTGGATGTTAGAAGCGTTTAGCAGGATAGAAGAATAATGCTTTCCTTAACAAGACAGCAATCAACCTGCAGGAGGTCCTTAAATGATCTTGAATGTGCTTAGTTCTTTTAGCTGTTCCACCCTCTTTAATAATTAGTAGTTAATCATTTTGGACTGTGCTGCTAACCTTCTTATAATGAACTTTTCTTTTACTTTGTCAGTCATTGAAATGTACAATTCTGTCTTTGCTGGTTGATGGGGTTTTAAAGGAACAGTAGCAGCATTTGATGTCTAGGTGGCAACATTTTATGTACATTAATTTTATGAGCATTTAATCTCTTTATTTATTTCTTTGCATCTTTATTTTAACACATTTCCAAAAAGCCTTTCAGAAAGCAACTTACAAACAACAACAATATATATAGTGATACATATAAATTTAAGTAAGTTTAAGGTGTAAACAAGGGTTGAGAAACATCATTTATTTTTATATTTATTTCTCTGTTATTTGAATTTCTACAATGGCCTACTTACCATGACTCTGTGACTATCATAACCAGGGTACGAGCGTTTCAATTGGAGGTCATCCTTTATTAATGGCGCTATGGACTTTGAAGAAGCACGAGTACAGGGCAAAAGGGAGAAAAGAGCTAAAAGGAAGGCACGTCAGGCAAACCCTCATCATGACCGTCTCCCACCCGGAAACCTATGCCCTCATTGTGGGAGGTTGTGCGGATCCAGAATTGGCCTTTATAGCCACTTACGGATCCATCGTTAAAATTTTACCTTTGGAAGACAATCTTACTCGGCTACGAGTGATCGCCAATGATGATGATGATTAAAGGTCTAAAACATAAAACAATCACTTGAAATCTCACAAGATTGCTAAATCTCGGATTTTGGTCATTCCAAAAAGACTTAAGTCTCATGAGATTTTTGTCTACTGGCAATTTTGTGAGATTTCTGCATTTTGCATGAGCTCTCATGAGATTTGGTGATTTTTTTCAAATTTCAGTCATATACTGTATATGGATATAAGTACAAGAAATGGAAAGAGGGGCACATAATCAAAGAAAAACCAAGGTAATCTCCAAAAACTGTAGTGACTGTCTCAAAAAGCTCTGAAGAAACAGACTCCACAAGAAAATTAGGACTATGCTTTATTGAGATAGGCTATTGTAAGGGAATCTTGCAAGCCTGACTGAATGTTCTCTTTCCTCCCTCTTATATCCCAGGGAATCAGGGAAGAGCCAGCCTGAGTCTTTTCCTCCTTCCCCTGTTTCCTGGGCGAAAAGCATGTTTCTGCACATGATGTTCTTGTAACAATCTCTGAATAGTTTCTCTAAGGTCATCTGCATGGTTCCCTACATGATACCAAAACCAACAAAAAGGATTAGACTCCACTTGGAGTACTGTATCCAATTCTGGGCATCAACCTACCAAGTAATACTTTGTATATGACAATAATACTACAAAGCAGGGAAGGGCACAAAATGCTCCCATATTTTGAAGTGGCAGATAGTAGTGAAAGCCCCAAGATTGGTTTTGTTGGTGTATTATTCTTTTGAGGAGTAAGTCTCAGCAATAAAGCCATATTAGGTAAACACCTGCAAAATTTAAAAGGTCAGGCAGCACGTGATCCAGGCTGAAGAGTATAAAATAACCTGCCTGCTACTTACGCCTTGCTGCTTCTGCTTGCTTTTACTTCTGTTTGTTTCTACTATCTGGTATGTGATTTTGTAACATTTCCAGGGATCTGGAAGAAAACTGTAAATAGTATCTGTATGAGTAACTAATACAATTGCAACTAAGTTACTACAATGACTGGTGTCATTTATTGGTCTCTGAAGCTAAATGCTTTCTGATACTCTGTGGGTGCAAGAACACACACTCCAACAGGTTATGGGCCCAGGAAGCACAAAGAGAGACCAGCTCAGCAGCAGCTTGTTTGAATCTGAAGTTGAGTAAAAAAGGCAAGTGAAGTGTTTTTTCTCTTTGAAGTTACTGGGAGGCTTCTAGCAGCTAGCTGTTTGCAGAAAAGTTTGCTGAGGAATTTACAAGGTGCTTAGTGAAGATAGAAGCCATGGCTGATTATCAGTACTCAGGAATGCCACTCAAGCATTTATCAGATACTAACTACATAAACTGGAGTTTAAAAATGGAAATGTACCTTCGGAGGGAAGATTTATGGTCTCCGATAGCTGAGCCAACTCGAGCAAATCCCTCCAATGCGTGGCTGAGGCTGGATGAACGTGCCAGAGTGTCCATTATTTTGGTAGTTGAAGACAATCAGCTAGTGAATGTATGTGGCTTGCAGTCTGCAAAGCAACTGTGGGAGGCACTAAGAGATTTGCATATAAAAGCAACACCTGGAAGTAAGGTTTCTCTAACCAGGAAACTTTATAAAGCTTATCTGTCTGAGGAAGAGAGCTTGCCTGAACACCCCATACAGAAGCTCTTTGTAGAATTGCAAGAGAGAGGTATGGAGTTTACACCTCTAACAAAAGCATACATTATTTTATCCTCACTGAATGAAACGTGGGATATGTTAATTTGCACCCTGGAAGCAATGCCTGAGGCTGAACTTACTCCTTCGTATGTTTCTGGATGACTGCTTGCTGAATGGGAGAAACAACAAGAACAGCACTCGGCTCCACCCACTTCTTCTGATAAGTTACAGCATGGAAAAGCAGGGAAGATCAATCAAGCTGAAGCAACAGCTCTAGCAAGCTGACAATGTTTCAATTGTGGCTCAGCTGGACACTTACAGATAAACTGCAATTTATTGCCCAAAGAGCAAAAGACAGAAAAAACAGAGACAGAGAGGCAATGTGAAAGAAAGCTCTTCAAACAGCACATATTGCACAAGTGCATGAAAAATATGATTCTGATTTCTGGGTGTTAGATTCTGGTGCTAATTGCCATTTGTCAAATTGTAAAAGTTCCTGTGTTTCACTGTCTAAAACTAATAGACAAATTGTTTCTATGGCTGATGGGTCTACAATAGAAATCATGGGTCAAGGTAACATGTATCTATCTTGTTTGGGAGAAACTGTTAAAAATGTGCTGTTTATTCCTAAATTGCAAACTAACCTTTTATCTGTAGCCCAATTAGTAGCAGCTGGATATGTCATAACATTTAAGAAAGATGGCTGTGAGATACATAAGAATGGTAAGTTGTGTGCACATGGTGTACAAAGAGATACATAGTACAGAATGCTAAAAGCCAAGCTGTAATTGGCAATACACCAATTCATGATCAGTGCATACACTTGATGCACAGGAGATTTGGTCATACACAATATAGATACATAGCACACATGCCAAAGCTGTGTGCTGACCTGAAGTTGAAACCTTATGATAAATATCTAGACTGTGTAGTTTGCAAGGAATGCAAAACACAGGCTTCTGTGAGTAAGCACAGAGGAAGAGTTACAACTAGACCTCTTGAAATTGTTCACTGTGACATTATTGGCCCTTTTGCTCCAAGTTTGGGACAAGCAAGATTCATAATGACCATAATTGATGATTTTTCAAGATAAACATTTATCTATTTGTTGAAACATAAAGATGAGGCATTTGATAAATTTAGAAGTTTTGTAACATGGGCAAATGGAAAATTTCCAAAACCTGTGTCTGCCCTACAGTGTGATCATGGAGGGGAATTTCTTTCTAATGCTTTTAGAAAATTCCTAACAGAGAAGGGGATAGAACAAATACTTTCTAACCCTTACACTCCACAGCAAAATGGATTTGCTGAAAGGAAAGGTAGAATGCTTCAAGAAGCTATTATGTGTTTGCTTAAATATGCAAAATTACCTTTTAAGTTTTGGGGTGAAGCAGTATCAACTGCCTGTTATGTTCAGAACAGACTGTTTAATTGTGTGATTGAGGACACTCCATTTCATTTGTTTTATGGTGTGAAACCAAAAATGAACCATCTCAGAGTTTTTGGCAGTGCAGCATGGGTTCATGTGCCAAAACAACAAAGGAAAAAGCGAGTTTCCAAAACAAAACAAAAAACAATTTTTGTTGGGTATGAACAAAGCCAAAGAAGCTACAGGTTCATATTAGGCAATAAATTAATTATAAGCAAGGGTGCTTCATTTGCAGAACAAAACTGGGAAAAAGTAAATTCCAGTTCACAAGTTGATTTGAAACCAGGGCAAAGGGAAGAACTTGCTGAGAACATTTCGCAAGATTCTTTGCCAGATGAGTTCATTAAACAAGAGGAGAAAGCTGAAAATCTGTCTGATGAGACAGATGCTACGCAGGAAAGTGATGGAAGACAGAATATTAACCCTGTTAGCCCTGTAACACCTTGCAGGTCGCAGAGGAGTAATAAAGAAATTCCTCCTCAACATTGTTTTGAGGTGGATATGGTTAAAGCTTTCCACATTTACTTTGAACCAGAGTCTTTACAGCAAATAAATGATATGCCACCTGAGATTGCAAAGTGCTGGTATGATGAAATGCAACAGGAATTAGATTCCTTGAAAGAAAATAAAACTTGGAAATTAGTTAATCTACCTCCCAATGAACATTGTCTGGGTATTAGATGGGTCTTCAAACTAAAAAAAAAAGGATGCTAGTGGGAAATTTCAAAAATACAAAGCAAGGTTAGTTGCTAAATGATTTTCTCAAAGAAAACATTTAGACTTTGATAAAAATTTTGCACCTATTACAAAGGGTGAATCAATCAGATTGTTGTTGAAGGTTGCTGCACTAAAAGGGATGTCAGCTTATCATTATGATATTCAAACTGCATTTTTGTATGGTGAACTAGACCAGAAATTGTACATGAAACAACCACCTGGTTTAAAACAAGGTAAAAATTTAGTGTGTGAACTACAAAAATCAATTTATGATTTGAAACAAGCAGCTCGCTGCTGGAACCTAAAATTAGATGAATCTTGGCATAGTGACAAATTACTTAGGCTTGGAGATATACAGAGAAAAAGATGGTAGTTTCCTGGCGAGCCAAAGTAATAAGATCAAGAGACTCCTAGAGGAGTTTAACATGCAGGAATGTAAATCAGTCTTAACCCCTATGCTCCCTGAATTCCAGAAGGAGGTGGGAGAACCTGAGTTATCTGAGGCAGATGGGTTTAGATCTGCGATTGGAAGTTTATTGTACATTGCAAATCATTCTTGCCCAGATATTTCTAATGCTGTTTCAATTTTAAGCAGACAAGTAGAAAAACCAACTTCTACTGGGAAAGCAGCATTGAAAAGAATATTTAGATATTTGCAAGGCACAAAGAATTACTGTCTGAGGCTTTCTGCTTCTGGGACAGGAGAATTACAGGCATATGCTGATTCAGACTGGGGGGCAGACCTAAATGATAGAAAATCAACTTCTGGAGCTATAATACAGTATGCTGGCTCAACAATTGCCTGGCATTCTAAGAAACAGACACTTGTTGCTCTTTCTACAGCAGAAGCAGAATTTTATAGCCTAGCACAAATCTGTAATGAGATTGTATGGTTTAAACAATTGTTAAAAGATATAGGCATGGAATTGCACCAGCCTGTAACTGGGTTTGAAGATAATCAGGCTTGTATTCATATGGCTCAGTCTGAGGATTGTAGGAACAGAACTAAGCATATTGACATAGGATACTATCATGTCAAGGATTTCATAGCCAAAGGTGAAATCATGTTAAAGTATTGTGACTCAAAATACATGATTGCTGATTTTCTAACAAAGCCCTTTGCTGCAGTAAAACACAAGGAGTTAACTGAAAAAATTGGGCTGTGACTTACACCTCTAGCATAATAAGAGGAGTGTTGGTGTATTATTCTTTTGAGGAGTAAGTCTCAGCAATAAAGCCTTATTAGGTAAACACCTGCAAACTTTAAAAGGTCAGGCAGCACGTGATCCAGGCTGAAGAGTATAAAATAACCTGCCTGCCCCACCCTGCTTGCTACTTACGCCTTGCTGCTTACTGCCTCATGTTTCTGCTTGCTTTTACTTCTGTTTGTTTCTACTATCTGGTATGTGATTTTGTAACATTTCCAGGGATCTGGAAGAAAACTGTAAATAGTATCTATTTGTATGAGTAACTAATACAACTGCAACTAAGTTACTACAATGACTGGTGTCATTTATTGGTCTCTGAAGCTAAACACTTTCTGATACTCTCCGTGTGCAAGAAAACACACACTCCAGCAGGTTTAACATAGTGTAAACCAGTGTTTCTCAACCTCGGGAACTTTAAGTTGTGTGGACTTCTACTCCCAGAATTCCCCAGCCAGCAAAGCAAAGAATTCTGGGAGTTGGTCCACACATCTTAAAGTTGTCAAGGTTGAGAACCACTAGTGTAAATCCTAAGAAACTCCCCAAACCCTCCTCAAACCTACTTCCTGGGCTCATCCTTATGCAGGACATGGTCCTGTCCATATTGCATTATTGCTCCACCCCACAATAAAGCTCGGACCAGTTTAAGCACGGCCACCTGGCAGCAAAAAGACTTGGTTTTTAATTTTTTTTTTTTTGCAGATATAATTTTTTATTATTACATTCAACATAAAACATAAACCAAACATATATCACATAACAATGAACATATATAACACATAACAATGGTTACATTTATATATATATATTTACATTTGATTTTATATAATTATTTTTATTATATTTAATACAATGTGTCCTTCTTTTTTGTCTCTAATCTTTTCTCTCCTTTATCTTTCAATCTCTTCTAACCTATTCTCTCTCTATCTATTCCTTTCCTTTTCCTTTCCTTTTGATTCTTCCTATAATTCCTTTTCTCTTTCATCCATTCCCCTTTTCTTTTTTAACCCTCTCTCTCTCTCTCTCTAATCTCTTCTCTCACTTATCTTACTCACTCTTTCTAACCCTCCCATCTCTCTCTTTTCCTTTCCTTTATCTTTCATTTTTATTCTTCCTCTTATTCTTTCTTCCATTCCTTTCTTCTTCTTCTTCTTCTTCTTCTTCTTCTTCTTCTTCTTCTTCTTCTTCTTCTTCTTCTTCTTCTTTTTTTTAATTTTTATTTGACCTTCTCATTCTCTCTAATATCTTCTCTCATACTCCCTCTTTCTCTCTCTAACCTCTTCTCTCTCTTCTCTTCTGTTCTATCTTCTTTTCCTATCTTTCTTTCCCTTTTCACCCTTTCTATCCTCTTTTTCTTTCTAACCTAATCCTTTCTTTTTCTTTTTACTTTATATATATTTATCATTCTTTTTCTCCCTTTCCTTACATTATATTATATTATTTATTTATATATTTGTATCAAATTCAATCTTAAGTTTAAATCTTTGTTTTATAATACATAACATATACATACACTCCATTAAAATTCTTCCAGTTTTCTTAACAAACAAACAAAAAAATTCTTGTAAATACTTGATTTACATTTTTCTCTTCTTATACCTCTTTTTTTTCCCCCTCGCCTCTTCTTTATTTGTACTTATTATTATTATTATTATTATTATTATTATTATTATTTGTTCTCTATTTAATGTTATATTCTTTTTGAATATATTTTATGAAGGGGTCCCATGTTTCATTATACTTCCCCATTTCATTTCCTTTTATTAAATTTGTTAATTTGTCTGATTGCATTAAATCCATTACTTTTATAATCCATTCTTCTTTTGTTGGAATATTTTCTTGTTTCCAGTATTGGGCGTATTTTATCCTTGCAGCTGTACTTAGATACTGAAATAAAATCTTTTGTTTTTTATTTATATTGTCTTCAATTTTACCCAATAAATATAATTCTGGTCTCATTCTTATTTCTTTGTCGAATATTTTACATACATATTTATGTATTTTGACCCAATATTTTTTTGCTTTTTCACATAGCCACCATACATGGTAGAAAGAACCCCTTTTGTTTTTGCATTTCCAACATAAAATAGAGTTACTCATTTTTTATTTAAATAACACCTCAGGAGACATGTACCATCTAAAAATCATTTTATACATGTTTTCTCTTAAATCATTACTTAAAGTAAATTTTATATTTTTGACCCAGATTTCTTGCCAATCTTCATATGTAATTTCAATTCCTAAATTTTCCTCCCATTTTTTCATGTATTTTTTTAATTTTTATGTCCTTGGTTTTCATTTCCAGTAATGTTTTATATATTTTAGAGATTAAATGTTCTTCCTCTTTTTTTAATATATTATCCCAGTTATTTTCTATTTTTGTAAATTGATAATTTTTTTCGTCTATTTTATATTGCTCTTTTAATTGGAAATACGTAAACCAATGACATATTATATTTTCATTTTCTAGTTCTTCCCTTGTTTTAAGTTTCTGAGTATTTCCTTCAAATTTTAACAAATTTTTGTATCTTATATATTCTTTTTTATTTTGACTCCCTAATCTGGTACATGCCTCTTGGGTTGACACCCATAGTGGAAGATTTGGTAATAGTGTTTTTTTGTATTTGTTCCAAATATTTAGCAAGGATTTTCTTATTATGTGATTATTAAATGCCTTATGTATTTTGCTTTTATTATACCACATGTAACCGTGCCAACCATATCTATTGTCGTGTCCTTCTAAATTCAGTAATTTTTCATTTTCTAGTTTTATCCAATCTTTAATCCATATTAGGCCACATGTTTCATAATATAATTTAAGGTCTGGCATTGCTAATCCCCCTCTATCTTTTGTGTCTTGTAAATATTTTAATTTTATTCTAGGTTTTTTCTTTTGCCATATAAATTTGGATATTTCTTTTTGCCATTTTATAAAAACTTGGTTTTTAATCATAATCGGGATTGTTTGGAACAAATACAAAAATCTTGGTAGTATATTCATTTTTATTGTAGCAATTCTCCCCAGTAATGATAACTGTAAATTTGTCCATTGTTCAAGATTTTTTTTAATTTCTTTCCATAAATTTTCATAGTTATTTTTATACAAATCTAAGTTGTTATCTGTTAGTTGTATTCCTAAATATTTTAATTTTCTGACATTTTGAAATCCTGTTATTTGTTCTAATTGACTTTTTTCTTCTTTTGTCATATTTAAATTTATCATTTTGGTTTTCTGTATATTAATTTTAAATCCTGATAAATCGCCATATTCTTGTAATTTTAAAATTAATTTTTCTATTGTATTTCTTGGGTTTTGTATTGTAATTACTAGATCATCTGCGAAGGCCTTTAGTTTATGATTATCCTGTTTTACCTTGATCCCTTCTATATTTTGATCTTTCCTGATTTCTTCCAGTAATACTTCTAGAACCAATATGAATAATAATGGTGAAATGGGACAGCCTTGCCTTGTGCCTTTTGTTATTGTACATTCTTGGGTTTCTTCTTCGTTTACCATTATTCTTGCTTTTTGAGTTTTATATATTGCTCTTATTCCTTTTATAAATTTTTCCCCAAAGTTTCTATTTTCTAGTACTTTAAACATAAATTCCCAATTAACGTTATCGAAAGCTTTCTCCGCATCTAGAAATAATAACATTATTGGTTTTTCGTTATGAACGTTTGCGTATTCAATTAGATTAATCACATGTCTTATATTTTCTTTTATTTGTCTGTTTGGTAAGAAACCATTTTTAATAGATGGGTTCTGACTGTCAATTGAAAGAGCTGCTTAACCTCCTTCAGCTGTACGCCTTTACCATCCCCTCCCCATCCCCAACAATAATGGAATGAATGTAGCCTTAATCCCTAAAGTTTATTATGTGTTCTTTGCAATTTTCTTTGTCTGGTGCTTCATGCCTTAATCTACTGTGAGGTTTATACTTTGCTTAAATTAATGTGGTGGTATTTCTTTGCTTAAGGTATAATTCTGGAAAGGATGTTCAAGAAAGAAATTGAAAGGGACATTTAATGAAACAGAAGGACAGCAAGTGTCCTAAATGGCATAGGGCCAGGATACCTGAGGAACCGTCTCGTCCCGATAACGTCGGCCCGCCCCACCCGTGCATGCAGGGAGGGCATGCTCCGGACCCCCTCAACAAGAGAATTCCATCTAGCGGGGTCCAGGAGGCATGCCTTCTCTGCGATAGCGCCCGCCTTATGGAACATCTTGCCCCCAGAGGTGAGACTGGCCCCTTCACTCCTGGCCTTTCGGAAGGCCCTTAAGACCTGGCTCTGCCACCAGGCCTGGGACAACAGAGGCGGTAGTGCCTCCTGGGGTTGGCTAGCCCTGTAGCAATACGATCTACGCTACGATTCCCTACCCATCTTGGATTTTATCTATTTATATTGTATTTTTTTAGAGAATTTTAATTGTATAGTTTTTTAAATTTTTAATTATTGTAACCCGCCCAGAGTCCCTTGCATGGGAGATGGGCGGGGAATAAATTGAAATAATAAGTGTAGGAGTTAAGCTGAGAGCCAGAGCTTCTCAGGGCAGAGATGTCAATTATGCCAATGATCAACAGTTGCCCAGCTTCAGGATTAAAAATCACAAGACAAAATGGGGAAAAAAAACACCACAATAGGTGTAAGAAGGGATTTCACTTTTGTGCTGATAGAGGACAATCCATTGTTTCAAGTGGTTCCACCTTAAAGCTTCTTACCCAATCATACTGTGTCTTGAGTCTCCAGCTTAGATCAAGCCTAAGAGTCAAGCCATGTCAAGTCATGCTGCCAAATGTCTGGGAAGCACTGCTGAGTTCGCGTCAATGAGCTGAAAGCAAGTACAATGACTGACTAGTAATAATAGTAATAAGAACTAATAGAAATCCTCTTTCCATCTCCATTAATGATGGAATCCTCTGCTTTGGGACTGGTGGTAGTCAGTCCCTACTTTATTGTCACACAATTTTCCAGAACTTCATAGGAAGAAAATGTCTTGGTAAGTTATTTTGGAGACACCACTTTCTTACCACACTAACTGAAAACTAGGAAGTAAAAGTATTGGTCTTATTAAGGGAAGAAACACAATGAACATGGACATGATATCAAGGGGGTAAAGAAAACAGATTTCTCTCACATCTTTAGAAGACATGCACTCAGCTATGTCTATCTATAAATAGATTTCTTTAGGTTAATGAACCTCACAAGTGAATGGATAGTTCTGAAAAAGGAGTTGTTTGTGAGCCATAAGACTGATAAGCTGAAGACAATGTCTGATCATTTGGCAAGATGGCTAGTGGAGAAAGGATGCACCACCATGCATTAGGGCTGGCACACTTTGCAAATGATCAGGAGGAACTGCTTTAAATCACACAAAAACTTAACACCACTCTGCTGGACTGTAAACAGTAAAACATTACAACATCTATGGCAGAGCTTTCCAAACTGTGTGTTGCGACACAAAAGTGTGTCGCCACACCACCCGGAAGCGGTGGCGCGCGTGTGCATGGCGGCAGCGGCAGTGGCGCGGGATCAGTGCTTCCGCGTTTTAGCGGAGGCTGCCGCTGCTGCCGCCACCGCCATGCACACGCACACCGCCGCACGCCCCCTTGCGTCACTGCTGTGCGCGTGCATGCCGCCGCACTCCCCCCGCGCCACCGCCGTGCACGCACCCGCCGCTGCGCTGCCGCCGCCACTGGTGTGTCGCCAGCAGCGGCACTTTGGAAAGCCCTGATCTATGGTAATACTGTACTAAAATGTTTGCAGTACAGTATAACAAGTAGAATTAACACCTTACTGGCATAAAACATAATCCCTATTACACAATCCCATTGTAGTTATACCATATCCCATCAATGACAATGACAAGACAGTAACAAGGCAACTACCAAACTCCCTTTAGAATAATTAAGTTTTTTAATGCTTTCTGGAAAGCCATCACAGTGGGGGCTAATTTAATATTCAGAGGGAGGCTGTTTGATAGTGTTTGTCCTGTGACTGAAAAACATCCCCTCCAGGTTTCAGCCCCCAGCCCCCAACCCCACTATCTCATAGAAATATGGAATTGTTTCCCCCAAAAACACAGATACATTTGCTTTATTTAAAAGGAACTCTGGCAAACGCCCTCAAAATGTCCCTACTATCTCTTTTTGATATGTGGAGATACGAACACCCTGTACAGAAAAAATACATTATTACTATTCAGTTCATAAAACATACTGTACTTGAGAACAGACATGTGCTGGATTTCTACTTCACTGCTAACCAGTCTCAGACATGGAAGTTGCAGCTCTTACAAATGAAGGGCATAATCTAATAATTGTAAGAATAAACAGAGGAACCTCCAGGACAAAAAGGTGAAGGCTTAAAAAACTTCTATTATTAGAAAAGGACATCAAATTGAAATGCCAAGAGGAATGAAAAAACTTCTTCCAAAGTAACTTAATTTCTGATGCTTCTTTACCTACAGTATGGGAGTCCAGCAAAGCATTTATGAAAAGATAGTTCATTTTTCTGACATCAAATAGAAGGAAAATGATGCAAAGCAGAAGGATACTCTGGTGAATAAACTGAAGCAATTAGTATTAAGGCACAAACATAACCCAGCTTTCGTCTCAGAACAAAAGATAAAAGTGATTCAAAATCAACTAAATTTAATGGAAGTAAATGAGACCTATAAAAAGTTGAATTTTGTTAGAAGTATTTTGTCATATATAAAGGAATATTTCCTTATTGAATGTAGATGACAACTTTTTACAACAATATGTGTAAAGAATAAATGGTTATTGATAATATAAATAACTCCCCCAAGAAGTTCTCTGTTCTTTCTTGATGCAGAGAAAGCCTTTGATAACTTGGAATGGTCTTTCATGCTTACAGTTCTGAGAAAAGGGAATTGTGGCTCTACCTTTTTTATGTAGATACAGAGTAGTTATAAAGAACCAGAAGGCAAGATAATAATAAATGTTTTAATGACAAAATTGTATCATAAAGAAGGAGATAAGACAAAATTGTCCTCTTTCTTCTTCCTTATTTGTATAGGCATTATAGCCACTGGCAAAGATACATCAAGAAGACAAAATTTTACAAATTAAATTAGCAACTCAAGTACATAAATGTAAATTATATGCTGATGATGTGCTGATAGTCAAAATTTTCTTTAAAAATTATAATGGTATATATACAGCTGTATGCTTTTGTGTCAGGTTATCCAATCAATAAAGGTAAAACTCAAATGCTAACATGGAACTTAACAAAGGAAGAAAAGCAATACAGTACTTGTACCAAATAATGAGGTTCAACATCAATGCCTAGGTCAAATACCTAGGAATCTATTCCACAAAAAATAAAGACTTATTTAGAAATAATTATTCACAGATTTGAAAAAATATAACAGCAGATACTTCAAGATGGAGAAAATTTAATTTTTTGGAAAATTTATACCAGAATGAAACAGATGCTAAAAGTTGAATTTCCTTCCAGCTTGTTATTTTTAAAATATTTTTTAAATATTACTAAACCTTATATTCCTACAAAATATACATGGATTGTACATGGTAATTGCTACAAGGATACTCTATGGTTCCTACTAGAAAAATATGTACAATTCCCTGTACGAAAGAATGGCTATGTTGTGGGAATACATCTCAATGTTCAAAATAATTTAATATCTCAAAAGTGAATCTGGCACAGAATTTAACTCAATTTTGAAACCATTTTTGGATTTCAGTTCTAGATATGGGCTTGTACCATATCCAAAATTGGGGCTTCTCTTAACATAAAGTTTTAATATTCTAGCTCTAAAGGTCTGTTAGAATAGATCTTCAAAAGCTTGGATATAATTTATGGTAACTTTTAAGATGATTTTATAATTGATACTGTGCTGACCACTGCTGTTGATAGCTATATATTACTTGGATTCCAATTATGGCCTGTAGTTTTCAAAGTAATATTATTTTATTTAAAATATCAAAACCAATTAATGAAATATTGAAAGTTCTAACCTAAGAAAGTGGGATTAGCAGGATTTTCTCTCCTGATTGTATGTACTACACAAGTCAGTTTGGGTGGCAGGAGGCAGACCTGAAGTGACCTTAGAGCAAAGCCATATAGCATTTGCACATCAAGACCTGCACTTTGCATTGCATCCAAATCCTATTGGTAATCAGTACAGAGCCTTGAGCACCAATGTAACGTTTTCCTAATGGTTAAGCGCTGCCAATAATTGAGCTACCAGTAATATTCTATACCAACTGGAGCTTCCCGGTGGTCTTCTTTTGCAGTACAGGTAGTCCTCGTTTAGTGACTGCCTTGTTTAGTGACTGTTCACAGTTACAACAGTGATGAAAAAGTAACTTTGCTACCAATCCTCATATCTGTGACCTTCGCAGGTCTGTAAAGCAAAGGAAAGCTGAAGTAAGATCTTAAGCACAGTTGCGGTTTCACTTAGCAGCCGCTTCATTTAATGACTGAGTTGCCGGTCCCAATTGTGGTTGCTAAACGAGGACTACCTGTAGTCTGTACACATGGAGATGAGAGCATGAATTACTCTTTCAAGATCCTCATTTTCCAGGGATGACAGCTACTGATCCCCCAGCCAAAGCTTGATCAGGTAAAGGTTCCCCCCGCACATTTGTGCAGTCGTGTCCGACTCTAGGGGCCGGTGCTCATCTCTGTTTGTTAGCGAAGAGCCATCGTTGTCCGAAGACGCTTCCACGGTCATGTGGCCGCATGACGCGCGCGGAACTCTGTTACCTACCCACCGAAGTGGTACCTATTAATCTACTTGCATTTGCATGCTTTCGAATTGCTAGGTTGGCAAGAGCTGGGGTGAGTGCGGGAGCTCACTCCATCACGCGGGGCTAGGGATTCGAACCTCCGAACTTGCGATCTTCCGATCAACAAGCCTAGCGTCTTACCCACTGAGCCACCACGCCCCCTAAAAAAAGCTTGATAGTAGAGTACAAAATAAAACATACTTTTGGATTTCTGCAGAAGAAAAAACAGAGAGGACTAAAGCTGGATGGGGAAAATGGTAAATAGAATAAAAGAAAGTTTCTCATTCCTGCTTCTGCACTCCACATACTTCTTTCAGAGTGCAACTTCATTTTTGTTTATTTGTAAGGGCATTGGGATAGCATGTACCTGTGCAGCTTACCTCTTAACTTCAAGCAGAATGGAGTATTATTGAAAATTTCTGCTGATACTTTAAACATCAGACTGACAGCTGTTAAAAGGACCAAGATGAACTGTTATTATAAAAGGTGGAAAGCTGGCACTTAAGGCTAGAAAGGTCAAGGAGGAATCCTTGAAAACTTAAAATCCTCTTAAACTCTTCAGCTCCAAGCCATGACTCTTGGTAAGACATCTCAGGGTCTCACGGAACAGCAGTGCAAAAATTCCTCAAATAAATGGATAAATAAAATAATGAAGAATCATAGATTAGAAATGCATTAATTCTCATGCGGAACCTGAAGAGGGCTGCCGAGCATTATCAGAGTCTGCTTTATGAAGCAGGAAGGACAGAAACTGATGCCAACCAAAAGACTGCAAGAGATTAGCCTTGAAGGTGTCATTTTTATAGCTGCCCCTTCACAGTTCCCAAGGGCAGAGTGCTTTTATTTTTGCTTTTAAATACACATGAATCTCCTCCATGACCAATTAGTAGCTAGTAGAAATGCCATCATTAATAAGGTAAAATTATCCTGATGTTTTTCAATTGCATTAAGAGGATGTGCATGTAAAGCCAAGCTACAAAGCCAGAACAGTGTGTCTTTGGTAACTGCAGTTTGTTTAAAGGCAGGGAATTTTTAGAATAGGGTTCCCAGTCACCAGGTGAGTCTGGAGGTGCCCCAAAAGTCAAGATAGTGGACACAACCATGTGATCAAAGTCCCACCCCCTTTTTACATGTGCCAGGCGTCCCCCATGGATGACCCGGCCAGTCCCAGTTGAAGATTTCACATTCTTTCTTTTGAAAATTGAGCTTACAAAAAGGAGGGATGACAAACTGACAGCGTCCTCTTGTCAAATATCTGGAGGGCTAGCATTTACCTTTTTGAAGCATTCATGCACGGGGACTGGAAAGTTTGGGTTTATCTCAGTAACATGTTTTGGCTAGCACTGCTTCAAAAACAAAGTCACAGTGATGTATGGCACTATAAGATAGCATTCCTTTTTAGAAGAAAAGTTGCTTCAAATCATTTTGGAAACATCTGATTATAGTTACAGTATACAGTATCAGGTGAAACCTTTCACTTCATTGCATCATCATTGTTATTATGAATTGATTCATGTTCCATTTCACTGGATCACCCAGACAATGACATTTTTATGATTGTTGCACTTCTAGTTGGCTTGATAACCAACAATTAATAACGCGGCTTGCCCCATATTCTGTCAGATAATATTTTTAAATTTACAGGATTTCCAAATAGTTAAGGGAAGAAAGAAGAAAGAAGTAGTACAGTAGTTTACACTGAGCGATCTTGAATATACACTCTTGCATTAGAATGTAAATAACTTGCTAGATCAGATTAACTTTAATGAGAGGGGCAGGCAACGATCCCCCTTGATACCTTGAAGCTGCTCTCAACTACTCTGAGAGAAAAGGAGCCTCAATCGGCCCCCTCAGACAAATAGAGGCTGGGGACAGTCCAACAATGTGGATAAAACAAGGGAGCTTCTGCACTTAATGTTTTCCCCATTTGTGTCCTTCCACCCCTCCAGTGTGGCTGCTGAGAGCCTTTGGAAATCCTCACACTGCTGTGACCTGGGATGTTCTCAGATCAGAGGATGCCCTGCCATTGGCAGGCTCATTGCCATTGACAGCAGGCTCACCTCCCTTCCCAGGCTCAGCCCAGGGAGCTCCCCTAATTAATTCTGGGAACAAACCTATTGATGATGATGATGATGATGATGATGATGATGATGATGATGTCTATGCCACCCAACTCTCAATAACTCTATTATTATTATATAATTATAATAATTGTGTGTGTGTGTATATATAATACTTTTATAATGTTATTATTCCACCTTCCTATTTTCTACTCAATGTATTTCCTCACTGGGCAGGGGTGTCAGGCCCAGCCCAAGAATGAGAGAATCAAGCCAACCAAACTCCAGTTCTTTATTTGCTCACACCGTATAGACAGAATCTTGCCAGACTCAAGCTACTCTACCTAACCTAAGGGGAAATAACCTGGGAGGCTCTAGGGCAGGGCTACTCTGAACCTCTTAGTCTTCCCATGTTCCAGCTCCAGACTGTGTTTTCTCTTATCTTGCTCCCTCCTTGGAATGTGCTCCCTCCTTCCTGAGAACCAGCACTGTTACTGAAGTCCATCACAAGGGGGTTGGACTAGATGATCTGTAATGTCCCTTCCAATCATACATGTAATGATTCTATATAACTCTCAGGAATCATTTTATGTATTATATTTGCATGCGAAGAAAAGTGCTCAGAAATGCAGTAGCCACTGCAACGAAGACTTTTAAGGAGCTCTCCCCACCCCAAAAACTCAACAATTGTGCTCCCAATTGGCAAGGGCTGACAATTGGAGGCTGAGCTTGATGGAAGGTTGGTCTGGCCCTACTGGGGACATACAAAATGAGACTAAGTTTATCCTCTTTTCTGATGTGGACTTTCTTATCCTATTTGGACACTTACGTTGTTATCTCTCCCTCACGCTGGAAATGACTTGCATGTCATGTGCAGTAGATGAATTACTATTTTTGTATGCAAAACTTTATGACACATGGGTTTGTGTTGCCCAGGAATGATATTTATTGCTTCAATGCTACTAGTTAGCTTTACAAATACATTATACATTCTCTAATAAAATTATACATTTGCAGGTAAACCCAATATGATAATAAGTACATAATTGACACTTCAATTATTTATTTATTTTTGTTAATTTCAGTAAATAGCATTTGATGGCATGCTCATCTGGATGAGGAATTCAACCAGTTGCTTCTGGAAAAGTCCCAAAATGCCCTGTCCCTCAGAGCAGCCTACTAAGCAGTAAACAAAAGAGCCAGCTCTCTAGAGAGATCTATAATGCTGGGAGAGGTGGAGGGAAAGAAAAGGATAGAATGACCAGCAGCAAGGGGGAAGGACTCCATTACAACAGTGGTGGAAGACCTGAAGGACCAGGTCAGGTACAGATCATCCGGGAGGCCTATCTTTGTGGGCCAACTTGATGGCACATTCTCAAAAAATATATATCAAATTTATGCTAAAGCAAACATAATTATATTTCAATTTCAAGAGGATGTGGTTGCTCTTCTGTCAGAAAAAAACCAATTTGCATAGGGTGAATCAGCAATTCTTTATCCATGTGGATTTGGGCTTGAATCGAAGACCAGCCTCAGCAGCACTTATTCTAAGGTTTGTAGAAGAAATGTAGAATAAGGTAAATAATACATTCAATCTGTTCGTTGCATGCTAAAGTTTACATTTAGCCCCATTATTAAAATTCATTTATCAATTTCTTCCTCATAGCCAGTCATAATTAAGTCATTACTGCTTTCTATAATACAGCCACTGATGCCCAGTCTGGTATAGACTAGAAATTCTGTCCCCACTTTCACATTATATTAAAAAGATGACACCATCTCTTGGATGAAATGCATCTGAAATAATAAACTTATCCAAAAGAAAGAAAAAAAAAGGGAGCGAGGGAGGGAGCAACCATTGTGTCAAGTGAAAGTCTTTGCCATTAAAATGATGAGTCAGGGCACAAAGAATGAACATCTCGTTAGTCATAAATTTCCATCTGGCATCTCCAGCCTATTGAGCTAGAAGAGAGAGATTCCCACTATTAGTCAAGTCTGGACATCATGTCAGTAAACCCAGCATTCTGCCAGGCACCAAATCAATGCTAGAGAAAGCTGCACTGAAGCCACCCATCAAAAATCTTGGATCACATCCCCGTTAATCCGGGAAGAGGTTTACCTGTTCTTATTCCCAGGAGACAGTTACTTTTAAGAGCACCGTGACTGTTAGGCCTTACTATATCAAATAAAACATCCCCTGCAGTCCTGCAATGTAATGTTTACAACTGAATATAAATACCCAAGGTAACAGGTTCAGTTTATGGATGAAAGGACAACTGATGTACATGCATTTTAGGAATCGTACATTTGCAACTTCGACAAAGGCACTTCTTGTGCAACCAATTAGAAAGCAGATCAGAAATTTGTAGGCTATATGATTTGTCAATGTTTGTATCAGATGTGGTATTACTAAACATAAATAATCAAACATATGAACTTTACTGAACGTATGAACTTTACTGAAGAACAACTAAAATGGCTTCTTCAAAAGAAATGTTTCACTTAATCTTCTGGACTTCTTTTAGGATACCAGCAAAAATATAAAAAAGGGGACACTCAAACTTTTAACAAGTTTTTTTTGCAATGCCTCTCAATAAAGCTTCCCTGCCAAAACTCAGCAATCATGGAATTAAAGAAAAGTTGCTGTCATGGGCTAATTCCTTCTTTAAGAAACGTTAAGAAGATAGTAGAAATAATGCCTGGGTTGCAGTTAAACCTCAAAAAAACCAAGATTATGGCAACGAGCTTGATTGATAACTGGCAAATAGAGGGAGAAAAAGTGGAGGCAGTGACAGATTTTGTATTTATAGGCGCAAAGATTACTGCAGACGCTGACTGCAGCCAGGAAATCAGAAGATGTCTACTTCTTGGGAGGAGAGCAATGACAAATCTTGATAAAATAGTTAAGAGCAGAGACATCACACTGACAACAAAGATCCACATAGTCAAAGCAATGGTATTCCCCGTAGTAACCTATGGCTGCGAGAGCTGGACCATAAGGAAGGCTGAGCGAAGGAAGATAGATGCTTTGGAACTGTGGTGTTGGAGGAAAATTCTGAGAGTGCCTTGGACTGCAAGAAGATCAAACCAGTCCATACTCCAGGAAATAAAGCCAGACTGCTCACTTGAAGGAATGATATTATAGGCAAAACTGAAGTACTTTGGCCACATAATGAGAAGACAGGATACCCTGGAAAAGATGCTGATGCTAGGGAAAGTGGAAGGCAAAAGGAAGAGGGGCCAACCAAGGGCAAGATGGATGGATGATATTCTGGAGGTGACGGACTCGACCGTGGGGAACTGGGGATGGCAATGGCCGACAGGAAGCTCTGGCGTGGGCTGGTCCATGAATTCACGAAGAGTCGGAAGCGACTGAACGAATAAACAACAACAAACAGAAATAATGCATACTGTAAATGTACAGTTTCCCAAGGACCAGTTTGGTTTCTTACTTGTTTATAAATGACCTGGAGTTAAGAATATGTTGCTAATTACATTAAATTATTCAGGATGGTAAAGCAGAAGAAAAAAAGATAGCAAGAATCTTTAAAAGCACCTCTCCAAATTGGCTGAATGGGCTTCAAAATGCCAAATGTAATTCGATGTAATCAGGTGAGAGTGATGCACATTGGCATATAAAGTACAAATCTCACATATGCGTTAATGGGGCTCTGAGTTGACAGTGACTGATCAGAAAGAGAATCTTGGAGTTATGGTAGAGAGCTCAATGAAAATGTCAATAGAGTGTGCAGCTGCTGTAAAAAAATAATGCTAGGAAATATACTGAAAATAAAACTGCCAATGTAGTAATGCCCTTATAAATTTCTGGTGCAACTGCATTTGGAATACTGTGCATGGTTCTGGCCGCAGCAACTGAAAAAGGATATTGCTTTTAACATAGTGGGTAAGGAGACATGATAGAGGTATAGAAAATGCATGATGTTTAAAGATGGACAGGGAAACGTATCCATCTCTCACAATGTAACACCTAGGATCATCCACTGAAACTCAGTGTGGGAAAATGCAGGACCAGTCAATGAAACACTTCTTTACATGATGGGAGTTTGTTACAATCCACACAGTCAAAGGCTTTAGAATAGTCAATAAAACAAAAATAGATGTTTTTCTGAAATTCCCTGGCTTTCTCCATTATCCAGCGGATATTGGCAATTTGGTCTCCAGTTCCTCTGCCTTTTCTAAACCCAGCTTGTACTTCTGGCAATTCTCGCTCCATGAATTGCTGGAGTCGACCTTGCAAGATCTTGAGCATTACCTTACTGGCATGTGAAATAAGTGCCACTGTTCGATAGTTTGAACATTCTTTAGTGCTTCCCTTTTTTCGTATGGGGATATTAGTTGATTTTTTCCAATCTGATGGCCATTCTTGTGTTTTCCAAATTTGCTGGCATATGGCATGCATCACCTTGACAGCATCATCTTGCAAGATTTTAAACAGTTCAGCTGGGATACCGTCATCTCCTGCTGCCTTGTTATTAGCAATGCTTCTTAAGGCCCATTCAACCTCACTCTTCAGGATGTCTGGCTCTAACTCACTGACCACACCGTCAAAGCTATCCCCAATATTATTATCCTTCCTATACAGATCTTCTGTATATTCTTGCCACCTTTTCTTGATCTCTTCTGCTTCTGTAAGGTCCTTGCCATCTTTGTTTTTGATCATACCCATTTTTGCCTGGAATTTACCTCCGATGTTTCTAATTTTCTGGAAGAGGTCTCTTGTCCTTCCTATTCTATTGTCTTCTTCCACTTCCTCACATTGCTTGTTTAAAAATGATTCCTTATCTCTTCTGGCTAACCTCTGGAATTTTGCATTTAATTGGGCATATCTCCCCCTATCACTGTTGCCTTTTGCTTTCCTTCTTTCTTGGGCTACTTCCAGTGTCTCAGCAGACAGCCATCTTGCCTTCTTGGTTTTCTTTTTCTTTGGGACGTTTTTTGTTGCCGCCTCCTGAACAATGTTGTGAAGTTCTGTCCATAGTTCCTCCCGGACCCTATCTACTAAATCTAGTCCCTTAAATCTATTCTTCACCTCCACTGCATATTCATTAGGAATATTAGTGAGCTCATATCTAACTGGTCTGTTGGTCTTCCCTATTCTCTTTAGTCTGATTCTAAATTTTGCAATAAGAAGTTCGTGATCTGAACTACAGTCAGCTCCAGGTCTTGTTTTTATGGACTGTATAGATGTCCGTCACCTTTGGCTGCAAAGGATATAGTCAATCTGGTTTTGGTGTCGACCATCTGGTGAAGTCCATGTATAAAGTCGTCTTTTATGTTGTTGGAAGAGAGTGTTTGTTATGCACAGTGAGTTGTCTTGGCAAAATTCTATCAGCCTATGTCCCCCTTCATTTTGTTCTCCCAGACCATGCTTGCCTGTAATTCCAGGTGTTGTTTGACAACCCATCTTAGCATTCCAGTCTCCTGTAATGAAAATAACATCTCTTTTTGGTGTATTATCCAGTAGGTGCTGCAGATCCTCATAGAACTGATCTACTTCTGCTTCTTCAGCATCTGTGGTTGGGGCGTATATTTGCATCCCTGTGATGTTAAATGGCTTGCCCTGAATTCGAATTGAGATCATTCTATCGTTTTTTGGATTGTATCCAAGCACTGCTTTAGCCGCTTTATTATTAATTATGAAGGCTACTCCATTTCTTCTGTGGTCCTCTTGTCCACAGTAGTAGATCTGGTGGTCATCTGATGTGAAGTGGCCCATTCCAGTCCATTTCAGTTCACTGACACCTAAAATGTCTATATTTAATCTTGACATCTCACCAATAACCACATCCAATTTGCCCTGGCTCATAGATCTTAACATTCCAGGTTCCTATAGTGTGCTGATCTTTAGAACATCGGATTCGTCGTTCATCATCAGCACCGTCGGCCGCTAGCCGTCCTTTCGGCTTTGAGCTAACTGCGTCATCACATCTGGGGCTAGTTGAACTTATCCTCTGTTCCTCCCCAGTAGCATTTTGACCATCTTCCGACCTGGGAGTCCCATCTTCCGATGGTATACTGACATATCTCTGGTTGTACTGATCCATTTAGTTTTCATGGCAAGAATACTGGGGTGGGTTGCCGTTACCTTCCCCAGGGATCGTATTTAGTCTGACCTCTCTGCCATGACCTTCCCGTCTTGGGTGTCCCTTCACAGTTTAGCTCATGGTATCATTGAGGTGCTCAAGCTCCAGCACCACGACAAGGTAACCATCTCCTTTGCTGGAGTAAGGACTGTAAGAGCCACTATGTAGGACAGACAGGCAGAAGACTAGCAGAGTGCATCCACGAACACCAACTAGCAGTCAGAAGACATGATGAAAACTCCTTAATCTCACAACACATGGACAGACTCAACCATACTTTCAACTAGGAAAGTGTGAGTATCCTAGACCAAGCCAAATCCAAAAACGCTAGGGCATTCCTGGAAGCTTGACACTCTGACAAGTCAGCCATCAACAGGCACATAGAGACAAATAACATTTACGTACCATTCAAAAGAGACAATAGAAAAGCTAAAAGCAAAAATCCTTTCCTGGACCGAGATGCCCTCCGTACAGTCACTCATGCCCTGGTCATCTCCCATATAGACTATTGCAATGCACTCTACATGGGGCTACCCTTGAAGAGTATCCGGAAGCTTCAGCTGGTCCAGAATGCAGCTGCGCGCGCAGTTATGGGTGCCCCAAGATCGGCACATGTGACACCTCTGCTGCGCGAGCTGCACTGGTTACCAGTTTGCTTCCAGGTCCAATTCAAGGTGTTGGTTGTCACCTTTAAAGCCCTACATGGCATGGGACCAGGTTACCTAAGGGACCGCCTCATCCCCAGAACATCGACCCGCCCCACCCGGTTATGCAGAGAGGGCTTGCTACGGACCCCGTCTGTAAGAGAATTCCATCTGGCGGGGTCCAGGAGGCAGGCCTTCTCTGCAGTGGCACCCGCCCTTTGGAACATTCTGCCCCTGGAGGTGAGGCAAGCCCCCACACTCCTGACCTTCCGAAAACAATTGAAGACCTGGCTCTGCCACCTCGCTTGGGATGGGAAGGGTAATAGCTCTTCTTGTGGGTGGCTTGCGCCATAGAGTTCTTTTAAATATAACGTCACAGCCTCTTGGATTTTATATATTTATATTTAATTTATGTTTAGAGTGATATATTGTATATTGTATTTTATATGTTTTAATTACTAACTTTGTTGTAAACCGCCCAGAGTCCCCTTTGTGGGGGGAGATGGGTGGTGATAGAAGTTGGATAAATGAATGAATGAATGAATGAATGAATGAATGAATGGCCAGAACAACTCCTCACTGGCAATCAACACTCAGATATGCAAAGATTAACACCAGATGAACAATCAAACAGTACACAATACCCTAATCAAGGAACTATTAATTCAGTCAATCAACCAAGGAGCAAAAGGTAAAGGTAAAGGTACCCCCCGCACATTTGTGCAGTCGTGTCCGACTCTAGGGGCCGGTGCTCATCTCCGTTTGTTAGCCAGAGAGCCAGCGTTGTCCGAAGACGCTTCCACGGTCATGTGGCCGCATGACACGCGCAGAACGCTGTTACCTACCCACCGAAGTGGTACCTATTCATCTACTTGCATTTGCATGCTTTCGAATTGCTAGGTTGGCAAGAGCTGGAGCTAGTGCGGGAGCTCACTCCGCACGCAGGGCTAGGGATTCGAACCTCCGAACTTGCAATCTTCCGATCAACAAGCCTGGCGTCTTACCCGCTGAGCCACCACGCCCCCTAACCAAGGAGCAAACAACAGCCCAATTAAGGAACTACCAAGGAGAGAACAATACCCCCACCAACACAAGCAGGGCAAGCCACTGTATTTAAATGGAGAGCGAATCCCACTCCCTTTTCGCACTGAAGATGTTGCCTAGTCTGGCAATGAAACGTCTGCAAGAAAACAACAAGGCTCAGAGAGCACCAAGGACTCCACAGTTCAACCCTGAGCTACAAATATTCTCTTTGATTGATAGCTGGAATTGGCCATTAATTTAGACAGGTTTAAAAGGGAATGTGTGTGTTTGTGTGTGTGCGTGTGCATGTGCGTGTGCCTTCAAGTCAGTGTTGACTCCTGGTGACTGCCTGGATAAGTCCCTGCAGTTTTCTTGGCAAGGTTTTCAGAAGTGGTTTGCCACTGCCTGCTTCCTAGGGCTGAGAGAGATGGACTGGCCCAAGGTCACCCAGCTGGTTTTGTGCCCTAAGACAGGACTAGAACTCATGGTCTCCTGGTTTCTAGTCTGATGCCTTAACCACTATGCCAAACTGGCTCCTGTATTAAAAGGGAATAGATACATTTACAGAAGAAAGGGATACCTTAAGGGTGGTATGTTATCTATCTCCTACTTAGGAACAATGGGGCGAGAGGTTATCCACCTCCTGTCCATGTTTCTGAGATACTTGCCTGCATCTGACTGTTTATTGTATGGCATGGAATTTTGAACTAAATGGTCTTTGGGCTGAGCCTGGTCTAGAAGAACTCATCTCATGTTCTGATATCATTGTTCAAAATTAATTTTCTCCAGAACTGTTATGAATTGGTAATTTCACACATGAAATTATGTTCACATGCATGACAGGGTGTTGAACTGCAGTGATTTCTCGGGTTATGCTGACTAGACAATTAGCAGTCCTATAGTTCAGACTAATATTTCTCTGTGCAATGATGTGCCTGCAAAGTCACTGTGAGGAGAATATTATGGTTCAGATGTGCAACTGTCTTCATGCCATCAGATGTTATTGGAGCCATAATTTTTGTTTCAGAAGGAAAAGGAAAAAATGGTATGGGATACCTATTCCTCCTGTTGATCAACTTTTCAATAGCACCAAGTTTTACACAAACAGAAAATATATCAAATAACATACATCTTAAACTGGAAAACTAATGAATGCATCAGTCATAGTGAAAGACCTATTTTTTTCCCATAGCAATTTTTTGTTTTTGATGGGAGGGAAAGATATTGCTAGAGCGGGTTCCCCCCCCCTTTCTTTTGGATCACAGAATCAGTTTGTTTTCAGGTGAAGTAAGCAACTTCTCAGAAAGCAAATCTTTTTTGTTTGACATGAGTGCATATAAATGTGTTCTTATTCAACTAGAAATTGGTTCAGATCAGATCCTATGGGGCTAAGGAAGTCACCACTCTTGGCTGTTGCTGGGATGCCAATAAACTGTATGTCAGGAGCTGTGGAAAGAGCTGAAATATAATTCTGTCACTGTCTCCATATTTCCTATAAATCAAGCACTGAACCCACAACCCTTAACCTGCAAATATCCCTTTCAGGAAGAGTGGCCATGTGTGAAATATTGAATGCTGGGAGGTGTCAGAAAATGGCTGTCATAGGGTTAGTTAATTAAAACCATAGCCATGGTTAGCTAAATTGTAGCTTTCAGAGGATGACCGCATAATGGTGGAATCACTTCCTAAAATGGCTACTATGTTGGATTTGATTAGTTATAAAATACCCACTAATCAGAAAGCATGCTTCCCGCCACCTCCTTGGATGCTCCCTCCTACTCCCGCTTACTTTTGTCTTCTTTTTTTCTGGACATGTGTACATACTTCAGAACAAAGTTACAGCAGCTATTCAAGATTTTCATTTAGATTATGAGGCATTCTTATCAGTAAAGAGGCGACTAAAGGCTGATGTTTTCTCATATGCCAGCCCCTCCCCCCCCCTCTCTCTCTCTCTCTCTCCTCTCTCTCTCTCTCTCTCTCTCTTCATTCTTTAATAATACTATATAATATTTTCTTAAAATGTATTTGGTTGCCCTTAGCCCAGAGCTTTCCAAACTGTGTCGGGACACGTTAGTGTGTCGGCTGCAGTGTCTGGGTTTGTCATGGCTGCTGCTGCTGCTTCCAAGCCCTGCCAGGATTCCGCGCAGGTCCTAGTGCCTGCCTTGTGCCTGGTTGCCTCCAAACCTGCTGTGATTCCGTGCAGGTCCTAGTGCCTGCCTTGTGCCCTGCTGTAAGAGTGTGTCGCGAAATGATGCCCTGCTGTAAGAGTGTCGCAAAATGATGCATGTCTAAAAAGTGTGTCACCAACATGAAAAGTTTGGAAAGCTCTGCCTTAGCCTAACTGGACCATTGAGCAAAGAAAGCTCATTCATATGATTTACAGATTGGACCACCACTTTGCAGTATATAGTTTACAGAGATTCCTTCAGAGTAGGGTGACACCAAAAATCCCAATTGATCTTTTTAAAAAAATATTTTTGTATAATTTAGCCAGTGTACATTTATTGGACAAAATAAACATTGTTGACATTTATTGATTTTACATTTATTGGTTTTGAACCAATGGTCCTCTAATCCTGTTGTGCATGATTTTTATAGTCTTTAAAAATCAGGAAATCTCTCCGTACAGATATGTCATGATTTCTGAAATGAAACTCTGATTCATAATCTTCTGAAGGAAATAATTCTTAGAATAACCTAACTTCTGAATGTCTGAAAGTTTGTTTTCTTCTTTTCTTATGTTGGGCATTTCGTGGAATAGCTTTGTCACCTCCCCCACAGACCCAGATGAGTGTTTCATGCCCCTTCTCTTCTGTAGCCCTGTGACTGCCAGGAACAGCTTTGGGGGGGATTCAGGGAGCTGCAGTGAGGGCACTAAGTAACAACACTGGGGGACATCTGGAGGTTTATATTCCTTTCCTCCAAAGTTTGAGATAATTGATAATTATCAATAATCAAATTGATAATTAATTATCAAATTAATAATCAATTATCAATTATCAAATTGATAATTGAGATAATTAACAGAGCCAGTTTGGCCTAGTGCAGGGGTGTCCAATCTGCGGCCAGTAGGCCGCATGCGGCCCTGAACAGCTTGTGGGAAATTGTTGGCCTTACGGGGTTCCAGGCGCAGAGTAATCCAAACAACGTGTAGGGCTCACAATATTTTATTGTAGCATAAGGCAATAATGGATATATAGTACATTACTGCAAAAAGAAAAAAACAACAAAGTATACGCAGAGTTTCATGGCCCATACAAAGGCCAGGCATAGTTACAGTTCAGGAACAGAGTACATGGTAACATGACAGATAGAAGTCAAGAAGAAGAGAGTAGGATATAGACCCATAGTTCACAGCTGAAATATACACTTGTTTCAGCATTCTGATTGGCTATATGTGGGTCAGGACATTTTCAAACTGACAATGCATTTACAGAGTTGTACTTACTATAAATCGCCATGCGATGGCAGTGTTGCACATTATCTTCCCTTCGGGGAACGGTTCCCATGGGACAAGGTACTTTTGGGCCGATATCACTATGTTTTGACTAGCCAAGGCTACACACCTGTTGTTTACTAGTGGAACGTTATGGGAAACACTTACAGCAGAGGGAATGGAAAAATACTGGCTTTACAAGCTAGAAATTCACAGTGAAGGAATCCATTCGCATGAATTCTACATAGAATAACCTAACACAGCTAGCAATGCGGCCCGGCTTGGCCCGGTCCGGAATGAGCCTCCTGTCCCCACCGCCATGCCAGACTACGGAAGAGGCTGGCATGGCGCGAAAGGGGAATCTGAGCCGGAGCTGCCGATTGGCGGCAGCCTGGAAGAAGCCCTTCCACCAATTAGTGCGTGGCAAAGGAGGGCGGAGAGGTGCAAAATTCAAAGATATAAAGGGCCAGCGGCCTTGCCGCCGGTTCCTGCCCTGTGTCCTGCCGCTGCCACAGAATCTGCTCCGGAAGCCTGTCCAGCCTTTGCCTTGCAGCCGGTTCCTGCCCAGAGCCGTGTCGCCGCCTTCCCGGTCCTTGGAAGCGCCACATGGGTAAGCGACGTGGCCTTGCCCTCCTGCCCCACAATAGAGTCAGTGCCCGCATTGATTTTCTTTTTTTAAATATTCTTAAGAGGGATATTATATATTTTATGTTATAATATTTTATTATATTATATATATACATAATATATATATTATGTAATATATAATGAATATATATTTATATTTATAATATATAATAAATATATATTATATATATATCCGAATAGTCACTCATGCCCTTGTCATCTCTCATATAGATTATTGCAATGCGCTCTACATGGGGCTATCCTTGAAGAGTATCCAAGAAGCTTCAGCTGGTCCAAAATGCAGCCGCTCGAGTGGTTATGGGTGCGAGAAGATCAGCACATGTAACACCACTGCTCCGTGAGCTGCATTGGGTACCAGTTTGCTTCCGGGTCCAATTCAAGGTGTTGGTTATCACCTTTAAAGCCCTACATGGCATGGGGCCAGGCTATCTGAGGGACCGTCTCATCCCAATTGCATCTACCCGCCCCACCCGGTCATGCATGGAGGGCATGTTGCGGACCCCGTCAACAAAGCAATTCCATCTAGCGGGGTCCAGGAGGCGTGCCTTCTCTGCGATAGCACCCGCCCTGTGGAACATCTTGCCCCCAGAGGTGAGGCAGGCGTCCTCCCTCTTGGCCTTTAGGAAGTCCCTAAAAACCTGGTTCTGCCGCCTGGCGTGGGACAAAGGTAGAGATAGTTCCTCCTGGGGGTGGTTAGTTTAATAATGACCTCCTTTTAAGATCCTACCATCCTCTGGATTTTTATATTCTTATTTATTGTACTGTTTATTGTATTTTAATGATTATTGATTTTTAACTTTAATTTTAACATTTGTTGTAAACCGCCCAGAGTCTACCGTGGTAGAGATGGGCGGTGATAAATTTGATTAATAAATAAATAAATAAATAAAATATTTATAATATATAATAAATATATATTTATATATTATATATACATTATATATATATATATATATATATATATATATATATATATATATATAATATTTATTATGTTATATTCATATTATATATTAAAATATATATTATATATTTTATGTGTGGCCCAAGACAATTCCTCTTCACTCAATGTGGCCCAGGGAAGCCAAAAGGTTGGACACCCCTGGCCTAGTGGTTAAGGCGCTGGGCTAGAATCCAGGAGACTGAGAGTTCTAGTCCCACCTTAGGCATGAAAGCCGGCTGGGTGACCTTGGGCCAGTCACTCTCTCTCAGCCCTGGGAAGGAGCCAATAGGAAACCAGGAGACTGAGAGTTCTAGTCCCGCCTTAGGCATGAAAGCCGGCTGGGTGACCTTGGGCCAGTCACTCTCTCTCAGCCCAACTCACCTCACAGGGTTGCTGTTGTGGGGAAAATAGGAGGAGGAAGGAGTATTGATATGTTTGCTGCCTTGAGTTATTTATAAAAATAATAAAGGTGGGATAGAAAATAAATAATATAAACAAACAAACAAACAAACAAACTCCACAGGATGTGTGGCAGGTCCTAGATGATACTGGCCTCACTACAAGTAGAGTCTACTTTCTTTAGTTTTCCAAAATTTAAGAATACCAACTTTAAAATGTGTGGGCTTTGCTGGGGTTTGTTTAGAGTTCCCTTGAAAGATAAGACTTCAAATGGTAGAAGAGAGTTGTGAAATATTCTCTCGTTTGCAGAGGGTCAGATGACATTGGGTGGCAAGTCATAATACCTCAATACAAATAATTCAATGTGAATATTGAATAAGTCCTATGACTGACTCCCAGTTGAATGACAATTAGCATCTAAGCTTTCTTCCCAGACTTTCAGGGCTTGCTTAGATTCTCTGTTTCTTGGACCTTTGCCAGAAGAGTTGACAACCAGGTATGTTATGTATGCTACTGAGATTGCATTTGTTGCTCCGATCAATTATCTCCTCATACGAATTGATGGAAGCAATTGGACTATATTGATCCCACTCTGTCTTCTAGCAGCCCTGGTTACCATTTACAAGATTATAGTGACATGAGACAGGGCTGGTATTTATGGGATCCCTCACTGCCAGCGGAAAGATTCGGAAAGGTTATAGTCAGCTTTTCTTCACTGGCATTTCTGGATCCTTCTTTGGGGGACTGTGATGTATATACTAACCCATGTAACAATCGTCCTATGAACAGGACTATGCAACGTTATCTGGAACACCTAAACAGGAGCTATTTTTAAGGGCTATAGTAGTAACATTGTGTTGGTAAAATGTGATCTAGACAGTTTGTTGCCATGGCTAGGAGTGAATGACATGGCCCTTGTAAAACCATACTAGAACTGAGATTTCCACTTTTAAATACATTTTATACTTATTCAGATATTAATTTACATATAATATCTAACCACTACAGTATTTTCTAGGTATATAAGGATGTCTGCAGACTTGACACCAGGTGATTCCTAGGGACTTCAGGGCTGCAGCGTAAGTTTTATTGACAACAATAGAGAAATGCTTTGCCTCTGAGCTGGCAAAAAAGTATGCTGGCACAAATTTCATTGCTCTGACGGTGAGTTCTTTTTTGCCTTAGTAACAAGGCCAGCAAATGGTGCTGTCCTTACAATTTCAATGTGGGACAAGATAAGGAAAGTGATTCATGGTTTCCCTTGGCTTCATTTTCCCTCCTAAAGAGTGTCACCTGCTGGCAGGAAGAACAACCCCAGTCACTCTCCCTTATGTGGCCTGGGCTGGGCAAGTAGAGGTGAGTGCTTGGAAAGCTGGGTTTAGCCATCGGTCAAGTGGCCCAACTAATAAGTTAAAGAAGTAGAAGCCAGGTATCCAGTCTACTAGCCTTCAGCCCAAGCCAAAATAGCCATGGAGGACACTACTCAGGGAAGAGGTGTGTCTGCAACAGCCTAAAGAGGCCATTAGGAACTTGGCAACTCTTGGTCCTGGACTACTACATCATCATCATCATCATCATCATCATCATCATCATCATCATCATCATTTTATCCTGCCTTTTTTATATATAACTCAAGGTGGCGAACATACTGCATACTCCTGCCTCCTATTTTCCTCACAACAACAAACCTGTGAGGTGGTTGGGCTGAGAGAGAGTGACTGGCCCAAAGTCACCCAGCCATTGTCAACTTCATCATTGTTGAAGCATGCTAGCTCCAGTGCAGGGCAGAAATTATGTCAGGAGAGAAGGGAAAACATTGCTTTAAAACTGCATTTACTAAAGAAGATTTTAAGCTGACTTACTTGTGATCTGGGGATGAGCTAAATCAAAACAACGAGGACATGTCCTTTGAAAAGGGATACTGGGACATGCTTGTGCTGCAGTTAGAAGAATACTAGACAGCCTGTGACCCATTGGGACTTTGTTTCAGAGATATTTCCTTACCAGATTCCTGAATGCCTTCAACAATGGCAAAGCTTGTAATGTACTGGAAAAATTCTTAAAAATTCAGGGAGACATTCAGAGATATATCTGCCTTGAAAATAGCCCATGCTGAAGTGTATAGCACAGTCAAATATCAGGCGTTGACCACAGGAAATGTTTTATGATACAGTATTTTGTATTATGTCATAAAATGTTTTATGATAATTTTGTCATATTTTTGTCATATTGTCATGTTTTATAATATTTGCCAAATTTATATTCCAGTGGAGTCATGGGTCCTGGACTTTGGATACATTCTCTAAGTTAGCCCATTTGAGCTACCTTGGTTCAAAAATTGTTGCCCTACAATGCACCGTTTCGCCCAGTTAAAGGTTACAAGGTATCAAACAGACACGAGAATTTTAGTAGTATATATAGCTGAGTATGAGCAGTTCAGTCTGCAACTGCATTCATATTCAAACAAAATGCACAGATTCCATTTACCAGCACCAAGAAACAGCAGTGTCCATAATTGTGATGATACTAACATGACATGTGCACAATGATGTCCTCATGCAAACGCCATGATTACGTCCTTGCATCGCGATATCTGATGCAGGGATTTAAGTTGCAGAATTTGTGTGGTGATGTCATGATGTAGATATCATCACTGCCCCCCCTTGGCCCCCCTCTGCAGACACCCATGTTAGGAAACATTTGAAGATCTATTAATATGGGAACATAGTTACAGATCTAAGGCAGGAATAAACTCAAAAGATCAACATTTGAAATTTGAAATACAGAGTGGTAATTCTGGCCATCCCTATCAAGCAAGGAATGATAATTAACTGTGGTAACTACAAATAAAGCCTCCTTGATCCGATATAGTACACCTATATATAGAATAGTCATAATGTGCCTGGGGAGCAGCAGGAGGTGGCCATCAAGCTTGTTTGCAATTTTTTCAGCGCCACTACGAGAGCAAAGGATGGTGAAAGGATGGCTTTGGCCCTGCGTGAGTACTTGGCGGGATCAGTACCGCATCCTACCGAAAAATTAAGGAAAGCTAACAATCGCAAGCCGGCGTGTGGGGGGCGGCGTGGGGGGGCTGTACTACCGCGAGAGTTAACGTATGGCCACAACCGTGAATTAAAGCAAAGCAGCAAAGTGACACGTGGTACTTTCAAAAACTTTTGAGCAGGGATGGCGGGAGGGGAGGGGCTATGTTAAGAGTAGCGGTTTTTTACGAAAGCTACAGGGGCTTCATCGCAAAACTTTATTTTTATGGGTTCAGGGGAAATCGCAGAACGCCAAATACCGGAACGCCTAAGACCGGAACTGCCACTTCCTCGGACCAACTCTCAGACTCGCTGCTGGTTTCATTAACAATTGGAAAGAAAGGAGGCGGAGTCGCACTTTCGTTTGTAGGAGTGAAACCTCAGAAGATTTGCCCTAGAAGTTTATTACACCAGCAAGAGTGTCTTGCTCCCTCTTTTTAATTCTGTTGCAAAATCACGGGGGGGGGGGGGGCGGAGCGGAGGGAGAGGGGGGGGGGAGAAGACGAAGTAAGGATGAAGAGATTTTTGGTTTGTTCTCTCAATTTCTTTATCCTCCAACGTTGGTAAGCTGGAAGAGTGAAGAGGAAGCAGGCTATTAAATAAAGGTATCTTAAAGAGTTTGAATGTTTTAAGATAGGGTTTGTTGTCCAACTGTTCGATCTTCCGTTTTATTGCATCAGCTGATACATCGATTCTTCGCCATCTACATAATTTCTAACTTTCCATCCGACCCTCTTAGCGGGGAAGAGTCTTAAGAACGAGGTTCCTTCCCAACTGCAGACACCACTTTTGAAGCCGCGGCAATATTCCTCTCCTTTCAATGAAGCTCCTTCCCTCCTCCCCCCCTCCCCCAAGAATCCTTGGCTAAATCGTTTGTAATTTTTTAAAAATCTCCCTCTTTCAGCCGCTTCGGTTTAGCACGCCTCCCTGTTTATTTTCCAGCTCTGAGAGTGGTTGTCTTCCTGTTCCCCCCACCACAACCACCACCCTTTTTAATATTTTGCACGGTGCCAAGCTTGGGAGTTTTCGCATATTCGCCTCCCCTTTTCTGCAGCCTCCCTCCCCAGCCCCATCAGAGGAAATATTACAATGTTGCAAGCTGACGTAAGGACATTACAAGGAAAGGGCTACATTTCGGAGTGTTTATGAAAAGCTTCGGTACTGTACTGTCACCAGGGGGCATGCAATAGAATGCATTTCGTCCAACATTTGGGATAATGATCATTTAGAAACCACTACGACCAAAAAGAAAAAGAAAAAGAAAAGCAAGAAAACGAAAAAAAGAGCGAGCGAGCGAGCGAGCTTCCAGTGAGCTTTGGAACCGGCGCCAGGAAGAGGAGCCATGCAGTCAAACTTTCGGGAACCCTTGGTTATTTTTTCTGACATTGCAGCTCGCCCTTGAGGATCGCTTACTGAATTCTCCGGATTTTGTTTTGCTTCTTTTTTTTCTCCCTCCACCTCTCCCGCCGTCTCCAGGCCCGGTTGATTCGCTTCCCTGTGGCAAAGGAGGAGAGAATCGAGCGAGCTCCCTAACAGCGAGGAAGCCGCAGCAAAACGCCCTGCCTGCTTGCTTCTCTCCGCTGGCTGGCTGGCTCGCTCTCCCACACGGCTCGCTTGCCTTGGGATCCAGTGTTGTTTTGAAGGGAGCTAACATGGCGACGGTGCCCGTCTATTGCATCTGTAGGCTGCCCTACGACGTAACCCGCTTCATGATCGAGTGCGACGCCTGCAAGGACTGGTTTCACGGCAGGTAACACAAAGCGGTCGGGCCTTCCCCCCCCCCCCCCTCCGCTCTAGGGCAGAGATCCCCTTCCTTTCGCTCGGGGCCTTTCGTCTCCCTCGCTCGCTCGGGCAGCGGCGAGAGCGAGAGAGATGGTGGGCTTCTGGCTGCTGCTTCTGCTCTGTGCAGTTTTCCAACAGGCCTTTTTGGAGAAGAGGAGGAGGAGGAGGAGCCACTCTCCCGTTTCCCTCTCTTGTATTTTTTGTGTGCGTGTGTGGTTTTGTTTTTGTTTCGTAAATTGTCGAGCCCGGGCACACACAATGGACTCCCCCCCTCCCGGGGCTCTGGTGTCAAGGGGCTGCGGGTAGCGGTGGTGGTGGAGAGAGCTATTGTCCTTTGCTCGGGGAGGGAAGGCGGGCGGGCGGGCTGACTTGCTTGTGCTAAAGGGTGTTTCTCCCTCTTTTTCTGAAATTATTATTTTATTAGCTCCTGGTTTCTGGCCCGCTGCCTCACTGCCCCTCCCCCGATCGGGGTCTTATTGGGTGGATTCTATGGGGAGGGTCAAGGAGAGGATTTAAGGCTAGATGCGCCCCCCCTCACTTTCTCCTGAGAAGGCATGGGGAGAGCAGAGCCGGGGGCGGGAGGGGGAAGTTGAGAAAAGCGGTTCCACAATGTCTGGCTAAGCGGGAAAAGCCAGCGAGCCAGCCCCGGGAAGGATCCCTACGGAGCAAGCGGGAGCCGCTGGGACTCGGGCGGCGAAGGCGGCTTGTGGAGAGCCCGCGCTCCGGGCGGCCACTTGCCTCGCGCCTCCCGAGGGGAGGGGGCGGCCGGGGGGTGTTTCCTCGCCTGCTGGGCACGCCGATTTGGCCGAGGGGCGCGCGGGCCCCGAATGGCAGCGTGGAGAGAGGAAGCGAAGAGCCAGGGCGTCCCCGAGAGCAGCGGCCACAGGGCATTCCCTGCCGCGCAGGCTGCTGAAGCCTGGAGCTGACGCCACTTCGCCTCGGCTAGACTGTGGTGGCATGGAGCGGGCGAGTCCACTCCGCCGAGCAGCGGAACCAGAGCCCGCGGCCAGAGCTCACCCCGAAAGGTGGGCGGAGAAGAGCACAAGAAAGGCGAGACCCCTTTCAGGGCTTCCTGAGGTAGCGCTGCCTGTGGAAGGCCCCCCAAAGGTTGCCACGTCCGCCTCTGACACTTCCACGGTGCCCCCGTTTTCTTTCTTTTCACGAAATGAGATACAAGGGGATGTATGTGTGGATTCTTTGACCCAGTCCCGGGGACGGCTGGGGAGGCTAATTCCCTGACGCTCCCCGGTCGAAGCTTTGGCTGCCGTCTCTTGGGCGGCAAAGCCTGGTTTAATTCGCGTTGTCCACAGTCAGCAGTGGAGTCTGAGACAATGTAACGCGCAGGGCTGGAAACTCCCTCGGCCACACGCTCGTCCTCGCTTTTGATACTTGATTTGTACAGGAGGGGTCCCCGCCCCGCGCCTTTGTCAGGCTTTCTTGGTGCTTTAATTATCACTTCACCTCACCCGCGCCGCTCCGATTGCCTCGTTGCAGGGACTCTCTGGATATGATCTGACTATCAACCTGATCTTTGTGCCTCGCGGTGGCGGGGTTGTGTTGCATGCGGAAGGCGGACGCGTCGCTCATTTTAAAAAAATGGAGCTGCAGGAAGAAGGGGAAGGGACTTTGGCCGGATTTCCTAGGAGTTCAGTCTTAGGCAGCTTGCAAAATAGGTCTTGTGGAAACTGAGGCACCTCTGATGGAAACCGGTGACGCTGAAACGTCTCGGGTCTGCTGCCTGTGGGCATGGGCTGCCAGACTGAAGCTCCTGTGTGAGGCACTTGGTCGGTTCTCGCGGGCTTCTCTCTCATGCCAGTCAGCAGGACTTTAAAGGACTTCGGTGTGGCTGTCTTGAGTGTGTTTAGGGCTTTAGCTGCGCACGGAGGATCAGGCGTCTCTGATGAATAAACTTCCTATGATTCGCTGCTGAACTTATTTGCAACTTGGTTTCTTGACAGCAGCAGAGAAGGGATCAAAATCAGGTTGATATTCGGGAAACTCAAGTTCAAGGGCAAGGATGATTGCCTCCCCGTGGAAGAATAGACAAGGTAGCTTTAAATTAACTAATGACAATGGTGTGATTGCTTTGGTAATGCTTGATGCTTTTACATTAACTTGTAGTAATTTGTTTACTTTGGGGTTTGTCTACCATTCTGGGTATTATGAATTGTGAAAATCCATTATAAAAATAAGTAAATCACTATCAGCCAAAAACTGGGAAAATTTGATATCATGCGATTGGTGGTTATAATTCAATGTGCCTGATGCACAGAACAGAGTTTGCACTTGGTCCTTCAAAATCATCCACCTTCAAAGAGTTGTGAGGATAAGTACTTTTATGCAATGGGAAACCATGAATACTGTCTTGACCTCTTTGGGGGAAAGGACGACACACACACACCGCATTGTTAGAAAGAGTTGCTGAGGAATAATAAAAAAATCCCACAACCTCCAATATGAGTCAAACACATTTCAGTACTTGATGCTGAAGTAGTGAATAATTCTATATACTATGAAAGACTTTCTTCAACTGTGATTGGTAATAAGATAACCCAGCCCAATTTTATGTAGAGTTTGGTGTACCAATAATTTCAGTAGATTAAGGCACGATTATTCCTGCTTTAAACTGAACTGCTTAAAATCACCCTGTGATTAGGAACCAGACATGGGAGAGAGTACCCCCCCTCCCATCTACAAACAGATTTTGTCTTGAAAACATTAGCTGCACATATGTAAGGATTTGCACAACTATATGTAATTCAAAGTATATGCTGTGGTTAAAAATATGGCTTTTGCTAGCCATAGTGATTTTTTTGTCCTTTTTAAAATCAAATTTATTTCACTATAGTTTCCCTTTCTGCCATCTATGCATTCAAATTGCCAACAACCAAATATTAAAAATATAATAAAAACATGATTTTTTTTAAAAAAAAACCCTGCATATAATACTCACAGACATTTTGCCTATGTATAGTTTCAACTGAGCTTTACAGATAAATGTAACAAAAATGAATTACCATTCCAGGAATAATTGCACAATTGTAAGTTGAAAGCCTTAAACAGCGAAGCAAGGCTTAGGACATGGCTTGCTCACTCCTTACTGTGTACATGATGCAGTATGTGATGCTGTATATTTTTGAGGGCTAAGGATCACAAAGTTAGATAATACGTGCAGAACATTTAAGCATACATATGTATTTACACTACTTATATCTGATTTTAGGGCAGGAGAGAGCAAGAGAGAGCTGATTCATTACACTGCAAGTCCGGCCTCCCATTAGCTACTTTTTGCAATAAAAACAGCTATTAAAACAATCAAACAAAAAAGATGTGAAGAATGCATCTAAACAAGACTTTAGTGAAATATTTTAGTGAGTAATTGACAACTGGGTAGGATTCAGTACAAATATACAGGAAAATCATACACAATATTAAATAATGAAAACATCATGTTGCCCTTATCATTTAAAAGAGGAGCCTCTCAAAAGAATACCCCATGTACACAGGAAGGTGTAAGTTCAAATCTGAAAACAAAAAAAGGTACTGCAATAAAGTTTTCCCACAGAAAATAGGGTGATTTTCATTAGCTGCTCTGATTATATATGTATAAGAAAAGCTGGCATATGACCAATTTAACTGATAAACGAGAAACTTATTTGAAAGTATCCTTAATTATACATTTCTAAAATGTGTTATCTTTATGATCTATAGGTAAATCCAGCATTATGTTTATGTTAATTCTAAAAGTACTGTTTTTTAATACGTACTTTATGAATATTTTGTGGGGAATATTGATGTTCCTTAGAAATATGTACTTACGTACTAGTATGTATATCAGTGCTTTCCAAAGTCCCGCCATTGGCGACACACCAACGGTGGCGGTGGTGTGTATGGTGGCGGCGGCGGCAGCGGCCTCGTGTGTGGTGCTAAAACCCGGAAGCGCTGATGGCGTGCCGCTACCGCCGCCGGTGACGCGCAATCAGCACTTCTGGGTTTTGTCACGACACACAGTTTGGAAAGCTATGATGTATATACTAGTTTAAATCCTAACACATCTGCAGGCTACAAATTGGAGGAGGCTGATGTACTTCTTGTATTGTATCTAATTTTTCAGTTTTGTTGACTATTGTACCCTGGCATAAGATCACTTTTTAGATTTGAAGTGTGATAACTTCATTTCTGAAATAAATGCAGTCCATATATGTTTGGACCATCATGTTTTAAAGGATTCCACCTAGAACATTTAGCCAAGAATCATACCATTTTGGGAACTGTGGTCAGCTTTCAACAAACACATCTGGAGAGTACTAAGCTACATACTTAAAATTAATTATGGCTGGGTTCACACATCACACTAATGGTTTCTTTGGTTTTGGTTTAGCAAGATGTGTGTAGATTTAGCTATTGTTTACATATAGCTTGATTCTACATTTGTGTATTCATACTCAATGGTAAATACTTTCCAGGTGAAGTTTATAGGATTGTATCCTTAAACATAGGGGCGTGGTGGCTCAGCGGGTAAGACACCAGGCTTGTCGATCGGAAGATCGCAAGTTCGGAGGTTCAGATCCCTAGCCCTGCGTGCGGAGTGAGCTCCCGCACTAGCTCCAGCTCTTGCCAAACTAGCAATTCAAAAGCATGCAAGTAGATGAATAGGTACCACTTCGGTGGGTAGGTAACAGCGTTCCGCACGTGTCATGCGGCCACATGACCGTGGAAGCATCTTCGGACAACGCTGGCTCTTCGGCTAACAAACGGAGATGAGCACCGGCCCCTAGTCGGACACGACTGCACAAATGTGTGGGGGGAACCTTTACCTTTACCTTATCCTTAAACATATATAAATATGATCACATCATAAGGTGCAAATCTGGTTTTTAAAATAAGATAATACAGTCTTAATGATGCAGTCATTAATGATACAACCATTAATTATTATATTCTTCAAATAATGTTTAAAGCATTAATTGCTATCAAGTGTTTTGATGTTCTAGATGGCAGGTAATTCAAACTGTCCGAAATAGGAGGAGGCACTCCCATTAGGGAATCACTTTGGGGTAGCAGTAACATTGGACACTGTAGTTTGGGTACCTTTTATTAGCTTTAGCTAATATACCAGCTATGAACTTATTTGGTCATAAGCCTAACTATTTTTGTTGTTCAGTCATTTAGTGGTGTCCGACTCTTCGTGACCTCATGGACCATAGCACGCCAGGCCTTCCTGTCCTCCACTGTCTCCCGGAGTTTACTAAAATTCATGTTCATTACATCAGTGATGCTATCTAACCATCTCATCCTCTGCTGTCCCCTTCTCCTTTTGCCTTCAGTCTTTCCCAGCATCAGGGTCTTTTCCAGGGAGTCCTCTCTTTGCATTAGGTGGCCAAAGTATTTGAGCTTCAGCTTCAGCATCTGTCCTTTCAATGAGCAGTCAGGGTTGATTTCCTTTCGGATTGACTGATTTGACCTCCTTGCAGTCCAAGGGACTCTTAAGAGTCTTCTCCAGCACCACAGTTGGAACACATCAATTCTTCGGCGCTCAGCCTTCCTTATGGTCCAACTCTCACAGCCATACATTACTACTGGAAAAACCATAGCTTGAACTATACGGACCTTTGTCGGCAAGGTGATGTCTCTGCTTTTTAATATGCTGTCTAGGTTTGCCATAGCTTTCCTCCCAAGGAGCAAGCGTCTTTTAATTTCATGGCTGCAGTCACCGTCTGCGGTGATCTTGGAGCCCAAGAAAATAAAATCTGTCACTGCTTCCATTTCTTCCCCTTCTATTTGCCAGGAAGTGATGGGACCAGATGCCATGATCTGGGTTTTTTTAATGTTGAGTTTCAAGCCAGCTTTTGCACTCTCCTCTTTCACCCTCATCAAGAGGCTCTTTAGTTCCTCTTCACTTTCTGCCATTAGGGTGGTATCATATTTAAGTATCCCTTGTTTGTATTATTGCAGTCCATTAACTATGTGCTGCCTTTGATACTGTACAGTAATTTCAGCCAGCCCAAGTTAGGATAGTAAGATGATTGATTAAAGATTGGGGTGAACTCTTCAGTCATATTATGCAAGTCTTTTTTAGTTTTCACTCATTTTAGCTGTTAAAACGGGGGAGGATAACATGCTGCCCTTGGAGGTTGTTTAACTTCCAACATATGTAGAGATGGGGGTTACCATCAAATAATATCTGCATAAACACAAGGCCCCCCCATTGTCTACAGGGAAGGTAAGGGGAGCAAGTGATGTAATGTGTGTCATAATCTCATTGTGAAAATGGTATGAACTATATAATTTGCATCAGTTGCATCATGAGATGACTGATACAAATTACGTAATTTGTATTATTTGCACAATGAGATCATGATGCATGTGAAGTCATTGTGACTTGTGGCTTATGTGCCTATCCCTGTGTAAAAAAACCTTAAAGCCCTCTGAAGACCCTTCACAACCTGAAAGGTTGTGCCAAATGACGTGGGTTGTTGCTAAAGAGAAGGCTTTTGCACTGATGGCATAGCCATCTTTAGAAGCTATAATGGTATCATGCTTCAAAAGGTCATGGTACAAGTGAAGCAAATTATGTAATTCAGATCATTTGTTCAGTGTCATGACACAAGTGATGTCGCTTGCCCCACTCCCTCAGGACAGCCATGAATGGCACCCTGGCTGTGAAATGACCACATCAGAGATGTCATCATACCTTTTTGGTGCCTGTTAGATAAAGACAGTTTTCTTTTGACAAGCATTTAGTTTTTAAAAGTGCTTATACTTTCTCATTTTGTGTGTCATACTTCTATTGTCATTTCAATTGTATTTTTCCTAGCTTTTTTGTACTATGTTGTCTTGATATTCACTTATTAGCATTCTAGACTGGATATGCCCCGGTCTAGAAAAATATGTGTTATTTATGAAAAATATTTAATAAAACAAGAATGGGGAAAATAATTTATTTAAATCCAACATTGAATTTCCTTTGGACAACAGACTTTTATAAATTCTAATCAGCATAATTGAAGAGTAATAATATTCAGGCTTTCAAAAGAAATAAAATACCTTTAACCATTCCAGTAAGATTTATGTAGTTTTTACTTGTGCATTGTTCAAAGTAATAGCATTCTCTCCTCTTGTTGAATGAGCTTGTTCAAAATGAAAAGCATCAGTTTCCTATAATTTTACAGCCTGTTTTCTAGAACATTCAAAAGATACAGTGTGGTTTAAATAACTGAAACAAATAGAAATATATAAAAAAACATTTTGGTATGGAATTGTAATGGTACTTTGTAAATGAAATCCATGATGTTTTGAGGAGCTATAGGCCATGGACAAGAATGAAAGAATGCACCAATGAGTAGCTGTTTCATGAAATAGAGAAATATTGCTAATTTATCAATAGAACCTCTTAAAACTGAAGGGGTAAAGAACCAGTCCACTGCAACCTTAATTTTGGAGATTTTAAGACAGAATGAATTTGGACCAGTGGGCACATTTGGAGTTTTGAGAACTTCTCAGTGCTGTTGGAGAGCTCTTGTGGAGGGTAAGAGCTTTCTTGAGTACACTTTCAAGCAGAGCACTGAGTTGTAGTCCTTCATTTATATTATTATTATATTTTAAGTGTAAAATTTGTTATGTAATTTGTTATGCTGTTTTTAATCTTGTTTTAAGTATTAAACATTAAAATTAAGTATTAAAAATAGTATTAAGAGAGCCAGTTTGGTGTAGTGGTTAAGGTGTTGGCCCAGCAACCAGGAGATGGTGAGTTCTAGGCCTCCCTCAGGCACGAAAGCCGGCTGGGTGACTTTGGGCCACTCCCTCTCTCAGCCCAGCCCAACCCTCCTCACAGGGTGGTTGTGTGGAAAATCAGTCAGGAGTATTAGGTATCTTCACTGCCTTGAGTTGACCAAAATATATATTAAAAAGGGCGGGATAAAAATCTAATAATAATAATCTGCCCAGACTCAGTTATCTGAGATGGGTGCCTTAATATTGAATAAATAAATAGACAGATGGGGCATGGAAACTGTCACACACCCAGGACACTACTGTCTGTGTACACTACTAAGGTTGGAGAACCTTTTTCAGCCTAAGTATCAAATCACAATGTGGAAATAGTTCTGAAAACATCAGTCTAATAGTGGATGTCATTAAAGCCAAAGTGATAAAAATTAAAGTATACTTAGAGGTAAGTGAGAAATGCTGATTCCCCCCCCCCCAATCCTATGCATGCATGTTTATTAACAGGTGAGTAGAGAATCCAATCCTGCATGCATGCTTAGAATACCACCTCATCAGAATCATGTTCCTACTTGGAGACAATACTGAGAAGGACTTCAGAATCTCAGCAGAAATAGTTGCGATAGCAAATACTCAGCAGAAACTGCCACCCAGGAAGTGCATAAACTTTCAGCAGATGTAACAAAATCTCCCTGCAAAATCAAAGGGCTATTTACATTCAGTAATAACAGCAAATCCATTGTGAGAAACAGATCCTCTCCAGAGATTAATACAGACATAGGAGCTGTTAGAAAGGATCTGAGGTCATGAAGCTTATGGAAACCTCCCAAATGCTTCTAATGTGCCAGAAATGACCCAGATTTCATACTGAAGTCCTAGTACATGCTTCTCAATGACAAATACACAAGTCTACAAGAAATATTTTAAAATTCCTCAAAACAGCATGTGTTGGTATGCAACATTGTACTTCCTAGGCTTTGGGTAACAGTATGATAGTTTGAAAAATAGTATCTAGATTAAAACTCCTAGCTTCCATAGATAGTGTGAGTAAGGGTAAAATTAGCCTTTGACTCTGCTTGTGGTATGCGTGCCAAAATGTGCTAGAACTGACTGTCCTTACTGATAACATGGAATAATGCTTGTGGCATGGGGATTACTATGGCTGGTACCCTAATCTATTCTCTGTCTTACTAAAAAGCATTATGTGAAAGTCTGATTGACCAAAGCTGTGATGGGCAGCAGAGGTCAGTATCTGTGCACCTGTGACATAGAAAATTGGGACTTGGAATGTGAATCCTGGAGAAATTTTATTTATCCTATCTTGAAGAAATTGCCTGGCAAAAAGCATGACTTCTATTTGTCCCTTTTCCTGGCTGACCACTGTTTGATTATATCCTTCTGGGTGGCCTAATTCTGTGCTGTCATATGTACCATCTGCCTTTCCTCAGATTTGGAAAATCTGTATTAATATTCTTTTTAGTCATATATATCTATTTTTACTTGTTTTATTTTTTGTTTGACTGCTGGCCTCATGGCTGTAATAAATATTTGATTACATTCAATTTGATTTGACTTGGAATGGAAGAGGAGCAAATGATAACAAGCATTAATTAACAGATGAAATGAAAGAAAGAAACATAGATATGTTGTGTGCTCATAAAACAGAGAGAAAGGGGAAGTATGTAATTCAATGGTCTGATCTTCTGAAGCAAGGAAGTAAAGTTGTAGGTTATTATGTCGAAAAAGGTTAAAATGTATGTCAGCAAGTGTGTATGGGTGACATCTAGATTGTTGTGGGTGCTAATGAAAGTAGGAATTCATAGGCTGATGATAGTTGTATGTGGACACTCCAGTTAATAGTGATAATGGAGGACCCAGACATGAGTTTTGGGAGAGCTTTTGGGGATGTGGAAGTTTAGCCTACTGCCAGGGATGGTGCTGTCATTGGATGTTGATTTAAGTGATGTGATACTTTTAACCCTGTGTTTAGCAATCTGTAAGCTGCTATTGGTATCAGTGGCATAGAAGCCCCAATAAATACATTAACAAAACCCCCTCAAACAAGCAACATTTTGAATGTGATCCAAGGGGAAAAATTATTCTGTTAACTGACATGAATGGATAGATGGGAAGAACTGGGAACAGCACAAGTTGGAGATGCTTCCTGAGCTGGATATTTGATGTGGATTACAGAAATCCCAACACTTTATTTCTGTGATTTCAGTTGAAGAGGAACTGTTCAGCTGAACCAAAATTAACAAGAACAAAAGATATCTAACCAATTCCTCTCTTGATAAACTGTGCAAAGTGGCATTAAAAAACCCAAACTTCTCACTATTCCTTTAAGGACAGATTAATATTCGAAGTAGATCGTTAGGCAAATTAAAACAAGAAGACATAATAAATCCAGTGACATTGCAAAAATCATGTGGGCAAGAGAAACAGGTTAAGATATTTAAATCTAGACCTACTGTATCTATCTGTCTCGCAAGATGGACATTAGGCTCATGTCAAGAAGGAATGAGAATCTGCAATCCTAATATATTTACTACTTTTAATGGAAAAAAATTGACCTGGGAATACACACTGTTCCTTTCTCACTTCTGTCCTGCTGATATATTGCTGTTATATAATTGTGTAACTGTGATTAGAAAATTAATACTGAAAATGCAAAGGTAAGAATAATAAAGGATAACAAACAAGTAGTAGGAAGTTATTTCATTTCTGAGTTCAGATACAAATACTTTTCAGAGGTGAGACCTGGTTCACATTCAACTCTTAGTAGTTTTAGGACAACATGTTGTAAAACAATTGAAACATATTTTTCAACTGTATTTATGCATTCCACATACCAGTTAAAATGATAAGGCAATTATAATATTGGACACAATTAAAATAGACAAATATTATGTGGTTCTCTTGTTCCAGATTAGAGTTTAGCATTACTCTTTACAACATAACGAAGTTAAAATGGGACTGCACCCTCAATATTCAACACAATCTTATGAACTGTACAAAGAATGTGGTTCTATACAGTGTGTATGTATTGGGGATGTCTCAAACATAGAGATGATTTAGAAAATTCCTCTTATACATGTGTGTCTTCAGAGTGTTTGTAAGGAAATAGTTAAAGTATGTTTTCTATAATCTAACTTGTTTCCCTGTAACAATGATGGTCCTATGAATTTAAAAGGAAATTATTGACTCTACTAGAGGATTTTTTAAAATCAAAATATATTAGAATTGATAATGACATTCACATTCTTCATGAATTCATGTGAAATTACAGCAATTATAATGTTGTGCTAATAGCATAATACTCTTATTACAGTATAATCTCAATTAATGCATTATTACCCATAAATCAAATGTGCAACTTTTGCTGATCTGCTTTTTTTTCTCACATTAATCAGAAACTACTTTTGACAAACAATGGGCTGCATACAGATGGCTTCCCTGTTCAAACTTATTATGTAAAGATGTGAAATTGATCTAGAAATCCTGCTATTTCCTGTAGGTATATTGGATCAAAGTCTGTGTAAGGAATGAATAGCTATTAGAGAAAAGAAAAATTTAAAGACCATGTATTTTTGCTTTGTAAGAACCATTTGCACTATATGTATAAAATATAATTTTATAACAGCCCAGAGTCCCCCTTTCTGGGGGAGATGGGCTTTGGCAAAATTTGAATTATAAATAAATAAATAATTACAGCAAAGTTTAGGAAGAAACAAGTTACTCAAAGATGAGTGTTATGTACGTATGTGTAGCAATAAAGTTAAAGAATAGGACAAACTTTATAAACCAGGAGCTAAGACATAGCTTTCCAAACTGTGTGTTGCGACACAGTACTGTGTCGCCTGCGGTGTGCAGGTGTGTCGCGCGAAAACTCAGAAGCGCTGATGGGTTTCATGCAACACACCTGCACAGCACCACCGCCACCGCCATTGGTGTGTGTCACCAACAGGAAAAGTTTGGAAAGCTCTGAGTTAAGATAAGAAGCTTGTAAAAGTTGTATAGAATGAAAAGCATTTTGGAAATAGACATGTGGAAAATGTCCCTTCCCAGAAACAACACCTATTACAGGAAGCAAGTTTGTGTCTCAGTTCTGAATAAGGTTGTCTTAACTTTTAACTGTTAATTAATTTTAGTATTAATTTTAGTATTAACTTTAATGTATATTTTGAGGTTTTATATTCTACTTTTTAAGAACTGGTTAGCTGTCATGAATACTTGTCAGAGTAGATTGACAAAGCATGAATTAAACAAACAAACAAACTAGAAAATTAAAATTAATTTATGCAGTAATAACCATATCTATTTAACATGGCTTTAACATTATTTTATGTGGATTCTGTATATTAGATGAATTGTATTGTGAAGTTAAATACACTTTAAGAATCTGATCCAATTCCTGGAAAATAGAGCCAGTTTGGTGTAACAGTTAAGGTGCTGGACTAGAAATTAGGAGGCTACGAATTCTATTTTCTCTTTGGCGGAGAAGTCAGCTGGGTGACTGTGTACCAGCCACTTACTCTCAGTCTACCCCAGAGGGATGTAGTTGTAGGGAAAGTAGGAGGGAACATTCTATACATTGTACAGAATAAATGTACATAATGTTCCCTCCTACTTTCCCTACAACTACATTCCTCTGGGGTAGACTGAGAGTAGTGTACAGAATAAAAGTAGCCTCGTGTGGCGCAGAGTGGTAGGCGGCAGTACTGCAACCGAAACTCTCCCCACGACCTGAGTTCTATCCCAGCGGAAGTTGGTTTCTCAGGTAGCCGGCTCAGGTCGACTCAGCCTTCCATCCTTCCGAGGTCGGTAAGATGAGTACCCGGCTAAGCTGGGGGAAAGGTAATCACGACTGGGGAAGGGAATGGCAAACCACCCCGCTATAAGTCTGCCAGGAAAACGTCAGCAAAAGCGGCGTCCCTCCAAAGGGTCAGTAATGACTCAGAGCTTGCACAGAGGACCTTTCACACACACACAGAATAAAAGCAGGATATAAATCAAATTGGAAAAAAATTGAATAGCTTCAGGAATGCAGAAATTACCACAACAGAGTATACTTTAATCTTATTGTCCTTAATCAGAGGAAGAACATTCCATCGGTCCTACTTGAGGATAGATTCCAACAAATCTAACTTTTTAGTACCTCTGATATCATGTGTTGCTCTGTTGTTTCCATTACAGGGATTCCACTCTGGAATTTATTGCTTCTCTTTGAGGACTCATCCACATGTCCCTTTAATTGCAGCACAAAATTCCCCATGACCATTTTTAAAGGACATAGTCTTATGATGTTGCCTTTGTTTCATTTCAATTCTTGGATTACTGTGGAAGCAGCAGCCTATATCTGTATATAGCTGTTCCATTTTTTAAAAGTAAAGTCTTCTGACCCAATTTTGTCTGTGGCCACAAACTATGGTGCTTCTTTGATGATATGGACGATAGTGCAATCAGGGTCTGGGGTCTGTCCAGCTCCACCTGGACAGTTGCAAGCCTGCTTCCTTCCCTCTGGTCTCTGAGCATGGCTGTTCAGGGCCCTTTTGTTTGGATTCAGGAATGACCAGATCCCTGGTTTCTGCAGGGGCATCTGCCCACATAATGCCGAGACTGGTGCTTTGGAAACCACTGGTAAGGCATTATACTGGAGATTATACAGGATACACACACAGACACACACACAGGACTAGCACTGTTTGGAGAGAATGGTGCTGCTGTGTTGCACAGAAGATTGATTTAAACTGGGAAAGTAAGCTGAATTCTCCCAGCTATCCATTGCTGATTCTGCCCCCAAGGAATGCAGTACAGGTTTTCTGCTGCTTCTGTCAAGTAGAGGTTTTGTGTGGCTACACTTTTTGCTGGTTTTATTACTTGGGCGGAGCAGGGCTATTGTGCCTACACTATGAACCACTTATAAAGATCAGAACTGACATCGCTGCCACAACTGCCCTTCATTTGCACTGAACCACAGAGTAAGTAGAGAGGTTTAATTACACATACACATTTCAGTCCGTTCAAAACCCAGCTGAATTCCACCCAGGAAGTCTGACAGGTCACAGAGGGGCATTGGGTACAGCAAGAGATTAGGCCCCCAATCTTCCTCACAATTATTTATTTATTATTTATTATTTCTAACTTATATCACCGCCCATCTCCCCCCACAAGGGAACTCTGGGCGGTTTCAATCCTTCCTCTGCAATAGTGGCCTGTCATTAGGGCTGTTTTCTAAACACAGAGGGAGTGCTTTTTAAGACGAACATTCAGCCAGCATTTAAAAATCAGGTCTAGTGCTCTTTGAAACAAACACTAGGCCCATGTCTATAAGGACCCAGGTCCTTACCAAACTTTCTGAAATATTGGTCAGGCATTATGTGGATAGAGAGCTGAAAGGACATATTGGAAGAGACTCTTTGTACCATTTGAAGCAAGAGGATCTTGTTGCCCCTATGCTTCCAGAGTGCTAAGCAATAGTGGAGGCAAATTGTACTGTATCTGCAAATTACACCTGCATTAGCTGAGGAAATCATACTTTTCCGCTTTTAGCACTGGACAAATATCAATCCAATAAACTATAATAGCATTTCTCTGTTTGGAGTGGATGAAAACGAACAGGTTTCCAGTTGCAGTACGCCTTTATTTGATCCATGGCTTATTGAACAAACCATAATTTGTATTATGTGCCAGTTACGCCCATTCCTGAATCGGGAGGCCCTCCGGTCAGTCACTCGCACCCTAGCCATCTCCTATATAGACTATTGCAATGCGTTCTACATGGGGCTACCCTTGAAGAGTATCTGGAAGCTACAGCTGGTTCAAAATGCGGCCACGCGAGCATTCTTGGGTGCCCTGAGGATGGTACATGTGACACCTTTGCTGCGGGAGCTGCATTGGGTGCCAGTTTGCTTCTAGGTCCAATTCAAGGTGTTGGTTATTACCTTTAAAGCCCTACATGGCATGGGACCAGGCTACCTGAGGGACCATCTCATCCCCATTACATATACCTGTCCCACCCGGTCAGGCAGAGAAGGCATGTTACAGACCCCGTCCATAAAGAAATGTCATTTGGTAGGGCCCAGGAAGAGAGCCTTCTCTGCCGTTGCCCCCACCCTATGGAACCTTCTCCCCTCAGAGGTGAGACAAGCCCTCACTCTCCTGGCCTTCTGGAAAGGAGTGAAGACCTGGCTCTGGCAGCTCGCACGGGTATGAGGAGGAGCAACCAATCCTGGGGTTGGTTAGCACCGTGAAGATGCTTCCATAAATTAAGATCTTTTAATAACTCTGTCTTGGACTGTATTTTTATCTAAGAATATTGTTTTAATTGTATTTTAATGATTATTTATTTTTGTTTTTATTGTAAACCGCTCAGAGTCGCTCTCTGAGTGAGATGGGCGGTGTCTAAATTTGAAGAATAAATAAATAAATAAATGCCTGATCCAAAGGTAATATGGGTAAACCATGAACCAAAGAATGTATTAATCCAGCAAAGAATATAAGGTTTTATCATCTCACTATTAAACATCTAGCAAAACAGGTATGGCATCTTCCTGCTTGCCTTGGCTACCAGTACGATGTCAGTGAACAAACATTCCAATCCAGGATTTATTTTCTTATATACTGTATGTAGTTATAAATGCAATTTATTTATCATTTTTACAGGAAGCACCATCATAATAACATAATAAACGGTTTCATAGTTTGGAAAAGTCAATTACTTAAATTTGAAGTATAAACAAATTGGGCAGGGATATGTTTTTAGTACAACAAATTATATGAATAGCTGTTTGAATGCCACTATTTATATAGTTTTTGGTTTCCATTTTGATTATAGTAGCTGCTGCACAACACACTTAATTGCAGTTTTCTTTTTAATTGAATGTTATTTTGGACTGGATTCCGATTAGTTCATATTTGTATTCACATTTTTTAAAATGCGAAATAACTTGCATATGTTAAATTATTTTAAAATCCAGTTTTTCCCTTTGTTCTAGTAAATTTGATGCATGTCTCCTTAAAGACTAATTTTATTTTCTAAGAAAACTCTGTGCTTCTATGAAATTGTCTATGACTTAAAATAGTTGTGAAGTGATAATCTTATAAACATGTGCTAGAATATGCAAGCTGTAATGTATCATAAAGAATCAACAAATCCAGGGGCAGTTTGGTATTTTTTCCTAAATGTTGGAAATTAAAAAACCCCAAAACATATCGTTAACCTCAGTTTCTTCCTTTGCTGGTCTTGAAAACAGACAATATAAATGTTCATGTCTCTTAATACCTAGGGTAAGTGCAAACATAACCAATCGTGATATTAAGACAGCACTGTCTGTTATATAAGATTGTAAAGGCATTTGCGTAAGTAAGTACTAGTCTCCAACACAGTATTTCTCTTTTATTTTTATTTATTTATTTATTTATCACATTTCTTCATCACCCATCTCGACAAACGACTCTGTATTTGTCTTTCAATTCAACATGAGATAAATGTTTATCTGTATATCCCATTTTGTATGAAGACGCACATATAAGATGAGTATATCCTAACTTGTGAGTTACTGAAATGCATAGGATCTAGATGTATTCATGGATCACAATCAGAATAGGAGCCAGAATGCAGTGCAGCTATGAGAAAAGCCAAGTCAATACTAAGCTCCTTAACCATGAATTGTATAAATAAGCAAATAACCAGTTCAGACCATAGATGGGTATAATTCTACTCTAATCTGGATTGATCAGGCCTCATCTGAAGTACTGTATTCATTTCTGAGTACCTTATCTTAAGAACATTGACAAACTGCAGCACATATTGAAAAGAATAACCAGGATAATGAAGGCCTAGGGAAACAATTCTTAGGAAGAAGCAGGTCTCTCTGACTCAGTGTTTCTCAACCTGGACAACTTTGAGATGTATGGAGTTCAATTCCCAGAATTCCTATCAATGAACACACATCTTGAAGTTGCTCAGACTTCATGGACCAGCCCACGCCAGAGCTTCCTGTCGGCCGTCGCCACCCCCAGCTCCCCCAGGGTCAAGTCCGTCATCCATCATCCATCATCATCCATCCATCTTGCCCTTGGTCAGCCCCTCTTCCTTTTGCCTTCCACTTTCCCTAGCATCAGCATACTAGGGACCATTACTTAGCAATTAGGTTTTTGGCCTGTGGTACCACATACAACTCCATCTTGCCCTCTGTGTTGTCCAATACCTACATGAAACCATGTAGAGATAAGCCTTCAAGAGTCTTGGAATAAGGTATCATCTGTATTCTCGAAGACACCCAGCTCTGTTGGTCATCTAATTCTGAATAAGTGGTTTATTCCCTTTTCTACTACCTAAGCTGATAATGGACTAGATAAGGATGAACAAGGTAAAATTAAATTCAGACAAAATGAGGGTGTTATTTTCAGCAAGAAACTGGGTTTTGCATCTAATATGCCAGAAGCAACCATTCCTAAGGTGATTGGGTTTAGCAACTGTTAGTCATGCCTTAGTTACATTCTACCTTAATTACAACAAATGAGTCTATTGATTATTTTGAACTTTGGTGTTGGATAAGACTCCTGAGAATACCATGGATAGCCAAGAAAACAAACAAATATAATAAATGATGAAGCTCAAATTATTGTATTTTGGACACATTATGTGAAGGCTTAGATCTCTTGAGTAGTCTGTAATGCTGGGAGAGGTAGAAGAAAAGAGGATTACCAGCAAGGTGGATAGACTCAGTTACAGTGGTGATGGATGCATCATTGGAAGATCTGAAGAGCCAGGTTGGGAACAGATCATCTTAGAGAGAATATATCTATGTGATCTCTAAGAGTTGCCACAACTTTATGGAACATAATCCATCCTTGAGAAATGTCTGGAAGAGTCAGTTGCTGCAGGATATGAGGAATTTATATTGCCTTTACTGAAAGATGTATATTGAAAGATAGATTTTTTTTATGTACCAGTGAAAGTGTTGGCATTGACCTTTAGAGGTCTAAATGGCTTGGGGCCTGAAGGACTCCCTAATTCAATATGAACCTACACAGACATTAAGATCAGCAGGAGATGCTCTTACTTTCTGAAGTCCATTTGGACAAATGGGAAACCTCTTCCACTCTGTAGTTCCTAAGCTACAGACTGTATTATCCTAGGTATTACATTCAACCCTTACTTTTGGGCTTTTAGGAAAGAAGTCAAAATATTCCCCTTTGACCAGGCCTTTTCAAGTTCCATTAGTTAAGCATAATTTTGCATTTTTTTTTATTAGGTGTGATGTGAGGGTTCAGGTTTTGGACTTGGAATGGGGAGACCCAGGTCCTCAGTCATGGAACCTCCCTGGGTGATTAATAAATAAAATGTATTTATTATTAGCTGCTTTGACCGTCCCCTGGGCAGAAAGGCAGGATATGAATAACAACAAAAATGACATAACTTGAACAGCTGGGTTTGGCCTTCATGAGAGAATATTCATGATAAGGGATTCATGACGGTGGTCTTCAAATATGCAAAAGGCTGCTATGTAAAAGATGGAGCAAAATAGTTCTATACTGCTTCCAAGAGCAAAATTAGAGCTCATGCTTGGAAATTGAAGGGAAGCAGACTTTCACTTAACCTGAGTGAAATTATGAGAGATGTGTGTCCGAGAATGAAATGAGCTCAGCTTTATTTAGAGTAGTGGAGGCTGGATGGAGCAGGGATAATGTAGCAATATCCTGCATTGAGTAGGAAGGTGGACTGGATAATTTCCAGAATCCCCTACACGTCGAGTAGCATTTTGGTGTTCCCATTGGCCTGGGATTCAAGCACTGGCATATTGCAAGAACTGTGGTGGACATTGCTGTGTCTTCATCTTCTGGCTTTTAATAATAGAAGGGGCAAGTGTCAGACTACAACCTAATTAATTTCTTAGAATGGAAATTGAATAGAAGTTCTATAAATTTGGGAAAAGGTATTATAGTAATGCCAGGTACCTTTTCACAACGTAAGCAGATCTATTTTTCCCATTTTGGGGGCTGTTTTCCTGTAATAACCAATTGACAATCCAACAAGTTTCCTGCTTGTCCAGGAATAAAGTGTTTATTTCCTATGGGTGAGCAGACATCAGGCTAATTATATCACAGCATCAGTTGGTCTTTGATTACTATATTAGATTGCTGTGCAGAGTGCAGATTATAATGACGCCATCAGTAAAATGATTGCATGAAGTCAAGGGCACATTACTAATATAAATGTAAGCAGAATTGTATGTCTAACGTATGGCTTTATGTCAATTATAGTTCACACATACCTATTCTCACAATTGTAAAAGGTTGAAAATATTACTTCAGGACTGGATTAGTATGGGTGGTTGGTGCTGCACTTGCCTCATCATTCTTCTGAATGAAACAACATTTTGCACCACTTCCACTGAAAAGCAGAATGATTAATACCTGTACCTTAAACACCCTTTAATTGAATACAGAAGTGAAAAGGGATGTATTGCTTTTGATGTTATAACTCAATAGCTTTGGAGGTTTAAAGATTTTTTGCCTTCTGTTTTCTCCCTTCCCCCATGTCAACTGCAGAAAAATAAAACTACTTTTTATTGATGAAATGGCTTTTGGGTAATATCATCTAAGACAACGAATGGGTGCTAACACTTTGCTAGGCAAATGCTTATTTTTGTAAATCCCTGTACTTCAACATTTCATAAAAGTTATAATGAAAAGCCTTCTTTACATAACTAGAAACATGAAAAATATTCAGAAAGCAAAGATACTAGGGCAATATGTTTATTACGTCAACTCAGAAATCACAAATAAAGTTATAAAAGTTTGTTTGACCTTTACATTACTATAGACAATAAATCTATAAATCTGAAACCTTCCTATATTCTAGGAAGAAATAAGCCTATCGATGATGTTCACAGGGGCATTTAATCTATAAGTCTGAATTGTAAAGTTTGATTACACATTTATTTTTATTTGTACCAATTGTTGCTGTCAGTGCTTATCCATTTACTGACACGAAAGAGCTAAGGCAAATTTAATTCAGGATGGGCAGTGGTAATAATTTGCATCACACAGGTATCATCCAGTTATTAATGACAGCACATATTATGATGATGCATTTTTTAAAACTTCATTTTCTTCAAAATAGTTACACCATTTCAGAGAGTCATCTTGTTAAGAAATATTTAGGGAACTGCAGACTTGATGACAATCTCTAAGGCAGGGCTTTCCAAAGTTTTTCCTGCGGCGACACACCAACCGGCGTTGGTGTGTCCCTGCGGGAAAACCCGGAAGTGCCGTCCTTGCGGCAGCACGCAAAAACTCGGAAGCGCTGCTGCCGCTTTCGGGTTTTGCGCACTGCAGTTGGTGTGTCGCCGCGGGAAAACCTGGAAGCGCTGCGCTTCCGGGTTGTGTGGCGACACACCAGACTGTGTGTGGCGACACAATTTTGTGTCGCGACACACAGTTTGGAAAGCTCTGCTCTAAGGGAAAATAGATTCAAAAATGCTTCTGCAAAACAACCTCATACCATAATAGATCAACATCTGCATTGCTACCAATCTTGTTTTGGGTAAAGCAAAATAAATTTCTACTTAGTGAGTAAATGTAGTCCTTTTATTTTATATCAATCAAATATAAAGAAAGTTGCATCTTTGCAACAGTAATTTTGCTAATTTTGTACAGTTGTGTATGGCTGCATTAAGATAGCACAGTTCATCAGAATTTTTCAGAATTCTGGTCTATTGGAATAAGTAACATTCTGATGAAAATAACTCAGTAGAAAATGTTTTTAATAAATATTTTAATTGGAATTTCATACATCAACACAATGAAAAACAATGGTAATAATAGTGACCCAGCTATTATTAGTTAATACATTCATCGAGTGATACTATATTTCTTAAAGTCTATTAGAGACACTGCAAAGAAATGCAAAGTCATTGGAACATCTCTTTCAATAATGAGTTAGGGTACTTTGGTTGAGCCATTATAACTTTTAAAGCTGTAATGATCGTATTTCACATTATTATATTTCAAGGACACTGCGTTTTCTTATTTTTCGTTGGTCAACTTTTCTACAATGGCAGTGGCTCATAATTGATGAGATTAAAAAAATCATTTGAAAAGTTTGTCTCATTTTCCCCCTAGTATAAAAATATTGCTTGTCTAGCAGCTACAAGTAGCTAATTCATTATCAGAGATCTTGTTTTGTATGCATTGTCAAAACAAGACAGTGAAACTAATTTTTCATTACCTGTTGGTATTTCTTTTCAAAGGTATTTTCTATGTTGCAATTTTGAAATACCTTGTTCAGAATTTATCTACCATTGTATTTTATTTATTTATTTATTTATTTATTTATTTATCAATCAATCAGATTTTATCACCACCCATCTCCCCCCAACGGGGGACTCTGGGCGGTTTACAACAAAATCACCATTAAAATTCAATGCAAATTACAAATACAATAAATATACAAATATAAATATAACAATAAAAATATAAATGGAATGAAATCCAGATGGCTAGACGTTTTCTGTCCGTCCGTGAGTGTAAAGGCCATTCTAGGTCCACTCTAGGGCGCTAGCCATCCCCAGGAACGACTATTCCCCCTCCTGTTCCAGGCAAGCTGACAAAACCAGGTTTTTAAGTTTTTACGGAAGTCCAGGAGTGAGGGGGCCTGTCTCACCTCCGTGGGAAGAATGTTCCAGATTGCAGGTGCTACTGCAGAGAAGGCCCGTTCCCGAGACCCCGCCAGATGGAATTCCTTTACAGATGGGGTCCGTAACATGCCCTCTCTGCATGACCGGGTGGGATGGGTCGATGTAATAGGGATGAGATAGTCCTTCAGGTAACCTGGCCCCATGCCATGTAGGGCTTTAAAGGTGATAACCAACACCTTGAATTGGACCAGGAAGCAAATTGGAACCCAGTACAGCTCGCGTAGCAGAGGTGTTATATGTGCTGATCTTGGTGCACCTAAATTTGCCCGTGTGGCTGCATTTTGGATCAGCTGTAGCTTCCGGATATTCTTCAAAGGTAGCTCCATGTAGAGCATGTTACAGTAGTCTATATGGGAGATAACTAGGACATGACTGACTGTTCGAAGGGCCTCTCGGTCTAGGAAAGGGCGTAACTGGCACACAACACGAGGTTGAGCAAAGGCCCTCCTGGCCACGACTGCCACCTGCTCTTCGAGCAGGAGTCATGAGTTCAGGAGGACCCCCAAGTTACGCACCAGGTCTGTCTGCGGCAGTGCAACCCCATCCAGAACTAAAGTTGACAAATTCTTAGATACCAAGGGGCCATTAATCCACAGCCACTCTGTCTTACCAGGGTTCAGCTGAAGACTGTTGTTCCCCATCCAGGCCCCCACAGCCCCCAGGCACCTGGAAAGGGTGGTCATGGCATCACTTACTTCATCCGGGATGGAGATATACAACTGGGTATCATCGGCATATTGATGATACCTCATCCTGTGGAGACGGATGATCTCGCCCAGTGGTTTCATGTAGATGTTAAAAAGGAGCGGAGAGAGTACCGAGCCCTGCGGCACCCAACAAAGAAGGGGCCACGGCCCGGATCTCTCACTCCCTATCAACACCGATTGGGACCGGCCCTGGAGGAAGGAGGTGAACCAGCGTAGGATGACAATGCCCATCCCCAACCCCCTGAGTCGACCCAAAAGGATACCATGGTTGATGGTATCGAAAGTCACTGAGAGGTCAAGGAGAGACAGGATGGATGCACTGCCCCATCCTGCTCCCGCCAGAGATCATCCATAAGTGCGACCAATGCTGTTTCCATCCCATAACCGGGCCTGAAACCTGACTGAAAGGGGTCCAGATAATCCGTTTCATCCAGAATCCTCTGGAGCTGCAGTGCCACCACTTTCTCAACCACCTTCCCCAAAAAGGGGAGGTGGGAGACTGGACGAAAATTGTCCAGTACAGTACGGTCCAGCGATGGTTTCTTGAGGGGGTGCACTAGTGCCTCCTTAAAGGTTGCTGGAAACACCCCCCCTCTCAAGGATGTATTTACCATTGTCTGGACCCAGCCACATGTCACCTCCCGGGCTGCCTTCACCAGCCAGGAGGGACATGGATCTAATTGGCAAGTGGTGGCATTTACAGTCTGGAGGATCTTATTATAATCTCAAATGGATATAAGGTTCAGTTTTATTACATCCTCCCCAATATTTAGGATGTAGGGTATTGTTTATATAACTAAACATTACAAAGGTTAAGTATAATTAGTGTGTGATTTTAAGAGTATTTCCTCTTTGCTGACATAGAAAATGGAAATATTGGTCTAGTGCAGGGCTTTCCAAAGTGCCGCCGCTGGCGAAACAGCAGCCTTCTGCTGTTGGCGCGCGCATGCATGGCGGCGGCGCGGGGGGCATGCGGCGGCGCGTGCGTGCATGGCGGCGGCGCGGGGGGGCGTGTGGCGGCACGTGCGTGCACGGCGGCGGCAGCAGCCTCCACTAAAACGCGGAAGCACTGATCCCGCCCCACTGCTGCTGCCGCCGTGCACGTGCGCGCCGCCGCTTCCGGGTGGTGTGGCGACACACTTTTGTGTCGCGACACACAGTTTGGAAAGATCTGTTCTAGTGGTTAAGGCTCCAGGCTAGAAACCAGGAGTTTGTGAGTTCTAGTCCTGCCTTAGGCATGAAAGCCGGCTGGGTGACCTTGGGCCAGTCACTCTCAGCCCAACTCACCTCACAGGGTTGTTGTTGTGGGGAAAATAGGAGGAAGGAGTATAGGTTTGTTCCCCGCCTTGAGTTATTTATAAAAATAATAAAGGCATGATAAAAAAATTAAAAAAAACTTTTGTGGATCAGCCTTGGGTAAGTTGTGTATCTTCACTTAATATTTGCCAATCAGTGGACCAGGAAATTCTCTCCCCAAAAGACCAGACATACATACAGAGTGATACTACTGTGGTATTTGTAATGCTAAAGAGAAATCTAAAAATTGCATGAAGTTAATTGATTATTACTGCTAAATGATTTTTTGATTAAGCTCATATAAGAAATTCCCATCAGATGCCTTATACTTCAATAATTTGAAGCTACTCTCAGGTTGAAAACAAAAAGTTATGGAAGGGTATGCTGTGTTTAGATATAAAATGAAATAATGCATTCTGACATGTAGCCCAGAAACCCTTTAAAGGCCCATTTTGCTACTGGGATAAGGCAAGGCAGAATGCAAGTAAATTAAGTGGAGGAAGAGCATCTGCTGCTGCTGGACCTAATATAAAAAAGGAGAATATTGACTGTTTTTAGAAATAGAAAAAAATCTACACTGATAATTAAGAGATTTATGAGATAATCCTCTAAATATTGTATGAATCAGGTTTATTCTTGAACACAACATTGTGCTAGGTGCATACAGAGTTTGGAGGACTGATATTAAAGTTACATGCTACCTATAAAGTATTCCTGTGACTCGAAATGTTACAAAAACGTTAGTGGTATTATCAGTTGGTCAGACTGGTATTTCCATTATGCCAACAGACAAATAACTTTAAATGAAGGTGTAAACTTTGCTGGTTATTAATGTCTTTTAGTCATGTTCACTACCCAGATTTCAGAGCAAAAAAAAATAGTTCTCCCCCCTCCAGAGCACTTCATAGTAGTTTAATACTTATTACTACTATGAACAGAATCTATTGTTTTTGTTTTCTCTTTGTAGTATTAAGCTCAGACTCAATAATTTTCACTAATAACACTTAATGCCATTTTTCAATATTGCTGTTGCTTGATATTTATTAGAATACATTCTGTACCAAATACTAAGAATACAATTTGATCATGGGTGAGAACATTCACATGCCCTGATCTTATCTTTATTTGTCAAACATATTTTTCTAACTCAAGAAAGATGATGCCTGTAGGCTTGAAAAATATCAAAGTGATGTCCTGCACTCATTACAGAGGTGCATTTTCAAAATAATAATAAAGCTCACTGGTAGAGCACAATACTATACACACAAAAAATTCCCAATTCAAACTCTGGCATCTCCATATAAGCTGAAAAAGAGTGTATCTGAAATATTGAGTCACTGTGTATGGGTAGACCAGAAGAATGGCACCTGCCCTCTTTCAGAATAAAATATTTTTATTAGAGTGTTTTTGGGAAATGTTAAGAAAAAATGCATGCAGGAATTATTGATGTCAGGGAAATGTGAGAAGATATGGTGCAGCTAAAGTGAACAAATGTTGCCGAGAAGAGTTGGAGGAGGAGGAGGAGGAGGAGGAGGAGGAGGAGGAGGAGAAGGAGAAGGAGAAGGAGAAGGAGAAGGAGAAGGAGAAGGAGAAGGAGAAGGAGAAGGAGAAGGAGAAGGAGAAGGAGAAGGAGAAACACAAAGCAGTAGGCATAGGTAAATGGTTGGTTTGTAGTTAGTATAATTGTTGAAAAGAATGCTCAGTTATGTTGAGTAAGGGCTGGTTATTGTATAGAACTATTCTTCATATTTATTTCATAACTACTTGTTCTAAATGTTTAATTCTGTAAGTAAAGTTGTAATTATGTGGACCATAGATTCTAATAATGCACATCACCTCTTACAATGATTTTTGAGTCCTACTGCTGTCTGCAAATCAGTATGAGATATCACCAGGCTATTTGGGGGAATATTAAAGGAAATCTATAGTAAATTATGGGTTGAATTATATAGCAATATTTAGAATGTGGGGCCTTTGGGGAAACCTGTAGAATATCATATGATGATCCAAAGAAAGCCAGTGGACAGCGTCTGCCTGGATTTTCTGATTTCTGGGATTTATTTAAGAAATGGAATGATATCCATGAAGCCATATTCAAAACCTTTCTTTTTTCCCTAGGATATAATTCTTCTTAGGATAATATTCCATGAAGGTAATTTGATAGAGTGAAGTAGTCCATAAAACTTACATATAGTGGGTTTTCTATATTGTATTAAAGGAGTGTTTTTTGTTGTTGTTCAGTTGTTTAGTCGTGTCCGACTCTTCGTGACCTCATGGACCATAGCACGCCAGGCCTTCCTGTCCTCCACTGTCTCCCAGAGTTTACTCAAGTTCATGATCATTACATCGGTGATGCTATCTAACCATCTCATCCTCTGCCGTCCCCTTCTCCTTTTGCCTTCAGTCTTTCCCAGCATCAGGGTCTTTTCCAGTGAGTCCTCTCTTCGCATTAGGTGGCCAAAGTATTTGAGCTTCAGCTTCAGTATCTGTCCTTCCAATGAGCAGTCAGGGTTGATTTCCTTTAGGATTGACTGATTTGACCTCCTTGCAGTCCAAGGGACTCTCAAGAGTCTTCTCCAGCACCACAGTTCGAAAGCATCAATTCTTCGGCGCTCAGCCTTCCTTATGTTCCAACTCTCACAGCCATACATTACTACTGGGAAAACCATAGCTTTAATTACAGACCTTTGTTGGCAAGGTGATGTCTCTTACAACTCTGTAAAAGTGACAAATAAGATAGGCTTAATGTTAAATTTTATGATACCATGGTAGTTTTAATTTATACTATGAAAATTAAAATGCATGAAGGAGATAATTTCAGCATCAGGAGCCAACTCCATTATCACCTGAGTGAAAAAAAGAAGGAAAAATTAAATGTAATGTTGTGGTTAAAGGGTTGGTCTGGGACTGAGAAGACTAAACTTCAAGTTTACCCTAAGTTGTAGCACCATTAGCTTCAATTGCATACCGGTAATTATAAAAAGTTTTGTGGCTGTATGCCAGCCAGTTCTGGTTATTATTGAGTGATCTCCAGTTTTTTTTCCTCCTCCTACCTCACAGACTCTTAAAAAAAAAAGAAACTGCAACACTTATAAAAGAAAAGTGATCAGCTTGGCCAACCCAACTGGCTATAAGTTGCACCACTGCTAGGAGCTTGGGTCCAGTACATCAGTGTTCCTCAACCTCAGCTGCTTTAAGATGTATAGACCTCAACTTCCAGAATTCCCTAACCAGCATTCTGGCTGGGGAATTCTGGGAGTTGAAGTCCACACATCTTAATGTTGCTGAGGTTGAGAAACACTGCAGTACATTATGGAAACAGCATACTGCTCTTAGTAGGGTGTCTTTCTGCAATTTTGAATTTGAATTGGTTACCCCCTTGCTGTCTTTTCTATGGACTTTTTAAAATCTTCTAATTATATAGTATGACATGAATTCCTTTGTGTTTTAACATAATTAAAAAATCAGTTTGGTTTGGAAAAAAAGAACAAGAGGGAAACAATATATTAGGATTTAATATTTTATTAAGATGGTTCCTTTTCTGTCTTCTCTATTTTTAATTTTTTTCTTAATAAGGGATGTTCAAATATAGAATAAGGTATACCATGTCTGTCCACATGAAACTGCTTTCCACAAGATTTCCTTTCAATTCAAGAAGCAGAGTAACAATCTGTAGTGTAAGAGACACAAACCTTGTTACTTAGCCTTTTGTCTTTGAAATGAATTTGTTTCCATTTCACATGATATAGTCTATGTGCACACTGGTGTGTCCTAACCCAGGGGTCCCCAACCTGCCGCGGCCTGTTAGGAAATGAGCCACGGGGCTCCCACCTGCAAACCCCGCCCCCCGGTGCATGCGATTACCCCACCCCTGGTGTGCGCGATTGGCTCCTGCCTGCAAACCCCGCCCCACCCAGTCCATGGAAAAATTGTCTTCCATGACCGGTCCCTGGTGCCAAAAAGGTTGGGGACCGCTGTCCTTACCAACTCATTCTGGATACAAACCCTTGTGTAGTGCAGTAGTTCTGCTCTCTCTGCTTGCAGTAGAATGAGATGGGAATGAGGTAGCAGAATCTTAAGATGGTGGAAAGATTGGGCTCTTTTATGTAACAAGTTGGCAGTGTCACATATCTGTGTTTTATTATGGGAAAACCTCTTTGCAAGTAAAAACTAGCACAGGAGGGAGAAGTTTGGCATATAATCTTCCTCCCTGACTGATGTAGCAGGATATGTGTGGTCTTGTGGTGTTTTAGTTTTTAAGTGGCACTTCTCCTCCCCCCTCCCGAAGTGGCACAATGTATTTTTCTACATGAAAATTCTAATCGACTTGTCTGTGGCAGGATATGAAGAGCTGATAGTAGTTTGGTGAAAAAAGAAGAAAATCTGTTGTACCAGAGCTAGTCCAAGTGCATATCTAAGCATGCTCTGTGGATATTTTTTTAATGACAGTACTGCTTTAGAGAGCTGCAAGGGTGTGTTGTTATTTTGGGAAAGTGATGCTGTATTAACTCTACTCCACCTCTCCATTTGTAAGTAAATGGTAGAGTCTACCATGGTAGAGATGGGCGGGGATAAATCCAAATGAATGAATGAATGAATGAATGAATGAATGAATGAATGAATAAAACTGTGTATTACAAAAGGACCATAATCAGGAGACTACAATGGCCCAATGAAGGCAGGTTCATGACGAATAAAATATGTGATGGAGATATCTGTAGCTTGAATCATGTCAACTGGATTTCTATTTTCTCAGTGGAAATGTTTCGCTCCTTATCCAAGAAGCTTCTTCAGTCTGATCAAAGTTTGTAAGGGAATCCTTAAATATGTTTCTAGGGTGGCTGTGACCTTGCACCTGGGGCTAGGTCATGGTTATTTTGAGATGTTTATTTCTAAGTCCCTTTATCATCCAAAGGAGGATCGTAATCTTAACAATCCTCCTTTGGATGATAAAGGGACTTAGAAATAAACATCTCAAATAACCATGACCTAGCCCCAGGTGCTAGGTCACACAGCCACCCTAGAAACATATTTAAGGATTCCCTTACTAACTTTACTCAGACTGAAGAAGCTCCTTGGATAAGGAGTGAAACGTTTCTACTGAGAAAATAGAAATCCAGTTGACATGATTCAAGCCACAGACTGTTCCACCTGGATGACTGAGAACCTTCATCGACGTGATGGAGATAGTTATTAAGCATTAAAATTATTTCTGGAGTTGGCCTTTGTTTCTCTGTAATTTACACAGCCATTACCAAATTACCAAATCTGCGCCTTATATTTTCTCTTTATGTTTGCATCTTAGTTAATATGTGCTCAATGCTGCAGGCAGGCCATCTTTCCTTCCATCTGATTTTTCTGCCTTCCATCTCAGGTCACGAATGAGGACTGTTCAGGAAGGTATTTATTCATGTTATAAGCAGAAATAATTTTATTCTAAATAAGAAGAGTTTCCGTGACATAGCTATGGATTGCTTTAGAAAGAAATGCAGATATGTATAACATTACATGTGTAGAACACTAATACTATCGAAAACTTTATCAATAGATGCAATAAGAAACAGAGGTAGTTGGAGAGCCATGAAAGCTTATGTGATGATAAATGTGTTAATCTTTAAAGTGCCTCAAGATGCTGTGTTGCTATGTCTCCTGAAGGACATTTCAGAAATAACTTTTGAAATGATTGAAGTTTTAATATATATATATCTTATAGCACGAGCAGGACCACACGAAACTTCCCACTCACTTTCCTGTGCCCTGGGTAGGGGAGGACAGAGTCTTTCAGCAACATCATGCAGATTCTGGAATTCCCTTCAAAGGAAATCTAGTGGTCCCCCTCTCTTTGAATATTTGATGATGAGCTGTAGATCCTTTTTTTTTTTGTCAGACATGGTATATAATCCCAACCTCTTCAGCTGTCTGTTTTTACTTTCTTGCTTCTAATGCTCCCCCCTATTTTTTTTTTTTGTGCTAATAATGCAGGATAGATTTGCTTAAAATATTCTGTTTCCATTTTTACTTGTATCTGTATTTTATATATGTATCTATTTTATATATTTGTGTCAACTGCCTGTGAGGGTTGTGTATATGTATAAACACATTTACAGTGAATTTAGGCTGAGTTGAAAGTTTACTTCAATACAAGTATTTGAGTAATTGTAGTCTCAATAACTTGTTAGACAAATTGAAAAGTTGCAATCTATTAATTGGCAAGTGATGGACAAATTACATTGAGCTATTCATTTCTTCTGGTCAATATCAGTTAATATCTGATTTTGGGTGGAAAGAATGAATCCATTTGTTAGAATATTCTGCCTTTCATTCCTGGAAGTCATGCAGTTAATTTTTCAATTTTAAAGAAATAATTACACAGTCCAGTATGATATTTTCCCATGCAAAGTCCTGTATCTTTGTAGGATGTTCAGGAGACATGCTAAGCCAGGCGAATGGTTTAGTGTGGAATGTGCTTGCTCACCAGCTTCTCCCAACAGCAGGTCAGCTAATTTAGTCAGTAAACCATCCTGAACATTGGCATCCTTCAGAAGCGTGAACTTCGACTACCCAAATTCCTGGGCGATCATGGCCATTGCTGAGAATTCTGGAATCTAAAGTGCACACATTTAGAGGCATTCAAGTTTGGCAAGGCTTTTCATACAAATTATTTGTGGTTGCAGCTGAAGGCGTTGTGTAGTGGTTAAGATATTGGACTAGGATCAAGGAGACTTAAGGTTCAAGTCCACCCTCAGCTACATTAGCTCACCGGGTGATTTTGAGACAGTCATCCTCTTCCAGCTTAATCTACCTCACAGGGTTATGATTGTTGTGGGGAAAAATGGAGGGGGAATTGCTGTGCAGGCTGCTTTGAACTCCTGAAGGTAAGATTGGTTATAAATCTAACAAACATCTTTCCAGAAAATGTATTCACAAATAATTGGACATGGACATGATTCTCTTGGTAACTGCAGCTAAAAATAGTATGCATCCAGCTTCCAATCAATATGCTAGACTGTAAACTAACAAAGAATCACTGTTTGTTAGTCAGGAGACTTTGGGAAGCAGGATTGAATGGGCTTCTTCCATACTAACCTATTAGCCTGGCTTAGTTAGTTAGTTAGTTAGTTTGTTTATTGGGAAAATGTATACGGCCACCTATCTTAAGCAAATAATTTTGGGCAGCTAACAATACAAACCGATATAAAACAAAAATACAATAAAAACATAAATACAAAATATTTACCGTATATCCTATTGGCCTTTCCCCCTGGCCCTGGGGCCAAGATGTCAATGGAGATGACATAGTAGTTGTTTTTTATCTATGGGTGTGAGATTTTAATGGGGGCTTCGATTCTTTCTGTCTTTTTTTTCTGTTTCAGCAGATTTTGACAATTATGTTGTGTTTTTATTCTTTTTTGGTACACAGAGTTCCTTTGGTAGATGAGCAGTCAAATAAAATTGTTAAATAAATAAATAAAATTCAAATGCTGAGGTATCTTACATGTAACTCACAATCCCACACACACATATATTGGGCTTTGCTAATAACCCAGCCCAAAGCGTGATGGAAAAGCTAGTTCTTTATGACTTTATGGAAGGCCAACTGGGTTGTGGCCACAACAGAGAAGTCACATTTCCTGGGTCCTGCAAGATGGCACTGTTTCACTGAGGGTATGTCCACACTGCCAGATCTGGTGGAACAGGCAGAAACAATTGGAGGCAGGTGGTCCTGCAAATAACTTGGCCCCGTGCTATGTAGGGCTTTAAAGGTGATAACCAGCACCTCAAATTATACCTGTTGTCTGAATATAATCTGTATCTGGTGTCTTGAATCAGGGATCATTAAACAAGAGCTAGGTAGTTTCAAGATAACTGTGCATATTCAATATCTGCTTTTTGGATATTTTCGTTTTCTATTATTAGATTGATATTTTCATTTAATCTATTTAATTTTTATTAGTTGAATCAAATGCAGCTGTTTTCTATTTAGACCATAAGTGTTTTTTCTCACTTATAAAATACCTGATTCTAAGTGTAATTTTTTCAAAACAGTTTGCAACATTCAGAGAATAGGTCACGAAGAGTCGGACACGACTAAACGACTGAACAACAAACAACAACAAAACAAGAGACCAGATATCTTATTAGCATAGCCCAGGGCTTTCCAAACTTTTCAGTTGGCGACACACCAATGGCGGCGTGCGAAAACCCGAAAGCGCCGCCACTGCAGCGCTTCTGGGTTTTCATCCACCGCCACCGCGGCGCTTTCAGGTTTTCATATGCTGCGGTGGCAGCAGCGGTGTCCTGGTGTGCCGCACGAAAACCCAGAAGCGCTGATGGCCCACTGCTGCTGCCATGCGCACTGCCACATGCGGTGGCGGCGGTGCGCCATCAGCGCTTCCGGGTTTTTGTGTGGCACACCTGGGCCCTGCAGGTGACACAGTATTGTGTCGTGACACACAGTTTGGAAAGCTATGGCATAGCCTGTTTCTTCTGTTGATGGTTGATTCTAAAAGACAAAAGCTATCTACCACTTTGCATCAGTTCTAAGGCTGGTGGTCATACCTTTTGTCATTACATTGGTCTTCTTTATATTTAATCTTATTCCCATTTTTTCACTGTGCTCCTTGACTTTTATTACTAGAGCTTGCAGATCCTTTGTATTTTGGCTACCAGAGTAGCATCTTCAGCATAGCACAGATTCCACAAAATTAAATTGTGTGAAGGCGGCAACACCACCTAGCTTGATTGTTGAGGTTCGGATGTGATGGCAATGCAATTTATGTTGATACACTTTCCTCTTTACTCAAGGTTGGGAGGAAAGTACATTAATGTTGCCATAAGGAAGAGTCCATAGTCATTAAGAATTTTCCCTGAATGTTTTTTCCTTGACGCATGTTGAAATCCTATCTTTAAATACGTTTAATTGTCCTAGCTTGGAAGGTCTCCCCCAGTCATAGGCAGAAATGGTCTTATGTTGAAAATAACATTGACAAATATTTGTATTTGTGACTTCATTCCAAACCGATTTATGTTATAGAGTTATAAAATGTTGTAAATTTACATTCTTTAATCTGTCATTCCATGCAGATTCTGAAAGGAAGGCAGTTAGTAAAGTAAGGAATCAGGATAGAATATATAATAATATTAAAAGCAAAGCTTATAAAAACAAGTCAATTAAACAGCATTTGTCTAATGCCAGCTAATAAAGGAAAGAGACCCACTGACAAATAAAACAGCAGTTGGATCACTTGAGTTAAAGCCTTCTCTCTATTCTAAACAGTGTGTAAAGTCCAATGGATTGAGCCACACTTGCCCCTTTTTAGTTAGAAATATGAACATGAAAGCCTAATTCCTCAAATATATGGCAGGCACCTAGCTGGGCTGAGATGCCAGGAGCAATGTAGTAACAGATTGGGCTGATGGTTGTAGGTAACTGTTCTGCAAACAAAAGACAAAAGAAGTTACTGCCGTTCTTCTTGGCACTTCCATGTTTGTGTACCACACTATTAGTGAATTTACCATTTAAATAAAGTCCATGGTTCTGTGTTGGGCTGGTCTGGGAGAGGCTTTCTAGCTGTCTGTAAGTACCCACAAAACTCACAGGGCCAGAAACAAATAAGCAAGTGTGGCACTGCTCTCTCTCTCTTAAAAAAAGTGCAGTTGATGTTGTCTGTTTTTGAGAAAAGCAGCTGTTTGCTTTACACAGGAGCATAGCTTAATGCCTAGCCAACAGACAGTATTTTTGTTAGCTTCAGCCGCAGCTGTTGGCGTACTTGCCAATGAAATGAAGTGGTGTAGCTGCACTACTGAGAATAAAAAAAGAAGGAAATGAAAAAGCATTGAGGATGTTTCTGGTTTTAAACTGCTTTTTAAAAATGATTTAAATGTATGCCTCATACACCAAATGCGTTTAATATACAATATGGTGCTAAAGGTAATTCATACCCTAAATTGCATGTTGGTGGGAGCTAGATTAAAATGCTTTGGACTGACTTCACAAGAAGCTTTGGGTTTGGTTGGCTTGCTCTTAGGGCTACCATTTTGGGGTGGCAAAATATAGATGATCTCTAGATAGAAGCAAAGAGTTAGGGTTTTCTCTATGTCTTTCCTGCCATCTAGTTATTGTCAGTACTGTTGTTATCAAAATATAATAGCCTTACTTCCTGTTGAAAATGAGAGCCAGTTTGGGGTAGTGGTTAAGGCACCAGGCTAGAAACTGACAGACCATGAGTTCTAGTCCCGCCTTAGGCACAAACCCACCGGGTGACCTTGGGCCAGTCACTTTCTCTCAACCCTCAGAAGGAGGCAATTCACCACTTCTGAAAAATCTTGCCAAGAAAACTGCAGGGACTAGTCCAGGCAGTCACTAGGAGTCAAGATTGACTCAAAGGCAATTTTTTTTTAAAAAAAGAACATTGATGTCAAAGAGAGTGGAAATAGTGTTTTTGTTCTTATCACAAACCTAATCTTGAAACTACTGTGTAAAATAATTTTTTGACACATGATAGATGACAATTACCAAAGTATTTGTTAAATTGACTTAAGGAAAAAGCCCCATTTTTGAATGTATGCATATTTTTCAATTTTGCATTCAGATAAATCTGTGGTTTTAGAAAGTCATTCCAAGAGAGAGAGAGGGGGGGAGGGAGGGTGGGAGAGGGAGAGAGGGGTGAATGAGTGTATTTGATTATGATGGAACTGACTCATCTACATTTTGGATAAATTTTTTAATCTGCTTTCCCAACTAGGAAAACAGGATTCTTTAGCCCAGAGCTTTCCAAACTGTGTGTCGGGACACATTAGTGTGTCAGCTGCAGTGTCTGGGTGTGTCGTGGCTGCTGCTGCCTCTGAGCCCTGCCAGGATTCTACGCAGGTCCTAGTGCCTGCCTTGTGCCTTGCTGCCTCCAAACCTGCTGTGATTCCGCGCAGGTCCTAGTGCCTGCCTTGTGCCCTGCTGTAAGAGTGTGTCGCAAAATGATGCCCTGCTGTAAGAGTGTGTCACAAAGTGATGCCCTGCTGTAAGAGTGTGTCACCAACATGAAAAGTTTGGAAAGCTCTGCTTTAGCCACTTCCTCTTTGCTTTGATTATCCTATGGCCAACAGCATTCACTGCTAGATAATATCCCAGACTGTGGGGTCCTGTTTCACATTAGAAGCTTAAAGCCAAGAATCCTATTTTAGAATTGGCTATTGCTGTGTGCTAATTTGTGTTGTATATAATATTTACTAATGTATTATTTCAATGTATCAACTACTGCAGTTAATGATCTAAAAGAAAATATACACAATAAGAAATTGAGAAAATAACAAAAAGTAAAATTTAAAGACCTGGGTGAAGAGAAAGGTCTTAATTCTGTTCCTGATGTTTATTTGGATTAATAATCTGATATTTTTACTGTCTAATTACTGATTTAGCTTAAACCATGCAGTTATGCAAAAATTCAGTGTTATTGCCTGTTAGAGATACTGAATGACAGAGGTTGAAATGTATTTGGCAGTTGTACATGAGAAGGGCACTGGTGTCAGCAGTTTTCATCTGTTGAGTTCACCTCCAGTTCTCTATCTGTTCTGTTTTGGTCTTCATTGCTTGTCACGGGGGACAGTGAATTAAAATGCCTTTAATGTCTTTAATAGCTTTTCTCTGCCATCTTAAATATTTAGTTTTTCATTTCTTATTTTGATAACATAGGCACACCATATTTGGGGTTGCAAAAGCTAGGATGACCATTTGATAGCAGCATAGCAATACAGAAATCTCTTAACTCTTTGCTACCATCTGGATATGGTGGCCATCTGGATATCTGGATCCCAGGAATGGAAGCCTAGTTCAGTAACATAGTGTACCTGGAAATTCCTTTGGAGAAGGGAGAGTGGCACTAAAGGTTAAATCGCCCATTTGTAATCTATCGTGAATCTGCTGGAGTCAGTGATCTATAAATATGGTAAAATATTCAATTAATTAACCGTAGCTCCACCAATTAACTAATTAAAATGTATTATCACCAGATAAAGGTACCCCTTCCTGATTTATCAACTAAGGCTGTAATCAGATACTCACCTGTCAGCAACTGCCATTGAACTCAATAAGATTTGCTTCCAGATAAGAAATTCTTTCTGGAGGAAAAATGTTAAAAAAATAAATAATATGATTGCACTGCAAAGGAGGAATAATTTCCTCATTGAATAGTTTGCTTTCCCATCCCTGTGTTATGTTGTGTGTGTGTGTGTATACACACACACCCACACACATATATGCAAACACATAAAGTACATACTTGTTTTTCTGGGTGTCTGTCCTGTATGTATCCTGCTTTAGTTTGCAATTGACTTTGTTCTAAAGTGTATTCTCCTTGCCCTCCAAATGTTTTCCTGCATCCTCTTTAAGTTCTTGCCAGCCTTTTAAAGTCTCAGCAAAAGAGATCTGCTGTAGGCTTGTCTACCCCTCAAACACTGCAACAAGCTGCTTAACAAATGGAGCAGATGGAGGTCTTTTCAAACTATGGAAAGAGACATTAGAGGCTGTAATTTCCATAGTTTGCCTGGGGGGCAATGCTTGTGAATCCTGAAGTGTTAGCAGTGTGCCTGCTGAGGAAGGCAAGAAAATGTTAATAACTTGATTATCAGTGGAACTAGTATTCCCAAGAGTGCAAAGGCCAATGTGCTTGCTATCATTATGTTGCTGGACCATGGCAGAGTTATTCCACATGATTAGGACACATCATGCCACAGTAGAGGCAGCAGCCTTACACCATGTCATGCTGCCATACATGTCTCAGTTCTGAGTTAAAGGCTGGGTGACCTTGGGCCAGTCACACTCTCTCAGCCCAACTCACCTTACAGGGTTGTTGTTGTGGGGAAAAGAGGAGGAGGAAGGAATGTTAGGTATGTTCGCCGCCTTGAGTTATTTATAAACAATAATAAAGGCGGGATAGGACATAAATAAATAAGTAAATCAATCAATAAATCACTAACCAGCCTGTAGAAATTACACTAGTGGGTTTATAATAATCCTACATTATGAATGGATGTTATATTCTGTAAGTTTCACATGACTGTTTCTCTGGGTTCCTTTTACTTTAGCAATAATGCAAGATAGTCCACATGTGAACCTCCAGATGTTAATGAACTACAGCTCACAGCCTCCTTCCCCATTGCCTTGCTGGCTACAGATACTGGGAATTGGGGTTCAGCAACACCTGGAGGGCTGTGTTGCTTATGTTCAGCCCTAATGGACTGGCCCCCTTGCAATTTTTTGTTGCTGCTGTTGTTGCTGATATCTTTGCCAACCTCACTGTCTTCCTGCAGACTCAAAAGACAATTCTTACAAGCTTGCCATGGCCAAATGGATAATTCGCGGTGTTGTGTATCCTGGGCTTGAGGGTTTTTTTTTTTTTTTGGTTAGTGGAAGTAGAATTCTCTGATGTTATTCCACACATTGGAGGCTATTGTAGCAGGGGGAGCCAACCTTGCAAATAAAGAAATTATGCCGTAGTGGTAGTAACAATGGCAGCTGGAATACTCATTGCCAAGGGGAGTAGACTGAACCTCCATCTCCGTTCCCTCTGGTCTCTTTTCTTGAGGAACTGAAATAGAATGAGAGACTGGGGGCCAATGAGCAATCCATCTGCTATGTGCTGCACGAAACCTGGATGCTGGTTCCTGCACCTGGCACTGTTGTTTATATTACCTATTAATATCTCACAGTACTGGGAAGTTTGAGCATATTTGACGTTTGGGTTCTGTATTATTCATAAACAATTGCCATTGGCTCTGTATGGTGATGATTGATATTGCCTATTAGGTGATGAATTTAAAGTGCTATGATGCTAAGTTTTTTTTTTATGAGCAGCTTGTTATATTGTGTTTCAAAATAAATGGGTATATTCCAGTGATATTCTGATGCCTGCTCTTCTTATGTTATGAACCCCTTTTGGAAAAATGGCACATAAATTAAAAATGAGGGTGATGGTTTTGATTTATATCAGCCTCCCCAACCTGACATCTTCCAGATGTTCTAGGATTGCAGCTTCCAGAATTCTCAGGAAGCAAGATTGCTGGGAATTGTGTGATTGCAGTCCTAACATATTTGGAAGGTGGTAAGGTAAGGAAGATTGGCTTTATGAATTAGCCTGTAGATTTTCCTTGGAAAGTTGGTGAGATGGTAGGTAAGGTTTTATAAAAATGAGGGGAAATATTCTAGGAAGAAAAATTACACTCAGTTTGCCAGTTAGTACAATGATTTATTTTTATTTTGTTTGTTTGTTTATTATTGTCCCAGTCATAGACCCCAGATGGCTTACAGTCAGGGAGATAATATCATTAAACCATTAAACATGTAAAACAAACTAAAACAATAATCTATAAAACACAACAGCTAGACTGAAAAAAAAGCTACAAAAACTATATGCTATATTCAAAAGTTCTGGGGAGAGAGGATTGTCTTATGTCCTTTAGGAAAGGTAATGGTAGGAGCGGGCTCTCCTAACCTCAGGAGGGACAGAATGGTCTGTTTCTGAGCCTCTACCCCAGAGCTTTCCAAACTGTGTGTCGGGACAGGTTAGTGTGTCGGCTGCAATGTCTGGGTGTGTCGCTGTGGCTGCTGCCTCTGAGCCGTGCCAGGATTCCATGCAGGTCTTAGTACCTGCCTTGTGCCTTGCTGCCTCCAAACCTGCCCTGCCAGGATTCCACGCAGGTCCTAGTGCCTGCCTTGTGCCTTGCTGCCTCCAAACCTGCCCTGCCAGGATTCCATGCCGGTCCTAGTGCCTGCCTTGTGCCCTGCTGTAAGAGTGTGTCGCGAAATGATGCCCTGCTATAAGAGTGTGTCACGAAATGATGCATGTCTAAAAAGTGTGTCAACAACATGAAAAGTTTGGAAAGCTCTGCTCTACCCAATCTTTGTGGGAAAATATTCAGATCAGTTCCAAATGTCTTTTGGGCTGCCCTTTCTCAGAAATAAAAGAATTGGTGACATCAGGTGGATGATTTAGTTCAAATCTGAGACTCAGCAAAGTCCATCTTATCTGCCTTCTTCTTACATTGCAGTGTGGAAGTGTCTGCCCATGTTCACTCACTGCCTAGATCCAATTGACTAGCTGGGAAAGCCAGGAACCTTTAATTTTTGTGTTTGTGAAAAAAAAGCGGGGGGAGGAAGAGTCTGCAAAAATACACATTCCATATTTATTAATTTGTTCACATATGAGTCAGTTAACAATAGGAAAAAATGGGAAATTATTTTATTTATTATTCAAATTTATTCCCCGCCCATCTCCCATGCAAGGGACTCTGGGCGGGTCCAGAGTTATGCATAGAACTCTGCATAGAATGCATAGAATTATGCATAGAAAGTAGTGCATTTCCCCCAAATATTTAAATAGCCCCCAAATGGGATCCTGCTAGAAAATTATATGTTCAAATATTGAATGAGAGGTGAATTTTCCAGGGCAAAACAATGCAACATGCAAAAACATCCTGGAAGAAGACTGTGGCAAACCATGCCTGTAGATTGTTAATGAAAACTACATGGACTTGTAGCTGAGCTCAACTCAAGAGAATCTTAACATTTTAAAGTAACCTGCAGTGGTGTGAATGTGTTCAGGGGACATCCCCCTCCCTCCCCCCTGCATCTAGAGCCACTGCTCTCTCATAGAGAGTATAGTACTGTTCCTTCCAATTTCAGGCAGTATGAAGTTACTGCCTTGGCAAGGTTGGGTATTAGGCAGGGCAAACTTTGAGTAGCCATGAGCTATGAAACAATTTCAATTGTTAATACTTGGGCTGGACTGAGATTTTTCAAGCACTTTCTTCATGTTTTGGAAGCTTTGAAGGTTTCTCCTATTTTTCAAGGTGAATTATGCCAATTCAAAACCAGTTTTGCACTGAAGATTTTAGTTTGCCATTGAATGTCATTAGTGTGATCTTGGTGGGCTTTTAATGAAACAAAAGGTTCAGGGTTGTGTGCCTTTTGTCTTTGCATGTCACATTCTCTTTGCTGGATTTCCCCTACAGGCTTAAGCTTCTAGTTCAGTGCTTTCCAAACTGCTGCCGTTGACATACCAGCAGCGGCGGCGGTGCGGGGATGCGCGCGGCAGCGGGGGCGTGCACAGCGGCGGCGCAGGGGTGTGCGCGGTGGGAGTGTGTCCGGCGGCGGCAGCGGCGGCGGCCTCGTGTTTTCTGCTAAAACGCGGAAGCGCTGATGGCGCGCTCATGCCGCCGTCGCTGCCGCCACCGCCGTGCACACCACTGCCGCTGCACGCGCCCCTGTACCACCACCGTGCACACCTCCACCACTGCTTCCGGGTTGTGTCACGACACACTAAACTGTGTGTCGCGACACCCTAAAGTGTCGCGACACACAGTTTGGAAAGCTATGTTCTAGTTTATTAACGGTCAGGAGAGCAGTTCCTTCGAAAGCTATCAGCTAGGCCCTGGCATCATTACGATATGCATGGTACACACCTGATCTTGCCAGCTTCTATAGCTTCTTTGAAAACTAAACAGAAGGCCTTCTAATATTACAGTTGCTTGTGTTGTTAAAATGGCATCATTTGGATAAATAGTATTGCAAATGGAATCAGTGAATGAAGTTGCTGTAGGTTTTGCTTTATCAGTAGAAAGAATGAAAATGGTTTCTGTGATTTTGGCATATTTTAAATTAAAAAGTCTTTCTCAATTACTGTCTGAGGTAACAGGATAATTCTATTGCTTATGCATAACTTAAAAAATTAATAGGAGAAACCAGACTAGCCCACTGTACAAGTAAAATGCTACTGCTAATGCTGATTTGGGGATTCTAGGTTGTGTTTTAGAAAAGCATTTTGCGTCTCTAGAATTTACTACTTCTTAGCACAGTGCTTTCCAAACTGCTGCCGTTGGCGACACACCAACGGTGGCAGCGGCGGCGGCGCGGGGGCATGTGCGGCAGTGGTGGCTTGCATGGCGGCAGTGGCAGCAGCTGCGGCCTCGTGTTTTCCATTAAAACCCAGAAGCACTGATGGCGCATCACCGCCGCCGTGCACGCTGCGCGCGCCCCCAAGCTACCGCCGTGCACGTCCACTTCTGGGTTTTGTCGCGACGCACTAAAGTGTCGCGACACACAGTTTGGAAAGCTATGTCTTAGCGGAACACTACCACCCCCCATAACAAAACAAAATAAAATGATAGTGTGATTTAAATTGCTGTGATTTAGCAGCTGTATGTATTTCATTTAGAAAACAGCATCATTTTTGTTTATCCAAAAGACATAAATGCAGTTGGCTGTGCAGCAAACAGTATTTTTCTATATAATTCTGACAAACAGTGCAGCTAAGAAGGTCTTGCCTAACTATTGAATGGAGGAACAATTAATTAATTAATTAACTAATTAATTAATTAATTGTCACATTTATATCCCGCCCATCTCCTTCACAAGGAGGGACCCTGGGTGGTTCACAATAAAAAGTTTAAAATCAATAAAAACCATAAATAACACTAATAATCAATAAAAATATCTAATTACAGTTCGATCCAAGCAATGGTAGATCTTACTTATCCCATGGGCCGGTATGGCTAGTCAAGGCAGATCTAAAGGGCCAGCCAACCCCAAGACTGGTTGCTCCCCTCCCCTCCCCAAGCATGATGGCAAAACCAGGTCTTTAGGTTTTTTCTAAAGTCCAGGAGAGAGGGGGCCGATCTTATTTCAGGGGGAAGAATATTCCAGAGGGCGGGGGCTACTGCAGAGAAGGCACATATCCTGGACCCCGTCAGATGGAACTCTCTTACAGACGGGGCTCGTAGCATGCCCTCTCTGCAGGACCGGGTGGGATGGGTTGATGTGACAGGGATGAGACGGTCCCTCAGGTAACCTGGTCCCATGCCATGTAGGGCTTTAAAGGTGATAACCAACACCTTGAATTGAATCCAGAAGCAAACTGGCACCCAATGCAGCTCGCGGAGCAAAGGTGTTATGTGTGCTGATCTTGAGGCACCTAAAATCGCCTGTGCGGCTGCATTCTGAACCAGCTGAAGCTTCCGGATGCTCTTCAAGGGTAGCCCCATGTAAAGCGCATTAAAATAGTCTATATGGGAGATGACCAGGGCGTGAGTGACCATTCGAAGGGCCTCTCGCTACAGGAAAGGGCGTAACTGGCGTACAGCATGAAGTTGTGCAAAGGCCCTTCTGGCCACGACTGTCACCTGCTCTTCAAGCAGGAGTCGTGAGTCCAAGAGGACCCCCAAGTTACGCACCGGTTCTGTCTGGGGCAGTGCAACCCCATCCAGAACTAAAGTTGACAAATTCTTAGATACCAAGGAGCCATTAATCCACAGCCACTCCATCCTACCAGGGTTCAGCTGAAGCCTGTTGTTCCCCATCCAGGCCCCCACAGCCCCCAGGCACTTGGACAGGGTAGTCACAGCATCACTTACTTCCCCCGGGATGGAGATGTATAACTGAGTATCATCAGCATATTGATGATACCTCATCCCGTGGAGACGGATGATCTCGCCCAGTGGTTTCATGTAGATGTTAAATAGGAGAGGAGAGAGCACTGAGCCCTGCGGCACCCCACAAAGGAGGGGCCGTGGACCCGATCTCTCCTCCCCTATCAATACCGATTGGGACCGGCCCTGGAGGAAGGAGGTGAACCAGCGCAAAACCACGCAGCCCACCCCAACTCCCTGAGTCGTCCCAAAAGGATACCATGGTCGATGGTATCGAAAGCCGCTGAGAGGTCAAGGAGAGCCAGGATGGATGCACTGCCCCCATCCCACTCCCGTGAGAGATCATCCATAAGTGTGACCAATGCCGTTTCCATCCCATATCCCGGCCTGAAACCTGACTGAAAGGGGTCTAGATAATCCGTTTCATCAAGAATCCTCTGGAGATGCAACACCACCACTTTCTCAACCACCTTCCCCATAAAGGGGAGGTGGGAGACTGGACGAAAATTGTCCAGTACAACAGGGACCAGCGATGTTTTGTTGAGGAGGGGGCACACCAGCACCTCCTTGAAGGCCGCTGGAAACACCCCCTCCTGCAAGGATGCATTTACCATTGACTGGACCCAGCCACACGTCACCTCCCGAGCTGATTGCACCAGCCAGGAGGGACATGGATCTAATTCACATGTGGTGGCATTTACAGTCCGGAGGATCCTATCCACTTCCTCTGGTCCAACAGGATCAAACTGTTCCCAGATAACTGGGTAAGTACGTTCCTCAGGCATCTCCCCAGACCATGTTTCATGCTTAGAGTCTAACTTAGAGCGAATCTTTGCGATTTTATCCTGCAGATGCCTAGAAAACTCTTCAGCACGGCCCTGCAGATGGTTTTCTGAATCCCCTTTCCCCAAAAGGGATCGGATGATCCTGAACAGGGCCGCTGGGCAGCATTCTGCGGATGCAATAAGAGTGGAGAAATAGTGGCGTTTCGCCGCTCTTACTGCCACAAGGGAGGCCTTAACCGCGGCTTTAGCTTGTGTTCGGTCGGGTTCAGTCTTTGTCTTCTTCCAGCGGCACTCTAGGTATCTCTTAATCCTCTACAGGACCCTCAACTCCTTCGTGAACCATGGGGAGTGTCAGGTTCAATCGGATAAGAGAGGCTGCACAGGTGCGATCCTGTCCAAGGCCCTGGCCACCTCCCTATTCCAGGTAGCAGCTAGGGCCTCCGCTGGAGCGTGCAGCAGATCTTTGGGGATAACCCCCAGCTCCCTCTAAAACCAATCAGTCTCTGGGGGCGGACCGATTGAATAGGTCCTGCCTCCCTGCGGAGTGGTCAGAATAAGAGAATCTCAAGGCCACCAGGGCGTGATCTGACCATGACAAAGGGGAAAGATGTAACTCTCCCCTCAGAGCACATTGTCACTGCTCCGACAAGAAAACTAAGTCCGGTGTGAGACCAATGTCTCTAGTCGGGTCCCAAATGATCTTAGTCAGGCCCATGGCCGCCATGGTGGACATGAACTCCTGAGCTGTCTCTGAGGACCGTCCCAGGGATGGCAGCTTGAAATCCCCCAGAACCATAAGTCTGGGGAATTCCACTGCCAACCCCGAGACAGCCTCCTGCAGCTCAGGCAGGGAGGTTGCTACACAGCAGGGAGGCTGGTACAGCAGCAACACTCCCAACTTCTCTCGGGCACCCAACTTGAAAAACAGGGTCTCACAACTGGCTACTTGTGGAGCAGCGCCCTTGAAGGCCACAAGAGACTCTCGGATGACAACTGCCACCCCTCCTCCCCTGCCCTGACATCTCGGCTGGTGCCACACCCGAAACCCAGCCGGGCACATCTCTGACAAAGCCACTCCTCCCTCCAGGCCCAGCCAGGTTTCGGTAATACAGAGTCTACCGTGGTAGAGATGGGCGGTGATAAATTTGATTAATAAATAAATAAATAAAATAAATAAAATACATGCCAGGTCAGCCCCCGTGATCAAGTCACTTATGAGGGGGGCCTTGTTGTTAATTGACCTGGTGTTAAGTAGCAGCAGCCGGAGGTCAGGGCCCCCACGAGTCTGCTGTCCAGGGCCTAGGTTTAAGTCCAGAGGGTCAGAACACACCACAGATAATAAACACCTGGGGCGTCTTCCTCGACGATGACTCACCCTCCGGCTTCTGTCGTAACATCCCCTGCCCATCACCACCTCGATAAAATGCCCCACCCTACATCCCCCAGGGTTTCCCAGTCCATTCGCCCCCAATCCTGGACCTCTAAAATCCCTGGTTTGAAATAGGGATCCCTCCATCCACTCATCCAACTCTGCACACAACCACACAACCACAAGGAGATGGTGGACCACCAGCGCACCAGCTCTCGCTCTCGGCACTGATAGGCCCAGCCATCATGAGTTGGGTATGTGGTTGTATATGATACCTATTTAGTATCTATCAGGCTAAAAATTGGCATACTTTATTGTTCAATGTAAAATTAAAATGAGTGGCTCCAATTTTTCTGTCAAAATGGGAGTTTCATGATCTCAGATACTTAAGAGAGACTTTATGTTATTGTCTGTGCATCACAACAGAGTATAGTTTTGGAGGACAGCTTAAAAGCAATTACTCAGTATGATTTAGCATAATACATTAACATTATGTTTAGTATTGCTTTGCATAGAGAGCTTTTCTCAACATGGTACTATATAGATAATCTGACTACATATTCTTCATCCGTGGAAAGCAAAAAGCCAAATTTAACACAAAAATCATAGTCCAGGCATTCTCAGTATTTCCCAAATCGTGTGCATTAATTTAGAAGTAGAGACATCAGAATTCCCAATTGTATAATGTGATCAGGAACTCAGGTATGATTGCCTGTTGCTATCTGTGCTTTGGTAACAGAATTGCTTATCATGGTAATCTGCCTTTAAACTTATTAGGAAACTTCAGATGGTTCAAAACACACTGTAATAGTATTGTCAAAGGCTACAAACTGGCAGAGGTTGCTCAAAACAAACTATACAGGTTTCGAAACAATTGTTTTAGGTTCCTGCACATTTTTGTGCTCAGTTCAAAGGATTGAGGTTAAACAGGGCCGAGTTGTGATGGGCTTTGCAAGTTGTTTCAACAATTGCTTGTTTCTGTATGAGCTTGTCCTGTCTTTAAGGTAATCTCCCCCAATTTAGTGCCTTCTTGGTGTTGGGAATGGAACTCTTAGTATTTCAAGGTAATTTGTGGCCTTTTTTTGGTGCCTTGGCTTATGAAGAGAGATGGTGACCAAGATCAGGCCTGTTCTCTTACTGTATCCCAAATCTGAAATGTTTTTTCCCCAGAAACAGTTTAGTTTTAGGATAAAACCACTTTATTTGCCCACTCTTTATATAGCTGTAAATGTCTTACTTGTATCTACTTGTTTAGAGTTTTTTTAAATAAACGTTATCAAAATTCTACACATAAACGTAAAAAAAAACACAATACATAAACATATACAAAAACATAAAGCTGCAAATCCAAAACTAAACATCTAATTAAAAAAAAAACATATAGTCCCACCCTTCACTTTCCTCATGGATCCATTAACTATTCCTTACTCTTTTATACTGTTGTAATCACTATTTAAATTTTCTGTTATCTCCCCATTATCTATAAAACCCTTTATAATCAGGCTATTTTTCTCTACTTTTATAATATAATCTGTAAATGGACTCCAGTCTTTAATAAAAGCCTCTGTAAATTTCTGCCTCATTAAACATGTCAGTTTTGCCATTTCCGCCAAGTCCATAACTTTAAATATCCAGTCTTCAATGTTTGAGCTTTATTTTTCCATTTATGCGCATATAATAATCTTGCCGTAGTGATCATATACAACAATAATACACTGTGCTTTTTACTCAGTTCTTCTTCCATAAACCTTAATAAGTACAGTTCTGGTTTCATCTGAAAATGAATAATACGTTCCACCCTCTTTTCTACATTTCCAACATTTACTTGAAATTTACACATTTTGATATTTTACAGGTGTCCAATGCCATCTATACATCATTTTATAATTTTTTTTCTCTTAAATTATTGCACCGAGTAAGTTTAATATTTTTAGTCCACATTTTCCCCCAAATATCCATGCCAATACTTGTGCCCAAAATTTAGCATCCATCTAATATTACATTCATTAAGTTGTTCAGCTTCTGTATCATATTTTAACAGCAATTTATAAATTTATAAATTCCTGCGATTACATGTTGGTCATCTTTGCATAATTCTATTTTAAGTTCATTCCTACTCCCTCCTATACCTCATTGTTTCACATCCTTTTCAAATTGTGCCTTTATTTATGCATAGGCAAACCAAGTCAAATTTATACCTTCTGTACTTAACTGCACTCTAGTCTTAAGTATAGGTTTGCCACCTATAAACATCAGCAAATCCTCATAATTTAACCATTTTTCTTGTCCTGCTGTCTCTCTCCTGTGAAAAGCTTCTTGAGTTGAGGTGTATAATGACAATCTCAAGGACAACCTCTTATATTTATTCCATGTTTTTAATAGGGCATCTATGACATAGTGATTTTTAAACTCAAAATTTACTTTAACGTTATCATACCAGGGATACCCATGTAGACCACATCGGAAGTTGTGTGCCTTGTCATATGAATTTACTGAGATCTTTTTGCCATTGTACCAAGGGCACATCATTTTTCAGTACAGGTATTGTCTGAAACAAGAAAAGCATTCTAGGTAATACATTCATTTTAATCACTGCTATCCTCCCCAATAATGAAAGAATTGTTTTTTCCCATCTCTCTAAATCTTTTTTTTTTACATCCTTCCAAACCTTTTCATAATTATTTTTAAACAAATGCAATAGTTTTGGATACATTTACTCCCAGATATTTAACCATCTTAGGTTCCAGTACAAAACCAGTACAATCCACTGTTTTTGTTCATCCTCTGTCATATTTTTAGTTAATATCTTAGTTTTTATTTATCTTAAAACCAGATAATTTTCCATATTCCATTAACTTATCCATTAAAACACCAACATTTTCATTAGGATCCACTATTGTTACTTGTTTAGAGTTTTGCTGTCACCTCTCTGGTGTTCTTAATGGTGCTTCTCTATTGTCTGCTGTAAATTCATTTACAACATCTACAGTATGTATATACCAGTATATAGGTTTATATGACTTCATTTTTGTACTGCATGCATAGATAACTGATCTGGTTTTCTTCTACATATTAGCATGGAAGCATTTACCAAAATGTATGGCAGGCTTAAAGTGGGAAGAGAACAGGATTATAGCCACAGTCTATCCTACCTCCGTTTACTCTCCATGTATTCAGTCTCAATACATCTGGGACTCAAAGCAGGGGTTCTGGATTGTACTGATATGTACACATGAAGCACATTTACACAGGAAACACTTTTTTCCTGCTGGCTTAGATTTGTTTGCATTGTATTATGCATTGGCCATCTTTCTATCTCTCTTAAAAATAAATACATATATAAATAATAGATTTTGACTCAATAAGGAGACATAGATTTATTTCCCTCCAACAGTTACCCATACAGTTTGTCCTAATCAGTGGATTGATTGTTCAGATAATAATAGTTATAATATTTGGTAATGTATTACTATTACATTATTACATATTACAGTACATTTATGACCCACCTATCCTCTAGGGGAGTTCAAAGCAGGTTCTCTTCCTTATCCCAGCATTTCATCCTTATAACAATATTTTGAGGTAGGTGAAACTGAGAAATAGTGATGGTCCAAGGTCACCCAATGCCAGCAAGGTTTTTGAACTTGGTCATAAGACTCTAATCCAGTACGCTTGCAAAATATCTTATTTCTATCTGCAAGATTTGCAACTTCCATAAACACTAGGATGGGGAGATGATGGAGGATTCAGTGATCAGTAGGCCTGCCTTCAACTCATTATATCCCAGGCAATCAGACCATTATTATTTACCTCAGTTAGAATGACTCTTTCATCTGACCACTCATAGTCAGAACTGATGTGGTGGACAGATCTTGGAAGAGAGATACTTAGTTTTATTGTTCACTTCATCTCATTGTTTTGCAGTCTCTTATCCTTAGCTTTTGTGTGATCATATTTTGTGAGCTGTCTTAAGTTAGCTGACTAGGTTAATGGCTAATTTATTTTATTGAAAAATCCAGTGAACTAATCATTTAGATTTCTTGCTCTGAACCTCTGACAATCAGCTGCTCAGCTTTCAGGAAGAAAAACATGCACAGACATGCCGAGGGGGGATTCTGTAAAGAGAATGAAGTACATAAATACTTTGCACAACCTCACTTCAACCTATTTGTATAAATTTTGCCATAGATACTCATTATGGTAGGACCCATTTTCACTGCAAATTTCATCACAATCTGTTTCAGATCAAAGCAAAAATTATGGATGCCTTTAAAAATTACAATCAGAACTTGAAGGAGCTTAGTTTGGCAATCCCAGCACTGAGTTCTGTGAAATTTGGCACCCTTTGTAGGAAGGGGAGCAGCTGATTACATGCTTATGATTTTGCTATGCTAGGTAATGTAACAGGGATGGGAACAGTTTGAAATGGGCTTTCCCTGGGTGGACCTCGGCATATCACTCTGCTTTCGAAAGTCCTGGATTTGGCTCTCAAAGGAGTTTGAACTTTCTTTGCCTTACAAATAGAGAGAAAATAGCAATCTTTATGTTGATCTGGAGCTCTTCTTGATGCTTTTTATCAAAAGATGTTTATACAGCCAGTCATTTTGACTGACATAATATCTGTTAGGCCTGGGTGAAGCAGCTTGGTTTGTGGTTTGACAACTCCACTCCTTTGTATTGTCTTGTAGCTAAACCTACTGGTAGAAGCTTCTGTGTATTTACTTCTGCATGGAATCCTTTTCCAGTGCTTCCAGTCACTAACTGGAAGTCATTCCCAGCTACTGCAAGGACTGGCTGAGGTAGTTGGAGCAGTAATAAAGTCTCAAGTGAAGCAAAGCAACTCTTTCACTTCTAAGAGCAAACACATCCCCATGCCAAAAAAATATATGTATAGTCCTCGTGTCTATTTGCAAATAACTTACATTTCTCAATGTTTCATTGTAATTAATAAATGTATAGTCGGGTCTTTAGTACAAAAACCCATAGGATGATGTGCCACTTAAGATGCTTTACAATCCCCAAGGCAGACTTTGGAGATTGTGCTCCAGAACGTGTCCATGCTGAAGTAGATCTGACACCAATTTCATTAACTTTTCAGTATCAGGCAAAGAGTTGTACATTCTCCTGTCCTTTTACTTTCTACTCGAGCTGCAGTATGATTCTCTAATGACTTTTATTTGTCCTATTTGATTTCTAATTTTTCATAACTGATTTAATTGGTGGTTTAAATTTATTGTTTTACATTTATTTAGTCACATTAGGACTCTGTTTTTGCTGCTATTTTAGTTTTTGTTTTCAGCTTTTTAGATACTGGTTTAAAAATACATCTAAGGTCAACACTTTGAGAAACGCTCTATTTCCAGAGGCAGATAATTATTTAATAATTAATTTTAAAGTACAATACAATACAATTGTACCATACTGTAGTTTAAAATTCATTATTAAATTAATTGTTAGTAATATGCAATTACCAATGCATAACAATTTATATCAATAAAATCTAAAAAAAGCCATGAGACTACTAAGATTTTTTTATTGCATTTTATCAATATTGTGAGTATAGATAGCTAGATAAAGCTTTATTATGGCCCGAAGCAGCAAAACAAACATTTTTGTTGTTGTTGTTGTTCAGTCGTTTAGTCGTGTCCGACTCTTTGTGACCTCATGGACCATAGCACGCCAGGCCTTCCTGTCCTCCACTGTCTCCCAGAGTTTACTCAGATTCATGTTCGTTACATCGGTGATGCTATCTAACCGTCTCATCCACTGCCATCCCCTTCTCCTTTTGCCTTCAGTCTTACCCAGCATTGGGGTCTTTTCCAGTGAGTCCTCTCTTCGCATTAGGTGGCCAAAGTATTTGAGCTTCAGCTTCAGTATCTGTCCTTCCAATGAGCAGTCAGGGTTGATTTCCTTTAGGATTGACTGATTTGACCTCCTTGCAGTCCAAGGGACTCTTAAGAGTCTTCTCCAGCACCACAGTTCGAAAGCATCAATTCTTTGGCGCTCAGCCTTCCTTATGGTCCAACTCTCACAGCCATACATTACTACTGGAAAAATCATAGCTTTAACTGTACGGACCTTTGTCAGCAAGGTGATGTCTCTGCTTTTTAATATGCTGTCTAGGTTTGCCATAGCTTTCCTCCCAAGGAGCAAGCGTCTTTTAATTTCATGGCTGCAGTCACCGTCTGCGGTGATCTTGGAGCCCAAGAAAATAAAATCTGTCACTGCTTCCATTTCTTCCCCTTCTATTTGCCAGGAAGTGATGGAACCAGATGCCATGATCTGAGTTTTTTTAATGTTGAGTTTCAAGCCAGCTTTTGCACTCTCCTCTTTCACCCTCATCAAGAGGCTCTTTAGTTCCTCTTCACTTTCTGCCATTAGGGTGGTATCGTCTGCATATCTGAGGTTGCTGATATTTCTCCCAGCAATCTTAACTCCGGCTTGTGATTCATCCAGCCCGGCATTTCTCATGATGTACTCTGCATATAAGTTAAATAAGCAGGGTGATAATATACAGCCTTGTCGTACTCCTTTCCCAATTTTGAACCAATCGGTTGTTCCATGTCTGGTTCTAACTATTGCTTCTTGACCCGCATACAGGTTTCTCAGGAGACAGGTAAGGTGGTCTGGTACTCCTATCTCTTTAAGAATTTGCTTCATATGAGTGGAACTTGATTTTCTGGAAAAATTAGCATTAGATTTTTGGGGGGAGGAATTACAGAAACAAATATTTGCAAGATACATTAATAACAAAAAAGTGAAGTAATATCATATATAAGTGCTTACACTGTATGTATGCATGCACACGTACATACATATGTATAGTTTTTTGGTCTATGGCCAAAACACACACAAATGGTCTATGGTCTCTCTCATACAAGTAAGAACTTGGACTCTGTGTTATGCACTAATGAAAATCTAATTAATATTGAACTGAAAAGCAAAATAGATTGTTTGGAGAATTATTCAACAAAAGAGCAATTGATTTTGCAAAACCTCAAAACAAAATGTATATCATTATCTGGAGCAAAATTATTAGTATGGATGCATAAGGAATGATGGAAGTAAAAATATGTCCCTCTCCCTCCATTCCACTAAATAGGGGTTATTTTTGCAAGGCCAAGAATTAGGCAAACTAGTGTACAGATGCAGATAAAAATAGCTGGAAATTTGGAAAGACATATAAACATATAGAAGAATGCATGAGGAATAGAGAAACAAATGAGAACATTTCCACAAAATGAAGAGAATTAAATAAACTCAAAAATATATAGAAAGGAATAGAGTTTGTCAGTTTTGTCAGTTGCAAATCATCTTTAAATATTTTGAAGATGACCTTATAAAAATGTTAATGTTCTCTCACTTCAGTGATATACACAAGTTAAAAATGTATAATTGTATAGATATATCTGGCTTTTATTTTTTACCATTATAGATATTTATTTATTTAAATTTACTGGCTGCCCAACTCCAGTGGACTCTCAATATCTCCCAGTTAAGGGATTTTAAGTTGTGTTTGTATATATATTTGGACCATAACATTATCCATTGTTTCCTGTTGTAGAAATTGTTATCTTTTATTTTAGAGATCAAAAATGTGAGCTGTAAAGTACATGTATTTGCTGTGTATAGCATCGTTCATAAGAATGAAAAAGTGTGCTTCGGTGAAGTTGAAAAATAGTGATGTCAGAGTGATTACATTTTTGAAGCTGGTGTACTACAGTTGCTTTACAATCAAACCTATTTCTCCTCCAGCTTCTGGCCATGAATGCTAACATATCATTGACCTAGAAAGCTGAGCTTTGTTTCTTTTTTTGTTTTTGCTGCCATGGTTTCTTTTGGGGTAAGAGAACTTAATTCTTTTGTCAACATTCAGAAGATAATTTCAGATAACATCAGGTGGCCATGACAGGGATTAGAAAGGCAGGCAAGAATGGTAAAGACTGTCTGTTGAAATAGGAGCAATATGAGTACAAACTAACTCCAAGTGTAATCAGTGGAATTATTTGCGATTGGAGTTGCCAAGGGCTATGCAACATCATTGGATTTTACTGTTTTGTCCCTGTCATCTCCTGAACATGTCAGATCAGGATGCAAAAGCTGTGGAAAAGCCAAATCCATGCTCACTAGGAAAAGGATGTAAAATAAAACTTCAAATACCTTACTATTTATGAAAATATATATGGTTATAGAACAAGAATAGAAATACTTTTCTCTTGTTCTAATAATACTATACCCCGTAAGGCTGATTGGTGGGAGTTTCAGGATTGATGAAGGAAATACTTCACTCAGCATATAGTTAAGCTAAGAAAACTGCTCTCTTAAAACAGGGTGATAACCATTATTTAGATGGCTTTAAAAAGGGATTTTATAATCTTTTTGTAAGGGAAGTAGAGAGACACAGAAAGTCAGCTTACCCTGCCCCCAAAACAAGTGAAAGCAAAAGGAATTTGCTTTCTAGGCTACAGAGAATGGCAAATTGGCAAGCCTAATTCCCATTAGTTTAGCTGGCTCATAAGCAGAAATGCTGCATTCCAGATATAAAACATGGTGAGCCATTCGGTAGCTTGCACTTTCCCTGTACCCATCTCCCTTTGGTACCCACGAGGGTGATGATGATAATAATAATAGTAATAATATGAACTAGATTTTAGGTACATTTTTACTAGGCTATCCCGTACAGTATATATATAGCAAATAATATAATGCTATTGAAATAATTAATTGTGTTTGTATGTAAATGCATTCTTTTTTATATTGACAAGTAATTTGCTTGAATGAAATGGATTAAAAAAACATGTTTCCATTTAGCATAGTTTAAATCTCTACATGGGATTACATTACAGTAAGTAATGGCATTTTTGTATTTGAATTAAGTCAGAATAGAAAGAGAAACTTATACTGAATCAGTCTTTTGGCATTTCTAATTCAATATTATTTATCCTGAGAAGAAATAATGTTTTTTTAAATTGATGATGTCAGGAATTAAATCTGGGAATCAAGATATGCAAAATGCATGCAGTTGACCATTTTTTCTTATGACTGTCATACAGTTAGAAGCAGATGTTCATTCCCTTTTAAGTAGCATATTTATCTATACTTAAACTAGTTTAACATATGTTTTATTAAAGACACCTTCCTATTGCTAATCATTAATGAGTGATGCTCAGTAATGGAAAGTGCTTTGTAGCATCATCCTAAATACCATAGTTCTAAATTAAAAGCATTGGTTTTTTTAAAAAAAATTGGTTTGGTTCTAGAGCCAGTCATACGTAGAGTAAATCTACTGGCATAAATAAGAATTAGTTATGGCTTAAGTCCAGTTGATTTCACTGAGCCTATTCTAGATATGACTAAGACAGCTTTGAAATTATTTTTATTCCACACGTTCTCTCTATGCATATTTATTTGTTTGATGGCAAATACCAGAAGAAAGGAAGTAGTGTGGCAGAGGACTAAACAAAGTCGATGAGCTTGTTTGCCAAGTATAGCTGGAATGTCCAGCCAATTCAAAGGAATGAATCTTTTGAATGTTGTCCATACCTAGCGACACCCATCTGTAAATAAAGGTAAAGGTTCCCCTGCACAGTCGTGTCTGACTCTAGGGGCCAGTGCTCATCTCCGTTTGTTAGCAAAAGAGCCAGCGTTGTCCGAAGACGCTTCCGCGGTCATGTGGCCAGCATGACGCGCACAGAACGCTGTTACCTACCCACTGAAGTGGTACCTATTAATCTACTTGCATTTGTATGCTTTCAAATTGCTAGGTTGGCAAGAGCTGGGGCGAATGCGGGAGCTCACTCCGTCACGTGGGACTAGGGTCTCAAACCGCCAAACTTGCGACCTTCTGATCAACAAGCCTGGCGTCTTAACCGCCCCCTCTGTAAATAGGTATCATCAAAGGTGTTAGTGTTGAGAACAAACAATAACTTTAATTGTACACAGTTTTTCTATTATTTAACATTCTGGGTAAGAGGCAGGATTTATCACATGCTTAGTCAACTGACTAGTTACAAATTAGTCAGTTACTGTTAAATAAAGCATCATTTTAGTCAAAGAGTAGGACAGAAGGATGATTATATTTATTATCAAAGCTAAGTTGTTGAAATAATAAAATCGAAATCTTATCTAATCAAAGATATTACTTGTAACTAAAACCATTGCTGTGAATTAGTTTTGTGTAAATGAGACTCAAGAGGTTGAACAGAGAGCAACTTTTATTCTAGAATTTGGAAACTATCTTGCAGTGTAACCTTGTCATAATGGATGAATTTTGGGGAAGAAGTGCCTTTTATTCCTGAATGTCCATTATTTAGACAGTACATCATCTGTGGCGACTTAATTTCACAAATTACATTTGCATCCATTTGTGTCATTTCTGTAAGGAGGTCATTATGCAAATGGTGTAAATAGATGCAAATGACACAATTTGAAAAATGATGTGTAAATTATGTGTAAATAACTAAAATAATGTAAATATGTGTAAATAACTAAAATAATGTAAATACAATGGGAATATTGCTGATTGCATTTGAAGTCCATTGCATCAAGGTCCACTAAATCGTGGTTTCATTCTATTTAAATATTTTAGTCTAAATGTAAATACAGAACTCTCAAAGGAATCCAGTTTTAAAATGTGATTATGGTTATAATATGCTGTAGGCTGGTAATATATATTGCTAAATCCTTCTGTCTTGTTATTGGGTAGAGGAAACTTTATTTTCTATCAGAGGAATATTGTGATACATTTAAAAGGGGCATTCTGACAGGCAGTCTGTTTATTAGTAATCTAACCCCAAGAAATACTATAATTTCTTAGGAAAGGAATCTTAGCCCAATATCCCCCTTACTTTAAACCCTAAGTCATAAAATCATAAAGATCTGATCTTGTTAAACTGCTGGAATTTCATTTGTTTCAGCCACAGAACTGAACTGCCCAGGACCACAGCATGCTCAGAACTGTGTTCAGACATGAATTTGTTTCACAGATATATTGCTATTACCAAAAATGCTATTCTGAATATCCCTTTGCTGGAAGATCAGTCCGTACATAAGCTGATAACTATTTTTACTTTCAAAATGTTGGCATGGCCATTAAGATCTACAGTGGAAAATTCACCAGGTAGAATGGTAGCTGCACATCCATAGCAGAGGTTGAGGCAGCAGATACGGCAAGTGGCAGCTTTGGCCAACACTGTGCAGATGCATGCTGTGACTCCATTCAAGTAAAGTTCTCATGCTAATTTGGCATACAGATGTTTCATTCTGTCCCTCTGAAGTCATTCTTGAGGAATTCAGTTTACTGTATATTAAATTCACTATTTAGTAGTATGTGTTTGCTTGCCTTGTCTTTTCAACAAGAATTTGATTTCACTTAGTACACTACATCTCCCATACTCCCAGACAGCCATAGAAATGCATATGGGTTTAACAGGAGAAGAGGTGGAGCAGGAGAAAGAAGAGGAGGGAGAGGGAGGAGGAGAAATATTATCCCACAATAAATCTGGGGATAAAATATTAGCAGGAACTAGACTTTGGCCCACTCTTTATATCAGCAAGCGCATGTTATGGAGATACCAATATTAAGCAGTAAGTCTTTAAATTACATCTTCACAAGAAGAAGAACATCTGAGAGTACAGTCTTTGAATCAGATATGCTGCCTTTGAAATAACTATCCTAATTATAGCAGTCATAACTGAACATTAATTTAATAAATGTCCTCATTTGTTAAGGAAAGCTTGCTGGAGAGTATGTATTGCCATTAAAACCACAAATCTCCAAATGAGCAGGGACAGCAATGAGTAGGGTAAAGCAGGTAGATTAAACATAAAATCTGTAATTGAATGCTAACTACCATGGAGAACCATATATTGACTCATCTTTTCTTTTTACACTGTTGTATCACACAGACTCTGGATGTATATGAAATTGCCCATGAAATAACTGCATTTGTGCTGCATTAAATGTCCCAGAGACCATTTTATTTCATAATCTGCATTAAAAAATAAAGATCCTTTTTGATTCTAGTTAACAAAGCTTAATAGCAACCTAAGCATTAGAATCAAGGATCAAGTAGAAGCAACTCAACCCATAGGACCAACAGTTTAGTTGTATGTTTGAACATATGTTTAATTTGAACACATTTTAATGCTGGCCGGACATTTCTGAGTCAAAGATAATCAACCTGTCATCTTTTCTGAATATTGAAATTATGATATACAATAAACTGAAATGTACAGAATGTGTCCATGTTCCTCTGTAGTTTTTTTTCAGACAACTAAAATAGATAAACCTGTATTTGTTTATCTGGCTATGTCATTCATTGGCGATCACTCGTAGCCGAGTAAGATTGTCTTCCAAAGGTAAAATTTTAACGGTGAATCCGTAAGTGGCTATAAAGGCCAATTCTGGATCCGCACAACCTCCCGCAATGAGGGCATAGGTTTCCGGGTGGGAGACGGTTATGATGAGGGTTTGCCTGACGTGCCTTCCTTTTAGCTCTTTTCTCCTTTTCGCCCTGTACTCGTGCTTCTTCAAAGTCCATAGCGCCATTAATAAAGGATGACCTCCAATTGAAACGCTCATGAGTTAGGGTATGTAGGTTGTACTTGAATGTGAGGCAAACCTTTACTATTGAGAATGAATGTCAGTGAGCCTTTGGCTAAATTTCTTCTCTCCTGTCCCTCTTCTAACATACAGTAGTTCAAGGAAGATCTCAAAACTTCCCTTTTATTAATTCAGTGTAGTGTGTTGGCTAAACCTTATACTGTATTGTATACTGATCTTTGGTTAGTTAGAAACATACAGTTGACACAATTTGCTGTGATTAACCTAAAAATGGAAGCTTCTAGACTTCATTTTACAATCATGCTGGATGGAGAAAGACATACAATTCTCAATTTTACATCCTTTAGCAGTCAACAAGAGTTCCAAACATTACATCTATACAGCTCAGCCCTTATAAAAATTGCAAACTACAATGTTATTTCGTTAAGGACAAAAAAACAACAAAACACTATTATAATATATTTTACTTGGACCAGTTAAAACATTTGCTAATTTCTCCCTCTTTTATAATGGTTAAAAGCCAATGTGGAGTGTTAGTTAAAGTTAGTTAACTTAGTTAAAGTTTTGGACTAGGATTTGGGAAGACCCAGTTTTTAGTCCACCTTCAACCATCTACACTGGTAGCTTTGAGCCAGACATTGTTTCTCATCCCAGCCTATCCTATAGGGATATTGTACTTGGGATAAAATGAAGGAAAATCCCCATATAAGCTGACTTGAGCTCTGCAGGAAAGATATAATACATAAGTTAGTGTTATTTATTTGTTTTACATTAAATGGCTTACATTTCTAAGCCAACTACCCTACAATAGAGTGAGATAAAGCAATATATTTATGTTTAAAAAGATGACATAAATTGATAGTAAAAAGTATTTTTTTTAAAAAAAATCTTTTCCAGCAAAATAAAGCACAAAGTTAAGAAACAAATTTAAACACCAAATAGTATTCAGAGGCAGCTCCATGTGGAGTGCATTGCAGTAATTCAACTTTAAAGTAATTGAAGTGTGAAGCTCAGAAGACAGCCAGCAAATTAGTTTGGAAATGATAGAGAGTAGTCTGGGTTCCAGACACAGCCTGAAAATCCAAGAGCAAGATTAGATCCAGTGATACCCACTTATTGTAAACTGAGTCCTTATTAAAATCTCCTTTTGTGGAGATTAGGAATTTTTTGGAGATGCTCTCTCAGGGCAAGAAGAACTGGAATTAAATTACAATGAGTATAAAAAGGAGAATTGCTCTTCTCGTTGACAGAGAGCAATCAACAGTTTAGTAGCTCATTCCTATATGAAATAAAGATTCTTATCTAGCTATGTGGTGGCTAAGAGGTTTAAGCCGAGCATAAACTTAGAGCCTAGTCAAGCCATGCCACGTCAAATATCTGGGAATTTTTGCTAAATCTGTGCCCCAAAACCTGACACTGATAGCATTCTTATATTCATTGCATTTCAGTCTGGCAGGGTGGCTAACTGGCTCCATACAAAATAGTACGGTATTCTTATAATAATTTGGCTTGTAATTTCCCTAATAATGTCTTAGGATTCTTATTGCTCCTACTGAACATTTGGTGGACTATTTAAGTTAAATACATGCTTAAATATACAGGCTTCTTTCATCCATGTGGAGACCCGCCATAGCTGTGTGTTAACCAAAGAGGGACTTAGGAGTGCTCTTTTTCCAGACATACACTATATATCTCTGGAATTTTGTGTTCAGAAATTTTGGCCTAGCTCATCACCTAATTATGCTACTTGATAATGATTGAAATGAATTGTGTTTATATCAAGAGGGGCCCTAATTTTTCTAGCTTTAAAAAAGTGTTTCTAGCTTTAGAAAGGACTAAATGGTTAAAATATTTCAAAAGTCAACTGCAGTTCTTTGAAGTATTTATTTTACTGACCATATATTAATACTTTTGTTCCAGCTTTTCATCATATACACATGCAAAAGAAGCTTCCAAAAGACAAAAAACAATCAAAATTAAACAATAAAATTAATAATAATGTAAATATTTAAAATAATTAATAATCTAATATAGCAAGTACAAAATACATAAGGGGAGAACATTACCTCCTCAAAAATGCTAAGGAAGCCAGATGGTTGATATTATTCAATAACATAAATGGCAGCAAAGTTAGCAGAACATCTTTAAAACCTAGGTAACTGAAGGTCTTGTGGCAATAAGGTCTACATACGGCTTCAGCGGTCAACAACTGCAAAAAGAATTAAATGCATCCTAGGCTGCATCAACTTTTTTGAATATTAAAAAAAGAACATACATGTCATTCTGTGCAAACTACCTTAAACAGACCTTTAGAATGTCTAAATAAGAGCTTTCCAAACTTTTCATGTTGGTGACACACTTTTTAGACATGCATCATTTCGCGACACACTCTTACAGCAGGGCACAAGGCAGGCACTAGGACCTGCATGGAATCATAGCAGGTTTGGAGTCAGCAGGGCACAAGGCAGGCTCTAGGACCTGCGCAGAATCCTGGCAGGGCAGGTTTGGAGTCAGCAGGGCACAAGGCAGGCACTAGGACCTGCACAGAATCCTGGCAGGCCTCGTAGGCAGCAGCAGCAGCAGCTGCAACACACCCAGACACTGCAGCCGACACACTAACGTGTCCCGACACACAGTTTGGAAAGCTCTGGTCTAAATGGACTATTAAAAACTGCGCAGTGTCCTTCACTGTTCACAGAAGTATGAATGAAGCTCTGATCTTCAGCTCTTTAAAGGAACTGTATTTTCCTGTCTGGCTGCCTTCTGCAGCTGCTGCCTGATTGTGGGAAAAGACCCAACTGCATGAAAAAATAGTGGACAAGTGCTCTATTACAGTGTCAGAATTAAAAAAAAAATCATCATTTCTCTCTACTCTGTATTGGCCAGACTGCATGTAGAATGTTGTATCCAGTTCCTGGTACCACCACATTTAAGGAAAGATATTGACGAATTTAACCACATTTAAGGAAAGAAATTGACCAATTAAGCACGGCAAATTTCCTTAACACCCCTCCTCCTTTAAATAGGTTGGGTCTAACCTATGAAAAGTTTGTTTATTTGTTTGAATTTATTATAGCCACCTAATTTCAATGGACTCTGGGTGGTATACAAAACCAAAAAGTCCATAAAAACAGATAAAACAGATATAACCTAGTATTTTTATATTGTATGTATATTTTATGTCTTTTGTTTTATTATTTTGTTGTAAACCGCCCAGAGTCCCTCCGGTGGAGGGAGATGGGCAGTAATATAAGTTTGATAGATAGATAGATAGATAGATAGATAGATAGATAGATAGATAGATAGATAAAACATAAAGCCACACATACAGCCCAGATTAAAACGATAATAAAAACAACACAAATCAAACAGAACAGCCCCCTCCCCATACAATAATACATCAATACATTAACCCCGAGCCTGGGACCAAGGCCAGGTTTTAGGAGCTTTCTGGAACCCTAGGAGAGTGGGTGCCGTCTGTATATCTGGGGGGATGCTGTTCCAGAGGGTGGGGGCTGTGACACAGAAGGCACGCTTTCTGGGTCCCACAAGATGACAACATTTAATAGAAGGACCTGGAACACACCCACTCTGCTATAATGTATGTCATTAACAAATGTATTACACAGAAGATTTTAAGATCACCCAATGTGTTTATTCAATGTTGCCAGGTGAGATGAATGTACTATCAAAATTTGAACTTTCATGTAGAAAACTTCTGAATTTGCTTAGTTTGAGACTGCTGTTCTGCCAGTGGTTTGTCTAGTTTCATCCACTTTAAACCTGACATGATGTGGTTTTGATCTACACATGATTTAAACTGTGAGTTTTAGCTTGGCTAATTCTGTTCCCCGCAATGATGAATGATGGAGAGATCTCAGCAACAGAAGATTCCGTGTTGGGCACTGTATTCTTTTCTCCCTAACACTTTACATGTAAGAGTTGCTTGCTCCGGCAAGAACTGGGAATAGAAGGGAGTATTCTCATCAACTTTATTAGGCTTTTAATCAGGCTTCACTGTATAAAGAAAAATAAACAGATTAGGAACATATTTCCATAATGAACCAGCTATTAGAGCATGTAATTAGAGAATTATTATTAATATTAAAGTATTTTAAATAATAGGTTTTAACAAGAGCCTTGGGATGGAGGAAGAAGTACAATCAACTGCTTGAATTTTCTTTTCTATACAATTCTTACAGGAATAGCTGCCATCATAATCTAAGCCATGCCAGAATACTTCTTTCAATATTTTTGGAACTGCAGTATCAGTGCCTATTATGCACTGTAGTGGAAAGAGTTACAGCTGTAACCATATCAAATGGTCAGATTTAGGATGTCATCCATGCAAAATAAGATGCAGGCCACTGATCTCTAAATAATATCAGTTTAGTTTTGTATCTTATGATGCAATTAATGGATCATCTTATGCATTGTACATGTGGCTTGGGTTATGTTCCAGCCTAGGTACCACAGTGGGTAGAACTGTTGATAATGAGATCTTGAGAAAGAAAAAAACCTTCCACTATGTTCTGCATGTATAAAATAACAACAACAAAAAAGCAAAAAATGTAGATATACAAAAACCTTGACCGTGGTTATGTCAGGATCTCTGTTCAAGTCCTGTCATTATTGGGAGCGAGTCTATGAGAGATATGTGTCAGCCAGAGACAGCGCGCTAACCAGCATGGGGAGTGCATTCCGATCGCCGTGCCAGAATGCTTGCGCCACACCGTTAAAGCCTGTTTGTGCTTTCTCAAGGTCGCACACCTGCAAGATCCAGGAGGGGCGTGATGCGGAGTGGGAAAGGAGATGGACAATGATACATGGTTGGAAGGGGCTGGCACCAAAGGGGGAAGAAGTAAAATTTCAGTTCTTTGGCGGGAACTCTCATTCAGGTCTTAACCTATGTCTTGACTTTCATGTAACCTTAATAAAGCTTTACTATTGTGCAATGCTTTGCATGGAGAAGTGTTTATTGTGAAGTTAAGAACATTACAGATTATCAAAATCTTGTCTCTTTTTAGCAACCTGCAGATAATGGAATGATGGACAATGAGGCCATTTGTACCCCTTCTTATAGGAGTCTGGCCCCACGGGCTACCCGTTGTGGGAGCTAAACCTTGGGAGGACACCAGGTTGGAGAAGTTGCTTTAATGTTTTTTGTTTTTTTCCTTGGTCAAGGCTTAGCAAATTCATGGAAGAGTGAGAGACCCTCTCTATTTCCTTCCCTCTTCTTTAACTGAAATCACAGAGAGACTGAGATTATGAGACAGAACTTTCCTTTAGTAGTGCTATATGTGTGTTGGAACGACCTTCCAAGGGATGCCCACGTGTGAAATTGTTGTTCTTTAAGACAGTCTTTGCAAGCAAATGGCAAGTTGAGTGCAGGCTCAAATTCATATTTGAGTATCCTTTTGTGTAGTTTGATTCTCTGCTCTCTTTTTCATCATGCTTTCTGTCTATTTGTTATTAAATTGATTTAGAATATATAGGGTACAGGTAGTCCTCGCTTAACAATGCTAATTGAGAAATGAAGTAATCAGCAAGGCAAACCAACATTTGATTGGATATTCCATTTTTATCAAAGATTTCTAGCAAATGTCAGGGTACTGGTATTTCCCATTGCTCCTTGGGGGCGTGCAGAGTGGGCATGTTCTGCCTTGAAGCTTTGCTTTGTGCAGTGTAGGCAATGTACGCTGCAGCATGAAGCACTGAGCTAGATAGATCCACCTTGCCTAGCAGCCTTGCCTCAAAGAGAGCCTTTTCTCTGGTGGGACCCCATTTATAGAATGCTCTCCATAGAGAGGTGCAATTGGTACCCACACTAGCATCATTTCAGCACTAGGTGAAGACCTTTTAATGGTATTCTAATTGTATATTAACTCATATTGTTTTGCATTTTGATGAGTGCCTTGCTGGTCTCTTGTTTATATGGTGTCTTTATTTTTATTTGACTTGATATGTTTTAACTTGAATTGTATTATTTCTTTTTTCTTTTTTGGTGTGTTTACTGTAAACTGCCCAGAGAGCTTTGGCTATTGGGAAGATAAGATAGGATAGGATAGGATAGGATAGGATAGGATAGGATAGGATAGGATAATAAAAAAGTGGCTTCTGCATATTATATTACTTCTAAGTCCTTGTGAGGTGCACACCATTCTTTGTGAAACAGAAAAGAGTGCAGTCTTATCTCTTGCTATTTCCCCTGTGTGCCTTGGCAGACGTGAGGGGGTTGTAGGTCTAGAAGGTGTCCTTATCAGTAGCTGCTATGGAACTGCTTGCCCACTGTGATGCTTGGAGGCCCCAACAGGTTTGCTTTTCAGAAGGCCATGAAAACTATTCTGTGTCAGAGAATATTTGCTAGCTAAAAGGGGCAATGGGCTCCCCTTTGTGGGTTTCTTCTTTTGTGTGATTTAATTTATTGAATATTTACTGGTTTGGTTGTTTGGTCGTTGGGGATCATTCTATTCTTTTGATGTAAAAGGTGGCTTGTAAACCACCTAGAGTCTTTGAAGTCAGCAGTGCTATATATACATTGATGTATGTATGTATGTATGTATGTATGTATGTATGTATGTATCTATAAATAACTCCCTCCCTCCCTCCCTTTGGGAAAGCTTGGACTCTTGCCTTATAATAATGATATTTGCATATACTTTGTCATGCTTTTCTTTTTTGGGAATGTATTTTTCATTGGGTCACCTGCCATTCATGTTGGAATATCCTTGATAAGCACTTGTCTTCAAGCCCTCTACAGGCATTCAGCCAGAACTAAAAGTATGGTGAGGTGATGAAGCATCCACCTTGCCCTCAAAGCCTCACTTGTCTAGATTCTCTTCTGATTGCACATGAAGCACTAATTTCTGCAGGTGGAATGGAGGCTTGTGACCATATTCAGCTGAAAGCACAATTTCTCTGCAGACTTTAGAATTCAGTAAACAAAGGTATTTAGTGGTTGTTGTGGGTTTTCCGGGCTGTGTGGCCGTGTTCTGGCACATTTGGTTCCTAATGTTTTGCCAGTAGCTGTGGCTGGCATCTTCAGAAGACAGGAGCACAGCTAGATGATTCTCTCTGTGCCCAAGTGGAGGGTGAGTGTGTTCCTGCTGGTGTTTATAGCTGCTGAGAGGGTATGTGTCTTCTGTGGGTCATTTACAAGAGATTAGGAGAGGGTTCTTTGTGGTGATTAGGGGTGTGGTGCTGTTGTGTGTGGGATTAGCACATCTATTGTGTGAGTTGTTTGTATATTTCTGTGGTTGAGTAGAGTTCGTTGACCTTTTGCAAGCTGTGTTTTTCAGGTCTGGCAGCCAGGTTTTGCTGATCTTTAGGCTTTCTTCTTTTTTATTGAAACTGTGTTGGTGTTTATGTATTTCAATGGCTTCTCTGTATAGTCTAACATGGTGGCTGTTGGTGTTGTCCAGTATTTCTGTGTTTTCAAATAAGACTTGGTGACCAGTTTGTTTGAGAGCATGTTCAGCTATTACAGATTTTTCAGGTTGCTGTAGTCTGCAGTGTCTTTCATGTTCTTTTATCCTGGTGTGGATGCTGCGTTTTGTGGTCCCAATGTATACTTGTCCACAGCTGCAGGGTATGCGGTAAACTCCTGCAGCGGTGAGGGGGTCCCTTTTGTCTTTTGCTGATTTTAACATTTGTTGTATTTTTCTGGTGGGTTTGAAGACTGTTTGGAGGTTATGTTTTTTCATTAGTTTTTCCATGCGGTCCGTGACTCCTTTAATGTAGGGCAGAAATATTTTGCTTGTGGGGGGCTGTGTTTCTTCAGTTGAGTGCTGTTTTTTCGGTTTGATAGCTCTCCTGATTTCATTCTTGGAGTAGCCATTCACCTATAGGGACCAATCCAAATGGTTGAGTTCAGAATTGAGAAATTGAACTTCACAGTTCTGATTTGCACGATCCACTAGTGTTTTGATGATGCCTCTTTTTTGTTGTGGATGGTGATTGGAATTTTTGTGTAGATACCGGTATGTGTGGGTGGGTTTTCTGTAGATTTTGTGTCCTAATTGCAGGTCCGGTTTTACTTATGACCATGACATCTAAAAATGGTAGTTTTCCTTCCATTTCTTTTTCCATGGTGAATTGTATATTCGGGTGGATGCTGTTGAGGTGGTTCAGGAATTTCTCTAATTCTTCTTCCCCATGACTCCAAATGGTGAAGGTGTCGTCCACGAAACTGGTACCAGACTGTTGGTGTGAGGGGTGCCAATTCTAAAGCCTGTTTTTCGAAATGTTCCATGTAGAAGTTCGCTATAACCGGGCTGAGGGGGCTTCCCATGGCTACTCCATCTGTTTGTTCGTAGAAACCCTTATCCCATTGAAAGTAGCTGGTCGTCAGGCAATGTTGGAATAGCGCCGTGATGTCTTTTGGGAAGATCTGTTCGATGAGTGATATGTGAGATGAAGTCTGTCCACAGTGGGTCTGTAGAAGAGTAGCCAAATGTTTTGATAATTCGTATGTTGGAGAGCCGATGGCATTTATGATGGGTCTGAGTGGGATTGCGTCTTTGGGATTTTGGGGAGTCCATATAGCAGAGCTTTCCAAACTTTTCATGTTGGTGACACACTTTTTAGACATGCATCATTTCGCGACACACTCTTACAACAAGACATCATTTCGCGACACACTCTTACAGCAAGGCACAGGGCAGGCACTAGGACCTGCGCGGAATCACAGCAGGTTTGGAGGCAGCAAGGCACAAGGCAGGCACTAGGACCTGCACGGAATCCTGGCAGGGCTCGGAGGCAGCAGCAGCCGCGACACACCCAGACACTGCAGCCGACACACTAACGTGTCCCAACACACAGTTTGGAAAGCTCTGCCATATAGTCTTGGTGATAGAGCTTCTGTTTTGCAGGTACGTTGAAGTATGTTGAGGGGGAGGGAGGAGCTCTTGACCAGTGTGTTTGTTTGTTTCATGATTTTGCTGGTTGGGTCCCTTCTTAGTTTTCTGTATGTGGTGGGGTCTAGAAGCCTTCGACTATACAAAGGTATTTAGAGTAGCCTTCTCCAACCTGGGCTCCCTTGAGAAGTGCAGACCATTTCCCAGAATTCTTCATAGTGCTTGTGTTGGCTGTTTGGGATGTTTGGGAGATGAAATGTGCACAAGTAGCAGTCACCCTGGTTGGGAAGGCTGTTTAAAGGCATTTGAATAAATGCTGCAGACCACATGCTTATTTCTCATGTGTATTGTTGTTGTTGTTGTTGTTCAGTCGTTTAGTCGTCTCCGACTCTTCGTGACCTCAGGGACCATAGCACGCCAGGCCTATATAGTATAGCACGCCAGTGTATAGTATACTATAGGGCACAGCTTTCCAAACTGTGTGTCGCGACACTTTAGTGTGTTGCAACACACAGTCTGGTGTGTCGCCACAGAACCTGGAAGCGGCAGCGGGGGTGTGTATGGCGGCAGCGGCGCGCCATTAGCGCTTCCACGTTTTAGCGGAGGCCGCTGCCACTGCCGCTGCTGCCATACACGCCCCCACCCCCGTGCGCCCCCCTGTACCGCCGCCGTGCACGCCCCCGACCCCACGCGCCGCCGCCGCCACCGTTGGTGTGTCGCCAACGGCGGCACTTTAGAAAGCACTGCTATGGGGTATGTTGTTTTAACATTTCAAGTATTTGTAATGCTTTGCTGAAGTTCTTTTAAATACAGTGGAACAACAGTAGCTTTCCATCACTATAAAGATATATGTCTTTTCTTTTTTCTTGAATTATCTCCTCAGAGAGGCTTTCCTAGCACCTATGTTTCCAGCATCAGGAAGAAATCTTTCTGTTCTTCCTGCTGTTTTAACATCTGATGAGTTCTAATATTTTGAGCATTAATATAGTGAGTGCTGAATTGCTGTATTTTTTATTAATGTTGTTTTATTATATTCTTGTGATTTTGCTATGATTTTTAATAATGGTATCTCTCATGATTATAACTGAGTTCCTTTTTTTCTGTTGTTGGATGGCCTCATAGCAATACTGTATCAACCGCCCAGAGTCCCCTTTGTGGGGGGAGATGGGCGGTGATAGAAGTTGGACAAATAAATAAAATAAATTTACTAGACTGCCATCTTTAACCAGAAGCCCCACATTCAATACGAACACCCTGGGAGAAACTGTCAGTGATCCCCTGCTTCTGGTGGAGGTGGTATTTTTAAGTGATAGCCCCTATCACTGTTGTGCTAGAGTCTTACTTTAGAAATCAAGCTTGCCCCTGCAGTAATGGCCTTTTGGAAGAAGTCAAAAGTCTGGACAGCTTTTGCAGTTGATGGGCATGAGCTATCATGGTGATTGTTATGTGCTGTTCTGATGTTTTGTTCTGAGTACTACAGTACTCCTTTTTACCGCCCCATTTATTTGCTCATTTACAAACATTCCATCCACAGATCCGCCCTTCTTCTTGTCTTGGATGGTGACCTTGGGCCAGTCCCTCTCTCTCAGCCCAACTCACCTCACAGGGTTGCTGTTGTGGGGAAAATAGGAGGAGGAAGGAGTATTAGGTATGTTCACCGCCTTGAGTTATTTATAAAAATAATAAAGGCGGGATAAAAATAAAATAAATAAATAAAATAAGTTTGGTATGTTCGCCGCCTTGAGTTATTTATAAAAATAATAAAGGCGGGATATTAAATAAATAAACAAACACACACACACACACACACACACACACACACACACACCTCCTAACGATTCCAAATGGGAGCTGCTTTCTTTCTGAGCCAAAGTTCTGCACTGGAGCAGGTTGGTTGGGGAATTCTTTCAGAATTGCAGTACAGGTTATTCTGAAATTAAGAATCTTTGGCTGCATTTCTCTTTCACTCTCTTAACAGAAGGTGGTTGTTGTTCAGTCGTTTAGTCGTGTCCGACTCTTCGTGACCTCATGGACCATAGGACGCCAGGCCTTCCTGTCCTCCACTGTCTCTCGGAGTTTACTCAAATTCATGTTCATTACATCGGTGATGCTATCTAACCATCTCATCCTCTGCCGTCCCCTTCTCCTTTTGCCTTCAGTCTTTCCCAGCATCAGGGTCTTTTCCAGTGAGTCCTCTCTTCGCATTAGGTGGCCAAAGTATTTGAGCTTCAGCTTCAGCATCTGTCCTTCCAATGAGCAGTCAGGGTTGATTTCCTTTAGGATTGACTGGTTTGACCTCCTTGCAGTCCAAGGGACTCTCAAGAGTCTTCTCCAGCACCACAGTTTGAAAGCATCAATTCTTTGGCACTTAGCCTTCCTTATTGTCCAACTCTCACAGCCATACATTACTACTGGAAAAACCATAGCTTTAACTATACGGACCTTTGTCAGCAAGGTGATGTCTCTGCTTTTTAATATGCTGTCTAGGTTTGCCATAGCTTTCCTCCCAAGGAGCAAGCGTCTTTTAATTTCATGGCTGCAGTCACCATCTGCGGTGATCTTGGAGCCCAAGAAAATAAAATCTGTCACTGCTTCCATTTCTTCCCCTTCTATTTGCCAGGAAGAGATGGGAGCAGATGCCATGATCTGAGTTTTTTTAACGTTGAGTTTCAAGCCAGCTTTTGCACTCTCCTCTTTCACCCTCATCAAGAGGCTCTTTAGTTCCTCTTCACTTTCTGCCATTAGGGTGGTATCGTCTGCATATCTGAGGTTGTTGATATTTTTCCCGGCAATCTTAACTCCGGCTTGTGATTCATCCAGCCCGGCATTTCTCATGATGTACTCTGCATATAAGTTAAATAAGCAGGGTGATAATATACAGCCTTGTCGTACTCCTTTCCCAATTTTGAACCAGTCGGTTGTTCCATGTCCGGTTCTAACTGTTGCTTCTTGACCCGCATACAGGTTTCTCAGGAGACAGGTAAGGTGGTCTGGTACTCCCATCTCTTTAAGACTTTGCCACAGTTTGTTGTGATCCACACAATCAAAGGCTTTAGCGTAGTCAATGAAGCAGAAGTAGATGTTTTTCTGGAACTCTCTTGCTTTTTCCATGATCCAGCGAATGTTGGCAATCTGATCTCTAGTTCCTCTGCCTCTTCGAAACCCAGCTTGCACTTCTGGTAGTTCTCGGTTCACATACTGCTGAAGCTTCTCCGCTAGCTTTGTTGTTAGTAATGCTTCCTAAGGCCCACTTGACTTCACTCTCTAGGATGTCCGGCTCAAGGTCAGTGACCACACCATTGTATTTATCAGGGATATTAAGATCTGTCTTGTATAGTTCTTCTGTGTATTCTTGCCACCTCTTCTTAATCTCTTCTGCTTCTGTTAGGTCCCTGCCTTTTTTGTCCTTTATCATGCCCATCTTTGCACAAAACGTTCCCTTGATATCTCCGATTTTCTTGAAGAGATCTCTAGTCTTCCCCATTCCATTGTTTTCCTCGATTTCTTTGCATTGTTCATTTAAGAAGGCCTTCTTATCTCTCCTTGCTATTCTCTGGAATTCTGCATTCAGTTGTTCATATCTTTCCCTTTATCCCTTGCCTTTTGCTTCCCTTCTTTCCTCAGCTATTTGTAAAGCCTCATCAGTCAGCCACTTTGCTTTCTTGCATTTCTTTTTCTTTGTGATGGTTTTAGTTGCTGCCTCCTATACAATGTTACGAACCTCCATCCATACATAACATACATAACAGAAGGTAGGCATACTCAAAACGTTTAAGACCTAGCTACAGAGCATAGCATCAAGAAAACTCATGCATTCACTGCTGAATATGTGGTCAAACCAATACCGTGCAAGTCCCTGCTTACTTTCAGTATGTGCACTCTTTCTCTTATCTCTTCGTGACTAAGGATTAATATCAAAGGGAAGAACTAGAGACAGAGAAAAGGGAGAGAGGGATTACTGTATAGATCAATAGGTACACACACAAGGTCAGGATCATACAATTTCACTATATGGTTGCTCCTCTGACCTTGTTCCTGAATTTAATCTCTTTCTGTGTCTCTTTTCTGTCTGGACACTTCCACATGGGGTCTTTTCCTATCTCCTGAATCAGATCTACCTCTGTGTGATCTCATACCATCATCTTTGTTCTGGTTCAGCTGCTATCTAGAATTGCATGAAAGGCAATCTTTCCATTTACAGTGCAGAAACTACACATCCCTTATAGGCTGACCATTTCTCAATTGGCAGAAATTGCCCCATCTCTGGGGCATCCTGGGCTCCTGGGCTGAAACCAGCCACTTTCCCCTCCCCAGAGATGTTCACCTACTGTATGCAGAAGGAAAAGTGATTGTTGGCTTTGCAGCCCCCTCATAGCAGCCACTGATTTTAGGAGGGAAATCATTGGGTAAATGCAAGCAACATAACTAAAAGTATGCACCGGATGGCATAGCACTCCTTGTTGGACAACTGGGGAAAATAACTGGTTCATTCGGTTGTCAGTGTTTTGAGATAGGTGGCAATAAAGATGACCATGGGATTCAAACTGCTTTTGAGGGATGGGGAAGTGAGAATATGGAAGTCCCCCTGTCTCTTTTGTTCTCTTTGTGCAATGTGAAGAATGAGAGGGAAGCAGATGAATTTGTGGGGTGAGAGTTGATTAAGAGCATAAAACTTAGAAAACCTTGTGACAGTTACTTTTACTGCCAGGTTATGTGCTCAAGATTATAAACTTCCCTTTCTACCTCTGTACATTTCTCTTTCTCTCTTTCTCAGCTGTCATTAGATTATGGCAAAAGGAGTGAGAGTGACAAAAAACTGGTTACTGACAAATATTAATAGAGCCTGTCTCCTGGCTCTGTGGATAATTGATGTCTGGCTGCTATGTGTTTTATTTTTATTTTTTTATATTGTGTATTTTATGTATTCTTATTTATTTTATTGTAAGCCACCTAGAGTCATGTATGTGAGATGGGCGGCTATATAAAAGGAAGGAAGGAAGGAAGGAAGGAAGGAAGGAAGGAAGGAAGGAAGGAAGGAAGGAAGGAAGGAAGTTCGTTCTTGAGTTCTTGTGTGATAGAAAAGTGAAAATGGAGGAAGAATTCCAACTCTAGTTGACCTTACGGAAGAAAACAGTGTGTCTCCTGGTACCTGTACAAACAGGATTTTAAGGAATTCACTATGCATTCCTTATTATTTACTGTGTTGGCAGTAAATAAAATGTAATTTTGAATGGCTTGATCAAATGAAATACTGTATGTAGAAATGAAGGTACAGGAGATGACATAAGTAGATGGCTGTCCTGTAATTCTTGATGGAATTTTTGTACCTATGATTGCCAGGAGAATCTGTATTTAATTTAAGAGAGGAAGCCTGAGATCATCCTGTATGGTGGCCATCATGAAATGATTTCCTAATTATGGTGCTGCTGGCTGCTAGGTGCTCGCCGAAGGATCCTTTGGGGGTGAGGAATTACCTGATAAGCCAGAGCTTTCCAAACTGTGTGTCGCGACACAAAAGTGTGTCACCACACACAGTCTGGTGTGTCGCCACACAACCCAGAAGCGCTGATCATCATCAGCACTTCCGGGTTTTCCTGTGGCGACACACCAACGGTGGCGCGCAAAAATCCGAAAGCGGCAGCAGCGCTTCCGGGTTTTTGCACGCTGCCGCAACTGCGGCACTTCCGGGTTTTCCTGCGGCGACACACCAACGGCGGTTGGTGTGTCGCCGCGGGAAAACTTTGGAAAGCCCTGTGATAAGCTAATAAGTATAAATCCAGTCCCCTGTGAATGAGGGCCCATAAATCTTAAGCTGTCCTCTATTGCCTCACATTTCATTTTAGGAAAAGAACTGGGAAGCTTGAATAACAGTTGATTGGAAGTCGACATTGGCATTTTCCAAATTTAGAAAAATGAAATGAAGGTATTTTTCCCCCCAACACCTTTTCTGCCTTTCTAGAGCCCTCTAGGAATATCGAGATTAATTTCTGCTCTCTTCAGAGGGAATCTTGCTTTGCCTTGGAGAACCATTGAACCTCTGATTCTCCTTGGTATAAGCTTAAAAAGAGCACATCCCTAGATATTTCCATGGATTTTCACAAGGGGGAGCTTGTCTTCCTTGAATGTGATTCTGTTATCCTGTCAATTAATCACATGCTTAATGACAAGCTCCTATGGGTTCTTGTGGCCATGCTGTATCATGTGCCTGAGAATCGCTAGCTGAGTTGTAGCCTAGCAGTCAAGCCAAGCTGTGCCGTACTGAGCTCTGTGTCTGGGAGTTTCTTCGGAGGTTTGCTGACAAGATTGACAGGAGACAATGGAAGGGTGGCAGGCTGCAACCTGGTAAATTGATGCTTTGTAACTGTTACGATTGCCCAATTATGAATGGGCAAGCTTCTCCCAGAAGTTATTTTGCAGAAACATCAACAACAAGGGTCCACCACCCTTAATGGGGTAGTAGGAGTATTTGGTATTTTAAGAATATGTTTTGTGAGGGAATTTCCACAGAACCATTGCCTTCATGGGCATGGTCAGTCACCAACGTGTATCAGAAAGCAAATGACTGGACTGAAGCCATCCACTATGTTATTTCTAAGAAGGCCTCTTTGTTCTCTGGGCATATGTGCACTTTCAGGTTGCCCTGCTGTGAATGCAAGCCACCAATAATTCCTAGAGAGCAGGAACGAATGACCTTGTCCTCTAGGTGCCCAGAGTCATTGAGAGTTGAGCAGTATACAAGTTTAGATGATGATGATGATGATGATGATGATGATGATGATGATATCTTGGCGCATAGCACACCAGATTTAACTGTGGTTGAAAAGAAGAAAGTGTGGATAATTGATGTGGCAATACCAGGGGATAGTAGAATAGAAGACAAAGAATTGGAAAAGATCACAAAGTATCAAGATCTGAAAATCGAAGTTGAAAGATTATGGCATAAACCGGCTGTGGTGGTCCCAGTGGTTATCGGCACACTGGGTGCCACACCAAAAAACCTTGGGTGGCACTTAGAAAATCTGTGCATTGAAAAAATTTCCATCTGTCAAAAAAATTTCCACGCTGCTTGGATCTGCACATATAGTATGCCGATACATTACAACGTCCTAGGTTCTTGGGAAGAACTCAATGTGAATGAAGGCCAACACCATCTAAAGAACTGGCAGCTGTGATTTTACATTGTTGTATAAATAATAATAATAATAATAATAATAATAATAATAATAATAATAATTTGCCCCCAGTCCAGGGCAAATGTGACCTTTGTCAGTGTTTTCCTAATCTGTGTTTAAAGTAATGCTTTCTGGCTTGTACTGGTTCAAATGTTGCTCTCTGGTTTGTCTGTGGTGCATTACTTTTTTCTGGGCAAGCCCCTTTCCTTTCTTGCATTTTCCCAAGACTGGATCTTTATAACATCAGTCTGAAATGAAAGCCAAATGAATAAGGATTGCAATTCATTATTTATTTATTTGGGGTATTCGGGAGCTGCTGTCAAGGAATGTAGACCTGGTCTTGGGCATGGGGAAAGAATGAGTGAACCATTGGGGGGAAATTTCAGAAAAGATTACTCAGTCCCAAGGAAGAAGAAATCATGAAAAAGAAACTCAGAATAATCTTGCCTTAATTTTAGAATAGAATGAGGCAGAGAGAAACTGATAGGCTTTCAAGATTCTGTTATTCTATCTGACAACAATAAAGAGCATTCCTTGACATGGCCTACCTCAAAGGGCTGAACAGCTGGGGTTAAAACCCTCTATCTCAAGTGACAGCAAAAAGAATGAAACTGATGCACTTGTTTATTTAAAAAAAACAACAGTAAAATGAGTAGCTCAGGAAAAGAGGAGGAGGAGGAGGAGGAGGAGGAGGAGGCGGCCGCCGCCTTTTGGGCCCACAAAATTTCAGATGCGTTCCTTTTAAGAAAAATAATTATATTTTCTCTCCATGGGACAAATAGAACTGGGCAGGTAGTGTTAACTCTGAAGTTTGTGACAATGGCATTCTGTAGCCAAGCATCGCTGGTTATTAGTAGGAAGAAATTTATTATACCTGTCTCACAATTGGATTACTGATTTACTGTGTAAAGGATAGCTTTGTTCCATGAATTCTAAACTGGATCACAGCCAGGAAAACTGAAACAATCATTCCAAGTGGAAATGAATTTTCAAGTTTATGTTCATGGGAATTGTTGACATTTTAAATCTTATTGACAATATTAAACATGGCCTTATAACAAATATAACCACTGAATTTATATGATCAGTGTCAACCTATGACTTTGTGTTTTAATCTGTTTTTCTGAAGAATGAATTAAACAAACTAGCTTACCACATGCACATATACACTGCCTTATAGAATTAGTTTTATCTGTATGGTGTTGAAATAATGTTTATCTTTTGCTGAAACTGCATTAGGTTTCTGTCTACTTTCTGTGTAGGTGGGTGTGTCCAGCTCAGAAATTGAGTTAGATGGGGTGTTCCATCAAATTACAAAAGGGCATAAACTTCCTGTCTTATTTTCTGTAGGAAATATTGCTGCGCTGTAGTTGCAAAATAGATGTAAAATAACACAACCAGCTTCCTGAGAGAAGCTCCACTCTCCACTGAATGCAATGTTGTGCTGTCAAGAATGACGTTGATAACACTGACTTCACAGCATCCAGCCTTCTCTCAGTAAAGCACAGATTCTAGCAATCTCGATCTACTGTCTAGTCAACAGTGCAGATCTTGGATCTGTTGGCTTGCTTGGAGCTACAGAGGAGTTCCTTTTAGAGTTGAGTCTAGATCCCTTCACAGATTGTTGAGGCAAATATTTGGTGCTCAATTGCAGTAATACCCAGCAGGATCAGGCACACAAGCTGCAGTCTCTTGATCAATGCCACTGCCACCGTCATCTTCTATTTTAAGAAATTGTTATATTTTCATTAAGCATTGTTGAGAAAGGGAAAAAAGAGAAGACAAAAAAAGAGAGGTATAATAGAATTAGATAATTAGATAAGAATGTTCAATATTTCATTAATTAATTTAAAATAACTGAAGATACCATTTTCAAAACTACACATCATTGTTAAAATCCAAGTAATAAATAAATAGCAACAGCAATAATCAGCATATTATAAATCTAAAATGAGGGTGGGAATTAAACATTCTGTCCAAGCAATTAAAGATCTATCTTCATTTAACAGATCAGTGAAGGGTAGAATATTTATGGTAAGAGAAAAACAAATTTTGGATGTGGTACAAGTACATACAGTATATAGTATTATAATCCAAAAAAAAAAAAGTTTCTGTAAATTCTGTGTCAGATTTGCTTTTCCAATATGACGTTATTTTGGATATCAAGGTATACTCCCACATTAATTACACATTAGTTAGCCATTCTTCTAAGGAACTGTAGGTGCTTTCCAATACAAACCGTAAAGTGTCCTTGCAGCAGTTGCTATGTATAAAGCTAGTTGGGTACACTTTGTGGGCGTGGAAGAGTTACTAATAGTTAATAAAAATAGGTTGGAAAGGAAATACAGCTTTCAGAATTTGTTTCCTTCTATTATAAATCATTTTCCAAAATTGCTGAGCTTTACAACATTGCCACTAAATATGGAAAAATGATCCAACTGGATTGTTATATTTCCAACAATTTTTAAAAATGAACTGTCCATTTTAGCAATCAATATTGGAGTGATGCTCCAGCAGTAAAAGTTCTTATATCAGTTTTTTCTAAGTTCAGTATTCAGTATAAATGTAATGTTTTTCTTTCTTGAAACTCTCTTTGTTACAATGGGTATCATATTCACTAGATGTAATGGTATGTGGGAATGACCTTGGGAGACGGGGGAAGAGCCACAGCCAGGGGAACGGTCAGACGAGTGGCAGCTTAGCCTGCAAGAGGAAGGTGGGCGTGGCAAACATCTCAGAAGGGACCCTCCCTAGTTTCTTGGGCAGTAAAGGCGACAGGGGAGAAATGTACTTTCAGACTTGCAAGATTCCGTTAATATAACCTTACAATAAAGTAGAATTAGTCCATCTGGTTGTGCTTCCTGTCTGGACTACCTCGCTAGGCTGACACTAGCTTTTTGGTTTTGAGGTGGGAATGATATTCACGAATACTATGGACCACAGGTAACAGTAATAGTGGGAAGAATTGGGACAGTTTTGGGTCTCATCTCAACTTGTCAGGTTTTTGGATATCCAAATAATGTCACAACTAAAATATCGTGAGCCTAATATTGATGACGATAAGAACATTTGGTCTGGTTGTAAGCTGTTTGGTATTTGATCCAAGGCAGTACTTGGCTTCCATATGGAGAGTCAATTTACTTTGGCCAGATCTAACAGCCAGCTCTGTCAAGCAGCCACAGGTTAACTCGGGCCTACTATGTGATGATCTCAAATAGTATTATTTATTTAAATCAGGGCTTTCCAAAGTTTTCCCACGGCGACACACCAACCGCCGTTGGTGTGTCGCCACGGGAAAACCCGGAAGTGCCGCCATTGCGGCAGCGCGCAAAAACCCGGAAGCGCTGCTGCCGCTTTCGGTTTTTCCACACCGCCATTGGTGTGCTGCCGCAGGAAAACCTGGAAGCGCTGATGATGATCAGCGCTTCCGGGTTGTGTGGCGACACACCAGACTGTGTGTGGCGACACACTTTTGTGTCGCGACACACAGTTTGGAAAGCTCTGATTTAAATAGTAGCTAGTCGGACTATGTGGATCTTTGAATACTCAACATTTTATTTCATTAGGGGACCTGAAACAACATTTGTTGTATATCTGATGGGGGATATATTCTACCTTAAGACATATCTGCTATTGGCATTACATGCATCGAGAAATAGGGGCATTGGAGGGATTGTCACAGTCTGGGCTTCCCAGCTGCAGGTTTTATGAAGACAAACTTAATTCAGGAATTCTGGGCAAAGAAAAATTGACTTTTCCATCAGAACTGAGAGAATAACATATGCATTGCCCTTCTGTTGCATGTGGAAGGACAAAGCATGTGGAACCTAATAGACATGGGATAAAGATTGTGCCCTTTGGGGGAAAAAACTTATGGATAACTATTTGAGTAGATATTTTTCTGTGTAACTTGGGATTTCTCTAGGTATTCAAACGTGTTTTGTGGATGAATCTGTTGATAGTTCATGGATCCATTTTGCTTCCAAACTAAGTGGGCTAGGATAATGTGAATATTACTATATGAGAGAATAATTTGCATGCACATGTGCATACATTCACACACAAATACACCCAAAATTCACTCATCAGAGAACTAAGAACTCCCTTTGAAAGTTTCAACTTTTAATAGAATTGTATGTCTGTTGTAATTTGTAGCTATGATCAAATAATCATTTAATTGTTAAGGGGAGGATTTTAAAGACAGCATCTCTAACACTTAAAAGGAACATTAATTCCTTGAAAGTTCTCAGTTTCACTATGTTTAGACACATTACCAGTTGAGATTAAGCATTGTGGAAGTGCTTCAGTGCAATGCAGTAGAAGCAGAAAAAAAGAGACCACTCCCTAAAATATATTGAGTCTGTAGTTGTTTCAGTTATGTTGCTGTTTCTTTTTTGGGATGATGGAAGAAGACTGCAGAATCCCACAGTTGTGCTACATCAACAATTTACAAAGCTAAAAGAATGGAAGAGAGATGCTTGCTATTCTTTCAGGTCTTACAGGAAGATTTAGATGCTTTGCTTAGTTGCTTTCTCAGGAGCAGCAGTATATCTGTACTATTAAAACAAATGTTGCTGAACTCTCCAAATATTGCTGAACCACAAATCCCAATATTTCCCATCACTGGGCATGTTGACTGGGGCTGCTGGATGTTCAGCAACATCTAGAAGGCTACAAGTTCCTCACCTATTCGCTCAGTTGCACTCTTTCCCTTCCCACTCAGGACCATTCTCACTCAGCTGCCCTGTGAGAAAGATCCTAGCATTGGATACTTGGTTCCTTTGCAGTTTTGTTTTTTACTGGGTTACATTCAGATGACAGGGCAGGCAATACTGTGTTGCATCATACTGTATGCCACTAACGTCAGTGGGTGTCCTGGGTATCTGATATGTTTCTGGCATTCAAAAAGTGTTGTGTCCATCTCTGTGTAGCAGAGATTGATTTTGGTAGCAAAATACCTTGTACAAGCCAGAAATCTCCAATTATATGATTATATTCTATGTCAGAAATGGAGTGAATTGATAAATTCAGCACAGTGCTTCATGCTGATTTTCCAGAGCTATTAAGGATACAATTCTACAATGATAGAATTCTGCTATGTAAAACTTCCCTTTCTGTATTCAGAGCAAATTATATAGCAAATTATATAGGTTTATGTGCATGAAGTTTCATACTTAAAATTGGTTGCTCAAATTACTTGGATATTAGTATATTTTCTTCTATGTGCGTGAGAGAGAGATGGAGACAGAGAAAAAGAGTGAGTAACTATATGAGTGTATGCTTGCAAACATTTGGAACAATAACTGTATTGCTAATTCTTGGGATATGCTAGAGTTTATTTGCTGTAAATATGGTCCACATAGCAATTCTTAAGTATTCAGCAGAAGCATCCATTGATTTTGAAGCTTTCCTTTTCAGCTATAACCTATTAAAGAAAAACAAAAAGGAAGTAATCATCATAATTCTAGAACAGCATCATAATTATGTATTTATAGCCAAGCCATAGATGACAGTTTCCCATAAGGATAATCCACATGGAGCAAAGAATGAAGTAAACTGGCATTTGTAAAGCAAGCAAAAAATACAAGAAAGGATCAGTTCCAATTAGTTCTCATCCAATGGCACTTACTGTATAATTTTTTTTGGGGGGGGAGTGTTGCTTACTTTTTTTTTTCATTAAAAAGATCAATTAGAATCAGGAATTAGAGGTCCCTATTGCCTGGCTTCACTCAGTGAAAAATATGTATGTCTTTGTATTGACTTTTGACACTTAATCTAGCTGTAACAAAGAAATGTGAAAGTGAAAGGTCCTCTGTGCAAGCACCGAGTCATTAGTGACCCTTTGGAGGGACGCCGCTTTCGCTGACGTTTTCCTGGCAGACTTATAGCGGGGTGGTTTGCCATTCCCTTCCCGAGTCGTGATTACCTTTCCCCCAGCTTAGCTGGGTACTCATTTTACCGACCTCGGAAGGATGGAAGGCTGAGTCGACCGGAGCCGACTACCTGAGAAACCAACTTCCGCTGGGATTGAACTCAGGTCGTGGGGAGAGTTTTGGTTGCAGTACTGCCGCCTACCACTCTGCGCCACACGAGGCTCTATTATACATAAATACAGTTATGCTAAAAACATTAAGGATCCTATCACACTCTGTTCTTATGACTCAGGTCCACCTGGCCACTTGTAATCTGACACATTATTTTAGGGGGGAGACTGAAATACATTAATCTCCCAGTACCATGCAAAGCTGACTGTTACAGGACTCAGGAAGGTTGGACCTTGGGCATGAGAGTTGTTATGTTTTTAACAATGACTTGTTCTTTTATAAATTTCAGTTGTGTTGGTGTAGAAGAAGATGAGGCACCAGATATTGATATCTACCACTGTCCAAATTGTGAGAAAACCCATGGGAAATCTACTTGTAAGTATACTCCTTTGTCAAGTCATTCTCCTGTTCCAAAAATTAACTTTACAGTATCTATATTTCCAGAAGCTATCCTGAATGTATAAATTCCACTAGAATCCATGGTATTACCTACAAATGTTAAAAAAAAGAGAGAAACTAATCAGGCATTGTAATATTTCAGTGCCAATATGATATGAGTTGGTTCATATGAATTTGTGTATGAAAGAAACCAAAGGTTGAATATATACAGTACATATACATGGCCACATGACCGTGGAAGCGTCTTCGGACAATGCTGGCTCTTTGGCTAACAAACGGGCCCCTAGAGTTGGACACGACTGCACAGATGTGCAGGGGGAACCTTTACCTTATACATACACATACACACATTCTCTCTCTCTCTCTCTCTCTCTCTCTCTCTCTCTCTCTCTCTCTCTCTCTCTCTCTCTCTCTCTCTCTCATTGAATAATCTGTCTGTCTGTCTGTCTTAACTGGGAACCACCACTATCAGCCCAGTAGGAATTACTTCCACGTAAATATGCATAGGATTGGGCTGCTCATAAGAGAACTTGGACTCAACATGGTTAAGATTATATTAATAATAAGTTTGTAGTTGACAAAATGTAGCAGACTATTTTGGGCAAAGAGTAAGAATATATTGTAAGGTATCAGCATTTACATCTTCCTTAAAATGGGACTGAAAATGTAAATGCTCACTTCAGAAAGTGAACATCCGAAAGGGCTCATGTCAAGGGAATAGTTTTCAAATTGAATAAATTATCTGGGAAAGAAGCAGTGTGGCAGAAAATCTCCCTTGTCAATAATGACCTCCTTATAAGAAATAAAATGTTAATTTTAATTTTGGCTCCTTGGATGGTAATGGCATATTTAGAATCAAAAAGAGATTCACATTCTAACCCACTGGACTTTTCTTCGTTAGTACTTTTAAGAGAACAGCCTCTTCACCAGCTCACACAGGATCTGAGTAAGAGATGAGAATCCCTACCTTAGGAATCTTGAACATAAACTGAATTCTAAAGAGGGAGGACAGTCCAGTTGCTGTGATTTCTGTAATTGTATCCTATCCTATCCTCTTTCAATAAATCTTGGTAAAGAAACTCTGAAGAATCTGACTTTTTGTGGAGGTGGGCAGCCAAGAAGTTGACCTCATCACTCAAACTATCTGGCAGAACTTTCTTTCTCTCCAGCCCAAGTGAGGGGGAACAATTGGTGGATGTTTTTCCTCACAGCTAGTGAGCCCTTGCTATGCCTTAATTGCCCCACAGAAAACTGTTAGGACAGCACTACTCTCCAGCCTCCTTCCAGACAAAGTAGAGATCAGCTGCTTAGACAGAAGAAATTATGCCAGATTACTTTTGTGCTACCTCTCAGAGGAAAGCACATTAAACTGGTTGTCCTAATATGTCTCTACATTTTGTACTTAATTGGCTTGAAGAAGGTTGTGAAGAGCTTCAAACCGTGCTCCCTCTTTTGTGACATTTTGGTTGGTGTGAATAAAAGGATTTGTTCAACATCAGAATGTAGAAGTAAATTAATTAGGAAATTAACTTATTTTTTGTGCAAGTCAGAAAAATGTTCTATCTTCTCATATCTGTCAGCTCACTGTTATTTATTTATTGCAGAATTTTAGGTACAAAAGATAAGGACTGATTGTTCTTATTATGCAACTTACAAGGTTTTTTTTTAAATGAAAGAATGTCTGGCACATACTTGCAGTGATGGATGCCTTCCAGATGTCAATATAAAAATAATTTCTTGTGCTTTCTACTTTGCCACTGTAGCCTGCTGGCTTACTGTTTTAGAAAATTGCTTCCCTTATACAACATTAACAGTAATTTTGATTTAATGGCATTTTGGAAGGCTACTATGTAGAAGAAATACACATTTGTTAAAAATGTAGTTCTAGAATAATTTGGCAAAGACAAAATGCCCCAAGGAAGCTTCTGAATTATATTGTGGTAGAAAACATTATCTAAGTTTTCTCCTGAAACAGGACTTAATTCATGAGACCTCTGGCAAACATTTTGAGAGCTGGAATGTTAGTGGTTAACTCCTAAAACAAATAAAGAAGGAATTAGTTGCAATAGGTTCTTATATACAGTATATCAGTATGAAATGAATTATGGGACTGTTTACACATGAGCAGAGGGACTACAGCTACACAACAAGCATGTTGGGATAATGCTCTACATGTTAGCAACCATTATTAATAGTCATAGCCAGATGGTTATGAGTTCCCACATTTTTTTAGTGAGGACAGTAGAGTAATGGATAAGGCATTGGTGTAGTCATTGGGGAGAGCCAGGTTCTAGTCCACTCTCAGTCATGGAAGCTCATGGGGTGACTTTGGGCCAGTCCCTCCCTCTCAGCCCAACTACCTCCCAGAGTTGTTGTTGTCAGGAAAAGTGAGAGTATGAAACACTGCCTTGAGTTCTGTAAAGAAAGGTGGGATTGAAATCTCACAAACAAATAATATGACATATAATTACCATGGTTAACAGATTTGTTGTTGTTGTTGAGTCGTTTAGTCGTGTCCGACTCTTCGTGACCTCATGGACTATAGCATGCCAGACCTTCCTGTCTTCCACTGTCTCCCAGAGTTTACTCAAATTCATGTTGGTGATGGTGATGCTATCTAACCATCTCAGCCTCTGCCGTCCCCTTCTCCTTTTGCCTTCAGTCTTTCAGGGTCTTTTCCAGTGAGTCCCCTCTTCGCATTAGGTGGCCAAAGTATTTGAGCTTCAGCTTCAGTATCTGTCCTTCCAATGAGCAGTCAGGGTTGATTTTCTTTAGGATTGACTGATTCGACCTCCTTGCAGTCCAAGGGACTCTTAGGAGTCTTCTCCAGCACCACAGTTCGAAAGCATCAATTCTTCGGCGCTCAGCCTTCCTTATGGTCCAACTCTCACAGCCATACATTACTACTTGGAAAACCATAGCTTTAATTATACGGACCTTTGTCGGCAAGGTGATGTCTCTGCTTTTTAGTATGCTGTCTAGGTTTGCCATAGCTTTCCTCCCAAGGAGCAAGCGTCTTTTAATTTCATGGCTGCAGTCACCATCTGCGGTGATCTTGGAGCCCAAGAAAATAAAATCTGTCAGTGCTTCCATTTCTTCCCCTTCTATTTGCCAGGAAGTGATGGGACCAGATGCCATGATCTGAGTTTTATTAATGTTAACAAATACAAACATGTAATATTTCATTGTTTTGCTAGCTATGGTATTTCCTAGAGAGGGTGCTGAAATGTGTTCTATTTTACTTAAGCAAGCAACAGTCTTTCAGCTATTTTAATATTCCTATATGTGCTAGTGGACGAGGAACAACACTTGGCTCCTTCATATGATTCTGTATGTTTTCTATGCAGGACAATTACTATATGAAGAAAAGCAAATTGGATTTAGTAAATATGCAAGAGATGATTTTCTATATGGTAAATTATTTGTCAAGATCTTTTAGCAAATTATTATTTCAAAGGTTGATTTCAATAAAATTTCTTCACAAAAGTCGAGTATGAAAATTTTATTTATTTATTTATTTTAAAGATGTATATGGCTGCTCATCTTATACAACATAGCTCAGGGTGGCTCGCAACAACATACAAACAAAACAAAACAAAACAAAAACAACACACACACACACACACACACACACACAATAAATCCATTTCATACAACCATGGCATCATAATATTCTTATCCCAAATATACATGCTCTGGGCTCAACTCCCATCCCATCCCAATGCCTGGGGGCGGGGTAATTCTTAATGGCCTTCTAGAAGGCCAGGAGCGTAGAGGCCCTCCGGATGTTGGGGAGGGGGCTGTTCCATAAGGCAGTCGCCACTACAGAGTTGTAGTTGGATAGAGTTGATGAGAACATCAAAAAGAGAGTGGTAAAAATGAAAGGCAATATATGAAAGTTGTATGGACAGGAGGTTGGCAAGGATGATTTGCAAGGCTAGAAAGGTATAAACATGTACTATATATCAAATGGTATTAATGTACATTAGATTTAGTTAGATTGTTTTTCTCTTATTTCCTGCCTTTAATTTCTTTCGCTCAGTATTTTTTCTTTGCTTTGTATAATGATGCTTACCTCAAAAGAAAATGGCTTTATGAATAGGCATGTATGTACTTGAAGAAGAGAAGACACCTCATCAGGAATTATATACAGAGAACCCTTTTCAGATAGGGACTATAAGCCCCTATCCAGTTCCCACATTAGAATCAATAAATCTAAATTGTAACTTTTCATAGGCCACAAATGTTGATATAATTAAAGTTGCAATACCACCTAAACACCATAATCCTGAATGATAAATGACTGAAAGTGTTATATCATGAGGACTTGTAAATGTAGAGTTCAGTCTTCATGTCTTCACTTAACCTGATCTGACACATCCTTTGTTTCTTATTGAATAACAGCTAAACAGTGAGCCTTCACTTTGACATTATGGTTTTATTTATCAATTTATCAATTGCGCATTTTAATCAATAAAATAAACATTATGAAAAGAGACAGATAATGCCTTTGTTATCTCCCTGGGCTGACTTTCGTCCTGATGATTCAAAGCCCAGGTAAATAATAAATTGCACCAAGATTTAATTTTATCTTGTATCAGTCATATGTCATATGTGTCATATGTTCTACATTGCAATTTGAAGTGTTGCCCTTAACAGTGGATATTAAATGTATAGTTTAGTAAACCTGAACTGTATCCAGGATTTACATTTTGCTTTATAAAAGCTCTATAGCTCAGTAGTTAATTATATGGCTGACTGCTCTCTATGTTAACAAATGATCACAGTTCAGCATACTTCATATAGGCCACAGTGTTAACATTTATAAACAGATGAAGAAACAATTGTCAAATGTTTCATTGGAACAAAAATTTATTTTACCCTCCTTTGTTAGAATGATGATGATGATGATGATGATGATGTCGTCGTCTCCTAACAGGTCCTGTCAAGCTTATAGGCAAGCCAAAATGTCACAACTTTCTCCATTGTCATCCTCCCACACCCATTATATATAATCCCATTTAATTCTTTCTCTTTCAGTGAAAAAGAAAAGAAATTGGCACAAACATGACACTGGTCAAACAACAGAAGTAAAGCCTGTCCAGAATGGTAGTCAGGTGTTTATCAAAGAACTTCGAAGTCGTACATTCCCCAGGTAAGTTGGTAATGTCATTCCTGTGACATTAATGTTAGAAGGAAGCTTTGGGTACAGATAGGTTGTCCTTTGTAAATCTATGTAGCCAATAAACCTACAGATCTCGGTTCTGTCTGTCTGTCTGTCTGTCTGTCTGTCTGTCTGTCTGTCTGTCTGTCTATCTATCTATCTATCTATCTATCTATCTATCTATCTATCTATCTATCTCGTGACCGCCCATCTCCCCCAAAAGAGGGACTCATAGCTTTCTGCATAATTTCCTGATGCAATCAAATCTTCCACTCTGCTTATTGACAAATATTGGGCCATATTTGATCCTTAGAAATCCTGGAACAGCTCCACAATGGTGGGTAGAAACAACATATGGTATACAATACAGCTAAAATAAATAAGTAACATAAGTTCCTTTCACATTTGGGACACTTAACACTGCTGAGGCACTGCTTCTCCACAGTTAGTTGGAAACAAAATTAACATAGTGGTTATTTCACTTTATTAAGATATTTACTCTACCATTCATATGTTCCTCAGAGATTTCACTTCATACAATGATATGACAATGTCCTGCCAATTGCCAAGTTTCTTCTATGATTAATGAAATAAAATGATCTTGCAATATTAAATATCCATGGCCAAGATCCTTCTATAATATTAACTTACAAAAAATATTGTTCAATAAAATCTCTTGAATCTTTAATTAGATTACTTTAAGTCTCTAACTGGCTTATATTCATATGGTGTACACTAGTGGTAAACAAAATAGCTCAATTCCATAATATAAAAAAAAGGGAAAAAATGGAACTGTAATTAATCCCTCCCCATGTAGTGAATAGGAACTAAGGGGTATTCATGAAGTTCTTCATTATAAAAGTTAAATTGAGCTGAACAGGAAGCAATTAAAGGCGAAAATCTTCATTGGGCAGACTGGAATTTAAGGGAATTGCCCCATACTAGATTTTTAAAAGGAGGGGTGCTGGCTATGCTGAAAGAGTATGGCAAGCATCGGTATATAAAAGCAATGGTGTGAAAGATGGCAATTCCAGGCTAAGTGTTTGATAGAAGCACCCCTGGCTATAAATCTTCATTTTCACAGTTTTGACCTGGAACTAAAATCAGAATTATGGATATGTAGTGGCAACCTGCGGAAGACCTTTGTATTTCGAGGAGTTAGGTGGCATGTTTTGATTTTTCTTCCCCCACACCTAGGAGATTAGAGTTTATTTTGAGTTATACTGATGTTTAATTGCTTGTTTTTATTTCTGCTTGGAATGGGGGGGAATGATGTTCACTCCTCCAACAGCCCTTTACAACATATCTCTGTGGGAAGTGGGGGGAGAGAAAGTCCCCAGCTCGTTAAGTTTAAGCATAGGCTCACTCCTCCAGCCACTCCTTTAGCGGCTTGGAATGGGGGGAAATGATAAGAAATTGTTTTGCTCGGGCACTGACTTATCTGATGGTTTCCCATGCTATTGGAATGATGTCATGGACAGGTGGCCCAGCCCCCAAAGGAATCCCAGTCAAGGTCAGTCTCAGCTTGGTCATGGGGTTTGGAAGCCAGGCTTTGATAAAAAGCCTGAGTATTGCCTTTGGAATTGTGGGAACTTTGATGCAGGCTCAGGACGCTGGGTGCTGTGGGACTCAACAGCTATTCCTTTTGGGGTTATTCTCTGCTATCTTAGCCAAGTTCCTGGTAGCAACAAGAGAATAAAAGTATCATCTTGTTTGGTATGTATGTATGCATTTCTTTTTATATGCTATGCTTGTTATGCTCTTTGTAATTTAGTTAAACTGTGCTTTTGTCTAATTTGGTTTGTTTATAATAAAGCTTTAAGTTTCTTTATTCACTGGCATGCTTATTATCATTGGATCAAAAAAGAACCAATTGCCCTAGCCCTTGATCAAGGCGTGGACTCTTGGCAATACAGGATAACAGTGTGGCATTTCTGTATACAACTGTGGAGTTTCCATGCATTTGCAGGCATAACAAAACATTCAGCATTTCTAAAAAGGACTGTTTCCTTCAACAGCAGTCAGGAGTTATCTGTCCTTATAGGCTCAGGTTGTTAATGTTCATCTGCCACTTGCATAATACACTAAAGAAGAGCCTTCTGTCCCCTTCCCTGCCTCTCTGTTCTTAAATTAAGTAGCTATAGTAGCTGTAAGCTATTGTACCTTTATAATCCCTTTGTCAGAGAACGGAGGAAAAGATTGATGGGAGAACAACGCCTCCCCATGTATTTTTCCTCAATCTAATAGGAACTTACATCTGATCCTTGGTTAACTAATTTATTTATTTATCCACCAACCCACATGTTGGACATTCTAAAACCAATGGATTTAGAAGTCCATTCATATAGCATTCCTTATTCTGGGTGTCCACAGTGAGTAAACATCAAGGGCAGGATGTTTTGTATATTATTCTGGGGACAGGGCCATTTACAATAATACTAGAACCTCCTTCACTTGAGTAACATATCTTTGAACTATATGGAACTGAAGAAAAGTAGCTACAAAAAGGGAAGACAAAATGAAATATTTCTATATTGTGTTCTCTTGATTGAAATGATACTTACTTAAATGTTTGGTAATTAAGAAGAATTGTACTAAAGGAATTTCTGGCCCCGTTTTAAACTTTACAAACTGGTGTTGACAATCTGGTGGGAAAAAAGCCAGGGTTACTCAAAGCAAACCCACGGTCATTGTGGCATCAGTAATAAGAAATATTAAAAAAGCTAGAGTTTGTGTTTAAACAATTTACTTCCCCAGTTATACATAAGCATGGATGACTCTGCATCTCTTTCTTAAAGTTTAATTTGTACCTTCATTGGCTACCCCCTTGAAAGCCATTTGTGTGCTTAGAGTAAGGGATGTAGTTTCAAAGAGGCACAGAAGAGGGCACTCATGCCTTACCCTAAAGAGACTTTGGTACTTTATGATGCATGCATATGGGAAACTGTGATCATCACAATGAAATCCTGTGCTTCAGGCTAATGTATAAAGTAACATGCCTGCTTAGAAAAAGCTTTGACCAAAACATTCAGTTATTTAGTTTTCTGAGATACTGTTGACACTCAGAGATGACAAAATTGGCCATTCTGAGACTATATTATTATTAAGCTTGTTTTGCATTAACTATACTCTGAAAATTAATAAAGTTCTTTAAAAAAAAAAGCTTGTTTTACATCATTTCACAAACTGGTAGCTGAGCAGAGTATTACATCTAACCTTTCCCTAAACTTCCAGAAAAAGATTTAGGTTTGCATTTGTCAAGATAAGATGGTACTCTGTATTTGTTTACAGGTTTGGTTGTCAAAAGCACATCATCAATCATTGGGTACACTACAGGTAGTCTTCGTTTAATGACCACAATTGAGCCCATATTTTTGGTTGTAAGTCATACCGGTTGTTAAGTGAGCCAGACTAATTTTTACAACCTTTTTTTTTACCGAAGTTGTTAAGGGAGTTACAGCGGTCATTAAGCAATTCAAGGTCAGGGCTTATGGTTTCCTTTGGTTGTTAAGTGAACAGTAGGTTGTTAAGCGAACCAGGAGTTACTTTGCAGTATTGTGGGGGGCTGAGTGTGATAGTCATATGTTTTCCACCAAAACATGACTGGAAATGCTTCTGTGGCTACAGTAGTATTATTTTCAGTTAATATTACTGTTATTTTCAACTAATATTACTGGTTGATTATTAAAAACTTTTACTGTAAGGTCTTCATTGGAATCTTTGTTCTACAGTACAGTACTAAACAGGTTTAAAGGTACAGTACTGTAATTATTTTTTCCTGCTGTAGTAAACTCTGCAGCTTTTGTTACTGTTTTTTGTTGTTTATTCATTCAGTCGCTTCTGACTCTTCGTGACTTCATGGACCACCCCATGCCAGAGCTTCCTGTCAGCCATCGCCATCCCCAGCTCCCCCACGGTCAAGTCTGTCACCTACAGAATATCATCCATCCATCTTGCCCTTGGTCGGCCCCTCTTCCTTTTGCCTTCCACTTTCCCTAGCATCAGCATCTTCTCCAGAGTATCCTGTCTTCTCATTATGTGGCCAAAGTACTTCAGTTTTACCTTTAATATCATTCCCTCAAGTGAGCAGTCTGGCTTTACTTCCTGGAGTATGGACTGGTTTGATCTTCTTGCAGTCCAAGGCACTCTCAGAATTTTCCTCCAACACCACAGTTCAAAAGCATCTATCTTCCTTCGCTCAGCCTTCCTTATGGTCCAGCTCTCGCAGCCATAGGTTACTACGGGGAATACCATTGCTTTAACTATGCGGACCTTTGTTGTCAGTGTGATGTCTCTGCTCTTAACTATTTTATCAAGATTTGTCATTGCTCTCCTCCCAAGTAGTAGACGTCTTCTGATTTCCTGGCTGCAGTCAGCGTCTGCAGTAATCTTTGCCCCTAGAAATACAAAGTCTGTCACTGCCTCCACTTTTTCTCCCTCTATTTGCCAGTTATCAATCAAGCTGGTTGCCATAATCTTGGTTTTTTTGAGGTTTAACTGCAACCCAGCTTTTGCACTTTCTTCTTTCACCTTCGTCATAAGGCTCCTCAACTCCTCCTCGCTTTCAGCCATCAAAGTGGTATCATCTGCATATCTGAGATTATTAATGTTTCTTCCAGCAATTTTAACTCCAGCCTTGGATATATCAAGCCCAGCACGTCACATGATGTGTTCTGGGTACAGGTTGAATAGGTAGGGTGAGAGTATACAACCTTGCCGTACTCCTTTCCCAATCTTAAACCAGTCTGTTGTTCTGTGGTCTATTCTTACCATTGCTACTTGGTCGTTATACAGATCCCTCAGGAGGCAGACAAGATGACTTGGTATCCCCATACCACCAAGAACTTGCCACAATTTGTTATGATCCACACAGTCAAAGGGTTTAGAATAGTCAATAAAACAGAAATAGATGTTTTTCTGAAACTCCCTGGCTTTCTCCATTATCCAGGGGATATTGGCAATTTGATCTCTAGTTCCTCTGCCTTTTCTAAACCCAGCTTGTACATCTGGTAATTCTCGCTCCATGAATTGCTGGAGTCTACCTTGTAAGATCTTGAGCATTAACTGTTACTGAAATAAGTGCCACTGTTCGATATTTTGAACATTCTTTAGTGTTTCGCTTTTTTGGTATGGGAATACAAGTTGATTTTTTCCAATCTGATGGCCATTCTTGTGTTTTCCAAATTTGCTGGCATATGGCATGCATCACATTGACAGCATTATCTTGCAAGATTTTAAACAGTTCAGCTAGGATACCGTTGTCTCCTGCTGCCTTGTTATTAGCAATGCTTCTTAAGGCCCATTCAACCTCACTCTTCAGGATGTCTGGCTCTAACTCACTGACCACACCAGTACTGTATATAAATCTGATTTTTATAAAACAACTGTTTTAAAAACAGTAAACCAGCATTCAGTGTTGTTAAATATAATTAAAAATCAGACAGGCAGAGGATGGAACATGCATGGCACCACACAAATCTCTACTTAACTTAAACAAAAACTGGGGAAAAATTAAAGGCTAGCATAAGTATAGTACTGCATGGAAAAAGTACTTACCTTTCCTGTATAGTACTGTAAGGCAGGGGTCCCCAACCCCCGGGCCACCGACCGGTCCCGGTCCATGACCTGTTAGGAACCGGGCCGCACAGCAGGATGTGAGCGGTGGGTGAGCGAGTGAAGCTTCATCTGTATTTACAGCCACTCCCCATCGCTCGCATTACCGCCTGAGCTTCGCCTCCTGTCAGATCAGCGGCGGCATTAGATTCTCATAGGAGCGCGAACCCTACTGTAAACTGTTCATGTGAGGGATCTAGGTTACGCACTCCATATGAGAAGTCAGAATCTGACACTTATTTTAGTCCGCGCATGGCGCGCCCATTATTTTATTTACCACTTCCAATGGTTTCATCCTGAAGCCATCCCTCCCCCCTGGCCTGTGGAAAAATTGTCTTCCACGAAACCGGTCCGTGGTGCCAAAAAGGTTGGGGACCGCTGCTGTAAGGCACACACAAGGCTCCCTCTGCCAGCTGCTAAATCACAGGAAGTAGTGCAACCACGTGACCAGGCCTGCTGCATCAGAAATCCAGTGTGGTAAGCCTGGAGGACTTTATTATTTATTTATTATTTCTAACTTATATCACCGCCCATCTCCCCCCACAAGGGGACTTCCTGGTTCCAAAGGGCAGACATGTGACCCAAAATGGCTGCCACTTCCTGGATGGACGAATCTCGATCACGTGATCGTGGAGGCCTTGTGAGGGTCGTAATTTTGGGGCCCAGTCAGAAATCTACTTTTGGGGTACCATTGTAACCTTAAACAGCCAATCAGTAAGTGAAGACTACCTGTATTCCATTAAAGGATTTAGCAGCAGTAGCTAAGAGTCTTGATCATGTTAGCTTATCTATACAAATCTTTATATAAAGTATGGTGTTCTGTTGTGTACGATTATTTTCATAACATTATTATTTAAAATTTATATTTCTATTATGTGAATTCTGAACATTTTCAAGAATACTTAATTGCAATGTTTTGTGTATATTTGAATCAATTATTAACAGTGGAGCCAGGGCAAAAAGTTCTCTTTACGAAACACATAGGTTGCATGGTATTGTTGTCATTTGCTGGAAATATGGTCTTTGACTACAAGAATAATACAGATTTTGTTTTTCTTGACTTATCATTAATCAGGCAAAGGAGGAAAGGAGGCTATTTGCTTCAAAGACTAATAGGTCCATTTACAAATAAGAGTGATCACTAGGCTGTGTCTTCTCATTCTTTTTTGAATGGATTGCAAGATCATGTGGGGTAGAAGGGGTAAGAAGAAAGATGAATATATAATTACTGTCGCTGTAGTCATACACAGACTCTGTGTAATTAAAGACTCTTTCTCTTCCAAGGATCACCTCATTCATTTTTCAAACCACATCTTCATTCCCATTTTCCATGTTTCTTCTTCAGTTTATCTTAGATAAATTAGTTAGCTTAACTATCTTCCCATCCCTCTACTTTCCCCCTCTCCTCCTTCCGTAGTCTTCATTTTGTTTTTAAAGGCAATTTGATTTTTTAAAAGATTTTGTTTTTTAAAGACAATGATTTGATTTTTCATTTTTAGTTTAATTAAGGCTTCTCCCTCATTCAGTCATGCATTAAATTATTATATTCACTTCTGATTTTTTTGATTCTCTAAACAATAATTGTAGATGTTAATACTGTATGTGTGTGTTTGCCTTCTTTCCATCTTTTGTCTTTGTCAGTAGTGTCTCCCATATTCCACAGTGATCCTATTGATAGATGTATGTTTTTGTGTTAGTATATTATTATTATTCTTTTTGGCTCTCTTCATTTGTCTTACATCTTGTATCTATTACTCACCATGCACGGCAGAGGTGTCTTTAAGGGGTGATTAGGCAGAGGTAGACTTGGAGGAGGAGTGATGTCTGACTTTTCTCATGAGGAAGAGTCATGGTCCCCTCTCCCTAAAATTTAATGGCTAGTATTTGGCTCAGATATTATTCATTTTGAATACAGAAGATTGCACTATTCTGGGAACGCAGAAGAGGAAGAAGAATTGATAACAGCAGGGCTAGTAGAATCACCATCACCACTAACCCAGGAATAGTTCCAGAAGAAGGTCAAGAAAATATTGCTTCTTTTATCTATGACACTAGAAGAGGAGATGGTGATTAAGGAAAATGGTGATGATATTTTGCTGAAGAAGAGGATGCAGCAAAGTGACTTGTGCATCCAGTGCTCTGGCATAATTCTTAATAACTTTAATGTCAAGCTCCATGATTCCAGCAGTAGACAGTATTCCTGAAAAGAGGCTGGATGAAGTTGAAGAACATGAGCCAAGGGAAGTAGTTACGACATTAGAGTATTGCAGTTTGCTCTTCTATCTAAAGAGGTGTCATCAGACTAAGTCAGCAAGCTGTCATATACAGTATAACATGAGCCAACGTGTCATATATACCAAGTATGGGTCTACCTGATAGTGGTTTTCAATAGCGGCATCCTTGACCACCTCATTGCTAAGCAGAAAATTACAAAAATGGAATAAAAATAACACATGGGCTAAAACGCTTCAAGGAAGATATACAGTATAGGCACTTGAAAGAATGATATTACACAGATTCCTGAGAGTCACAGCAGAACGTTATCCTGTAATTACTGAATCTTAAAAACCTGCCTCTCCACCATACTCTAGGGCAGGGTTTCCCAAACTGTGAGGTCAACTTCCCTTGGGGAGGTGCAGACAGAGTCCAGAGGTGTGACGAAATTTTTAGTTGTACATTGTTAAAATAAATCCACCCTTCCCAAAGTTTCATTGTATTGTTTTCATTGTTCATTTGTGTTCATTTTGGTGTTTGGATTTTTAGGGGAGGTGTGTACATTAAGATTACACTAAAGGGAGGTGTGATGGGAAAAAGTTTAGGAACCTCTGCTCTAGGGCTTCTGGACTGGCCACTGATTATGTCAAACAGCAGAATGACTGGAGAGATTAAGAATAACTGGTGTAGAGATGGGTCTCATTCAAACTCTGCTCTGGAAGTGGTCCGAGGAAGTGGTGATCAAAAGATGGTCCCCCTAAATGTTCAAGTTGCCTATGGATCCAGAGTAAAAATTGTGATCCAGTTTGAAAAATGTTGCGTGTCTAGTGATGCAGCCAGGAAATTATCCAATCTGGGCTTTGGGAGAAGCATGTTACCATCCCTCTTTTCTCTGGCAAATGATCAGCCTGTTCTTTCTCTTTCTAGTGACTTGCTGCTTGAAGGTTGTGTAGTTGTATGGTGGAATCTGCTTGTAACACTTCAGTCTCTTCCTCTAGAGAAATTCTTGAGGATTGCCTTGGGTGCCCAAGACAGGGGAATAAAAAGGAAGCTGATGTTTGGCTCCCCAGACATTTTCTCAGTCAGAGAATGTAGGAAAGAAAGAAAAAAATGCATACTCCATGGGATGATTTAAAATGAAATACTAATGGTAAGGGGATTCAAATAATAGGCCAGAACTGGGGATGAATCAGGACTGTTATCCCTTTGTGCAATACAAGGTGGGTTGGCTGTTTTCTAAGGAGAGGGTTTTGCTATGTAGTGGGTTGGGTGGACACAGGGCTACCCTATGTAATGATTAGTCTTCCTAGAGCAGTGATACAAGTCTAATGAACTGTGGCCATGAGAAAATTATGAATATAGAATATAGTGATGAATTTATTTTACTGTATTTTGAATATATTATTGTAGGACTGATAAGGTGTATCTGGATATTAACATTGTATTCCATTGTATGTAACACAATTCATTTTCCAAACTGGTTGACAGGGCTCTAATCTAGAGAAAGTAAGTTTGTGTTTCATTGATATTGACAGATTTAAGTTAGTTCAACAGTTCTTAAGTGTGACTAACATTAGATTCTAGATCTGAATATAGGATCAAATTATATGTGAAGAAACCATCTGACATGCCTATGACCACTAATATTTTTCCAGGCTTTATCTTCTTTAAACTGTTAATAGTCTCTCTTGAGTTAACCTTGTTTTGTGGTGACTGTAGAGATACATCCATGTAACCTGCTTGATAACAGTATGGAAGTGGATTGCCATTGCTTCTTCCAGAGTTTTTTTCCCTTCCTATAGCCCTGGGAGTTCCTGGTGTTTCTATCCAAGCCCTAATCAGATGTAACACTGTTCAGCTTTTTCAAGATCATTCAAGGTTGACTGTAACATGACATTACAACTAAAACAAGATCAGTACAATAGATCAGTACAATTTTTAAGAGAATAGCTAATTTTCTATGAAAATGTAAAAAACCCCTCCTCCCTTGTCCGTATGGCCATATTTTGGATGAAAAATGTCTGTTGCATTCTTAAATAAGTCATTGGGAGCACAGTGGGGCCTGAATGCCTCCCTTGCAAATCTTGCAAGCAATACTTCCTATCGTCTCTTGTGTTTGGGATATTGCAGAATATGCCCATGAGGGCATCCTGAGCTTAAGGATTCCTAGAATGTGTAATTTCCAGGGCAGTTGATGCTTTGGAAAATTACATGTCCCAGAGCTCTGCTGATTTGCACTTATTCAAAAGATCTGTTAACAATCCTGAACCAGAAAAGAATTTCTCAGAAAATGATGAATTATTCAAAATGCAATCAAACTTTACGAGCTGGAAGAACCTGCATTTCAAACCAGGAAGCAATGAACTCAGAGATTAGCTTGCATATAACAGAAACCAAATATATTACTTTGAGGTGCTTCACAACCATCTAGATGTCTGATTAAATAAAGTCAGTGGAGTCAGTGCAGAGAGCAGGACTTTGATCTGTATGCCTCCTCATCAGTATCCAAGCAAAAGAAAATACTTACTTTGGTGTGGATTTGTTTTATAATTGGACTGCAAATTTTGTTTTGAATTTTTAGTGCTGAAGATGTGGTAATAAAAGTGACTGGGAGTCAACTAACAGTTGAATACTTGGAAGAAAATGGATTCACAGAGCCTATTCTCATTCCAAAGAAGGATGGCTTGGGCTTATCTGTTCCTGCACCAACGTTTTATGTTAGTGATGTTGAAAACTATGTTGGTATGTATTGCTGTTGTTGTTTTACAGTAGATATGAATAACTCTGGAGCACTCAACTTGAGTCATTTCCTACCAAATGGTTAGTACCAGTGTGCTGCTCAGGGATGATGGGAGCTGTAGTCTGGAAGATATTTGATTGGAAGACTTACTTTTTTCTGTTGTTTCTCATTTCCATTTAAAAATGTATCATCATGTTTTCCGAGTCATATGGTCACATCAGGCCATACTGCAAGAATTGTACCTTGCAGCCTGGGTTCCTTCTTTACCTGCACAGTCTTCTCTGTCAGACTTAGTTTACAATTTAAAATGGCAGTCCTGACTTAATAAATCTGAAATCACGCAGCTTTAAATAAAGAGGAACACATAGACTATATTTCTGACTTTTAGGTAGAAGGAATAACATGTATTCCTTGCTTAATAACCATTTGTTTAGTGACTGTTATCCTGATCATGTATTTTATTATTTCAGTGACATACAATAATGTAAAACAAATATGATATTTGCATTTTTCCTTTGTACCATTATTATGCTGGTGTATTGCATAAAAATTGCAACTATAATTTTATAGCAGTTCCCATCCAATTTGTACCTAGTGGGAATATCATGTTTGCTGATCAATCTCCTGTCCTTAGTGGATTTTGCTGCATTACTTGCTTTTAATCTCTGCTGTCTGCTTCTCTGCCTACCAGCTGAAGTAACCCTGTCCTAGCCAAGAAGGGCTGTAGTCAGAAGCAAAAGAACAAAGAAAAATGGTTTAGCCTATGGATCTACTATTGGCCTGACTGTCAGGTTCCCCTAACCAGGACTCCATACTAAAACACAGCTCTCCTTACACTTCATAGCTAGCCTTGGCTAGGCAGATGACTCACCTGTACAGATGGGGTAGATTAGTATTGTTATTGCAGACAAGAATGAAACCACATACCACACAACAGTTGATTGCCCGCAGCAGTGCAAAGATGTCAGGGATGTGAGTGTGTGCATGTGTGTGTGTATTCCCTGGGGTTTAAATTCAAGGCTTCTTCTTCTTGCTCTCCCAAATTAATGCATACTGGGCCTGGCACTTGATAGCTTTGAAGCTGAGCAGCTCCTGGGAACCATTGGTTCCCACCTTCCCCAGTTCAACTCTTATATGGAAAGATTTGGAATCGTCATAAATTTGGGGTCATCTGAAGTTGGGAAGCATGCTTAGCAGTGAGGTTATATCATTCTAGCACATAGCTCGTTGTGTCGATGAAGGTTCTCAGTCATCCAGGTGGAACAGTCTGTGGCTTGAATCATGTCAACTGGATTTCTATTTTCTCAGTAGAAACATTTCACTCCTTATCCAAGGAGCTTCTTCAGTCTTCTTCGGACTGAAGAAGCTCCTTGGATAAGGAGTGAAATGTTTCTACTGAGAAAATAGAAATCCAGTTGACATGATTCAAGCCACAAATAGCTCGTTGTGTTAATACTGAAAATTCTAGCTGACATTGTCACAGGGAGCAAAAATAAATGGTGATTTGTGAAATAACAGGCTGGAGAAAACATCCAAATCATGGCTTCTGGAATTTTTCCAGCCTTTTCAAAATAGCTCTGCTTTAGGTCATGTGACTGGGAAGGAAAAGTGAGGGGGACTTAGAATGGAGAACAGCAACTTTCAAAGCTCCTAGGGAGGAATTAAGGATTTCGGGGTGGGGGATGGATTTTTTTTTCTCTGCAGCCTCTGGACAAATAGAACCAATTTTTGAACTTGATATTTAGTCCTGTTATGTCCTGTTTTCAGAGAGTTATCCTGCCGAAAAAGCAGATAGGAAACAGAGATCCCCAAACCTCTTTAGATATTTTCCCTTTAAATATTTTATTTCCAACATTCAATTGGGTTGGAAAGAATAAATATGACAGATAAGGTCACTTTGCCATTCAACTTTGGAATTTGGATTTTACTATCACAGAGGTCTATTTCAAAATTAACTGATTCTATTTCTGATTTTCTGCATCACAGCTGTCCCACACCTTTGTTTTTTGAACCCTAGTGGGCTTTATTTGGCCACATCTATTTCTGAAGAAAAGAACAGAGTTATTTTTGAAAGCCAGTACCAGAATATATTAGATAATGGTGTATTAGGATTTTATGTTTGTTTTCCTCCTATTTATATATAGTTTTAAGTGCTTTGAAAGCTGAGAATGTGATTTTAATGATTTCATAAATAAAACAACGATTCTTAAAATGGAAAAAAATCATTTGTAAATTTAATTGCAAAACTAATGTAATAGTAAGAAATGGAGAAAAGAAGAGGGGATTTTTACTGCATGTTTGTAGATGAACTCTCTTTCTTATTTAATTAGTATGGTTTCATCAAGAGCAAAATCAGAGCTTGTCCAAACAGCTTCCCTTTTGCAAAGGCTGCTCATGTGTGCCTGCAAGGGGAGGATGGGGCAGGGGCAGCAGGAATGAGGACACATGCATGATGACATTGTGCATGTAAACCTTTTTATACCTTCACAATTTGATTTGGACACCAGTGATACCACTTCCTTATGGATTAGCATTTTATTCCAATATTCCTGTCTCTTTCACATGCCAAATAATAAATTCCCCAATCCATTCTCTCCTGACATTATTTTTCCCTCAGTATTCTGCTTTCCCCCCCCAATTATATTTCTGTGCATGCATGATTGCAGTTTATATGCACTACCAGGTTCTGCAGATACCCACCTAGTGGTGTTTGTTTGTTTGTTTATTTATTTATTAAATTTCTATGGCCACCCATCTCACAAGAAGTGACTCTGGGTGGTATACAGCAAAAAAGTATAAAACAATAAACATGTCAAACATAGTCATATTTAAAAAGTTAAACACACACACAGAGACACATGACATTCAATCAGCAAAAGAGCCACCTCAAGATCTCACCGGTCCCTTGAGACCACCAGGCCTGATGACATAGCCAGGTCTTGAGGGACTTCCGGAAAATATGGAGGGATAGAGCTGACCTCACTTTGGGGGAGGGGGGGGAATGTTCCATAAGGCGGGCGCCATGACAGAGAAGGCCCGCCTTCTCGGGCCCGCCAAGTAATTCCCTGAGAGATGGGACCCACAGCATGCCTCTCCATCATGGTATATTTATATAATTCTTAAGATACTGAGCAATTGTTTCAAATATATATCAATTTATCCCTCCCTCCCTCCCTCCCTCCCTCCCTCCCTCCCTCCCTCCCTCCCTCCCTCCACTTTTCTACTCTGGCAAGTATTCAAGGCAGCAAACAAAATTTTTATAAAGTCAAATCCGAAAAAAGAATATAAAAACTAAAATAATGTATAATAGAATTGATACTAAAACCTGTTAACAATGAAGAGATCAGTGAAAGACTTAAGAATACAAATCTCTGTTCTAGATTATTTTGAAAATAGATCCACGATCTTGATCCTTTGTGCTTAGATTCAGAGGATGTATTAAACATTTAGATCAGGGGTTGCTAAACCTTTTGCCATCACACCTCCCTTTAGTGTAATCTTAATGTACACACCTCCCCTAAAAATCCAAACACCAAAATGAACACAAATGAACAATGAAAACAATACAATGAAACTTTGGGAAAGATGGATTTATTGTAACAATGTGACTAAAAGATTCTTCACACCTCCCCTGGACTCTGTCGGCACCTCCCCAAGGGAAGTAGACCTCATACTTTGGGAAACCCTGTTTTAGATACACAGGCAAATGAATTTTACAGTCAACGTATGTTTTTACAACATTAATTGGGAAGGTGGGTGGGATGTATATGCCACTAATGTACCTCAAAAAAACCTGCTTCTACTTTTACTTGAAAAGTAGAAGTTATGTGTATTTCACTTTTATATGGGCCTTGAATATCAACTTAGAAAAATGAAGAAAAAATAAACTCTCTGGAAAATAATTATCAATCAGGAAAATATATTCTGAACCAGCATAATAGAATAGGTTGTGGTGGCATGAACATAGCACCTTAAAACAGTTGTTCCTTTTCCCAGGATCCCCCAGCTGCTCTCTGCAGCTCCCACACAATCCTGGGAAAAGACACAGTTGACTTAAGGACAGGTGCTCCCAGCCACTTCAAACTTTTTTGGGGATTTTCAAATTGAAAGTGGTAGAGCAACCATAAACATAACCATGGGCTTGGGTGTGCCAGGTGAGATATTTCACTTTCTAAATTTTCAAAATAGGAAACTGGTGTCCCATTTCTTAATCTCCTTTTGTAAGTCCAGTTCTTTTTGTGCTGAAGAGCGAACTTTGCATATGTACATTTTCATGGTCACATGAAATGAACCTCTGTAAATTATATCTTGGCTTACAACTTGCACTGTATCCATGCTTACATTCCTGTGTTCTTGTTTTTTTTTTAGGACCAGAAAGGAGTGTGGATGTTACAGATGTCACTAAACAGAAAGACTGCAAGATGAAGCTAAAAGAATTTGTTGATTACTATTATAGCACAAATCGAAAAAGAGTCCTCAATGTAACTAACTTGGAATTTTCAGATACAAGGTGAGATAGTATGTGAAGCCACAGATTCTAAAGACCTTCTTTTTCCCATCATATTTAGAATACTTTTGAGAGTAGTAACATCTGTATGTTGTGGAATGATGGAATCAGTAGTTTGGCCTTACCCTATAAACTAAGATACTGTTTCCAGACAAATTATTCAAATCTGCATTTCCACTTGCTTAAATTTTATTTTATGTGCAAATCACAAATTGATGAACTACATAATCTAGTTTTTTTTTGGTAGGAGTTCTGGGTAACCTGTGGGTTGGAGAATGCTGTTTTATAAACAGAAAATGAAGAGCTGGGCAAAAACAAACAAAAAAGATTGCTGGAGAAAGAATTCCATTTTATTAGACAAGAGACTGCAGTGATAATTAATGCAGATTACAGAAAGGCTGAAGGATGATTGCAAAATCATTTATTTTGGGGTGTCCATATCTCTCTATTATTTATTGTTTTAATAATGTAATCCCTTTCCTGCACACACAGAATCAAAAATAATTTTTCAAAGCAGTATGATTATAGGTATTTTTCAGTAGCTTCTTTAAAGATATTTTTCAGTCTTCAGAAACAATTTTAAGGGAAGGCATTTTTATTGCTGAGAATTGCTCATGTTACAGTATTCTCATATACTACTGATTTAATAATTTGTTAGCAAATATATTTTTCAGCAAAGAGTACAACATTATAACAAGCTCTCAAGCTCTGTCTTGACATGGAGGATAAATAAAAAATAGGTTTACAATAAGAGCATCTTACACTTAAATCTCACACAAAGAGGCATTTAAAAAGTAAAATCACATCTCTATCTCAGTTTAATTAAGTTGTTTTCTAGCCTTTGAATAAATAATCGTTCAGAAAGTGCTATTTGTTTGCTCTTTCAATTATGTCTGCATTTTAGATAATAAAACTTTTGATGAAACAGTTTTTATTTAGGGTATAATTTCTGTTTTGATTCATTTGGAAAAGATTGTCGTACTAAAAGGTGGCTGTCAGATTTATTTATTTGTTTGTTTGTTTGTTTGTTTGTTTGTTATATATTTGTGCACTGCCTTCTATTATTGTACATTTCAAGGAGGTTTACAGTATAAAAAAGGGTAAAGGTTCCCCCTGCACATTTGTGCAGTCGTGTCCGACTCTAGGGGCCAGTGCTCATCTCCGTTTGTTAGCCGAAGAGCCAGCGTTGTCCGAAGACGCTTCCACGGTCATGTGGCCGCATGACGCGCGCGGAACGCTGTTACCTACCCACCGAAGTGGTACCTATTAATCTACTTGCATTTGCATGCTTTCGAATTGCTAGGTTGGCAAGAGCTGGGGCTAGTGCGGGAGCTCACTCCGCACGCAGGGCTAGGGATTCGAACCTCCGAACTTGCAATCTTCCGATCGACAAGCCTGGCGTCTTACCCGCTGAGCCACCACGCCCTTTTACAGTATACAGTATATTTTACAGTTTACAGTATACTAAAATACAAAATGCAAACAAATTAAAAAGCATAAAAGACTATGAAGCTGTATATTTAATTTAAGCAGAATAAACATGAGACCTGCAAGGAAAAGTTCCACTGTAGAGTGCTCTTTTTTAGGATGCTTGATCATTTGTTATAATGTATTTCCCTGTACCCCTACTTTTCTAATAGCTCATAAGCATGCTTCTGAAACTGAGCATACTCACTCCCCCCCCCCATTTTAAACTTTTTTTCGAAAAACAAAAATAAATACTGCACTTCTACAACCTGCTGGATTCCCCAAGCTTACTGATTAGCTCCTTCTTCTGTATAGGTAAAATTAGTTAGTTTACATGAGAACTACACTTGTAGAATTTAGATTCCTGTTGGTATGTACAGATGAATAAGATTCTAGCCGCCCCATTTTATTTGCCCTACTCTCCTGAATTTCCCTTTTGCGTCCCACAAAACAGAAAACCGGCCTTCCTTGGAATGTATTTCTGGGTCCTCCCTAAGTATTCCCTCTCCCTCCTTCCCATTCTACCCCCTCAAATAGCCCTATTTGTGTTTGGATGGCACTGTTTTGGCTGCATAAGCAACAGCACTTACAACTTGACTATGGTAAACCGTAGTATATAGCTCTCTCAAGAGTTATGGTACACCACGTTAACTCAGTGGATTTCTTGCTCGCTTTTCTCCTAAAGGTGCTTAATCGTAATTCAGATGCAAAATGCACAATGTGTTTGAAACCCATCAATAAATATTAATGCTAATGTTAAAATTAATAATCAGTTAAATGCTTCTATAAGCAGAGGGAAGGGGGCCAAATACAACTCCAGAGGGAATGCATTCCTGGCAGGGAGGCCTCTTCCTGATCTTGCCATTTTCTCAGAAATAGGAGTCTGATCAAGACAAACTCTTTCAATGTCCTTTAATTGAGTTCAGATGCTTTAATTTTTCTTTCATGTTTTAAACAGAATGTCCAGTTTTGTAGAGTCTCCTGAAATAGTGAAAAAACTCTCTTGGGCGGAAAATTATTGGCCTGATGATGCTTTGCTGGCAAAACCAAAAGTGACCAAATACTGTCTGATTTGTGTGAAGGACAGCTACACAGATTTCCATATTGACTCTGGTGGAGCCTCCGCCTGGTACCACATCTTAAAAGTAAGACGCTTTGTTCCAGTTAATAATGAGCCATTGCAAAGTATAGCAAATTCACACTAAGCTTTGGAGTTTGCAATTCTTGATGGTTGGAATAACAAAAATAAGAATCAGCAGATGTTGACATGCAGTGCTGGCAGTGGTCTTGCTGATAGGATCATCAAGAAATATACCCAATATAAGGAGGGGGAGCAGCATGGAAAAATAACTTACATTGTTTAAATATCTAATGCATAGCTAATTCTAATGTGCAGTTATACATGTTTTGTGATGGGGTTGAATAAAACTGCAATTAGGGTTGAATAAAAAGAAATAACAAAATGATAAAAAGGGAAATAAAGTTTCCTTTCTGTCTCTGTGTTGGAAGTGTCATATAAGTGTCAGAGATTATCTTGTTGAACCTAGTGTCCAGTGCAGGAATTCACCACCACACCATGCTTGACATATGAACACCCAGCTTCAGTTTCAACACCTCTACCACAGCAGGGTCTATCTCCTCCAGAAGCAGTTAGTTCCGTTGTTGAACCACGCTTACCATTTTCTGATGTCCAACTGAAACTACTTCCTTGTAATTTAAACTTGCTATTCCTTAGTCTGTTTTCTGGAAAAAAACTGAAAATTCTGTCCTGTTTCCTACACGATGACCCTTCAGGTACTTCAAGACAGCTATCATGTCTCTGTACAACCTTCTTTCTCCAGGCTAAACTCATAGCCAACACCCCAGCTATTCCTCATAGATTTTTCCTTCCAACCCATTAGTTGCTTTGGTCTGGACATACAGTAGTTTATCAGTGTCCTTCCTAAAATGCAGTGCCTAGAACTGGATGTAATATTCTAGGTGTGCTCTGACAAATGCAGAATAGAGAGGAACAATAACCATATGTATCTAAAGTGGACAGCTGGGTAAACAACCATAACCATAGAAGAAGCTTAAGCTATTGTTTATCATGGATAGACAACTAGAATTGATATATATCAAGGAAAACCACAGATAAGAATGTGCTTTCTATTGCTTGCAATCTGTTGCTGAAAAAAAGGGGAAAGGGGATATTGGAGAAAGAACCAATTTTTTGAGGCTCCAGATCACTCCAATCCTTGGTTCTCTACTACAGCATGCACCCTAACAGATTACACCTGAGGGAATGTGATCCTTGACAGAAAAAAAAGCAAACCTAAAAGGCATTTTAAAAACCCATGAAATCTCATCAGTCGCAAACGGGGTTCAGTGGACCAAAAGCAGAGAGAAGAGAAAAAAATTCTAGGGCTTGGGTCCAAGTGATCCAAAAGCCTACCATCCACAATTCCATTCTTCAAATGCTGACAGGACGGGGAAGGTTTGCAGGTATGAAACAGTGTCTCAATTGACCTAAAACAATTTTTCTGTTTCAGGGAGAAAAAATATTTTATCTCATCAAACCAACCTCTGCAAACATCTCCCTCTATGAGCGTTGGCAGTCAGCAGCAAACCACAGTGAGATGTTTTTTGCTGATCAAGTGGATAAATGTTACAAATGCACAGTTAAACAAGGACAAACACTCTTCATTCCATCAGGTAAGGAAGTGGTTGCAATTAAAAATGAGAGGCTTGCTTTGAACATGTTCGTTGGTTTGAATTCTGGAAGTGCAAATGACAGACGAGGAGATGTAATATGAAGTTATAAAATTTACAGTTAATTTCTATACAATGTGAATCCTTCATTGGTTCTGCAGCATGCAGAACCTGCTTATATACTGTATCTGTGGAGAGACTACATTCCAAGTAACAAATAAGTAGCACCCCCCTATTCGATTTTAGTAAATCAGATTTGGACTTTTCAATGGGTGGATCTCAATTAGGAATAGGCATCCTCTGGCCTTCCAGACATTATTGAAATACATTTCCCAGAATCCTTCACAATTGGCCATTTTTGCTCAGCTATTAAGAATATTAGTTCAGCAACACTGGGAAGATTCCTGGACTTGATGTTACGAAGGAGAGATCTTCATGTGTGCAACACTAATGTATGGGTGGTAGAATGGATAATTCAGCATTTAACTCTTATCCCACCTGCTGAGTCACCTTGTAAATACCTCGCTGTCTGTCTGTCTGTCTGTCTGTCTGTCTGGCTTGCTTGCTTGCTGTTTGTTTGTTTGTTTGTTTGTTTGTTTGTTTGTTTATTTATTTATTTATTTATTTATTTATTTAAATTTATCCCCACCCATCTCCCCGAATAGGGGACTCTGGGCGGTTTTCATAATTTTTCATAATTAACTCCTCAACTGGGTGTTGAAAGCCAGAGGTAAGTCTGGCAAAGGATAAGGTGGCTAACAAAGGACATCTACAGGAGAGAATAGATTACAAGGGAAGGGCACGGCATTTTCCTTTTCTCCCAGCAGGTTTCTCTTGTCAGTTCCTCCCATCTCAGTCCAGTTTCCATAGCACAAAGCTGTACTCACAGAAGGTAGTAAGAATGTTGGTGGGAAGAGGTGGAGCAAATGTGCTTCACCTCTTAGGGAAGATTTGGGAACATTTGCTCCACTTCTTAGGGAAGAGGTGGAGCAAATGAACAGGATTTTAGACTGGATTATAGTATTGAGATGGCATTAATTGCACTTGTTGATGACCTTTGAAAGGCTCAGGATGGGGGTGGTGCATCCATCCTGGCCATTCTAGATCATGATACCTTCTGGATTAGCTTATGGGTTGGGTGTGGGGGGCACAGTTTTATGGGGGTTCTCCTTCCTTTGAGGCTGGTTTTAGTTGGTGTTGGTGGAGGAGAGAAATCCATCTGTACACCCCTGCATTGTGGGGTGCCTCATGCTCTACTGTCTCCCCACTTCTGTTTAACAGGTACATGAAGTTACTGGGTGAGGTCACACTGTTAAGTATCATCGGTATGCTGATGATACTCAGTTGTACATCTGTGCCCCAGGCGGCTCAGTCAGTGTTCTCAAGGTTCTTTCTAGTATCTCAAGGCACAGTCATGCCAATTGACCCTTCTCTCACCCATCCCTTCTCTGCTGCAATAATTCCATGTTGCATGGAAACTTTAAGGCTGAGGCCTGCTTCCAGCAAAGCTCCACTGTCTTTCTCAGCTAGAAAGCTTTGGGCTTAGTCAACTTGGACTGTCTTAAAGGCAGAAGTATTTCCTATATAGCAAACATATACCAGTTTCCAAAATCCTCCTTAGGAGTTCCCAGTGAATTGAAAATATGAACAGTGTGGTTAAAAAATTGGTGATTATAGTAAATGTTTAACAAAAATCTTAAATGTGTCCTTGTTTTTTTTTAAAAGGATGGATTTATGCAACTTTAACACCTGTTGATTGCCTGGCCTTTGCAGGACATTTTCTACATAGCTTAAGTGTTGAGATGCAGATGAGGTAAGACAATTGTGGATAATTAACTATATTCCTTTTTTTTAATAAGATGAGAGTTGGTTACATCTTTAGGTATGTGCACTTAGCATATGGAAGTAGATTCCCAACCCATTCTTCCAAGCTGCTGCCCTTTCAGCTTTTCAAAAATGCTCGGAGGAGGGGGCAGGGTCCATAATAAATGGATATGCTTTAGGTGACTAAGTGGAGGAGCTTTTAATGAAACCTTGCAGATTCCCTATGCATGTCAGACTATCACACCACAACTTACAATTTTCTTCAGCACAGTCAGAAAGTGTATAGCAGTTTCCCAGATTTCCATGTCAAGTGTTGCACATTTAACTGGAGGCCCAATGTAAAGTAGCAACAGGTTCCTGAACACTTTTCTTGATTTTTTAAAAAGGAAACAAGTTTTTTGCAGCATTGTTCAATAATTACTGTAACTGCAGTCTTACAGTATAATGAAAATGTTCACTTCTACTGTCCAAATCTCTGAAAAATTTCTTGTATTTGTTCACAATTAATATTCTAGTCTTCTGAATAAAGAAGTAAATTGTTGTGTTAGACTTCAGGAGAATAAATGTTTTGGCCTACATTACAGTTACTAAAGGAGTAGGATACTTTAAATCAGACTTAATTAATCCTTAATGTATAGGATAGTGGTATCCTTTATTATAAGTCTAACATTGTATGCATTGTATAATTTTGCTGTACATTTGTTCAGAGTTGTTGTTTCTTTGGTGATGAATACTGAAGTATATAAATTATAGCTATTCACTTAAAATCAGCAACTCCCATGTAAGATGCTCTTTGTTTCAAATTACGCTGTGTATTTCTGTAGCAACTGACAATTCCAGATAAGCACCTGGAAATCAAAGCCATACAAGGTGTATTCTGGGCAATGATGGTAGAAATCTTTTTGGGGGTGGGGTGGGGAGAACACTTGAAAACTGTTTGTGATATTTGCAACTGAAACATTTTTTTAAAAATCTGTCTCCTAGAGCATATGAAGTTGAAAGACGATTAAAAATTGTCAGCTTAACCCAGTTTCCCAACTTTGAAACAGCATGTTGGTACACAGGAAGACACCTGCTAGAATCATTTAAAGGTAAATAAAAGTATCTTTCCTGTTCCTGTTCTATAAGATGGCGTTATCTTCCATTAATTTAAGCTGGCAACCATACCTAGCCATTTGTTGTTATAACTGCATGCATTTTGAGGGGAAATAAATACTTCACCAATGAGGTACTAGGGTTCAATCCTAATTATGTATTTATTTATGTATTCATATATCACTTTCCTCTAAGATCTCAGTGATGTATATAGAGCTGTCCCAAAATTTTATTCCCATACAGCAACAGTACGAAGTAGGTTGAGACTGACCCAGGGTTCCCCACTGAACTTTGTGGTGGACTAGAAATTTCAACCTCGATCTCCCTGTTTCAAGTCCAACCTTTTGACTGCAATACTACAATAGCTCTAAACTGACCACAGTGTTAATAAGTACCCTTGATCCTGAAGGTGATTTGAGTTAAATACGGGCCCTTTTTGAAGGAAGGACTGGAATGGTAGCAACCTAGAAGCAAAGATTAACAGGTGAATCATCTGTATATTTGCCTAATTGCCTTTTAATATTATCACTATCTTGTGGTAACAAATTCCATAATTTCACCATCCATTTTATCAAGAGTGGGAAATTGGTGTTAGGGTGGGAGTCACAGCTTGTTCTTCCAATCAACTGTGGTTCTGTCACTGGGATTATGATGAGATCACCAGAAATGAAAATACCATTTTTTCCAACACAGTTTTTCCCTTTAGGGCTTTCTAAAGGGTATAATGACAGCCATCTTGGAGGCAAATATCCCCCATTTCTGCCCTTCAACCCCCTTTCCCAAATGACTAAAAATTGTGTCTCCAACATTTGGGGACACATTGGGTGAATGTCACCAAGCTTGTTTGAAGGAACTTAAGAAATGCAAGTGGTTGGCCTGCTGGAGGTTTCTAGCTCATATTCACACCTTTATTTTGGAAGAAAATATTGTGTCACCCCAAATTAGCATTTTGCTGTCCTATTTTGCCAGTGAACTGGGTAGGCTACGAACTGACTATTAGAGTGGCTTGCAGGTTACTTGTTGGCCACTCCACTAGACAAGTTGTTACTTGGTCTCCACCCCACATTTTTGGGCATATTCTTCTGAAGATATATTTTTAACACCAACTTCCAAAAGGTCTTACCTCTGTAAGCTTCCTAATTTCCCCTCCATAAATTCATCCTATTTGTCCCTTTATTCTTTGTTCTTGCCTTCTTGGAACTATTTTTTACTTTGGTCAAATGCCTTTCATCTTCTTACGAATTTTTTTAAAAGTACAATATTGAAAGTATTCATCCTTTCTTAACTGTTGTATCACCATAAATGGCCAATTCAGATATTGGTTGCATTTGGCCCAAATGCTAAACATTGGACTTTGGTAGGCAAAGAAGTTAGGAAAAACTGGATTTGGGTCTGTATTGCAATCTTTCCTAACTTGTCTGTTGATGAACTTTGAAATGCTTGCATGTGAACAGATAATAATGAATCAACAGGTGAGAACTCACAGAGTGGAAATGAATGTTTTGGTTAAATGCTTTACTTTTAAGAATATGAAAGTACAGTGCTGAGCATGACAAGCCCACATGAGTGATGAGTTTCTCAAAATCTACAACTTCCCAGTAGGGAAACACAGTGAGTTGGGGGAGACTGAAGTGGGATTTCAGATTGGCGAAGTAGATAGAGGATGTTTGCATGAACCAAATGTTGCTCATGCAAATTCCTTTTGCCCAATTTCTAGGCAGGGGCCTAGAGAGGGGACAACAATGAACAGAGGAAGTGGGAATGTTCTCTCCACTAATGCGATGTTGGCTTCAATTCTATATCTCTGAATACCAGCATCCCCATTTTGGTCAGCACAGATTTTACAGTATCAGTTAGAATATTGTCACTAAATCTAGCATTTGTAGTCAAGCCAGAAAGTAGCTAAGCAAAATACAAATGGCAGGACATTGAAACTCAGATTCAAAACTAATCTTCAATTTTTTCAGCTACTGATTTATGACCATAGAAGTTCAACTCACAAGTTTTTTGACAGCCTGCTTACTCTCCTACATATATTATTTTTAAAATCTACATTAATAGGCAATTGGTTACATTCATTGAATGGAATTCTATTTTTTTTTCCTGTGTTAAGGATTGCACAAAGCTGGAAAGCAGCCTCCTTCCCATTTAGTCCAGGGAGCAAAAATTCTAAACGGTGCTTTCAGGTCTTGGACTAAAAAGCAGGTAGGGATCTTTCTGCTGTATAAGTTTGCATGGCAATTCAGAAAAAAAGGAAGTGAACAGCTTTCCAGGTAACAGAAATTACTTTCTGTAAGAGCAGAACAGTTTTGCATCCTGATTTATAGTATATTGTCACTCAGGTGTACTGAAAGAAATACTTGTGTCATAGCACTGAAACTAACAGTTAGGGAACCCACATGGAATTCTGGGAGGGGGACATGGCAGAAGGCGGGGCAGGAAAGTGTGGGAGATTGCATGGAGGAAACAGATAAAAAATGCCACTTCCTTTCCATATGTGGCTCTAGATCCTTTCCACATGCAGGATCTTGCTGTGAATGGAGGAATGTCTGTTCATAATTCTAAACTATTCATTTTTGTCCTGCTTGAATTGCTCCGTAAAGTTAGTCCTGCATGATTTTAAATAACATAACCTTATAAGATCTCTTGACACATTTTTAACCTTTTGTATTTTGCTTTATTCAATTCAAGGCTTTAGTGGACCATGAAGATGAACTCCCAGAAAATTTTAAGCCAGCACAACTGATTAAGGACCTTGCCAAAGAAATAAGATTAAGTGAGGTGAGTATCCTTTGTTGAATAAAATATCTCATGCATTTTTCCATAAAGTACCAGAAAAGGTTCTGCTCATTTCTAAGAAATAGATTTCCTGATCTCTGTATGATCAGTTGAACTCCTTTTCCTGAAATATATAACAGCCCCTGCTTGTAGTTTAATGTGAAAATAGATAGTCTTATTCATTTTAGGCCACATACCTATGATTTATGTTTTTAAATGTAACAAGTGTATTTCATTACGGTTGGCTTTATCTAATACACCCTTATATAGCCTCTGTTGGATACCTGTCTTCTTTTATCTGCAAATAAAGCATCTCTTAAATTTATTTTCCACGCTGAGTTTGGACTCAGTTTGGCAGCTTATTAGGGCAACGAAGAATAAGTGGTGGTGTAGGAGAGGTTTTCCAAGCAGTGTGGGAGCTTCAGGTCCAAGAGATGCTTTGTCATCTTTAATAGTGCATGTAGCTTTCAGATGCAACTTCTACTATAAAGAATGGCAGCCACTATCTCACCGAAATCGTCTGAGTGAGTTATACTCCTTATGGATGATCAAACCCAAGCATGACAAGAAACCCTGGCCTAGTCCAGCTTCTTCTCTACAGTGACAAGCTATAATATATCTATGCAAAGCCCACAAGGAACTCAGCTGATAATCTAGTATTTTTTTCTCTCTTCAGTATTTGTTTTATTAAACACATAAAGAAGTTTCATTAACAAACAAGAAAAAGAAACAGGATAAACAAGAAAAGGGATAAAATAATAAAATGTAAATAAATAAGTAAGTAAGGGATTTACAAATCTCATAGAGGTTTTAGTTTTCAAATACTGTATATCATTAGTTAATTATGAGTAACTAAACATATCGTATCTATTAAGCTCTAAACAAGCATGAATTTCAGTAACCATGATCAAAACAATATAAATTAAGTGAAATTATAGACTACAATAAATTCTATCCATATTACTAGAAGTCTGATTTGAAAATCTGGTAAAATTGAAATATAGACTCCAAGCATAGAGAAACCCAAATTTTGGATGTGGTACAAATCCATGTGTTAAATAGTAGTCTAGAAATGGTTTCCACTTTGTATTAAGTTCTATATCAGATTTAAACTATGAAGTTATTCTGGTCATTGAAACAGGACTCACAGATTGGTTAGCTATTCATCCATGTAGGGATCAAATGATGTTTCCAATAAAAAGCCCATGATATCCAATAGTTAGCATGTGCAAAGCTAATTCAGCATACTGTGAGGGAATATATGATTTAGTAAAGTTTAATAAAAAATATCTCAGGTCAAAATGGGAATTCAACTTTTAAGATTTGTTGAAAGCCCACAAGCAATTCTTGAAGAACACTGCTTCTGTAACCAGACATTGATATTAGAAAATTAAATAAATAAATTTTAATAGCTATTAATACCAGAAGGTTGTGTAATTCTATAGTTCAGCCATGCATCAGAAGCATTTGTACTTCCCTTTATTGTTCACTAGTCTCCCATCACTGAGTTGTTGTACCCAGCTTGTATTATGAGCACTTGTTTCTTGCTGAGGGCAGGGAATCAAGGCAAGAGAAAGTAAGCAATTGGCCTTTTATGGGTTTTGCACACACTATAGATTTTGATGACTATTAAAATGGCAGCATAAGTAGATAATAATTTCATTTTAATTAATCATATATTGTTGATGTTTATTGTTCTTTTACTGATCATTTTACCTTGGGAGGAAAATGAAATTCTCTTTTGTACCTCCCTTGCAAATTAATTTGAATTGTATTCAACTGATTAGCATTTTAAATAATGGGCTTTCTTCATTTCTGTTTTACTTCTATTGTTTTAATAAAGAAGAAGAATGGAAGAAACTAAGATTTTTGAAAACAAAAATGAATAATAGAAAAATCAACTTAACAACTCTCTATATTTAAAATGATAATTAGGTGATAATGTTTTCCTAATAAAAACAACATTTCTGAAGTAGTGTATGACTGTCTAAACACTTCTGCACAATGTTTAAGTGGGGCTTTTTCAGCTTTATATTTTGCTTATAGAGTCTATAGCAGAGCTTTCCAAACTGTGTGTCGCGACACAAAAGTATGTCGCCACACACAGTCTGGTGTGTCGCCACACAAACCCAGAAGCGCTGATCATCATCAGCGCTTCCGGGTTTTCCTACGGCGACACACCAACGGCGGCGCCAAAAACCCGAAAGCGGAAGCAGCGCTTCCCGGTTTTTGCGCGGCGACACACCAACGGCGGTTGGTGTGTCGCCGCAGGAAAACTTTGGAAAGCCTTGGTCTATAGAAACTATGCAACACATACAAGAAAATAAAGGCAACTTGCCACATTAATGCTCAGAACCAAAATACATAACATTTTATTTTATAACTACTGGTGTATAAGGGAGATTTTTTTCCTGAAAGACATATCAAAATAGCATTGCTTTAGTGTAATATTATATGCAACAAAATAAAAACAATGTATGATACAAATTGCAAACTGAAATAGTAAGGACAGATTCATTCTTCCTGAGACCATATTCTTCATTTTCTAGTTGATAACCAGTTATAACTACCTCCATAAAACATCCTTGACAATTGCCTATTTGGGAAGTAGCTAATTTAGATGGGTGGTATGAATTGTGTTTCCATGGACATGGACCTGACCATACCATTTGGGTTCTGTATTGATCTTCAGTCCCATCCTGAAAAAACAGTTTAGGAATAAACTATAGGAAAGTGATCATAGGATGGATTATATCCTCAGTTTTCTATGGTTGTCATAAGTGGAGCAAGATAGGATAAAACCATGATGGAGAAGCAACTCTGGCCTGCTCTCCAAGTAGTACTGTCAATCTTCAGTAGAACCCTTTTTGGAAATATTTGGGAAAATTCTGAAAATAACATTGAAGATTAGCTATTTTGTAGTAGTGAAGATATGAAAGTTGAGTCTGACAATATGCTTCTGTTCTCTTCTCCTGAAGAATGCTTTGAAAGTCAACAAACCTGAAGTGGGTGCTAATGTGAACGTTGAGGAAATCAGTCCTGTGGAGAAAGAAGAAATACCATCACCTGCACCACAAACGCCTCCTCCACCTCCTCCACCACCGTCGCCGCCTCCACCGCCTCCACCGCCACCAGCTGAAAAAGTCCCTAAGAAAAAGACCCCCAAAGCAATAAAAGCACCAAAACCCACCAAACTATCTAAACCTCCCAAGCCACCTAAACCTCCCAAGCCCCCCAAGCCCCCCAAAACCCCAAAAGTAAAGGGGGAAGGGAAGAAAAAAGGCAAAAAAGTTAAAGAACCACCTCCACCGGCCATTCCAAATTTAGACCTTCTTGAGGCCCACACAAAAGAGGCCCTAACGAAGATTGAAACACCAAAGAAGGGAAAGGTGAGCGGAGTTAATGTTCAGTAATAATTTGGGGCCAGAGATCCCTTCATACATGCTCTCTTGCTTTAGCTCTTGGGGTTATGTGAGCTTCCTACCTCTTGGGATCCAAGTATAATTTGCAAGCATGACCTTCCAAAACTGATATACCCTGCTCAGCCCATGCCCTTGCCCTCCCGTTGCCCTGGTCTTTGCACGGGCTCCCTTTATGAAATTGGATACGGCCAGTTTTCTGTCTTTGGGTTTTACTGATTTGTTGATTTGCTTTACGGTGTGATCAGTGGATGATCACACTCGAGTGGGAGTCTAATGTGGAAGGTTGTAGTACCATAACCAATGTCATTTGTAATATGAAGAATTTCTAGGAGTTAATGAAGTTTGTTAATGATGTTTTGTTTGATTACTCCACATGCTGGAGATCTCTGTGGATTACACAAGTTGTGAGAATTGGTTCATAATATGCCAAATAGTACATTAGACAAGCTGATTGACACATTTTCCTTATTATCTGCACCTTGGAGTGCTTTTAAAATAAAGAAAAATAATTTTCTGTTTGATGACATTTGATGTTTTAACTGTCAGTGTCAAATTATTTCTAGGCATATCTTAGCTCCTATTATTCTGAAGATTCACACTGACCAAATTGACATATGGGAATTAGCAGCAGAGAGACATATTTTGTTGTCCTTGCATCTGAAATAATATGCCAATCTCTTTTATTAGGCTGCCAAGAATGCTTTGAATACCCCTAGTAAAGAACCCGTTGATAAACAAAATGAAGTGGAAAAGTTTGAGATTCGGGAGCAGAATAAATCCAAAACGGAAGCAAAGTGGAAATATAAGGTATAGCCTCTCATATCTTAGGCTTCAATAAACATTTCAGTAAGGACTATGGTTATGTTTAGTGTTCATTACTAAATATTTTAGCAGAAAGAAGGGATACAAGTTGAAGAAATGTTCTCTGAAACTTCTCCTGACTTTTTTTTTTTTTGCTGTTTTGACCAGTTTTGCTGCTCCAGTGAATTGCTTCTTTAAGATTTTTTTTATTTAATGTTTTCAGATAATGGATTTTTGGTTTTTTCTTTTTTGAATATTCAGAAATGATTATCATAAAACTAATTCAGAGTGAGGGCAAGATTTCCTGCATAGCAGCTCTTTTGACCTCTTCCTTTCTGGAAAATTGCCAGAGGCCCAGTTTGGTTTTTGTTTCTCTGTCTGGGTTTTTGGGGGGTTGCACTAGGCAAAATGCCTGCCAGAAAAAAAAAGATTTTTCCTGATTTTTTCAACTCAGCAGTAGTAAATTATTTTATTGATTTATTGATTATTTTTTGTCTGTTTTGGGGGGGCAGATTGCATTAGCAAAAATGCTTGGAAAAAGCATTTTTACAGCTTCAATTCAACCATGGTCAACTATTTATTTATTTATTTATTTATTTATTTACTTACTTACTTACTTACTTATATGCCACCCATTTGTTAACAAACAATATTTAAATACAGTTTGCAATTAATACAGCATATGAAACACAGTAAGTAAAAATATAATTGATTAAATCATTAATAATGAAATCAATTAGCCCAAAAATTATTTGGAGTTAGGAATCACAAAGTATGTATGACTGAGAAACATAATAATGAATACTAATTAATACACTGTTTGCAAGAATATCTCCTTAGCATAGTTCTACTTATGAGAAACTTCTGCTAGTGTGAGAGAAAAGAGGCACGTTTTGCTAGCACCCTTTCTCCCAATAATTTTGAAGCACCCAGTGTAGTAGTGAAGGGGAGGTTTGAATAGGGTTTTGCAGTGAGGCAGGAAAATAAGTGAAAAATGCTTCCTGGCTCTTTTCCTTCAGCAATAAGGTGCACTGGGTTTCCTTTTGTGGATGGAAATTCTTCTGTTTTCACAAGAGATCCCAGGATTCAACTTACTGTGCAATTAGTATAATCACTTGACAAATGTACAGTCCCATTTGTATCATAAAAAAAAGGTAAAGGTACCCCCCGCACATTTGTGCAGTCGTGTCCGACTCTAGGGGCCGGTGCTCATCTCCGTTTGTTAGCCAAAGAGCCAGCGTTGTCCGAAGACGCTTCCACGGTCATGTGGCCGCATGACACGCGCGGAACGCTGTTACCTACCCACCGAAGTGGTACCTATTAATCTACTTGCATTTGCATGCTTTCGAATTGCTAGGTTGGCAAGAGCTGGAGCTAGTGCAGGAGCTCACTCTGCACGCAGGGCTAGGGATTCGAACCTCCGAACTTGCAATCTTCCGATCAACAAGCCTGGCGTCTTACCCGCTGAGCCACCACGCCCCTGTATTTAATACAAATATGTATTTGTATCATATGCAGATATATATTTTAATTGATCCTATAGATGCACATTCATTTCACAATTTAGGGAATAGTTTTCATCAACACAGCATTCAGTGGCATAAGGCTAGTGTGCAATTCCATCCTGTCTCTTGTGCCCTGTCCCGTCATAAATCTCACTGAAGTCTGATTCACATTTTCACATCCATGCATAGCAAGATGTGAGCTATTCTGCATGATCCAGTCCCACATCTCTGTGAAATCGGATGGCCCATTGGATTCTGTTGCTGGAAATTTAAGATATAGCACATTTTTTAAACCAATGTCTTGTGTCCTTAAATACATATCCAGTGAAATGGTAATTGTTTTCCATCACCCCTAATTTCTTTCTGTTTTCCTCTTAGTTTTATCAGATAAAATTGACCTCAGTGTTTCAGTTTGCAGTTAAAACTCCATGCCAGTTTTAAGGCTCCAAGGAATGATATTGTTTTGCAGCAGCCAACTATAAGGCTGCTGTTTCAGTACCCTTGCTGCTATGCTGTTGAACTATTTAGGGTTTTCCTGAGCAGCCATACTACCAAATAAGTCAACATATGTATTTTCACTTTCTAACAGATTATATGACTCAGAACAGTTCTTACGGGAGCAAAGCTGGGATGTACGCTGTGCTATTTATATTCCATTTGTTCTATGCAGCCACAAATAGTCTCACAGCTAAAATAATAATTGTTGCCCTCTAATTTTCAGAACAGTAAACCTGATTCATTACTGAAAATGGAAGAGGAGCACAAACTGGAGAAGACACCACTATCAGGAAATAAAGACAATAAATTTATGTTTTCCTTCTCCAACAAGAAAATACTGGGGTAGGTGAACACTGACTAATAAAACTAGTACTTGCTCTGATGATTTTTGCAAGCCTTCCAAATTTCCAAATTTACTTTATATATCCTATATTATTCCCAGTTGAACCTAGGTGTAAGTAGACATGCCCAAACATATTTGTACTTGATGTAATACTGTATAATGAAAGGGAAGAAAAAGGAGGATGGATATAAAGTGTTATCTTTGCTGCCCTTAACTCAGAGAAGAACTCTTGTATAAAAACATGACCCATACTCAAGCATAGATTTCTACCACTGTTAATATTGTAGGTCTGCTTCTCAGAAATTAGTTAGAGTAAGCTTGATAGTGCAGTTGGCAACTTCAAAACAGGTATTACTAAGAAAACGTTCTAGAGAATTCAGGGCTGACTGTTCCAAGCATATTGTAGTCTAGATCCAGGCCTCCAGAATTGACTTGATCCCATCTAGGTGACTTCAGAGGTAGCCTGAATTGATTCAGTGATCAGGTGGTTAAGGGAAGGAAGGAAGGAAGGAAGGAAGGAAGGAAGGAAGGAAGGAAGGAAGGAAGGAAGGAAGGAAGGAAGGAAAGGAAAGGAAGGAAGGAAGGAAGGAAGGAAGGAAGGAAGGAAGGAAGGAAGGAAGGAAGGAAGGAAGGAAGGAAGGAAGCTTTGTTTTCTCATAGTCCCATAGCATGGGGAAAACACAAACAAATAAAAGATCTGTGCCCTCATTCCTCGCATTCAGAAAGGAAGGGAAGAACTGGCTCTTTCAAAAAGCATTCAGGGTCTGAGGTATTAGAAATGGGAGGTACCTGCAATATATGACACTGTTCTGATGATATTTGGTGCTATCTTTCATGATGATCATAGGATGAATTGTTATTTCAATAATGCAGGGTATATTTAATGCTATTATTTATTTCTATTATGAGTTATGGATATGTATTATTTATATTGTACTGTTATTGTTGCTTATGAGCTGCTTAGAGCCATAATGACCGGTAATAAAGGACTAAATAAATGAAGGAACAACTGTAGGCTTATTTGTTTTTAACAAGAAAGGAGTGATGTATCCAGAAATGCTGCATCTTTATGAAGGGATAAAAGTGCTAGAAATTTCAGAGCTATACTCTTATTAAAATCTGACTCTTTAAAAAAACTGTCAAATATTTAATTTTGGAACAAAATGTGATAAAATTGTAAGCATAGTAGGCAAAGTGAAGAGCTGATAAATAAATGGCCAGTCCTCTAAAGATAAACCTTTGACATAGTGGTGGTAGCTTGCAGCATCAGACTTGATGGTGCAGTATTCATACTCTTGAGCTTTCCAGAATTTTTTTTTCTCATACTAGAGAAGGTGGAGAGGCCCAGACGTCATGCCTCCACTAGAAGATTGGCATGATCCAGAGTCAGGCATGACTGATTCAAAGTCTGGATAAAGATCTTCCCTTTGCAGAAGGAGAGGGTTCTCTTTATGGTTCCAATTCTGAACAGGAGGAACCTAGTCCTTCATTAGGAGTTGGGAGAAGAAATGGTCCTAGCTCTGCCCGATGAGGAGGCGGGTTGGATCAGGAACTGCTTCAAGAATATTTCAATTTGGGAATCCACAGATGCCATTGCACGATGTTGTAGGTGCTGACTTGCAATTAACATCTTTCATCTGTCCTTCTTGCCTAGGCATTTGACTCTATTGGAGTGAGCAGCCATAAAAAAATTAATAAATTTTCCTTTCCTCTTTTTTTCTGACTTCAGTGTCCCTTCACCCTTTTGGTTTATACTTTGAGGATAGGATAGAAAGGATTATAGAAATCATAATGGATGCTACTTATCTGTAACCATAAACATGTAATCTCATGTTGGTATAATCTCGTGTCACCTCCCCCCCTCAATTTTTAACAATCTTAAACATCTGCAACTGCTTTAATCAATGTTATCACTATCATTAATAACATTTCATTTCATTCAGCCTAGCCTTAAAATAATTATTTCATGCTGTGTCTTGACAACTAAGATAAATGAACTCATTTTTGCTACCTTTGTTCAGATTTTTCTTGAGAAGCAAGAAAATCTGTTTTTAGTGATACTAATGATACTGTTCAGTTGGCAAAGACTAAATTCAATAGTATTAGTAGATATTAATAACAGAACATTTGGTTGATAGCATATTTCATTTTTTCATATTATTTTTTCTGCATAAATGGGTATGTCTGTAGAATGCATATGAACTATTTATTTCAGAGTTTTTATACATGGTTATATTGTGAACCAGATGGTACTGCATTTGAATTTAATCCAGTACATTTTTTCCTAACTTTTAAGATCAATAGACATTTGTCAGTTCCTAGCAGATGAACACCTAGTCTATCAGATGGGTTTTAAAATGAGTTACATAAAATTAACATCAGTCTGTATTAGGATAGACTAGTATAGTCTATGCTAGTCTACCAATGTTGGTCATGCATTGATACTTAAATTTAATTTGATTCACTAAGCAGAAAGCTAAATACCATCTGCTCACGTAAAACTTTGTGTAAACCGCCCAGAGTCCCCTCTGTGGGGGGAGATGGGCGGTGATATAAGTATGATAAATAAATAAATTAAATAAATAAAAGAGATAGAACATTTATTCTTAATTATTTTTTGATTCTCTGGTAATCTGTTTTTTGATGCTTCTACTGAATCAGTATAGATTTGCTATAGACCTATTATATTGACCAAAATATAGACAAGGAGAAAATAGGTACCATGTCTTGATTTTCCTCAGTATGATACATCAGAAAGCTCTACTGTGTGTGCCCACTTGAAGTGTCCCTGGGCAACTCATATTCATTCCAAAGGGGGTTGCGCAGGAAAACTTTTCAAATGATTGTTTCCTAAGCATATCTGCTGATGACTCAGTCCCATAGGGCTTCAAACTTCATACTGCAAGAAAAGGAAATGATTATCACAAATTGATTGTTACCATGACTTAACATATTTTTGTTGAAAACAAATTCACTGTCATTGTTTGTGGAACATACACTTCCAGAGCATGTTATTGTTATTGCTATCACAATCCCAAATCAGTCTACTATAGGATAAGGCCTCTTTATTGGAGGTAATGGACCATAATTTACCACACTGAGCCAGGCACAGCATGTACACAAAGGAATCCATGAAATTTATATTAGACTGCAATCATGTGCATGAACAAATGAAACCTGTAGTTTAGCAAATGAATTGAAAAATGAACATGAAGAAGCAGAATAAGTAATGTCTCATTTATGGCATCATTTTTAATAAACTTGAAATTGTATCTTTTTATAATGAGAATACAATTTTACAATCTGTATTTCTACTATTTTCTCCTGTAATTGGAGTTTGATATCTCACTTCCTTAGTAAAGGTTATATGTTTCTAACCTGAACCACGTAACATGCATGTGTGTGTGTGTGCTTGAGAGGCAGAGAACCAGAGCTAGTGTGGTGCAATGGTTAAGGTGCTGGACTTGGAGCAGGGAGATCCACATTCTAGTTGTACCTTGTGCACAGAAGCTGGCTGGGTAACTTGGGGCCGGTCACACACTCTCCGCATTAGATTGAGAGAGATGTCAAAACAAGGTGGTAGATTACCATCCATAATTTTCAGTGATGATTCATTCTGCAGTGGATTGATCTGGGATGAGGAAGAAGAAGAAGGAGGAGGAGGAGGGATGATGATGATGATGATGATGATGATGATGATGGTGATACCTAGTTGATTAAAAATCCCCAGAAGGGTCGTGATTTTGGTGTCTTGTACATATACAGTATCTTGCTGGCTACTTTCCAATAATATTACAAATAAAGTGCACTGTTTCTCTACATATATACATTTGTGGATTCTAAATATCTGCTATTTATTGTAGGCCAAAATGGCTGTAATGTGATGAAATTTCTTATTTAAAACTTGTTCCAGTATTGCCCTTGCTGATTTAATTTCCTTTATCTTAATAGATCAAAGGGAATGAAAACTCAGCTGAATCCTGGTATATTTGGGTCACCGCAAAATTTCAAAGAAGATAAAGCAAAACCTGTGAAAGATGAATATGAATATGTCTCAGATGATGGAGAATTGAAGATAGATGAATTTCCAATTAGAAGGAAGAAAAACACCACAAAAAGAGATTTGTCATGTAAGACTGTTTCTACTCTTGTGTAAGCAAGTAGCTAAGTATGTTATACAGCAAAGCAAAAACAACAACAACAACAAAAAAGAGTGCTAAGAATAACTTTCTATTAAAAGTAGTGACTAGGGAATTCTGTTTGTGGCCCTCAGAGTTGCCAAAAGAGGGTTGTCTTAAGCAAATGTCAAGGCACTGACTATTGCAGGTGTGGGTATACTTGTTTGGACAGTGTCATTTTTTCCAGCTTTCTATTTGCAGATTGGTTGTATATTTTGGTGATTCAGTATATGCACATGAAGACCTTTTATCCAAGACCGCATGTGCAGGAATGAATTATTACCAATGTAGCTGGAAATACATTTTAAAAATAAAATGGATTGCCTACATGCTGGTTTTACATTTAGTAAAGCTAAAATCTGTTTTTCAATTTCTTCCTAGTTTTATCAGATAAAAAAGAGACCACACAGCACACTCCAGTTAAGAAGCCAAAAGTGGAATCAGTATTATACAAGGTATTATGTCAGTTTGTAATTACTCTCATCCCTAATAGGATTTGTGCTGCTTAACCAAAATTATAGACATACATTGCATATTTATTGTTTTATACACTGACAAGAATGGTATTTTCTTCCTATAGCAATGCACATTTCTTTCCTAGAAGTCCTTAACATCTATCTATGTGCTATAGGGACTTCCATTAACGTGAAGGGACTTTCCTTTCCCTTTCATTCCTTGCAATCTTCTTCAGTTGGTCCTTCAGTCCTCTGGAATGGATTTGGAGGGTACATGCTAAAGGAAGAATCCATTTTACCAAGTGTCCTTTCCAGTGATGAATAATTACAGTTGGACACAACATTGTATTTATCATTTGGTTATACAGAAAGAAACTTCTCCAAATAGGACTGAGGAAGTTTTTTCCTAAAACCCTGGATATCTATTGCTAGCCAAATGTTAATTATTTTATGCTAGTTGGATGAATGATTTGACTGGTATGGAAATGGAATTAAGTCTGGAATCTAGTGCCCCTCTAGTGGCCTTCAACTAACATTTTGCTCATTAATAATAATTAATTAATAATTCTACAGGCTGATTGGTAGAATCTAAAAGAAACATTTGGACTCCATATGTCTATGAAGGTTCTCAGTCATCCAGGTGGAATTGTCTGTAGCTTGAATCATGTCAACGGGATTTCTGAATGAATGGATGAATGAAATCCAGTTGACATGATTCAAGCTACAGACATTTGGACTCCATCTTTCTAGATTATTAAAAGTAGTGTTTATTTTGCAAAATCATTTTTATAATGATATCTGTCAAATAACTGCTAAGTGGACATGTATTGGGTTTTAGTTCCAATTAGCATAATATCTACTCTATTTATTTATTTATTTAGCAGATTTATGTAGCCACCCATCTCACAGAATATGACTCTGGGTGGCGTACAACCACAGTGACAATTAAAACAGTATAACAATCATTAAAACACTGAAGTACAAATAAAAATAAAAAAATAGAAAAACCAAGATTGTGGGAGAATACCAATCAACTCATATAATACAACCACCTCACAGGCTCCCCATGGGATCTCCAAGGTTGCTGGAAAAACTACATTTTAAGGGGTTTCCAGAAGGCTAACAGGGATGGGGCTAACCTCACCTCAGGGGGAATGATGTTCCAGAGAGCAAAGGCCACAGCAGAGAAGGCACGTCTTCTGAATCTCATCAGATGGAACTCCTTAGTAGATCGGACCTAGAGCATACACCTCCTGCTGGACCTGATGGGACAGGTAGATAATAATTGGAAAGAGGCAGACCCTCAGATAGCCTGGTCCCATGCCATGTAGGGCTTTAAAGGTCAAGACCAGCACCTTGAATTGCACCCAGAAGCAGACTGGCAGACTGGCAGCCAATGCAGCTCACAGAGCAGAAGTGTGACATGCACCACCCTGGGGGCTGTCCACGCAGCTGCACTCTACACCATCTGCTCTTCAAGAGCAGCCCCATGTAGAGCATGTTACAGTAATCCACTCTGGAGGTGACCAGGGCATGAGTGACTGTGAGTTATACTCTTTTTCTTTGATTTTTGCAGAGTGATGACTCCTCTGATGAAGATTCTCTTCACATTGACACAGAGGCCAAGCCAGGGCGCAATTCTAAAGCGAAGAAAGAGACTGGAAGTTCAGCAGGCATTCTAGATCTTTTGCAGGCAAGCAAGGAAGTTGGGGGTTTAGAGTACAACAGCAACAGGTAGGCATATGGGAGGGTTAACCTCTATCTTTAAAGAATATGTTTTTATAATATTTATTTATTTATATTTCATTTATATAGCCGCCCATCTCACACAAGTGACTCTGAGTAGCTTACAAAGATTAAAACACAGAAAACCCACCACATGTAATCCCTCGGTGCCCAAGAATAAACAAAAAAACACATCAATAACAACAGACCCAAATGCCTGGGGAAACAGCCAGGTCTTCAGTGCCTTGTGAAAGTCTAGCAGGGTTGGGGTTGAATCTTGGGGGGGGGGGGATGCTGTTCTACAAGGGAGGCAGTGTGACTGAGAAGGCATGATTCTGGGGTCCAGCAAGGTGGCCCTGTTTGATCTCAAGGATCTGGAGCATGCCCTCTCTACCAAATCTGATGGGGCAAGCGTACAGTATATGCAAGCAAGCAAGCAACAACTTTATTGATTAGTCTTACGACCATATCAAAGATAAAATAAGATAACAAGAATACAATACAATTCAATTTAACTGATAAAATTGATAAAAATACACCAAAATAGGAAATAAGATAATTGAATAACCTGAAATAATAATAAATACAATACATGTATATCTAATCAGAATTCAAATGAGTTCATCACCCCTACATGGCACTCCAATCTTTTCCATATAATGGGCTCTCTGGTGAACTGCCTTGTCTACAAACTTGGCAGTCCTATTCACAATAAAAGTATTTGAGCCCGAAAGAAAATAAGATAATCTGTGATTAGAATCCCAGTGTGCTGTTCTTTCTAACAAAGGAGACAGGAATTTAATCCTAAGTGAATCATATAATTTGCAGTCGAACAAAACATGGGCAATATCTTCTATGGCTGGGTCCCCACATACACAAGTCCTCTCATCATATGGCAAATGATGAAAACGTCCATATTTAACCATAGAGTCCAACAATTCAAACCTAGCCCTGGAATAGGCCCTTCTCAGATTTTGTGTTAGACTCATCGACAGGTATTTTTCAAATTTAAAAATAGTTTTATTCTTAGCTAACCATTTTAATGAACCATTTTTTGCCAATGTCTCCATGTCCAATTGGGCACTGATATCCAGGGCTCGCTGTTTAAAAATATCTTTTGCCTGTGGTGCAGTTATGAGTACCTGTTGAATGGAAAATCCATATTGTGTAATAACTTTAGTGAGATGTTTTAACCAGGATGTGGTAAAATCCAAACTCATTTGTTCAAGTAGGCATAATTTGGGAAGCCTATCATGGTCCATTGAATGGACCTTCTGCCAGTAAGAAAAGACCTTTGATACTGTCTGGCTATGTATAGAGTGGATACCTGTTTCTGCTCTAATTGCGGGTGCTGACGTATTTTTATCAACTCCCAGTATACTTCTTAAAAAGCGGGTTTGAACATATTCAAGTGCAGCAGAATTTGTAAGACCCCACACTTCCGCACCATAAGTCAACATTGGGACAATTTTTGCTCTAAATACTTTCAGAATAGGGGTCAAAGTGCCGGGATATTTATAATTATACAGTTTAGATAGCCTTTTGGCACAGACCTCAGCCCTCCCTGCGGTCCTTCTGAAATGATTGTCCCAGGCTCCAGTATCAGTAAAAACCACTCCTAGGTAAGTGAAAGAATTCACTTGTTCTATAGGCTCCCCATTTATTTGCCATTTATATTTCATCCTTTTTCTTTTACCAAAAACCATCACTTTAGATTTAGACTTATTTATAGTTAAAGAGTTAGCGTACAGTATATGGACATTAGCCATGCTATTCCATAGTAAATATATTTCCCTTTGAGTGAATTTTGATTTTGGTTGTTGCTAGCGTTTTTTGTCTCATGCCTGGAGGCAGGCAACTGCAGAATGTGTTTGCAGGACAATTAAGAAACTAGAATGCATCCTATTAAAAATGCTGAAAATCTACCACAGCAGTAACAAAAATCCTTTTATATTTTAAATAGTCTAAGTGAATATAAGAATCACTTAATTTATGTAGCAAAATATATTTTATTCATTTTCTCATTCTCCTAAGTATTGGTTCTTTGAAAGGGTGCACTAGACAAAGTTGGCTTGCAAAGCCCAGGAAAAACAGACAAACAGAGAAATCAGTTTTTTCACAGGAGTTGATGACAGGTACAACATGCATACTCACATGTACTCTCAATCACCTTTTCCTGTTCAAATCGAGATCACTGCACAACCTATTGTTTCACATTTAAACTGCAGGCTATGATAATCCACTTTCTTGGACCATTTGCAGTTCTAGATATGAAGTTTGAAAAGAACTTACAGGATACTTGTCCTTGTATTGAAATTGGAATCATTTTAATAGAGACAGTATAATTTCTCAAAGCAGCACATCTTCTCTGCCTGAATATACCCTTTACATCCAAAAATGATCGAGAATCTCGTATTATGGCAGAAACTTTCCTGAGATACCTCCACTTCACCATTCCATTTAAGGTTGCTCAAGACAACCTGAATTCTTTAATGAAGAATTAGAATCTGTTCCTTCTGAATTACATTTCACATAATGTATTTTAGTGGTTAAAAGAGAATGCTTTGGGTAGATATATAGATTTAAGCAATGTTGGTAGATTCTATTTTACAATGCATCGTATACAACCCCTAAAAGCCTTGGCCCTCAGAACCCAGTCAAAGATTGCCACCCCATTATAATTACTTAATGTAGTAGTAGGGGAAAATGATTAAATATGCAAGAGTAATTATATGGATTACACTTAATGTAATTTAATTTGCATTAAAATCCAATATAATAAAATTTGGAAGGATCATCTGATCTTGTCTACTTCTGGGGGATCACCCTACCCAAAGGGCAAATTCACATCTTAGCTCCCCCACTCCGCAGCCCAAATTGTGTATCTTTGCTCTAGGCTAGGCACTACTCTAGTTCCAGTAATTGTAGCTCAACTATCTGGTGTGTGCAAACATTGGTAATCCATTGAATTGGTGATCTCTGATCTGTTGGGAGAATTAATCTGGCTAATATTTTTTTTTACAGAAGGGACACTTTGCTAAGCTGCACACAGTATTTATCTTACAATTAAGTAGATCATTATAAGATTGCTTCAAAGAAAGAATTAGGAATAAATGAAATTCCAGAAGAACTCAAGGTATAAACCACCTCTGTACGTTATTAAGAAGCACTTCTAAATCAGTTTGGAGCTGATCAAGCAAATCTGGGCAGATATTATTAAATCTAGGTTTGAGACGCTTGTGGACAAAATACCCCATTGTTGGAAGAGTCCTTTGTATTGCACAAGTGTCTGAGTTTTGAATCAGACTAAAGAGAATAGGGAAGACCCACAGATCAGTTAGATATGATCTCACTAATATTCCTAAGGAATATGCAGTGGAGGTGAAGAATAGATTTAAGGGACTAGATTTAGTAGATAGGGTCCCAGAAGAACTATGGACAGAAGTTCGCAACATTGTTCAGGAGGCGGCAACAAAAAACGTCCCAAAGAAAAAGAAAACCAAGAAGGCAAGATGGCTGTCTGCTGAAACACTGGAAGTAGCCCAAGAAAGAAGGAAAGCAAAAGGCAACAGTGATAGGGGGAGATATGCCCAATTAAATGCAAAATTCCAGAGGTTAGCCAGAAGAGATAAGGAATTATTTTTAAACAAGCAATGTGCGGAAGTGGAAGAAGACAATAGAATAGGAAGGACAAGAGACCTCTTCCAGAAAATTAGAAACATCGGAGGTAAATTCCAGGCAAAAATGGGTATGATCAAAAACAAAGATGGTAAGGACCTAACAGAAGCAGAAGAGATCAAGAAAAGGTGGCAAGAATATACGGAAGATCTGTATAGGAAGGATAATAATATTGGAGATAGCTTTGACGGTGTGGTCAGTGAGTTAGAGCCAGACATCCTGAAGAGTGAGGTTGAATGGGCCTTAAGAAGCATTGCTAATAACAAGGCAGCAGGAGACGATGGTATCCCAGCTGAACTGTTTAAAATCTTGCAAGATGATGCTGTCAAGGTGATGCATGCCATATGCCAGCAAATTTGGAAAACACAAGAATGGCCATCAGATTGGAAAAAATCAACTTATATCCCCATACCAAAAAAGGGAAGCACTAAAGAATGTTCAAACTATCGAACAGTGGCACTTATTTCACATGCCAGTAAGGTAATGCTCAAGATCTTGCAAGGTAGACTCCAGCAATTCATGGAGCGAGAATTGCCAGATGTACAAGCTGGGTTTAGAAAAGGCAGAGGAGCTAGAGACCAAATTGCCAATATCCGCTGGATAATGGAGAAAGCCAGGGAATTTCAGAAAAACATCTATTTCTGTTTTATTGACTATTCTAAACCCTTTGACTGTGTGGATCATAACAAATTGTGGCAAGTTCTCGGTGGTATGGGGATACCAAGTCATCTTGTCTGCCTCCTAAGGAATCTGTATAACGACCAAGTAGCAACGGTAAGAACAGAGCACGGAACAACGGACTGGTTTAAGATTGGGAAAGGAGTACGGCAGGGTTGTATACTCTCACCCTACCTATTCAACCTGTACGCAGAACACATCATGCGACATGCTGGGCTTGAGGAATCCAAGGCTGGAGTTAAAATCGCTGGAAGAAACATTAACAATCTCAGATATGCAGATGATACCACTTTGATGGCTGAAAGCGAGGAGGAGTTGAAGAGCCTTATGACGAAGGTGAAAGAAGAAAGTGCAAAAGCTGGGTTGCAGTTAAACCTCAAAAAAACCAAGATTATGGCAACGAGCTTGATTGATGACTGGCAAATAGAGGGAGAAAAAGTGGAGGCAGTGACAGACTTTGTATTTCTAGGCGCAAAGATTACTGCAGACGCTGACTGCAGCCAGGAAATCAGAAGACGTCGACTTCTTGGGAGGAGAGCAATGGCAAATCTTGATAAAATAGTTAAGAGCAGAGACATCACACTGACAACAAAGGTCCGCATAGTTAAAGCAATGGTATTCCCTGTAGTAACCTATGGCTGCGAGAGCTGGACCATAAGGAAGGCTGAGCGAAGGAAGATAGATGCTTTTGAACTGTGGTGTTGGAGGAAAATTCTGAGAGTGCCTTGGTCTGCAAGAAGATCAAACCAGTCCATACTCCAGGAAATCAAGCCAGACTGCTCACTTGAGGGAATGATCTTAAAGGCAAAAATGAAGTACTTTGGCCACATAATGAGAAGACAGGATACCCTGGAGAAGAAGCTGATGCTAGGGAAAGTGGAAGGCCAAAGGAAGAGGGGCCGACCAAGGGCAAGATGGATGGATGGTATTCTGGAGGCAACGGACTCAACCATTGGGGAGCTGGGGATGGTGACGGCCGACAGAAAGCTCTGGCGTGGGCTGGTCCATGAAGTCACGAAGAGTCGGAAACGACTGAACGAATAAACAACAACAAACTGAGTTTTGCTGCACTGTAGTATCTCACAATGTATTGGAGTAGTCCTATTCTGGAGTAATTTAGAAAGCTAATAGAGCAGTTGATCTAGCTGCCCAGTACCGAACATTGCACTAGATGCAGTTTGTTTGTCTAAATGGGTATCTATATCAGTATTACCTTTCTGGGATAAATGAAATCACAAGCAACTACACCAGTGTTTCTCAGCCTTAGCAACTTTAAGATGTGTGGACTTCAACTCCCAAAATGCTGGCTGGGGAATTCTGGGAGTTGAAGCCCACACATCTTAAAGTTGCCAAGGTTGAGAAACACTGAACTACACAAAGATGCAGGTATTGATACTTGAGCTAGTGAGACACTAGATCTCTCTATAGAAGGCAAGCTATTCTTTGCAAATTGAAATTGTGTTCGGAGAACCTCCAGACAGGCACACATTTATGGACCTGTGTTGTAGAAACAATACATCAAGGTACAGAGTAATGGTTCATCAACATTTTTTTCCCAATAAAGTTTCTAATACTTACTTTTTATCACAACTGCATTGTCTTTCTGAATTATTAGAAGTGGATTCTTGATACAGCAGAAATGGAAAAACATATGGACTGTATCTGGATAAAAAACTGGAATAGTCTTTTATGCTTCACTTTTGGAAAAATAGCTATCATTTGTAATGCACTGGAATTTATATTATAGTTTTATTCTCTTCGCAGAGAAATATTTTTGTAATTTTATATAGAACTTTAAAAAAAATCTACACATGAGGCATAAACTGAACAGTTAAGAATGACAGAATTAATTATAGTTTTGGCACATAACAGGTAAAATTAGATATAAGTAGGGTTTTTTTACTGTATAAGCTGCATTTTGTATAATGCTCCCCTCTAGATACCTTTTTAAATTTAGTTAGTACTAATTAACAAAATAAAAGTACAACAGAATTATATACAAAAGCATTAAAGGATTAACACAACCTCACATTGATAAACATAACAATAAAAAAGAGAAAGGGGCAGGGGTGGGTAGGCCTGGAAATTATGTTATAAACAGAACAACTCCAAAAATGTTGACTAAATTGCTCTAAGGTTTTCTTCCTTGCCTTTGTTGAAAAAAGATTCATTCAAATGTTGACAGTCAACACATATCATACATATGTTTTAAAGGAACAAGGAAGTTTCCTGGGGTTTTTGAGTTATTACATTATTTCCAATGTAATGTCCACCCACATTTCAAAGCTGCCATTCAGCCAGAGAACCAGTCTTAATGATGTGTAGAATTTGGCACCAGCCATTCACTACATATCAAAAAGCTCTCCTTCAGCATTTGCTTTCATTAAAGAAAAATATATACTAATAATCACTAAAACTACAAAAAGGGGATACTATTTTCCAGACTTTAATAATAGTTTCCTGTTTTATATTTCACTTTGAGCAGATCCAGAATTACTAAGCTGCAAATACCCTTAATGAAAAACACATTGGGCACAATCCAATGTAAACATCTCCTGCACAGATCTGATTGATATTAAGGAAATTGTTCAAGAACGTGGCAACCGAATCTTCAAGCCCAAGGCAAAGTGACAGGCAGTTACATTTAAAAACACCATCCTTCAGGAGCCTCCTCCATTTGACCTTCATTTAAATAGACGAAGTTTGCTCAGGAGAGGCTCTCAACCCTTGTGCTTGGATACTCTGTCACTTTAAGAGTTTGTGAAGAACTTGGTTTCCCTCTCCCTCCCCAGCCACTGGTTTTGATCAGATCCCACAATTTATTTGCTAACACTCACCTTGCTTTAGGCAATTCCTGTCTAATTTTCCCATTTGGCAGGTAGCTTTTGATGGTCCATTTACATTTGATTCAGGGTTCAAGGCTTTAAGGGAGCTCTTGGAGAAAATGAGCCAATGTCTTAAATGCTCGTGGAGTTGATAATGGTAAAAAAACAGCTTTGCTAATTTTTGGTATAGCACTACAAAAGGGACAAATTCCTTAAAACACCCACTCTACCCAACAGTGATCCAAACATAACATGCTGAACATCATAGAATGTTTTTCCTGAGTTTAACATATTCCAGAACAGGTTGATGTATTGGCTCTCTTCTCACTAACTTCTCTTCTAAATTCATTTTCTTAATGAGGGGAAGCAAGTGCTCACCCATATCCTGTCCTGCTAAAACGGAGCTACTGTTGCTCTTTTCAATTCTTCAAGGCTCCTCACAAGAAAATTGACTTCTAAGTAAACACAGTTGCATGCAAGCTGACACAACTTTAGCATGATACAAAATTAAACACCACACCTTTCTGCAAATATGAATGCATGCTCCCTGCAACACCTTCTTTGGTGGAAATGGCAGTTTCACAATGTTTTCTGTAGCCAGTTAAGAGCCTTTGGGATTTTTCCCCCTCATTCTTCCTACAGAAGTCGTCTTGCTCAGAAATATTCTTAATCTCCTGTATCCATTGCATGTCTGAAATCTCCCCCAAATTTTCAATAATATTCTAGTCTGTGAAGGCCATTCCAAAACTTTTCTCTTTCTTTCCTGTCAATATTTCATGGTTGATTTGGAGATATGGTTTGGTTTGCCTTCTTGCTAAAATAGCCAGCCTGTTGTCAACTTCAATTTCTTCACTGGCTGTGGGACATTAGCTTCTAGGATATGTTGATATTTAGTTGAATCTGTTCTTTCTTGTACCCCCAACATTTCCTATACCAATGGCTGTCACACCAAACATAATAGGGCCATTTTCATGCTTCACCTTTTTTTTCTCCTAGTGTACCTTGTGCTGTTGTAGCCAAATAGTTCAGTTTTGGCTTCATCAGTCCAAGGAACTTTGCTTTAAAACATTTCAGGCTTATCAAGTTTTCTGTTGCATACTTTAGATTATGACTCTTATGATGAAGTCAGAGAAAATGTTTCCTTTTTCTATGCAGATCACTGGTATAAGCAACGTTGCAGTGTGGACAGCTACCCCAGTGGCATCTAAAATTATACCTGGTCCTCTGCAGTGATCTGTGGATTCTGTGTTGCAGATCTGTGGATTCTTTGTTGCAGGTTCCAGGCAGTTCTAGAAGAGATTTTTCTTGGTCTTTCAGTTCTTGCCTTGTTTTGCCTTCAAGCACTACATGCAAATTCCATTTCTTTACAGCGTTTCTCATTTGAAATTGCTAGCTGGAAATATTTAGATAATTTTTATGCCTCTCCCTGCTTTGTAAGAGTGAATTGAATTGAAAATAAGCAAAACAACAATATCAGCCAACCCAAACATGAGGAATTAGAGGGGAGAAACTATGCTTCCTTCTGGAATTGTTTTCGCTTGTCTGTTTGTCACGTATTTCAGCCCTTTTAACAACTTTACATTGTAAGAAAAAAGAGAATAGCATTGAATCAACTGAAAGAGCCATCATAATTCCTAATTTTGCAATGAAGTGTAATATCAGAACATCCATTCTAGAATTAAAACAGTCAATTGATAGAACTGTTTCTTTCAGCAGAACAACAGGGAACAATTCTATCTTCTCCTAGAAGAAGGAAATTTTGGAAGTTATTGTAACTTCAGGTGGGAGGTGAAAGTACTCTCATGTTTCAGATGAGCCTCTGAAATCCCCTTTTGCTGGTTTCTGTATGTTTCCACAGTGTCCAATTTGATTCTGTACATTTGCTTATGTGGGATTGACCTGTTTGGCCTAAGAATGTGGTGGAAAAGAGTGACACATATTACAGTAGATGACATAGATACAATTTATGGTATTATACAATATATATATTCTGTAACTCCTGTATGTGTTTTAATTTGAAAGGTTTCTCTTTTCCCTCTTTCTTTTCTTTTAGTCAACCACCTGCATCTCCCAGCACACAGGAAGCTATCCAAGGAATGTTGTCAATGGCAAATCTCCAGTCTTCAGACTCTTGCCTACACCCTTCATGGGGCACCAATCAAGCTAAGAATAATTCCATCTCTGCCCCCAATTCCAAAAAATCTGGAAGCAGCAACAGCAAAAATGCAGGCAAACGATTATTGAAAAAGACTGCAAAAAACAACATTGATATTGAAGATTATGATGAGGACCAGGACCACTTAGATGCCTGTTTTAAAGATTCTGATTATGGTATGAAAATCCTACTTAAGTTCTCCCCTGGATAGTGTTTGTTGAAATGTACTTATGCAGTGAAATGTCTGAAGATAGCTGATCTGAAGCTGAAAACAGTAGCACGCTGTTTCTTTGTCAAAGATCCTAGGCAGAGTCCCAAATGTTGGCTGGTGGTCTGTCCTGCACAGCTGATACAAAGTGAACATTACATATGCCCGTCAACTTTGACTGCATTTGGCAGCTTTCTCTTTGTGACATAGGAGTGGGAGTTCACAGCAAATTTTGCAGCTGAGATATTTCAAATTTATAAAGTAAGACTAGTGAAGAGTTATGTCTGAATGTGTGTTGAGGCTTATCCTACATGAGTTGTTTGAAGGAATCAGCATCAGTTCCAAGACATAAGTAAGATCCACATTTCATCTCTGTAATGCTGATTAGCAGTTCCCATGCTTACCTTCTGCCCTAATTTGGTAGCAAAATTGCAGAGACTTAGGTAAGGAACAGGCTAATTCTATATACGTAGCTTGCTCACATGGATAGTGTAATAAAGTCTGTTTGATCCAGACTTTGTTACGTTACTTGTAGACTGTTCCCAAACTGGGTAAACATTCAAATGATTTTCCCTTGTGTATCTGTGTAAGGCTAATTTCTGATGCCTTGGCATAAAACATTCCTTTATGATGATTACAGCAGATTCGAAGAATTAGGCATCTGTAAGTTCAGAGCCATAACTTTAGCTTAGCTATGCAAAACAAAATTTGTTTTCACTAAGTTTTTGTTCAAGGAAGTTATTGCATCTTCTCATTGTCCTTATCAACCATAAAATCCCAGTCCAGAAATGTGTAGGCAAATCTCTGTGTTACTCTTCTTCATCCTGTCAATTAACACTTTGTCTTCCTGTTTCCACCCCATGCTGTATCATACTCTACAAATTGTAAAAGCAGCCTATGTTTCAACATGCAAGTTTAGTTCTGGGGGGAGGGGGAGAAAAGGAGAAACTTGTGTGCTACTTTTAAAATAAGTGATTGAGTGATTCAAGGCACTGAAGTAGTGCTTCACCAAAGTTAAAGCAACTTTATTTTTTAATGGAATGATGATAGTGGAAAGAGAGCCAGTTTGGTGAGTGAGTTCTATGAGTTCTAGTCTCCCCTTAGATAGGAAAGCCAGCTGGGTGAATCTGAGATTCTCAGTCTTAGGAAGAAGGTCATGGCAAGTCACTTCTGAAAATATTGTCAAGAAAACTGCAGGGACTAGTTCAGGCAATCGCCAGGAGTCAAGACTGACTCAGGCAGCAAAAAATAAAATTAAAAAGTGACAAACTTTGAGGTGTCTATAACAGTAGATGGATATACTATTATTTAGCTTCTAAGAAATATACATACTTTAGGAACATACAAAAAATTCCATTAAAATAGTTGCCTTTGGTGCAACCTCTTAAAACAGTATAATTTCTTTCTGCTTTCAGCATCTGATGTGCTGAATATTAAAAATACATATTGAAATCCTCTGAAATTAAATGAAAACGTGACTCTTCATTGTACAGATTTGACAAAACATAAACACATGTTAAAATTACAGTACCTGAAGACATATCACTCAAGTTAAATTAACTTTAAAACTTCACAAAAGTGTAATGTAGAGACACGCACTAAATGTGACATCCCGAAAGAAGAGAAGATTGTACTGGGGAGATCAACATTCTTGCTAATTACGTATTTATGCTACCACTTAATATGTTTGCTTTGTTGTAAGATGGTTTAGTCCACCAAGGTTCCTTTAGTGCTACATCTGGTCAGCACATTTTCAGTCAGCGGCTAAACTGGTGCAGTTACTTCCAATGTATATACAGTATTGCCCTAGCAGAAGAAATGAAAACAAAACCTCCAGTTTGAATCGGTTGTTCAGTTAACTTTGATTTACTTCAAACCGTAGTGCAATTTAGCCTATAAACTGGGAATTATTGAAAGGAAAAGAGAAATGTCCCTACAGAAGTGAAAGTGGAATGTTAGAGAGCTTTGTTGCAGAAAAAGCAGTATTAAAATAATTTCTGTGTAGTTATAGAATAAGCTGGGGCATATTATAAATATTTTAAATTATATATATAGAGAGAGAGGGGGAAAAGGGGGGGTAGTCCTTGCTTAGCGACCACAATTGGAATTGACAACTCCATTGCTAAGTGCTGCGGTCACTATGTGGAAAATCACATGACCACGACAGACTTATGATGTCACTTCCCATTCTGTCATTAAGTGAGTCACCACGGTCATTAAGTGAAACATCACGTGACTCTGACTTGTGAGTTGACTTCCACATTCTCCATTAACTCTACTTGTCGCAAGCCGGTTGGGAAGCATGCAAATGGCAATCACGTGAACGCAGGACTCTGTGATGGTTGTAAATGCAAGGACATAAATGTATACTAACCAGCCCTCAAGCCCTCTCTTCAATTGGCAGCCCTCAAGACTCAGGGCAATTCACAATATAGGATTAAAAACTCTTTTGTCCTTGTAATGGAGAATGGTCCTTTTTGTTTGCTTGCTTTTCTTTTTAAGCATATAGTATTATGGCCCAATATTTATTACTGTTATGAATATGTAATGTCTTCTAAGATAATTTAACTCTAGTGTTTTTAAAATTCAGTAAAAATTATTTTTGAAAAGGATTAAGAACATAAATCACATTACTCTCTATCTCCTTCATACTGACTTTGTCTCATCCCCAGCTATGATTTGAATAGCCTTATTCTGCTGTTTTCCCTAACGCAGGAGGCCAGCCAGCAGCAAAACAGAGAAGAGGCAGGAAAAAACTTCACTATGCCAGTAGCTCTATCTGTGGCTGCTTAAGGTTCAGTAGCGTGGAAAGGCCAAAGTCAGTTATGCGGCCAAACTGTTGCTTGGGAATGGATGACATTGGCCTGTTTTCTACAACTATGATAGGGTTGCCCTAATTTTTAATGGCATGCCAGGCTTTCTTATTCTTATTCTTATTCTTATTTTCATGTTTTAGTTTATCCCTCCCTTGAATCAGATGAAGATAATCCAGTGTTCAAATCCCGATCAAAAAAAAGGAAAAGTTCAGATGATGCACCATACAGCCCGACAGGTAATATTTTTAATATTTTAAATGCAAACTCATACAGGATAAACTCATCATAGATTTCAGTGATGTGTGTACATGGAGTACATTGAAGAATGATTAAATAAATTTTAGTGTGGAAAATATCTTGCTCTGAGTAGCTTGTCCTGGCCTGTTGGCACCCAGTCTGTTTTCTTTACTACCTTTTAATATTACAAAAGACAAAGGTAGAAAGAAGAGAACTGCACAGCATTGCTATTTTCTGGATTGGATTTTGGGGATCAGGAACATGGTACTCTTGAAGAATTTCTACAAAGTTTTCTAGACCTAACTAAGGTCTTCTCAAACCAATTTTGTATTTTGTGCACTAATCATACAATGGCTCTGCTTTTAAATTTCTTGGAATATTCTGAGAAGTTTTGGGGCCAAATACTCCAAAGTGCTTTGCTTAATCTAGGTTTAGCAGTTTATGGGAATCCAGCCTATATTTCATCTTTTATATTACAGAGTTTATATTATTTGTTTCTTTGCAGTGTTTGAAATAGTTAAGGTCCTGTCGTTAGCCATATGTGTGGATTGTATATGTACTCTACTCTGTCACCTGTACTGTTTAATTTTCCTTCTGCATTTAGCAAGAGTTGGTCCATCAGTACCACGGCAGGACAGACCAGTCCGAGAAGGTACAAGAGTTGCTTCTATTGAAACTGGACTGGCAGCAGCTGCTGCCAAATTATCTCAGCAGGTGAGCTTTCCAAATAGGGTCCTACCATCCCCATCCCAAAACGTTGCTTCAGTTTCTGTGAACAAGTTATTAATGTGAAGATTCATCAAAGGAGGGTCTGCTTTTGTTATAAAGAATTATTCTATTCTACAATCCTCAGAATTATATGGAAAACCAGCCAGTGTTTAGGATTGCTTCTGTAAAGCATTTTGAGACTTCTTAGAGCTGTGGTTGGAATGCCACGCTGATCCTTCAGATGGAAGGGCGTTTTGGAACTGACATTGATTTCACCTCCTAAAGGATTATGTACATACCTACAGGCAGCCCCTGATCTGCTGCTCCCCTCACCACTCTTGCCTCAGTTGCCATTTGCCCCCTCCTTCCCTTTCCTCTGCAAAGTCCCCCTTACCTACTACTTCCACAATGAGGCATCTCACTGCACACACTTACTCTCCGGCTGGCCACCCTAGAGGTGTCCCTCTGAGTGTGTCTTCAGATCACTGCAGGTAAACATGCCAACCAGCTCACAATGCATTGTGTACCCATTAGAGGAATACATATAGGGCAGCAAAGTAAGGTAAGGTAAGCTTCAGAATGCTGCAAACCTTACTTACGTAGTACATGTAAGTGATTACTCCCAGTGGCATATGGGGAGAGCAGCAGGTGCAGTTTAGATCCACCCACATGAATTTACTGCTTCATTCCACTGAATGGTAGGGTTGGCCATTATGTACAGCTGAGGAATTGCACAAAGATGCTTTCTTGCTCTGATGAAGAGTAGATTCAAGTCTGAAGGGTTCAGCAGTAGATTTAGCCAGTCTCCATGGCATGACACAGAATCCAAGCAGAAGCTCCGAAGTTTCAGATAATTTCAGACGTGTTTGTTTTGTATTTCCAAGAAAGGAATGATTACAAAGGTTATCATAGTAAGGAGTAAGGCATAATTTAATAATGCTCTGGTTCAGAACTAGTATGATAACTTTATTGAAATTCAGACTTAACCCCAAATAAAAGATGTGTAAAGAATTTTTCAAATTAAAATCATTTTAAAGAAAATAATTAATGTTAACAGAGACAGCTATCTTAACATGGGAATTGCTTGCTGTCAAGCTTTCCAGCTCCCAAACGTAGACTGCCTGTTAGTGCTTATCTAGTGATAAGGTCTGCTGTACATACAAAATAGCTAAAGAACTTACAAAAAAACTTAGGCATCTCACAGACAAGAGTGAATATTCTATCAACTCCCCACTACAGTGCCTCCAGAAAATCAAAGACCTAATAATAGAAGAAGATGAAGTTATGGTGTCATTCGATGTCATTGCACTCTTTACATCCATACATCCAGCACTAGCAAAAGATTCCATGGCAGCAGTTCTACACAACACACCCGACCTAGCCAGATACACTAAGATCAAAATACCCAGAATCATGGACCTCATCAACCTCTGCCTCACTATCTACTTTCAGTTTGATGGACAAATATACCAGAAAATCAAAGGAACACCCATGGGATCACCACTCTCCGGACTCATAGCAGAGATAGTAATGCAGTGTCTAGAAAGGATAGCACTCCCATGCATACAACCCAAAGTATGGTTCCGGTATGTAGATGACACCTTAATCATAATAGAAAAGGAACAACTGGAAGAGACACATGAAACCATCAACAACATCTTCAAAGGAATAAAATTCACAAGGGAAGAAATCAACAACAACACACTACCCTTCTTCGACATCCTCATCAGTAGAGGAAATGATGGCATTCTAGAAACACAAGTCTACCGGAAATCAACTCACACTAACCAAGTGCTCCATTACCAAAGTAACAACCCAACCTCCCACAAGAGGAGCTATGTAAGAACATTATTCAGACGAACACAAATGCACTGCAGCAACCCAGAACACCAGAAAAAGGAAACTGACCGTCTATACAGCACCTTCCAGCAAAATGGATACCCACACAACTTTATCAAAAAGTGTCTGACCACTCAATCCACAACAGCACAACCAACAGAAACTATGAAAAGGATAACACTGCCATACATGAGAAACATCTCGGAAACTACCAACAGACTGTTACAACCACATCGCATCACTGTAGCGCACAAACCAACCAAAACCCTTCAGAACATCTTAAGTAACCCAAAAGACCCAGTAGTCCAAAAAGAAAAAACAGGAGTCATCTACAACATACAGTGTAAGGACTGTAACAGCCACTATGTAGGACAGACAGGCAGAAGACTAGCAGAACGCATCCACGAACATCAACTAGCAGTCAGAAGACATGATGAAAACTCCTTAATCTCACAACACATGGACAGACTCAACCATACTTTCAACTGGGAAACTGTGAGCATCTTTTTGTTGTTTATTTGTTCAGTCGCTTCCGACTCTTCGTGACTTCATGGACCAGCCCACGCCAGAGCTTCCTGTCGGCCGTCACCATCCCCAGCTCCCCCATGGTTGAGTCTGTCACCTCCAGAATATCATCCATCCATCTTGCCCTTGGTCGGCCCCTCTTCCTTTTGCCTTCCACTTTCCCTAGCATCAGCTTCTTCTCCAGGGTATCCTGTCTTCTCATTATGTGGCCAAAGTACTTCAGTTTTGCCTGTAATATCATTCCCTCAAGTGAGCAGTCTGGCTTTATTTCCTGGAGTATGGACTGGTTTGATCTTCTTGCAGTCCAAGGCACTCTCAGAATTTTCCTCCAACACCACAGTTCAAAAGCATCTATCTTCCTTCGCTCAGCCTTCCTTATGGTCCAGCTCTCACAGCCATAGGTTACTACAGGGAATACCATTGCTTTAACTATGCGGATCTTTGTTGTCAGTGTGATGTCTCTGCTCTTAACTATTTTATCAAGATTTGCCATTGCTCTCCTCCCAAGAAGTCGACGTCTTCTGATTTCCTGGCTGCAGTCAGCGTCTGCAGTAATCTTTGCGCCTAGAAATACAAAGTCTGTCACTGCCTCCACTTTTTCTCCCTCTATTTGCCAGTGATCAATCAAGCTAGTTGCCATAATCTTGGTTTTTTTGAGGTTTAACTGCAACCCAGCTTTTGCACTTTCTTCTTTCACCTTCGTCATAAGGCTCCTCAACTCCTCCTTGCTTTCAGCCATCAAAGTGGTATCATCTGCATATCTAAGATTGTTAATGTTTCTTCCAGCAATTTTAACTCCAGCCTTGGATTCCTCAAGCCCAGCATGTCATATGATGTGTTCTGTGTACAGGTTGAATAGGTAGGGTGAGAGTATACAACCCTGCCGTACTCCTTTCCCAATCTTAAACCAGTCCGTTGTTCCGTGCTCTGTTCTTACCGTTGCTACTTGGTCGTTATACAGATTCCTCAGGAGGCAGACAAGATGACTTGGTATCCCCATACCACCAAGAACTTGCCACAATTTGTTATGATCCACACAGTCAAAGGGTTTAGAATAGTCAATAAAACAGAAATAGATGTTTTTCTGAAATTCCCTGGTTTTTTCCATTATCCAGTGGATATTGGCAATTTGGTCTCTAGTTCCTCTACCTTTTCTAAACCCAGCTTGTACATCTGGCAATTCTCGCTCCATGAATTGCTGGAGTCTACCTTGCAAGATCTTGAGCATTACCTTACTGGCATGTGAAATACTTTAAGTGCCACTGTAGCTTGAATCATGTCAACTGGATTTCTATTTTCTCAGTGGAAACGTTTCGCTCCTTATCCAAGGAGCTTCTTCAGTCTGAGCAAAGTTGGTAAGGGAATCCTAAATATGTTTCCAGGTAGCTGTGTGACCTGTGTGACAGCTACCTAGAAACATATTTAGGATTCCCTTTCCAACTTTGCTCAGACTGAAGAAGCTCCTTGGATAAGGAGCGTAACGTTTCCACTGAGAAAATAGAAATCCAGTTGACATGATTCAAGCTACAGACAATTCCACCTGGATGACTGAGAACCTTCATAGACATGTAAGTGCCACTGTTCGATAGTTTGAACATTCTTTAGTGCTTCCCTTTTTTGGTATGGGGATATAAGTTGATTTTTTCCAATCTGATGGCCATTCTTGTGTTTTCCAAATTTGCTGGCATATGGCATGCATCACCTTGACAGCATCATCTTGCAAGATTTTAAACAGTTCAGCTGGGATACCGTCGTCTCCTGCTGCCTTGTTATTAGCAATGCTTCTTAAGGCCCATTCAACCTCACTCTTCAGGATGTCTGGCTCTAATTCACTGACCACACCATCAAAGCTATCTCCAATATTATTATCCTTCCTATACAGATCTTCCGTATATTCTTGCCACCTTTTCTTGATCTCTTCTGCTTCTGTTAGGTCCTTACCATCTTTGTTTTTGATCATACCCATTTTTGCCTGGAATTTACCACCGATGTTTCTAATTTTCTGGAAGAGGTCTCTTGTCCTTCCTATTCTATTGTCTTCTTCCACTTCCTCACATTGCTTGTTTAAAAATAATTCCTTATCTCTTCTGGCTAACCTCTGGAATTCTGCATTTAATTGGGCATATCTCCCCCTATCACTGTTGCCTTTTGCTTTCCTTCTTTCTTGGGCTACTTCCAGTGTCTCAGCAGACAGCCATCTTGCCTTCTTGGTTTTCTTTTTCTTTGGGACGTTTTTTGTTGCCGCCTCCTGAACAATGTTGCGAACTTCTGTCCATAGTTCTTCCGGGACTCTATCTACTAAATCTAGTCCCTTAAATCTATTCTTCACCTCCACTGCATATTCCTTAGGAATATTAGTGAGCTCATATCTAACTGATCTGTTGGTCTTCCCTATTCTCTTTAGTCTGATTCTAAATTTTGCAATAAGAAGTTCGTGATCTGAACTACATTCAGCTCCAGGTCTCGTTTTTACCAACTGTATAGATGTCCGCCACCTTTGGCTGCAAAGGATGTAGTCAATCTGATTTCGGTGTCGACCATCTGGTGAAGTGAGCATCTTAAAACAAGCCAAATCCAAAAACGCTAGGGAATTCCTGGATGCTTGGCACTCAGACAAGTCAGCCATCAACAGGCACATAGAGATAAACAACATTTACATACCATTCATAAGAGACAATAGAAAAGCCAAAAGACCAGAACACCTATTCGCCAGCAATCAACACCCAGATATGCAAAGATTAACACCAGGATTAACACATGAACAAGCAAACAGTACATTATACCCTAATCAAGGAACTATTAAGTCAGTCAATCAACCAAGCAGCAAACATCAACCCAATCAAGGAACTCCCAAGGAGAGAACAACACCCCCACCAACACAAGCAGGGCAAGCCACTGTATATAAACAGAGAGCAAACCATACTCCTTTTTCGCACTGAAGATGTTGCCTTGTCTGGCAACGAAACCACAAGGCTCAGAGAGCACCAAGGACTCCACAGTGGAATGTATTTGGGTAGCACACTAAGGATTGCATAATTTGTTGATAAAAACTAGGTTTTAACAGCATAAAGGTAGGACATGGATTCAGGCACAAACTCAGTGAAAGCACTTGTTCTGTGTATGGAACAGTTCATGCGCAAACCATTTTGCACCCTTAAATATGCCAATCCAAAATGACATTCATATTGCTGAGAGTTAAATTAGAACAGCTTATCCATAGATTTGACTAAATTTACCATTACTTTGATTAATGCTTCACTACAGAAAAAAATGTTGTTGTTTTTTGCAATATTAAACTTGGCAGGAAGAACTGAATCAAGTTTTTCTTTTTAAAAATTTATTTATTAAAACATTTTGGGGGAAAACAGAATAAATAACAAAAAGAAGAAAACAAAATAAAAGTAGTGGATAAAAGAATAAAATATCAGAATAAACAGGTAGTTTACAATTGTCATGAAATTTGAAATTCAGTATTTTATTAATTGACTATGTAGAACTGAGTATGTCGTATCGTTTAAAAATTAGCTGGAAGTCTCTATAAAATCTCTGAAAAAAAGTATTAATATCACCACAATTTATAATTATTCTGAGGCTAAATGCACATAATTATATAAAAAAACAAAAAAGAAAAATCAATAAAAACATTATTGGAAAAATGCTTAATTTCAAATTCCTTCCCATTGTACCCAAACTGATAATTACAATCAATATGTTTATAAGCATTGAACTTATTTCTGATTATAGTCCTTATACCTATTGTTTTCTCCATAATCTAAGTGTCTAAATTTGCCTTGGGTGATGTATGATATACAGGGGAGCTGTTCTTGCTTAAATTTGGACAAGCTTCTGTTCTGCTGAATCAGTTTTTGAAGTTGTATCAATTGATTTGCATTAAGGAATATGGACAATAAAGGTTGTGTCCCTTCAAAAACCAATTCTTCAAATTCTGGCTTCAACTTTTTCTGTGATATCATAGCTACCTGGTTTTTGTTTGTTTGTTTGTTTTTAGTTCGGTTTTTAAAGTGTAGCTGCTGCTTAGCAAGATATTGGATAATATGCATAGCTTTATTCTGGTCTATGTATGGAACAGTTCATGCACAAACCATTTTGCACCCTTAAATATGCCAATCCAAAATGACATTTATATTGCTGAGGGTTAAATTAGAATAGCTAAAAACTGTGTTTCATTTCTTAATGTTTTGTGTATATATGTGTGTGTGTGTGCGTGTGTGTCTATTTTTCTCTATCCCAGAGGAATCACTTATGATTTCTAAAAAGCATAAGAACAATTCTAATCATTAACACGTTTTCAGCAAGCTGAAAATACTCACAATACACACAACTCATGGAAAAACTTACACAACAGGCAAATATCAGTGGAACATTTCAGGATCAACACCATGAATTGTTCTGGGAAACCGAATGACAAGTTATCTGGTGTGGGATTAGAAAATCAGCTCCTCCTTTTTTTTAAAAAAAATCTTCAATTCTGCCTCTTTGTCTGCATTTTTCACAGTGCGCATCAGCTCTCTTGCATACATCCTTTGAGTAGGACACTTTCCTTAATGACCATTTATCACTCTTTGGAAGCTAATGGTAGATCCTCCCCCCCCCCATTTCTACCTCTCTCCCCATTTGAAAGGAGGAGCAAAAGGGAAAGAAGAAAAAGAGCACCAAAAAGAAATTACCTCCCAGCAACGCCAACAAAGTCCCCCAGGAAAGCAGCTCTCCTGAACCCAAGCTGGAGTGCCACAGCAGCAGCTTAGCAGACCACGAGTACACGGCTGGTGCCAGCACGCTCGGGGTGGCCCAGGTGAACCGGGGGCCGCAGCCCATGGCCCCAGGAGTTTTCCTTACGCAACGGAGGACCTCATCGTCATCGCAGAACAACGCAGCTGCCAAAGGTACTTTCCATTGTGAAACGGCATAAGATCTGATCAGCCAACCACAGGGTGTCTTTGTGAGGCTGGAATTGTTTTATGTGATGAAGTTGGGAGGAGAGTTCTCCTATGACTTTTAAACACCCTTCAGGTGTTATTATTTATTTATTTATTTATTTATTTTTATTCAAATTTATCACCGCCCATCTCTACAGCAGTAGACTCTGGGCGGTTTACAATAATAATACTAAAATTAAAACCTATACATTTTAAAATACAATATAATAATAAATAGAAAAAAATAAATTTAATTTATATAAATTTAATTGTAAATTTAATAAAAATAAATTTATTTATTATTTATATTTATATCACCACCCATCTCCCCCCAAAAATGTTGTTATGGAATGTGTCTCTGAAGGGGGAGGTGATGTGGTGGATTTCAGTAATGCTGCTGGTTCTCAGGAAGGAGGGAGCACATTCCAAGAAGAGGGACAAGATAAGAGGAAACATAGTCCAGGAGGTGATTGTAGGAAAACTAAGAGGTTCATAATAGCCCCGCCCTAGAGCTTTCCCAGGTTATTTCCCCTTAAGTTAGGTAGAGTTTCTCTAGTCTGGCAAGATTCTGTCTATACGGTGTTAGCAAATAAAGAACTGAAGTTTGGCTGGACTGATCCTTTGTCGTTCTTGGGCTGGGCCTGACAGCTGTTCTTATTACGCTTGTATGCGATAATAAGGCAAGGACATGGCTGTGTACATTTGTTCCTCCTCTAAAATCAGGGATAGGCAAACTTTGGATGGTAGTGGAAGAAGTCATGCACATACAGTATTCTCTACTTCACCGTGGTGGGGAAACTGAGGAGGACAATAGGCAAAATAAATGGGATTGTGCCATGTACCTGGGCAAGGGCAGGATTTATATTGGATCTTTTCGTCCCCCTGCCCCCCCTCCCCTGGGAGTTTTGCCTATTCTAGGGTTTACCTCTAATTTCCATGTATTTCCCCCCTCAAAATGGAAGGAAATTGCACACTCATTTTCAGCAATTGCAAGCGTGGCTCTGGGTGCCACAGGAGGGTCTGGAGGTAAGATGTGGCCCAGGCGGTCTCAGGCTCCCCGTCCTTGCTTATTTCAACATGTCCTCCAGTATTTTTCTATTTCTATTTCTATTTTACATTTTATTTTATTTTAACAAGTACTTGAAAGCAGAATCGAGAAAAAAGAGAAAAAAAGAAATAGAAGAGATTTACAAGCTGCATCAAATGGAATAAGGATTTTCAAAGTAGCATTAGATTGATGCTGCACATAAAGGTGTTCTTCTATCAATGTAGCACTTTAAAAAACATAGTTAATATCAAATCCATATTCAATAATTAACAGAGGCAAGCAATCCTCAATCGGAATAAACAATTAACAGGGAATTTCAATCTTATCCAAGGTAGTCTGTCTGTATTATAAAAAAAAGTAATATTCATAGTAAATGATATTTATCTTTCATGAGTATTCTCATTGTTGCTTATCAATTGTCATGTTTAAATTCTGCACCCATTTAATCATACAGTTTTTGACTTGTTCAGTTTCTGAGTCATGTTTCAATAATAATAATTTACAATAATCCCTACATAGTGTTCTGAAATTTGTGTTATAAGCTTTTCAAATTCAGTTAGGTCTCTGAATGTTCCACCTTGTTTTTGTAGTTCATTTTGAACTATACTACTTATTTGAAGATATTGAAACCAAAGAGGCATTTCTGACCTTTCCAAGGGAGAATCACCTTTCTTTTGTTAGGCGTTAAATCTATAAAATTTATAAAATTAAAATATATAATTGATTAAAATTTCATCAATCAATTCTTACTGTATTTTTAAAGTAAATTCCCCGGTACTTGATCAGGTTAACAGTGATGTTAAAACCCTGGCATTTGCTGTAAATATTGCTTTCCCAATTCAGATAAGTTCCAAGTAGTAATTTGAATCATATTAATCTGATATCCCAATATGCCCTTCACATTTGTCTGAAAATTAGTACCTATCTTCAGATAATTTGAGGTTTACCTTCATAAGAGCATGTCCGCATGCCATGCTGAGTGCTACATTCATGTTCTGATTAACATGACGGCATCTCTCTTACAGACCTAGTGGCGAGAGGAAATAAAGGAAGAGGTAGTGCCAGAGAAACCTACAAACAAAGAGAGCCAAGATAATTACACCCTTTACAAAGTTTAGTCCTCAGAAATCCATTAAACATACTTGAAGAGAACTTTAGCTGTCTATATTTTGTAGTAATCCCAGTAAAGAAATATATTTATTTATTTATCACATTTATATCCCGCCCATCTCCCTCACAAGGAGGGACCCTGGTCGGTTTTTGGATATACCTGTATATCCAAAAAGACATACAGGTAGTGTAAACTAAGAGCAACTGGTCCTTTGGCATCATAAGGATATTTCAGTTAACAAAAGGTGAACAGATGGCTTCCACAGACTCAGTTTTGTTTTTCTTCTCTGGCACTATAAATATTCCAGACATTTGTTCATATATGTTTGGAAAGGTGAACAGCTGTGGAACACTTCTGAAGAACCAGATGTAACAGCTGGATTTTACATATTTCAGAATGGGGGGTTCTGTTAATATTTGATTCTTTATTCTGGCAGTCTTTGGAAGAGTCCTGGGTACAACCTGATACTATCTCAGTATCTGAGAAAGCATAGTTTGAAGCCAACTCCCGCATTTGCTCTTAATGACTCACTGCTGCCTCACTTATCTCCTGAATTGACCATCTAGTGTACTGGCACACATGGGGTATTTATTTTATTATGAGAGAGGCATGAATGGACAAAACCATATATAATGGACTAAATTATCCCAGAAGCACTTTTGAAATGTGTTCCAAGATAGATCAAATTGTGACCTTGCTTAACTCAAGAAGTAGCAGGGAAGGGGAGAGGCAGGAGATATCATGAAGAAAATACCTTTTTTAAAAAGTGCTCAAATGAATTGAAAATGACATTTACTACTTGTCTCAAAATCTAAGCAACAATCTGAATCAGTATTAGTTTCATTCCTCTATAAAACAAATTTAGGATAAAACTGAATAACTAAGCAGCTTTTTCTCAACACGTGGACAACACATGTTGTCTACCCTCCACCTTAGTGTAGAAGATGATACAATGAGAGTTCCTTCTGTGATGCTTGATTTCTGATGGATCATTTGTACATGCAAAAAATTACTTAGAGCTGCAGTAACTTAGTGATGAATGTGCTTCTTAAGGCATAGAGTCATGCAGTAATCAAGAGTACTTGGGAATTATCTGATTGAAATACCACTTCAATTTTGAATTGATTAGATGACTGTAAGCAAGCTACCATTCTCTTCATCCTCAGCCTTGGGAAAGGTGCTTAAAGTATTTAACTGGCTGTTTCTTAAATGCTTTTGTGTTGAAGAGAAATGCAGTTGAATCTTTTCTAAATGAATTTTCAGTTGCATTTGTTTCATCCTTTTTGGTCAACTTCTAGTTTCTTTTGGTTGTTGCCTGTTGTTGTTTTATGGCTTATTGTATCTCTTTTCTGCTACTTCCAGGGAAACGTACAAAAAAAGGCATGGCTACAGCTAAACAAAGGCTTGGGAAGATTTTGAAAATTCATCGGAATGGGAAACTTCTCCTTTAAAATCCGGTCATAACTGGGACTATCAAAGTTCAGCATATCCTGAGCTGTCACACTAACTCTTCAACTCTTGAAGGACTCCAGTAGTATTGTGCAACATCTTAGGGACAATACCAGTTAACTTTTTGCCACCACTTTAATAAATTCTTTTTAACTTTCAGCAGTTAAAACCTGTACAGATACTGCTATAAATATTTTTTAATATAGATGTCCTTTCTCAAATTGCTGAGAGTGACTAGTTCGCAAAAAGTTAATACTCCAAGACACGGAGGATCATTCCAGTTTTAGGAAAGTATCCCTTTAACTTGTTTATAAGTGAAGAAAAAGCTGTTGTTTTTAAGAGTATGCACATTCATTTCAGTTAGGCTTCTTTTATCAAAATCGAACCAATTTTAAAGAGGTATCTGGTTAAGAGGCAGAGTTTTTAAAAAGTTTCTTAAATTGACTTGTAGACAAGGGAAAGAAATTTCTGCCATGACTATTTGTGATATAATACTGTACATGCATGAAACAATATGCATAATGAAATATCTAGTTTTCTTTATCTGGCTCATGATAAATATGTTTGTTCCATAGAGAAGTTAAAATTGCACTTCAGCACTGCTAAAACTTTCCCTATAACCAGACATTGGAGAACTGTGGATGAATTAATTTATTTTATGTGCAATGCAAGGTGATTTCTTAAACATTATGGATTACAAATCCAATTTAATTGGGTAACGATTTGGATGTAGGTAAATAATGAACTGGTGCAGTTCTTTGGAAATCAATAGGGTTTTTTTTCATTAGCTTTGGTTGGTGTTGGATTGCAACCCTTTTCACTGATAAATTTTCAACACTCCCACTGTTTCTTCATATATATAGTTTTATTTTAGCCCCTACGGTATATTTCCCATGCTCAATGTCTCTGTTTTCATAACTGAAAGTCAATAAGTGTATGACTTTACAATAATTGTAAACCGCCCAGAGTCCCCCGTTGGGGGAGATGGGCGGTCATATAAATTTAAATAATAAATAAATAAATAAATAAATTATAGGAATTAAACATCAGCAAACAGTAAGAACCCTCCTCTCCCTGCTAAAATCTCACAGTTACGTATAATTGAGTAAAACATTACAAATGAATTGGTACCTCAAAATCAAGATCAGAAAACACTGACTCTTGACTGTACTTGTATAACATGGTTTACAAAGTACAGGGGCTAAAGCAAAATCAAGCCAACTATATTATATCATAGTATGTTGTGTGAACCAGGCCATCATCTTAAGCCATCATGTTGTTTGCTTTGGCTTCACATGTTGTGTGAATAGAGCCACTGTGGTTTTGTAAACCATAGTTCACGGATTAATGTGTTTACATCCAGTCTGAATTTGATGGTTTCTTTTCTCTCTCTCTCTCACCTGTTCTAGCTAAAGTTTGTTTACATGACCATGGAAACTGGAAGTATTTCTTCCCCTGTGCCAGTATATTCTTAATTCAGTGTAGCTGTTTTGAAATTATCCCCATTAATTTTCATCATATGGAACTCCGTATGACATGGTGGGGTGGAATCAGCCATTAACTTGATGATAGCATTGTAGCTTCTGCTTGGGTGCTCACAGTGTGCTGATAACATGCGAAAATGGAGAATACGTAGGAGAAGAGATGCCACAGTTTCATCCTGGGGTGATGCTGCCAGAACCCTTGGCCTGCAAAGTGACAGGTTCTCAGTTTTAGTTGTGTGACCTGAGTGGGTGGCAAGCATATCACCAACATAATATAAGGTGGCATCCTTAGTCACATATCCCCTTGCTTATTTTTTTAAAGGACTTTTGATCTCCATCTAGCCCAAAGCTTTTCAAACTTTTCATGTTGGTGACACACTTTTTAGACATGCATCATTTCGCGACACACTCTTACAGGGCACAAGGCAGGCACTAAGACCTGCTCAGAATCACAGCAGGTTTGGAGGCACAAGGCAGGCACTAGGACCTGCGCGGAATCCTGGCAGGGCTCGGAGGCAGCAGCAGCCCGGACACACCCAGACACTGCAGCCGACACACTAACGTGTCGTGACACACAGTTTGGAAAGCTCTGATCTAGCCGTTCGTACCTAAGTTCATGACAATTTTTTGCCTTATAAATCATTTCCGTTGTCCTGAGATGAAACAAATGAAGACAAAGCTATTAAATTCACCAATGGCTCTTTTTTTCACCTTCAGTTCCCTGGATCATGGATTAATCCCTGGATCATGTAAACAAACCAAGTTGTTGTCCTGGGACAACACGCACTTATCTTCTGCCCTATCACCAAACCCTTTCCTTTGAGCTGCATATCAGGAGAAAAAGTGCCCCAAACAAAATTACTTTTAACGTTTTAGTGCTTGTGAATCCATTTAATAATATAAAATAATGGATCAGCCATTTGTATAAGCCTCAGTTGCCAGCCATGTGATGAGGTGGAAAGAATGCAGAGCCCTACCAGAGAGGTATTCAGAGCTTCTGACCTTCATAGCAAAGCACTTCCTTTCAGATCCGCTTGTCTGAAGGAACAAGGGCTGTGCCCACCTAGGAGTCAGGCCAGATGAGCGCCAAGCTTATTGATAGTTTAACTGGATACTTGTTGCTTTTGAACTCTCTTAGTGTTTGGTGTAGAATGCATTATATTTTACATTGAACTTGCTTGTCTGCATATAAACACTTAGAGCACAATCCTATGCATGTTTACTCAGATATCAAACCGTTGTGTTCCATGTATAGAGTACTATGTACAGGATTGTAGCCTTAAGGCGTTACATTTGTTTCTCAGGCAATTCCAGATTTTCATTTATAGATATGTGTCTGAAAGCATATTTTTTCATAGAATCTAGCCTGTAAATAGCTTTTTAAAGTACCTTCTTTTTTATAAGATCAAAGTATCTTTAGACATTTCTTTCTATAGAATAGTTCATTAACCTTTATACAGATTTTTTGCTGAGTATTTTGCTGAGTATTTTAGGTTCTTGACTCTGAAAGAGATACTCTGTTTTTGTCCTTGATTTAATTACTTTTTTCTCCCTTTTTTAATTTTGGCATTGCCTGAAAAACAAGTAAAACTTTGTGCAGCCTTATACAGAATCAAATAATAGTACAAAATTATCTATTTAAGATACAATATGAAGAAGAATCTTCAACTTTATAATACCAGCTCCTTGTCTCAATTCTTGTATTATGAGGGGATACAATTATTTTATTAGCACCTTGTGAAGTGTTTCTGTGTTTTGTGATGATGTAATTTATTAATGTTTGTAGCTTTTTATATTTGTACATTTCTTATGAGCTTTGTTTATATACACATTACCTGGATGTGATGTCCATGAGGAAAAAATAAAACAGCTATAGAAAACAACTGAGGCCTTATTAACTAACCTTTCTAGCTATGGTGGGAGACTGGGTCTGAATTCTTGGTGTCAAAAATGTTAGTTGAATAGGGCCCCAGGGTTAAGCAAGTTTTTTAAAGCTTCCCTAGTATACTGTTATTGTCAAGCATTTATATAATATAACGCAGACATCATGCTGGTTTTATTATTATTATTATTATATTATTATTATTACGTTTATGATTATTATTTTCACAACATGTACATTTCTAACAAAGTTTATTGTGGCTATCTATTACAGTGTTTTATTTACCAGTTCATATCAAATGCTCTTGTATCAAGTCCATGAAATCTAAGTAAACTTAGATCAAAATTTTAAAAGTAAAATATTTCAGGTTTTGTATAGAATTGGTGTTGGTGTGTTTATTTACATTTAAATTATTCTCCACCAGTAACTGAAAAGCATACCATGCTCTGTTGCTTTCAGAACTGGTTTCCTGCCAAAGCATAAAGGTAAAGGTTCCCCCCGCACATTTGTGCAGTCGTGTCCGACTCTAGGGGCCGGTGCTCATCTCTGTTTGTTAGCCGAAGAGCCAGCGTTGTCCGAAGAAGCTTCCACGGTCATGTGGCCGGCATGACGCATGCGGAACGCCGTTACCCACCCACCGAACTGGTACCTATTCATCTACTTGCATTTGCATGCTTTCGAATTGCTAGGTTGGCAAGAGCTGGGGCTAGTGCGGGAGCTCACTCCGTCACGCGGCGCTAGGGATTCGAACCTCTGGACTTTCAATCTTCCGATCAACAAGCCTGCCGTCTTACCCGCTGAGCCACCATGCCAAAGCATGCCAGCCCCTAAAGGCAGATCTTCAGCTTCAAGTCAATGTGGCTTGATTAGTGGAGGCCAGTACCTGAATCCTGGTGAGATGGATGGCAGTTCTTGGTCCCAGGAAATGATAGTTTGCCTGTCCTAGACAACCTCAATAAAGGAACATGTATACCAGTTTCCCAAGTCACATCTTTTAAAAGCCATTTCTCTTCCTGGACAGGGATTATCATTGTGACTTTTATTTCTTATTGGTTTGTGTGTGGTTTAGCCAGTGACCTATTCACTTTCATCTCACATTGCAAGGACTGTTTGTGCTTATATTGGGCTGCCCTTATGCGTAGCCCAGAGCAGCAGTGCCTAGCTGCTGCCATTTTACTCTATTCCAATAGTAAGGAATATATGTAGCTCAGAGTTGAACTGTTTGGTTCTTGGTGTTCTCTGAGCTTCATTGCTTTCTGGCAGACCTTTCACTACCAGGCTAGGTAACGTCATCAGTGCAAGGAAGAGTAGGGTTTGCTGGCTGTTCATATATAGCTTGCCATGCCAATTTCAACTTGGAAACATTTGACATTCCAGACCAGCATTTCTCAACCTTAACAACTTTAAGATGTATGGACAGTATGCTGATTGGGCAATTCTGGGAGTTGAAGTCCATACATCTTAAAGTTGCCAGGGTTGAGAAAAAATGCTGGGGAATTCCTGGAAGCTTGACATTCAGATAGATCAACCATCAACAGACAAATAGAAATAAACCCCATCAATGTACCATTTAAGAAAAGATGCAACCAAAAGTCAAGGAAGGAAACAAATAGCCCAGAGCACATCTTCCTTAGCAGCCAACATCCAGATAAGCAGGGAACAGCACCAGATACCCCAATCTAGGCACCATCAAGGAAGAAACTACACCCCAACCAAGACTGGCAGGGCAACCTATATATAAATAGCCAGCAAACTCCACTGTGGAGTAGCAAAAGGAATGCAGTGTTAATGACTGCTGTGTTATAAATGCACCAGTCAGAAAGCAGAAATCTCACTCTCACATAAAGTTTATGTAGGGTCACTAGATGCATGTCAGGCTCGATGTTTAGGCTGTTTAAACTGTATGATAACAATGTAAAAAATTACCTATTAACTGGATCTAGAGATCTATGTGTACTGACTGTATGCACTGTATGTACTTTTGCTTAAATGATAGGACTAAACACCAACACAAAAAAATGCACATTCAAATATGTATTTAAGTGCTGATACCTCTGTTTATGCAAGATATGGCCAGGGCATCATAGTTCGCATGAGCAGAAGGAAAGATGGTATAATCCTGATTACTTTCCTTCCTATTGGCAATAAAGGTAAAGCCCCCCCCCCCCGCACATTTGTGCAGTCGTGTCCGACTCTAGGGGCCAGTGCTCATTTTCGTTTGTTAGCCGAAGAGCCAGCGTTGTCCGAAGAAGCTTCCACGGTCATGTGGCCGGCATGACGCGCGCAGAACGCCGTTACCCACCCACCGAAGTGGTACCTATTCATCTACTTGCATTTTGCATGCTTTCGAATTGCAAGAGCTGGGGCAAGTGCGGGAGCTCACTCCGTCATGGGGGACTAGGGATTCGAACCTCCGAACTTGCGATCTTCCGATCGACAAGCCTGGCGTCTTAACCGCTGAGCCACCACGCCCCTTCCTATTGGCAATACCAAGAAGTAATTGCTCTTTCTGTTGTTGAAGACATGTAAGGTGGGGCTGGTGATTTATTTACTGTATAGCATTTACAGTACATGGCTGCCCAACTTGAACAATGTGACTATGGACAGTATACAAAAAAATCAGTAAACAAAGTTACCAAAAACATAATGTCTAAAAACCAATATAAACAATGAATTGGGAATTGGGAATTCAAATTTATTGCATTCTTCTAAGCAGGAGCTGAAATCATCCTGACTCAAATGTTCCAGGAAAGAGCCAGGTTTCCACAGCCTTTCTAAAGGCCTGCAGGGTGAAAGCCATTCATACGTTGGAAGGAATATCATTCCAGAGGGCAGGTGCTGCTGTAGAAAAGGCATGTCTCCTAGGTTTCATAAGATGACATTATTTCAAAGAGGGGACCCAGAGCATGCCCACCCTATTGGATATCATTGGGAGAAGGCAGTCCTGCAAATAGCCTGGCACTATGCCATGTAGGGCTTTATAGATGATAACCATCACCTTGAATCTATGAAGGTTCTCAGTCATCCAGGTGGAATTGTCTGTATTTGACAATCTGGAATTGTCAAATTTCCTAGACTGTGAAGTCCTCATTGGGACCGGGGGCAAGCTAGAAATGGGGATCTACAGGAAACCCACACACACAGATCAATATCTGATGTTTGACTCCCACCATCCACTGCAGCACAAACTAGGAGTCATCAGGACATTGTCACACAGAGCAGAAACCATCCCCACCTCCATGGATTCCAAAAAGAATGAAAATCAGCACCTGAGAACAGCTCTGAAGGCCTGTGGATATCCAAATTGGGCCTTCACTAAATCTAAATCTACCAGACATAAAACAGCGACAGACAGGGCTGAGACTCAGAGTAAACGGAAGAACCTGGTCATTCCTTACATGGCTGGCGTGTCTGAAAAGATAAAACGGATATTTGGCAAACACCACATACCTGTATATTTCAAACCCACCAACACACTGAGACAGAGGCTTGTACACCCCAAAGATCAAACTCCAAAACACAAGAAAAGCAATGTAGTTTATGCAATCCAGTGCAGTGAGGAGTGCTCTGAACTCTACATTGGAGAAACTGTTGGGGTTTGATAAACCCAGGAATTTACTGCTAGATATAAATTATACAGAGAGGCTTGATATTTAGGTGAAAGGTGAAATATTCTGCACAGTCACCCAATTAGCAGCCATTGTTGTAGGAATGATGTTTCAGTGTGTGACTCATACAACAGGTGCTTAGAGTTAGGTTGGGTGTGGTGAATAACGAGAGTGACCTATAATGTGATTGGTCAGGTTCACTATATATGCAGAGACATTCTCATTTCCCATTATTCCCATTTTACCTCGTGAAAGCTGTATCGTTGTTGGTGTATCATTTGTTACTTGTGGAAGTGATCTGTAAATACGTATGTATATAAAGTAAATAGGATATTTGATATAACTTCTGTTTGGAGTCTATTTACTGCATAGTACTTGGATCACTGGTGCCTAGGAGAGAGGCAGGCCGCTCCATCCGCGCGTCCCGACAACCTATGTACAGGAGGATGGCCCAACACAGGAAAAGTAACACCACAGGACCAGAGTCAGCAGTTTATCTTCATCTAAAGGAAAAAGGACACTCATTTGAGGACATTAATGTTCACATTTTAGACAGAGAAGATAGGTGGTTTGAGAGAGGGGTCAAGGAATCCATTTATGCCAACTTGGAAAATCCTTCCTTGAATAGAGGTGGGGGCCTCAGGCGCAATCTTTCCCCTATTTTCCTTCCTGCTTTGTCTTCTGTGCCTAGGAAGATTAAGACCATTTCGCAAGCTCAACAGCAGCATGGTGATCTTAACGATCCTTCTTTAGATGATAAAGGGACTTATAAATAACATCTCAAAAAAATAACCATGACCTAGCCCCAGGTGTAAGGTCACACAGCAACATATTTTAGGATTCCCTTACTAACTTTGCTCAGACTGAAGAAGCTCCTTGGATAAGGAGTGAAACGTTTCCACTGAGAAAATAGAAATCCAGTTGACATGATTCAAGCTACAGACATCACCTTGAATTGCACCCAGAAACCTATAGGAAGCTAGTACAATTTGCAGGTAGTGGTGTTGCATCTGTGTATTGAGCAATGCCCATAACTACCTGTGTCACTGCATTCTGGACCAATTGTAGCTTCAAGGGCAGCCCCAGGCAAAGTGTATTGCAATAGTCCAAACAGGATGACTAAGGCATGAGGGTCCACAAATGGGGCCTCTTGATCTAGGAACAGGCACAATTGGTGCACATGATGGTTGTGCAAATTTGGTAAGTCAAATGCTGCAGGTGCTTAATGAGAAAGGGAGCTTGCATAAATATCTATTGATATCTTCACCTTCTGCCCACAAAAACGTGATATGGAGTCAAGCTACAGAAGAATGTTACCAAATATGACATGAACTGGCAAACAATATGTGATTTACCATGTGCCATTATCACAACAAATATGTTGATTTCCTGTGATGAAAAAAAAAAGTGGAATTCTGGTTTGCATACAGCAGCAATGTGAACATCTGAAGACACCTTCCTAGAAATTTCTCTGGGATACACGTGTATTTTTTATCTTACTCTATTATCAATATCTACCTTGAGCAGGGTTTCTCAACCAGGGTTCCGTGACACCCTAGGGTTCCGTGAGAGGTCACTAAGGGTTCCCTGGGTGATCACGACTTATTTAAAAAAATATTTCAAATTGGGGCAACTTCACATTAAAGAGGTAAGTTTCATTCTTTATTTTTAGTTTAAGAATATTTTTAGGGGGCGCGGTGGCTCAGCAGGTTAAACCGCTGAGCCGCTAGACTGCCGACCATAAGGTTGGCAGTTCAAAACCGCGTGGCGAGGTGATCTCTCGTCACTAGCCCTAGCTCTCTGCCAACCCAGCGATTCGAAAGCTAATATAGCAAGTAGATGAATGGGTACCACTCACGTGGGGCAATTTGCGGCGTCCAGCGGAGGGTCGTCCTCAATCCAAAAGAAGACCTGGAGAATCCCGGCGGAGACCTGGAGATGACGACGGAGGACGACGGATCCGAAAGAACAGCTTCCTGGACGTCAGCAGCCGGCGCGGAAGCGAGGCATGCTGGGGCATGTAGTCCGATGCCTGCAGCTGAAGAGCCGGTTCCCTGTCCTCCTTCCTATCGCGCGGTTAAATTCTAGATATGATATATGATGTATAAATTAATATATATATATACTGATGTTGTAAGCCGCCTAGAGCCCTCCAGTAGGGAGGGGATAGGCGGGGTATAAATAAGATAAAATAAATTAAGAACACAATTAATTAATTAATTAATTTTTTCAATTTCTATCACCGCCCATCTCCTCCCAAAAGGGAAAAATAATGCATATATTCAGGCCTACACATGAAACAAATATAATTGTTTTGTAAATTCTGGCCTATATTTGAGCCTGAATGTTCAGGGGTTCCCCGAGGCCTGAAAAATATTTCAAGGGTTACATGCATAGGATGTATGTCTAATAATTGATTTTTATGTATGTCTAATAATTGATAATTTCCTGATTTTTTTTTAAATTCTGGAAGCAGTCACTTATAAAATGCAAAATTATATGATAATCCAGCTTCCCCCACCCCCACCCCCGATTGAATTTCTTATAACAACTAGTCTGGAAAACAGACACTTTTTAAATTCATTGTCTGTTTACGAACCAAAAGAGACTTAAAAAAAATATATTAATAGATGTTTACTTTCCACAAGATGGCGCTCTGCTTCTGCATCAGAGATACCATAACCTATAGGTATTTTTCTCAAAGTAAATGAAAAAAGATCATTCAAAAATGAGAGCAAAACTTGTCTAATGTTCAGTCTCAATATTTTTCCAGTGGTATGTATTCTAGAGCAGATGTCCATTTGCAATGTTTGATTAGGTCAGAGAAGTTGTGTCTATCTTTGGAATTACCTTGACCTTGTATAGAACAGGACCTCTCAGTCCAACGCAGAAAAACACATACAGTATCACACTGACTTTAAACCACTTGGAGCTATGAAAACCAATTCCTGAATCCTGAATTGGGCTTGGAAATGGGCTGGCTGCCATTTCAGCTGATGGAGACTGCAGCAATATGATCCTATCAGTCAGACCCTGTTACTAATTTTGCAGCAGTTTTGAACTACTTAAAGTTTCTGAATTGTCTTGAAAGGTACTGTAGTTCGCAGTGCAGCTCATTGCAACAATCCAACTGAAAGGTTATCGAAGTATGAACTGTGGTCAAGCTTTCCCAGCCCCAAAGGTCACAGCTTGTACATCAGTCTAGAATAATAAAAGGAGTCCCCTCCAGGGATCATGGGGGATCCCATGAGCACCCTCAAAAAAAAGCCTAACACCTTCCAAAACAAGCTGAAGGCCACTTATTTGAGCACTCAAATAACACAGTACTTCCCTCACATCTGGTGTGTTGCTCAACCCATTGGCCTTCATTAGCTTGCTCAGGCACAGATTTAGAACACCTGGATTAGAAGAAAAGAAGGTAAAGCTGGGTGGCATCCCATATGCACCAACTTTAACTTGACGTTCAAAATAAGTATGAAAAGTGTGTGCAGAGGGTATACAGAGAAGTAATTTAAAGTTATAAATGTTTATCCTGAAGTAAGTCCCACTGTGATCACTGAGCTTATTCCTACATAAGGATGTATAATGGGTGTTGGAACCCATGGATGGGTAGACCTCATTGAATGAGAACCTTCAACACCCCTCCTCATTGCGAATCCTGGCAGGGATGTTGGAGGTAACCTTATCTAGCCTTCTGCTCAAGGAGAGGATCATCCAGCCTCTCCTTAAGGAGAGTGCAGTGAAGGGAGGCACGCAAAGTATTCTGTTCCACACCTGGGCAGTTAGGATCATTAGGAAATTTCTCTTAATGTTCAGACATTAAGAGATGTGAGGGCGATCTGGCTGTGACTGTCACCCCATTGATCACCAGGGTTGATTCGGCTGATCTGGCTGGCTAGGCAGGTGTCCCCTTCCTCCCTCACTGCTCCATGTACATCCCTCCTGAAGCTGCGCGCTCGGTGGAAAAGGACGACCATCCCAGATAGTACTGATCTTCGGTCAAGGGTGTTCCCCATAGTTTCAGCCAGGCCTTGTAGTGCTACATAAAACAAATCTGATCCATCTTCTACCTGAGAGACCTTCCAGTCTTTAGAGCTTTGTCCATATTTCCATTGTCTGAACATGTAACCATTTCAACTGTTTCTCATTGGACTTGCTTTCCAAACTCCTCCACATTTTGGTCTCCTTCCTTTAGAAACATGCCAGTCTGTCAGTGTCCTTTTGGGGTAATCTATCCTCTTGGAAGCCCATCCCTTCATCATGGGACTCGGCAGATCTTGGCAAAACAACTTGCGTCTGCAAGCTTGTTTAAAAGATCTAAAAGAGGGATTAGCTAATCCACAGGATTGGTCTGCTGGAAAGCATCATTTATATGAAAGGAACATTCATAAACATTTACAATACTTAGCAGTTCCACTGCATTTTTCCTTTTGATTTTCCTAAAGAAGTGGTGACAAATAATGCAATATCAACTTAATGAAAGATCGTGTAGAAATGGAATGATTCTCATTCCACTTTATCAGCTTGGCCTGTCTTTCTACAAATACTACCTCTGTACAATGACCTTGCCCGTTGCCTTCTTCTTAGATAGCAGCTCCTCTTGGTGAGATAGTTGTGAAGAAAAATCTGCTGTCAATCTGCTGGTTCTTCCCTATTTCCTGGACTGGCAGTTTCAAACCTCCAGGTAGACAAGACGGTCTGATATTGTGAAAGTAAGCACATCCCAGACTAACCGCCAAAGCTGGGAACAAGTTGGCCAAGGAGGCTGCATGCAGAAAGGGTTTTATCCTCTCTTTTCACTTATTTTGGCACGAACTGGAACAAATGTGCGAATGCAACATTCCTACCTTGTCAAGAGATATGTAAATTATCCCAAGCAGGCAAATTTTAAAGCAAGAATCTTAATAGCTTCCATTTGCATTTCAAACTGTGCATGGACACTGGGTAATTCCTCATCCAAGTGAGTTCATGTAGACAAACAGGGAGGCGGCATGTCAGCAGTTTGGCAGGAAAGAGAGGAGTGGGAAATAAATGCATTTCCATTTTCCCACCCTTTTTAAAAATTGTTTTCTGACTGATATGCCCTTTGCTGTTTCATGGATTAGAAAGGCAACCCAACCATTTGTGTAGTCCCATCTGCTCATCTTCCAGCTGGATTGGTGTGCTTGCCTTAGGAGGATTTGATGGCAGAAATTAAAGAGAGGCAGAAAAATGAAAGATCTCCCATTAGAACCACATTATTATGGACGGTGACCTTGGTTACTTCTCCTATAGTGCGAGTGTGTTGGGTGGAGGAGAAATTATCAGCATTAAGCAGTCAAAATAGATGCTTCACGGGGTGTTAGTCTGAGACTTGCATGGCTGCTTTAAAGACTGTGCCTGGCTCTCAGTGCATGTGTGCTCATGCACAGCCACATCACTTCGGTGGAACTTCCAGCAAAAGTCTTATTTTTCATGGTAAGTCCATTTAATAAAAACAATAGAACATTAAAGTCAATCAGGCAGGAAGCCTTCACATTATGGAAGAGAACAGTCATTGTATTCATACCTATGTGCACCCCACTTGTTTAGCAGATGCCCTGAAAACAAACGCACCTTGAACAGGATCAAGGGAGTCTTCCTCAGAGCTGTCTGTTTCAAGGCTGCCAAGCTGTAGGAATGAGGACAAGGAGGGTAGGACGGACAGGACTCTTCCTAAATGGATTGGCAGTGAGAGCGGGTTAGGCTAGCTACTGGCCCTGAGCATGGGTACCTTAGCCAGGAAGATAGGAGGAAGGAGCAGGGGTGTCCACAGGGGCATTAAAAGAAAAAAATCCAGATTGTAGCCATGATTACATTTGCAGCATGCATGCACCTTTACTTTTTAAAAAGAGCCACTTCTTTTTTGAGATGGTTAATGCCATCTCTTAATTAGGGTCATCTTTTTGCCTTTCTTCTTTCAGAAAAATTTCCCTGTTAGATTTCTATTCCACCTTTTCCCCCAAAGCTCAAGGAGTTATTGACAGTTCTCCTTGCTAGATAGATACAGTAGCTTGGGTAAGCAACAGCATCTGGCCCCAAATCACCCGGGGAGCTTCCCCAGCAAATATGGACTTGAACCTGGGTCCCCCTAGTCCTAATTTAACATCTTAAACACTAAGCTACCCTGCAAAAGCTAAAGATGTTGTGTCAAAAAGTGTATCCTGAATCTCAAGCCTAAGTAGAAATCTAAGAAACTTGAATGGCATGGGAGACATGGTAGAAATCTTAGACCTGCCAAAAAGTCCCAGAACATAGCAATGGTTAGGGATCCGCTCATGACTTGGGTGTTGGCCAAACCAGGCAAGGCAGAATGAAGGCTTACTGGGTATCTTAGTCCCTTGGCGCAACTGGGCAGGCCAGCTCTGTTTGAAGCCTGCCTGTCAGCACGCCAGGCGTGAAGCTGAGGGCTGTCAGTGCGCCATCTTGTTCATTAAATGAGGGCTCTCCGTTCTCTCGCAGTGTGATTAAAGCAAATAAACCAAAGCTCTTGATTGTGTGTATATATATTGAGCATGGGTAAAAGAAGAAATATGGATGTAAACAAAAATACTTGAAGTCAGGCTGTGTATATTACAAAGATCCTGACCATTTGTCAGACAGTGACTTGCTTGGCATCTATTCCTGAGGGTCTTGCCTTTCTTGGTATGAGGAAGATTGACTCCCTGGGTTTAATAAAGGTCATGGAGCTGCCATTGTCAAGCCTAGAAAGAGCCAACTGAATATGCAATTTGCCTTCCAAGGTCTTCAGCTGGTTTGATTGTAACTGACAGGTCAGGCAGCACTTTGAGGTAGAAAACCCACACATGTTTGGCACACATTTTCCTACAGGAGGTTCTTCCAAGTGATGACAGACAGGTCTAAATAGCTTCATCCCCATTTCCTCTGCTAGATCCTCACCCCAAAAGTGCAGGGATGGGCAATTTACAATGGCCTCAGGGAAATCTCATTGTTTAGCTTGCCCTATCTGGGTGGCAAAAGCTCATCTGGAGGAAAATGAAATGAAATGATAAAATAAAATAAGTTAAGCCTTGCTGCATATGATTTGATAGCTCACTATATCCTTCATTCTGTCCTGGCACAACTACAGAATAAAGGCCCAAGTTCTGTCAAGGGTGGGTAGCAATTCACTTTTTTTTATCTTCCCCTAATGATTAGTGTAATGTTGTATACTATTTGGACTGCCAGACAAAGCAGTTCATTATTATTTTGTACAAAATAACATGCATTCACTTGATATCTCCATTGTCTTTCAAGAAGCTCAGAGCAGCATACATGCACTCACCACATCTTATTTTTTACAATGACTTTGTGAAGTAGGCTAGGCTGAGAACAAGGATTCAACTCAGATTGCCTAATGAAGATCATGTCAAATGGGTGTGTATCTTGGTCTCCCCTGCATTTTTGTTGTTGTTGTTCAGTCGTTTAGTCGTGTCCGACTCTTCGTGACCTCATAAAACCACCCAAAGAGATACACAATGTAAGAACTAACTCTACTGCTAGTAAAAACAACAGACACAAATGCACATTTGTGTTTAAGTCCTTCATGGTTACTATGGCTAGATGGCATTTCATCATATCTACACAACTACAATCCAATTTCAAACTTACTTTGGCCATGATAACAGTGGATTTTATCAGTGGGTCTATAATTACTGAACAGATAAGTCTCATATATTTCTCATTAACAGTTCATGATATTAATCTTAAGATAAACAACTATATTGCTTTCTTAGTCAGCATCTCACCCCTCCACCAGCTCTACACACATGTATCTGCTTTCTTAGTTCCTTCCTGAATACTAGAAAAATCTAGTATATACAATGATACAGAAAAAAAGCTTTCCCCTCTGAATTTAGTTTGTAGAATGTTTTGCATGGCTAAATTTGTGATTAAACACTTAAAACAATAATTTACTGATTTGGATTCTGAGTTTCTACCAGACTGAATGATGACGCCCACCAACGTTTAAGTTTAAAGGTAAAGTACCTTTAACAATATCAAAAAAATCCACCTGGATAAATTTTGCAACATAATATCTCTTCCATCTCATTTTTCTTGCATAATAATGGATATAGTAGAACTGACAAATTGAAGGTAAACATTAATTACTAAATAGATAGTGTTTCCTGGAGAGCCTTAATTGGTTACTCGTCAAAGCAGATCAATCTGAAATGACTCCTTCAAAGGCTGTCCTTATCTTTTGTTGTCTGCAGCTTCAACCATGTTTTCAACACCCGCATTACAAATGTCCATTACAAGCTTTCGGTCAGGTAAATTACACAATGACAAGGCTGGTTAAAGCAGGCAAGCTGCTTTGTCTGTTAAAGGAGTGACAATGGTGTTTGTATAAATCTTTCATCCAAAGCCTTTCAGTCTTTTTAGGATACATTTATCTCGCTAAAAGAAAAGGTGACTGCAGAGTCTCGCTTGTGACAATCATTTGATTAACCTCCTCCCCTTCCTGGCCTATTAATAGGAATCAGCTTCTCAATGGACATGTTCATTGTTTAGCAAAATTCAGCTTTGAAGTCCACAAAGTATTTGAGGGATACAAGATTTTAGGTAAGAATATGTAGACATTTCAAGAATTTATGCAAATGCACATGCCTTGTTCATTTTATTTGCTAGAACTACAAGATAGGGAAAGAATGGAGACCCCAATAATAAATCCAGCCCTTGATTTTTCAATGGCATTTATTTGTGGCATTTTTTCTCCCTCGTTATGATTTTCCTCCATAGTTCTAAGCTTCAACTCAGTGTAATGCCTTCTCCCTATTCTTACTCAGTTAATCTTTCTTAGCACTGGAGAGGTCTTGCGTGGATATGCAAAGGAACTTAGGGATAGCTGGATTAAAACCATCCAAGGACTGTGATTTAGTGAAATGCAAAGATTCAGTTAAATGACATAATCATTCCTGCATTCTTTTTACTCTGACCTGCTTTTTTGCTGTAGTGATTGCCTTTGATCAGCAGGAGGCAGCATAAAATTCAGCTGAGATAACTTTGATATCTTCTTCCAGGACTCTTCCACATAGTGAAATCTTTAAAAACTGTACACTTCCATGTTTCACATAGGTTAAATTTTGTTCAGTTCAGACAACAAAACAAAACAAAACTTAAGTCTGCAAATGTTGTTTTTAAAAAACAGGAGGTAAGACTATTCTCCTTCATAGTTTCCACAGCTGCACTTTAATACAGAGCCTTGGAATCAGCAGGTTATAGAATGTGAAGGGCGGAAAGGGAGAGAGAGATTTCATGAAACGGGTTTGAAGACTGGCATGAGTGCCACAGTTCTGGGGTGAAACTTCCCAAGCCTATTCTCCTAAAGCTGCTTTCTAGCCTGGGCTCTCCAGTTGCATTCGACTATGACTCCCATCATCCCCATCTGCATCAGATTACTAAGGGCCACTTACCCTGTAATCACTTTCCTGGAAGTAAGACTCAGCTACACATTATGATTAACAAACAGAGTGAAGATCCGCTTCCTGGTTAGTCATAAGAAGAGACTGATTTGGGGAAAACCACAGCATCTATAAGGGGAAGTTGATTCTACCCAAAGCAACTACCCAAAGAAACTCTGCCCATCCATGAATGGGAACATCAGTCAAGAAAATCCCATAGGCACCTTGGGCCACTTCCTAATAATTACAGGCAATAATTACATGATCTCCAAGTAAACATGCTTTTCTGCTACACAAAGCAATTGAACCAACCCCCCACTGTAATATCACTGGGATGTTGGTTAGATTCTATTGCTGTGTTACGATACTGCAACCTCATGAGACTTCATGGGCATGATGGCATCCTTCTGCCCGTGTGTGTGACTGCTCTCTAACTACTGAGAATTTATCTGATCTCGTCCTAAAAGTGATGTGCTTAGGGTAGGAAGACCAACCAATCCTAAACTAGTTATGCTGGTCTTCAGCTTACCTACTTTCCAACCAGCATGGACAAAGTCAATATCAGGACAGGGAAGCTTGTTTTAAATATGGAGAACATAAAAATAAAGATTGTTTGTTCACCAAGAAGCTCAGGCTAAGAAATACACCCAAGGGAGATTTCTTCATTTTCAACCTTCCGCTGGCTACATCACAGGCTCACTGTGTGAGGTAGCTGGAGACGGCGTTTTAAAATCAGTGAGCTGAAAAATTCCTTTAAGGAATTCACAAGGCTGAAAGGGCAGCATATGTCAGGTGCAAGGGCACTGTTGGCCAGCTTTCTAACAGAGCAACGGAAGGACACCTTATCTGCTGCTAGCAAACATGTCACCAAGCATCTTATCACCGGAGGTACTGAATCCTTTCCAGGTTATAGCAGGCACTCTATATTTAACAGAATACAAATCAATCAATTTCTTGACCATCATTTGAACATGGCAATCAGGAAGTAGGGATTGCCATACGTGTTTATTTCTGGGTGGCTGCATGAGAATATTTTAGAAACATTGTCCCTAAACCAGGTAAAACTGGAGTAGTCCCTCTAAACTTGGTCTTTTTGAAAACATTGCATACTGTATATCAGAACCAGAACTGCGGTGCTGCACTAAGGATTGTTAAAGGAGATGTATGAATCAGACAAGATCAATTGAATTTGCAATTCAGTTTGATTTGGGAAATTGAGTCAATTCGTAGGGATGATTCAAAGAGTCACATCAATTAAATTCTCCTGAATTGAAAAATAAAAGATACCTGACTCAATATGATATATCAATTGAATTTGAAGATTTGATTCAAAGGTGTGATTCAGTCCAACTGTCCTCAGTCTCAAGCTTTAATGATTTCCACCTACAGACTCCTAAAACTCAGCATTCTTTTCAAAGGGAACAATAGCTGGTGGACAGTCACTCCCAGGCCATGCCATAGAATTTCAGGGGGTTGATTGCTGAAAACTGGTGCAATTTCCAACTTTTTTAGCAGAAAAAAGCAGAACAGACTTCACGTACTAAAAAGAAAAGCCTCTATTAAATAAAATAAAATAAATAAAATAAAATAAAATAAAATAAATAATAAAATATAAAATAAATAAAATAAAATATAAAATAAAATAAAATAAAATAAAATAAAATAAAATAAAATAATAAAATAAAATAATATAATAAAATAAAATAAAATAAAATAAAATAAAATAAAATAAAATAAAATAATAAAATAAAATAAAATAAAATAAAATAAAATAAAATAAAATAAAATAAAATAAAATAAAATAAAATAAAATAGTCTGGAAAATATCCTGGAAAATATCCACTACTGAAACCAAGTGTTAAATACAGGTAGAAAATCTTTAGCATATATTTTAACATTCAGAAAAGTACTTTAAGAGCACTTAACCTCAGTGGACAGAAGGAGAGAAAGAGAGAAAAGTGAACTGTGGATATTATTTCTATTTGCCTTTGATGGGTCAACATTCAGGCTGGCTAATAATTGTAGGGTGCAAGATTACAATATGTAATGCTGAATCGCCAGTAACTCAGTGGCAAACTTTAACAAACAAGTAAAGTATTCTTGCCATATGCTAAGGCAGGGCTTTCCAAAGTGCCGCCGCTGGCGACACACCAGTGGCGGCGGCGGCGGCAGCACGGCGGCGGCGGCAGCCTCCGCTAAAACGCGGAAGCACTGATACTGTGCCACTGCCACTTTTGTGTCGCAACACACAGTTTGGAAAGCTCTGTGCTAAGGGGCATCTTAAGGAAACTGTTAATTCAAGTGATCGCAACTCTTGAAGCAGCAGTACCTTTTCTTCAGGTTCCCATGAAAATGAAAGGAAGGAGGTGGTGCGCTCATGCACTTCTTCCAAATTATTTTTGAAGCATGTACAACCCTATAATCTTTATTTAGATTCAAGATATTCCCCAACATCCTCTAACCATTAACTACCTTTGGCCTTTCAACATCTGGAAAGCAGACAAACATATGGAGTCCATGGTGCTCTCTGAGCCTTGTTGTTTTCTTGCAGACGTTTCATTGCCAGGCTAGGCAACATCTTCAGTGCGAAAAGGGAGTGGGACTTGCTCTCTGTTTGTATACCCTGGCTTGTCCTGCCTGTGTTGGTGGGGGTGTTGTACTCTCTTTGGTAGTTCCTTGATTGGGTTGTTGTGTGCTGCTTAGGTGATTGACTGAGTTAATAGTTCCTTGATTAGGGTCTATTGTGCTGTTTGATTGCTCCTCTGCTGCTAATCTTGCTGTTAATCTTTGCATATCTGGTTGTTGATTGCTGGCCAAGAGGTGTTCTGGTCTTCTGGCTTTTCTATTGTCTCTTATTAGAGACACATGTTAGACAAACATATGTCAGATTGAAGCTCATATCCTACTTTGAGTAGGATTGCAAGAAATTGCTTGTTTTAAGTTTTAGTGGGCTTAACACAAAAAACATTCTTCCCTTCATAAAATGTATGAATCGCTAATGCATTAACTTCCATATATGGGCAAGAAACTGATTCATTAATCTGTATCTAGGAGGAATAATAATGAATCTTATAGAAAAATCAGAATTCTAGGCGATCTTAGGAATTTAATATTCTTACAGTTCTTGAACAAGCACTGTGCTTCAACAGAGCTTTGAGCAAAGCACCCCAGCAAAGCACCTCTGCCAAGCAAAGAGGTGGCCCACTTTTAATTAATGAAAGGGAGTGGCGGCACCACTTCACTGTGCTCATCAAGTGGCTTCCTTGAGCAAAAATGACACATCTCCGCAAAGCACTGTGTTACCGCAGGGCAGGGCAGCATGCCCCCATGAGGCAAAGCACCTCGTTGAGGTGGGTCACTTGCAATCTGCATCCGCTTAATAGACAGGCCTTTCTTGCAAGTTCTCGGCTTTGATCAAATGTAAACCATCTAGTCATAAATCACAGGAGCACTTCCTGGTGTAATTGTTTGTCCAGTAATTAATGGTATTCCAGTCTTTTGTCTGGGTTGCTATGGCCCAACAACAGCCATGTTCGGAGTCAAGCCAGGAGTCAGACATCCCAGTGAACAATCCAGGTCAGAAAGTCAGGGCCAAGAAGCAAGACGGTAACTGAGGTCAGGTCTAGAGATCAAGAATACAAGAGACAGGCACCGGACAAGGTAAGGACAATTGCAGAAATGTTTCCACGAATGAATCTTCCTCCAAGAAGTCCTTAAATATCCAAGGTTCCTTCAGTCCCTTTCTAAGGGCAGATGAACTTGAACAGCCCAAATTTACATCAGTCAATTTCAGCAAAGCCTCAACTTCAATCAGATGCCAACATCTGCAGGCTAAACTTGGTACTTCCTCTTGCACTCCTTTGTCTTGCAGCCTTCCGGCTTTCGACACATCACCACCTGTGTTCCTGAGGGTTAGAGGGCCTTGACTCCATTTTCAGTTTCAAATCTTTTGTGTCAGAGTTGGGGATGGCAAATATACACCTGTTCTTTCTCTGTTGTTGCAGATTTGGTTCCTCAGTTCTGGTTCATCTGCTTGTTAATTTGTGATGATGTTGCATCCAGTGGGACCCTGGCAGCATTGTCTATCACGCCAGGATAACCTGTAGTGGTGTGCTGGAGTTTTGCGAGCCAGTTGAGAACAGAGTTGAGCCGGTGCACTTAGCACACTGATCAGATGCTTGTCAGCTTGCGGAGTGGTACGGTGGTGGCAATGAAGCTGGCAGAGCTGTTGTACATTTATCAGCACACCTCTGGTAACATGTTACCTTTGTAGAACTGCAAGGAACAGAAAAGAAGGCACCTCATCAACATTATGAATTGAAAATGTCCTGTCCCAGGGCCTGGAGGCTGTAAAGGCCTGGATGGGGTGCAATGGGCTTCGACTCAACCCAAGCAAGACCGAGTGGCTTTGGGTATGTGGGCCTTCCGGTGACAAGGTTTTTCCATTGTTGGTCCTGGATGGGGTGGCACTGCCCCAGACAGACCCAGTGCGCAATCTGGGGGTCCTCGTAGACTCACGGCTCCTGCTTGAAGAACAGGTGGCAACCGTGCCTAGGAGGGCCTTTGCACAGGTTGTGTGCCAGTTGTGCCCATTCCTGGACCGAGAGGCTTTGCTCACAGTCACTCATGCCCTTGTGACCTCCCATCTGGAATGTGCTCTACATGGGGCTGCCCTTGAAGAGCATTCAGAAGCTTCAACTGGTACAGAATGCGGCTGCACGGGTAGTAAATGGTGTCAGATATTCGACACATGTAGCACCACTATTACATGAGCTGCGTTGGTTGCCGGTGTGCTTCTGGGTGCAATTCAAGGTGCTGGTTGTCACCTTTAAAGCCCTTCATGGCTTGGGACTGGGTTACCTAAGGGACCGTCTTCTCCCAGTTGTTTCTACCTGTCCAATTCGGTCTGGTAGGCTGGGTATGCTATGGGTCCCGTCAGCCAAGGAATGTCAGTTGGCGGGGACTAGAAGGCACACCTTCTCTGCTGTAGCTCCTGCCCTCTGGAATATTGTCCCTTCAGAGATCAGGATGTCCCTGAGCATGTTGGCCTTTCATAAGGCCATGAAGACCTGGTTATGTGCCCGGGCTTGGGGCCCTGAGCGTGTTAATGTGTTTCTTGGCTATATTAACATCCATGCATTGCTTATTTGGCGGTCATGTATACTTATTTTGTATTTTTAATTGTTTTAAGTATTTTAACTGTTTTATAATTTTTATGATTGTAAGCTTCCCAGAGTCACTTGCTGAGATGGGCAGCTATAGAAAAAAAAATATATATATATATAGCCTTTTCTTCTAAATTAGCCTGGGTATTTGCTGAGATCAACAATATGGAGTTACCAAAAAGGTCCATTGTAGGTCTAGCATAACTTTAATAAAAGAACTGATATGAGACATGACCTTGAAGACCAAATATACAGGGGTTTCATGGGGAACTGTAAAACTTGCATAGGCCTTGTAGTGGTTCATGAATATTAACATGGTGAATAGCAGGGTGGGAAGCCAAGGCTTAGAAGGACAAACTCAGGCTGAAATTTGAGCTGCATCATAGAAGGCACATGCATTGGTGTCCTGCCTGCAGATAAAAAACCTTTGTTCTTTAGGTTTTCAGGGGAAGTGGGATATGTCTCTTCGATTGGTACATGCATTGGTGTCCTGCCTGCAGATAAAAAACCTTTGTTCTTTAGGTTTTCAGGGGAAGTGGGATATGTCTCCCCATTTGATAAACCATTGCTCTAGACCAGCCTTTCTCAATCGAGGAACCCCTGAAACCCCTGAAATTAAAACCCCTATTTTACATTTACAGCAGCAAAGCAGCAGACCGGCAGCTGAGTCAGGGCACATAAAAATTCCAACTACTGCAAGAGTTAGCATTATGCAGCACACAAAGTTCAAGTAACAATGCTTAACTTTTTAAAATCACAATCTCTCATGGAACTCCTAGCAACCTCTCGCAGAATCCCAGTTGAGAAAGACTGCTCTAGACATTCCGAAACCAAAAATCTACCTGCATCCACATCTCAGGCTGATTCCCTACGACTCAGCTTCATGCTGGACAGGTAGTATGAGAATTGCCTAGAAGATACCTGATTGGATTTTCCAAGGCACTTGGTCAAGTTGAACTGAAGATACTTCCATCCCTCTGGAAAACTCTCTCTAGACCAGAGCTTTCCAAACTGTGTTGCGACACGTTAGTGTGTCGGCTGCAGTGTCTGGGTGTGTCACGGCTGCTGCTGCCTCCGAGCCCTGCCAGGATTCCACGCAGGTCCTAGTGCCTGCCTTGTGCCTTGCTGCCTCCAAACCTGCCCTGCCAGGATTCCACGCAGGTCCTAGTGCCTGCCTTGTGCCTTGCTGCCTCCAAACCTGCCCTGCCAGGATTCCACGCAGGTCCTAGTGCCTGCCTTGTGCCTTGCTGCCTCCAAACCTGCTGTGATTCTGCGCAGGTCCTAGTGCCTGCCTTGTGCCTGGCTGCCTCCAAACCTGCTGTGATTCCGCGCAGGTCCTAGTGCCTGCCTTTTGCCCTGCTGTAAGAGTGTGTCACGAAATGATGCATGTCTAAAAAGTGTGTCACCAACATGAAAAGTTTGGAAAGCTCTGCTCTAGATGAACTTGCTTTGAACCCCAGTGGCTGTTTCAGCTCTGGGGTCCCAGGGAATCTCCCTGTAAATATTCTTAAAGATTAAAGTTGCCAATACATTTAGATAGATACGTATGTCCAATAGTAGCAACATCTATATTTTGTTTTCTTTTACTTGGCAGCTGACTGTTCTGACTCCTTTCAGTTGTATTATTTAACTTGTCTACTGCCAAGAGGGGAACTGGCGTGGAGTTTGCCTTTTTGCCCCATGGGGGAAGTGGCCTTACCTTGTGCCAGACTGCTGGGGGCAAACATTCCTCTGGCTCTTAAGGAGAGAAATGGAATGCCCTGGAGAAGAGGCTTCGCCATGTTCAGAAGTGAAACCCTCAGCCCTGGATCTTGTGTGTTCAGGCTGAGGCTTAGCTGTTGTTGAATATTACGTGAGTGTGGCAGCACATCTACAGTACTTGGAATATATAACAAAAGGGTTCTGGTAGCCTGTTAAAAGGGGGTATTTGGGGCAGGGGGTGGAGAGTTCTTTGGTTTTTAGAGTTTTGAATGCTAGAGGGAAATCTTAATTTTCAGGACAAGGTTTGGGAGTTTGGGCATTTTTGAGGGTTCAGACTTGGAACGACTTGAAGACCAATTGTAAGTATCATTCTTCTACTCTATAATTTATAAATTCATGAAATGTATGTTTTTTAATTATTAAACATTTTTCTTTAATTTTAATTGTATCTCAGTTGTTTCATACAAAGGATAACAGTATCACGGATCCCCAATTCTTTACAGAACTATATATCTGTGAGATAGTATTATGGGAAGCTGTACTGATCAGATGAAATTTGGCTTTTTATCCCCTTTGAATATCACCTCTACAAAGGAAGGGCCCATATAAAACCTTGCTTGTTGTTTATTCATTCAGTCGCTTCCGACTCTTCGTGACTTCATGGACCAGCCCACGCCATTCGTATTACACTATTTATGTAAATTGGAAATATATGATTATCACACATAGTTATAAATACCTGAGAGACGTGGAGAAATAGTTTTGGCACATTTCATCCTGGGCACTCCTTATATCCCCTTACTTTACTTTACCCAAAAGTAAGAATAAAGTCTTTAGGTCTCTTTTCAAAGCTTTTTATTTGATCTTTCAACTTGAGTTGGCTGTTCCAGCAAATGGTTTCTCTTCTGGTTTATGCTTTTATTCTTTCTGTGTGCCTTGCTACTGTTACTTTTATTTCTTTATTTCTTCACCAGGAAGGCAGGATGTAGTCATGCTGACCCTGTGCTGTAGCATGAGACAGATTTTCATCAACTTTTAAAAGAGCAAAGAGAATAATATGACTTCTGACCTAAAGGTTTTTCGGCATATAATATACACTGCTCAAAAAAATAAAGGGAACACTGAAACAACACAATGTAAGTCCAAGTCAATCACACTTCTGTGAAATCAAACTGTCCACTTAGGTAGCAACACTGATTGACAATCCATTTCACATGCTGTTGTGCACATGGAATAGACAACAGGCGGAAAGCATAGGCAGTTAGCAAGACAGCCCCAATAAAGGAGTGGATCTGCAGGTGGTGACCACAGACCACTTCTCAGTTCCTATGCTTTCTGGCTGATGGTTTGGTCACTTTTGAATGCTGGCGGTGCTTCCACTCTAGTGGTAGCATGAGACGGAGTCTACAACCCACACAAGTGGCTCAGGTAGTGCAGCTCATCCAGGATGGCACATCAATGCGAGCTATGGCAAGAAGGTTTGCTGTGTCTGTCAGCGTAGTGTCCAGAGCATGGAGGCGCTACCAGGAGACAGGTCAGTACATCAGGAGACGTGGAGGAGGCCGTAGGAGGGCAACAACCCAGCAGCAGGACCGCTACCTCCGCCTTTGTGCAAGGAGGGACAGGAGGAGCACTGCCAGAGCCCTGCAAAATGACCTCCAGTGGGCCACAAATGTGCGTGTGGCTGCTCAAACGGTCAGAAACAGACTCCATGAGGGTGATATGAGGGCCTGACGTCCACAGGTGGGGGTTGTGCTTACAGCCCAACACCGTGCAGGACGTTTGGCATTTGCCAGAGAACACAAGATTGGCAACTTCGCCACTGGTGCCCTGTGCTCTTCACAGATGAAAGCAGGTTCACACTGAGCACATGAGACAGACGTGACAGGGTCTGGAGACGCCGTGGAGAACGTTCTGCTGCCTGCAACATCCTCCAGCATGACCGGTTTGGCAGTGAGTCAGTAATGGTGTGGGGTGGCATTTCTTTAGGGGGCCGCACAGCCCTCCATGTGCTTGCCAGAAGTAGCCTGACTGCCATTAGGTACCGAGATGAGATCCTCAGACCCCCTGTGAGACCATATGCTGGTGCGGTTGGCCCTGGGTTCCTCCTAATGCAAGACAATGCTAGACCTCATGTGGCTGGAGTGTGCCAGCAGTTCCTGCAAGACGAAGGCATTGATGCTATGGACTGGCCCGCCCGTTCCCCAGACCTGAATCCAATTGAGCACATCTGGGACATCATGTCTCGCTCCATCCACCAATGCCACGTTGCACCACAGACTGTCCAGGAGTTGGGGGATGCTTTAGTCCAGGTGTGGGAGGAGATCCCTCAGGAGACCATCCGCCACCTCATCAGGAGCATGCCCAGGCATTGTAGGGAGGTCATACAGGCACATGGAGGCCACACACACTACTGAGCCTCATTTTGACTTGTTTTAAGGACATTACATCAACGTTGGATCAGCCTGTAGTGTTCTTTTCCACTTTAATTTTTGAGTGTAACTCCACATCCAGACCTCCAGGGGTTGCTTACATTTGATTTCCATTGCTTTTTGTGTGATGTTGTTGTCAGCACATTCAACTATGTAATGAACAAAGTAATTAATACGAATATTTCATTCATTCAGATCTAGGATGTCTTATTTCAGTGTTCCCTTTATTTTTTTGAGCAGCTTATTTCCTGTTTCTCCTTAGCTACTGCAAAAAATTATCTTAAATTTTTCATTACATCTAAGTAAGACTGACAACTTTAGAATTCCATGTGCTGAAGAGGTGTGCTTTCTTGTTCACTTCAGTTGAGGGAACAGCTCTCTGTGTTCACAAAGTCCGTGAGAATATCCTTTCCTAGAAAAAAAGGTCACAGGATCCATAAGCAGAGTGCATTCTGCTTATGAAGAAGAGCCAGTTTGGTCTAGTTGATTAAGAGTTTATTAAGTTTATTCATTAAATAATAAACTAACTAATTAATTAACTAAATAATAAATTAATTAAATAATAAAGAACCAGTTTGGTCTAGTGGTTAAGGCAATGGGCTAGAAACCAGGAGACTGAGAGTTCTAGTCCCACTTTAGGCATGAAAGCCGGCTGGGTGACCTTGGGCCAGTCCCTGTCTCTCAGCCCTAGGAAGGAGCCAATAGCAAACCAGGAGACAGAGAGTTCTACTCCCGCCTTAGGCATGAAAGCCAGCTGGGTGACCTTGGGCCGGTCCCTGTCTCTCAGCCCTAGGAAGGAGCCAATAGCAAACCAGGAGACAGAGAGTTCTACTCCCGCCTTAGGCATGAAAGCCAGCTGGGTGACCTTGGGCCGGTCCCTGTCTCTCAGCCCTAGGAAGGAGCCAATAGCAAACCAGGAGACAGAGAGTTCTACTCCCGCCTTAGGCATGAAAGCCGGCTGGGTGACCTTGGGCCAGTCCCTGTCTCTCAGCCCTAGGAAGGAGCCAATAGCAAACCAGGAGACAGAGAGTTCTATTCCCGCCTTAGGCATGAAAGCCAGCTGGGTGACCTTGGGCCGGTCCCTCTCTCTCAGCCCAACTCACCTCACAGGGTTGCTGTTGTGGGGAAAATAGGAGAAGGAAGGAGTATTAGGTATGTTCGCCGCCTTGAGTTATTTATAAAAATAATAAAGGCGGGGATAAAAATTAATTAAATAAAAAAATAAATTCTGGACCAAATCTGGGATTAAAGATGCTAGATCAGCCTTTCTCAACCTTTTGACCCTGGAGGAACCCTTGAAATATTTTTCAGGCCTTGGGGAACCCCTGCACATTCAGGCTCAAATATAGGTCAGAAGTTACAAAATTATTATATTTGTTTCAGGTGTAGGCCTGTATATATGCACTAACAGTGTTCTTAAACTAAAAATAAAGAAACTTACCTCTTTAATGTGAAGTTGCCTGAATTTGAAATAATTTTTTAAATAAATTGTGATCTCCCAGGGTGACCTCTCGCAGAACCCTGGGGCTCCACAGAACCCTCGTTGAGAAACCCTGTGCTAGATCCTAATATATTCATGTGTAATGGAAACCAATCCAGCGCTATAATTTAAAGAGAAAGTAGACTAACTTCCATGATTCTAGCTTCATTTTACATCAGGGCTTTATCCATTACAGCTTAACATTTTGATCCGCCTCCATTGTTTGTAGTAGTTAACTCCAGATGAGCTTCATTAGCAAAGTAAATAAGTTTGATTAATGTTGGACAATGCGGAAGGTTTTCTTTCTGTTGACCAAATTCTCCCAGTTCTAAGCAGTGAAAACCTAACAAGGCATAATAAAAACAGAAGAATAAAGTTTTCTCCGAAAAATTCCTTTCTTTCATCTACATGAAGGTTCTAGTGAACTAGCTGGTTACACCCACATCAGGGAAAGAATTTTGGTTTTAAGCATTCAGGGAAATAATTACTCATTAAATATTTGCCAATATAGAAAACCTCTAAGAATTATTAGTATACAATTTTTTTGGTGAGGGGAAGGAGTAAGTGTACTTTATGACTGACTTTTATGGTGACCAGCAACTGGAAACACTTCATAAATCTACTACTTTCTAAACAAAGGATGCCATTAGCGAAGAGGTAATTTCTGCATGGATTATATGTGGTGGAGCTGTCGGTTGCTGCAGATAAATTATCGCTAATAAAATTTTTGTTTCTACTGTTTCTCTGCTCAGACCAATGAGAGTCTTTCCAAAACTGACACTTGGCACCATCCCACATCAATCTTGCAGACGTTGCATTCATCTTGGCAGTCCAGCTAAATTAGAGAAAAGCATGCGTGTTATTTTAAACAATGGCAGGTTGCCATCTCCCCATAAAAAAGGATGAGATTTCCATTAGCATCTGACATCGGTTTGGATCCAGAAACAGCAGATTTCACAGCAGTTCAGTAAACAGTTTAAATTTGTTCCCCATAGATGATGAGAAATTCTGCTTCTTCTCTGCTCTTAAATGTATAATAATGATAATGAATTAGAAGTCTTTCTGCTTTTCAGATGCTGCAGATGTACAGTCTTGGGCCCTACTGCGGCTTGTGTTATTTCAAACTTGAAATAATTCTGACCTTACTTTCCTGCATTTGCTAAATATTTATCTCCATTGGGTTTTTTCTGATTAGAGACATAAAAAAATAAAGACAGTTTAAGATTAGCTATAATTTCCTTTATGTCACTGTGTTGTGATATAAACATACACATTAGAAAGGAGGAGGCTTGTATATTTTCTTAAGAGGAACTATGGGTACTATGTTCCCCTACTAAATTTCAGAGCGACACCGTCCAACTCTCTCAGTTTAGTGCGAGTGCCGTGCATTATTGATAGATCGTTGCATTCATTTTAAAACGAAGAGCAGTGCTTCCTACCAGCCGCAATCAGAAATCATAAGCTGTACAATGTACGATCACAGAAATGATTGTTGAAGATAAAGAAGGAATGGCTAGTTTTGCCTCAACATATTTCTTTTTCAGAGATGCTGCTTACTATTACATACATTCTAAAAACTAAAAAAACATTTCTACTTCCCCAAGCCCAGATTCACTAGCACCATAAAGCACATTTATGAATCTGGTAGCACTGAGACTTAGGATATATTTCTTATATTTGTTTCATTTACAGATATCCAAGCAGACTATATTAGAAGCGCGCACACACACACACACACCTTTAGCAGGAACCCACTTCAGGTTCCCCAAGAGAGCAACTGCTATCCTTCAACATCTGAACAGCAGCTTTCACTCCAACTGAAGATACATAACATTCTGAGCTTCATTCAGTGTACCTGACTCATTTCAAATGCTAGAAACTACTCCAGTTCTTACAGATATTACATTCTAAAATTAGGGAAGAAAGAATAATAATGAATCATAAGCAGACATTAATGCTCTTTTTTCTAGTCTCTGACTACCCATAATCCACCATGTAAAACACAGCAAATGGTTCATGTGCATTCAGTTTATGAGCCTATAGGTAATAACCATATTATATAAGGATTCTTGCACTGATTTCCCCAAACATATCTGTGGATAACAAGACATTGAAAAACACTTTGCATCTGTAAAAATTAACACGGGGAATAATTTCCAGAGAGATAGCCATGTTCATCTAGAGCAGTATTTCTCAACCTCAGCCACTTTAAGACGGGTGGACTTCAACTCCATGTGCTGGCTGTGGAATTCTGGGGGTTGAAGTCCACCCGTCTTAAAGTTGCTGAAGTTGAGAAACCCTGATCTAGAGTAACAAGAATGACAAAGAACCCAGTGGCACCTTAAATGTTAGATAGTTTGTTATGGAACAAGCTTCCATGCAATAAAATGTGCCAGTTTGTGGCAGTTCCATCTCCAATCCACCGGCTGACAGATTGTGCCCTGCTTGCACATCAAGCTGAGTGAATTGACTGGAGGAAGGGCATGGCTCTTGGTTGGCTGTGTCCTGTTAACAGGACTGCTTCTTCCTTTTCTTTACAAGAATATAGAAGACTTGACATTTTTTCTGTAAAGGTAATTATAGAAGGTAAAAAGTGTGGCTGAAATCTGAAAATCAGGGTTTTTGTTGACCTTTGGCAGCACAAAGTGCAGTTCTCGGAGCCAGATTTTCTTGCTTGCTGGCTCAGCGGATTGCTGAGAAAAGATCACTGGCTTTTCGCTGCCAATGACAGCAGGAAGTCAGCAGCTGAGGCCGGGATTGCTAAGGGGGCAGGAGATGAAGCCCGCCCAGTCCAGCAAACCGGCTTGGCTGATTTCCCCTAGTGGGAAACTAGCTGTCTGCAAGCAAGGTTGTTGAAAGAAGCCACCATGGGTGATAGGTGGATAAATGTGTATGGTGGGTATATGAATGGTGGCTTGTGTGTGAGCTGCAACTCCCACTTCTACCTTTGATGCGGCTCTGAAGGGTAAAAGATAGCCCATCCCTGGCTTAACTGTCTCGCTGGAAGGGTATAAATGCTTTCATGATGAAGGGCAGTCGGAACAGGCAGGCCCTTTCAGCAACATTTAGGGTTCAGGCATTAGCCATTTGTGAAGCCAAGAGGAATAACAGCAAGAAATGCACACATCCCCCCCCCCGCCCCCCGCTACACACGTCTTTGCTCTCCAATTGACTTTATTTTAAAAATAATTTATTGTTTGAAAAACCTTTGTGAAAAACTGAAATCTCCTTTACAGGCTCACATTAGAGTTTTCTTCTGAGTGTCTTTATGAATAGTGTGAAAATTAAACATGCACTGGAGGTGGTTGTTTTATTTTACTTTTTTTAAAGCAGCCCCTGTCCAAATATACAAAGTACATGAATGGGTTACCTATTCCCCATTCCTTCCTTCCTTCCTTCCTTCCTTCCTTCCTTCCTTCCTTCCTTCCTTCCTTCCTTCCTTCCTTCCTTCCTTCCTTTCTTTCTTTCTTTCTTTCTTTCTTTCTTTCTTTCTTTCCTCTTTCTCTCTCTCTCTCTCTCTCCCCCCCCCCCAAGGCTCTTTCACTTAATCCTGTGATTATATGAATAAACCAGAGTTTTGAGATGGAAGACATCAGTGATTTCTCTTGTGGGGAGGGGAGGAATCATCAGGGTATTGAAACACTGATGACTGAACCGATTTTAAATATAGAAAATGAGGCCTTAAATGGGATGGGCCTCATATACATACATTACTCCTATTAGATTTACAGCAGCAACACCTAGATGGCCTACTGCATATATTTCCTCTGTATTATGAATATGGGCATAAATGAGAAAATAAAATAAAACGGATACATGTATCGTCTATTTATGGCTGAGTCAAAAATATGCCTACTTCATTTGGTCACTTGATCTCTAATTGTGACAGTGTTGCCACAGGTCTGTAGCCAAATTCAATTGATCTGGGGTGGTTACTCTGCTTTTTCCAAGAACCACCAGGAACATGAGTGAGATACCAAGAAATTTTCCATGTGAGAGTAGCCAGTCAGAGAATAAATGCATGTTTTGTGTGTGTGTGCGTACGTGTGTGTGTGTGTGTGTGTGTGTATGATGGGCACGATGCACATGTATTCAGGAAAAATATACTTCCAGTATCATACATACGACCAAGTTTCATAGCTTTAGGGGACTTATGACAACTAAAATTCAGTTTAAAATTCAATGTAACAATTCCATTTAATAATTAAGCAGTGTAGCCACTTCAACACAGGGGTGATGTGACATTTCCTAGAAAGGCCACTTAGCACACACACAGCTGCATTCTGGACCAGTTGCAGTTTCCAGATGGTTTACTATAACAATATCCCGAAGAGCACATTGCAATAATCCACCCTTGAGTTTACAAGTGCCAGGTTGTGTCCTCTAGGAAATAGTGGCACTGCCTGATTTATCAGTTGAAGCTGATAAACACCCTCCTTGCTGCTGCTGAAACAGGGCTGTCTCTTGCCAATGCTGGATCCAGGAGGGCCTCAAAACTATGAACATATGCTCTACCTATTCGTGCTTAATCTGTAAATACTGGATTTAAGAGGTATGGAAGTTTTGTTTATGGTGTTTGATCTGTTTTACACCTGTAAGTCATTACTTGACGTTGCCTCATCAACTAATAAATGTGTATGAACTTAGCCTTCAGTTTTGGGGAAAAGTTTTATCAATGTTTAGGCCCAAGCCATCAGGAAACAAAAATCTGAATTCTAGCTGCCACATTGCATTCTCCCTGAAAGGAAGGGGAGGGAGGGAGGGAGGGAGGGAGGGAGAAAGAAAGAGAAAGAAAGAAAGAAAGAAAGAAAGAAAGAAAGAAAGAAAGAAAGAAAGAAAGAAAGAAAGAAAGAAAGAAAGAAAGAAAGAAAGAAAAGAAAGAAAGAAAGAAAGAAAGAAAGAAAGAAAGAAAGAAAGAAAGAAAGAAAGAAAGAAAGAAAGAAAGAAAGAAAGAAAGAAAGAGCAGGAACTAATAAAGCCCCAGTTACCTGAATAGTTTTACCCCAGGTACTAATTCCCAATCTGTTTGTCAAAAACAATAATAATTAAAAAGAAAACAGACACCATGATTTATAATAGTAAGTAGGCAGTGTTTGATTAAAAGAAACAAAATCAGACTCTAAACTGGCCAAGTGCATTGATACGCGGATCAAAAACCAAACATCAGATTAAGAGGACTCATTAGGAAATGTTAACATTAGGAAGAATGATAGTTTGAGTATAAATAATGACAACATCACAAATGACTTGATCCTTCAGACTTTTAGTGCCACTTTGGCTGAAATTAGTTGGCAAAAGGAAGATGCAAAAAAAGAACAACAAAAAGAAAAGAAAAGAAAAGAAAAGAAAAGAAAAGAAAAGAAAAGAAAAGAAAAGAAAAGAAAAGGACAAGGACAAAACTTCATACGTGGAGAAAACAGCATTAAAACTTGATCGCAAGGAATAACATGATTAATCTTTCCATTAGATTAATAAAGAACTAGTTCAAAAGCAAAGAATAAATGCAAGAGCCAGTTCTTGCATGAATGTCTATGTGTCAGAGTTCTGGCAGACCTCTGCCATTAAGCAGACAGCTCTGTGTATTAAGGGTAGCTTGAAACCGAGCGAGACAGGCAACAACGCCGAAAGGGGAACGACTCACAACGAGGTGTCAAGCTGAATTCTACAGCCCCGGGAACGACTGTCTGAGCACCCTGGAGCCTGGGTGTTACACGTGTCATCATCTAAGAACAATGGGGAGGAGAATGTTTAAATGTACTATGCCATGCTATGCCTGCTCATTCCAGTCTTTGGTTGTGTTAGCCTTCATGCACCGTAATAAATCCTTTTACTTCTAAGAAACCTCGCGTCTGTGGTTTACTCTAGAGAAAGGGATTTTAGGGCATCGGAGAGGAGCACCTTACATAAAGACTGGAATGACAAATTGACCACGTATCCCGAGGACTACTCTGACGACTCAGCGAGTCTCCCGGTCGAAAGTGGTCATGCCACCAGCAAAGAATTCAGCACCCGTGGAACGGATGGAACAGGCGGGGGCAGCGGCGGAGACTAACGAAGTGGCCATACCCAGCTCGTCGGGGGTTCAGAAGATGGAGAGAGCAGCTCAGCGAATGGCGGAACCTCCCATTGAAACCACCGACAGGCGAAAGTCAAAGAAATCCCAAAAGAAAGAGGTAAATAAAACTCCCTCCACCCTCGCCACTAGCAAGCCTCGGCTGGCGGACTGGTCCTTTGGGGTCGGTGAAGGGCTAGAAGAGAGGGGGGGGGAAGCGCGCAAACAAATGGGTCACTCCAACCCAGCGCATCAGGGTTCTCAAAGAACAGATGGCACGCATGGACCTGGACATGGGGACAATGAGTAAAAAATTGGACTCTATGGGACTGGCCATAAAGAAAATTTTAAATACCCTGGAAGGGCACAGGGGGACAGATGAAATTGTGAACCCATCGACCTCTGAAGGGGAGGAGGAACTAACAGAGTCAAGCGACGACAGTGAGGAGGGGGAAGAGGAACCTCGCCCTTACAGCCGGCCGCAGATGACACCGTTCTATGAACCGCGCCGGATCGTACAGTGGACCAACGCACCGACTGGCATGTTGCATATATTTTTTTATGTCTATAGAATATGGGGCTGAGTTTTTAAAAAGCCAGGCCTCTCAAACTTTTTTCCTGTGAGTTTCAAGAGAGAGCACATGTTCACCCCCCTTCACTCAGGAATGTTAATTTACCTTTTTGGAGCCAGCTAGTCTGGGAGTTCTGACCAATCAGAATTATCTGTTAGAGCTTTGCCCATATTGGGAATCTGTTGCCTAGGTGTTTTGGTCACATGCTAGATCCTATCCACTCAGATGCTGCTCAAGTTAAGGTTTAAAATGTAAATGCCTTTTGTTCTCTCTGCTCTGCTATCTCAATGTAAATAGCTATGTTAATCAGCCATGTGCTTCTCTTCGGCTGAAGAAAAGCTTAGTTTCGTGTTCTTTTGTTTTAAATAAAGCAACGTTTTACTGCAAGTCTTCAGTTTGCTTGTCTCTTGGTGTTTCCATAACTCTGATCACAAATTTTATAAAACAACAAAATGGCATAGGGGAATTGAAGATGAAATTTGATGGAGACCCCAAGAAACTTGCCTGCTTTCTAACGCACATACGGGGGTTTATGGGGGAATTCGAGCACACCTTTCCAACGGAGGAGGCTAAAGTGAGGTATGTCTCCAGTTTCTTGGAAGGGGAGGCGGGCGACTGGTTAGTTGCCATGTATGATGGCAAGGCTCGGGAGCTACTGGACTTTAGGAAGTTCATGTACGCCCTCGCAAAAGATTTGAGGACACTCTATCTAAAATGTCAGCGAGGGCGAGGCTACAGAACTTAAGGCAAGGCAATAGAACAGTAGCTGAATACGCTATGGAATTCAAGAAAATCTTGAGCAAATTGCCTGACTGGCCTGAATCATTTAAAATTGAATATTTTCAATATGGACTGAGGCAAGACGTGATCGAACTAGCAATTGGTAGAGAGGATCCCGACACGTTAGAGGGGTGGATCCAGTTAGCAGGGAAAGTGGAGCATAGCAAACTGCAGCTGCAGAATATTAAAAATTTCCACAACCTGCGGAGGAAACAAGGAAATTCTAGCTCCCTCCCCCGTAAAGACACCAGGCTAAGGAACTGGGAAGAGGAGAAAGAACGGCAAGCGAAAGACGGACTTTGCTTCCGTTGCGGAAAGGAAGGACACAGAATAAGTAATTGCCCACATGACAAAACTAACTCCAAAGAAAAGCCATCCGTGAAAAAGTCGGCAGACGGCAGAGGCGACAAACCGGTAACCATAAAATGCAAAGGAGCAGTGGCTGCAACGGAAGAAAGGGAAAGCCGGCAGTACCTGGAAGATGACAGCGACTTGTCAGAGGAGGAATTCCAGCCGGCGGGAAACTCCAATGGCCTGTTCTAATGTGCGCTGCGGGACAGGCCTTCAACACAAGGCGCAACGAGGGGGAAGCTGGCACCAAATACCCCACAATGAACATGAAGGTAAAATTACAAACGTTGGATGGGAAAAAACAACTGTGGGGGGTGGCAATGCTGGATTCTGGGTGCTCCAGATGTTTAATGCACCCAACAGTAGCGAGCAAATTGGGACTCAAAATGGTCAGGTTGGACACCCCAATCACGTTTTGTCAATTGGATGGGTCAGAAATGAAAGGGGGGCCAATAGAAAACACTACAGAAGACATACAAATGTCGGTGGGGACTCATGCAGAGACATTATGATTTATCGTGGCCCCTATTGCAACACGGCACATAGTACTGGGGTTAAAATGGCTCAAAGCAAGGAACCCCCGGGTGGACTGGGCATCGGGAGAAATTGATTTCTTCGATGGGGTGTATCTGGGACTGGAGGAGGAATCGGGCCTGGACAGCGTGGAATGGGGGGCGGCTGGAACCGAGCAATGGGACTCAGACGGGGACATTGGGGGAAAGGCTGTACCTGAGCACTATGAGCCTGTGGCTGAAATATTTAGTGAGCAGGAATGTGAACAATTACCCTCCCACAGGGACTCAGATGCAGCAGTGGAACTCATTCTGGGGGCACCTTTCCCAAAACCCAAAATGTATGCCATGACCCAGAAAGAATTAACTGAATTACACAAATTCATTGATAAAAATTTGGCACGAGGGTTCATTGAACCGGCAAAACCGGCAAATTCGCCCCTAGCAGCCCCGGTGCTGTTCAGAAAAAAGAAGGATGGGTCCCTCCAATTGTGCACAGACGATAGAGGGTTAAACGCCATTTCAGTAACAAATCAATACCCCTTGCCGCTGTTAAAGGACATGTTAGCGCAATTGGCAAAAGGCAAAATTTTTACAAAACTGGATGTCAGAGAAGCATACTACCGGGTACACATACGGGAAGGGGACGAATGGAAAACGGCATTTAACTGCCCGCTGGGGCAATACCAATACCGGGTCCTTCCGTTCGGGATCGCAGGAGGGACGGGCATTTTCATGAGGCTGATCAATGAAGTCTTGTATGAATTCTTATACAAAGGGGTGATCGTGTATTTGGATGATATCTTGATATTTTCGGATAACCTAGAAGAGCATGTACAATTAGTGAGAAAGGTATTAGAGAAATTACTGGAGGCTAAACTGTATGTCAAATTGGAGAAGTGTGAGTTTCATAAAGACAGCTTGGATTTCCTGGGATACAGGATTTCACACAGGGGAATCGAAATGGACCCCGCAAAAGTGCAGGCAGTATTGGAATGGGAACCCCCCCTGAACCCGCAGACAACTCCAAGCGTTTCTCGGGTTTGTGGGGTTCTATAGGCAATTTATTCAAGGGTTCGTGCAGATCGCATTGCCCTTAACTGACTTGCTGAAAATGAAAGGCAAAGGAAAGGGAGAAAGGGGAAAAATGCCCAGCACAAAGATAGTTTGGACCCCTGAATGCCAGGAGGCGTTTGACAGACTGAAGGCACTGTTCACTGAGGAGCCCATCCTAAAACATCCAGAAGTGGAGAAGCAATTCATAATCCATACTGATGCTTCCCATAACGCAATTGGGTCAATTCTACTACAATTTGATGACAACAAAAAATTGAGGCCATGTGCATACATTTCCAAAAAATTCAGTGAGACAGAAAAAAGATGGCATGTGTGGGAGAAGGAAGCATTTGCAGTCAGACATGCTCTTGTAACATGGCGTCACCTTTTGGAGGGGACATCCGTTCCATTCCAGGTATGGACGGATCACAAAAACTTAGAGGCGCTCAAATCTCCCAGGAAATTAAATCCCAAACGTTGGGCTGAGTTTTTCCAGCAGATTTAATTTCACGTTGCAATATTTCCCCGGGGGGGAAAGTCTCCTGGCTGATGCCTTGTCACGCCTCCCCCAACACGACGGCAAAATTGAGGGAATAATTGAAACTCTGATACCCACGCAAGCACACACGCAGACGTCGGTAGACGAACCGCAAAGACAAATTAGCCAGACGGACAGGCTAGAAGGCAATTTAGCAATCACACGAAGCAAAACCAGAGAGTCAGAAGGAAACCCTTTTGAAAGTAAGTTATGGTAGGAAACACTAAAGGACACATGGTGGGAGGAGAACAAGCACACACTACAAGAAATCAATGGGCTATGGTGGAAAGATGGAAAGGTATTTGTCCCAGAAGGACTCAGAAAAGGGGTGCTAGAGAAAACCCACGACCACAAAACAGCGGGACACTTTGGGTTCGTGAAAACCATTCATGGAATCAGGCACAAGTTCTGGTGGCCAACACTACGCAAAGATGTGAAAGCGTATGTAGCCTCCTGCCAGGTATGCGCTATTGCAAAACGGCGGGTAGGGAAACCTATAGGGTTACTTCAGCCGGTAGCAAGCCCAACTCAACCATGGAAGCAAATCGCCATGGACTTTATTGTAGATTTACCCATGAGCAGTAAGAAAATGGCGATTTGGGTAGTCACAGACTTATTTTCTAAGCAGGCACACTTCATTGCTTGTAATGGGATCCCAAATGCACCCAAATTGGCCAGGATGTTTATCCAGCACATCTACCGGGACGCCCGAACCAATAATAAGCGACCGCGGCAGCACCTTCACTTGCAAATTCTGGAGAGCATTTTTAAAATTAATTGGCTCTGGACAGGGATTAAGTAGCACGTTTCATCCGTGCACGGATGGTTCATCTGAACGCCTTAACTCCATACTGGAGCAGTACTTGCGGTGTTATATTAGCTACCAACAAAACGATTGGGCTGAACTGTTACCATTTGCGGAGGTAGCTTATAATAATGCTATACACCAGAGTACGGGGTTCTCACCATTTAAAATAGCAACGGGTCAAGATTTCATAACTATCCCCGAATTAGCACTGACCCAAGCTACAGATGCCACTGACCCACTATGGGTGGATGAGTGGATCGCTAAGATAAGAAGCAACTGGCCAGTCATGGTGAAAACGCTTCAGGACGCAAAAGCAAATTACAAGAAATTTGCAGACAGAAAACAATCAGCAGAGTGGGAGTTGAAAGTAGGGGACAAAGTCTACCTCTCCACAAAAAACTTGCGCACCACACAACCGTCTAGGAAGTTAGCCCTGAAATATATCGGACCTTTTCCTATCATAGCCGTAATTAACCCAGTAACAGCCAAGTTGCAGTTCCCCAAGGCATTGAAAATAGTACACCCCGTGTTTCACATTAGTTTGTTCAAACAATATAACCCATCAGCACAGTGGCACCCTGAAGCGCCTGAGCCAGCCCCATGGGAACCACATTTTGAAATCGACAGAATCTTAGATTCCCGGAGACAGAAAGGGCAGCTGCAGTATCTAATCAAGTGGCAGCATTTGCCGATTGGGCACAAAGAATGGGTGGACGCAAGGCACACTCGTGCCCCAGCATTGATCAGGGACTTCCATAGGAACTTCCCGGATAAACCCCATTAAGAAGGGTGGCAATAACAGAGTAATTTGTTTTATCGTTCCAGAACCAGGAAAGCTCAAGATGAATGGTGTAAATACAGTTTAGAATCTCGGTTTAACTCACTGGGGGAAGGGGTGGTGACTCTTGGGCGGGTAGCATGTCAGAGTTCTGGCAGACCTCTGCCATTAAGCAGACAGCTCTGTGTATTAAGGGTAGCTTGAAACCGAGCGAGACAGGCAACAACGCCGAAAGGGGAACGACTCACAACGAGGTGTCAAGCTGAATTCTACAGCCCCGGGAACGACTGTCTGAGCACCCTGGAGCCTGGGTGTTACACGTGTCATCATCTAAGAACAATGGGGAGGAGAATGTTTAAATGTACTATGCCATGCTATGCCTGCTCATTCCAGTCTTTGGTTGTGTTAGCCTTCATGCACCGTAATAAATCCTTTCACTTCTAAGAAACCTCGTGTCTGTGGTTTACTCTAGAGAAAGGGATTTTAGGGCATCAGAGAGGAGCACCTTACACTATGAGAACCAAAGCCTGAATTAGTAGTTCAGATTTGTTTATAAGACACATTTATAACTAGTGCAAAATAAATTTGAGCCTTTAATATTCCATTTCCCATAGTAGAAAAGAAAACCAGATGATGTAAGGATCTTATCTGACTTAGAAAGCTTCATGATAATTCAGTCTAAAAGAATAAAATAAGTATTATTTCACAGTCAGTGGAGCAATAAGATGGCTGAAATTCTTTTTGCTTTATAAAAAATGAACTATGATAAAATGACAGATAATTTACTTGGAAAATAAAAGTAAAAATCATGTCTTGACTTTTTTCAAATCATTCTTTATACTTTTTTTTTTGGTGCCTTTGAGTCAGTCTTGACTCCTGGCCAGTGCTTGGACAAGTCCCTGCAGTTTTCTTGGCAAGAGTTCAGAAGTGATTTGCCATCACTTCACATTTTGCGAATATACAGTACCTAATACTCCTTCCTCCTCCTATTTTCCCCACAACAACAACCCTGTGAGGTGAGTTGGGCTGAGAGAGAGTGACTGGCCCAAGGTCACCCAGCCGGCTTTCATGCCTAAGGCGGGACTAGAACTCATGGTCTCCCGGTCTCTAGCCTGGTGTCTTAACCACTGCACCAAACTGGCTCTCCTTATACTTTCAGGCTTTAAGAAATATTTTGTCAGGATTGATCACAGAGAAATATTACCGAGAATCCACTAAATAAATAATTATTTATAAAATAAACTTATGATTACAGTATAAGCAATAGTCTTCAAAAAGTATACTGACAACAATGCTATTTCCAATTATTTTGCTTTATACTAGCTTAACAAAATATTTGCTTATTTGATAATTACTTCAGGTCTTAACCTAGCACAGGGGTCGGCAAACTTTTTATGCCGGGAGCCATTTTGACATGCTCGTGCACATTTTGAAATGCTCGAGAGCCAGGGGGCGGGGTTTGCAGGCGGGGGCCAATCGCGTGGAAGGGGGCGGGGTTTGCGGGCGGGGGCCAATCACATGGAAGGGGGCGGGGTTTGCAGGCGGGAGCCAATCACGTGGCTTATTGGGGCGGGTGGGAGGGCCCATGTAGCAGTTTCCCCCCCACCGGCTTCCCGCCCCTCCCTCCTTGCCTGCAGAAGGCGGCCGGCCTTCTCCCCCCGCTATTTCCGGAAGTGATCCAGCGCCGAACTGCGGGCTGCGGGGCTTCCGATCCTTGGAAGGCGAGGCCCTGGTGGTGTGGGGGGGGGGCGAGGAGGATTCTCAGCCGGGAGGGGGAAATCCCCAGGTCTGCGGAGGTCTTTCCGCGCCGCCTTGAGGCGCGCGTGGGCGCCCAGGGCAGGGGAGGAACGGGGAGCGCCAGGAGACTCACCCGCTGCTGCTCGGCTGCCACCTTCCTCCTCCGCTTCAGCCGCCCACCCGCCGAGTCCCGGCCCTTCAGCCCCTGCTGGGGGGAGGGGGCAGGGACTCAGCGCCCGCACGCCCGGAGCCTGGCAGAGCTGCGTCTCGCCCCGCCCTCCCAGAGTGGCCAGCGGAGCGCCACCGGCGCCCACCTGCTCGGACAGGTACCAGCCTCTCTGCACGTTCCTTCCGCTGCTGCTGCTGCAGGGAGACGGTGTCCACCCGGCCCAGCTGCCCGGGGTCCAGGGAGATCAGATCTGCCCACCTCGTTCCCCCCCACACGGCCGCTCTTCGCCACAGATACCTGCTGCTGCAGGGAGACGGCGTCCACCCGGCCAGCTGCCCGGGGTCCAGGGAGATCAGATCCGGCGGGATCTGTGGCGAAGAGTGGCTGTGGGGGGGGAACGAGGCGGGCGGATCTGATCTCCCTGGACCCCGGGCAGCTGGGCCGGGTGGACGCCGTCTCCCTGCAGCAGCAGCAGCGGAAGGAGCGTGCAGAGAGGCCGGTACCTGCCCGAGCAGGAAAGAGCCAGTTTCGGCAAAGCAATCCTAATCGGAGGAGTAAAGCTGGAAGAAACTCGCTAAGTGGGCTCCTTGTCTGAAGCTCTAGCCGGACATTCCATCCCGGGGAGAAAGCAAGCTGGACTCGCGCACTCTCCCAGAAACAACGCCTGAGCCAGCAAACTTGCTTGCTTCGAAGGAGACAGGCAGAGGGAAAGGCATAGGACTTTCCCTCCACCGTTTGGCGTATTTCCCCGCCCCCCTCGAGACTGGCGCGGCCTGAGGTGGCGGCTATGCCCCCTACGGTGGGCGAAGGCGTGCACACATGCGTGGGGGCAGAGGGAGCAAGCAAGCGCGCAAGCGAGGGAGAAGTCGCTCTTTCTCTACTCTTTGTAGAAGGAGCGGCGCGAACCGAGTTCGCTGGCTCAGCCGTTGTTTCCGGGAGAGTGGGCGAGTCCAGCTTGCTTTCTCCCCGGGATGGAATGTCCGGCTGGAGCTTCAGACAAGGAGCCCACTTAGCGAGTTTCTTCCAGCTTTACTCCTCCGATTAGGATTGCTTTGCCGAAACTGGCTCTTTCCTGCTCGGGCAGGTACCAGCCTCTCTGCACGCTCCTTCCGCTGCTGCTGCTGCAGGGAGATGGCGTCCACCCGGCCCAGCTGCCCGGGGTCCAGGGAGATCAGATCCGCCCGCCTCGTTCCCCCCCACACGGCCGCTCTTTGCCACAGATCCCGCCGGAGCTGATCTCCCTGGACCCCGGGCAGCTGGGCCGGGTGGACGCCATCTCCCTGCAGCAGCAGCAGTGGAAGGAGCGTGCAGAGAGGCTGGTACCTGCCCGAGCAGGTACCAGCTGCAGGGAGACGGCGTCCACCCGGCCCAGCTGCCCGGGGTCCAGGGAGATCAGATCCGCCCGCCTCGTCCCCCCCCCCCCCACGGCCGCTCTTCGCCACAGATCCCTGGGCCGTTTGATGCGGTTTAAATCTTAAAACAAAATAAAGCAAATTAGGCAATCAAGACCTTCAGCTAAGAGAGAGTGTGGCGGAACAAAAAAATAAAGGCGAGAAAGAGGCGTCGTATGGAAGGAGGTACCGACGGAAAGGCTGCCCCACCCATCTCCGGATTAGTCCTGCTGATTTCAACTGCAATGTATTGGAGAAAATGGCTTTGTGAGTTTTAGCCTCCAACCGGGCTCCAAGAGAGAAAGAACGAGAAAACTTATCAATTTTATCTTTTTCTCCACCCAGAGGTTCTCTCAAGAGCTGTTTTGGCCCAGAAAAGTCAAGCAGCTCTATTGCTACTAATTCAGTAAAATCGCCCTTTTATGAATCGCTTCATTCCCAGCCGAGTCTGCCCCTTAAGCCCTTCTCCGTCCTTTCTTCCTCCGCCCCCCCCCCCAGCTTCTCTTTTTACCTTTTCTGCCCCCACTTCATGCCGGGGATAATTCAAAAAGGCTTCTTTTTCGCCCACCAAACATTAGTTTCCAGCGTTTTGTGCTACTGGGTTTTTGATCATTTGGCAACGATCCGGGGGAAGGGGAAGAGAAGGCAACCCGCAGGAGGCACGGCTTGAGGGCGGACAGCACCCCTGGGCTGCATCCCCCAAAGCGTTTATTCGGGAGCAAGCTGCATGGAACCCCACGAAGCAAACAGGCAGGCGCCAGTTGGGGGGTGGGGGAGTTGGATCTACTTTAGCCTCCTTGTAAATCCCACCCCGTGCGCTACACTCTCTCTCCCTCTCTGCTCCGCGTGCGCAAGGGCGCAATTCCCCAGAAACCCTCCGGCTCGGTTGCCCTGGGAATCCCTGCGCACCCAGCGCTTGCTTTCCAACTGAGCGAACCCTCCTGCGCCTTGGCCCGGTTGGGCACGCGCTTGGGCATCCAAGCCGGATCGGGGGCCTCGTGTAGGGAGGCAAGCCACCGGGCCCGCCCCCCTCGGCCGCTTCCGCCTGCCCGCGTCGAGCCAAGAAAATGATGGGGGGCGGGAAACGAGGCCGGCCCGCCCCACCCGCCCGCTTACCTGCCTGCTTGCCTCCCTACATGAGGCCCCCCGCTGCCTTCCCGGGATCCAAGCCAGAGAGAAAGGGCGGCGGCGGGGCCACGCTACCAGACCGCCCGAGTGCCAGACAGGCAGCTCCGCCCGCGCGCCTTCCACGCGATCGGCCCGTGAGGACCGGCCAGGGAAGGCGCGTGGGCGGAGCTCCCGTCCCGCTGCACCCCAGCCGAGCAGCAGCCGAGCCTCGAGAGGGCGAGAAAGCCCCGATGCTGCCCCGCGGACCTCTCCAGCGCGCCCGGATCCCGGGAAGGCAACGGGAGGCCTCGTGGAGGGATGCGGGCGGGCGCCCGGCCCGCCCCCCTCGGCGCCTGTGCGGCTCCCCCGCGCCCTCCCACCCGCCCCAATAAGCCACAGCAGGGAGGCACTGCTGGCCCGGGACGCAGCGCTGTCGGAGGCGGCGCAGGAGTGGCTGCAGGGGCTGCTGTGGCTGGAGATGGCGCTGCTCCGCGGCATCCAGGTGCTGGGTGAGGGCGCGGGCCCGGGACGCGAGCGGCAGGGCAGCGCAGGGGGCCTGGCCGGGGCGGTGGCGGCGGGGGGACGGCGGAGGTTTGCCGGGCGGCAGGACGGGGTGGGCGGCGCTGCTGGGGCTGGTGGCGGAGCTGGAGGGAGCAGAGGGACCAGGCGTTCCCGTGGGTGCAGCGTGCGCTCTGCAACCCGCCTTGGAGAAGTGGCCGCGGTAGGCCCTCCGGGTGCACCCTCCCACCCCATCAATCCCCCCACCCCACCAGCAGCGCCTCCCTGCTGCGCCGGGCCTCGCTCAGTGCGAGAGCCAGGGGGCGGGGTTTGCGGGCGGGGGCCAATCACGTGGAAGGGGCGGGGGTGAGTTCAGCTGCGGAAGAGCCACACTCAAGGGGCCAAAGAGCCGCATCTGGCTCGCGAGCCGCCATTTCCGACCCTTGACCTAGCAGATTTCAATGGGCTTTGCCTGAAAAAGAAGCATTGTTTTGATACTCATTTTTGTTGTTGCTGTTGTTGTTTTCCTGGCAGCATTTCAAAAGGACCACTGAAGTCTATCAACAAAGCACTATTTTTTTTTAAAAAAAAAACAAATTTGACAGTATCACAAATAATTCTGTTATCCTGGCCTAAAGAATTCAGCTAACCTACAGATATTAACAAATGAGTGAAGTGAATTGTATTGACAGTGAGAGAAACACATTTGCAATATAGCTGGTATTATTTTGTATAGTTGTAGAGCTGCAAACATTCAGACCTGAAACAGTAGAAGCTGTCAGTGTCATTTACAAGGGTAGTGTTATTGGGCTTGGCACCCACTTATTGTCAATAGTGCCAAGATACTTAACCACGTGACTTGTATATAAAAGCAGAAATATATCCAATTTTTTTTGGAATACAGGGGCTGTAATAGGATTTTTAAAAAGTCCTCTGATTTCACTTTCACCCACAACAACAACCCTGTGTGGTGAGTTGGGCTGAGAGAGAGTGACTGGCCCAAGGTCACCCAGCCGGCTTTCAAGACATAGTAGCTAGCTCATGGCTGGCTGGGGAATTCTGGGAGTTGAAGTCCAGACATCTTAAAGTTGCCAAGGTTGAGAAACACTGGTCTAGACAGTGGCTTGGTTCACACATCAAGGTAAGCCATATGGTGTGTTATGTCTTAATATAACCAAATTTTTGAGTCTATGTGCCTATGTACCATATAGATCCATGCATGTACAAATCAGTGGACAGGGAGGGTTGCTATTTAATTGTCCTCTTTCCCACCTTGCTATTAATTTGTGGTGTGTGTGATAACTGTGTGATGAACACTGGTCTGGACAATGATGATACTGGCCATCTGTTGACATCTCTTGCAAAGAAAATATAAAATTCCAATCAAGGGCCCTTTTCTTGACTTTCCTTATGTAATTCAGCTCCTTGACCACCTTCTGCACTCACTTTGTTTTATGACACTGTAATTGTAAAATATTTTTCAGTGGATTTGGGTGAAAAATTAATGCCTCAGCAGAATACAAAATATGACCGACTCCGGGAAAGGAGAGATGGAATATGTGGGTGGGATAGCAAAAAGGAGAAAGCTGGGCATTTCTCAGCAAAGTTGCAGATAAACATTTCAGCTAACCCATAAAACAAGACACTGGATAATGCGCAAATTGCATACTATAAGCTTAGTTTTTTGCCTCATAAAAGCAAAAGCTATAATTTCATTTACTAGCATTTATATGAATACCCCGAGACTAGCAAGGCAGCTCCTTTTACTTCATGCCTGCAAACTTTTCTCAAGAGTTTTTTTTACTGACTATGGAATGAAATATTAATTGGGCTCAAAATGTAATGTAATCTTTGCCACTCTGTGTGGCCTCTATGAGCGTATACCAAACTTGGGCTCGTTTCATCACACCTGGCCCTCTGAAGCCCTGAAATAGCTCCATTGTGTGGTGCTTTTCTTCACTGAATTCCTCAGTTCTTCTTGGTCACATCTATAGGTGGTCCTCATTTAGCGACCACAACAGGGACCAGCAGCTCGGTCGTTAAGTGAAACAGCCACTAAGTGACACCACGCCTGTGCTTATGATCTTACTTCAACTTTCTTTTGCTTTACAGAACGGCAAAGGTCATAAATGTGAGGATTGGTAGTAAAGTTACTTTTTCATCATTGTAACTGTGAATAGTCACTAAATGAGGCAGTTGCTAAGCGAGGAATACCTGCCCCTCATTTCCCAAAGAAAACATGGCTAAACTGGACTCCTCTCCCAGCTTAATGGGAACATTACACAGGCCTGTGATTCTCTAGAAGGGGATGAGTTGAATTCAGGCCTTGGCTACTGTTTAGTGGAAGCAGCTGTGAATACTTTTCAGTGGAAGCTAGCTGCAGCCCATCAACAGTCCTGGAAATAAAAATTCACAAGCATAAACTCTGAATACCATGCTGGCCAAACCAACATTTTGTTCCCCACTGATGTCATCATTCCTGTATTCCTTTAATTGCTTTAAAATGAATTGCTAATTAATTAATTAATGAGTAATTTTAAAATCTGGGTAAAACAATTCCAGCAAAATAATAAGCTTTTTCAGGAACTAGAATCGTATTTGCATGTTGCCACTGAATAGATTGTAAAAACTAATTTGGACATTTGAAGATCAATACCTCCCATTTCGTGTAATAACTGTTTATCCAAGGAAGGGCATCTGGTGAAATACTTCCAGTGCTAGTCAGGTTTCATGGCTATTTGTTTATTTCTTACATTTGTACTCCACTTTTCTGCTTAGGTAAGCATACCAGAATTAAAACAAAATACAAATCCAGTATAAATATACATATTATGAGAATAAAATAAATACAATTGGACTCAATTAACCATTAAAAGCTAGGTGAAAGATTCAGAGCAGGAGAAATGCTGATCCACTCCGAAGCTCCAAATTAGCTCCCCAAACAGTTTCCCGGCTAAGTGCCCTGTTTGTTGAGACCCCAGCTGACATGAGTCTGAACAATCAGTTTCATCTAGACTAGTGTTTCTCAACCTTGGCAACTTGAAGATGCGTGGACTTCAATTCCCAGAATTCTCCAGCCATTCCTATGCTGACTGGGGAATTCTGGGAATTGAAGTCCACACATCTTCAAGTTGCCAAGGTTGAGAAACACTGATCTAGACACATATGGACCTGTGAGACCATTACCTTCCCAATAATTACTAAGATCTTCTGGTCCAAGGAGGGGTTTTTCATTAAAGGTTTTATAACTGTAATAAAGGTTTTAAAACTTGAACTGTAATGTTATAGTAACATAACTATAACTTTGTTTATTTATTTATTATTTATTTATTTATTATATTTATATCACTGCCCATCTCCCCCAAAAGGGGGACTCTGGGCGGTTTACAGTAAAATCATCAGTTAAAACCATATAAAACAACATTGCACTCTCACAAACATTATAAATAAAATAAATAGTATAGAATCCACTGATGGTCGGAACGTGTTCGATAGGGAGGGCTCTATGGGGCAAGCCACCCCCAGGAGGAACTGCTACCCCTCCCCTCCCAGGCAGATTCAGTCTTCGTCTTTCTCCAGCAGCGCTCCAGATGTCTCTTAACCCTCTTCAAAACCCTCAACTCCTCCGTGAACCACGGGGAGTGAAGGATTGGATGGGGTAAGAGAGGTCGCACAGGCACGATCCTGTCCAAGGCCCCGGACACTTCCCTATTCCAGGCTGTGGCCAGGACCTCTGCTGGACCATGCAGCAGTTCCTTGGGTATAACCCCCAGCTCCCACTGAAACCTCATCGACTCCATAAGTTGCCAGGGACAGACCAATCAAATGGGTCCTGCCTCCCTGCAGAGGGGGGCAGCATAAGAGAATCTCAGGGTGAAACCTGAAACCCGGCCGGGCACATTTCTGAGAGGGCTACCCCACCCTCTGGGCCCAGCCAGGTCTCGGGGATACACTCCAGGTCTGCCCCCTCCTCAGTGATTAAATCACATATGAGGGGGGGCTTGTTGTTCACTGACCTGGCATTAAGAAGCAGCAGCTGGACACCAGGTCCCTCAAGGATCTGCTGACCAGGCCCTGGGTTTGAACTTGGAGGGCCGGAACATGCCACCAGTAACAAACACCGAGGGCGTCTTCCCCGAAGATGGCCTGCCCTCCGGTTCCCGTCATAGCATCCCCTGCCCGTCACCACCTTTATCAAATTACCCGCCCCATGATCCCCAGAGTTTCCTGGTTCGGTTTCCTCCACTCCCGGGCCGCTGGAAATCCTGGGTTTAGACAAGGGTCCCCTCCCCCATGCATCCACACTCTCACACTCAGTCACCCTTGGGTGATGGCAGGGCCCCCAGCACATCAGCTCACGCTCTTGGCGCTGGTAGGTCCTAACCACCCCCCACCCCCTCACTGTGCCCCTCCGTAGCTTCTCTCACTAGTCACAGAGGGGCACCCCAACTACTCCTGCCTACCCTGTAACTTTAAGGGCTCATTCCTAATACATGAATGCCTGAGGCCATTCATAGACTGAGGCTATGAATAGCAGAATCTCAGTAATAAAGTTTCTATTGTCATACAATTCTAAATGCCATCTATTAATCAGTAAGGCTTTCAGAACGAAATGCTTTGGTAGGTTGCTTATCATATGGAAGGATAAAAGGCTGCTATGTCAGAGAGTACGGTATCCTGTTGGTCTCCCTCATTTCTGACAATTAGGAAGCGGAAATTAATCAGTCTTTTAGCAATCCTGTGAAGCAATTGAACGTGGCCACTGCAGAAGCATTTTAAGGTTTGGTGTTTGCAGTATTAATTGAAAGAGTATCTTTTATTATTTTATAAATGTTATAAATTCTAACCACCTTTAATTCCTAGAAGAGGTGGGACATAAATACTATAAAACAACAAACTACCATTATTTACACTGATTCAAAGAAAAGAACCCTATATAACAAGGAAACTTTAATTAAAATGTAGTGAGTTGTACTGTATGTAATTTTCCACAGCTTCTGGGATATGTGTGTCCCAGCAGTCTAAGGCTCCAATCCAACAGATCCTGGGAAGGTGCCTCAAAGTCCTGAGGATGGGGGTGGGCTGGAATAGACCTCTCAGGGATGAGAAATAAGTTGTCCTTCAAGAGGGTGATTTCCCTCATATACCACCTTCTAGCCCTAACAGAAAGGTCTAACTCTGACATTTGAAAGGGGGGTAATGGGGAAATTCTGGTGGGAGGGGAAATTAGGGGGAAAAACCCTAATATGTAAAATTCCTGAGGGTAGAATAAATGAATGTACATCTTTCCTGAAGGAGGTCACAAATTAGGGCAAACTCTTTTACCAGTACATGATTCTGGTTATAGGAATGGAGAAATGTTAACATTAATATCAGCATAAAACAGAGCTTCTCCAGAAGGTGTTTGAAGGCTGATGCTAGATAATATCGGGGATAGATGTTCTTGTATTTTTGACTAGAGATTTTTATATTTGTAATTTGTATTGTTCAACTCTCTTTTTGATGTTTTGAGCTGCCAAGAGTCAGCATACAATTGTGATAAATAAATATTTGCCACTGAAACTATATACAAACATTTTTTTTAATCCGTTCAATCACGTCTGATTCTTGGAGACTGCCTGGACAAGTCCCTGCAGTTTTCTTGACAAGGTTTTTCAGAAGTGGCTTGCCATTGCCTCCTTCCTAGGGCTAAGAGAAAATGACTGGCCCAAGGTCACTCAGCTGGCTTTGGGCTTAAGGCGGCACTAGAAGTCACGGTCTCCCAGTTTCTAGCCTGATGCCTTAACCACTACTCCAAACTGGATCTCATACATACATTATTTGGCCATAATAAGTTATTGATAATAATAATGATAAACATAATAAATTATCACAGTGTCATCATACAGAGTCTGCATACAACTGTGAAAATAAATTAATATTTGCCACTGAAACTACAATAAGGAATAAAGCTTTGGCCATAATAAATTATTACAGTGTCATCATAAATGTTTTGATACAACAGACCATGCTCCGTTCTTTTTTTATCAGCTAGTTCTCTATAAACTTTTGACTCCAAAGAAACACTTGGCATTCTACTGTCTTCTGACTAAAGCATTTTCTATCTTGGTTGATGATTTTTTATGCTATTGTAACAACAAGGTCTTTATTCCTTAAGCAAAGTTAGGCATGAAATGTTTTTCCCCATGATTTTAAGCATCTTGACCTGCTGAATGAGAATGATGAGAGCAGTAATAAATCTGTCATAAAAAAGCATGCAAAGCAATATTTTGTTTTGTTTAAGAGTCATGGTTAACTAGCAATGAAAAAGGGCTTATGGACTGTATTACTGTGGTAATGGCAGTGTCTTTTTTTCTGTTTGTTCAAATGGATATCCTCAGGCATGTCAGTTCTGACTGGAAGCCAAAAATTGTTCGGCTCAAACTGTTTATGGGAAGGCTTATTATCCCTGAAATGAAAAAAGAATGATAATAAAGCTTTACCTTTTCACCTTACCTGAGAGAGTGGAAATACATTTGGAGGAAACTACCAGCAGTTTAGTCCAAGTGCCCTGTCCTCTCTGCAACCTGTTTGAGGATCTTCGCTGTTAAACACACAGCCAGTAATGTGATTTAGAAAACACCTACGAACACACACCTCTAGTCAACAGACCATGCAAAATGTTGGCTTTGTCACATTCCTAGAAGTTCTAGCAAACAAGGCACAAGTAGACCATTCCTTGTCCTCTTTTTCAAGACATCAATTTACTGGACTTAAATGCTGGTATGTAACCAACAGATGCATCCACAAAAAACTTCTATTTTGAGTTGAATTTAAATATTGGGTGAAAGATAAGCCTCTTGTCAGACATAAAATCCTGACTGTTTTTCCCTCCCTCCCTCTACTATAAACAATTATTTTTCATTATAAAGCAAGACAATTCATAAGCTCTTAAAAGTTTCCTGTTTGGTCTTGTTCACAACATTTTTTATAAAGAAACATTTCCCGAGTTCATAGTCATTCATTATCTTTCCTTCTCCCCACTCCCCCAACCCCACTGTTAAAAACAAAGAAAAACATCCAACCAACGGTAGTGAAGCATTCAGACTTGGCAATAGGCTATTCTTCTTAGAGTGATTTATTTGTGTGAGAAAGGAAGATTCTCACTTGCTACACTAGAATAACAGCATCGTAGAGTGGCAATGCATACCTTCTATCAGATTGAGGGTTGCAGCAAGTTTAGCGTGGCATGTAGAAGGCCAAAAATGGACATGGCTAGAACATTTTGGGGAGGGAGGCTCCAGAATTTTGAGAGAGTGAAATGGGTGCCTTCGGCATCTGTTTATAGGTGCTTAAGGCACTGGTTTTTCCTACAATCTCCCAGGGCTAAAAGGGCCAAAATTTAGGCCCCACCCCCTCTGAGGGAAGGGGCTGTGAGACTACAAAAGGGGTGTTGCTGAGTTACATGGACCTGACAGATTGCACTGAGTCCAGTCCTCTACTAAGTGCAGAAATCCAAATTAAAGCATTCCTGACATGCTTGCCTATGGCTAGAAGTTAAATGATGCACATATAACAGAGATGGAATCATGTGAGGGATATGGTGTGAGTATGATGCAGACTGTCAGGCAGACCAAGATTGAAGCCTGAAGTAGATCAATAGCTGTTTGGGGCAAAAAGGCATGCAAACTTCATTGCTGACATGAGACTTTCCTCAGCCATTGAAATTCTTCCAAAACACATGTAATATTGCCCAATGAGCTAACATAAACTGGCAGGAAGACATATCTTTTTTGTGTTGGAGATATAACTTTTTAAAATTCTGAGGTTGCAAGGATCAATATTCCCCCTTGTTGCAATTTCGGAGGTGTTTTTTTTTTTTAAGGAAATTGGTGTATTAAGTCTAATGGAAGTTTAACTCACCTATTTTTCTTGGTTTTCTTACACAGAAGAAAAAAAACCCCACAGCACTCTGTCTCTGCATTTGGCGATTGAGTTTCAGCAGCATGTTTGGGAAACAATCAGATTTCCTTTCAGATTTGATTAAAATATCACATTTATTTCTGAAATTCTAAGTGCCTGTCATGATGGTTGTAATTGGTTGGATGTTAGCAAAGGTATGTAGGTTTATAAGGTATTTCCATATGAAAGACACATGTTATTCTGCAGAGAATAGCATGAACATTCTTGGGATAAAATGGGCTTGCAGCATACTGCCCAGAACCATCCTTAATGTTAGCAGGGAACACTGAAGATGGTCTGATCTTGTGGAGTGGAATTGATGAATATATGCAGGAAGTGAAGCTGTAGGTTTAATTATGAATTAAAGGGCTAAAATGTATGTCAGAAAATATGAATTGGTGTCACCTAAGTTAATGGGGGTGTGAAAAGTAGAAATCCATAGGTTGATGATAGCTGCGGTAGTGAATGATGATAAAGATGATGATAAAGAAAGAACCAGATACAAGTTTTAGGAAAAATTGTGTAATATTCTGACTGAAAGTGATCAAGGGAAAAATATTCTGTTACATGACATAAAATGGAGTTTGCGGGGGGGAGGGAGTCCACACATCTTGAAGTTGCCAAGGTTGAGAAACACTACTATAACCTAATAAAGCATAGCCCTTATCTTCTTATGGAGTCTGTTTCCTGATTTGGTCTACCTCATAGGACTGACAGTTTCACGGATAAGATGGGATATGTCTGACAAATCTTACATTGAACAATCTGTGCTCTTACTGTTTTGGATTTCACAGTAAGCCAGTACAGAGTATCTCTGGCATGTCTCTTGAACTTGATCCCTGTGTGACTTCCAAGCAGGCAGGATAAAACTGTGGGCTGTAAAGCATAGTATGATGAATTGGAGAAGCACACCTTTATATTCTGAAAGCTCATACAAAAGGGACCAAAAAGTTCTAGGTATTGTATGCTGCTGGGTATATGTCAAAACATATTGTTGAACTGCCAGCAATAGTTGCCATATTCTGTGTAGAGTGTTAATTAGTTCTCCAGTATGGTGATTAGGAGTTTATGATGAGTTTTCACTATACTGTAATTTTCGTCTGCACAGATAGAGATGAAATTGTGCTGTGGAGTCCTTGGTGCTCTCTGAGCCTTGTTGTTTTTCTTGCAGACGTTTCATTGCCAGGCTAGGCAACATCTTCAGTGCGAAAAGGGAGTGGGACTTACTCTCTGATTATATACCCTGGCTTGTCCTGCCTGTGTTGGTGCGGGTGTTGTACTCTCCTTAGTAGTACCTTGATTGGGTGGCTGTTTGCTGCTTGGTTGATTGACTGAGTAGGATAGTATTTGAGTATTTGCTTATTAGGTGAATAATTATGTTAGGAAAGGTTTTTTATTTTTTTAAGAGGGAGAGATAGTTTGTTTTAGAGGAGAATGTCATATAGAGATGGAAATGCTTAATAGAAATAATGTTTAACTTAGTTTAAATTAGAGTAAGAGATTGATAACGAATTATCTTTGTTGTAGAACAGTGCTTTCCAAACTGCCGCCGTTGGTGACACACCAACGATGGCAGTGGCGGCGCGGGGGCGCGCATGGCAGCGGGGGCATGCACGGCGGTCGGCGCAGGGGGGCATGCGGTGGCGGGGGTGTGCACAAAGGGCCAAAGCCATGTTTCTAACTGCAGTCTACTGGTCTCCTTTTTCATAAGTCTGTATTAGTGGGGATGGCCAACATCAGAGTATTATCTTTGTTGTGTCACATAACTTTCACTTATGAACGAACGACTTCTGCTGCTTGGCACACATCAGCGGAGTTTTCTAGAGATGAGTTCACCTCTCTGAGTAAGAGTTCTTGCATTTTCTTATTTCTTATGCCCAGAACAATTTGTTATTTGGTCAAAGATACAGTCAACGTACCAAAGTCAGCAGCATTACTCTTTAGTTTCAGATGTTACAGTTTTTTCAATTCTCTCAGCTGCCTTTTGTAGGTATGATCTGAAGAACAATCTTCCATACATTACATTATTTTATGGCACACAATAGGCTTCCAATTTCTACATTAGGGCTTTACAGCTATTTCTTTCTTCACCCATGAATGTAAGTGTATTATACACATCAAGGGCATCTGCTACAGCTACTGTCGGGAAAAGTACTGTTTTCTCTTCCTTGTCTTCTTCTGAGAGGTGCTGCATCTGCAGAGTTAGGTCGGTCGGTTGACAGGAGTTTTTTCTGTCCCACTCTGGAGTTTGTGGCATTTTATTTATTTATTTATTTATTTATTTATTTATTTATTTATTTTTATATCCCGCCTTTATTATTTTTATAAATAACTCAAGGCGGCAAACATACCAAATACCACAACATACCACAACAACAACCCTGTGAGGTGGGTTGGGCTGAGAGAGAGGGACTGGCCCAAGGTCACCCAGCTGGCTTTTTTTTTTCATGCCTAAGGCGGGACTAGAACTCTCAGATTCCTGGTTTCTAGCCTGGCACCTTAACCACTAGACCAGTGCTTTCCAATCTGCCGCCGTTGGCGACACACCAACGGCGGCGGTGCGGGCGCAGGGGCATGCACGGTGGCGGTGCGGGGGGGGGCGCGGCGGCGGCAGTGGTGGTGGTGGCCTCCGCTAAAATGCGGAAGTGCTGATGGTGCGCCGCTGCCACCGCCACCGTGCACGCCCCCGCCGCCGCTTACGGGTTGTGTGGCGACACACCAAACTGTGTTGCAACACACTAAAGTGTCGCGACTCACAGTTTGGAAAGCTGTGCACTAGACCAAACTGGCTCTAATTCTTATGCACTCAACTCTTAGGCACCCAAGCCAAGAGTTAAGCTACAAAAGCATGGCCAAAGTCATCCTTGACTCCTCCAGGCTGTATTTTGTCACCTAGCACCCACACTGAATTTTTTTTTCTTTAAAGGCCAACTGCTGGGCTCCCAAAACCACCACCCCCCTTCCTTTCTGGCAAGCAAAATTTAAAGAATCTCTGAAAGAACTAACTATTGGATTATGGTTGTTTTGGATTACACAACCCTGGTCTTCCAGGCTGATGCTGTGTGGGTTGGTAGAGGGATGTTTTTTACTTCCCAGTCTAGCGCTGACCCCAAATTACCCTCACATCACCTGTGCCAAACCCTGTGGCATACCATCACTGCTGCACAAGAAATCAGCTTCACTTCTGACACAATGAAGTGTTTATTTATTAGGTGACCGTGGCATAAGAGGTGAGCTAAGTGTGCTTATTAAGATCAGCTTGGACTCCACGGGAACAAAAAGGGATTTAACTTACTGAAGGGAACATACCATTACTCTCTATAACAGGGGGAGGTCGAACTGCTTTTAAATACTTGCTTTCTCGCGTGTCTTACTAAATGTTAGTGAACAACCACTGGCTATGTTAGATGGATTTTTAAGGCAGGAACATCTGGAAAACAGTAGGTTCTCCATTGTCCTTCCCCAATTTATTGCCTGTATAAATAGATTCTCCATCAGCCTGGCTTAAAGTTGCTCCAGGAATTATATAAATCTGTCTAGAGCTAGTTAAAGCTAACAGCCTGTACAGCATATCACACAGAATTCCATAAATGCTGCTTATGAACTAGTATTATACTTCCTTTTGTCAGTCCTGAACCTAATCCTAAGAATTTTTCTTAAGTGAGCCCAAATTAAGAGACTTAAAAGAGAGCATTCCTATAATTTTTATAAAAGATTATTTTATACAAGTTTATCCTAAATTAAAAAGAATTGGGTTTTCCTGATACTTTAGCCTTGAAGTACCCCGTTTCTCTTCTGCAGATATCCAGATATGGGCAATATTTTAACTGTGTGTCAATATGAAATGTTTTAAAATTTTGCTTGTTTTTGTTTTGTCATTGCTGTAATTTTGTGGCTGCTGATTACAGTGTCCTGAGCTGATATTATAAAGGATATCGTATCAGCATTTATATGTGAACTTCCTTAAATTAATTGATGTAAATATTTAATATCAAATTGGGGTAATTCCATTCTTCTCCAGTGACTGTCAAGCAAAGCACCCACATTATTCAGGAAGGGGCCCAACCTCCAGGGAAGCTTGGGAGGGTATATAAGATGGCTGTGGAAATGAGGGTTCTAGAACTTTATGATTTATGATTTTTTTCAGGATTCAAGCTGCAATCTATTGTCTCAATTCTTTCAGAACACTGCTCACTTTTCTTGCTCAGAGTATTATGCAAACTCAGATAGTGGCTTAATTCTTCTTCTTCTTCTTCTTGGCGATCATTCGTAGCCAAGTAAAATTGTCTTCCAAGGGTAAAATCTTAACAGTGGATCCGTAAGTAGCTGTAAAGGCCAATTCGCTTAATTAGCAACCATGTGAATCAAGTTATACAAATGCAATCTCTAGATTCCTCTCTCCAGCAGAAGCAAGCAAAGGATATCCTGTATAGTCAGTTAAAGTACCTGGGATCTGTTTTTAGAGAAGATGGAGGTTAAGGGATTGTGAGGAAGGCATCACAACCTGTTCAGTAGAAAATGAATGGAGAATCTATAACTGCAACAACGTTGCCTGCGATCCTCTGCCTGATTTTAAAAATGCTTTGCAATCAGTCAGTCAGTCCATTCAGTCCACAGCCACCACTATTCCCCAGAACAACAGTCTACCTCTTCCCTAGTGGCCTTTTGCATAACGAGGAAGAAAAAGAGAAAACCCGTCAGAGAAAGTGGAAGGAGAAAGAAATGCCAGGGGGGAAAAAAGAGGAGTTATAGAGCGAGATACTGCTGGACCCATCTACGTTTTGCTCTGGCCCTACTCACATCTTTCTCCTCAATAGAAGATTGTGGAAAGATGACCCTCATCAGAAAAGCAGTTGTGGGCAATAGAACATATGGGTAGAACATATCCTATTGTCATAGAACCGTACATTCTTCTCCTCCAGAGGAATTTAGCTGGATATATTTGTAACCACTTCTTGTTATTTGGGGAGCAGGCTACACTTTTGTATAAGCACCACTATCCTTTAATTCTTAACCATTTTTGTGTTTAAATGGATAGAAAGATCACACAGAACTGTTCTACGTATTAGGAATAGAAACCATTTTTTAATGTTAAGAGAAATAATAACCTAAGAGGAAAGATATTAGCAAGCAAGCAAGCAGTTTCCACATTGGCTCCATAACTAGCCTGCCTGACCACTTGGGCAGGTCAGCTCATTTAGGAGGAAAAGATAAGTCTAGTTCCAGCATTCAAAATTCCTTTCTTGGACTGAATTTGAGACATTCCAAACTAAATATAATTCTCTTCGATTGGTAAATGTAATCAGGATCATTTACAACTCCTTTTGCAAACTGATGCAATTGTGGGAGAATTCACGTTTCTCTTATTTCTAGACTAGTTTCAGCTGGGGATGGAGGCAAACAATTTTGGCTATGGACATGGAATGGGATCAAATATATTGTGGTCTAGAAATTATAATTCAGTTTGGTTTACTGTATAGGTTGCTCTAGAATCTTATAGAGTTCAAATTTGGAATAAAAAAATAACTTGGAAATCTTGCGTACAATCCACATGAAGCCACCTTTCCTAGGAACGTAGGAACTATCCTACATTAGACCGAGTTAAGAGGATTGGTCTGTCTAACTCAGTGTTTCTCAACCTTGGAAACTTTAAGATGTGTGGACTTCAACTCCCAGAATTCCCCAGCCAGCCAAATCTTAAAGTTCCCAAGGTTAAGAAATACTGGTCTAATTAATATTTTTTACCTTGTCTGGGAGCGGCTCTCTGGAACGTCTCACTTTACCAGAAAATAGTGATGACTGAACCTGAAGAGGCTCCACTGTTAAGAGAAGGTTCTTCACCCAAACAGCTGCCTCATGGCGTCCAAAAGTATAATTCATACAAAGGGAAAGGTGCAGTTGTTGTGCCATGTGTCTCTAACGTGGGTTTTGTTTATTGTTTATATTTTTAGGTCACCTGCCCGAAAGCAACATATTTCAAAAACAAGCCACAAATAAATAAATAAATAAATAAATAAATAAATAAATAAATAAATAAATCTTACTCTCAAGAGATGCCACAGATATAAAGGAGAAAAAGTGTGGCATATCTATGGTGGAAACAAATTCATTTAACATAATGGTCTTGCAATGCACAATGTTTGGAAATGTGAGTCCAACAGATCTGGTAGGTTTTTAAAAGTCTGAGTTCAGACTTTTATTATTTAAAAGGTTTTATAAATATGTTCTAAATAGACCATGGAATTGGTCTAGCAATTTTTGGGGTTGGAAATTACTCAGGCATTTGGTTCTTATTTTATGAAATGAACAAGCATTTGAACACTCATTTGATATGCTTGTTGATGCATCACGAAAAGGAGATATGCTTTGAATTCTCCTTAAAAACCCCTTGTAAACATACAGCTTATGTATAATTGCAACAAAATACCATCTCCTTAGAAAGTGCTTTCACATGCAATTTCCTCTTTGACTACTGCATGTAAACATAGTTATTGAATTTGGGGGAACTTGTGGGCTTTAAGTGGTGCAACTGGGATCAATATCTTAACAAATGCAAATTATATTTTACAGTGTCCTTGCTCTGGAGCAAAATACCTGCATCATAAAAAGGACAGAAATAGTAACAGGTACATTACTTTATACAGAAGAAACTGATCTGGATAATGATTCGATTCCCCAGTCTGGTTCTTCCATCCTTCTGAAGCTTTGGAGCTGGGCATTACACCATAACTCGGGGGGCTGAGCAATCTGGTGCCCTCCAGTTGTTTCTGAATGTAACTCCTATAAACCCCAGTTTGTTTGGCTGATGCTCTGAGTTTATAGGAGTGACCTACCCCTGTACCCCACTCAGTGATCATGAATCCTACATTTGGTATTAAAACATTAGGAAATGGTCTTATACCAAACCAGACCACTGATTTATCAAGTTTAGTATTACTTGTGCTGATTGGCACCAGCATGTCAGAATTTCATTTTGAAGTCTGTCAGCTATACCTGGAAACGCTTGAGTTTGAATTTGCCTTGGGGGGGATACAAAGCATGTGTTTTATTATAGAGCTATGGCCCCCTTCTCACTGACATGGCACTAGATTTTAGTCACTGGGAAATGCAGGTCTGTGTCATTGACAAAATCCGTTTCATACCAATATACATACTTTGCCCCAGGGAGAAGGAGAGTATAGACATGAAGGCAGTGATTTGTAGCAGCTGACCAACTTATAGCAAGAGGATATTTACCTTTTCCTCAGTTATATCCCTGAAAAAAATAACCATCAGTTGCTGAGTGCCCTACAATGAAAAAATAGATTGTGTATGGACATGTTAATATGTGTATACACACATACAGTACATACAGATGGACTAAAATACAGTAGCTTGGAGATATCACTGAGATGTTATTGGGAGGAAGGAAGGAAGGAAGGAAGGAAGGAAGGAAGGAAGGAAGGAAGGAAGGAAGGAAGGAAGGAAGGGAGGGAGGAAGGGAGGAAGGGAGGAAGGGAGGAAGGAAATATCAGAATAAAAGTTTGTTCAAAAAGTGCTATTGTTACAGCAGTCACCCATAACAGATGCATGGTAGAGATTCTACTAGTAATCCATCCTGAAAGATCTTCCACATTATATTGCTATTGCCATAACATAACATAACAAACAGCACCTGAGAACAGCTCTGAAGGCCTGTGGATATCCAAATTGGGCCTTCACTAAATCTAAGTCTACCAGACCTAAAACAGCGACAGATAGGGCTGAGACTCAGAGTAAACGGAAGAACCTGGTCATTCCTTACATGGCTGGCGTGTCTGAAAAGATAAAACGGATATTTGGCAAACACCACATACCTGTATATTTCAAACCCACCAACACACTGAGACAGAGGCTTGTACACCCCAAAGATCAAACTCCAAAACACAAGGAAAGCAATGTAGTGTATGCAATCCAGTGCAGTGAGGAGTGCTCTGAACTCTACATTGGAGAAACCAAACCACCTTTGTACAGGAGGATGGCCCAACACAGGAGAAATAACACCACAGGACCAGAGTCAGCAGTTTATCTTCATCTAAAGGAAAAAGGACACTCATTTGAGGACATTAATGTTCACATTTTAGACAGAGAAGATAGGTGGTTTGAGAGAGGGGTCAAGGAATCCATTTATGCCAACTTGGAAAATCCTTCCTTGAATAGAGGTGGGGGCCTCAGGCACAACCTTTCCCCTATCTTCCTTCCTGCTTTGTCTTCTGTGCCTAGGAAGATTAAGACCATTTCGCAAGCTCAACAGCAGCAGAGTAATCTTAACGATCCTCCTTTAGATGATAAAGGGACTTAGAAATAAACATCTCAAAATAACCATGACCTAGCCCCAGGTGCAAGGTCACACAGCTACCTAGAAACATATTTAAGGATTCCCTTACTAACTTTACTCAGACTGAAGAAGCTCCTTGGATAAGGAGTGAAACGTTTCTACTGAGAAAATAGAAATCCAGTTGACATGATCCAAGCCACAGACTGTTCCACCTGGATGACTGAGAACCTTCATCGACATAACATAAGAGGATGTTAGAAACATAAGAGGATAAAAGTACAAATAACTGATCGTTTGGATCCACCGTTGTCTACTTCAGCTGGCAATCACTGTCCACAGTCTTGGGTAAAAGGCCTATACAATACCAACACCTAGAGTTAAATTGAAGATTCCTGGGCTTAAAGCTAAATTCTTTTGCCTGAAAAGTAGGTGTTGACTATGTGGTTCTTTGCTATGACTATATTACTTCTTGCTCTCATCTTCTATTATACCAGAACTGGACTGTAACATAGCAGCTTTTATTTTGCTATGGGACATATTCCTTGTACTACACGTTTTGGGCACAACTTGAGAAAAAAGCAACATAACCGAATCATAGAATGCAAGGGTTGGAAGGTACTTTGGAGATCAAGTCCAAAGCCCTTCCCAGTGCAGGGATCCATTACAATAGCATCACTAATAGATGCCTCCCTTCAAATATTTTCAGTAAAGGAGGGTCTGCTAGCTCCCAAAGCAGTCTGTTCCATTGTTGAACAGTTGTTATTAGGAAATTCTTCCTGATATCCAATCAAACTCTGCTTCCTTGTAATTTAATCACAGCTGTCACATCTCCCCAAAGTCTTCTTTTCTCCAGACTAAACATACCAATGCTTTCAATCCTCCTTCCAAACTTCCTTCCTCGCAACCCCCTTATCATCTTGGTTGCTCTCTTTTGGACCTGCCCCAGTTTGTCCTTCCTAAAATGCAGTCTCCCAAATTGGATGCAATATTCTAGCGGTGATTAAACCAATGCACAATAGAGAGGAATAATAACTTGCCTTAATCTTAACACTACACTTCTGTTGATGCAGCCAATGATTACTTGTTCTCTCTTTTTCTGTGTGTGGGGTTTTGCAGGTGCGTTACAGGGTGGGCTCATGTTCAGTTTGTTACCTGCCAAGAAACCAAGTGGTCTCCCACATCCCATACTCATGCGTTTGATTTTCCCTACCCAACCGAAGGATTTTACATTGTCCTTGCTGAAATTCATCCTATTAGTTTCTGTTCAAGATCCGCTTCAATCTTGATACTGTCCTCAGAGGTGACTGCTATCCCCTGTCTTTGTATTGTCCACAGTCTTGATAATCATATTTTCTAACCCCCTCATTTAAGTTAGTAATAAATGTTAAATAGTATATGAGTGAGGTTGAATGGGCCTTAAGAAGCATTGCTAATAACAAGGCAGCAGGAGACGACGGTATCCCAGCTGAACTGTTTAAAATCTTGCAAGATGATGCTGTCAAGGTGATGCATGCCATATGCCAGCAAATTTGGAAAACACAAGAATGGCCATCAGATTGGAAAAAATCAACTTATATCCCCATACCAAAAAAGGGAAGCACTAAAGAATGTTCAAACTATCGAACAGTGGCACTTATTTCACATGCCAGTAAGGTAATGCTCAAGATCTTGCAAGGTAGACTCCAGCAATTCATGGAGCGAGAATTGCCAGATGTACAAGCTGGGTTTAGAAAAGGCAGAGGAACTAGAGACCAAATTGCCAATATCCGCTGGATAATGGAGAAAGCCAGGGAGTTTCAGAAAAACATCTATTTTTGTTTTATTGACTATTCTAAAGCCTTTGACTGTGTGGATCATAACAAATTGTGGCAAGTTCTTGGTGGTATGGGGATACCAAGTCATCTTGTCTGCCTCCTGAGGAATCTGTATAACGACCAAGTAGCAACGGTAAGAACAGAGCACGGAACAACGGACTGGTTTAAGATTGGGAAAGGAGTACGGCAGGGCTGTATACTCTCACCCTACCTATTCAACCTGTACGCAGAACACATCATGCGACATGCTGGGCTTGAGGAATCCAAGGCTGGAGTTAAAATTGCTGGAAGAAACATTAACAATCTCAGATATGCAGATGATACCACTTTGATGGCTGAAAGCGAGGAGGAGTTGAGGAGCCTTATGACGAAGGTGAAAGAAGAAAGTGCAAAAGCTGGGTTGCAGTTAAACCTCAAAAAAAACCAAGATTATGGCAACCAGCTTGATTGATAACTGACAAATAGAGGGAGAAAAAGTGGAGGCAGTGACAGACTTTGTATTTCTAGGGGCAAAGATTACTGCAGATGCTGACTGCAGCCAGGAAATCAGAAGACGTCTACTACTTGGGAGGAGAGCAATGACAAATCTTGATAAAATAGTTAAGAGCAGAGACATCACACTGACAACAAAGGTCCGCATAGTTAAAGCAATGGTATTCCCCGTAGTAACCTATGGCTGTGAGAGCTGGACCATAAGGAAGGCTGAGTGAAGGAAGATAGATGCTTTTGAACTGTGGTGTTGGAGGAAAATTCTGAGAGTGCCTTGGACTGCAAGAAGATCAAACCAGTCCATACTCCAGGAAATAAAGCCAGACTGCTCACTTGAGGGAATGATATTAAAGGCAAAACTGAAGTACTTTGGCCACATAATGAGAAGACAGGATACCCTGGAGAAGAAGCTGATGCTAGGGAAAGTGGAAGGCAAAAGGAAGAGGGGCCGACCAAGGGCAAGATGGATGGATGGTATTCTGGAGGTGACGGACTCAACCATTGGGGAGCTGGGGATGGTGACGGCCGACAGAAAGCTCTGGCGTGGGCTGGTCCATGAAGTCACGAAGAGTCGGAAGCGACTGAACGAATAAACAACAACAAAGTATATGGCCTAGAATAAACTCATGTGGTACTCCACTTGCCCCTTCCTTCCAGGCTGATATGGAGCCACCTATGTGCAGTCATTCAGTATGATTATTCAATCAGCTCTGTATCCATCTCAAGGTGGCATAGTCCAGCCCACATTTTGAGAACTTCTGTACTGGGACTTCATGATACACTTTGTGCTGAAATCAAGGTGCACCATATCTACCACATTCCTGTAGACAATTAAACTGCCTATCTATTAAAAAAGGAGATCAGATAGGTTTGGTAGGTCTTGTTCCTGATAATGCCATGTTGACTCCTATCAAGCAATGCATTGTTTTCTTTGATAACCCGCCCACTGCCTGCAGTCTCTCAAACTACATCCGTAACTGTTTACAGCTCTATGTGAATCAGCCAACCAGCCAGAGCTTAAACATAGAAAGTAGCAAATGGCATAAATGTTTTTTTCTCCTTTTTTTCCTCAAGTCATTGGCAGGCAGACAACACATTCTATCCTTTTATTATATTTTTAAGCAGAGCTATACATTACTTTTGCCATTGTGACAATTAATTTGTAAAGGAAATCTAATAATATTACAATATGGAGGAGGCTAAAAATACTGCTGAAATCAATTCAGCATTACCAGAACAATGTAATAAGATTCCAATAGCCTTCCAATTTTGTATATACAGAACTGTCCATTTTTGTGTAAATATGACAAATTCCATTTTATTTCACTTGTCTTCTTTCACAGAGACTGTGTGGCATTTTTGCTTTCTTATTTTCAATATTTCTTGGAACATCTTCAAGGAATTCCCAATTTACTACCTCAACCCTTTCCTTAACACTTGAGGGACAAGGTTCTTGTTCAAACACATTACATAATTTGAAATGGCCAGATTTACTTCTTTTTTCCTTTTCCCCCCTGCCCCTCCAAGTGATTTCTTGTGGAAAAAAACCTTACTGATGTATAGCAGTAGGACATACATGTTATATAATTTTATTTGGTTAAGATGACTAGCTTCCGTGTAGTCTTCAAAGGCAATTCCATGGAGAGCACATTGCAGTAGTCCAGACACCTAATGACTAGAACATGAGTTACTGTTTTATTTATTTATTTATTTATTTATTTATTTATTTATTTATTTATTCCCCGCCCATCTCCCATACAAGGGACTCTGGGCGGGTTACAACAATCAAAGTTAAAAACAATACAATAATTTTAAAAAATACAATATAAATAGATAAAATACAAGATGGGGGACGTAGGGAACGTAGCATAGTGTTGCTACGGGGCTAGCCAACCCCAGGAGGCACTCCCGCCTCTGTTGTCCCAGGCCAGGTGGCAGAGCCAGGTCTTAAGGGCCTTCCGAAAGGTCAGGAGGGAGAGGGCCAGTCTCACCCCCGGGGGCAAGATATTCCATAGGGCGGGCGCTATCGCAGAGAAGGCACGCCTCCTGGACCCCGCTAGATGGAATTCTCTTGTTGAGGGGGTCCAAAGCATGCCCTCTCTGCATGCACGGGTGGGGCAGGCTGACGTTATTGGGACGAGACGGTCCCTCAGGTACCCTGGTCCTATGCCATGTAGGGCTTTAAAGGTGATCACCAACACCTTGAATTGGACCCGGAAGCAAACTGGCACCCAATGCAGCTCGCGAAGCAGAGGTGTTACATGGGCCGATCTCTTGGCCCCCATAACTGCTCGCGCCGCCGCATTCTGCACCAGCTGAAGCTTCCGGATACTCTTCAAGGGTAGCCCCATGTAGAGCGCATTACAATAGTCTATACGGGAGATGACAAGGGCGTGAGTGACTGTTCGGAGGGCCTCCCGATCCAGGAAAGGGCGTAACTGGCGCACAACTCGAAGCTGAGCAAAGGCCCTCCTGGCCACGACTGCCACCTGCTCTTCGAGCAGGAGTCGCGAGTCCAGGAGGACCCCCAGATTCCGCACTGGATCCGAGTGGGGTAGTGCAACTCCACCCAGAACCAAAGATGACAACTTCCCGGATCCAGGTGGGCCGTCAATCCACAGCCACTCCGTCTTACCAGGGTTCAGTTGAAGCCTGTTGTTCCCCATCCAGACCCCCACAGCCTCCAGGCACTGAGATAAGGCATTGACCGCATCACTTACTTCACCCGGGATGGAGATGTATAACTGGGTATCATCGGCATATTGGTGATACCTCATCCCGTGGTGACGGATGATCTCGCCCAGCGGCTTGATGTAGATGTTGAATAGGAGAGGAGAGAGAACCGACCCCTGAGGTACCCCACAAGTCAGGGGTCTCGGGTCAGCTCTATCCTCCCCTATCAACACCGACTGGGAACGGCCCTGGAGGAAGGAGGCGAATCAGCGCAGAACCACGCTGCCCGCCCCCAACTCCTCGAGCCGTCCCAAAAGTATACCGTGGTCGACGGTATCGAAAGCCGCTGAGAGATCTAAGAGAGCAAGGATGGACGCACTCCCTCTATCCCGCTCTCGCCAGAGATCATCCGTAAGCGCGACCAATGCGGTCTCTGTCCCATATCCCGGCCTGAAACCTGACTGGAAGGGGTCCAGATAATCCGTTTCCTCCAGAATCCTCTGGAGTTGCAACGCCACCACCTTCTCAACCACCTTTCCCAAAAAGGGAAGGTGGGAGACTGGGCGAAAATTGCCCAGGATGGTAGGGTCCAGGGATGGTTTCTTGAGGAGGGGGTGCACCAGCGCCTCCTTAAAGGCAGCCGGGAACACCCCCTCACTCAAGGACGAATTTATAATCGCCTGGACCCAGCCACATGTCACCTCACTAGCTGATTTTACCATCCAGGAGGGACATGGGTCAAGTTGGCATGTGGTGGCGTTTACAGTCCGGAGGATCCTGTCTACTTCATCAGGCCCAACAGGATCAAACTGCTCCCAGATAACATGGCAAGTACGGGCCTCTGGCATCTCCACAGATCTTGTCTCACGCTTGGAGTCCAACTTGGAATGAATCTGAGCGATTTTGTCCTGCAGATGCTCAGAAAACTCTTCCGATCGGCCCTGTAAATGGGTCTCCCCTTGCTCCTGACCCAAAAGTGATCTTGTAATCTTAAACAGGGCCGTCGGGCGGCATTCTGCGGACGCAATAAGAGCGGAGAAATATTCACGTTTCGCCGCTCTTACCGCCACAAGGTAGGCCTTAACTGCGGCTCTAGATTGTGTTCGGTCAGATTCAGTCTTCGTCTTTCTCCAGCGGCGCTCTAGACGTCTCTTAACCCTCTTCAAGGTCCTCAACTCATCCGTAAACCACGGTGAGTGGCGGGCCGAACAGGGCCGGAGAGGTCGCACAGGCGCGATCTTATCCAGAGCCCTGGCCGCTTCCCTATTCCAGGCCGCGGCCAGGACCTCCACTGGACCGTGAAGCAAGTCCTCGGGAATAATCCCCAGCTCCTTCTGAAACCTCACTGGGTCCATCAGTCGCCAAGGGCGGACCAATCGAGTAGGTCCCACCTCCCTGCGGAGTGGGGCAGCAGAAGAGAGTCTCAGGGTCACCAGGGCGTGGTCTGACCATGACAATGGGGAAAGATGTAACTCTCCCCTCAGATCAGATTGCCACTGCTCGGACAAGAAAACTAAGTCCGGGGTGAGACCACTGTCACGAGTCGGGTCACGAATAATCTGAGACAGGCCCATAGCTGCCATGGTAGCCATGAACTCCCGGGCCGCCTCCGAGGACCGCCCCAGGGACAGCAGGTTGAAGTCCCCCAGAACCATGAGTCTGGGGAACTCCACTGCCAACCCCGAGACAGCCTCGAGCAGCTCAGGCAGGGAGGTCGCTACGCAGCAGGGAGGCTGGTACAGCAGCAACACTCCCAACTGTTCTCGTGAACCCAACTTGAAAAACAGGGTCTCACACCCGGCCACTTGTGGAGCAGCGCCCCTGAAGGCCACAAGGGACTCTCGGAGTTTTAAGATTCTTGCACTTCAGGTAGGGCCAGAATTGGTGCACTAGCTGGAGTAAGGCAAAGGACCTCCTTATCACGTCTCCACCTGCCCATGCAACAATAGTTGTAAGTACAAAAGAACCTCTAACTTGTGGACTTGCTCCCTCAAGGGTAGTGAGAGACGGGACATGATTCACCTGACCAAGACTCCAAGGGATCAAATAATAACTCTGTCCTGCTTGGGTTCAAGTTCAGCCTTTGCCACCCCATCCAGATCCTTATAGCCTCCAGACACCAGAACAAGGCTTCTGTTGCATAAGTGGTATGTTCCAGGGTACTGATGTCCAACTAGGTATCACCCACATACTGATAATATCACACCCTGAACCAACAGATGAACTCTTAGTTCTCCAACAAAAAAGTCAAACACCCATACTTTTAAGCAAAGAGAATTTAGAAGAATCTGTTCCAGAAGCATGCATGCATGCATGCATTCATTCATTCATTCATTCATTTGTACTTGGACAAGCTTCATTCTCTTAGAAGGGCATATTGTGACTGCAGGTTTCATCCTCTATTAACACCTAAAATATATCAGCAGTTCATTATCTTTCTATGCCTGTCAATTAGGAAGAAAAATTCAGTTTCAGAGTTAAAGTGGGCTATTTCCTGAAGAACCAGACTGAGACAAACCGTATCTTATTCTCAGTCCATGTCACTAATATTGAATCCCTACTATTATGACTTGGAGCTAACAGTGACTTTACGATGGGTTTACACGTAATGCTGAACCATGATTTAGCAATAATGTATTACAAGGATGGGCAACTTTTTATGCCAGAGGCCACACTTAATATTTTGGGTAACCACAGGCTGAAATGGGTGGAGTAACGGTACCAAGTGGGGGGAGGTCCCCTGTTAGGGCTTTTTAGTGGGAATTAGGTTTTGTTTTTAACTATGTATATTTTATGGCTTACACTCCACATTTTGAGAGGAAGCCCTGAAATAGCAGCAGGAAACCAGGCCATTGGTTTTCAGTGACTGCCAGAGGTGGTTCCAAGGTTTGGGAGCTGCATGTGGCCTTGGGACACCCAACTATCTTTGACTGGACTCATACAACATGCTAGGTCAAGCAAGCCATATTTTGGCTTAGTGTGACTTGAAAATCCAACCTACTTAATTTTTAATGTTTTGTTTTTTCAATTGTTCATAAATTTTGAAGTAGGAATAACAGGAAACTGAATTGGTGGCCTTGAATACCTATGTTTCCCCATCATAAAAATGGAGGAAAGCAGTATTCATATCAAGAAATATGCTGGGTGCCTTTTCTTTTGTACTTTGACCCATTTTGGCTGCTTTTGAAGCAAAGTAGCATTCTCAAGGCAACTGTTTTGCGAATCGGTCATATGAACTTTGCCAGCAAGTTGGATATAGGACACTCCATTTTTACCAGAAGAATAATCTCTAATACTGTTTGAAACAAAGAGCCAGTTTGGTCTAGTGGTTAAGGCAATGGGCTAGAAACCAGGAGTCTGTGAGTTCTAGTCCCGTTTTAGGCACGAAAAGCCGGCTGGGTGACCTTGGGCCAGTCCCTCTCTCTCAGCCCTAGGAAGGAGCCAATAGCAAACCAGGAAACAGAGTTCTAGTCCCACCTTATGCATGAAAGCCGGCTGGGTGACCTTGGGCCACTCTCTCTCTCTCTCAGCCCAACTCACCTCACAGGGTTGTTGTTGTGGGGAAAATAGGAGGAGGAAGGAGTATTAGGTATGTTCGCCGCCTTGAGTTATTTATAAAAATAATAAAGGCGGGATAAAAAAAAAGTCTAAAATCTAAAGGTACCATGGTCACCTTATGCATTTCATCATTTCCCAACGGAAGGCAATGTTCTACTGCACGAGAAGACTTCCCATAGAAATCCAATTCAAAATTGTTGAACTTTTTTCTGTTTACCTTGGGAGAACCTCTCCCCCTTTCCCTTTTAGGTGACATTTAATTGCAACAATAATATTTGCTGTGTCACAGTCTGATAATGAGTTCTCTCATTTCCTTCAGGTAATTGCATATTAGTGGAAACAAACAAACAAACAAACAAAAAGATGTAATGTCCCCCACCACATGGTCATTCAGGGCATAAAATGAAAGGAAATAGGTATTTAGGTAACTGAGGGCATGGTTTTTATTTTCACTAATTTTCAGATTACTCTCAATGAGGTCTCTTCAGAGTCCAAACATCTTGATGTGAAAAAGATACACACTCTAAATCATTAGAGATCATTCACTGCCATGTGCCACCTTTTAGGGCAATTAAACCTGACCTTGGGGTTACCTAGCTGAACACTGTCTGACCTGGGGCACTTCCTCTGAATATGAATAAGGCTGTAAAACAAATACAGTCAGGAAAGGCAACCTCCCAGCTCCTGGCCCAGAGAACGCCTGGGTTAAATGGAACTGAAAGGCTGAAGTGAGGCCCATATGGCAGTGGAACATGTAGGTTATTGATTAAGAACATTCTCTGTTGGGATTAACCTGGATTGTTGTTGTTGTTTTTTAAAGATGACATCTGGAGTCTATCCTTTCAAACCTCCCTCAGTATGCAACCCTGCTAACCCTAGGCTCAAAATAAAAGGGAGAATAGAACCTGGGCCACATTTCACCATCGTTTAGTGCCAGAAAAGTTTAGATTCACATTTTTGTCAGTTTCTGATATATATCAAGCCAAGCCAAGCCCCTATATTTCCACCAGTGTTTCTCTCTAGGCACGCTCACATATTCTTCTTCAGTTACAAAGTTATTTCTTTGTACTCCCAGGTTTTAGGTAGTTGTTCTTGAGATTTAAATGGATAGCACCTGTGCACCAGATTTATAGCCTTTTGATCTCCACGTATTTATTAGACAATTTGCTCCCATGGCGTATTTTGGATGAAAAGTCTCCTCAGACCCCAAGGAAATCTTTCCAACTTGCCATCGTGGTTTCAGCTTCTTGATCTGGCAGAATAAATAAAAGATCACTATTTGAAAAGAAGATAATGGAGGCTAGAAAACAGGAAGCCAGGAAACTGCAATTATATAACTGAATATGAAGCAATAATTGCCAGGATCTGTTAAAATAATGGAACAACCTTCCCTCCCTGATTCTCTCCAGATGTGTTGGGATTGCAGCTATCAGAAGTCACACCTAGCATGGGGATTGATTATGATGGCGGGGTATTCTGGGAATTGTAGTCAAACACATCTGGCAGGCCCTGGATGACAGTAGAAAACCATTATATGCTGGTTGCAACAAACAGCAACTTTTATCTGCAAGATTACTGGTTTGTTTCTCTTTCCCAGCTATGGTTAATACTTAACAGTCCTGAGAAATGCCCAATAAGCTTATTTCACTCTTCATACAAGCCTTAAACGAAGGGGAAGTAATGACACATGGAATTCTTTAGCATGGCAGTGTGTCTTATCTTAATAGAGGCTGCCCTGAAATCTTATCCCCTCAGGGACCTTTTTAAAAAATGCCTGGGACCCACCTGTTCCCCAGAAATGGTCTTCTGAGAAAACATTCATGGATTACTAATAGTGGGCAATCTGCAACAGCGTTTTTCTTGGGACATACGGGAAACAACCATCTAGCTGTGTTTGTCTGGAAATAAAAGCCTCTCTAGATCCAAAATGCAACAGAGGTCCAGCAAACTGACAGATGGGTTTTGTTTAACATGGCAATCACCACCATGCATGAAATACTCAGTAGTCTAGTAATAGAGAAAATTGCAGCCTGGTTCAGAACAATTTCTGGCTTAGAGACATAATTCCACATGCCCAGTAGAATTCATCCATATATGTAGGTTCTGTTGCTCACAATTGGCACGTCCTTTGGAATATATATTTAATTTTACATTGTTTAAAATGTATTCCAATCTGTATTTAATGTATTGCACTCCTATTAATATTTTATTCATAAAATATTGAAAATAACTGACAGCAGAAATAATTTTGAAGGAACTAAATTTTATGAACAAAATATTTATAAATAAATAACATGAACGAACATGCCATTTGTTGAACAATGCTTTTATTAAATAAAGCAAAATTGGCAGTATTATCACACAATACCTTAAGCCATAAATAACTTGTCTCTTTGAACCCAAGATGATTTGTATTTGCTATATTAAGATGAGAATGTTTTCTTTGCTTTCCTAATATATTTGGCTTCACTTCTAAAGATTTCAGAGCAGAAGGAAACATAAGAAAATGTGTGGGCTGTAGGCATGGAGTAGGATGCCTAGGAATCACTGGGGGAGGTGCAGCTGACTCTCCAATAATATGCACTATTTGGTATAAGAACTGTTGGAGACAGAAACTGAAAGGTTCAGCTGACTTCTGTGCAAACTGTGGCCTCTTATGTCTACTGTTCTGTGGCTTCAGGAATGCAAGGAGATTGTCCTTGCTTACGTTATTTAGTGGCCCAAATATGCCTTGGCAATGTTCACAATGATCAAGTAAAGGCCCAGCAGATGTTTGTGTGCAACATGCTGAACTTAATTGCTGTTAACCATACTTACGATGTTTCTTGGCATGAAACCAGGAACCCAACTGTTTCATAAGATGAGAACCCAGAAAAATGGGTTAATTTAGTTGCCAGGTTATGTGTGTTTTGTTAATGTAGTCAACAGAATGAGAATTATCCCGTTAATTATGTTGTTATTTAGCAAAATGTTATGTTATTTAGGAAGAAGCATAAGAAGTTGCTTTTTCCAAACTAGACCATGGCCCCACTTAATCTGGGCCTGTCCACTTTGCAGAGGGTCAGATGTGAATCTTTTCCAAGCCCAACCCTGGGAATGCTAAGGTTTGAAACTGTGATCTTTGCCAGCCAGAGTATAACCCTCACTAAACAATGACCCTTCCTACTATGGGCTTTTGATGTCATTTTTTTCTTAATATTAATATGGAGTCCTTGGTGCTCTCTGAGCTTGGTTGTTTGCTAGCAGATGTTTCATTACCTGACTAGGTAACATCATCAGTGTTAGTGAGTGTGGGGTTTGCCACACAATACAGTGGCTTGCCCTGCCAGTTTTGGTGGGGGTGTGGTTTTCTCCTTGGTAGTTCCTTGATTAGGGTATTGTTTTCTGCTTGATTGTTTGTCTGGTGTTAATCCCTGCTTATCTGGGTGTTGGCTGCTAGAGAGGATGTGTTCTAGTCTTTTTGTTTCCTACTTAGCATTTTTATTCTCTCTCTTGAATAGTGTGTAAATGTGGTTTATCTCCATGTGTCTATTGATGGCTGATATGTCTGAATGTCAAACCTCCAGGAATTCCCTAACATTTTTGGATTTAGTTTGGTCTAGGATGCTCACAGTTTCCCAGTTAATGTTAATATTAATATCCCAGCTAATATTAATATTCTTAATATTGTATTGTAAAGGTGCATGCAACTATGACAACCCTCTAAATTCTTCTCCATGAGGCTCCAACTTGTTTATTTGAGTCTGTTTTGAGATTAATTGTATGACATAATTATTTTGAATTCTGTGAAAGAGTGGAAAAAGAACCTTAGGACCAGTGTCAAAATAGATGGCTTGCTTGCGTAGGGAACAAATATAATTTTCCTTGAGTTTTGAATGTTGATTTTAGATTTGGCTGAAACGTCTGGTGCTGCCAGAATGAAAATGTGTGTATTCAGGATTCACAGTTGGTAAATGTTGGGAAGGGAGGAGGAGAAAATAATTTATTTAGATTGGAACCATTAATTTTCAATGGTAGAGGCCTAATAATATGCACTTTTTAATTAAACTTGGGTATTAATCTAGACCGACAAACTGCTTTCTTACAATTCTTTCTCTTTCCAGCCAGAAGGCAATAGTTTAGACTACTAAGTGATGTGCTAAGTGATGTGAATAATGGGCAATGTAGATTTTGCAAAACATTCTGATTTTTGCTTCTTCCCAACTGGCATATCAGCCGCTCAAAGGACACCAGTGACAATTCATCATAATCTAAATTATTGTACCTCTCTAAAACAACAAACTAAAAACACAATCTTATGTATGTCTGATCTGAAATCTGAAACCCCATTAAGATTAAGGGGACTTACCCCCAGGTAAGAGTGTATAGAATTGCAGCATGTTTCTTCCAAAATAGTGCTTAAAACATCAGAAAAAACAAAGGTTCAGTTAAGTAAATGTTGTGCCAGTCTTTTAAAGAAGTATTCAGTAAGTAATGAAATGCCCTTGCCAGCAAAAACCTCCCACTCTAGCCTCCTTCATGCATTTAAGAAAATGCTTAATTATGTGGTCACATTACTAAAGCAAGAAGAGGTACCATGGTCTGTGGACCACAAGCCACCCCCAGACCATTGATATTCTGCAGTACAACATCCAGTTACAGCAGCACCATTTTCTACTTTTTACAAAGGAGTTAAATACTTGTATTAAATCTCTGGAAGTTCTAAAGTACCTGTTTTATAAGCTGGCCCCAACCCCTGTTGCAAGGTAACCACATCCCTCTCATCCCCTTTGTCCCTTTACAGCTCAACTGTCCATTAAAACAAAAAGCCCATCATTACAGTCTTTGTTGTTGTTGTTTATTCGTTCAGTTGCTTCTGACTCTTCGTGACTTCATGGACCAGCCCACGCCAGAGCTTCCTGTCGGCTGTCGCCACCCCCATCTCCCCCACGGTTGAGTCCTTCACCTCCAGAATATCATCCATCCATCTTGCCCTTGGTCGGCCCCTCTTCCTTTTGCCTTCCACTTTCCCTAGCATCGGTATTACAGTCTAGTAATACAAAATACAGCAAAGCCTCATTTAACTTACATGATTTCCTGTCAGGGAAGAGATGTGGTCGAATAGATTCCTTTTCCCATCTAGAGAAGCGTCTTCCTATCCAGACATTTATTTATGTCAGCAGATATTACAGGCCATATCCTAAGTCTAAACTTCTCCATATTTTTGCTAAAGAACTTCCTGGTTCTTCATCAATCACAGCTGCAACACAGCTGCCAAGGGGAGAGAAGAGCAACTAGGCTTGTTATTTACTTTATTGAAAGATTTGCAGACCACCTTCCAAGGCACACTGACCTCAGAAGGTGGCTTTTGAAGATTGTGGGACGCGTAAGAAAGATGTGTCCCAGAGGTCATCTGGTGGTCATCCAGTGAAAACACATCTTTACCACCCCAGTTACCAAAAGGTCCAGCAAGAATAATCCATTCCCTGGCTTCCCTGGTAGTTAGGCTGACCATATGTCCCATCAACCTGTACGCAGAACACATCATGCGACGTGCTGGGCTTGAGGAATCCAAGGCTGGAGTTAAAATTGCTGGAAGAAACATTAACAATCTCAGATATGCAGATGATACCACTTTGATGGCTGAAAGCGAGGAGGAGTTGAAGAGCCTTATGACGAAGGTGAAAGAAGAAAGTGCAAAAGCTGGGTTGCAGTTAAACCTCAAAAAAACCAAGATTATGGCAACGAGCTTGATTGATGACTGGCAAATAGAGGGAGAAAAAGTGGAGGCAGTGACAGACTTTGTATTTCTAGGCGCAAAGATTACTGCAGACGCTGACTGCAGCCAGGAAATCAGAAGACGTCTACTTCTTGGGAGGATAGCAATGGCAAATCTTGATAAAATAGTTAAGAGCAGAGACATCACACTGACAACAAAGGTCCGCATAGTTAAAGCAATGGTATTCCCTGTAGTAACATGTCTATGAAGGTTCTCAGTCATCCAGGTGGAATTGTCTGTAGCTTGAATCATGTCAACTGGATTTCTATTTTCTCAGTGGAAACGTTTCGCTCCTTATCCAAGGAGCTTCTTCAGTCTGAGCAAAGTTGGTAAGGGAATCCTAAATATGTTTCTAGGTAGCTGTGTGACCTTAGACCTGGGGTCATGGTTATATTGAGATGTTATTTTAAGTCATTTTATTATCTAAAGGAGGATCGTTAAGATCACCATGCTGCTGTTGAGCTTGTGAAATTGTGAAATTGTGAAATTGACTATCCCTGTAGTAACCTATGGCTGTGAGAGCTGGACCATAAGGAAGGCTGAGCGAAGGAAGATAGATGCTTTTGAACTGTGGTGTTGGAGGAAAATTCTGAGAGTGCCTTGGACTGCAAGAAGATCAAACCAGTCCATACTCCAGGAAATAAAGCCAGACTGCTCATTTGAGGGAATGATATTAAAGGCAAAACTGAAGTACTTTGACCACATAATGAGAAGACAGGATACCCTGGAGAAGAAGCTGATGCTAGGGAAAGTGGAAGGCAAAAGGAAGAGGGGCCGACCAAGGGCAAGATGGATGGATGGTATTCTGGAGGTGACGGACTCAACCATGGGGGAGCTGGGGATGGCGATGGCCGACAGGAAGCTCTGGCGTGGGCTGGTCCATGAAGTCACGAAGAGTCGGAAACGACTGAACGAATAAACAACAAATGTCCCATTTTGAACTGGACAGTCCCGTTTTTTTAGCAATTTTCAACCATCCCGTCGTTTTGATAAAAATCTCAATTTTGTCCTGTTTTTTAAACCCAGCAGGAATGGCGTGGAAGGAGGATCTGAGCCGGAGCTGCCTATTAGAGGCAGCCCAGAAGAGGAAGCCCTCCCACCTATCAGCGCGTGGCAAAGGAGGGACCGGGGGGCGGGGTTTGCAGGCGGGAGCCAATTGTGCAGACTGGGGGCAGGGTTTGCAGGTGGGAGCCAATTGTGCAGACCAGGGGGCGGGGTTTGCAGGTGGGAGCCAATTGCACAGGCCAGGGGGCGGGGACCCCTGTCTTTTTCATGAATACGGAATATTACATAAGACCCCGTCCCGTTTTGCCATCCCGTTTTTGTCTCAAGGAAATATGGTCAGCCTACTGGTAGTTGTCTTTTTTACTACACCCAATCAGTCATCAGAGTATCAAGAAACTCAAGCAGATGGTAGCAAAATAAGCTTGGTCCACTGTGATACTTTGGGGAAGTGAAGGAACAAATTATGGCTACTGGTACCATAGCAGTGTAGAGAAGGAAGACGGAAGCAATGACATAATCCTGTATCAAAGACAATGCAATTAACAGCACATCACACACAGTTCTATCATTATGCTCCGCTAGAGAGAAAGCTGGTAATCTTGGCTGTGGCTGACTGCTGTTCTTTGGACATTCCTGCCAAAAGTAGATAGGCAGATGGAACTGATGAGTTTGCACAGGATGATTCCCATAGTTTTCAAGGTAAGGGCTTCCAACTGGTCACTAAACCAAGACTTGCCAAATGAAGTTAATAGACTTTATAATGAATCAAGTTTATAATGAATAATATAGACTTGAAATTGAACATGATAATTAAATTATGGGATATACAATATTTATTTTTATAAAAAATAAGAAAGAATTAACTTAAAAAAACCAACTAAGGAACAGGCCACCCAAAAGCGTATTTACAAAACAGGGTTAAATCAATAGATGGAATGGATTTATCCCTTTTTCTTATGACTGGAACAGATTAATACTGATTCCATTTCTTTCCTGACTCCCCTCTTCCCCCACTAAACTGCATTATCTTTATTGCAGAAATATATTTGTAGTCAAGGTGGCTTAATCCTGTTCATTTCTGTCTGTGCCTCTTTGTAGCCTGGCACCTCTCCAGTCCAAGGGCCAAGGAAAGCGAACATTGCGATTATCTTATCAGTCCTAGACCACAGGGAGGAGCTGTCCAATCACCAAGCCCTGGCTAGCTCTTCCATATTCTCGACTGCATCTTGTACCAACAATTTGTGTGTGGGAAAAATAAAAAATGCCCACTGCTCCTCTGAGGATCATGCTCTCTTTGCAAGGTGCCCCAATCAGAGAAGCTTGTGCTTTTGACCTTTGAACCCACTGAGCGTAATTAATTGGGACCAGTTTAAAGAAAACCATTGCCTCCAGTGAGTACCTGCTATCAGTATTTAGTTCTACACATCAAACCTCAGCGTTAGAATAATCACTGACATGCCAAGCAATGAAAGAAACCTGTTGTTAAGAGGCTGAGCTGCATGGCTCCCAACAGAGATAGATTCTGATTCCATGCATCTTGCTTAATGGTTCTTTTTTTTTAGAAAGGAAAGGAAAGGAAAGGAAAGGAAAGGAAAGGAAAGGAAAGGAAAGGAAAGGAAAGGAAAGGAAAGGAAAGGAAAGGAAAGGAAAGGAAAGGACTTGTCAGCATGTCCACCATCTTAAATTTTTCAACAAAGGGTTGACTGAAACCTCCAGACATTCAAGGACAGTTTTAAGCATAACAAAGTTACTAACTAAAAGTAACAGCCTGTCATGCCTGCATGATTCCTAAGAGATGGGAAATATGGATTCTTGATGGTACATACAGTATGCCATCCAGATGCAGCATGGCCTGTTTTTCAAGGACCCAGCATCCTTTGTCTTAGAGACAGCATATCCATGACCAGTACACCCAATAGAAGAATTTCTCCCTGTGGGATAGAGTCTCGCCTGTGGGATAGAGTCAGTGTCACGCAGCACTTTCTACTCTACTCCTCTTCAACCATTCCATCTATCTTCCTTCCCAAACCCTCAGAACTGAGGAGGAGGACATAAAATCCACGCTGAATCTTTCTCTAAATCTAATGTTTTAACATATGCAGGTATTAAAATTACTGAAAAAAGGAAAATCAATTTTTTCCCCCTAAGAGCTCACCTGTTTATGAATCTTATCTCTCTGTATGCAAATGCCACAATATCCTAGTTTTGTGCATTTATTCTAAATACAAGTTTCTCTTCTTTAGTTAAAGTAACAACTCCAAGTTCTTTGTGTTCACATATATATTTCAGAAGAGCCAGTGAGGTATAGCGGTTAAGGTGCTGGATTAGGAGTGGTGGGACCCAGGCTCTAGTCCTCCCTTTGGCACAGAAGCCAGCTGGGTAGCTTTGGGCTGGTAGCTCACACTCTGAGCCCTAGACTGGGAAGTTGAAAACCCACCTGTTCTAGACTAGTGTGGTAGGTGATGGTCCAAATCATTCAATGAAAAGGAATTCATATTGCAGTGGATTGATTTAGGCTAATAATAACAATAATAATGAAACAAAAATATGAATATCTAAATAATGCGATAAAAACATTTATCGAACAGAATGCTGACAAGGAAAAGCATTACATTGTCAATTTCTACAAAAGATCGAGGGAAAATGGATAAAGATAAAACCTGGCAATGGCTTACAACTGGAACATTAAAAAAAGAAACTGAAGGCTTGATTTTGGCTGCTCAAGAGCAAGCTATTCGAACTAATGCAATCAAGGCCAGTATTGAAAAATAATCAAATGATTCAAAGTGCAGATTGTGCAAAGAAGCAAAAGAAACAGTAGATCATATTCAGCTTGTATAAGAAGATCACACAGACTGACTGTAAACGACATAACACAGTCGCCAGAATGATTCACTAGAACATCTGTAAAAATTATCATTTGCATAATTTATCAAAAGTTCTTAATGTTTTCTAGTATTTTATTCACTGTAATAACACTGTTTTAACGTTTTTACTGATGTTTGTACATTTTAATCTATTTTATTAATGTTTGGCCACTTTTGTGCAGGTTTGATCTTGTTTGTTATGATTGGTGGTCACAATATATTAATTGATTGATTGATTGATTGATCATTTGCCACCAATGACAAATTGGTGGGAACATATAGTTGAAAAAGTAATAAAAAATTTTATTTATTTATTTATTTAATTTATTCCCCGCCCATCTCCCATACAAGGGACTCTGGGCGGGTTACAATAATTAAGACTTAAAAATTTTAAATATTTAGAACCATACAAAATAGAAGATATATAAAATATATCCAATATAAAATAAATAAAATCCAAGATGGATTGGGGACCGTAGCACAGATCATATTGCTACGGGGCCAGCCAACCCCAGGAGGCACTACCGCCTCTGTCGTCCCAGGCCAGGTGGCAGAGCCAGGTCTTAATGGCCTTCCAAAAGGCCAGGAGTGAAGGGGCCAGTCCCACCTCCGGGGGCAAGATGTTCCATAAGGCAGGGGCTGTCGCAGAGAAAGCACGCCTCCTGGACCCCGCTAGATGGAATTCTCTTGTTGAGGGGGTCCAAAGCATGCCCTCTCTGCACGCACGGGTGGGGCGGGCTGACGTTATCGGGACGAGATGGTCCCTCAGGTACCCTGGTACCAGGTACCCTGGTCCTATGCCATATAGGGCTTTAAAGGTAATCACCAACACCTTGAATTGGACCCGGAAGCAAACTGGCAACCAATGCCGCTCGCGTAGCAGAGGTGTTACATGTGCCAATCTTATGGCACCCGTAACTGCTTGCGCCGCCGCATTCTGTACCAGCTGAAGCTTCCGGATACTCTTCAGGGGTAACCCCAAAATAAGCAGGTTGTGGGTTTTCCGAATGTAAAGTCTTGGCTCATAACACACCAGATTTAACTGTGGTTGAAAAGAAGAAAGTGTGGATAATTGATGTGGCAATACCAGGGGATAGTAGAATAGAAGACAAAGAATTGGAGAAGATCACAAAGTATCAAGATCTGAAAATCAAAGTTGAAAGATTATGTCATAAACCAGCAGTGGTGGTCCCAGTGGTTATCGGCACACTGGGTGCCATTCTAAAAACCCTTGGAGAGCACCTAGGAAATCTGCGCATTGACAAAATTTCCATGTCAATTACAAAAGGCCAGACTGCTTGGATCTGCACATCTACTACGCCGACACATTATGACATCCTAGGTTCTTGGGAAGAACTCGAAGTGAATGAAGGCCAACACCAGCTAAAGAGCTGGCAGCTGTGATTTCACGTTGTTGTGTATAACAACAACTACACAATATTACTATTGTGTGTGAGAGAGGAAGAGTATATAACATGTTATAACAAATGCAGAAATAGTATATGAATGCGAAACAATCACCTACTTGGTTTCATTTAAGCATCTTTTATCATGCCCTTCAATGCAATTGTGTTCATACAGTAGTGTCTCTGCCCTATTTACCCTCCTATAAAGTAGGAGAGATTAAGTGATTGGAGGTGAGCTTCATTATTGGGTAACGATCTGAAGATGAGGTTTCCACAGTCCTAGTTCAGCATTGTCATAATCTCACGACATCTTTGATGTTGAAAAACAGCCCAGTCTCTATGCTTTTACCAAACCCTACCTTAAACTTCCTTTATATTGTTATGGAAATGAGAAACGAGAGAAAATGCATTATTGTAAAAAAGGACAAAATAAAATATTGATAAAACAGATTCATATTTAAAATAAGCACTAAAATTTAAATAGAAATATTGAACATCTCACAGAGTAGGGACATCGGTGTCTAGGTAATCTGTTTGTCTGTTAAAGTTGTCCCAATTCTTATCAAGGATATATTTAAATTGGGAAGACTCTTCTGATAGTGATTAAATAGAACAGGGATGTGTAGAACAGAACATACACTGGGATTTATTGTCAATCACAATATAATTTGCAATAGACCACCAATGATTTCTGAACTCTTTCTTTTTTTAAAGAATAACCCCACAAATTAAACTAGCTAGGGGAAAACTCTGAATGGAGTTTTACAAAAGCAGAAAAGGTTGGGGACATGGTTCTGGCAGTGAAAAAGAAGTGGGCTCAGATAGATTCAGCCACATTCTGATAATTGATTCTAGGTATACATCTACCCTTCTTTGTAAACCACCGTTTTGCACTTCGGTTTAGCTCGTAATCTTCTTCCCAAACAGAAGACTCCCTTCTGCAAAGTAAGAAGCACACATGCTAACAGAGAATATGAATAAATAGATTGAATCCAGTGAAGTAAAAACTCAGGGAAACTGTATTTGTTCAGAAATAAAGCAGGCTCAACAGATGCAGTCATATTTAAACAGGAATGCATTTCGCATGGACTTTTTGAAACACCACAAACACTTTAAAAATCCTTTTTCCCCTTGATTTTCAGAATTAATACCACTGGATCACGGAGGCCAGTGCCACTGAAGTAATTTTACCATTTTATTGCTTTCCAGGTGAGTTCAGAAATAGTTATGTAAGAATAACAGCCACACATTTCTCTATAAGTATCATTATATAACATTTTGAATAGAGCATTTGTTGTTGTTCAGTCGTTTAGTCGTGTCCGACTCTTTGTGACCTCATGGACCATAGCACGCCAGGCCTTCCTGTAATAATAGATTTATGTAATAATAGATGTAATGAAATAGAGCATACTGAATGCATTACTTAATCTATTGTTAATCTAAACTAAATTCCCTTTCAGAATTAGGCACAGCACAATAAATAATAGATACTTAACAAGTTGCAGAAAGATTTGTAATAACTCAGAAGATACTCTGCAGTAAGCGGTTAAAAGTTCAGAAGACTCTTCACAATGGTATCGTGTCCTATTGTTATTAATGGTTGAAAAAAATGTTTCACCGGCCTGCATATTAAGAAATTCCCTATTGTTGGAAGCCTATACAGTACTATGAATTAAGCTTTTCCAATTCAGGCTATAATTTAGAAATGATTTAAGCTCTTTGTTCCAAGTTTGAAACAAAGGGTAGCTCATCTTCTTTAGTGAGTGAAATACCATTTAGAAAGACTTATGTTAAAAAAAAGAGAATAATTTATCGTTCCTTTTATGAACAGCATGCTGTGATTCTATCCATCTTTCACTCGGGATTCAGCAACTTCCTGTTAGTGACTTATTAGCAGGTATTTTAAAGACTGACTTGCTCGATGTTATCACACTGTGGAGCAGAGCTGTGCGTGTTGTAACTGATCTGATTTACTGAAGTGCCATATTGTGGCTTCAGTGCTGAGAGAAATAATCTTTGCTTTGCAGGCAACAAACTAAAAAAGTTGTCAGTTTTAAAATCAATGCTGAAAACAGATATTGTGCAAGTGAAATGTTAAGTTTTCACCCACTGTTTTGTCTGGCGGTACTGATGTTTTGTCTAAAGCATGGAAGGTCTTTTAAAAGCAGAATATTATATATATGGCAATTTGTAACATACCCATTAGGCAGTTGACAGATTTGTTCTGTTTTACCATTTATAAACAGCCACTTTTTCATAATGTTACAGCCCAGCTTGCAGAAATGGTAGGTGAGAACCTCAGCAGTCATACTTGACTCTAGAGGTAGCTAAATTATTCACATACACATAATTATTCATATTCACATAATTATTTACTTAGAATTCCCCGCCATGGATTGTAGAACAGGTAGTCCTCACTTACCGACAACCTCGTTTAGTGATTGTTTGAAGTTGTGATGGTGTAAAAAAAACAGCTTTGCAACCAATCCTCACATTTACGACCATCACAGCATCCCATAGTCACGTGAACACCATTTGGGCACTTCGCAACTGGCGCGCATTTATGACCATTGCAATGTCCCACAGTCACGTGATCACCATTTGCAAGCTTTACAACCAGCTTCCAGTAAGCAGAATTAATGGAGAACATGTGTCAGGATGGACATCCTGTCAGTGTGTAAAAGGGGGCTGTAGTAATTAGTGTCTCAAGCAGAATGCTTTGTAGTAGAATGTTTAGCGGGAGTGCTTTGAAGTAGAAGTTAGGCATGCCTGCAGAGCCCTTAGGAATGTTGATTAGAATTGTTTAGGAGAGCAACCTGACCCCAAGGCCAAGCCAAATGGCTGTTATCAGTTTGTTAGTGAAGGATGGTGACTGAGGGGTATGGGAACTGTGAGAGCGAAGGGGGGAGGCTGGTACGAAGGGGAAGATTCTAACTGCTGTTTTGTGCGGGCTTTCTTCATTTGAGTCTTTGAATTGGAACTGATCACCTGTGTTAATAAAGTACTCTTTCATATCCTTAATGGCTTGTCGCAAGAGTATCTGATTTAATAGCTGAAGGATCATGACCATCACAGAAAGACTCAAATCAAAAAATAGCTACCTTGCCTGGAGATGCCTTACCATGTCTACCGATGAAGGTCAGCAGATGGAGTACCCACAAACTGAAAGAGCCTCCCCTGGAGGGGAAGGGGGAGAGATCGAAGTCGAAATGGAAGCAGCCTCCAGCCAGAGCACAAGGGAATGCCTGGAGCAGGGAGATGCCTCTCTCGGACGGAGAGAGGAGAAGAGCGGAGCTAGACCCAAAAGATCATCCAAAAGAACTGCGAAAGTGAGGCTGGAAGCTTCGGAGATTGAGAGTGGAGAGGAAGAGCGGAAGCCCAGAATTCCAGAGAGGACAGCCCGACAGAGTGACAAGGAGTGATTAGAGGCACAGGGGACTAGACCGAAGGCTCTTCCTAACCCTGAAAACGTGCTTCCAAGAGGGGTTATGTTTCAATTGTGGCAGAGAGGGGCATCGCATATCCTTAATGGCTTGTTGCAAGAATATCTGATTTAATAGCTGAAGGATCACGACCATCACAACGTGGAAGTAAAATCGCAAGTCATGGTCATGTGATGTTTCGTTTAACGACTGCAGTGACTCGTTTAACGACTGAATGGGAAGTGACGTTGTAAGTCTGTCATGGTCACATGATTTTCCACTTAGCGACCACGAGGACTACCTGTAGTGAGAAACATTGGCTCTGATGGCTTTATAAGATGAGTATCTTGCCTTTTTTTCAATGAATTCAAGCCAATATGTAAATTCTCCTTTTCTCAACAACAGCATAAGTGCCTTGGGGGGTGGCTGTCAAAAAGTCCAAGATGACACCCATGCCCATGTGACTGAAGCCCTGCTCTTTTTAAATGTGTGTTGTACACATGTTTGCCTAGTTGTATGGCCGTGGATACCATCTTGACTTTTTGACATGCACCCCTGGGGATCCACCTGACAACAGCCCTATGAAGTAAACAGGACTGAAAAATATTTACTGGCTCAAAATCATCTATTGAAAGCAATGAGAGTGATGCAGGGTCAATGATTAAAAAATTAAAATGTGCATACAAATATATATACTGATCACTTATCTAATTTATGATTTAATGTACTGATTATCAAGCAACACCAATACAAAAATACACCAAAGAAAGCTAAGCCCAAGATGCTAATCCTTTAGAAACCTCTTGTTCAAGAATTAAAGCCCAAGGGAGAAAATTTTGCATAAATGTTATCGTTCTTGCGGTCCCATTTTAGCAAAGAAGCTGGTGACTAAATCCATATTTGGGAACTTAGGAAAATAAAAAATGTGGGTTTAATTGCTGATTAAGCTCAGTATATGCTAGGGATGGGAAAATCTGTTGGTTTTTAATTCTCCAGTTTCTTATTTTCATGAATATGCCAAGTTCAATTTGTTGAACTTGCATTTTTTAAAGTTCACACTGAACACATGCATTGTTTGTATTAGCACCTAACTTCTATTTTTTCAAACATTTTCCTTAATATAATGCATCTTTATTATTTTTCAGTGAATTTAGGCACTTTATTCCGACTCTTCTCTAATATACATTTTAATTATTAATGAATGTATTGGAAAATTCAGTAGAATTTTGAAAAATAAATTTTTATTCAGGTATTTTCTTAGAAAACACATAATTAGATAATTTTTATTTATTTATTTATTTATTTATATTTCAAATTTCTTCACTGCCCATCTTCCTCAAAAGAGCCTTTAAGGCCTTTTAAGCCTTTAAAAGCAAACTACATGATTACATCCCACCCCACCCCCCTCAATAGGTAAAGGTAAAGGTTTCCCCTGCACAGTCGTGTCCGACTCTAGGGGGCGGTGCTCATCTCCATTTCTTAGCCGAAGAGCCAGCTCTGTCCGAAGATGCTTCCACGGTCATGCGGCCGGCATGACGCGCACGGAACGCTGTTACCATCCCACCGAAGTGGTACCTATTTATCTACTTGCATTTGCATGCTTTTGAATTGCTAGGTTGGGGCAAGTGCAGGAGCTCACTCCGTCATGCGGGTCTCGGGTCTCGAACCGCCGACCTTCTGATCGACAAGCCTGGCGTCTTAACCGCTGAGCCATCGCACCCCTACCCCCCTCAATACCTTGTGCTTAAGTGCTGCCCTGTATAATTCCCAGGCTATGAAACCAACATTCTACATCTTTACCAAACAAGATGAAACCTTTTTCAGCAATCAAATGTTTTGAACTGGTAAATTAGGGACTGCAAAAAATTTGGACAGCAAAGTGATATAGAAAGCTCTATCCCTCCTCCTAAACTCAGTCTTCCCCAACCCTTCAGATATATTGGACTACAACTCTCATAAATTATAGCCAGGATGGCCAGGGGCTTCACTGGGAATTTTGGGAGTCATAGCCCAACACATCTGAAGGGCAGGTTGTAAACTATCAAGAAATTTTACTTGTGTTTTTTTAATATTAACCATAACAGTAAATTGGCCATTGCTCTGACAAAATTACTGGTTTCCAGGGGATCTTAATGATCCAAATCTCTACTCCCTGGAATCTGGTGGAGTCTGGCAGTTGAATTGTTTTGCAGCTCTGATCAATTTTCAGGCAGTTCTATCAGAGACTTTTCTTGGTCTTCAAGCTAAGGTCCCACAGGTAGAGAAGAAATGGAAGCTTGAAAAAGTTTGATATTTCAGGAAGACAATGATCTGAAGCATACGTACTTCCAAATGAATAATGCAATACTTGCAGAAAAGGAAGTGAAAGTTTGTAGAACGACTTTCAGAGTCCCCAGACTAGAATAGTATTGGAAATCTGCGGAGACATCTCAAACACCGAGTGCATTCAGGGAGACCTAAGAATATTTCTGAACTAGAAGATTCCTGCAGGAAAGAGTAAGAAAACGTTCCAAAAGCAAGAATAGAGACTCTTAACTGACTACCGGAAATATTTGGAAGCTGTTATTTCTGACAGAAAAGGTGTTATAAAGTACTGTCTAAAATGGTGCCCAAGGTTTTGCACCTGCCATACTCATTATTTTCTTATTTTGAATCCATAAACAGCTGCCCATAAACAGTAAGTATGCATTCAAATTTTGAGAAAGATGTTTTTAGCTTTGTAACATGCTAAAGTTGTGTCATTTTCTATTCACTCGAGGATTCATTAAAAAATACCATTTGACCAGACGTGCTTAAACTTTTCCATGCAACTGTAAGGGGAATTTTCTCTTCTGTCAGAGACTAGAAAAAATATGTAGCCCAAACAAATCAAAGTCCAAACTCTCCAAGGTCCCTTCCAGGTCTTACATTCTATGATTCTATGACTCGTTAGCAGTTTCCAGTGCAGTGATCAAGTCACAGGTCACTAGATCGTGAAGGAACTTTACACCTATCTGCCTCAAGTATTACTTTGGTTTCATAAGTTTATTTTGAGCAACAAGAACTGTCTGATATGACTGTTGGATGACATGGAGGTGCAACCAAGTTTCCTTGGCAGCCCTTAAAATATTTATTTCAGTCTTGCCAGAACATGTCCAATGACCACATTTGGATTTGAGAAAAACTGTATTTCTGGAAAGTCAGTGTAGTATAGTGGTTAAGATAAGAGACTGACCACATCTCTCACTGGGTAACTTTGAGTTTACTACTTTCTCTCAGTCTAATCTTCCTCACAGGTTAATTGTAGTAATAAAAGGAGAGGAGATCCTCTTCTACACCATCTGAGTTCTTGGAGAAAAGATGGGATTAAATAAAGGAAAGAAAATTAATTGCCCCTAAATTGTGGCCAAACTCATATGCTTCAAAGGACTGTTCTCCAAAGAACAGTATCCAACAGAAAAGTATAACCCAAATGGGGGGAGGGGAGCAAAAGAGGGATTTTAAGCCTTAAATACAGCTCACATATTTGAATTGCAATGATGTTGCAAGCTGGCAAAAAGGCTTATAATAGCTGCTTCTTCAGCTAAAAAATGTATAGAGGTGCTAATTCTGAACAGGTTGTAATAACTATTTGGCATTTGGTGAATGTGAGACACTATAAATATCTTATTATATTTGAATTAAAACCATATTTATATAATGGATGTGTTACTGGACTTTATAAAGGACCTTGGCAGAAAAATGGATTTATTTCAGGAACTGTGGAAAAACCTACTGAACACTGATGTCAAAATGTACACAATTATTTTTCAATGGTGAATTACTGGAAATGTGTGTTGCATGGAAGACAGTGTATATTTTTTATTTCAACATTTATATGATACTTGAAATATTTAGATGTTTGAAAATATGGATAAATGGAGAAGTTGTTGACATTCTTTGTGGTTCTCTTAATATTCTCAAAATTCAGGGTTTTGGACCCCCTTATTAGAAATATTCAGGCTCATCATGAATATTTTGTATCAAGCCAAACAGATTCTCTAGTACATTCATCAAAAGATGCTTCACCAACCAGATAACCTCCAGAGAGACTTATTGGGATATAAACATTATTAGTTGTCCAGGGATCACGGGATTGGGCCCCAGAAAGGAGAAAATACACTGGCCTTCTGTTACACTTTAGCACTCTTTATAATGGAATGGAGAGCTTGTAGCTCTTCTCCAAGATAGGATGCTGGCTATGACTGTTTACAATTACACTCCACCAGCTATTCTGAATGTATCAGTATACTGCTTGTACCTCCTAGTTAATGGAAAACAGGCAAGCGTACCTTCGCTTCCAAAGCAGTCACTAAGTAGAAATCCTGGCTTGTATAGAACAACATGTTTGGGATGACAGTGGCCTTTGGCTGTGCTTGTAGCATACTGACCAAAATGTGCCCCAAATAGCCCAGTTTTGTTGTTTATTCGTTCAGTCGCTTCCGACTCTTCGTGACTTCATGGACCAGCCCATGCCAGAGCTTCCTGTTGGCCGTCACCACCCCCAGCTCCCCCAAGGTCGAGTCCGTCACCTCCAGAATATCATCCATCCGTCTTGCCCTTGGTCGGCCCCTCTTCCTTTGGCCTTCCACTTTCCCTAGCATCAGCTTCTTCTCCAGGATATCCTGTCTTCTCATTATGTGGCCAAAGTACTTCAGTTTTGCCTTTAATATCATTCCCTCAAGTGAGCAGTCTGGCTTTATTTCCTGGAGTATGGACTGGTTTGATCTTCTTGCAGTCCAAGGCACTCTCAGAATATATCATCATAATTTCTAAGAAAGCCTCTGGCTCTGTGTATTCCCTGGCAATGATGCAGGTGGGGAAGGCTCTGTTTAGAAGTGTCCCACCTGTATACAAAAAAGAAAGGGAGGGAGGGAGGGAGGGTGAAGATGATGGGAGGAGTCTTATTAGTTTGCCTTGTGGTTATGGAACTTTGGTTGCTACCTTGACAGCCATTTTGTGAAAGAGTCCATAACATGTTTTAAATTCCAAGTTGATTTTAATGCCTACCTCCTCAGAAAAATTGAGGACTGTGGTTTAGAGAGGATAGTTGTCAATGTAGAATACAGTTAGTCCTTGGCTTACTACAGCAATTGGGACCGGAATTGCCATCGCTAAGCAATGCGGTCCTAAAGGGCAATGTCATGTGACCATGTCACTTAGCAACGGCAATTCTGGCAGTCCTGGTTGCCATTGTTAAACAAGGACCACATGGGTTGTTAAGTGAGGACCTCACATGACTGCAGCTTCCAACTTCCTGCCAGCTTCCCCAATGCCTTTGCTTGTGGGAAGCTGACAGGGAATGTTGAAAATCGCAATCACGTGACCGTGGCTTGCTGCACTGTCATAATAGTGAGCCGAGTGCCTGAATCATGATCATGTGACTGCAGGGATGCTGCGATGGCCAAAATTATGAGGACCTGTCGTAAGTACCATTTGTTCAGTGCCATCATAACTTTGAACAGTTGCTGAATTAATGGACATAACCCGAGGACTACCTGTAGTCTAATATGCACACTTTTATTTCAATGGAAGAAAAATTAAACTCGCAATTTGCTAATTTCCCTGAATAGGGCACTTGCCTTGGAGGCAGAGAAGTAATTGTTGTAGACAAAAGTTTCTCAAGCCAGTGCTGATTAGCTATATTGGATTGCAGTTCCCATTATCCACAACTAGAATGGCTATAGATGTTATCAAGCTGTAATTCCAGCTGTAGAGAATAAGGAAGATGACCTTGCCTTGATGGACATATGCAGGAACTGTTATTAGGGAAAATGGGTTGAAGCATTAAGTCCTGAATAGCAAGGACTATAAAATAGACAACATTTGTAAGTGGCTCAGGCATACTTCCTGATTCAGAGGAGTATAACAAGGGGGAGGAAGTACAGTATAATCAGACTCACAAGATTCTGTTATTATAGCCAATATCAAAAAAAGTAGTTTTAGCCTTCCTCTGGAGTTGATTTTCTGGTCTACCTAGTGGGGCTGACACCAACCTAGGCAAAGATATGTTAACAACATGACTCATTTAAAAAATCCAGCATGGCATCTCTGCTCTCTTTGCTCCAGGGATACTGATGCAAAGGGTACAGAAGAAAGAAAGAGAGAATAAGCAGGCAGCTAGGAGTAACGATAATGAGAGCAAAAGCAGGATGACCCCCCCCCCCAAGGAACATGAGGATTCCACTGTTTTGGCAATGGCAGATCACCAGAGGCCCTCCAGATGTTGATGAACTTCAGTTCCTCGAATCCTCACCCTTGGCCATGGTGTCTTGTGTTGATGGGCACTAGCTAGAGTCCAACAACAGCTGGCAAAGTACAAAAACAAACGTGGAAGTTAAACTTAAATGCTGCCATAGAAAACGGGAAAATAACATCCTCTTTGAAACTGATTACATGTAAAGCTGCATCCATCTCCCGCTCCATCCCTGCTTTTTAAAAAAATGATACCAAAGCAATTCTGCACTCTATTAAAAGGCATTGCTTATCTTTCTCCTCCACTGTGCTGTTCTACAGAATGCCAGTGTTCTCAAATAAAATAAATGAACTGTCAAAATATTGAACTGAGATTTAGGAATTTACTAGCATAGGAAGATTAAGACAATTATAGTTTAAATTGGTACCATTTTGGGCTAATTGGTTGCAGATATAGAGCAATGCCTGAATGTGTTGATTTGAGAAAGAAGCATGATTGCATTTAACTACAGTATTGGTAGAGAAGAAGGACATAGGAAGATAATTAAATTAAAGGTGTAAATCTGCACACCTCTGCTAGAACATCAAGTCCATCTGATGTTGTTCTCTTTTCTGATCTAAACTGGTATGAAAAGGAATGTTATAAAATAGAATTGTTCAAGCATAATTAGCAACACAACTGCAGTGTAATTATTTAAATTCCAGTTTTGTTGGCACAAAGCTAGGAAATGAAAGCTAGAAAGCTGGCTGAGTGAATTTGGGCCAGTCGCTCTCTCTCAGCCCAACTCACCTCACAGGGTTGTTGTTGTGGGGAAAATAGGAGGAGGAAGGAGTATTAGGTATGTTCCCTGACTTGAGTTATTTATAAAAATAATAAAGGTGGGATTAAAATAAAGGGAACAAAAATTCCTTGGTTTTCATTGGAATGAAAACTTGCTTAATTTTGTTATTACAAAGAAACACTCCTCTCAACCTCATTACCCTTTGACATTTGCATTTCTTCCCATGTTGCAATGCAGTTCCCCAATGAAAGAAGCATATAGGTTAGGGAAGTTGGAGATTAAACTATTTATCTTTGTAACAATAATGCACAAAAATGCATTGGGTTAAGTAAAGCTGCTTCCAGAAATGAGCATATTAGTTGAAAGTGTGTACAAAATGTGCATCTTAGGAGAAATACGTAGAAAAACATAGAACTCTTTAGACCAGCCAACCTCCCCCTTTTTAAATGGTTTTCTCAAACTGATGTGAAAACAGGATAAACTGAATTTAAAATTGGGAAAATAAGAAAATGAAAGAAAATGAAGCCTACAGATTCATCCATCCCTTCCAACTAGCTGAGGGGCAAACAACATATCTGTCTGTCTGTCTATCTGTCTATCTGTCTACCTACCATCTATCTATCATAATTGGACATAACTTCTCTAAAAGATGTGTCTGTTCTTTAATTAATTTAGAGGCAGGAATGAATTTGGGCAGCAGAAGTGGGAGATGGGGGTGGAAGGATTGTTAATCTTTTCCCTTTGTAACATTTCCACAGATTTATACACTCTGAACATATTTTAGCTCCAGTGGAAGAAATGCCCGAAGAGCCAGTTTCACCCTATGCTACAATCTCAAGGTTATCTCAGGACAATGGCAAGGGTGGGGGTACATTTGTTTAATTTCATTTCAATTCAATTTATTACAGTCATAGACCAGTACAATTTGTTTAATTTCTATTTCTAGAGCTGTCTTCAGAGGGGTAGATACCCTGGAGAAGATGCTGATGCTAGGGAAAGTGGAAGGCAAAAGGAAGAGGGGCCGACCAAGGGCAAGGTGGATGGATGATATTCTGGAGGTGACGGACCTGACCGTGGGGGAGCTGGGGTGGCGACGGCCGACAGGAAGCTCTGGCGTGGGCTGGTCCATGAAGTCACGAAGAGTCGGAAGCGACTGAACGAATAAACAACAACTTCAGAGGGGAGCAGGTATGCAATTGCCTAGGCCTCACCTAGGTGGGTGGGGTTGGCTATCCAAAATGTATCTTTGGGAGTTAAAATGATCAAAGAGATCAACCCTGTTCATTGAAAACATTAAAACTATGATGTTGACACAGAATTCCAAGAATCTGTTTCTCTTCAGCACCCATTATTGCAAACCGTAGAAGGCATCTTCCTGGGCAGCGCTATAAAACCTGAACTACGCACTGGGGACAAGGCAGATTGTCTCTCAAGCAAAACATTCACAAATGATGGAGTATCTGCCCCAAGCTGGAAAAATAAATCCCTTTCTCTGGGAGCAGTCATGCCTTGGAGGGTTTCTTGTTTTGTTGTTTTAGTTTTAGTTTTCAACATTTGATTTATTTTTTTCATTATTGAATTTGTACTCCATCTTCCTGTTTATTTCAAACACAAGGTGGCTTACAAAAAAATTACAGAGTACAAAACAGAACAAAATTAACGCAATTGAAATCAAAGCCAATATTGAAATTAATAATTAACATAATTAAGACCTTGTCTTACCCTCTTCTGAAGTATTGGGAGTGGAGGAGCCAGAGGTTCCTACCTCCCCAGTGGTGCACTCCGTAGTTTGGGAGATACACCAGAGAAGGTCCTTTCTCACATACAGGAGAGTTGAGCTTTTGGCAACAGGGCATCTTCAGAAATGACTGTCTTGCTGATTTGAGCCTCCAGTTAGGTTCATAGTGGTGAGGAACTGCTTTGGCATCATATCATCATCATACAATAGCTATAGGCATGTTCAGGAGCAGAAATCGATATAATCCCTATGAGGTGAGTCCATCTAAGGATACCTACAGTATAGGCCAGCTGAGTGATACTTGAACCCCGCGCCTCACCTGCTCTGACATGGCACTCTAACAGCTCCACTCCACTCCGCTGTCTCCCAAGCAATATGGAGGGTTTCTGACACCTTTTGAAGCTCTAAAGAGATTCTGATGGTCTTAGCTTGGAATCCCTACATGGCATTTACCCTGAGAAGAATATTTTGCTCTCATAACATATTTGAAGGTTAACATTGATGAAGGGACCATTTTATCCAAAGCAAGGCAGCAGGACTGGGTGGCCACTTACATCCTTCAAGCCCCTGTCTTTGTGGTATCCTATCAGAAATAGAGATGTGATGTCTATTTATTTTACTTACTTTATATTAAGTAAATATATTACTTTATATTGACTTTTTAAATTGTGTTTTTATTGTGAACAGCCCAGGGTCCCCGACAGGGGAGATGGGCGGTAATATAAATTTAATACAATAAATAAATAAATAAATAAATAAAATGTCCCACCTTTTGAGACACGGAACAAATTAAAACAAATTTATGAAGACTTTACTTTTAACATATCAAATAAATCAATAAATCTACTCAATCCCCACTTTCAAACCCCCAGCCCCACCCATTGTGATATCACCACATCACCGCCCTGCTCCCTGCAGTCCTTAGGCGCATGTAGCTGTTTCTGAAGAGGCTTTAGGAATGGGAAGGAAAATATTGAGTGTTTCATTGTTTACTAGGGCTGCATTTTCTTTGGAAATAATTGGAAAGAACTGCCTTGGACCTTGAACAAACACAGCACCTCTTTACTGTTTATTCAAGTAGGCGAGTTATTTTTCTTAGCTTTCTGCATGAGCCTCAGAAGGATGTCGTTGCTTTAAATGTCACATTAAAGACACACAGTTTTTATAATTCAGTTAATTAAAGCAGCCACATCTGTGGTGCAGAAGCCTGAAAAAAGACCCCCTGCTTTAATAAACGATAGAGGGGTGCTCTTCTTGCATTCACACAAGGTCCAAGGACTCTTCTGAACCTTCTTCATAGCAGGCAGAACCATATTGCTTACATCTTCCAAACAGCACCACACATTCACAAAATGGAAAAGTGTAAGGGAAGCCTTTAAACAGAGCTCACTGTGGCCTGAAGAGCTACAGAATATGGCTTCCTGCGGGGAGGGATGGCTGGCATGGAGTATTTCTGTCACGGGCAAGGTAAGGACATTTCATACCCACCATTTTGTTGCAAGGCACCCTTGTTCCATTAGATGATAATGAAGCCACATTTGAAAGAGTGTGTGGATTTCTGGTTGCTTATAAACCAGAGGATAGTGCTATCATTGGTGCAAAAAAAGAGGTAACAGAATGCACAAGACCTTGGCACCTTTCCTTTGAAGTCTTTTTGTGAGGACACAAGGCTTTTTAATTTAGGGGAAAAAGAGAGATGGTTGACAGAGGTTTATAAATTGAAACAAACAAACAAACAAACAAACAAACAAATAAAGTGATGCATGTCAGAAAGAGCAGACAGAAAGCAGCTTTTATCTCCTTTTCCTCTAATAATCATAATCATCCAATGAAACTAAACAGCAGAGGATAAAGGACAAATAGAAGAAAAATGTTTCTTCACACAAAGCACAACATATTTTGGAAGTTGCTCCAACAATATGTGGTGATGACTGTACTATAAACAGCTTAAAACTGGTATTGAGCATCTCATGGAGAAAATGTCAGTGCCTGCTAGTCTTTGTGTTTTAAGCAAGTTCCATTTTTGGAATGAGTATATTTCTGAATACCGGTTGCTGGATAGGTGGGAAGTTGTGAGGGGCAGCTAAATTATAAAGAAAGGCTATTGCATTCTTGAGATCACTGTTTCTAATACCTACTATCCTTGGTCTTATCCAAGAGAACATTTCTGTTGAATCAGATGAAAGGTTCAACTTTGACCTATCAACCCACTACAAGGAACATGGTGCTGGCTGTTCTGTGTGAACTGGTGACACTGAAATAGTAGCCTGATAATAACTAGAGATTCCTTTTCTAGTAAACATGATTGGGGAAGGATTTCCATCAAGTCATTTTATACTGAACAATATGCCTCTGTACTGAACAGCTCAGCGTCCTTGCTTAACACCTAAAGCCAGGGATTAAAATGAGGCTTCTTGAAGTTTTTCAGTATTCCTTTTTGATATTCTGAAAAATATATATCATTAGGATCAAATTATATGTTAAGTAAAATACATAGCACGTTGCTTGTTTTCTTTTTGTAATTTTATTCTACAGTATGGGAAACCAATCTGGATTAGAAGCTCTGTACATGACATAAAACATTTACATTTTTTCCCAACACAAAATATAGATATAGATCATAAAAGGGGAAAATACAGAGTGTAATTTAAAAAAGAGGAAAATACATTACAAAAGTGTTATCTGGGGTTGCTGTCTGTGGGTTGGAAGTTGATGGTGACTTCTAAAAAAAAAAATAGTGTGACTATTGTCATTGTTTATGCAAGTAATTACATTCCAGTGTCAGGAAGAGGCTAAAAATGTCCATTAATTATTAGAATGAAAGGATCTTAGGTTTAAATACCACCATGTGGATCTGGGTTCTGTTATCTGAACCTGTTTGCCATCAAGCAAAACAACAAGCTTGGAACATGCTGAAACTTATAAGTTATATGTGATCCCAGATTTCCAAGGAACCATACAAACCATACAATTTCAAAATGTTAGCTAAAATGTATATTGGGAAACACATGCAAGTTTTAGCCCTTATTTTCAGCTGTTTATGCTGCTTAAACAGACATGCACATGTACGCACGCGCACACACAGTGTATACCAGCTGACAGGAATTATAAATGTATTACCCAAATGCAACAGCATTGTTTTCCATTTAAGGAGCCAATTGGATATAAATAACTTCTCACTAAAATCCTTTGATTGAAAGGAGAATCCTTCAGAACTGGGAAAATTAATGCTGCTTTCAACAAAAGAGCAAATAGAAAGTCACCATCAAAGGCAGACAAATCTTAAGATTTAGTCACAAACTCTAATGCATACAGTAATTAGTACCAAAGCCGATAGGCTGTGGTAGCATATGAAACAGATCTGAGCTTGAATCAAATACTACACTCGAATGCCCCGTGTGTCTGTTTTAAATCAGAACTAGGCTGCTTGGATCCATCTTTATTCTTAAAACTGCAAGAGTTTCTTCTAATTGTTGTGGCTCCTGCACATGTGTGATTTAACACATGTGTGCAAAAATATAGTTCAGGTGGCTACATTTTGCTTTAAAATACTTTGCAAATAACCTTGTCCAGTAAGCTGCTAAAAAATCAGGTTGGAGTTCACCATTTTAAATTAGTCTGTAAGATATTCCTATTCGGAGAATCTCTTGTTCACAATGATGGTGTCAATCTCTGAAGCTAGTCTTACCAATCTTTCTCAAGTATTATGACCAATGAATATATACAGAGGGGGAAATACATTCATCATTATAGAGGCCTTACTTGGATTTTCAACAGCTGAGATGACTAAGATGTGTCTTGAATTTCATTCATTCATGAATTCAGCTTTTATGGCTGTCCATGATTCTGAGGGACTACATTTATGTACCAGACTGTTCACGATAGAATCAAATGGGTTCTTCTGGACTTCATCTGCTGAGACAGTAGTAGGACTTTTCTATCAGCCCTTTTGAAAGACCAGCTCTATCTGGCTTCTCTTTTCTCTGAAGTGTATCTGTCAGAGTCAGCGGTACTGGGGCGGCCCAATATCCAAGAAGTCTCAGAGCAATACTTCTTCCAGTCCTGATAGGAGTAAAACAGACTCACACGAAATGAGGTTTAGGTAAAAAGTCTATTTACAATTATTCATACACAGTCTTCATACACAGCAGTCCAAGTAATACAGATACGTTGTCCAATGGCACATCAAATGAAAGAGAGAGAATAGCACCTTTACACAGTACTTTTATACACATATCTGTCCAATCAGGACTCACATTACAGTAGCATTGCATCAGCCACGTAATACATTTGCATACTCTTGCCAGTAGGTGTCATCATCTTTCACCTGATAGAATGACATAGCAGTTTCTATACCCTTTCACCTAGATACACTGAATACATTTCCAGTCTGTTCTATCTGTAAATTCCAGGTTTTATTCTCAAACCTTAACAGTATCTAACAGATATTTTAAGTCAAAACTACACAGGATACTTGGGGCATCATCTTGATAATCACACTGCTTTTACCGCCATCTAGCAAACTTTTTATTTTATTTTATTTAAGACATGTATAAGACTGCTCAGCTTATAATTTATGACTCTGGGTGACATACATCAATAAAAATGAAAAACAATCAAAATTAAACCAAAAACATACATCCCACTAGTTAACAAACTACAATAATGCTTACACATACCCATAGACATCACTGAGGGTGGGAATAACGTTTGGATATCCATAGCTGGCTACATCCATATACTTAAATCAAAATTTCAGATTGGAGCCATGCTTATTATATGTGAAATTATATATGTGAAAGGTATATTCACCTGTATGTTTAAACAGTCTACTGATTTTTCATAATGTATTCTGTGCCATCTCTATAGCTGCCTATCTCCTTTGGAACCATGCTCCATCCAAGCTCAGGTAGTTGTCTGAAAAACTTCTGGGGATTAATGGTATGGAGGGTCCCCTCTTGTAGTAGGCAACTGTGGCTGTTAGGAGTATTTTCCTTGAAGTATCAGTGGCTAGGAAGTTGATTCTTACTAGATAACCACCCAGGGTCCCTCCTTGAAGGGGAGATGGGCGGTTAGAAATCAGATAGATGATAGATGATAGATAGATAGATAGATAGATAGATAGATAGATAGATAGAGTATTATTTTTTAAAATACTTTCTACTTTACTTGTATATCATTTGTAAGCTGATCAGAACCTTTTTGGAATTCACATAGATCACATAACTAATTAATTAAGTAAATACATCTTTATAGTCATTGTTTTGATTTATACTTTTTCCTCCTCTGGAGACCACTAAAAAAACTCTTATACATGAACACTTAAAAATGCAACTTAAAAAGAATGATAAAATAAAATACAAAAGTACGAAAGTGCGAAAGTGTTATAACCCTGGTTGAAGACTTTTCCGTATCATACCACAGGGAAGGGGGGAACCGGTTGAAGCCTTCACACTGAGAGTGCCATTGAGGTTGAAGAAGGCTGATAGAGACCATGGCATAATATAAAGTGCATTGAGATTCTGACCAGATGATCCTCTGTCAGAAAGAGCAGCTTAGACATTTCTGCAGGTATAACTTTTAGGCCTTCACAATGGCAATTATGGATAAATGGTAAGAAAATATAGGGGGGCTCTTAATGAGGTCTGAGTGTTAACATGCACAAATCACAGAACCCTCAGAACTGGGAGATATATAAGATATCCCCTTAGAAACTGAAACAAAATGGTCATCATTTGAAATAGAGCTATGATGTATGCAAAGTCTGGATCTCCTTTTTGGAGGGTTTCGTGTTCCAAAGTATTGAGATTAACTATAATGGTTCCTTTAAAAACACACCAGATCTGAAACCTGTTCAGAATAGCTGCATGAGGCTGAGTCAACGTCTGCTGTTAGCTGATTAGAGACATCTTGAAAGAATTGCTGGAGCAGCTTTTCTCGCAAGTCTGGAGTTAGCCTTCTGTCATTTGGGTGCTCTTTCACAATTGAGTTCATGCATGCAAGAGAGCAGTTGATTGGAAGCTTCAAGGACCTGTATGTAATCAAAAGCTTTGAACTCTTTGTAGTTTGTGGAGTTCCCTTACCCCTAGCTACAGGGACTATCAGAATATATTACAATGACCTAAACCAGCATCTCCAGCAACAGCCGTGAGTTTAATCCATACATTAGTTCATTAATTCTCAGTAAAATATTTTCAGCTTGTCTTTTAGCACAGATAGAAGTGTTTTGGCTGTTTGGCAAAATTTATAGCTCCGCTGAAAAGTTACCAACACTTAAACTTTTAACAAGTTGTGTAGGTACTGTTGTAGCATATTAGGATTTCTGTTGAACACTCTATTTTTTTCAGTGCTTATAGGGCAGAAGTTATTCTGTGAATATATTGAGCTGAACTATCCCAAACAACTCTTCAGACTACCAGTCTATTAAGTTCTCTTTCTTTCATTAGTTAACTTAAAGCAGTATTGCAAACATATGATGAGCACCACCTGGATGAATTTGTCTAATCCTCATTTGAAATTGTATGAATTTATGACCATTGTAACACTTTCTGTGGAGATATAAAATATGCAGGCAATCATGTGGAGTCAGGGATTTGGAATTTTGAAAATATGCGATTTGTGTACTGCCAGGTATTCACAAATGTCTGCCAAAATGGGTATACCCCTGGGCTATGACATCTGGACGGCAAAAATCTAGATAGCCACAAGATGGCAGCACAGAGATACAGAACTTCTCCATCTGTAGATAACTTACAACATCTGCTTTAAAATAATAATAATAATAATAACAATGCAATTTCCTCATCTTTGATCATCTTAGTGCTGCACTTTCAACCAAGCAATCATTATGATCATTGAGGTGCCAGATGGTTGAGCTCTGTTGTCACTCATCTTCACCATACCTTTACAGTTAGTGCTATTTTGGTAAGGGTGTGTGACAGAGAGTGAATTTGAACAAAAACATGATTTGACTGTATGTGTGCAATTTTTAAAATTGATTAGAATTACACTGTTGAAATGGCACTTTTCAGTATACTGATACTTCCCTAATAATAGTTATTATGTTGCATCCAGGGATAAGAAGAATGTAAAAAGACGTCCCACCGCTGTTGCTTAAGCACAGGATAGCTAAGTTACCTTGATGGATAAAGCCTCAGATACTGTATTATTATGGGTATGGCAACTAGGTGGAGCTATTCTCCTCAGTGCCCAGCCTGGTAATGCTATTTGCTGCTCGTACCTACAGAAGAAGAAAAGAAAGGTGCTCTATTTTTTGTACAAGTGTGATCACTGGATTGTGACTGTATTCAGTGGCAGGTAAGAGAATTAGGAAAAAAGGGAATCACATATCCTTCTTTTTCAGTTTGGCATACCTTAGAACTAGTGTGGGTATCCTGGGAAGTGACCATTAGTGAATGCCAGCCTCCTGCCCTTTCTTAAAGAATGACCTCTGGTGCGCACATACAAAACACTCCACACCCCTAAAGTGTATAAATTCAATTGCAATTCCACACGCAGAGGGAGAATGATGATAGCCAGGCCCAGAAGTAGTTAAGATACAGAGAACACTCAGCTAAGTTCTCTGTGATTGAGATCAAAGCTACCTTCTGATTTCATTTACTATAGGCATCTGTCAGATAGATCCTCTCTGAGTTGGACTCTGGATCCAACTGGAAGTCCTTTGAGGACAACTGAGGCATGGTCTAACACGGTTTTCTGGGAAGAGTTCAAGCCTGCTGGTCCTAAGGAAGTGGACAGTGTCTTCAGGGCTGTGAGTAAGGCCACCTGTATATTAGATCCTTGTGTCTCTTGGCTGGTTAAGACTTTCTGGGAAATAACATATGGTTGGATCCAGGGGGTAATGAATACCTCTTTGAGGGAGGAGATTGTTCCTCTGGAAGTTAAAGAGGCAATAGACAACTTTCATTTGGTCACCAACCTTCCCTTTCTAGTGAAAGTTGTTGAAAAAGTGGTTGGTTTGCAGCTCTAGAGAGCCGTGGAAGAAATGGATTATCTTGACCCTTTTCAGTCAGGTTTCAGACCAGGCGTAGTACCAATATGGCATTGATTGCACTTGCCAAAGACCTTTGACAGGACCAAGATGGGGTGGTGTCTCCATCCAAGGCCTTCTCCATCTCTCAATGGCTTTCAATACCATTGACATGATATTCTTCTGGACCAGCTTTAAGGGCAAGGAGTGAAATCAATTAGAAAGACTTATGGAAGCTTGATTTTATATATCGTAACTGTAGCAAGATTACCATATGCACAATGATGGCGAAACAGTGAAATACCCACAGTGGAGGAATGGATTGTAAGGATGGCAGAATTAGCAGAAATGGCAAAACGGACCTGTCTGATCAGGGATGAAACAAGAAGTACTTTTATAAAAGACTGGGAACCTTTTATGGACTTTTTGCTGAAAATGGAAAAAAGTGAAGTGGTGATTTCTGGATTTGCTGGTTGAAAAAAAGAGTTGAATATGGGACAGAAGATATCTTTGTAATGTAATTTTAAACAGGGAGGAGGGATAATAAGTTTGTTTGCAGCTGCTGCAAAGAAGATTGGAAGTTGCTTCTTTACTTATGTCTATGAAGGTTCTCAGTCATCCAGGTGGAATTGTCTGTAGCTTGAATCATGTCAACTGGATTTCTATTTTCTTAGTGGAAACGTTTCGCGCCTTATCCAAGGAGCTTCTTCAGTCTGAGCAAAGTTAGTAAGGGAATCCTAAATAATATTTAGGATTTAGGATTCCCTTACTAACTTTGCTCAGACTGAAGAAGCTCCTTGGATAAGGAGCGAAACGTTTCCACTAAGAAAATAGAAATCCAGTTGACATGATTCAAGCTACAGACTTCTTTACTTACCTTTTTCCTTCTCTTCTTTTTCTAACTGTATTGCTTTCTGCCCTTTTTCTTTTATCTTCTTTTGTTCTAACTTTTCTTTATATGTCTTATTTACTTATTAATCATATTTCATGTTTATCTTCTATCTATGTATAAATCTTCAATAAAAATTAGATGTATAATTTTTATATATACGGCTAGGGGCGAGAGTCACTGTGCTGCAGAGGTTCTCCTCTTCCCTTCAGGACCAGTCAGAGTGTGGAGGAGGAGAGATCTAGCCCGAAGGCCCTGCTCTGCTCTGGACACTCTGCCCTCTGATTTAACCCCTGCATTAAACCACTTGCTTGTGCACTTGTGAGGTCACTCATCAGTATGAAGCTGGGTGTCATCAGTATGCTGATGATTCCCAGCTACAGTATACATCTCCAACCTGGGCTGACCAAACAGTGTTCTTTCCTAGGGTCTAGATCCTGTGTGGTCTAAATGGGGAAGAAGAGGCTTCAGCCTAGCTCCACAAGACCAAGAGGCTGTGGGTTTGGGTCTCCTGGTTCTGGGGACTCTCCACCTTTAGTTCTGAGTGAGGGAACAGTGGCTCCATTTGGGGTTCTCTTGGCTCGTTACTGGAAGCGCAGGTGCAGCCATGGCCAAGAGGGCCTCTGCTGAAACCCATCTTGTATGCCAATTCTGCCCCTTCTGGGATTGGGAGGCACTGCTTATGGTCATCCATGCCTTGGTCACCTCCCATTTGGACTATTGCAGCATGTTTCACGTGTTGTAAATGAAGACCATATAAATGAAGCCAATTGGTCCAGAATATAGTAGCATGGATAATTATGGGTGCACCCTGGAAACCCATGTAACACCAGTACTTTGTGGGCTGCTGTGCTATAGGCACTGGCTCCCTATAGTCTTCTGGGTGCAATTTGTGGGGCAGGTGATTGCTTATGAAGATCTTCATGGCCCAGGACTGAGTTATTTGCAGGACTACCTGTCTCTGTCTCTGCTTGTCCCAGAAGATCCTTTGGAGTGGCATGTTTCAGGTCCCTTCCATGAAACAATTTCATCCAGTGGGATCCAGGAAGCACATCTTCTCTGTTGCAGTGAGTGCTCTTGGGAACAGCCTCCCCCCCACAACAAGATTCAGATGATTCAATCCTATTGGCCTTCTGGAGGGTATTGGAACCCTGGTTTTCCATCCAAGCATTGGGTCAGAGCATTGGATGAGCCTGTCCTGAAATGACTTGGAATTGGAATGTGCTGTGGTTTGGCCTTGGTTATCCTGTTTTGGGTGTTTTGTTTGGTTTCTCTGTTTTTATATGTTTAACTACTATATATGTAAGCCACTCGGAGTCACTATTTGCAAGCTGAGTGGCCATATAAATATCAAGCAATATCCTGAAACTCCTGTAGGATGTTTTTCAGTGCCCATTCACCTATTGGCAGCTGTTTCTGAGTGGAAGAGCAATTAATTTATGTTTCCTTTCCTATAGCCCAATTGCACATAAGTAGGTGTATTTCAAGGAAGAAATTAAGTCCCCCACCCCCTTGTCATGGCAGAGTAGCTGTGGTGGAAAACCTTGTCTTGTATGAGCTCCCTCAATATACCTTTCTTCTTCTTGTAGAAATAGAATATGAATTTTCCTGAGACCTTTTTCCACACACAGAATTGAGATATGAAAATCTGTCTGTCTAATGAAGAACCCAAAATGTTTTGGTCCAAATTTTATCCAGTTAGGAGACCAAGTCCGTAGTTAAGGTACTCTGAATTCCATTTTGTGCCCTAACATAATATTTGAAGAATGTCAAATGTATTTAGATGGCAAGATATTCTGGAAGATGAAGGGGAGGGTCAGAAGTGTTCACAGGTTATGCTAAGGCAAAGCTTTCCAAACTGTGTGTCGGGACACATTAGTGTGTCGGCTGCAGTGTCTGGGTGTGTCGCAGCTGCTGCAACCTCCGAGCCCTGCCAGGATTCCACGCAGGTCCTAGTGCCTGCCTTGTGCCTGGCTGCCTCCAAACCTGCTGTGATTCCGCGCAGGTCCTAGTGCCTGCCTTGTGCCTTGCTGCCTCCAAACCTGCCCTGCCAGGATTCCACACAGGTCCTAGTGCCTGCCTTGCACCTCGCTGCCTCCAAACCTGCTGTGATTCCGTGCAGGTCCTAGTGCCTGCCTTTGTGCCATGCTGTAAGAGTGTGTCGCAAAATGATGCATGTCTAAAAAGTGTGTCACCAACATGAAAAGTTTGGAAAGCTCTGTGCTAAGGTATAAAAGTCCATGACTGTGAAGGAAAACTGGAGCTTAACTACAGTCAGGACTTTGTTCCGACTATTTAAATCTCAAAGCCTGTTTTCAGTTTCAGAGTTTGTCCTTGACATGTGATATAATAGAAATAGCAACTACAGAATTATATGTCTTACAAAGTGCAGATTATCTATCCATTTATATTGAAAGTCTGCATCCACAATGCACAGCTTTGGAAGATGAGAATGAGTTTATGGACTAATTTTCTGATGTTGATTTAACTAATTTTTTGTCAATAATTGCATACAACGTGTCTTTTTTTTTTTTGTATTGTATTGTAAGGGACAGAAATCTACAGGCCCAAAATCATGGTCTTCAAATTCAGGATGGAGTTACAACATTCCTGGTACTGTAGATGGCTGTTCAGTTTCTGCTTCAGTGCCTCCTGCATAAAAGAGAGTGTCACCATTACCCAGGGCAGTTTGTTTCACTGCCAAATAATTCTAGGTGTTAGGCATTTTCTCCTCATATTGATCTGTTTCCCTAAAATTTCCCATTTAACCCTAACCCAGCTTTCTGGAGCAACAGAGAACAAGTTCGCTCCATCTTCTTCAAGACAATCCTTTGGATGTTTGAAGTCAGCTATTTTGACTCCCCTAAGCCTTTTCTTCTCAGAGCTGAGCTAAGCATCTCCCAAATTCTCCATCATTCCCTTTAGGAAACAGTTTCTGGACACCTCCATCTGGATTGCTGTCTTCTGAGCATGCTCCAGTTTCTCACCGTCAATGTCCTTTTGAAAGTGTGATACCCAGAAATGAACACACTCTAAATATTGCCTTATCAGCACAGAACAAAGTTCAATAATTGCCTTCTGTTCTCTGAGTATTATTTTCCTGCTAATGCAGAGCGCCCTAAGCTAGTTTACCCAGTCACAATGCTCTTTGGGCTCATGTTAATTAAGAACCTAGATTCTTTTCTCATTTATTTGCTTGCTTGCTTTATTTGTATGCTGTTCACTCCTGAAGGCTCTGGGAAGCTAACAATGCCAAACATTTCAAAACTAAAACCAAGCCCAGAATAATAAGAATAAACCCATCTATAATATAAACAAAGAAACAGCCTTCTTTAAAGGTCTTTTTTTCCTGCTGTTTACTTGACACAGTTGAGTGTTTTACAAAACAGTTTAATGATAACATTTCTTTAGTAGAGCTTAAACTGCTACCTTTATTAATGTTTGAAATTCATTTGCTTATGGTTTAGTATTTAATACTAATTGAATAGGCTAGAGTATATCCTTTGTGATGGCTGTTCTCAACAGTTATATTCTATTGCTCTCACAAACAGAAATAAAATGCAATATTCTGCCTTGATTTGCTATGCTAATATAATACCTGGAGTGGAGAAAGGCAGGTTTAGTTCTTAGTAAGCCTTAAATAAACGGATTGATCAATAATTTATTAACAATTGTGCTTCAGCAATAGCATACCTCTCAAGCTCCTTTATTCAATAATGGCAACCCAATTGCTGAATGTCCTGAGAGAGTATCACTTTTCTTGCCCAGTCTGATTGCTGAATGCTGCTATTTTTGAGGTCAGATATTTTTCATTTATTCTTTTCCATAGCAGCAGGCCTGAGTATCTTTTGTAAAAATTATCTGCAAAAGCCAGACAGCAGTTTCCCACTGGAAAGTCATCTGATGGATGAGCATTTAACAGCATGGCCGTTCTTGATGGATCCCATGGTAGTGTCATCTGAGAAGATGTGGGGACAGACTTGGTTTTAGTCTTGTTGCAGGATGTGAACCCTGTCCTTGGATTTGTATCATTGTTAGGTGGCTCAGTGAAATTAAGTCCAGCCTAGGTTCAACAAAGCTAGAATTACTATGTTTTTGCTAATTATTACTGTTGGGAATGGTCACTGTTGCTGTGTATACATTAGAACAGTGTTTGTCAACCTCAGCAACTTTAAGATGTGTTGACTTCAACTCCCATAATTCCCCAGCCAGAAACACTACCTAATAGCTTTGCAGCCTGTTCCTTCTGCATTTCAGTCTTTTGGTCTTTCCATACTCATGTGTACATTCATCAACAGCAGATAACTAAACGTATTTGATAAAATGAGATCTTACCTTATTTATGCCATGAAAATCTCTCAACTGTTTCATATAGCTGTTCCTTTGGGAATTAGCTATTTCCTTTTATTTATTTTTTTCTTGGTGGAGCAGAATACAGAGAGTTCACTTTCTCTGTCTATGTAGGCTGGTTGAGACATTTCTTCTGGGTAACTTATTTGCTTGCAGGTGGACTCCAATCCCATGTGCAGAGGAAGAAGGAAAATCAGAGAAAGTTCAACCATGACAACTTCCATGATCCTAACAGTAATATCTGGGAATCTAGAGACTAAGTAATTGTTATGGATGTGTTAAGGTGGTTATGAAAACATTGTGTAACATGCAATTTTGTTCAGTAACAAATGGCCAACTTGCAGTGAGCTTGACCTGAAATGTATAAATGCTGCAATGTCATTAATGTTATTGAATGTTTCTAAGTTTTTCTAAATTTGGAGAAGCCTGCATCAGGAGTTCCCATGTTCTTCTGTACAGAGCACTTATTCTGATGCTATTGGATGCTATCAAGCCCTTCCTTGGGCAAATTATTTGTATGCAGCTCATCTCATTTGGCCAGATCTGCAAGTTTTCTTCAGTTTCTAGATCTAGTCTAATGCAAGGGAGACTGGACATTCTCAGGCATCTCTTCTACCCTCCAAGAATCAAACCCTGAGAACTGCAGGTTTCTGCCATGGTATGACCCAGCCAGAATTAATGGAACATTAATCTAAATATAAAAATATGTGCTTATTTTCTTCCACTGAAATTAAGTCCTGTCAATGAGCCTTTAACATGTTTATATCGTCCTGAATCATAGCTTAAATTGTGCTTCTCTTTCCATAAAAAATGTATATGTCTAGGGGTAGATTTGATTCTAAATGGCAGTGGATTTTCCAAGGGGATAAACTTTCATTTAGGGTAACTTCAAAAGTGTCTGGTATTTCAGAACAGCAATAATTAATGTAATGATTAACAAGTATAATGCTGTAAGTTTCCACAATTTATATTTTGCTGATTGCAGTTCTTCGAGGTTTCTATTTGTATTTTTGTTTTGTTTTGCTGTGGTCCAATAGAATTAAATCCAACTAGCATTGGAAAAGGCGGGAGGGGGTGCTCTCCCTACCATATGTGGCATGAAAAGCACATGCTGTCACAGTTTGACAGGTGTGTGCTCAGGCGCTGCTGAAACAGCTCTTGCCCAGAGTTATTCATGAAATCCGAGAGTGTTTGTAAACAGTCTGTACTTTCTCAAAGGTGCCCTGGAGATTTGTTACAGGAAGTCAAATTGCTCAAATCTACCTAATTTGGCACGATACATTGAAAGCACGCTTGAGTGGTCATAATTGCAGTGGGACTGACTTCACTTAGCAATCTTGGGCCATACCTTTCCAATAACAACTGCAGGCGATATAAATTCAATCTCTTGTTTGTTTCTGAAAGTGATTAGCTCGAAAAATTTGGAATTTAAACACTCATAATTGCAAAGTGTTATTTACATTCACTTTTGATTAAATTCAACAACAACAGCAACAACAAAAAAAGAAATTAAAGGAGAGTCACCTTTCTTCGGGAGGAGGAACTCAAGACAGTGTTTATTTGGAATAATGATGGGATGAGAACATCTATAAATGAGGTACGATTGCCCTTACAAACCTTTGTGCTTCCTACAGAGAGAACTGTAAGAAATGATGCTTTAAACATATACAAAAATGGACTACACTGTAGAAAGGGTCATCTTTTAAATACTGAGATACAACTGAAATTATATGAAGGGCTGCTTGAAATTGCCTCGAAATAATTATTTGGTTTGGGATAATTTCCAGCCTTAATCCATGTTTTGGGAAAGGGGATCTAATGGAATGTTGCCTTTAATTCTGAATATGCTTTCTTTCAGCAACATTATTGGGTGAATGTATGCCATTATAAAATTCTATAAAAGTTGCTTTAGTCATAGATTTAGTAGCAGTTACCCTATTCAACTTAATACCCATCTCACTTTACGAAACCATCTTCATGACAGCAGCATTAAATACTTAGGCACTGCCTTGTTGAAAGTCTTTGTGAGAAAAGCTTTTTAATGCATTTTATGAATCCATTGTAAATAAGCATGGCCAATTTTTCACATCCAATTTTTTTTAAAAAAAATATTTTGTGCAAGATAAGTAAGTCTGTATTTTGTGCTTTTGGGGAGAAGAAGTTATTTCTTGGAGAAATTATAGGTGTGAGATTTTTATTCAAAATATTGATATCCTTTCATCATCCACTGATCTGTCTGTTGCCCCACTAATACAGTGTTGGATCAACTGGTTTCTTTTCTTATTACACATATTAAGTCACCGAGGCAAGAACATCTTTGATGCACACAACAGTTTTGTTGATGGGCACTACATGGATTTAATTCCCACTTTCTCCTTTTATCATCCCCCATTTCTGCAACTATGGCTAGATATATACAATGTTCATTTCCCAGGCTAATACTCCACAGGTCTGATGAGATGGACTGTGAAACATGAAAGCTTATGCAATAATTGGGCTTTTTTTTAGTTTTTAAGATGCCACAAGATCATTTATTATTTTGGCCATAAATAGATACTGTTATTAGTTAAATTTTATCCCAGCCTTATTCTGAAAGTTCAGGATCCTGTGGTGTAGATTAAGCATAGAAAACCTTCATACAACCACTATTTCCACTCCCTGGTTCTCTTAAAAGCTACTCTGCAACCATCTTCACTTTGCTAGCCTCAACATGCCAAGAACATGCAGGAGCTCATGTATGCTCCATGTAGCTGACCAATAAAAGAGCACACAGAATGACATTCAATCAGTTCCCTCTTCTAAGCTGCTGAAAACAGAAACTCCTCATGGGCATCTGCAAAGGAAACAAAATGATAAAGCATCACAATGCAACTTTCACCCTTATATACTTGTGAGTTAAATATGAAGGGTGGAGCCTGCATTGTGCTGCAACATATTTCATCAATTGGGTATCATCATGGTTAGGAATGTACACCTGTGATCCCCACTTCATAAAAACAAAAAACAAACATTGCTAGTGCCTCATCATCCATGACTTTATTCATGTCATGAGCATTAGTTTTGTCATTCCAGACACACACACACACAGGGAGGGAGGTAGGTAGAGAGAACGCACGCTTGAGCAATTCCAATGAAGCAAAGCTACAATTCCTCTGTTGCATTGAAAAGACCCTGTGGAATAGGATCTGGGAGGAGGCAAGAATGCTTGCTAATGAGAAAATAACCCATCTATAAGTTCTTCAGAGCTTCAGCCATGAAAACAAAAGGTCTATTTTTCCTAAATTTTCATACATGCAGCTCATCTCATCTCCCCAACTTAGGTGTGGTTGTGAATCTGAACTGGTAGAAAGTCTCCATGTACAAGTACAACTGGTACTTAGTCATCTAGTTATTTTACTTTGTCTTGGGATCTGAATCCTGGTATTCCTGTTCTCAGCCAGCACCTACAGCCCTCCACCACTTTTTAGCCTGCCATCCATAGTTAGCTACAAGTGCCTTTGAATGGGGAAGCGAGAGGAAACAGAAGCTTCTTTTCAGAACCTAGAAATCAAAAGCGTGGCCTTTCTTATGTCATATTCAAAGGTAGCCTAAGAATATCTAGGCAAGGTTCTGTAGTATCTCTTAGAAAACACAGTGATTGAATAATCATTTCCCTTTTCCTGTGTGCGCTGTTATGGAAGAGAGCAGCTAAACGAACATAGAAAAGCTGGAAAAACAGGTCAGTGATGCTTTCTACAATAGAAAAGATGCAGGTGGGGGAGTCCCATTGTTCTCCACGATCATAAGTACATGACTGTCAACAGTTTCATTTTAAGTTGGCTGGGCCAATTAAGGTGACAGCTCCTGTCAACAGATGAGTTAGTAAGCAGCTTATCTGAACATAGCTGGCTTTCACATTCTGTCTGTAGCTCATTGTCAGCCTAGCACATTAATGGAAAGCATGCTGGGGAAATGATGCACTTGTGGCTATTAAGCACTGTCATTGCTGCAAGGGATATTGCTTGTTATTTTAGCTTTAATTGTGAATCAAGTGTTTCAGTGGTGGAAAAGCATTTAAAGTAGAAGAAAACATGATAAAGTATATATCCTTTCTTGACTAGAACAGCCTTTTCCAGATACGTTTGGCTATGGCTTTCACAGTCGTCAATTGGTGTGTCTTAGAAAAGAGGGCTGACACAGTGGGTAAGGCTAATCTAAAAACACTAATTTGCCAGAAAAATAACTGATGAGTTAGTTGGGATCCTTACATTAAAACAACATATTTCATGTGCAGCCAGAACCCAAATATTACACATAACATGGTCCTTTATCTGAACAAAACAGTACAATTGAGAACTGCATGTGTAGATCAGATTGGGGTAAATTGTAGAGGTGACGCAGAAATATGATTTGCATTTATTTTTAGTTCTGCTTTGCTTTTTACTCTATTTTGCAACACACAGTCTTATTCTTCTATATTTTGTATTCTGATATGGCCTAATGGCTATTCAACATATTATTATTATTATTATTATTATTATTATTATTATTATTATTATTTATTATTTGATGAGATTGTTCCCTGCCATACTCTCTAGTCACCTGGATACTCTCTATCAAATTAAATTTGCCCTTGAACAGATGGGCAAAGCACTAGGCTGAAGCCACCCACCATTTTTCTAATGAATTTGAATGGGCCCTGTGTGGAATCCACAGGCATTTTTGGAGATAAAGATTATTCTAAAAGCCAACGTTTTGCTTTGCAGGATGTCAGCTTCCTTTTTAATATTGTTTATAACTGAAAACATAATTTTAAAACTTAAGAAGAATGGACAGAGGCAGGAGGGCTGATAGGTGCTGAGGAACATTGCACATTTTGGGGAAATTCCTTCATACGTTCCTGAAGGTAAAAGCAACAGGATGATGCAGAGAAAAAAAAAAATCAAGTACAAAACTTTCCCACTTTTCGTAGTCTGTGTCATAAGTTTAGTTAAGGCATGATGGGGGAGAAAGATGGAGCCATATTGGTTTATTACATTTGAAAATGAGTAAAATTATTCCCATTAATATATAAGGTGCCTAGTAATCCTTAAGTCCTGAGTTTAAATTTGTCTGACCGTACCATAGAGATGAGTGGGTCCAAATTACTGAGGCATACATTTTCTAGGAATGAAGATGACTTTCTGCTCTGTGGCCCATGTGCTGACTTCTCTGTCTTTATATAATTTCAACCATAACCATATACCAAAAAGAAAACAATTCAATAAACAAATGAGAAGGAAATGGCATGAAATGCCACACAGTGGGACTCACAGGCAATCCGATAGTTAGTCTCATCTTAGAGCTTCTCTATCTCTGTTCCTTTGCACGTTCCCTGATGTGACAGGATATTCTTCTATCCAGAATGTCAGTAAAAAGCAGAGAACAAAAATTTCAACAAACATGAAAGGCCGTAGGTACTTTCAAGAACAAACGCACAGATGCCCTTTCTTCAGTGTGTCTCCCCCGAGGATAAGTTTATAGAATCATTTATGACACAAAAAGGTCACCCCCTGCTAAGATTTTCGTTGTCAGTCTTCCATTTCCTGTCAGTTTCCTTGATTCTGTAATCCCTATTTTTCTTTCATTTCTGATTTATTCATTCATTCATTCTTTTCAACACATCGCAACTAATTTAAAAATACTTGTTAACAAGATCAACTAAATACAAAAGGCAAATTAGCCAACTGATTCAACCACTGAAGAGTTCCACAAATCTTTACAAATATTTACCATTGATTTAATTTAATATCAGATTATTTAGATTATATATGTAATGTCTATATACATAAACACACACATTTTGCCAAACTCCTAAAAAGGATGGGCTATGATAAACATCTAAATTTATATCAATTGAAGGAATAATTACTATTTTCAATTCATTGCCTATAAATTAAAGTATTCCATTTATAAACCCCATTCTTCCACATCTTAAAGAAAAATGAATCTTCAGCCTAATCTGCAAAGGCCTCCACACTTTTCTGCTATGATGTCTACAGCTATTTGCACTATTTTCAACAGTATCTTTTTCTCAGTGAAAGGAAGACAATGGTTCCTTGCCATTCACATCATTCTTGAGGGGAGGGGGAAATTCCAGTCATGTAGATATTATATTGTCGAAGGCTTTCACGGCCGGAGTTCGATGGCTGTTGTGGGTCTTCCGGGCTGTGTGGCTGTGTTCTGGAAGTTGTGGTTCCTAACGTTTTGCCAGCATCTGTGGCCAGCATCTTCAGAGGGCAGGAGCACAGACAGAAGCAAAATCTCTGTGCCCAGGTAGAGTGGCAATATTTTGTTTGTTTTCTATTTATAGAGCTAAGTTATAGGAGATTAGGTGGTTTTTTTGTTGTGTTGAAATGTTAACGAGTGGCTGATTAGCGTGATTAGCATGTTCCTTGTGAGAAGTATTCCCATGTCCTGGTGGTTGGACTGAGTTCGTTGACCTTTTGCAGGCTGTGTTTTTCAGGACTGGTAGCCAGGTTTTGCTAATTTTTAGACTTTCTTCTTTTTTATTGTAACTGTGCTGGTGTTTGTGAATTTCAATGGCTTCTCTGTATAATCTGGTGTAGTGGCTTTTGGTGTTGTCCAGTATTTCTGTGTTTTCAAATAGGATTTTGTGTCCCGTTTGCTTGAGAGCATGTTCAGCTACTGAAGATTTTTCCAGTTGCTGTAGTCTGCAGTGTCTTTCGTGTTCTTTTATCCTGGTGTGAATGCTTCGTTTTGTGGTTCCGATGTATACTTGTCCGCAGCTGCATGGTATGTGGTATACTCCTGCAGCGGTGCGGGGGTCCCTTTTGTCTTTTGCTGATTTTAGCATTTGTTGTATTTTTCTGGTGGGTCTGAAGGCTGTTTGAAAGTTGTGTTTTTCCATCAGTTTTCCCATGCGGTCAGTGACTCCTTTGATGTAGGGCAGGAATACTTTGTTTGTGTGGGGCTGTTTTTCTTCAGTTGGATGTTGTTTTCTTGGTTTGATGGCTCTTTTTATTTCATTTTTGGAATAGCCATTCACCTGTAGGACCCAATTCAGATGGTTAAGTTCATTGTTGAGAAATTGGGTTTCACAGTTTCGATTAGCACGATCCACCAAGGTTTTGATCATGCCTCTCTTTTATCATGGGTGGTGATTGGAATTTTTGTGCAGATACTGGTCTGTATGGGTGGGTTTTCTGTATACTTTGTGTCCTAGTTTGAGGTCTGGTTTGCGTATGGTTTGTCATAGCAAACTTTTACATGGAACATTTTGAAAAAACAGGCTTTGGAATCAGCTCCCATTACACCAACAGTCTGGTTCCAGTTCGTGGATGACACCTTCACAATTTGGAGTCATACTGAAGAAGAACTGGAGAAATTTCTGGACCACCTAAACGGCATCCACCCCAATATACAATTCACTATGGAAAAAGAAACTGACGGCAAACTTCCATTTTTAGATACGCTGGCCACACTTCCAAATGTGTCTGAGGCAAGACAAAAATAAACTTGATTTAAGATATCCTTATGGGTTTTTTTGTTGTTATTTTTTTTGGTGACCTTCAAGTGTCTGTTGACTCCTGACGATTGCCTGGACTAGTACCTGCAGTTTTCTTGGCAAGATTTTGGAAGTGGTTTGCCATTGCCTCCTTCCTAGGGCTGAGAGAGAGTGACTGGCCCAAGGTCACTCAGCTGGTTTTGTGCCTAAGGCAGGACATGAATCTCCTGGTTTCTAGCCTGGTACCTCGATGAATTCATCCTTGAGGGAGGGAGTGTTTCTGACTGCCTTAAAAGAGGTGCTGGTGCACCCCCTCCTCAAGAAACTGTCACTAGATCCCACTGTGCTGGACAACTTTCGGCCAGTCTCCCACCTTCGCTTTTTAGGGAAGGTGGTTGAGGAAGTGGTGGTGTTGCAGCTCCAGAGGATCCTGGATAAAAGGGATTATCTAGACCCCTTTCAGTCAGGTTTCAGGCCTGGATATGGGATGGAAACAGCATTGGTCACAGTTATGGATAATCTCTGGTGGGAGCGGGATGGGGGCAGTGGATCCATCCTTACTCTTAGTGACCTCTCAGCGGCTTTCGATACCATCAACCATAGTATCCTTTTGGGTCGGCTTGGGGAGTTGGGGCTGGGCGGTGTGGTTTTGCGCTGGTTCACCTCCTTCCTCCAGGGCCGGTCCCAATCGGTGTTGATAGGGAGCGAGAGATCCAGCCCATGGCCCCTCCTTTGTGGGGTGCCACAGGGCTCGGTACTCTCCCCGCTCCTTTTTAACATCTACATGAAACCAGTGGGTGAGAACATCCATCACCACGGGATGAGGTATCATCAATATGCAGATGATACACAACTATACATCTCTGTCCCGGGTGATGTGAGTGATGCTGTGACCACCCTCTCTCAGTGCCTGGAGGCTGTGGGGGTCTGGATGGGGAACAACAGGCTTCAGCCAAACCCTGGTAAGACGGAGTGACTGTGGGTTAACGACTCCTCTTTATCCAGGAATTTGTCATCTTTAGTTCTGGATGGGGTTGCATTGCCCCAGACAGACCGGGTCTGGGGATCCTCCTGGACTCACGACTCCTGCTCAAAGAGCATGTGGCAGTCGTGGCCAGGAGGGCCTTTGCTCAACTCTGTGTTGTGCGCCAGTTATGCCCTTTCCTGGTTCGAGAGGCCCTCCATCATGCCCTAGTCATCTGCCGTATAGACTACTGCAATGCGCTGTTCAAGGCTACCCTTGAAGAGTATCCAGAAGCTACAGCTGGTTCAGAATGTGGCCGTGTGGGCAGTCTTGGGTTCCCCAAGGACAGCGTACGTAAGACCTTTGCTGCGAGAGCTGCATTGGGTGCCAGTTTGCTTCTGGGTCCAATTCAAGGTGTTGGTTATCACCTTTAAAGCCCTACATGGAATGGGTCCAGGTTACCTGAGGGACCATCTCATCCCCATTACATTGACCTGTCCCACCCGGTCATGCAGAGAGGGCATGTTACGGACCCCGTCCATGACAGAATGTCGATTGGCGGGGTCCAGGAAGCGGGCCTTCTCTGCCGTGGCCCTCGCCCTCTGGAACACTCTTCCCCCACAGGTGAGGCAAGTCCCCTCTCTCCTGGCTTTCCAGAAGAAGTTAAAGACCTGGTTCTGCCATCTCGTTTGGGGTGGGAAGTGGGGTACTCAATTCTGGGGGTGCCTAGTGCCTTAAAGTGGTCCACATGTATTTATGTATTTATGAATCCAAATCAGAACTTTAACTGCCATCTTGGATGTTATTTTATATTTTATATTTATATTTATACGTGATGTAATATATCTTGTTTTTATTGTATTTTAATCTTTTTAGAGGGACCCAGAGTCCCTCTTTTGCAGGAGATGGGTGGTGATGAAATTTGATAAATAAATAAAATATTTTGCATGCAAAATTCACAGGGTATATAACAAATACACTCCATATCTTTATTAAGTCCTATTTTGACTTAATTTAGTGAGAAAACCGACTACTTTAATGCCCTGTATAAGAATTATACAACATACACATATTTATTGCTTGGTTACCTGGAGTTGGGTGGCCAATACATTTCAATAATTTTTTCCCCTGCACAGTCGTGTCCGACTCTAGGGGGCAGTGCTCATCTCCGTTTCTTAGCCGAAGAGCCAGCGCTGTCCAAAGATGCTTCTGTGGTCATGTGGCTGGCATGACGTGCGCGGAATGCTGTTACCATCTTACCGAAGTGGTACCTATTCATCTACTTGCATTTGCATGCTTTCGAATTGCTAGGTTGGCAAGAGCTGGGGCGAGTGCGGGAGCTCACTCCATCACGCGGCGCTTGGGTCTCGAACTGCCGACCTTCCAATTGACAAGCCTGGCATCTTAACCACTGAGCCATCACACCCCATCAATAATAAATAAATAAATAAATAAATAATAACAAACAAACAAATAAATAATCTATGCACATATTCTCTAGTAAGAATACTCCAGCACTGCCTGCTCACTAATGGAAAAGAACATACCACTACATACATACCACTCGTGCTCTTTCCATTTGGGGTAAAGAATGTTATGCAGAGCAAGAGTAAGAAATACTAAGCCAATTAGTATTAAAGTATTAAAGGCCTGACATAAGAAACATAGCTGAACTACTCACCCTGACATTAATCACTAGGAATGTACAAATCTTCTAATGCATGAGCTGTTCCATGCATGGGATGGCTGCTTTGGGGTTCTCTATGCCCAAACTGAAAAATGCATATACAAAACAAAATGGGGTGATGGACCAAAGCACGGATGTTCTGGGCAGGAGTGGTTTGGTGGAGGTATGAGCAGGAATGGCAGCTAGGGCTGAGGACAGGCAGGGAAGGTTTTTGAGGACAAGGAATAGGCAGCCCAATGGGAACTCTTATACCAGGAGCCTTTCCTTGTCGCTCATGGGTGTTGCCGGGAGGGGGTCAAAAATGTCAAGATGGCGGCCATGCCCATGCAATCAAAGCCTCACCCCTTATCTGTGAGGCCTATTAAAAGGACAGGGCTTGAACTGGGACACATACAGTCTTACCAACACATGTTGGGTTAGAGATATTCCACAGAGGCGAGATGGTTTCATAAAACATTCTCCCCCATTTTGGTGGAACACTTTGCTTTATTTGACTATTTAAAGTTACTTAGAAGGAACCTGAATCTGAACACCCACGAAGAGACTACTTGAGGTGACCTGAGAGAGAGAGAAATATAAAAAAGCAATATGGATGCAGGAAGTTCAGTTGGAGCCACCCCACCTAGCCCACTGGTGCCATGTTTTCTTTGTTGACATGAAGCCTGTGTTGTCTCTCTGCTTGGACAAGCAATGGGAAGATCTTCAAAGGAAAATGTTTTTTATTCTCCTATCTTAATGACAACACTGCTGGCTTAAAGAGTTGCACAGAGTATGCTTTGGCTCTGACACTGTCATTGTGACCGGTAATAAATCAGAGCCTTGCTTGAACCCAAAGACCGTCAGCAAATTAACAGCTTAAATAGGAGTTGATAAATAACAGTCTCACTGGACCTCTGATTCAGCCCATTTTCAGCAGGACCCTCGGCCTTGTATCTTGATACAGCAAGTGTTTATGTGCTTGTAACAAGGGCCTGAGAGGTCTGCATTTTGTCAGGCTTTGGATTTTTTCGCGTGTTGACCTCCCATCCTACTTTTCTTAGTCCATTTATTAGTCTCTATTGAACTGAGCAATTGCATTGGATGAGCCAAGACGCAGAGCAGTTCAAAAAGGAATTACATAACAGAGTGAATAAAGCCTTCTGTTTAGACCAGTGTTTCTCAAACTTGGCAGTGTTCTGTTTGGAGTATGACCACCAGAACTTTATAAAAATAGTTTTATTATATAAAAACTATTTACAATTATAAGTCCATAATACAACTGAAGAATACTGGATCAACTGGATGCGCTTGGAGGTAGGCAGCTATGCGGTAGCATAAGCTAGTGTTCAGCAACAAGTAGAACCACAGCCCTGGACCAAGATATGCTCGGTAGGTAAGTTCAAACTAGGAAATTCAGGATCAGTTCTTCTGAATTACTGGGAGCTAGGCTGACAAGGCTGGACTGAAGTCTCTGGAACTAGGATTGCAGGATAGATGGGATGAGGTTCTTCTGAAATCTCAGGATAACTGGACTGGATTCTCTGGACAAGCTGGACACTCTAAAGGACTGGACTGGAACTGCAAGGCAGTCTGGACTAGTTTCTCTGGGACACTGGACTGGAACTGCAAGGCAGACTGGACTGGTTCCTCTGGGACACTGGACTGGGACTGCAAGGAAGGCTGGACTGGAACCTCAGGGACACAGGACTGGAACTGCAAGGCAGACTGGACTGGAACCGCAAGGAACGGAATGGGAGCTGCAAGGCAGACTAGGCTACTATCACTAGGCAACACCAGGTAGAGCGGGTATGATAAACTAGAAAGCCCCCCAATGACAGAATGAGGCGACCTGAAATCAACGTGACGAGACACACAGGGGTGAGCAAAGTACTTCGCTGAAGTCTATGAAGGTTCTCAGTCATCCAGGTGGAATTGTCTGTAGCTTGAATCATGTCAACTGGATTTCTATTTTCTCAGTGGAAACGTTTCGCTCCTTATCTAAGGAGCTTCTTCAGTCTGAGCAAAGTTGGTAAGGGAATCCTAAATATTTAGGATTCCCTTACCAACTTTGCTCAGACTGAAGAAGCTCCTTGGATAAGGAGCGAAACGTTTCCACTGAGAAAATAGAAATCCAGTTGACATGATTCAAGCTACTTCGCTGAAGCTTCAATGCGATGCCTTGCCAAGGTGGACGAATGCTGTGAAGCTGTAGATGCCAGCTGATAAATACCCGAAGCGACTGAAGCTCTCCCGGAAAGGCTTGATGAAGAACTACGAGCTAAAGTTCCATTCCCACTTGATGCTGAAGCGATCTGGGCTTCTGATGCAGCTGGGGTGAATTCAGAAATGAGTTGAGGCTCCGACTTGGGTTCTGCAGCAGCTACAGGACAGGCTTCCAAGGCAGGTTCTGGCTGGAGTTCTCCTGAAGAAGCTGTTAGCTCAGTAGAATGTTTGTCACCGGTGATCGGGTGCTTGCTCTTTTGTCCTTTTATCCTGTTTTCGGCACGCCTTCTCTCCTCGGGAGCCAATCGGGACTCCTTCTATTTGGTGCGCTTATCCGCCTGCCTCTCTCTGGCGCTGATTGGTGCTGAACTAGGAAGTAAGTCAGGAGCATCAATCAGCTCTTCAGGATTCTCCCACACTGCTGGGTCATCCTCAGGTCTGGACTCCTGCACCTGTTCATCATGACATGGATCATGAGTATCGCACTCTTGACCCTGCACCTGCCTATCAAGAGTTGGATCACGAGTATCGCACTTTTGACCCTGCGTTGGTTGCTGCTCAGTATTAGTTTAGTTTCTCAGGTAAGATTTGTTTCCCTCTAACTCAGAGTCAGAGTGAACTCTGACAGGCAGCTTGAAGATGTGTGGGCTTCAACTCCCAGAATTCCGCAGCCAGCCATGCTGGCTGGGGAATTCTGGGAGTTGAAGTCCACACATCTTCAAGCTGCCAAGGTTGAGAATCACTGGTTTAGACCATCCTCCCATTCAATCTGGTTAATCAAAATGCTTCCACTGTCCTGAATGGGAAATCTCGCTCAAGAAGCAAAGCAATTAAACATGTCGGCAGTGCTGCTAGCAGTTGGTAGCTAGCCTACATCAGGGTCAACCATGTGCTGAAATACTTCTGTGCAACAGTTGGAAAATGATTCAGATTGCAAGATAATTACAGTACCGAAATTGTGGTTTAAGACATTTTGCTTATTTTAGGATAAGATTAATATAATAGGATACTCCCTGCATCCTCAGCAGGCTGATGAAATTGGCAGGAAGTTCTTCAGGCAAGAGTATGCACAGCAGGCCAACATTTCATCAAACGGGGGAAAAATTCACCATGATGTTGTAATGCAAGCTTTGCCCATTCCCTACAGGCAGGCAATCTCATGAGGCAGATACACAAAGAGGTGGAGTTGTATTGCCATAACACAGCACATTTTGGCAATTGCTCCCTTTGTCCCCTGAGCCCATGTCATGTATGTCCATGGGATGGGGGACAAGTATGTAAGGGCAGGATTTGCCTGATGTGTGAGTCCTCATTTGGAAGAGAAGAAGAGAACATGAGAAGAGGTATGTGTGGAAAACCGAGTCCTATAAGTGTCCACAGCTAGCCGCAATGAGGAATGAGGAAACGTGCTCCATGACATCATAGTGCAAGCTCCACCCTTTCACATTGCATCACAAAGTACGGAAGGGGTGTACCTTGTATCATGATGTCATAATGCAATTTTGTCTCTTCCTCCCACTCTTGCCTCCCCTATGCTGGATCTTTGTTCTAGGCAGCTAGTTTTAAGAGCTAGAGCTCTCGAAAGCTAAAGCTTGATTCCTTGTGACTTCAACAATAAACTACCTCATTTTCATAGCAACAGTACAGATATAGTTTGCCATTTCCTTTTTCCAGGAATTTTTTTAGCTTGCTAGTCAAACCTATAACTCTAGCATTTATAGTACTAATAGGACCAAGCTTGCTTATCTTCCAAGCCCAAAGCCAACCAAGTGCTGCCCAGAGGCATTTTGAGGTGTCAAAAAAGTCAAGATGGCTACTGTGACCATGTGATCAAAGCCCCTTTTTATGTGTGATGCATGTAAAAAGAGGGCACAGCTTCAATCATGCAGTCGCAGCTGCCTTCTTGATTTTTTTGCCCTCTCTGTAGATACCCCTGATGTTGCCGCATAATGAATAAATGAATATTGACTACACGATAATAATTTGTAATACAGTACCTAATATTTATGTTCCTTTAACTAAAACTGATTGTCCCTTATGTTCTCCAAGCCTTTTAAACAAGATTTTAGAAGAAAAGAAAGAAGAACACTCCAGGATTTCTGGATTTATGTAGATAACATTTTCTAAAAAGTGAAAGATTCTAGAAACTACTTCTTTGAATACCAAAAGTCTTTCAGTAGCAAATTTAATGTATAGTCAATTAAGTGTATAGAAAAAGTTCCTACTGCAGAATAAGGCACTTAATGTGTGGGGAGCAACTTGTGGTTACATTTAAAACCTGCAATTTTGGCTCCCTCTTTAAGTAAAGGAAATAATAATGGGGACCTTAATTGCAAAAAATTACCGTTGTTACTTTGAGTTTGACATGTGCTTAATGATGAGGCGGATGGAAATGTTAAGGCTAATACCATTTGGCAGACAACTGGGGATGATAATCACTCTCTATAATGCTATTGGGGGTAACTATGGACCTATTTGGCTAATTCCAAGCAGAAGTGGTTTATTGTGCAGAAGTAAGTTTTAGCCTGCAGCAGCAAACATCCAGTATTCGCAGACCCCAAAGAGGATGAATATTAAGAGAGAGAAAATGTTTGTTCAAGCGCTTTTATTCTTTTTACCGGAAGGGAATATTTTTTTTACCACACATTTAGTCTGCTAAGAAGACTTAGGTATATGAGCTGGGATTGTAATGGGGTGAAAGAATGACAATTCAGCTCCCAGAGTGAAATTCCTGACAATTGTGAAATAGCAGTAACTATCAATAATAACCCACATTCTGTGAATTATGATATTCCCACCACTTCTAACCCTGGCCAGTTGCTCGCTCGGCTTCTTCTTTCCACAACGGTTATGTAACTGAGCTTTGTATTAAATCTGTCAGTTGGCGCAGATGGCTGAGATGATTGTGGCTTGTGAGGGGGAGTTATTCTACAGAGAAAACCCATCCTGGATTCTCCAGAAATGAGGAATCACGGATCATCCTCCCACCTCTTCTCTGCATCAAATGTTAGCCAACCTTCATGCAGACACAGAATCCAATTCCTGATGAGGATGGAAGTGGGGTGTGTATTTCTGCTGCTACAGAAGGGGTCGCAGCAATTATTTTTATTTGCTGGAGAATTTGAAGTTGGCTTGTGTGTGCATGCGTAAAAGCAATTTTTTGCTGGTGCTAAATAGTGTCTGTCCTCTCTTTACCATTTGCTGAGGACAATGGGATCAGAAGGTGTGAATGGAGCCAATTTGGTCCAGTGGTTAAGGTGCTGGGCTAGAAACCAGGAGACTGAGAATTCTAGTCCTGCCTGAGGCATGAAAGCCAGCTGGGTGACCTTGGGCCAGTCCCTCTCTCTCAGCCCTAGGAAGGAGCCCACAGCAAACCAGGAGACTGAGAGTTCTAGTCCCGCCTTAGGCATGAAAGCTGGCTGGGTGACCTTGGGCCAGTCACTCCCTCTCAGCCCAACTCACCTCACAGGGTTGCTGTTGTGGGGAAAATAGGAGGAGGAAGGAGTGTTAGGTATGTTTGCCGCCTTGAGTTATTTATAAAAATAATAAAGGCGGGATACAAAATAAATAAATAAAATTTAAAAAGTAAATAAATAAAATAAAAATAGATGGAGAGCATTCTGAGAGGATTGTGCAGCCTGATACTGGGGATTGACACTGAGCAGCAAAGCCCACTGCATTAAGTGGGGCAGCCAGGCCTTGGTTAATGTTTGGGTCTAGGGAAGAAGAGGGCTGTAGAGCACTGGAAACAACACTGTGGATAATTAGCATGGACAGCCCCAAAGGGAGTGGCCTTTGGTGTTCCAGCTTTAACCCTTTTATGTACATAGCAGTAGCAGGTTAGGGGGTGTGGTGGCTCAGTGGTTAAGATGCCAGGCTTGTCGGCTGGAGGGTTGCAAGTTCAGCAGTTCGAAATCCGAGTGCCATGCGACAGAGTGAGCTCCCGCACTCGCCCCAGCTCTTGCCAGTAGATAAATAGGTACCGCTCCAGCGGGAAGGAAACAGCGGGTGCAATGTAGACTAGCCCCCTGTGGTGCACCCCAGACAACGTGACTTGTCATGGCTAAATAGTCTACACAGCCGGCTGCTGGACCTCACGGATTTCCCAGCAAGAAAAAAAAAATGCCATATGAAATAAATAAATAAGTAGGTTAGAGATGGAAAGGACACCAGGTGATCCTCTATTCTGCACCGTTAAACAAGGAATTTGTTGTACAAGGATGATGTATCCAACAAGGAAGAGCAAGATGTTTCAAACCCCTACAGCTCCTGCAGAAACTGAGGACAGCAGGAGAAAAGCACTCTGCTCCGGCAGTCAGCCCCAAAGGGTGCAGGTGTAAGACTGGGTCTGCCCAGTGTCCGTTGCAACCCAGGGCACAGTGGCTGCCACCAACCTGACCAGCACTCAGCTAATTCCTAGGCACACCCCTGCTGTCACCCTATTGGCCAAGCCACAGCCCTCCTCCCATCTCTTAGGGCTGAGGAGGGGTTTTGCCTTGGGCTACCTTGGTCCACCTGCATTGCCCAGGGCATGGGAGCAGAAGGCCAGGCAGCCCCCCTGTGGCTGCTGCAGGACTTTCGAACACACCCGTCTCTGCTTATCTCCTCGTGTCTCCTCCTGTTTCCTCTCGGTTCCTCCCCAGCTGTTACAAAGCTGAGGCTTTTTATCAGCTGCTCTGCCGTCCTGACGCTGGGAGGAGGTTTGAAATAGGGAGGGAGGGAGGCAGCACAGGTGCCTGTGATTTCTCCGGCAGCCTGCTCTCCCACACACCCCTCCAGCCCATTTGCGCCCAGCCCTGCCCTGCCCAGAAAGGGAGAGAGAAAGGCAGGGAGAGTGGCCATTCTTGGAGAGGGTGAAGAGGCATGGAGGCTGAGGTGAGCCAGTGATCACTGTATTCCTAGACTTTGAAAATGCTTTTGACCAAGTCAAAAGAGTCTGGGATGAACTCAGTAGCTGTGGGTTAAGAGGACAGACCTCCCATGTTTAGGTGACTGGCAACTTGGTTGTTAAGCATAATGAAGCTTAAGGAAAGCTGAATGAAATCGTGACTGTGCTTATGATCTTACTTCAGCTTTCCTTTGCTTTGCAGACCTGTGAAGGTCATAAATGTGAGGACTAGTCGCAAAGTTACTTTTTCATCACCGTTGTAATAGCAAAAGGTCGCTAAACAAGGCAGTCGTTAAAAGAGGACTACCTGTAGTTTATAAAGTTTTTCATGGCTTGGGACCTGGATTACTGCAGGGCCACTTAATCCATGTATAATCTGCCCACCCAGCACGTGCCAGTCGATAAACCATAAGGAGCAGCAGGAGGAGGTTCGGAAGCAAGGATTCTCTACCAGCTGCCCTCCTAAGGAACTGGTTCCCCCAGAAATAAGACCAGCAGCCTTGTTCTCAATATTGAGAATATTAGTGAAAACTTGGCTGTTTAAGCAGACATTCTGGGACTGAGATGCAGAGGATGGCTGTACCTAGGATGTATGTAGGCGGTGCTAATTTTGTTGTGATTTTCTTATGATGGTGATTTATTATCATTATTGTACAGTTTATTGTATACTACTGCTTTTTTAAGCTGCTTTGATTCATTGATTGAAGCATCGTAAAAGCACTTGTAATAAATGAATAAAATAAATCACACACACATATCTGTCTGCCCTTATTTCTCCCTGCAGTCTTGCCTACACACATAAAAAAGGGGCAGGGCTTTGACTATGTGGTTGTGGCCACCATCTTCACTTTTTGACCCCCACTTTTTCATTTGAGTCTGGGTTAGTGTGAGGTTTGCCCTACTTTCATTAAGGCTAGTAGTTTTCAGGTTAACATTTGTTTTATAATAATTATGGGGGTATGTGCGCTCTGAATAAAAATATGCGGTGTATATTTTTTCAATGTGGTTTGTTTTAGTTATAAATATATGTTTTATTGGATTAGTTTATTGAGTTAGTTAGGGTTGTAAACTAATTTAGTTGGGCAGAATGTTGTAACTATTGTGTTTTCTTTTAACCTGCATTGTGCTTTGATAAAGGCATGTAAATTATAACAATAACTATTACTAGTAATTGATTGCTTGATTATGTGCCATCAAGTCAGTGTTGACTCTTAGCAACCATGTAGATAGATTTTCTCCATGACAATCTGTCCCTAACCTGGTCTTTAAGCTCTTCCAACAGTATTACTAGTAAACACTCATATATTGTAATTCTTGCTACAGTTTATACTATAAATGAATGTGTCTGTCTGTAAGGCTTTTCTTCATTTAGAAATGGATGAACTTAGAATGTACTTAGAATCTTAAAGCCGTTTCCTTCCATCCCAACATTGAATTGACAATGACCATTTACACATACATACTACACAGTTGAAGAAACTATGTCCAAGAGTTTTCGTAAGGAAAGTCCATTGATATGACATATTTTCCTTGTCGCTAAGAGTCACATTTCATGACATTTGGAAACCTATATGGCAGGGCTTTCCAAAGTGCCGCCGCTGGCAACAAACCAGTGGTGGTGGCGGCGGCGGCAGCGCAGCGGTGGCGTGCGCATGGCAGTGGTGCGAGGGGGCGTGCGGCGGCACGCGCGTGCATGGTGGCGGCGCGGGGGGCCTACGGTGGCGCATGCGTGTACGGCGGTGGCGGCAGCCTCCGCTAAAACACGGAAGCACTGATTCTGCGCCGCTGTCGCCGCCGCTTCCGGGTGGTGTGGCGACACACCACGCTGTGTGTGGCGACACACTTTTGTGTCGCGACACACAGTTTGGAAAGCTCTGCTATATGGAGTGGGAGAAAATTCCACTTGGGAATGAAAAAAATCTGCATGGTGAGGAAGAAAAATCAGCTGCAGACTTCAATCCTAAATTGAAGTTAGTTAGAACACACATCATACATGCACCTATAGCTTTTATACTGTGTTATTTTATACACATGTTGATTAGGTGCCCAGATTTATTTGATTAAGATGGACAGCCATATAAATTTAATAAATTGATAACAAACAAACAAACAAACAAATAAATAAATAAATTACAACCAGATAAATTTGCTTTGCTATGGCAAACTTACAGTATTCATGCATAACTCATATCTATTTATTTTTGATGCTGAGGAGTTTGTGTTGCTTAGTTGCTGGATCAGAAAAATGTAGGTTTTCAAATGTATTGATTGCCAGCACGTTGTAAGGTGCTTTCCCAATGTCCTAGAACCCGTTTCTCTTAAACAAACTGACAGACGCTAGTTTGCTAAGCAGTAAAGGTTTATTCCGGTACATGGAGGTTGACACTTAGAAAGACTGGAATGAATGCATTTCGTAAGGTACAGTATTTTTATCCCTTCCCCTCCCCATTGTCCATGCGGATGACACGTGTTGTGCTCAGGCATTCCGGTACTCAGACAGTTGTTCCGGAGAAGGTGCAGATCACTTTCACACGTTAGCGGTTAATTGCTTTCCGCCCACGCTGTTGTCTCTTTCTGTGTTAGTTTCTTTCTCCCCTTAATACACAAGACTGTCTGGCTGAATGGCAGAGGTTTGCCAGAACTCTGACACATGTGTGCAAGGACACAGACACACTTGTATGTACATAACTGAGGATTTGTATGTACATAATGTAGAATACTAAAACTGTTTAATTGTTTTTTTTCCATGCAGTGAGTTTTGTGTTGTGCAGTTGCTAGGCCAGAAAAAAAATCTGGGTCAAAAATGTGTTTTAATATGTAGAACTTTATAGATGTATCTGCTGTGTCCTATAAGAATGTAAGGACTGATCAGCACTGGCATCAGCTGTGAAAACAGCAAGACTAAGTTACTAGACAACTGTAGCTTCAAAAACTTCAGTGGAAAAAGGGGGGGAAAGTGTGTGCAATGTTTATACTATCCATGCCCCTATTCTAGTTCTAAAATGTTGACAGGTATAATGTATTTGTTTCCATACATGTTTGTTTTTCTTGTGTCCAGAATAACATGTTAAAATGAAGCCCTGTGTATTTATGATCAAATATACCTTTCCCTGGGGCAACCAAGAAACAACAAGAGAATCAATGAAGAAAATATTTAATTGAAACAGGATGATGACAGCCACATGCTACTTGGATCCATGCTTGTTTCAGCTAATAACAGTTCTCAAGGAAGGTTGTCCAAATGAGGGATAGAGGACATGTAAACCTCCTTGAGACAGGGATGTTATCTGGTTCCCCTAAAAGAGAGAGTTATTTATTTATTTATTTATTTATTTATTTATTTATTTAATCAAATTTATCACCGCCCAACTCCCCCGAGGGGGAGACTGGGCGGTTTATAACAAAATATAATCATTAATATACAATTATAAATAGATTAAAATACATATTAAATAACAATTTAAAATATAGAGAATATAATAAAATCCAATGGCAGAATCTTCTTAAGTTCGTAAAAAGGGCACTCCAGGGATAATCTAAGGTGCTAGCCATCTCCAGGTATTCACATTCTCCTTCCCGCCCCAAGCATACTGACAAAACAAGGTTATAGTGAAATCTTCACAAGATAATTATCGGCCAGTACTGTAGTGCCAATTTAATGCTATAAATTAGTGCTAAAGGTTATTCTGCACCACCAGGGTTCTAAGGCTATCCAGTATGATACTGCAGCTTTCTAATTTTAAAGTGGCTCTCAATTTCATGATATTCATTTATTATTTATATTTATTATATTTATTATATTGATTTTCTTGTGTTTTGGTTTTATGGCAAGTTTTAATTAATACTTTTATTGTACACTATCCCATATGCCAATAGAAAATTACTTTATTAATTAAATGTGTAAATTACAGTCATTTTCTATTGGCATATGGGATGAAAAGCATAAAGCGTGAAACTTCATGAAGAGTCCAGGAAGCATTGAATTGACCATAGATGCTTAACACTGAAACAGATGTCAGAAGAAGTAAATAAAATATTAAGCTGATCCCAAACTCCGATATTCTAGAGATCAAATTAAGGATCACAAAATAAGAATATCCAGACTTCACATCCAGCAAGTCATACAGTATATCTAACAAGCAACTAACTAGAATGTAGAAATCTACTATATCCAACAAGCCATTCACTAAAATATAAGAATCTAGTACAAATGGCTTGTTTGTAGGACAGAAGAAAACCTGGTGTACATAACCTGGAATGTATGTATTCAACAACATTCTTTGGGTGTTGACCCACTATAATGACATTTATATTGGACCCATGTGTGGCAGGTTTGATTTGGCTTGACAAGGAGTTTTGTACCACTAAGGCAATGCAATTCATCTTGTAAAAGCAAAATGGAAACAAGATTTGCCCTGATGATGCATTGCTTGATACTTCATAGAGGCCCAATTTGCCTTGACAAAGTGCTTTGCATCAACCCCCCACCCCCATCCTCTACCGTGACCCTTACAAAATCTACAGTGAAACAGAAGCTTGGCCTGGCTATCACAAGAGCAAGAGGAGATGGCAGAAGAGAGCAAAGCAGGGTCACTTCAATCTTAGAAATAACAGGATCACACTGCTTTACAAAGTGGCTTCAAGGGGATGTTTCAGTCAAATTTAGTCAAAAGATCTGCACCGTCCTATACAGTATATACTCAATGAAATCTGCACATTCAAGAATGTGAGAATCAACCCATTTTTAAATTTTTAAATAAGAATTTTATTAAGTTTAAAAGAAAGATAAAAACTACAAAAAATAAAAAAACTACAAAAAGGAAAAAATAAAAGAGTGCAAAACACAAGAAAAAAGAATTTTAGAGATTACATACAAAGGTGCCTTCCGACTTTCAACAGCAAGAATATACAGCAATTTCCATAATCAATCCCTTACTCTAAATCAAACCAAGATCACATTATTTCTATAAATCCTTCCATTAGCACATATACAAATCACTAATGCAATTGCTCCTTTCCCTTATATGAAATATATATATATATATATATATATATATATATATATATATATATGAGTTTCTAAATCAGCTTCCCTCCCCCATAAGACAACATTTATTTAATTATTTCCTTCCTACCACTATTCTATATATTTCTGTCCACTATAATAAAAATCAAATTATAAAAACATATAAATTGTCTGCTTTTATAATTAATGATACTACTACAATCTTAACCCTACTAAACCTAAAAAACAAGCAATTATTATTATATCTTATAGATATCTTGTAAATCTTACAAATCAAACAGACCATAACAAAAATCCAGTAAATCTTAATCCAAATCATTGAAGAGAAATGAAATAATAATAACCTCATTATCCATCCAATTGCACATTCTTAAATTTTTACCCCACTTCAAAATAAACCAGGACATTTACATGTCTCCCTATTACACCCAAAGCATTTTTCTTGCAGAAATCAAACAGCCCAACTGCCCCCCTTAAAAACTCAGACTTCTCAGCAAAAAAAAATTCCACAAAACAGGTTCTTTTCTCTCCCAAAACATTTTCTCAGAAAGCCATAACATTCCCATAGATAACAAGTCTCCTTGTGAATAAACAAGAATAAACATAGATAAACAAGAAGTCCTTGGCAGTTCAGACTGTCTCTTTAACCCCTTCAGCACCAAGATAAAGTCTTCATCTGGCATAGCTCCAATCTCACCATCAACAGAAAGATCTCCATCCCTGTCAAAATCTCCATCTTCTTCCATCACATCTTCATCCAGACAACACACTTTAGAAATAGTATCTTCCCCAATGTCCCAAATATTCTGCAGAATAGCTTGACGGGTATCATAAAAGATCTGTTTAAAATCAGAGCGAAGCTCACCACGGAATTCTGAGAGAATGTCCTTGAAATCTTCCATGCTTCAGGCAGTAGATTATGGCACCCCCTAAATACTTGACTCGTGCAGATAGACGTTAATGAGTTAATGAAAGACCTCTGAGTGAAATTGAAACAGGATAAAGTGTACTAACAGGCAGCTATCAGAGAAAGTGAACAGAGGGCTAGAGATTCAAAACAGCAAATTCAACGTGCAGGAAAATATCAAATCCTTCACATTCAGTACAAAAATAATGGTGGGGCGGCAATTATTTATTTTCAGTTCTCCTTAATCCAATGGGGAAACAAGCCAAAACTTTAAAAGATTTTAAGAATTAATCCAGAAATAACAATAAACATCAAGAGAATCTGCTTCTTCTTACTGTAGAAAGCCTCTCTTAGGGTACAAAACTTAAAAAGAAAAATAAATTTGGTGGTTTGGAAATGGGGTGGCTGGATTTGCTGTCCTCTTAATGGTGAAATCCCAGCCTCCCGGCGAAGTCTTACCCGTGAATCGCGCACACTGTCCACAATCTCCCGGCTGCAACTCGCCGTCCGGAGGAGAATCAACCCATTTTTAAACTGAGCAATAAGAAAGCCTGTTATTCTGGACATATCATTATGTCTGAACTCCAATGTGTCTGTAGCTCTATCAAGCCCCCTATCTTCACCTCCAATATAATCTATTTACAAGAACTGTCTTGGCTTCAGCACTCAATTCTTAGGCATTCTTAAAAAATAAAAAGAATGAGTGACTGCAGCTAAGTCTTCTGTTTGTAAATGTTCTTACCTGCTCAGGATGAAAAGAAAAGAAAAGGTAAAGTGGGCAGTGATAATAAGTAAATTGGGGTTTAAACAAGGCAGCAAGGAACAATTACATTACCTTGTCTTCTAGTATATTGGGGTTTTATGACTGGCTATACCCACCCTGGTGGTCATTATTTTATGGACAATCACCTTCTCCCATGGCAAGCTCCTTCCTGTAATTAGCCCCTCCAGCCTTGAATCTGTAGGAAGTTCTGGTATATTTACGTTTGTGGCACTGACAGCTGCAGGTGATAGTCATTTATTTTCTTGACAATACCTCAGATATTGGAAATGTAACTAGCAGCTCTTAGGAGGTTACACGTGTCAGGTGCGGATCATGCCAGGGCACTTGGATTGTGGCAGATTCCTGAGGAGCTGGTGTTGATGCCAACCCTTGTATATATCAGTCTATATTGGTTTGCACTCTGGCATTTCATTTCATGGTGATGTTTCCTTCAAACTGCCTGCTAATTCTTACTCTCCTGAGATGGGAGAGAGAGGGAGAGAGAATGTGTGGTCTGAATATTTGACTTGTATTATTAATGGGAATAAGATCCCATGAAATTGTCCATATCTTGTAACTCCGTGTTCAACAATTTTTCCTGAAAAATCAATAGCTGTCATAAATGTAATGCTTTTACTCATGCCATGGCAAATTTAAACTGAACAGAAAACAGCATTTTCTACTTAATTTGTAACCCACAACCTCCCAAGTAATACATAACACAGCTTGCTTCTTTCCAAAGGAAATAGTTTTACAAATAAAACTTTTTTTCCTCCTTGTGCAAATGAGACTAAGAGAGCAGCAACAGTGCAATGTCACTCACTCAGAACCTACCCCATTCTATTACAGCAGGCAAACCAAAGTGCATGAGCCAATGACACACATGCACTGGGGTATCTCAGAGGATCAGCCTATGCCAGCCCTTGTTGTCTGGCTCTTTTCCAATGAGTCTTATGCCAGAGACAGCGGGTTCATGGAAGAAACAGAAATATAAGGATGATTCCTTATAACATCTGGGTTTCACAAGCAAAAGGCAAAGCTCCCTTTCCCCAAAAATTTGCAGCTGGAAAGTTGACTGTGAAGAAGCCAGAGCGAGAGGGGAAAAAAATAAAGAAATCTTATAATCAGTCTGTAAAAAATCAATTATGTACAAATGCATACATAAATTGATTTAGGTTTGAAACAACCATGCAGAAGATTGTTGCCAATATCCAGTGTAAGATTATATTTTTGTTGTTTATTCGTTCAGTCGTTTCCGACTCTTCGTGACTTCATGGACCAGTCCACGCCAGAGCTTTCTGTCGGCCGTCACCATCCCCAGCTCCCCAATGGTTGAGTCCGTCACCTCCAGAATACCATCCATCCATCTTGCCCTTGGTCGGCCCCTCTTCCTTTTGCCTTCCACTTTTCCTAGCATCAGCTTCTTCTCCAGGGTATCCTGTCTTCTCATTATGTGGCCAAAGTACTTCAGTTTTGCCTTTAATATCATTCCCTCAAGTGAGCAGTCTGGCTTTATTTCCTGGAGTATGGACTGGTTTGATCTTCTTGCAGTCCAAGGCACTCTCAGAATTTTCCTCCAACACCACAGTTCAAAAGCATCTATCTTCCTTTGCTCAGCCTTCCTTATGGTCCAGCTCTCGCAGCCATAGGTTACTACAGGGAATACCATTGCTTTAACTATGCGGACCTTTGTTGTCAGTGTGATGTCTCTGCTCTTAACTATTTTATCAAGATTTGCCATTGCTCTCCTCCCAAGAAGTAGACGTCTTCTGATTTCCTGGCTGCAGTCAGCGTCTGCAGTAATCTTTGCGCCTAGAAATACAAAGTCTGTCACTGCCTCCACTTTTTCTCCCTCTATTTGCCAGTCATCAATCAAGCTCGTTGCCATAATCTTGGTTTTTTTGAGGTTTAACTGCAGCCCAGCTTTTGCACTTTCTTCTTTCACCTTCGTCATAAGGCTCCTCAACTCCTCCTCGCTTTCAGCCATCAAAGTGGTATCATCTGCATATCTGAGATTGTTAATGTTTCTTCCAGCGATTTTAACTCCAGCCTTGGATTCCTCAAGCCCAGCATGTCGCATGATGTGTTCTGCGTACAGGTTGAATAGGTAGGGTGAGAGTATACAACCCTGCCGTACTCCTTTCCCAATCTTAAACCAGTCCGTTGTTCCATGCTCTGTTCTTACTGTTGCTACTTTGTCGTTATACAGATTCCTCAGGAGGCAGACAAGATGACGTGGTATCCCCATACCACCAAGAACTTGCCACAATTTGTTATGATCCACACAGTCAAAGGCTTTAGAATAGTCAATAAAACAGAAATAGATGTTTTTCTGAAATTCCCTGGCTTTCTCCATTATCCAGCGGATATTGGCAATTTGGTCTCTAGTTCCTCTGCCTTTTCTAAACCCAGCTTGTACATCTGGCAATTCTCGCTCCATGAATTGCTGGAGTCTACCTTGCAAGATCTTGAGCATTACCTTACTGGCATGTGAAATAAGTGCCACTGTTCGATAGTTTGAACATTCTTTAGTGCTTCCCTTTTTTGGTATGGGGATATAAGTTGATTTTTTCCAATCTGATGGCCATTCTTGTGTTTTCCAAATTTGCTGGCATATGGCATGCATCACCTTGACAGCATCATCTTGCAAGATTTTAAACAGTTCAGCTGGGATACCGTCGTCTCCTGCTGCCTTGTTATTAGCAATGCTTCTTAAGGCCCATTCAACCTCACTCTTCAGGATGTCTGGCTCTAACTCACTGACCACACCGTCAAAGCTATCTCCAATATTATTATCCTTCCTATACAGATCTTCCGTATATTCTTGCCACCTTTTCTTGATCTCTTCTGCTTCTGTTAGGTCCTTACCATCTTTGTTTCTGATCATACCCATTTTTGCCTGGAATTTACCTCCGATGTTTCTAATTTTCTGGAAGAGGTCTCTTGTCCTTCCTATCCTATTGTCTTCTTCCACTTCCGCACATTGCTTGTTTAAAAATAATTCCTTATCTCTTCTGGCTAACCTCTGGAATTTTGCATTTAATTGGGCATATCTCCCCATATCACTATTGCCTTTTGCTTTCCTTCTTTCTTGGGCTACTTCCAGTGTTTCAGCAGACAGCCATCTTGCCTTCTTGGTTTTCTTTTTCTTTGGGACGTTTTTTGTTGCCGCCTCCTGAACAATGTTGCGAACTTCTGTCCATAGTTCTTCTGGGACCCTATCTACTAAATCTAGTCCCTTAAATCTATTCTTCACCTCCACTGCATATTCCTTAGGAATATTAGTGAGCTCATATCTAACTGATCTGTGGGTCTTCCCTATTCTCTTTAGTCTGATTCTAAATTTTGCAATAAGAAGTTCGTGATCTGAACTACAGTCAGCTCCAGGTCTTGTTTTTACCGACTGTATAGATGTCCGCCACCTTTGGCTGCAAAGGATGTAGTCAATCTGATTTCGGTGTCGACCATCTGGTGAAGTCCATGTATAAAGTCGTCTTTTAGGTTGTTGGAAGAGAGTGTTTGTTATGCACAGTGAGTTGTCTTGGCAAAATTCTATCAGCCTATGTCCTGCTTCATTTTGTTCTCCCAGACCATGCTTGCCTGTAATTCCAGGTGTCGTCTGACTACCCACCTTAGCATTCCAGTCTCCTGTAATGAAAATAACATCTCTTTTTGGTGTATTATCTAGTAGGTGCTGCAGATCCTCATAGAACTGATCTACTTCTGCTTCTTCAGCATCTGTGGTTGGGGCGTATATTTGGATCACTGTGATGTTAAATGGCTTACCCTGAATTCGAATTGAGATCATTCTATCGTTTTTTGGATTGTATCCAAGCACTGCTTTAGCCACTTTATTATTAATTATGAAGGCTACTCCATTTCTTCTGTGGTCCTCTTGTCCACAGTAGTAGATCTGGTGGATTATATTTTAGGCTCGTGAAATCAATGGCATTTACACTTGTTAGATTTTGGTCCATGAGGATAACTGAAATGCTTTCCAAAAATGTGGGTCATTATATAAATGCATTGTAAGCAAAAAGCGCAGATAGGCTGCCTGGATGAGTCATTTAAGGAAGCAGTGAACTTCACATGACTGACCATAATCCGGTTGGAGGATGTTTGTTAGATTTATACCCCATCTTTCTTCCAAGAGTTCATGGGTTAGGGTTATTTTATCCCACAGCAGCAATCTTATGAGGTAGATTGGATGGAGAGAGAGTAACTGGCTCAAAGCCACCGAATGAGGTTCCATGCTAAGCGTAGATTGAACCTGGGTCTTCCAAGTCCTAGTCCAACCCCTTAACCACTACCACTCACTGGCTCAGGAACTGCATAGTCCTTAAGGCAGTCCTAGTATTATGTATTTTTCTTAAAACTCCATCTGTTAGCTGACTTTTGCCCACTGAGAATTATGTTCAAGGATCTATGAAAAGGATGTGGTAATATAACAAAGTTGTATAAAGATAACTTATAAGTAGTTCAGAAAGCACTGAACTACTGCATGAATACGATACAATAAAATGATTAATCTGATTATGTGCCATCAAGTTTGCTGTCGACTCTTAGCAACCACACAGATAGATTTTCTCCAGGAGGATTCGTCCCTAACCTGGTCCTTCAGATCTTCCAATGTCACATCCATCGCCACTGTAATTGAGTCTATCTACCTCACTGCTGGTTGTCCTCTTCTTCTCTTTCCTTCCACTTTTCCCAGCATTAGAGCCTTCTCCAGGGAGCTAGGTCTTCACATAATGTGTCTGAAATAGGATAATTTGAGCCTGGTTATTTGTGCCTTGAGTGAGAACTCAGGATTGATTTGTTCAACAATCCATTGGTTTGTTTTCTTGGCTGTCCATGGTATTCTTGGGAATTCTCTCCAACAGCAAATTTCAAAAGCATCAATATTCTTTCAATCCTACTTCTTCAAAGTCCAACTTTTGCTTCCATAGAGTGTCACATGGAAAATGCTTGCTTGAACCATTCTAACCTTTAGAATAATATAAAGATACTACAAAAACATGTTAAAGCAGCATCTATAGGTATATTTTTGTAAAAGAGCAAATTTTAGTGATTTTACATTAAAAATGTAAGATGTACTCTCTGTAAAAATCTTCCATTAGTTACATTCTTTATTTTTTTTTATTATACACAATGGTTTGTCCTTTTAATGTTTTAAAGTACTTGTGCACATCATAGCCAGATTGGATTAATTTGGTTATTGCATTAACATTTTAGTGACATTTTATCTAAGAGTTCATGGAATGCTTTAAAAATCCCAGCTTAATGGAGGCCAATCAATCATCACATTTTTCAAAGCACAAATTATTTTAAGTTTCTGTACTACATGGGAATAATCACTGCAGAGAGATAGGCATATCCTATTGTTTTGACTGATGTCATTCATTTCTCTTGAGGCCGACCCGACTGATGGCTTAAGTGCTGAAGTTAAGCGGGCAAATTGATGTGTTTTTCCAGGGGTGTTTCCACTGCAGCTGCCTTTTCAGCTCTAAAAATGCCAAATCTCTGATAGCAGCCTGCAGCTGCTTCAACTCAGAGTGCTGAAATGAACTGGAGCGGGCAGTGGCAGCACATGCTTGTCCCTTTTCATCATCACCCTTAAAAGTGGTGACCTACCACATTTTTCAGAAATGTCAGCTGGAGAGGATTCACTCCTGAATGCTGGGGGTCCCGCAGGAGAAGCTTCAGGAAGGATCCACTCTTAACCTCCTTTGTTCCCCCTCCTCTCTGACTTGTAGGTGGACAATCTTTTCATTCCAAGTGAACCTGGTTTGACCAGGAGACCTATAACAGACCGAACCGAAAGAGGAATGTTTTCCCACCAGCTTGATACAAAAGTCCCTGCCTTTTCTCTCTCCCCAATTTCCTTTTATAAAAACAGGATTCATTAATTCTCCCAATCACTTCGCTCTCTCCAAATCCAGTTAATAGGACTTTATTTTAATCCATATGCAGATGATTATCTCTTCATTTCAAACAGGGAATTGGAATAGATTAGCCCAGTGTTTCTCAACCTTGGCAGCTTGAAGATGTCAGCTTGAAGCATGCTGGCTGGGGAATTCTGGGAGTTGAAGTCCAGACACCTTCAAGTTGCCAAGGTTGAGAAACACTGGATTAGTCAGTTACTTTCCAGTCATGTGATTTTTTTTATTATTGTCACCCTTTTTTTCTTCCAATAATGTCTGATGGAACACACAAATTTTGCCTTGCTTCTCTCCCCATCTCAGTAAAATCCACCTATAACAGAAAAATTCCTCTGTCTCCTGGCTTATTTGATTAATAAATGATCTATCCATTTATTTTCTCTCAAAAATAGTCACCTGTAACACATTGTTTAAAATTAGTTTGTACTTTCTTCATTTGAGTTGATACATAAACAGGCCACTAGCAACTGTGAGGGATCCTTGAAATATTAGTTTGTTTATTTGTTCGTTTTTAAATGTACACATGAAGTGTAATGTGCCTACATAAGCATTGTGTGGCCCCCAAACATCTGTATCATGTAAAGATAATTTTTAGTGATCTAGAATAAATATAGTTTCCTCTCTTTCTATACATATGTGACATTTACTATCATAGTCTTCTCCCTAAAACACTTCGTGGAGTGAAAAGAACTCTCTCTGTCAAAACAGTAGTGTAAGCTTTAATGATAATTCAGGGTTCTGTTTTCTTTTCAAAATGCTTATATTCATTCATTTATTTAATATTCCACCTTCCTGGCTAGATAAGACCCACGAGAGAGCTCAGAAAATCAAACTATAACCACTAAAAAATAATAAAAATAAATGAAACAGTTAAACAACAAAAGGAAAATAAAAGATTAAATCAGCAAGAAACCAGCGGTTAAATCAGCAAGAAACCAGCGGTTAAATCAATTTATCACCCAGAGGCTTTTGGAAATTATACTTTTTCAACATTTTAATTTGTCTCATAAAAAAGCACATAGTGGAATGTTCCTTCTTCCAACCTAACGGAATTATTTGCTCAAGGCTAACCAGATTTATCGCAAAATATAATTGCTTTATTTTATTAGTTCCCTAATATTTATCTGAAAGAGAACTTAGCAATGTTTCAAAACAGAATGTTATGCACTTAACTTGGGTTGGACCTCACATTCCTGAATGTGACGTTTATCCATGTGGCAAATACTTTTAACAGCAGCATGAAGAATTTGTCAATATAGGGAGGACATTTTGGAGATTTACCTGACAACTCTGAGCTGTTATTCATAAAATGCTCTATACATTTGAGAAACCCCGCTACTGAATATTGAATTGATAGAAATTAGTTTAGGGTCTTAACTGGATCAAAAATGTTTTGTTTTGTCTTGCTCAGGCTGTATGCAAAAGAATGCTGGTGGAACACTTCTTCATCTCATCTACCATATCAGATTAAGTGATTCTCCTGTACAGTACAAGTGTACTAATTCTGAGAACATCACTGATTTGGTGGAACGGGTTGAAGTGGGAGTTTGGCTTAGTGGTTTTATGACAGGAGCCCTGTGAGCACAGCAATATGGAACAAAAAGTTAGTTTACCGTAATATAATTATTGAGGAATTGACTGTATATTGTTTAATGGTCCCTTGCATTGCTGCCAAAGTGTCAAGTAAGGCAGAAGGGATGGATAGAAATATAAAATTCATGTCTACAAAAGTGGAAAGTATTTGATCTCAAATTTGATAGGCAGATTAGAGGTTAATATTTCATCTCTTGTTGATTTATGACTCTGGTTGTTTAAGACTCAGATCTCAGTACAGCATTTGCAAGCACCACTGCATCCACAATTTTACATGGAGGTTCTTGTCTTTTCTTCATGCAAGTGTATATAGCAACTTACCTCCTCTGTTTGCACCAAGATAGAACCATCCACATTGTTGTGAGGTGCTTCTATACTCTTCTAGTTTGTTTATTTATTTCAATTTATATGGCCACCCATCTCAACATCATGACTTTGGGCAGTGAACACCAGTTCAAAACAAGAAATAACAGTAACCCCACAATAAATGTGTAATTGACAGCCAAGGTAAAACATAACCATCAACACAACCATCCCTGGGCTCTATCATATGTTCCCCTCCCCATGCCCAGTGGCATAACCAAGTCTTCAAAGCCACATAAAATGCCAGGTTTGGAGCTAATCTAATCTCCAGGGGGATGATATTCCAAAGAACAGGTGCCATGGCAGAAAGGGCTTTCTTCCTGGGTTCTGCCAGATGGCACTCTCTAATAGATACTGTAGGACCTGGAGCATGCTTCTCCTTCCAGATCTGATAGATGGGTAGACACAGTCAGGAAGAGTCTGTGTCTCAAATAGCCAGCCCCATGCCATGAAGCGCTTTATAGGTAACTACCAGTACCTTGAATTGAACCCAGAAGCACACTGGCAATCAATGCAGTTTGCAGAGCAGAGATGCAATATGTGCCAATTGAGGAGTACACATAAATGCCTGTGTCTATGAAGGTTCTCAGTCATCCAGGTGGAATTGTCTGTAGCTTGAATCATGTCAACTGGATTTCTATTTTCTTAGTGGAAACGTTTCGCTCCTTATCCAAGGAGCTTCTTCAGTCTGAGCAAAGTTGGTAAGGGAATCCTAAATATGTTCCTAGGTAGCTGTGTGACCTTACACCTGGGGCTAGGTCATGGTTATATTGAAATGTAATTTTTAAGTCCTTTTATTATCTAATGGAGGGTCGTTAAAATCACCATGCTGCTGTTGAGCTTCTGAAATGGTCTTAATCTTCCTAGGCACAGAAGACAAAACAGGGAGGAAGATGTGGGAGAGTTTGTGCCTGAGGCCCCCACCTCTATTGAAGGAAGGATTTTCCAAGTTGGCATAAATGGATTCCTTGACCCCTCTCTCAAACCACCTATCTTCTCTGTCTAAAATGTGAACATTAATGTCCTCAAATGAGTGTCCTTTTTCTTTTAGGTGAAGATAAACTGCTGACTCTGGTCCTGTGGTGTTATTTCTCCTGTGTTGGGCCATCCTCCTGTACATAGGTTGTTTGGTTTCTCCAATGTAGAGTTCAGAGCACTCCTCACTGCACTGGATTGCATAAACTACATTGCTTTTCTTATGTTTTGGAGTTTGATCTTTGGGGTGTACAAGCCTCTGTCTCAGTGTGTTGGTGGGTTTGAAATATACAGGTATGTGGTGTTTGCCAAATATCCGTTTTATCTTTTCAGACACGCCAGCCATGTAGGGAATGACCAGGTTCTTTCGTTTACTCTGAGTCTCAGCCCTATCTGTCGCTGTTTTAGGTCTGGTAGATTTAGATTTGGTGAAGGCCCAATTTGGATATCCACAGGCCTTCAGGGCTGTTCTCAGGTGCTGATTTTCATTCTTTTTGGAATCCATGGAGGTGGGGATGGTTTCTGCTCTGTGTGACAATGTCCTGATGACTCCTAGTTTGTGCTGCAGTGGATGGTGGGAGTCAAACATCAGATATTGATCTGTGTGTGTGGGTTTCCTGTAGATCCCTATTTCTAGCTTGCCACCGGTCCCAATGAGGACTTCACAGTCTAGGAATGCCAGTCTGTTGTCCTTGGTGTCTTCTCTGGTGAAGCTAATGTTGGCATCTATAGTGTTTATATGGTCCGTGAAGGCCTGTACTTCCTGGGCCTTGATTTTGACCCAGGTGTCATCCACATACCTAAACCAGTGGGTGGGCACCGTTCCCTGGAATGTGTTGAGTGCTTTCTTCTCCACTTCTTCCATGTATAAATTGGCCACAATGGGTGACACAGGAGAACCCATGGCACAGCCGTGTTTTTGTCTGTAAAAGTCACCTCTGTATGTGAAATAAGTGGTGTTAAGACACAGGTCCAGAAGATGGCAGATCTGGTTTGGGTTGAGATGGCTTCTCCTTTCCAGGGTGCTGTCCTCTTCTAGTCTCTTCCTGACAGCAGATAGAGCATGAGTGGTGGGGATGCTGGTGAAAAGGGAGGACACATCAAAGGAGACCATAGTTTCATCTGTATCCAGTTTCAGGATCTTTGCTTTGGAAACAAATTCTTCCGAATTATGGATGTGGTGTTCAGAGTGTCCAACTAGAGGTGCTAGTATGGTAGAGAGGTGTTTGGCAATGTTGTATGTTACCGAATTGATGCTGCTGACTATGGGTCGGAGGGGTGTTCCTTCCTTGTGGATCTTAGGAAGTCCGTAGATGCAGGGGATGGCTTCTCCAGGATACAGACGGTGGTAGGTAATCCTATCGATGGAGCCATCATGTTCCAATTGTTTCAAACTGTCTATTGCCTTTTTCTTGTAATTGTTGGTGGGGTCTCTTTTCAGTTTTTCATATGTATGGTGATCCTCCAAAAGTGAGGTAATTTTATTGTGGTAGTCTGCAGTGTTTAGAACCACTGTACATCTTCCTTTGTCAGCAGGTAAAATGGTGATGGTTTCATCTTTGCTGAGGGCTGTCAGGGCTCTCCTCTCTTGGACGGTAAGGTTGGGGGGAGGAGGTTGAGCACTGGACAGAGCTGCAGATATTTTAAGCCGGAGTTGTTCTGCTTCTTCAAAAGGTAGGTGGTTGTTGTGGATGGCAGATTCTGTGGCTGTAATGAGCTCCACAACCGGAACTTGCTTGGGAGTGATGGCAAAATTAAGACCTTTGGCTAGGACATCTCTCTCTGGTTGGGTAAGTTCTCTGTCTGAGAGATTTTTCACCCACATGTTCTTTTTGTCCTCTGTGGTCCTGTTGTTGTTGTTCCTCCCAGTGGTTTCTCCAGTTCCTTGTTTCTGCTTGCTGCGAGAAAGAAGAATGTCAAATTTCTTAGTTTGCCTCTCCTTTGTCTTGTGATGCTGGGCCAGCTGTACTTTATTGCCAAGCTGAATAACTCTATCCAGGATTGGGTCAGGAAGGGTGGCTGTGAGTTCTTGGTGAAGGTTTTCAAAATTGTATTGCAGGGCATCAATGGTGAAGTGGACTTGCCTTATTCTTTCATTTAGAAGATGTCTTTGTGCCTGCTGCAGGATCTGCTCTGCTCTGTGACCCTTAACTGTAGATTGCAGGCGTAGGCTTGTCGGGATGAGTCTCTGTTGTCTGCATCTGAGGTTAAAACGTAGGTGGTTTCTATAGTCTGCCACCTTTCTTGCTGTCTTCTCGAATTTCCTTACCAACTTCAGGGTTTCATCCCCAAAATGTATGGCAATATGTCTATGAAGGTTCTCAGTCATCCAGGTGGAATTGTCTGTAGCTTGAATCATGTCAACTGGATTTCTATTTTCTTAGTGGAAACGTTTCGCTCCTTATCCAAGGAGCTTCTTCAGTCTGAGCCCTACATGGCTGGCGTGTCTGAAAAGATAAAACGGATATTTGGCAAACACCACATACCTGTATATTTCAAACCCACCAACACACTGAGACAGAGGCTTGTACACCCCAAAGATCAAACTCCAAAACATAAGAAAAGCAATGTAGTTTATGCAATCCAGTGCAGTGAGGAGTGCTCTGAACTCTACATTGGAGAAACCAAACAACCTATGTACAGGAGGATGGCCCAACACAGGAGAAATAACACCACAGGACCAGAGTCAGCAGTTTATCTTCACCTAAAAGAAAAAGGACACTCATTTGAGGACATTAATGTTCACATTTTAGACAGAGAAGATAGGTGGTTTGAGAGAGGGGTCAAGGAATCCATTTATGCCAACTTGGAAAATCCTTCCTTGAATAGAGGTGGGGGCCTCAGGCACAAACTCTCCCACATCTTCCTCCCTGTTTTGTCTTCTGTGCCTAGGAAGATTAAGACCATTTCAGAAGCTCAACAGCAGCATGGTGATTTTAACGACCCTCCATTAGATAATAAAAGGACTTAAAAATTACATTTCAATATAACCATGACCTAGCCCCAGGTGTAAGGTCACACAGCTACCTAGGAACATATTTAGGATTCCCTTACCAACTTTGCTCAGACTGAAGAAGCTCCTTGGATAAGGAGCGAAACGTTTCCACTAAGAAAATAGAAATCCAGTTGACATGATTCAAGCTACAGACAATTCCACCTGGATGACTGAGAACCTTCATAGACATATTGCCATACATTTTGGGGATGAAACCCTGAAGTTGGTAAGGAAATTCGAGAAGACAGCAAGAAAGGTGGCAGACTATAGAAACCACCTACGTTTTAACCTCAGATGCAGACAACAGAGACTCATCCCGACAAGCCTACGCCTGCAATCTACAGTTAAGGGTCACAGAGCAGAGCAGATCCTGCAGCAGGCACAAAGACATCTTCTAAATGAAAGAATAAGGCAAGTCCACTTCACCATTGATGCCCTGCAATACAATTTTGAAAACCTTCACCAAGAACTCACAGCCACCCTTCCTGACCCAATCCTGGATAGAGTTATTCAGCTTGGCAATAAAGTACAGCTGGCCCAGCATCACAAGACAAAGGAGAGGCAAACTAAGAAATTTGACATTCTTCTTTCTCGCAGCAAGCAGAAACAAGGAACTGGAGAAACCACTGGGAGGAACAACAACAACAGGACCACAGAGGACAAAAAGAACATGTGGGTGAAAAATCTCTCAGACAGAGAACTTACCCAACCAGAGAGAGATGTCCTAGCCAAAGGTCTTAATTTTGCCATCACTCCCAAGCAAGTTCCGGTTGTGGAGCTCATTACAGCCACAGAATCTGCCATCCACAACAACCACCTACCTTTTGAAGAAGCAGAACAACTCCGGCTTAAAATATCTGCAGCTCTGTCCAGTGCTCAACCTCCTCCCCCCAACCTTACCGTCCAAGAGAGGAGAGCCCTGACAGCCCTCAGCAAAGATGAAACCATCACCATTTTACCTGCTGACAAAGGAAGATGTACAGTGGTTCTAAACACTGCAGACTACCACAATAAAATTACCTCACTTTTGGAGGATCACCATACATATGAAAAACTGAAAAGAGACCCCACCAACAATTACAAGAAAAAGGCAATAGACAGTTTGAAACAATTGGAACATGATGGCTCCATCGATAGGATTACCTACCACCGTCTGTATCCTGGAGAAGCCATCCCCTGCATCTACGGACTTCCTAAGATCCACAAGGAAGGAACACCCCTCCGACCCATAGTCAGCAGCATCAATTCGGTAACATACAACATTGCCAAACACCTCTCTACCATACTAGCACCTCTAGTTGGACACTCTGAACACCACATCCATAATTCGGAAGAATTTGTTTCCAAAGCAAAGATCCTGAAACTGGATACAGATGAAACTATGGTCTCATTTGATGTGTCCTCCCTTTTCACCAGCATCCCCACCACTCATGCTCTATCCGCTGTCAGGAAGAGACTAGAAGAGGACAGCACCCTGGAAAGGAGAAGCCATCTCAACCCAAACCAGATCTGCCATCTTCTGGACCTGTGTCTTAACACCACTTATTTCACATACAGAGGTGACTTTTACAGACAAAAACACGGCTGTGCCATGGGTTCTCCTGTGTCACCCATTGTGGCCAATTTATACATGGAAGAAGTGGAGAAGAAAGCACTCAACACATTCCAGGGAACGGTGCCCACCCACTGGTTTAGGTATGTGGATGACACCTGGGTCAAAATCAAGGCCCAGGAAGTACAGGCCTTCACGGACCATATAAACACTATAGATGCCAACATTAGCTTCACCAGAGAAGACACCAAGGACAACAGACTGGCATTCCTAGACTGTGAAGTCCTCATTGGGACCGGTGGCAAGCTAGAAATAGGGATCTACAGGAAACCCACACACACAGATCAATATCTGATGTTTGACTCCCACCATCCACTGCAGCACAAACTAGGAGTCATCAGGACATTGTCACACAGAGCAGAAACCATCCCCACCTCCATGGATTCCAAAAAGAATGAAAATCAGCACCTGAGAACAGCCCTGAAGGCCTGTGGATATCCAAATTGGGCCTTCACCAAATCTAAATCTACCAGACCTAAAACAGCGACAGATAGGGCTGAGACTCAGAATAAACGAAAGAACCTGGTCATTCCCTACATGGCTGGCGTGTCTGAAAAGATAAAACGGATATTTGGCAAACACCACATACCTGTATATTTCAAACCCACCAACACACTGAGACAGAGGCTTGTACACCCCAAAGATCAAACTCCAAAACATAAGAAAAGCAATGTAGTTTATGCAATCCAGTGCAGTGAGGAGTGCTCTGAACTCTACATTGGAGAAACCAAACAACCTATGTACAGGAGGATGGCCCAACACAGGAGAAATAACACCACAGGACCAGAGTCAGCAGTTTATCTTCACCTAAAAGAAAAAGGACACTCATTTGAGGACATTAATGTTCACATTTTAGACAGAGAAGATAGGTGGTTTGAGAGAGGGGTCAAGGAATCCATTTATGCCAACTTGGAAAATCCTTCCTTGAATAGAGGTGGGGGCCTCAGGCACAAACTCTCCCACATCTTCCTCCCTGTTTTGTCTTCTGTGCCTAGGAAGATTAAGACCATTTCAGAAGCTCAACAGCAGCATGGTGATTTTAACGACCCTCCATTAGATAATAAAAGGACTTAAAAATTACATTTCAATATAACCATGACCTAGCCCCAGGTGTAAGGTCACACAGCTACCTAGGAACATATTTAGGATTCCCTTACCAACTTTGCTCAGACTGAAGAAGCTCCTTGGATAAGGAGCGAAACGTTTCCACTAAGAAAATAGAAATCCAGTTGACATGATTCAAGCTACAGATAAATGCCTGTGCCACTGCATTTTGCACCAACTGCAGATTCCAGATGCTCTTCAAGGGCAGTCCCATGTAAAGCGCATTGCAGTAGTCCATTCACGAGGTGACCAGTCTGATTTTCTCCCAATGCAACTGAATACAACAATTCCTTTGTCTCCTTGCATTGTGACAAAAGTGCTCTCCTGCAGAAAAAGCAGCAGAAGGAAGAGAAATGACAAAGCATTCTTCTCATCCAACTTCAGCTGCTGAGTGGAACGGAGGAATAGTGATTTTGAGGAAGGATAAGTGTTTTGGGGGAGTATCTGCATTTTTTTGGCTTAAGGTAGTTTGTTGTTTTTTCCTCTAGGTATAATGTGGAAACATTGTCAAGATGTTTCTGTAATTTTAGTGCTATCAGTTGTGTATGCAGTGAAACAAAATGGTAATCGCATTTTCATTTAGCATAAATCCCTACCTTTACCCCCATTATCTTCTAAAGTTCAGGAGGAGGAGGAGGAGGAGGAGGAGGAGGAGGAGGGGGGGGGAGGAGGAGGAGGAGGAGGAGGAGGAGGAGGAGGAGGAGGAGGAGGAAGGGAGGGAGGGAGGGAGGGAGGGAAGAAGGGAGGAAGAAAGGAAGAAAGGAAGGAAGAATGAATTGGTTGATCAATCTGGCACCTCCAGATATTTTACATTTCAACCCTTATCAGCCATAGCCAGCATGCTGAGTGGCAAGGGACTATGGAAGATGAAATCCAAAACATTTGGATTGCATTGGTGTAGTGCTGGTGGTTTTACCAGAAGATTGGCAAGGAGGCATTGGATAGTGCTGTGTACCTTTTTCCCTTAGGTGCATGTTACAAAGAACTTTATATCCCCGTGTAATGTTTGAGTATGTAATACAGAATTAAGCAAGCATTTGTTTGAGTCACAAAAGGGTGATACTTGGGTCATACTTTGTTTTGCCCTGTCCTTGGTGAGACACCTGTGTAGAGTAGGATGATCTTTCTCATCTTCAATTCCAGAACCTTGGCAGACAGATATTCCTTAACTTTGAGATGGTCTTATCACCACCTGGTATAAACAAATGCTCCTTAACCTTGATGGAAGAAATTCATAACCTTGAACCTCGATGACTCATTTCTGACAGGAGTAGGCAACACATTCCAAGATAAGAAACACTCATCCTCCATGTCCTTGGTAAAATCCAGTTGGATGACCTCACTGAAAATAAGTGTGAGTAATGGCGGCTCAGAGCCTATATAAACTGTTCATAAATCCCCATGAGATGCAGACCTAATCAGGAGGGTGTTGAACATTTTCGGGCTTTGAAGGGTTCTGCCCACCATCATCTCTTTGCGGTTCCCTGACTGGCAGGAAGGATATAAAGTCTTTCTTTATCTCACTCTATTTTTACATCCTTGAATATTCTTTGATTGGTCTTTCATGTTATGAGATTATGTTATTTTCTTATATTGCCTTGGAATAAAGTCTTAGGTACTCATACTGTGTAGTCATTGTTTCCTAATCCCAAAGAACCTGTGATCCAACCCTGCTGGGCTGGGAACAGAGCAAAATAAAATAATAAAATAAAATAAAATAATAAAATAATAAAATAATAAAATAATAAAATAATAAAATAATAAAATAATAAAATAAAATAAAATAAAATAAAATAAATAATAAAATAAAATAAAATAAAATAAAATAAAATAAAATAAAATAAAATAAAATAAAATAAAATAAAATAATAAAATAAAATAAATAAAATAAAATAAAATAAAATAAAATAAAATAAAATAAAATAAAATAATAAATAAAATAATAAAATAAAATAAAATAATAAAATAAATACAATTGGATAGCTTTCTTGAGAACTGGCTCAATTTAGGTAGAATTGCAGATGAATTTTGGTACAATTGGAACAAACTTTGGGGTGAACATGTGCTCATAATAGGAGAAAGAGCTTTGAAAAAGTAACACAAGGGGAGAGTGCCTAAAAGGGGGGAAGAGTGAGTTTGAGGACGGATAAATGTTTGGGGGGAGTATCTGCAATTTTTGGTTTAGTGTACTTTCTTGATTTTTCCTCTAGGTATAATGCGAAAACATTGTCAAGATGTTTCTGTAATTTAGTGATATCCATTGTGTACACAGTAAAACAAAATGGTAATCTCATTTTCATTTAGCATAAATCCCTATCCTGACTCCCATTACCTTCTAAATTCTGTAGATTAATTATTTAGGAAAACCTTTACCAGGTATGTCTGTAGCTTGAATCATGTCAACTGGATTTCTATTTTCTCAGTGGAAACGTTTCACTCCTTATCCACTCCTTATCAGACTGAAGAAGCTCCTTGGATAAGGAGCGAAACGTTTCCATTGAGAAAATAGAAATCCAGTTGACATGATTCAAGCCACAGACTGTTCCACCTGGATGACTGAGAACCTTCATAGACTTTACCAGGTATGTAAACAAATTACCATAGAAACACAGTGCTGAGGTCAGGAATTAGATCTTTATTCTGTATGCTCATTCCAAATCAATGTTTACTTATTTTCTGCCTATATGATATATATAAAGTAGATGATACTTACAGTACTTTCCCTGGACTACAAGCAAGAAAGGTCTTTTTTAACCAGTGAATAATGGATATAGAATTTCAAAACTGATTCCTGATCTTCCTATTGCTGACAATCACAAGTATATAGTAATACTGGTGGCATCATTTATGCTGATAGATTTCTCAAAATTAAAAAGGGTTTTTACTTTAGTGCATTATAAGGCTCTCATTTTGCTGTCTTGGAGGGCTTATGGCTTATTCATTACTACAGTAATACAATAATAACCCCTTGATTACTAGACTAATGGAGGAAGGAGTGAATATGAGATTTGAATGGGATTTACTGAATGTGTTTTTAAAATATTTTATGCATATTATGCATGTGTAAAGTGAGGAATGGGTTTTACATACACCCAAAAGCATGCAGTGTATGGGCAGATTTTGTCAAACCAAATGGAGGGTTTGCTGTCTTCAGAAAAGGGTTGCAAAGCTTCAGCTACCTCTGAGTGAGGATTGGATTAAGAGTCATGTTGAATAGCCATGGGAGCAAACCAAGTTAAAATGGGCTGTTTTCCAAATTATGGTCGGTACACACTGCTGAATCCTTATATTAAACTATGGGGCCATTTTGTTTCAAGGCTATTGAACGTATTTGAGTAGAGGTAATTCTTTCCCATGAGAAAAGCTTCATAAAATACCACAAAAAAAAAAGATTGATTAAAGTAAATATGTTGTTTCTACATAATGGGGAAAAGTTCTGAATTTTTAAAAACCCAGTATCCCAGTTGGCCAGCATAAAATCTACACATCTGGAAGAAATAAAATGCAATCAAAATTTTCATTCCACATCTTTATTCAAACACTATTCAACTTACTTCTTTGGACAATTTGATCAAAGTATTTTACAATCCTTAATATATTTATATTCATAACATCCCTTTGAGGTGAAGTGTTTTGGCTTTTTTTTTCTTTTTTCTTTTTTTGTGCCAGAGCAGATGGTTGTCAGAGAGACCAAATTCAATATTGAGAGAATTTTTTTCTCTGATCTGATGAACTCTGACTTCAATCCCATTTTATAAAACCTCAGGTGCATTCTCTCCATAACATGAATGCCACCAATAGACCAAATGTCCACCTAATAAGACCAACATTTAAGATACTATACAGTAATTTATACTGCAATATTCTACATATCTGTTCAGAAGTAGGATCCATAATATTTGAATAGAGATTATTTCCAGGTAGGTTGTGTATAGGATTTCATTCTGAATCAGTTCACTCAAGGAAAAGAGAAACCACCAGGAAAATCAGGAAGGATTATTTTAATTCTTCCTTGAGATGTAAGTTCTTAAGTCTCTCCTCCTTTTCTCCTTTCCCTGTCCATCAACTGTAACTGTCACATTACTTTATCCAACATCAGGGTCTCTTTGGTAATCAGTCTTCTTCGCTCAAAAGAACTTCCCAGAAAGAAAAAGAATGAAAACCCAATTATATCCATTTTGGTTTCTACCTTATCTAACACGATCTTCCCTGCAAAAAAGACTTTTATGAGCTACTGGGGTCCTATGAGATCTGGTACTCAAAGCTGGCACTTGACACGCAAACTCCAACAAGTAATTTTCCTTCTCCCTGGCAGCAAAAAAGCAAAAATAATGAATATAAGAACAGATATGATACTTTTATGACACTCCAGAGGGAGTCATCTGACTCTGCTAATGATGTGGCTGACTTGATAGAATTAGAATATGAGCAAACAGTGGCCCTGTGTTGTTGTCATGCTAAAACACAATAGAAATAGAGGTCAGGCCTTCTTGCCTGCTTTCTGATGGCTGAATTTGCATCTATCCAGAAGATGCCAGTTGTATAAGAAAATGCACACAATCCTCATCAATCTGTCACAAGTGGGGTTTTGATAGCATCTTGGGCGCATCTGAATAGAAACATATAGCAGCACGCACATATCTCTGTGTCAGTGGAAAAAATGAAAACTGCAACCTTATAGCTACCTATTCAATATAAGTCTTACTGAATTTATTGGAACGTATTTCTGAGTGCATGTGAACAGGATTGTGCATGGGTGTGATACAAGGTGGATTTCCTTTAATAAAACTGCTTGTTTGCTTCTATTTCAGTTATTGCATTATCACTACTGCAGATTCAGAGAACTAAGCCTTGAAATAGTTTTTGGAATAGCTGGAGTGTCCCCCTGTAAAAAGGTAAAGGTTCTCTATTAAAGTCTCTATTAACTTCTATTAAAAGGTTCCCCCCCCCCCCCCGCGCATTTGTGCAGTCGTGTCCGACTCTAGGGGCCGGTGCTCATCTCCGTTTGTTAGCCAAAGAGCCAGCGTTGTCCGAAGACACTTCCACGGTCATGTGGCCGCATGACGCGTGCGGAACAGTTCCCTTCCCACCAAAGTGGTACCTATTCATCTACTTGCATTTGCATGCTTTCGAATTGCTAGGTTGGCAAGAGCTGGGGCGAGTGCAGGAGCTCACTCCGCCACACGGGGCTAGGGATTCGAACCTCCGAACTTGCGATCTTCCGATCGACAAGCCTGGCGTAGGAGCATCAACGTAATAGTGATAGGCTTAACTGGAATATGACTCTGTGAAAAAATGGAACCATTTCATTAAATCTTTAGTTATCCATTATTTCTCTCAGATTCAGTAGTATAGAACATGCTATAGATGATATTATACATGGCAGTAAACATTTTTTAAACCTTCTGTAATCCTATAAAAATATCAGTGTAAACAAGCCCATGCTGAGTCTCTGTTTCTGGTCATTAATTCATGTGTTAGACTCTGAGTAATACTTAATAAATGGTTTTGCCAAAGGGTGCATAACTGGAATTTCTTAATGTGGGGTAATTTCTGCCATAGGGAGTATGGTTTCAGCTGCATATTCCCCAGCAAAAGGATGGGTTGTTTTTAAAGCAGGACATAGGTGTTTGTACATGACTTGTACTGGCTCTGGGGGAAGTTCTTATTTGGGGCGTATGTGGAGTCATTAAATATCACTTAAAATATGTCTGTAGTTGTCTTATAAACAAATGTATGATGGGACTGATTTTCCTTTTTGTCCACACACATAAAACCTAATGCAGATCCAAAAACGATTAATACCTTTGATTGCACTACCAAAGCTTAAAATGAGCTATCGAAACAATTACACCCTGCAATTAGTGTTTCATCTGGCAATTATACAATTTCATACTATATCACAAGGAATATTAAGTGCTAGAAGTGTACTTCCATTGACAAACATAATGTTTAATACTTCATAAACTTTATTTGTTTTCTTAATGACAAAAATGTTTGGGAATATGCCAGAACTACATTACTATTTCAATTAAGAAAGAAGAGGAAGGAAAAATTGGGCATGCTTTGGTCAGCAGTAGATGATTCCCACACCCACATTTCCTTTGTCCAATCCAGTTCTTACCATTAGGATGATGATGATATTATTATTATTATTATTATTATTATTATTATTATTATTATTTCTTCTTAATATTCAATTAGAATCTGCCTTCCTGTAGCTTAAGGCCATTGTCTGTGCCCTACACATTTGGGATCATAAATCTTAATATTCTTTTATGTAACACCAACTCATATACTTATAAAGTGCTATGATACGCCCGCACAGATATCTTTTCTCATAAACCCAGTTCCCTAAATGTCTCCTCATAGTTTTAATCCTTTGATCATCCTTGTTGCTGTTCCTTGAACCTATTCCAGTTTTTCTGAACTTTTCTTAAATTCTGGTGAGCCTAGGTAGCATCGTAACTTGGTAAAAGCTTTTTTTACCTACGCACCCTATACAGTGAAAGGTTCATGAATATAGTTCTATTTTTCCTTTGGAAAACATCCCTTCATCTGTCTGTCTGTCTGTCTGTCTCTCTCTCTCTCTCTAATCTTCATACACTGAACATGAAAGACAGCTATGAGCAGATAAGGGAAAAAAAACCACATCACTGCTGGCTGTTGTAACCTTTTTCACTTCACATTTCTTTACCTTTCTCCCCTAGCCTGTTCCTCCAGGCTTCTGGAACACATCATACATACAGTGACCATACTTCCTTTATTATATTATTTACATACTGTAGACTGTTTGATTTTAGATATTTTTATTATAATATGTGTTTTTGTAAAGTTTTTCTTGGTTTTGCTCTTGAATTTTCCTTTGTAAAGCAAAGTTATAAACATAAACAGTTTTCTTTATCCTTATGAGCCTCTCTCAGATTTCCCCCTTTTTCAGGTTTGCCCTTTATTTTTTCCAAGAAAATATGGTCACCATAATCCTATATCCACATGGGCAGCATGAATGTTCTGAGCCAGAGCAAACTCCAAGCGCTCTCAATACTAGCCAGGATGGCTAACAAACGGAAGGCTATCTTGGCCTAAAGAACAGTGTGCCACTGGATATTTTCAAGCATTATAGGCAATGGCTGGGAATTTGGGATGCACGGAACCAGTAGACCCATGGGAGAAAAGCTTGCTTATATCACCGGTAGAAATTTCTCCTTGGATACAAAACTTTGTGTATGCTTGGAAGAAAGTAAATAGTGCTCCTTTCTCTTATTTTCTTCAACTTCTCTTATTTTCTTCAACTTCACTTTCCTTTTTAGAAGGAAACTGCTGATCTATTAGTAGAGATTACAATAGCAAAATACGGTTAGTGCCTTTGAATCAATTATGTGTAAAAAAGAAAATGGGGTGTGAAATGTTTTCCTGGCTGCTCATCTAACTGTACCCATAAAAAGAAAATCTAACCAAGCAAATGTATTTTCATGCCTATGAACTAATCATAAGGAAACTGTATATGCACTTTAGTTTTTCTGATTCTTGAAGTTATAATAACTTCACTCATTCCCTGTTATTACATGTTTCACAAAAATACAGTATATCTTTTTTTAAAAGATTCAGTTGGTATATTAATGTGACAAATTTATTAGAATGTAGATGGAGGATAAATTACCCTAAAATATCTTAGCCCAAGGATGAGTAATATATCATCCTCCATAAGTTTTTAAACTGTTCTTCCCTTCATGCCCTGTGATTGTTCATGTTAGCTAGGGCAGATAAGATTTGGAATTCATTAATTTAAGTCCTGCAATGCTGCCTCATTATGGCAGAAGTGTTCCTGGGAGGGATAGGCAATGAATGCCAGGAGCGTACACCAAGAATCTATACTCCCAGCGGGACCACCCAAGGCATGAAGGTCACCAGGCCTGCCCGGCTAAAACAAGCAGGCACTTATTGTATATTGGGCAGCAGCGATATAGGAAGAAGCCGGAGGCAGATGATTGCTTTAGTGACAATGGCAACGGCATCATTTCATACTGTGTGAGAGAAGGCAAAACACTCCTATTTTACCAAGAAAACCACATGGATAGACAATATAAAGTGATTTATTATATAGTGCCAAATTATAGATCCTCTTAGGTCAAATGTCACTCAACATGCTACTGAGGAAGAGGTAAGAAACTAATGTACTAATGGTGCTTATGACACAGCTAGATTAAAGCCTTCAGGATGTCTAGTTGCTGATGTCATACAGGAAAAGGAAATCTGAAGGTACAAGACAGGATTACAGTGGGAACATGGAATGGAAGAAGCCTGAACGTGGGAAAGCTCAACGCAGTGAAATATGAAATGAATTGACTGCAAACTAACATCTTAGGCAACAGTGAATTGAAATGGACAGAAATGAGGCACTTTCAGTCAGAAGATCATACTGTTTACTACTGAGGACATGAAAAACAAAGAAAAAATTGTGATGCTTTCACCATCAGAAAGGATACAGGAAAGAAAGTACTTGGTACAATGCAGTCAATGACTGAATTATATCAATTAGACTTTGGGGACATCCCTTTAATATGAAGATTTCTATGTTTATGGTCCAAATGTTATATGTTATTTTAATTGTTTGATTTTAATTGTTTGATTTTTGTAAACCGCCCAGAGTCCCCCTAGGGGGAGATGGAGCGGTGAATATAAATCGAATTATAAATAAATTAATAAATAAAAATGCTGATGATGAAGAAGAGGAAATTGGTGACCTTTATGGTCAATTTCAATCAGAATTGATAGAAAATGCAGTCAAGACCTCCTGCTTCTAGTTGGAGACTGGAAGGCCAAAGTTGGAAATGGTAAGGAAGAAAATGTAGCTGAACTGTATGGCCTAGGAAACTGAAATGAAGCAGGAGAACGACTTATCAGTTTCTGCCAATCCAGTGATTTCTTTATTGCTAAGAGTTTTTAAACAACCAAAACAATGCCTGTATACATTGATAGCAGCAGATGAAGTGAACAGAAATCAGATTGACTACATTATTAACACTAGATGATGGGCCAGCTTATCTGTAACCGCAATTGGCCAGGGGCTGACTGTAGAACACTTCACAAGCAGAAGAAGAAGAAGGAAGCCAACTGATTTCTACACTACGATCTTGAGCACATACCCACCATTTTCAAGAAGAACATCAGGAATTGCTGAAGTCCTGAACCTCATTGATGAGGTTTTAAGGGAACTTGGGAATGAAATCAAAGAAGTCGCTGAGGATGAGTGTGAAAAGAAACTGTCAAAGGCCAAGAAACAAAATTATCAGTGATTTCTGTTGGAGGAGGCACAGGAAAGCAGGCTTCGGGGATGTGTGCAGCATTTGGAGTCATGAACTGCCCACTCCCATCTTTGAATGCAAAATTCCTTCAACAAGAATAAAACAGAAAGAGGAAATCTGTGACTGTCTAGGAGCTACAGCTTGAACCACATCTCATTGATAGTTTTTCTTTGGAACATACTGTATTCACTCTGGTAACAAGAGGGTAAAATAATGTGATACATCAGCATTGCAGACAAATGCAGATTAGTATCATCCTTACAGTAAGAATGCCAAAGCTTAGCCTAAGAAGAATATCAATGCCATCTTTGTAGGATCTGAGTATTTTACAGTCAATCACATATTTTCTAAATAGGATCTTTGGAGAAAGTGAAGATGCATACAGTCTCAACTCTCTTCTATTAGATGGTTTCCTAATAATCTGATTTGTTAGCAATGTACAGTCTGCTCTTTCATTTTTTTCCCCAAAACTTAAAACTTCATAGAGTTAATGTAAACATCCCATACAGATAATCCTACCTAACCAGATGACCTGCTTTTTACAACAAACTGTTTCTATTTATATCAGTAAATTGTGTTTATTAAAAACACAGAATGGCCACAGATGTTTGGCAATATTTAATACCGAATTCAATGCATAGGAAGTCCGTGATCAGTTAAAGTAATGTGGTGACCATGCATATTTATACATTCAGCTGCATACTCAGTGCCTATATTCAGCTAGATTTACCATGATTGGTTATTTAAAGGAAAATCCATTCTGATGCACGTATGGAGTTGCTGTTCTTTGAAAGTTTGCCATAGCCACAAACTTGGTACTATTTCAAGGAAGTTAGTGGCCTAGCAGAAGAACGGCTCATGCCAAGCTATTTAGTAGTGCAATATGGCAAATGTCCAGGGTGACAGAAACCTATTTTCAGCCAAAGTCATCAATGCTAGATTGAAACCCGGGTCTCCAGGAATGAGAGCCTTGAATATATAAAATGACTAGGTTCTGTGATTCCCAATGAGGCCTTTGAAAGTGTTGTGCTAAGGGAATATCATTAAAATTCAAGAGAAAACCTAATGTGCTCTTATTAACAATAATTTCATTTTTTGACTGTGTGTGTGTGTGCTACAATTGCTACACCATAGAATAAGAGGCCAAACATCTGAGCATAGCAGCCAATCACCGCACGCACGCACACAAGGCAAGGGCATCAGGCTTATTGTGATGCCCTCGATCTGTTGACTATTAAATCAGAGTTCCTGACACAAGCCACTCAGGGATATGAAGGAATCTTTATTAAAGCCAGTGATCCAATGCACATTAAAGATTTGAGTGAATCAAGCTCCCACAACCAACAGTTTAAAAGTCTCCAAGTCCCCCCCCCCAAATCGGGATTCACAGGATCACCCTTCCCTTTGTCTCCCAGTTCTCAGATCTTTTTGGGTCCGAATCAACTAATGCAGTGATATTGCCCTTTGATCTATCCTAGGTGCTGAAACACTTGGCACAAGACTTTGATTTACATAGTTTGCAGTTCTGTGAATACACCAAACCCCTACTTTACACATCTGGTAGTTTTACTGTCAGGCACCCCCAAACGACCCTGTGAGTTTAACAGAGTGGCGGGAAGTTCCTTCCTGGCACCATGGCAGGATGGCATGGATGACATCCTGACACTTATTCCTTTCCCCTATATACATTAACTTTAGGGATGTACGGCTATTTAGATCTGAAGCCTTTTTATGGGCTCACATAGTAAATAGAGAATTAGTTATTTGAGCTAAGGACCATCTTGGTATACCTTGTTGGTGCCTCCTTAACTCAAACTCATATTTTCTTGGGACTGTGTGGCTACTATGTGAATCCAAGAACAGACACATCTTTTTTTAAGGAGGCACCAAGAGGTGCAGCCAATTTCAAGTGTGCCCACTTTGAAGCACATTTTCTACTTCAGATCTGAATAACTACCCATTCTTAATGAATTGTCTACTGGATGGAGCCCCCTTTGTGTATGGCTGTATGCACTGAGGGCTCCATCAATAATCTCATTTTCAATCATGTGGTGAGCACTCCTTGCATGTATTGCTGGACCTCTCCACACATATGCTTGGGAAAAAATTGCCACTTGAAATGAAGGACAAGATGATGCCCTTCTCCAATCCATGTACCAAAACCAACTGAATTGGTAGCTGAATCTTATTCAGAACCAGTGATGGGGAGAGCAAGGAACATAGATCTCTGTCCTTCAACATCCTGCTATCACTCATGATTCCTTAACATCTGCTGCCTGCCCTGACTAATAGTAAGCCAGCCCTGTCATTAAGAACATTTATACATGTTTACATGAATGGAACATCACATAAGAACACAGGTTTAGAAAATTTAATCAACATTTTGTATTGAAATTGCCAATAAACTGTTGTTCCTAAAAAGAACTATTTCTTCATGTTTACAGATAAAATGGCATTTTGAGATAGGCCTTTGTAACTTGCTTTTAAGAGGAAACATATTTTTTGCATTTTCTCTTAAGTTCATCTGTTTAGTGAAGTGAAGCTGGACAGAAAGTTGAACATCTGTCTTTGTTTCTATGCTAGGGAACACTCAAAGTGATTTAATTTCTCATACACATCTGCTGTTATCTTCTATAAAATATTGTACTGAAGATGTCTTCCACATTAATAGAAGTGGGAGGAAGTAGGGAAACAGCTAGTATTTTTACTCACAATTTTTTACGTCATTAGCAATTAACATCAGAACTTGATCTTCAGTTTCAGTCAATGGGTTCTTTTTAGGTTCTATACATTCTGATTTACCACAGTCACCCTATTATTCTGTGACAGTGTTAACCGCATACATGAACTATTTTAATGGATTTGTAAGAATTTTTATAAGGGATCACTAAACGCATTCTATAGTACTGTTTTGTTTTATTAGCCTTCCAAAAATAAAGCTGCACTGTATCAACACTACTGGTTTGTGGAATATCTCAGGAAACAAGAAACATTGGATAATCAAGCAGTTGTAAAGGTTTTTAAAAGAAACGAGATTCATATTTTAATGCTATGATTCAGCTAAATACTTTCCTTTTTTCATTTTCTGTAACCCTAACATGATGCACAGTCTCTCGGATGGTTTCATCGTTATGATTTTTTTTACAGACCACTTGTTCTATTAAAAGTCAACTTAACAGAAGAAGAAATAGGAAAAAAAATATAAGAATTATGCAATATATGATTACAGCAGCAGGACTTGTGTATGCACAGAATTGGAAAAATCAGATTATACCTACGATAAAAGACTGGATGTTAGAAGTGATGAACATGGCAGAAAATGATAAATTGACATGTTTATTAAAAGAAAATTCAAATTATTATTTTCTTAAAGAGTGGAAACCATTAACGGACTATTTGCAAAATGCAGGAGGGGCAAAGCTTATATGGGGATTTGAAGATTAAAATATATATAAATTGATATATTAGACAAGAAATGTTTTTCAATATTATATATAGACCTAGCATGTAAGATAATTTTTTTAAATTAACTTGACCAGAGATAAATCAGAAGTTGACTAATTTCTATGTTTCATCTTTCTCTTTTTTTCTTTTGCTTTACTACACTTTTTCTTTTCTTTCTTTGATTTGTACTTCTATTTCTTTTTCCTTTTCAAACTTTTATCTATGTATATTTAAAACTCAATAAAATATATTTAAAAAAAGTCAACTTTTTCAAAACCTACAATATTACAAGTGTAACTAAATCCAAATACTGTAGAAACATTAGAGCCTTTTATGGTCCTACTGCTGAAAATATTAGCCCGGTTTAAATCTTACTGAAATCAATAGCACAAGCTGATTTCTAATTTAAGGCTTTTTGTTCTATTTCATATTGTATTGCATATATTTTTATTTTATAAATTGCCAAGAACAGTTTGATGGGGTGGTATATAGATGATTGTATACATCAGTGCATAGTGAATAAGGAAAAATTGGATTGAAGTGGGTGTAATTGCAAATGGTGTAGAGAGTGCAAAAAAAGTTTCTCTCTTGATTTCATAACAGTGGAATGTGGGATTATCCTATGCAGAAAGATGGTGAAGGATTCAGGAATTACAATGCATATGGAATATACTATTCTGAGATGTAGCAATAGCTTTAAAGAGGGATTTAAAAAATAATGGAGGCTATCAGTGGCTAGTAATCATGATGGATGTATTATCTCCAGTATCAGAAGCAATATGCCTCTCAATACCAATAGCTGAGGGACATGCCTGGAGAGACGCTATTATACTCATGTCCTGCTTAAGAGCTTCCCAAGATATATGGCTGGCCAATGTGGGAGAATGCTGGAATAAAGATGTGATCCAGGATGTCTCTGTTAATATTTCTGTTTTCAGGTTGGGTTCAGAATTCACAGCGTAAGCACTTTTCCTGGCACTTCCTATGCCTCTGCAAAATTTGCCTCAGAAAATAGAAGAGTCCTTCAGAACACTAACAGAACTAACATGGAAGAAGTGAGAGTTGAAGGGGAAAAGGAGAATTGGTGAAAATTGCCTCTGGCCCACTTCTGTTCACAGATGACTCTACTGGATCTATGATCCTTCCATCCAAAGCATGAGCCAATCCATTACTGAAAGAATCCCTTCTATTTATGGAAGAACATCTTTGGATCTAACCCATTGTATCTTTTGTGATCCCACTAAATGCAAGGAAAATGCATAAGAGTTTCACCATTGGTTTGATGGGAGTGGATCAGGGAACATTCTTAGTAGGATGGTGAGTCGTACTGTTTCATGCAAGTATGAAATTATAGGGAACAGACACAATTCAAACTGTTCTTTGTTGTAGTTCAAAACACTCTGAATTAAAATAACAATGGTACAGGATTACAGTCAGGCACAAACTAATTGTTAAATTGTGCCTAAAGATACAAAATAAGGGTTCAGACTTAAATCGAGCTCTGCAGGGATTTGCTTAGAAACTGAGCCATGGAGTCATGAAAGTTTTCTGGCTTCAGATGTGCTGCGAATATTGTATTATATACTATTCTTCTCTGCTGTATTGTGAGAAAAAATTGTGATGTATGGTTAGGGAACAACAGTACATTTCTGTTGCTATTACAAAATAGAAAGATAACATGAAGACAAGAAGAAATTTAGAAAAACATAAAGAGGGACTTATAGCGAAATACTAGAGCATTGGATACTATTCAGAGCCATTCCATTTCATTCTTGCTCCCCCACAGTCTTCTATTTTGGTCTCTTTCCATTTTCCTTCAGTTTCCTGTGTCCCGTTCCTCATGTCAATTCCTCCTTGGCCTAGGCTGTTCGTTTGTCTCTTCATTTGAGGCAAAAGGTACTTAGGATTTTTCATACTTCAGATTCTTCCACAGATCTCAAGGTTTTTCTGAGCCTCTCTTGTGTGGTACATTTTGGCTACACAAGGATCCAGAGTTGGAGTACTGAGGTTGCTATTCCCATGCACTAGGCATTCTGGGATTTCAGGTAGGCAAATCCCAATTGTACATTTCTGAATGGAGAAAGGTGGAGTTTAGCTGAGGCTGGGATTGGGTCTAGGATTGGGAGATAGATTAAGGGTTTTCCTTTCTTCCTTGCATCCCTGCCCATGAGATCATCCATTGTGCTGATATTTGTGAGGGTGATGCTCTTCCTCTTGAGCCATACTAGGTTCCTTATTCAAATAAAATCTTTATTATGGTCATAGACCAGCATAAGGTTCCTTATTCATGATCTAAATATGTCTCAATATCTTTGTGTCTGTGACTTTAAAAGATCCTATCATAATGAACATGAATGTAATTACAAAGATATTTGAGTGTAAAAGTGTGGTAATGACTCTTAAGGAAAAAAATAATAATGGGAGTGACATCATTTTCTGCATCCACCTATAAAAGAGAAAACGCCACACATTGTTATTACCTAGGTAAAACAGGAGCATCCTTCTATCCATGATTTGTTCTTTGATGGAGAGAAAATTTTTAGAATGAATGAATGAATGAATGAATGAATGAATGAATGAATGAATGAATGAATGAAGCCTGCATTACTAAAATAACTGACAAAACTTTCCAAAAGTTTTTCAACTGTTGTTTCACCTGACTGGATTAATACTCTTTCCACTCACTGTTGTGAAAGAGGTCTGTGACACACAGTCAATAAGAAATTCCAAGCAGAGCATAAAGTTAAATATAAATTATTTGGACATTTGTTATACTAAGGTATGAGAAAACATAATTCTATCAGAATGGATGACTGTCAGAAAGTAAAATCCAACATGCAAAGTGAGTATGAGATAACCTGTCTGTTTTTTAAAAAGCTTTAAAAGTTACTGTAATCCTTTTAGGGACTTTTAAAAATGTGCATATTAGACCGAATTAACTGGTGGTGTTTATCATGCTTTCCTTTGTGGTTTCAGGAAACTTTCTGGCATCACTGAGATTTTGCAAATGGATTTAAAATTAATCAACATCTATTTATGAGAAGGTTTAAACCATTACTAATTCAGTACAAATATATCTATCCCTCCATCTAAAGGACTGGCCTTTTGTGCCTGCCATCTGCTGAACTGTTGTAATCACATTTTTATAAAGCACAGTCATAATTAATTATACTTCTTGGGAAAAGAGGATCTTTAAATACGTTCACAACATTTTAAATTCCACTTGTGGAATGCAAAATTTTCCTACTGCTCTCTGTTAAAGAAAAAGAAAAACACACAGAGACCCATATGGTTGTGTGACTGAAAACCAGTTGAGCAATGCTTGACTTGTGGTCAAGTCTGTGAACATTTAGTTTTAATCTATGGTCCGGACTGTAAATATTAGAATGTTATAAAATAAATAAATAAACACACTCATTTTCCCAAAGTACTTGAAAGTACTTGATCTTCTAGCATGCATAGAGATGACATTCAAGCATAAACACAAATGTTTCATTAAGTTCAAAACTGCAGTACACAGGAACTAAAGTGTTATTTTTGTGTCCTTTTCTCCATTTTAATTGGTGATACAATGAAACACCCACACCCACGCACACCCACACACATACAGACCAAAAAAAGGCCTTTTGTTTACTAGAAACTGCCTGGGCAATCTGCTAGTACACAATTATAGGTAACCAAAAGAGTCTCCTCTTGTTTAGTCATTTTCCTCTCCCATTAGGCTCATGGAAGAGCAGTCCTCTACTCATCCACCTTGGGGTAGGTTGAATTCATGATTGTTATTTCTGAACAGGTGATAGAATAGCAGTGAAAATATATTTAGGAACTTAGCCTTATCTTATGTGGAAAAGTTGTTTTGCATTAATTAGTATTGCCTACATTGACAGAAGCTCTCCAGAGTTTCAGATAAGATTGTTTTCCAGCTCTACCTTGTTGCAGCCACTCTGAAAGTGTTTTGAGTTTGAATTTGTTCTCTTTCAAACAGAGGCTTATGACATCTTACAGCAGTGTTTTTCAGCATGCTGGCTGGGGAATTCTGGGAGTTGAAGTCCACAGTTCTTAAAGTTGCCAAGGTTGAAAAACACTGCCTTACGGAGTGGTTGGAACTCACTTCCAAATTAGTTGGAATAAGTTATTTCAAACAAGAATTATTTCAAGCTTGAAATATTTCCCTTTCAAAATGTTTTGGGGCACCCCTAACAGTCGACACGTATTTCTGCCAAAGAAAAATAGGCAGCAGGCAAGGAGGCTTTCAGAGAGGCCATTCCTCCACCAGCGCTGGAAAGTCAGCCACAGCCTCCAAGCCCTTGAGAATGACAGTATCAGCAAGCAGCAAAACAGTGCAGAAGTGCAGTGCTTCAGCTGCGGGTTCCTTGGGAGTAAAGGCTTATTTGAGGATCAGGATTCTTCCTAGGTGGGCACATGCTACATTTGGATTGGTCAGACCTCACCAAAAACACATCCAGTTCTTGGCACTGCATTTTAGGAAGTACCTGAACAAACTCCAGTAGTGGCTAAGGGGTCTGGAAGGAAAAAGTTACTTAGAAGAGTTGGAGGCACTGGATATATTTAGCTGGAGAAGAGATATCTGTAAGGAGACATGACAGCTTGTTTCTACTTGAAGGGCTGTCAGGTAGAAGATGGGGCAGAGTCGTGCAGAGTTGTTCCAGAAAACTGGACATGAAATTGTGGGTTTAAAATACAACAGAGTAGCTTTCAGGCAGACATCAGGAAAGTTTTCCTAATGGTTTTAAGTTTTTCAATCGTGGAAACAGTCTGCCCTGCAAGGGGGTGGACCCTCCTTCACTGGAGGTGTTTAAACAAAGGCTGGATGATCTGTCAGGGATGCGGTAGTAGTGGATTGGTAGGAAGATGGTTTTCAAGGAGCTTTCCAATCCTTCTACGTATATTTTATAATTCTGGAACAAGCTAGTTCCAGCTAACAGTACAGTGCAACGTTTCTCAACTTTGGCAACTTGAAGATGCGTGGACTTCAACTCCCAGAAGTTGAAGAATGATGGAAGTTGAAGTCCACACATCTTAAAGCTACTAAGGTTGAGAAACACTAGTATAGTGAATTGAACTGATTGAACTGAGTGGCCTCATGATACTTCTGGGGTGACATCCAACATTATGCTTATAGTGTTCATATGGCAGCGTTTCCCATTGTCTCTTTTCCCCTATAGTTCCTGCATACCCCCAAAATCTGCTCTGGAAAATGCATTAATCTTCTGGAACATATATGGAGGAATAGGAGAAATCTGCTCAGCAGATGGACTTAGCTGGATGCTAGCTTCTCCATGGAAAAATGAGGAAGTAAACTGTGCATAAGCTCTGGAGACTAGATTACGTTGTATGGATATTCAGATTTAGCTGTAGTAATCCGTCCTGCAGCTGATGTAGCTGAAAAACAGACATAAAAAGGGAAAGCATTGGCTTTCACATGCTTTCTCACATGCTTTCTTTCTTGAGGGTTTGATCAGGTTTGTGGGTAATGTGGATGCAGGTTTCTTTCTTCTGTGTTATGTATTGCAGATTCACAAATGCCTAAGTAACAAGCAAAACAACATTATCCTGCTGAAGCAACACACTGAAACTGGCGAATAAGAAAGACTCAAGGAATACAGAATGGTCTCACATTTCTGGAATGTATGGATTTTCCATGCCCACAGAAATAAGTTGTCTGAAGAATGTGTTTTTATTTTGTTTTGTTTTGTTTAAAAAAAACAATTTTATAGGGGCAGCTCTTAGAATTTCCACGTACTGATGTCAGCATTGTCAGTTGAAAGAAGGATTCCAAAACGTTGCATGGCTTCAGCTAGTGACTAATCGCTAAACAGCATGGTAAGCTCTGCATCCAGCCAATAAATAACTGGACAGACCCCATCCTCTAATAGCTGTAATTGATTCATTGGGATGACTGGAAAACATAGTTATTTGGGAAGGGATTTTCCTGAAAATGCATTTAACTCAAACGCAATGCATGTTGTTTCTTCTATCAATGTAGCAAAATACTCACATGCTGATTAAATAAAGAGGTGAGGGAGAGAAAATATCAGAAAGTTAAACATACATACATGCAGTATATACATAATATACACAGTTATATGAGAATAACACCAGGAAACTTTCTTGGACCCAGACATATTCCCCCACCATGTACTCTGTTGCTAACCATAGCAATATATTTTCTGTTGTTAAACTGATGTGTCATATAAACAACACATTTTTAGAGTTTGAGATATACTAGCTTCATCAGTTCAATCATAAAAATGCTATGTTTGTTTATGATACCTTGTTCATTTTTTTAAAAATCACACATCAGTTTAAAATCAAAATAATAAGTTTGTGTGTGTTTGTGTGTGTGTGTGTGTGTGTGTGTGGTTACTTAGTTGATTGTTCTATTTTGTTAAACAAAAGTCCTATTGGAATGAAATAATCATAGACTCACAGAGCTGGAGGGGATGATAGATATTATTTAGACCACTTTAGACCAATTCTTTAGAGTAATCCACCAGAGCATTTCTGACATAACCAGCCAGACTCTGTTTGAAGACCTCTAGCAGAACAGAACTTACCACATATGCCACTGCCTGTTCCGTTGACTGACAAGTTGTACAATCAGGAAGTTCCTCCTGATGTCTAGCCTGAACCTGCTTCCTCATGGTTTTAACCACTAGGTCTAGTCCTGCCCTCAAGGATAATAAAGAATAAGTCCATTCTCTCTTCTGTGTGACAGCCTTTGGATATCTGAAGATTACCTCTGTATCTCCCTTCAGTTGTCTTTTCTGCTTGCTAAACAAACCATACCCAGATACTTTAACTGTTCCTAATACGGCTTTCTCATCACCATTTCCTGGCCCCCAAACTAGCCAGTGTTGATTCAAGTTTAACCTCCATTGGATTACTGTTTGACAGCCAGCTGCCACTATCAAGAAAGTCTTATTGTCAGTGACAACAGACTAGGCTTATTTTGGTTATAGTATAGCCAGAGGAAATCCCCAGCAGGTTTCAATTGATGGGCAGTATAATACAAGGAGAGACACTCCCCTTGGGAGCAAGGGAACAAAGGTAGGATTAACAGGGCAGTGAGAAAAGTGTTTTCTCAGAATGGGCACCCAGATAGCCTGTAATAGTAATGGATTTGCATTAAAGTGCCTTTTCTACAGAGTGGGTGGAAAATCACATAATGCCCATGGATATCCAGAAGAAAACTGCCGTTGTCAGCTGTTAAAAACACATCCAAAATGCCATAGTACAACTTTCCAGAAAGAGCAGATCTGATCAATGTTTTATTTAAAAGCAATAAAAACAGGAGTGAAAATGACTGCAATGGCTGAAACAAAGATGAAACTTTGGATTACACGATGGAGAAGCTTTTTTAAAATTATAAAAATGAACATATTTGGGCCCCTCTGTCTTTGAGAAATAGTATATTTTATTGTTATATCATACCCTGGATGCTGTCCTTTCACAAACCCATCCAAGTCCTATAGCTAATGAGATTTTAAAAACCTTGACTGAGGAGTTTTGATACAGTTGTCTTAAGAGGGTTTCCAGGTGATCAGCTCAGGCCATTATCCATTCTGTTTTCCAAACGTGGGGTTAAATGCAATCAAATTTGTAAACCGCCCAGAGTCCCCCTTGGGGGAGATGGTGCGGTAATACAAGTTCACACACACACACACACACACACACACACACACACACACACATATATATATATATATATATATATATATATATATATATATATATATATAGGTTTATGGATTTTGGTAGTTTCTTAATGCTAATCTCACATTCATACATGTTCCATCCATTTCAGTGAGCAGTGAATACCAGAATATTTGTTGACCAAGCCAAACAATCAATAATTGTCCTTGCTGTCCTCCAAGCTGACCGATTAATCACTATCCTTGCTGACTAAGGGCAGGTCCTTTCCCGATTGCATTTGAACATGGACAGGTTCTGAACTGATATTTCCTACTTCCATTGGAAGATTGTAAAGAAATTACTAATGGCTTCCTTCCTGCCCCCTGCCCATGTCATCTATTTGGCTACTGTAAACAGAGCACAAACCCTTTGAAAGCTACTGGCATCACCAAATGAATGAAGGCCTGTGGGAACACTTAGACATGATGTCCCAGAAGGACCACCTTTCAGGAGAGGAGAAGCTTTTAGAAATGTCTGGATTTTGGCCCATTTCTGAGGAAAAAGCATATATACTGTATATTTAGGAGAAAAATGTGAGAAAAAATATCCTAATGATAAGAGCCCGTTAGCGTTTCCTTTTGTTGTATGATAAGCTGGACAAGCATCAGTTGGGGATGGGAATCTTTAAATTACATTCCCACATTGAGCAGGGAGTTGGACCCCATGGCTGATTGACCCCTTCCAACTTAATGATTCTACGATACTGACATAATCAAGACAACCAGGACACTTTGTGTAGGTGGCCATTCTGGTAATAGTCTAAAATGGCCATCCATTTTGGATGCAAAGCCAGCTGGGTGACCTTGGGTCAGTGCCTCTCTCTCAGCCCTAGGAAGGAGGCCAGGGCAAAACACTTCTGAAAAACCTTGTCAAGAAAACTGCAGGAACTTGTCCAGGCAGTCGCTGGGAGTCAACACTGACTCAAAGGCGCAAAAATAATCTAAAAAATAAAATAAAATAAAATAAAGTAAAATAAAGTAAAATAAAATAAAGTAAAATAAAGTAAAATAAAATAATAAAATAAAATAAAATAAAATAATAATAAAATAATAATAAAATAAAATAAATAAAATAAAAATATAAAATATAAAATATAAAATAAATATAAAATAAAATATAAAATATAAAATAATATAAAATATAAAATATAAAATATAAATGAAGGAATAGATAAGCCTTCACTTGATGGCATTGTTCATGCTCACTGGAAATTTGAGAAGTTGTAGCACAGCTTGGACGGCCCCGAGGTTGAATGAAACAGCCCAAGAGTAGTCAAAATTCAGCAGAAAAACATAATCTAACTACATCTTAAATCTAAGATGTAGATGGATGTTTCGGGTCTTAGTAGGAAGAGAATTGGCTTTCGGATTATTATCAATTCACACTACAGAAACTGCTCAACTGCTTCCACCTGTGTTTGCTAGCTTCTGTGTACTGTTGACTGAAGTGACTCAGACTAATATAGGTGTTAACATCTGTAGGAAAAAAACAATTAACGTATAAACTGTCAGCTCTACAAAAGGAGGTAAGCTTCAAATTCATTTTGTTCACAGAGCTTGTCATTACAGCTGCTGCTGGGTCTTTATCCTTTTGTTCAGCTAGAGTTCACCCTACTGGGGAGAAGTTATCATTTAACCTTCCTTTTCAACACCCCTTTGTCACTTTTTCCTCTGCACTAGTTCAGCCACATGCCTTTGCCATTAGAAGCATTTCACTCCACCCTCTCTGACTCCACACAACAGTTGGGTTAGCTTTTCAGGCTAGCAAAGCAACCTGAAGGCAACATTGCAAGCATTCAAGTGTCATATAGAGCTATAATTGGACCACAAAACAAAACAAGCAAATTGAACCAGGGCTTCAGCTGAACTCCATTTCCTGAGTGGGGTGGGAAGCTTGATTCAATATTGTCAGAGTGCGCACCGTAGGGCGGCCTGCTACTTTTTCCAAGACACCAGGGATCCACGTTCTATGCAGTAAATAGACGCTCAAACAGAGATTAGATAAAATAGCCTATTTACTTTATATACATATGTAATCCAAATACATCCAACAGCAGTAACAAATGATACAGCAATACAGCGATGAGAAGTTTCAATCAGCAACGAGAAGAAAGAATACCAGATCTGCTCTGCTTATATACATAAACTGACCAATCACATTATAGGTCACTCTCATCATCTGCCACACCCAACTAAACTATTAGCACCTGTAGTATGAGTCATACACTGCCACATCATCCCTACAACAATGGCTGCTAATTGGGTGACTTGCAGAATAATTCCCCTCTCACCTAGATATCAAGCCTCTCCAGTATAATTTATCTAACTGTAAATTCCTGGGTATATACAAACCCCAACAAATATTTCCATGGATTTCAGTTCCATGGATTTCAGCCATTATTTCTGCTGCTATGTTCTTTATGAATTTGTTGTTTATTCGTTCAGTCACTTCCAACTCTTCGTGACTTCATGGACCAGCCCACGCCAGAGCTTCCTGTCGGCCGTCGCCACCCCCAGCTCCCCCACGGTCGAGTCCATCACCTCCAGAATATCATCCATCCATCTTGCCCTCGGTCGGCCCCTCTTCCTTTTGCCTTCCACTTTTCCTAGATAATATTCTAGATAATCATGAATATTTAGATAACTTTAAGTGCATTCATACTGCATTTTGTGTTAGCTACACTGGCAGTGTGTTTTGGATAAATGAGAAGGTTATTCTTTAGAGATTCTTTACTTGTCCTGAGATAGGAAGCAGCAAATCCTTTCTGACTAGCAGCTGGAAGATCTCATTTGTGAGGCACAAATACACTGCAGAGCAATACATTACATATGCACAGTAATGTGGTTTTTTATCTATATGCATGTTAAGGTCTAGCAGTAACAGTTACTTGTGGAAAGACAAAACGGTGATGTAGAAAACGGTGTTATTATTAGTAAAATATTTTTATACATTTATTGGGTTTTTAAATTCATGTTGAATCCTATACCATTTTTTTTATTTAGAGTGGGTTTTTTTAGATTTTTTATCCCACCTCTATTATTTTTATAAATAACTATTTTTATTTTTTATTGTTTTGTTGTTATTATTATTATTTATTTTTATTGGATTCATATCATGCCTATGTATAGGTGATATACATAGTTCTCTTCTTCCCCTCCCCCCATATTAAAGGTATGGGAATTAGAAATATAAATTAAACAATTTAGCCTAATCTCTTCCCCACCCCAAAGTCCTGCTGTGCTGGGAAGGATGAGAAAAGAGTGCCAAGAGTCTATATTCCCAGCAGGGTCACCCAAGACATGAAGGTCATCCCAGCTGCCCAGTTAAAGCAAGCAGGCACCTATATTTGGCAGCAATGATACAAGAAGATGCTATAGGTGGATGATCACTTTAGTGACAACGGCAAAGGCATCAGCTCATACTGTGTAGGAGAAGCCAACCAATTGGAAGAGGTCAATCTTCATTCCAATTTTTAAAAAGGGGGGAGATTTAACAGACTGTGCAAACTATCATATAATAACCTTAATTTCACAAACTAGCAAAATAATACTTAAGATCATCCAACAGACATTAGAGCCCTGCATGGAAGAAGATATGCCAGATGTTCAAGATGGCTTTAGGAAAGGCTGAGGAACACGAAACATTATTGCATTTTAAAATATACAGTATATAATTTTATTAAAGATTCTTAAAAAGAAAATACAAACTAATACAAACTAATATAAAATAAGAAAGAAAGAAAGAAAGAAAGAAAGAAAGAAAGAAAGAAAGAAAGAAAGAGAAAGAAAGAAAGAAAGAAAGAAAGAAAGAAAGAAAGAAAGAAAGAAAGAAAGAAAGAAAGAAAGAAAGAAAGAAAGAAAGAAATCAAAGAGAAAGCTAAAAGTGGACTTTCACTTCCAGGCGTTGGACTGAGCGGAGCGACGAACCGAGGCTCTCAGCCTCTATTCCACGGCTTGCCGTCTGCGGCAATTTGAAGAAAAATAAAATCGCCGGAAAATCACCCTCGAAGAGAGGGTGAGCAGAAGAGCTCACAAGGGTCGCTGGATTCGCAGCTCTCTTCCGACCCCCGTATTTCCACCACGGGGGAAGGGAGATTGGAGCTGCGAGAGGCAACTGGAATTTACATGAAGCTCTGCGGAAGCCGTGAATCTAGAAAAGATAAGTAGCTCCTCATCCAACCTTTTAGATACACCTTTTATTTTTAAATATTACTTTTCCTATTAAGCTCTAAGATTTATCTCTGGACTTGATCTATAATTGCTGGTGTTTTACTTCTTTCTTGTCAAAAGATGGTTAACCGGTGGAAATGGAAAGCTAATTGACTGTGCCACAAATGAAAGTGATTTTCCTTTTACTTTTACCTTGATTTAAGTTTCCAATCTATTGGTAATTGAATGCATTTTTATTTTGGAACTATTTTATTTGGATTTTGATTCTATATGGAATAAATAACATTTTGCTTTTTATGTTTTTTTTTTTTTTTTGGTGATTATTGCCAGGAAAAGAATCTTCCTCTACTTCTTTTTACTAGCCCTTTTTTAAATGTTCATGCTTTGTTTGGACTTTTTTTTTATATAGAAACCTGACTGTTTAATATGTACTTTGGGTGAAAAAGCTATGTCGATTACTGCAGCTCTCTTTTATATATTTTATATAATTTTTCTGCTTCAATTATTTTGGTTGGATTGAAGAGTTATAAGTGGGCGTGTGAAACCTTGGAATTGCTTATCGTTTCCATTATTATTTTGACTACAGTAGTTTCCATCTGCCTTTTTATTTTTTGTTCTTGAAAGTACATGGACTTACATATCTAATGGATTACAAATGAATTATGATGGCAATTATTTTTAAAGGACTGTTTTTACCTTTTGTATGGACTACAATCCTGGTGTTATGACAACTATTTTTTAAAGCATTGTTTTTACTTTTGGTATTTCTTTACTCCCTCCTTTTCGTAAATAATTACTGCAACATTTATTATCTCTCTCTTTTTTTTTATTTCCCCCCTCTCTCCCCTTTCCATTTTTTTTCTTTACAGGAATATTATCTACATTATGATGAATATGGCATTGAGGATGAAGAGAGACAAAGAGAGAAAAAAAGAAACTGGAAGTGCATCTATGGAAGTTCCACCAGAGAAAGAAAAAAAAATTCTGGATGCAATCCTGGATGCAATTACTTTATGAAATAAAAAAATGGAAGACTCATTTACAAACTTGGGTCAGCGAATCAATGAGCAGATGGAGAATTTATTTGCTTTGGAAAAAAAGATGGTCAAAAAGATGGGTCTATTGGGACAACAAGTAGCTGAGAGGATGGGGGAGACGAAGGAAGAACCAATCCAGGAAATAAAACAAGAATTTGAAAAAGAAATGCAGATAGTTAAGGAAGTGGTGGAATTTAAAGAGATGCAAGGCCAGATGCAGAAATTGGAGACTAACTCAGAAAGTTTCATTGAGGAAGTTGAATACAACTTAGATAATACTGCCTTAGCAGAAATGATAGAGAAAGAACATGCTGTAAGGTGCTCCTCTCCGATGCCCTGAAACCCCTTTCTCTTGAGTAAACCACAGACTCGTGATTTCTAAGGAGTAAAAGGATTTATTCTGGTACATGGAGGCTTAACACGAACAAAGACTTGAATGAGCAGGCATAGCATGGTACAGTACATTTAAGCATTTCCCTCCCCATTGTTCATAGTTGCTGACACATGTTGTTTCCCAGCTTCAGGGTGCTAGACAGTCGGTCAAGGAGATGTGTAGTTTAGTTTCGCAAGTTGGTGTCAACAGGCATTCTCCCCGCACTGCTGTCTCTTTCATGTCAGTTTCTAACTCCCCTTAATCCACATGCCCGTCTGACTTAATGGCAGAGGTCTGCCGAACTCTGACATGCTACCGGCCCAAGATTTCCTACCCACCACCATGTGCACACTTATTTAACTAATTTCTACAACATTTACAATTAAAACATTTCCCCTGGTGTTTCCGTGATCTGTAACGAGAAAAGAAAATCAAAACGGTTAAGCAAGTTATTTCAATGGGTTTGTCAGGGAATTCCCTATGAAAAGTCCTGACTAATTTCGGAGCGTGTGTGTGTTTTGCGCTAACCCATTCCTTGTGTCCCACCGGCAGATGTTGCCATTTCACTAGGTATTGTAGTTGTCCTTTGTGCCGTCGGGAGTCCAGGATTTTTTCTATTTCGAAGTGTGATTCTCCGTTTACTACCAGTGGTTCTGGTTCAGCCGGTTCTGGGTGCCACTGCATGGAAGGATGATATTGCTTCAGCAAACTAATATGGAAAACCGGGTGCACCTTTCTCAGCGCTTTCGGGAGCTGCAGCTTAGCCGTTACAGGGTTAATTACTGTGATAATGGGGAACGGACCTATTTATTTCGGTGCCAGTTTTCTCGACGGTTGTGTGGCCCTTAAGTTCTTTGTGGATAGGTACACCCTGTCCCCTATTTTCAACTCCCATTCCGCTGCTCTCTTGTGGTCCGCATATTTCTTATAATTAGCTTTCGCTTCCTGCAACGTCTGTAACATGACCAGCCAATTGCTTTTTACTTTTGTGATCCATTCATCCGCTTTCAATGGGGCACCGACTTCCTCATTTTGGGTCATTGCCATTTCTGGTATAGTTACAAAGTCTTGACCCGTAGTAATTTTAAATGGTGAAAACCCCATGCTTTGATGCCAAGTGTTATTATAAGCTACCTCAGCGAAAGGCAACAGCTCTACCCAATCGTTTTGCTGGTAACTGATGTAACACCGGAGGTACTGCTCCAGTACCGAGTTAAGGCGTTCAGATGAGCCATCTGTGCACGGATGGAACGCACTACTCAGTCCTTGTTCTCATCCAATCAGTTTTAAAAAGGCTTTCCAGAACTTGCAAGTGCAAGTACTGCCACGATCGCTTATTATGCATTTGGGCGTTCCGTGAGCTCGGTAGATGTGTTGAATGAACATCCTAGCCAGCTTAGGTGCATTTAGAATCCCATTGCAAGCAATGAAGTGGGCTTGTTTGGAAAATAAGTCAGTGACTACCCAAATAGCCGTTTTCTTCTTGCTTACTGGTAAGTCTACTATAAAGTCCATGGCAATTTGCTTCCATGGTTGTGTTGGGTTTGCCACGGACTGCAGCAGCCCTGTGGGTTTCCCCATTGTCCTTTTAGCCATTGTGCATACTGGGCAAGTTTTCACATAAGATTTTACATCTTTGCACAGCGTTGGCCACCAAAATTTCCTTCTGACTAAGTGGACAGTTTTCACGAACCCAAAGTGTCCAGCTGTTTTGTGATCGTGATTTTTCTCCAAAACCCCTTTGCGCAAATTTTCTGGGACGTACACCTTATAGTCTTTCCACCACAACCCATTGCTTTCATGGAGTGTGTGTTTGTTCTCCCCCCACCATGTGTCCTTCAGTATCTTAGCCCACAAGTCCGTTTCAAAAGGGCTGCCCACTGCCAGTCTGTTGGCTTTGCTGTGTGTGATTGCCATGTTTCCCTCGACCCTTTCAGGCTGTTCCACCTGCCTCTGTAACCCGTCTGCCTGTGTGGGTAGGAGAGTCTCAATGATGTCTTCTGTCCTACCTTCGTGTTGTGGAAGGTGTGACAATGCATCAGCTAGATAATTCTTCCCGCCAGGGAAGTACTGCAGGGTAAAATTGAACCTGCTAAAAAACTCGGCCCAACGCAGTTGCTTTGGGTTTAACTTCCTGGGCGATTTGAGTGCTTCCAAGTTTTTGTGATCCGTCCATACCTGGAATGGCACAGGTGCCCCTTCCAAAAGGTGTCGCCAAGTTCCTAACGCGTGCATGACTGCGAACGCTTCCTTCTCCCACACATGCCATCTTTTCTCTGTCTCACTAAACTTTTTAGATATGTAAGCACACAGTCTTAATTTCTTGTTGTCATCTGCCTGCAGCAATATTGACCCAACAGCATTATGCGAAGCATCTGTATGAATTATGAATGGTTTCTCCACTTCCGGATGCTTGAGAATGGGTTCCTCCATGAACAACGCTTTTAGTTTATCAAATGCTTCCTGGCATTCCGGGGTCCACACTATTTTTGTACTGGGCAATTTAGATTTAACCCCTGTGCCTTTGCTTTTGGTTTTTAATAAGTCTGTGAGGGGCAAAGCAATCTGGGCGAAATTTTGAATGAACTGCCTGTAGAACCCCGCAAACCCGAGGAACGCCTGGAGTTGTCTACGGGTTTGGGGGGGTTCCCACCCCAACACCGCTTTCACCTTTGCAGGGTCCATTTCAATCCCTTTATGTGAAATTCGGTACCCCAAAAAGTCCAAGCTTTCTTTGTGGAACTCACACTTGTCAAGCTTTACATACAGTTTCGCCTCCAATAACTTCTCTAAAACTCTCCTGACTAGTTACACATGCTCTTCCATGTTATCAGAGAAAATTAAGATATCATCCAAGTACACAATTTCCCCTTTGTAGAGGAATTCATACAGCACTTCATTAATCAATCTCATGAATATTCCTGGGCCTCCAGCAATCCCGAACGGGAGAACCCGGTATTGAAACTGACCCAGCGGGCAATTAAACGCTGTTTTCCACTCGTCCCCCTCCCGTATGCGTACCCGGTAATAAGCCTCTCTCACATCTAATTTTGAGAAGATTTTCCCTTTCGACAGTTGGGCTAACATGTCCTTCAATAACGGGAGAGGGTATTGGTTAGTTACTGATATTGCATTGAGCCCCCTGTAGTCAGTGCAGAGACGAAGAGACCCATCTTTTTTCTTTCTAAATAGGACAGGAGCTGCCAGGGGAGAATTAGCCGGTTCGATAAACCCACACGCCAAGTTCTTGTCAATAAACTTACGCAACTCCTGCAATTCCTTCTGGGTCATAGCATACATTTTGGGTTTAGGGAAAGGCGCTCCTGGGATGAGTTCAAATGCAACATCCAAATTTCTGTGGGGGCTCAATTGCTCACACTCTTGCTCGCTGAACACCTCTACCACAGGCAGATAGTTCTCTGGTATTGAGCTTTCCCCCTTTTCCTGGTCATCTTCCCAAAACTCAGTCCCAGCCGCCCCCACTTCTAAGCAGTCAGTTACTATATCATTGTCCATGCCTAGATAAGTCCTGTCGATAAATTCAATTTCTCCTGAAGCCCAATCAACAAGGGGATTCCTCGTCCTAAGCCATTTCAGTCCTAACACGATGGGTTGTGTTGCAATGGGAGCCACAATGAACTGTAATGTCTCTACATGGGTCCCGAGAGTCATTTGAATTTCCTCTGTAAAATGCTCAACTGGCCCCCCTTTCATTTCTGACCTGTCCAATTGGCAAAATGTGATGGGCGTACTTAACTTCAGCAATTTAAGTCCCATTTTGCTTGCTACGGACGGGTGCATTAAGCATCTAGAGCAACCAGAGTCCAGCATCGCCACCCCCCAAAGTCGCTCCCTCCCATCCAAGGTTTATAACTGTACCTTGAGATGCATTGTAGGGCATTTGCTGTGACATCCCATTTCGTTGCGCCCCTTTCCAAAGGCCTGTCCCGCGGCGCTCTTTAGAACAGACCTTGGTCGTTTCCCGCCAGCTGGAATTCGATGTCAGATGCATCGCTGTCGTCTTCCAGGTACTGTGGAGTTTTCCTTTCCTCCATTGCTGCCACCGCCCCTTTACATTTTGTGGTTGCTGCCTTGTCGCCTTTGCCGTCCGCTGGTTTCCTGATGGGTGCCTTGTCTCTGGAGGGTGTCTTGTCTTGAGAGCAGTTGCTTATTCGGTGTCCTTCCTTCCTGCCACGGAAGCATAGTCCCTCTCTCATTCGTCGTTCTTTCTCTTCTTCCCAATTTCTCTGCTTAGTGTCTTTACGGGGTGAGGGCGTATAGTGTCCTTGTTTCTTCCGCAGGGTGTGGAAATTTCTGATAGTCTGTAATTGCATTTGACTGTGTTCCACTTTCCCTGCCAGCTGAATCCACCCCTCTAGGGTATCGGGATCCCCTCTTCCCATTGCCAATTCAATCAAGTCCTGCCGCAACCCATACTGAAAGTATTCAATTTGGAAAGCTTCAGGCCAATTAGACAATTTACTCAAAATTTTCTTAAACTCCATAGCATATTCAGCTACTGTCCTATTCCCCTGTCTCAAGTTTTGTAACCGCACTCTCGCAGACATTTTAGATAAAGTGTCCTCGAACTGTTTGCGTAAAGCGTACATAAACTTTCCAAAATCTTGTAGCTCACTAGCCCTGGCATCGTACATGACTACCAGCCAGTCAGCCGCCTCACCTTCCAAAAAACGAGAGACATACCTTACTTTTGCCTCCTCCATTTGGAAAGTGTCCTCAAATTCCCCCATAAACCCCTTTACGTGCATCAAGAAACAGGCCAGTTTCTTAGGGTCCCCATCAAATTTCATTTTGAGTACGCTTAATCCTGCCGGTACATTTGTGAGGGGCAAAGTTCGGCGCTGTCCAAACAGTGGGGTAAGTTGCGGCTGGCTGTAAGAGTGAGGTTCCTCTTCTTCCTCTTTGCCCTCATCACTAGTCTCCGTGAATTCCTCCTCCCCTTCGGAGGTCGATGGGCTTGCCCCTTCTCCTTTTCCCCTGTGGCCTTCAAGGGTACGTAATTTTTTTTCCATTACTAAACCCATGGAGTCCAACTTTTTGCTCATCGTCTCCATGTCAAAGTCCATGCGAGACCATCTTTCTTCTAGCTCCCCAATGCGCTGAGTCTGGGTGACACGCTGTTTAGGTCGCTTCCCCCCTTTCTCCACCATCCCTTCTCCGACACTGAATGACCAGTCCGCCGACCTAGTCTGGCGAGTCTCGGGGTTTGGGGGGGTTTTAGTTACCTACTTCCCTCTGGTCTTCACTACCTTCTTAATGCCGGTTTTTTCGATGGGGTTTTCCGCTGCTTGCTGCGCTACCCTCTCCATCCTCTCAGCTGAAGACGTACTGGGAACGGTCTCGTCTACTGCCTCAGCTTGTTCCATTGTGCTCTGTAGGTTGTGCAGCTACTTTCAACCATGGGCTCGCTGATTACTCAGGGTCCCTCGGGATACGTAGCCAAACATTTTTTGATTCAAGTCTTTATGTAAGGTGCTCCTCTCCGATGCCCTGAAACCCCTTTCTCTTGAGTAAACCACAGATTCGTGATTTCTAAGAAGTAAAAGGATTTATTCCGGTACATGAAGGCTTAACACGAACAAAGACTTGAATGAGCAGTCATAGCATGGTACAGTACATTTAAGCATTTCCCTCCCCATTGTTCATAGTTGCTGACACGTGTTGTTTCCCAGCTTCAGGGTGCTAGACAGTCGGTCAAGGAGATGTGTAGTTTAGTTTTGCAAGTTGGTGTCAACAGGCATTCTCCCTGCGCTGCTGTCTCTTTCATGTCAGTTTCTAACTCCCCTTAATCCACATGCCCGTCTGACTTAATGGCAGAGGTCTGCCGAACTCTGACACATGCTTGGAGATTGAGTGCATCCCTAGAACAATTAAATGAAAAAGCAAGAGAAAGGATTGTTTCTGAATTAGTTAAATTTCTGGAAATGAGAGAACAGGATTTGGATTTGGAAATAGATGGAACTTTCAGAGATAATTCATGGTATGCTAGAGAAAAGAAAGTGCTCAAGGGGCAAAGGTTAAGGATAATCTCTACTTTAAAAGTTTAAACATTTTTAGAGAAATACAAGATAGATATGAGAGATGCACCAGGAGAACGTAAGAAGCATTTCATAGAGATAAATGACTTATAAGGACTTCTTAAGAGTTGAGAAAATCAGATTTTACCAATGATATAAGATTGGATGTTAAAATTGATGGATTGATAGAAAATGATAAATTGACATGCTTCTTAGAAGAAGATTCAAATTGTTATTTTATTTTATTAAGGAGTGGAAATTATTGATGGACTATTTGTAACATACAGGTGGGGTAAAGCCTATATGGGTCTTTGAAGATTAAAATATATGCTATTACATTTTTATAGAGTGGAAACCATTAATGGACTATTTGTAAAATGCAGGAGGGGCAAAGCTTATATGGGGATTTGTAGATTAAAATATATATAAATTGATATATTAGACAAGAAATGTTTTTCTTAATATTATATATAGACCTAGCAAGTAAGATAAAATTTTTAAATTACTAAGACCAGAGATAAGTCAGAAGTTGACTATTTTCTATGTTTCATCTTTCTCTTTTTCTTTTTGCTTTACTACACTTTTTTCTTCTTTCTTTGATTTGTATTTCTATTTCTTTTTCTGTTTTCAATTTTTAACTATGTATATTTAAAACTTAATTTTATATATATATATATATATATATATATATACACATACATACATACATACATACATACACACACACACATACAGTATATATATATATATATAAAGCTAAAAGTGCAAGAAAGGGGAAAAAAGTAAAAGAAAAATAGAAAAGAAAGAAAAAAGATACAAAGTTGTTTCCAATTTTCTTTATAGCTGTTATAAGTACAATTATAAGTTTACATCTTACTCTATGGTTACAACATACCTCTCTTCTTTCTATAGTCTATTCTGTCTAATCATCAAAACCATAAATCATAAGTTTATTTTTTTCTGTTTCGTGCAAAAAGTCAATAAGGGGTTTCCAGTCAGCAATAAATGTAGATATTGTCTTTTCTCTAATCAAAGAAGTCAATTTAGCCACCTCAGCAAGTTCCATCATTTTCATCAACCATTCCTCCATAGTGGGTAATGTTGAATCTTTCCATCTTGGTGCATACAATAATCTCGCTGCAGTTATCATGTACAAAAACATTCCAACTGTTAATCCATCAGTTCCAAAAGAAAAATCTTTGGTTTCAATTGTATATTAATCATCAAAATCCTCTGAATCAGTGTATGTATTTTCTAGCTTTTTTACAAATTCACCAAACCTGATAAAATGTCCCTTCTAGTTGTTCACATTTCCAACATAAATCTGAAGTGCCTTTATACATTCTAGACAATTTCTCTGGTGACATATACCAATGACACATAATCTTATAAAAATTCTCTTTAAGATTATAACATAATGTAAATTTCAGTCCTTTCAGCCACATATTTTCCCATTGTTCCATCTGTATATTATAACCAACGTTCTTAGCCCACTTTATCTTACATTTTTCACTTCTTCTTCTGTTTCAAATTTCAATAAAAGTTTATACATTTTAACAATTACATGTTCATCATTTGTACACAATTCTGTTTCAAACTCAGTCTTAGAATAATCAAAACCATAAATTCCTTTGTCTACTTTAAATCTTTCTAATAATGGTAAATAAGAGAACCATTGACATCTATATCCCTTTGCCACCAGTTCTTCTCTTGATTAGAACATGAAATATTATTGCTGATGCCTTGGAAAAACTGTTTAGATGCCATGATGTGTCTCTACCTATAAGATCAGAATAGTGCAAGCAATGGTTGTCCCTGTGACACTCTGTGGAAGTGAAAGCTGGGCTTTGAAGAAGAAGGATAGGAAGAGTATTGGCACTTTTGAACTTTGGTGTGGGAGAAGAGTCCTGAGAATACCATGGCCAACCAAGAAAACAAACAAATGGATCATCGAACAAATCAACCCAGAATTCTCACTCGAGGCACAAATGACCAGGCTCAAATTATTCTACTTTGGACACATTATATGAAGACCTAGCTCTCTGGAGATGGCTCTAATGCTAAGAAAGGTGGAAGGAAACAGAAGGACGACCAGCAGCAAGGTGGATGGACCCAGTTACAGTGGCGATGGATACACCATTGGAAGACCTGAAGGACCAGGTTAGAGACTGTAATGGGAAGAAGGAATGACCTTGAGGAACAAGAGGAAGAGCCGCTATCAAGACAACAGTCAGATAAAAGAAACCTGAATCCAGGGCAGAACTGTAACCTGAGAAAAAATCTCAAACAGGACTTGCCCTAGTTCTCACAAAAATAAAGGGAGGGAGGGGAGAAATGCATTCAAACTTGCAAGATTCTGTTACTATAACCTTATAAGGTTATACTATAACCTTCGCCGCTGGAGAAAGACAAAGACTGAATCTGACTGGACACAATCTAGAGCCGCTATTAGGACCTACCTTGTGGTGGTAAGAGCAGCAAAACGTGAATATTTCTCCACTCTTATTGCATCTGCAGAATGCCGCCCGACGGCCCCTTTTAAGATTGCTAGATCTCTTTTGGGTTGTAAAGACTTGGTGACCCATTTACAGGACCAGTCAGAAGAGTTTGCTGAGCATCTGCAGGACAAAATCGCTCAGATTCATTCCAAGTTTAACTCTAAGCGTGAAGCACAATCTGGGGAGATGCCAAAGGTACGTACTTACCCTGTTATCTGGGAACAGTTTGATCCTGTTGGGCCTGATGAAGTAGACAGGATCCTCCAGATTGTAAACGCCACCACGGGACATCTAGACCCATGTCCCTCCTGGCTGGTGAAGTCAGCCCGGGAGGTTACATGTGGTTGTGTCCAGGGGATGATTAATGCATCCTTGGGAATGGGGGTGTTCCAAGCAGTCTTTAAGGAGGCGCTGGTGCACCCCCTCCTCAAGAAAACTTCCCTGGACCCCACTGTTTTGAACAACTTTCGTCCTGTCTCCCACCTTCCCTTTTTGGGAAAGGTGGTTGAGAAGGTGGTGACGTTGCAGCTCCAGAGGATTCTGGATGAAACGGATTATCTAGACCCCTTTCAGTCAGGTTTCAGGCCAGGATATGGGACTGAGACTGCATTGGTCGCACTTATGGATGATCTCTGGCGGGAGCGAGATGGAGGGAGTGCATCCATTCTCGCTCTCTTGGACCTCTCAGCGGCTTTCGATACTGTCGACCACGGTATCCTTTTGGGGCGGCTCAGGGAGTTGGGGGTGGGTGGCGTAGTTTTGTGCTGGTTCACCTCCTTCCTCCAGGGCCACTCCCAATTGGTGGTAATAGGAGAGGAGAGATCTGACCCTTGACCCCTCTTGTGTGGGGTGCCGCAGGGTTCGGTTCTCTCTCCTCTCCTATTTAACATCTACATGAAGCCACTGGGCGAGATCATCCATCACCACGGGATGAGGTATCACCAATATGCCGATGATACCCAATTGTATATCTCCGTCCCGGGTGAAGTAAGTGTTGCAGTCGACATCCTGTCTCAGTGCCTGGAGGCTGTAGGGGCCTGGATGGGGAACAACAGGCTTCAACTGAACCCTGGTAAGACGAAGTGGCTGTGGATTGATGGCCTCTCGGCTTTCAGGAAGTTGTCATCTTTAACTCTGGATGGGGTGGCACTGCCCCATTCAGATTCAGTGCATAACTTGGGGTTCCTCCTGGACTCATGGATCCTGCTCAAAGAGCAGGTGGCAATCGTGGCCAGGAGGGCCTTTGCACAGCTTTGGCTTGTGCGCCAGTTGCGCCCCTTCCTGGATCGAGAGGCCCTCCGAACAGTCACTCATGCCCTTTTCATCTCCCATATAGATTATTGCAATGCGCTTTACATGAGGCTACCCTTGAAGAGTATCCGGAAGCTTCAGCTGGTCCAGAATGCGGCCGCACGGGCAGTCACGGGTTCTATAAGATCAGCACATGTAACACCACTGCTCCGCGAGCTGCATTGGGTACCAGTTTGCTTCTGGGTCCAATTCAAGGTGTTGGTTTTCTCCTTTAAAGCCCTACATGGCATGGGGCCAGGGTACCTGAGGGACCATCTCATCCCGACCACATCGACCCGCCCCACCCGGTCATGCAGAGAGGGCATGCTTCGGACCCCATCAATAAAAGAATTTCATCTAGCGGGGTCCAGGAGGCATGCCTTCTCTGCGATAGCACCCGCCCTGTGGAATATCTTGCCCCTAGAGGTGAGGTGGGCACCCTCGCTTCTGGCCTTCTGGAGGTCTTTAAAGACCTGGTTCTGCCACCTTGCTTGGGATGAAGGAAGTAATAGTTCCTCCTGGGGGTGGTTAGCTTAGTAATATCCTCCTTTTAAGATCTCACCATCCTCTGGATTTTTTCTATTTATTATTATATTGTATTTTAAAATGTATAGGTTTTAATTTTAATATTATTATTGTAAACTGCCCAGAGTCTACTGCTGTAGAGATGGGCAGTGAGAAATTTGAATAATAAATAAGTCAATAATAAAGTAGTATTGGCCTGCGTGACTTTGCTTTCCTACTTTGGTCTAATGTCACCACAAGCATTCCTTACATTTATTCATAAAGACATCAAACAGCCAAGGGGACATCACAAATCTTCATCTTACTCTCTACTCCATGTTGAGGCATTTGCTAAATATTCCATTTATTCTCATACATGTTTTATTTCCATCTGTTGTGACTGTAGCTTGTGCAAGCTGCAGTCTCAGGCCCAGACTTTGAAGCAGATGTAGGCTTTCTCAATAAATAAATCTATGACAAAGAGAGATATGTCCTGAGTTGTGTATAGAATCAAGTTACCCAAGTTCCTCCCAGGTTTTTTCCTGTTAAACCAGGAAGAAGTTGCTAGACTGATGCTGGAGAATGTGGGGTACACCAACTTCCCTGCTAAATGGCTGGAATCTCCAGTAATTTGTGGGGGAAGTCCAGGTAAATTGAAAAGCAGTGAAGACATCTTTTCAAGGAGTCTTTTGACTCTAGAGATAGGTAAAGAGCTAGCCAAATCTAACCAAGAACTTCTGTTAGATGTTTCCTTTATGTTCTCCAAGTCTTTCAAACAAGATTTTAAAAGAAAAGAAAAAAACAATCCAGGATTTCAGGATTTATGTAGATAACATTTTCTAAAAAGTGAAAGCTTCTAGGAACTAGTTCTTTCGGGGAAAAAAAGTCTTTAAAAAGAATCTTTTAGTAGCAAATTTGATTTATTTTTCTGTTTTGTGTAGGTTATTTATTTATTCAACAGTTTTTGTAGCCCACCCTAATCTGAAGACTATAGGTAGCTTATAGCAAATAAAAACATCAAATAAATGAATATATTTATTATAAATAAGAACACCTCCCCTGCCAAAGTTGAAGGCTAGAAAACAACCAACTAAGGTTAAAAGCCCAGCAGAATAAGATTGACTTTGACTGCTTTATGAAATGCTAGGAGGAGGAGGCTAAAACAATTTCTGGAGCTAGCTCAATAATGCCATATTTCAACTTTTTATGCATATATCAGATTTTGCATAAAGTATCTGGTGGCCTACAATGTTACATTGGAACTTGCTGCCTCATCTCTTTTTCTGGAGCCATTGGGTATGACTGGAACATTGCATCTTATTTTACATTTCCACCCCCACCCCCCACCCCCCACCCCCATCTACTCATTTGGGAGCAGCTGCAGTATTTTATGAAGGCAGCTCTGTATTTTTCTCCTTCAACAAGAAATGGTTGTGTGGTAATATTTAAAGTTTAAAAAGATGGGTTATACAGGTAGTCCTCATTCAGCGACCACTTGTTCAGCGACTGTTCGAAGTTACAACGGTGCTGAACAAGGGGACTTATGACCATTCTCTTAGTTGCGGCCGTCACAGGGTCCCCATGGTCAAGTGACCATGATTCAGGTGCTTGGCAACCAGCTCGCAATTACAACAGTCACAGTGTCCCACGGTCACGTGATCTCCATTTGTGACGTTCACTGCTGGCTTCCGACAAGCAAAGTCAATGGGGAAGCCGGCAGGAGGTCACAAATGGCGATCATGTGACCGCAGGACACTGCAATTGCATGGGATTCACCTAACAAAGGCAACTGGAACTGCTGCAACTGTTATCGTAAGTTGGCAGGGTCATGTGACATTGTTCTTTATGATCGTGTCACTCAGCGATGGAGTTGCTGGTCCCAATTATGATTGTTAAGCAAGGACTACCTGTATTTAAACTTTTAAAAGTTTGATTTAATTTATCTCTTGTGAAATTGATGCATCTCCCAAGGAACCTTTTAATCACATGCTTATATAATATAAGACCAGGAAGTGGAAATATTGAAAATATTTCATTTTTTCCATGTTTTACTTTTTTTACCACCAGAAAGGCAGCTGTCAGGGCCAGCCCCAGAACAACAACGAGTCAGCGTATTCAAAACTCCAGTTCTTTATTAGCTCTCACCATACAGACAGACTCCAGCAAAGGAGATCGTTACCTTGTCGTGGTGCTGGAGCTTGAGCACCTCAATGACACCATGAGCTAAACCGTGAAGGGACACCCAAGACGGGAAGGTCGTGGCAGAGAGGTCAGACTAAATACGATCCCTGGGGAAGGTAATGGCAACCCACCCCAGTATTCTTGCCATGAAAACTAAATGGATCAGTACAACCAAAGATATGTCGGTATACCATCGGAAGATGGGACTCCCAGGTCGGAAGATGGTCAAAATGCTACTGGGGAGGAACAGAGGATACGTTCAACTAGCCCCAGATGTGATGACGCAGCTAGCTCAAAGCTGAAAGGACGGCTAGCGGCCGACGGTGCTGGTGGTGAACGACGAATCCGATGGTCTAAAGATCAACACACCATTGGGACCTGGAATGTAAGATCTATGAGCCAGGGCAAATTGGATGTGGTTATTGGTGAGATGTCAAGATTAAATATAGACATTTTAGGTGTCAGTGAACTGAAATGGACTGGGATGGGCCACTTCACATCAGATGACCACCAGATCTACTACTGTGGACAAGAGGACCACAGAAGAAATGGAGTAGCCTTCATAATTAATAATAAAGTGGCTAAAGCAGTGCTTGGATACAATCCAAAAAACGATAGAATGATCTCAATTCGAATTCAGGGTAAACCATTTAACATCACAGTGATCCAAATATACGCCCCAACCACAGATGCTGAAGAAGCAGAAGTAGATCAGTTCTATGAGGATCTGCAGCACCTACTAGATAATACACCAAAAAGAGATGTTATTTTCATTACAGGAGACTGGAATGCTAAGGTGGGTAGTCAGACGACACCTGGAATTACAGGCAAGCATGGTCTGGGAGAACAAAATGAAGCAGGACACAGGCTGATAGAATTTTGCCAAGACAACTCACTGTGCATAACAAACACTCTCTTCCAGCAACCTAAAAGACGACTTTATACATGGACTTCACCAGATGGTCGACACCGAAATCAGATTGACTACATCCTTTGCAGCCAAAGATGGTGGACATCTATACAGTCGGTAAAAACAAGACCTGGAGCTGACTGTAGTTCAGATCACGAACTTCTTATTGCAAAATTTAGAATCAGACTAAAGAGAATAAGGAAGACCCACAGATCAGTTAGATATGAGCTCACTAATATTCCTAAGGAATATGCAGTGGAGGTGAAGAATAAATTTAAGGGACTAGATTTAGTAGATAGGGTCCCAGAAGAACTATGGACAGAAGTTCGCAACATTGTTCAGGAGGCGGCAACAAAAAATGTCCCAAAGAAAAAGAAAACCAAGAAGGCAAGATGGCTGTCTGCTGAAACACTGGAAGTAGCCCAAGAAAGAAGGAAAGCAAAAGGCAACAGTGATAGGGGGAGATATGCCCAATTAAATGCAAAATTCCAGAGGTTAGCCAGAAGAGATAAGGAATTATTTTTAAACAAGCAATGTGCGGAAGTGGAAGAAGACAATAGAATAGGAAGGACAAGAGACCTCTTCCAGAAAATTAGAAACATCGGAGGTAAATTCCAGGCAAAAATGGGTATGATCAAAAACAAAGATGGTAAGGACCTAACAGAAGCAGAAGAGATCAAGAAAAGGTGGCAAGAATATACGGAAGATCTGTATAGGAAGGATAATAATATTGGAGAAAGCTTTGACGGTGTGGTCAGTGAGTTAGAGCCAGACATCCTGAAGAGTGAGGTTGAATGGGCCTTAAGAAGCATTGCTAATAACAAGGCAGCAGGAGACGACGGTATCCCAGCTGAACTGTTTAAAATCTTGCAAGATGATGCTGTCAAGGTGATACATGCCATATGCCAGCAAATTTGGAAAACACAAGAATGGCCATCAGATTGGAAAAAATCAACTTATATCCCCATACCAAAAAAGGGAAGCACTAAAGAATGTTCAAACTATCGAACAGTGGCACTTATTTCACATGCCAGTAAGGTAATGCTCAAGATCTTGCAAGGTAGACTCCAGCAATTCATGGAGCGAGAATTGCCAGATGTACAAGCTGGGTTTAGAAAAGGCAGAGGAACTAGAGACCAAATTGCCAATATCCGCTGGATAATGGAGAAAGCCAGGGAATTTCAGAAAAACATCTATTTCTGTTTTATTGACTATTCTAAAGCCTTTGACTGTGTGGATCATAACAAATTGTGGCAAGTTCTTGGTGGTATGGGGATACCAAGTCATCTTGTCTGCCTCCTGAGGAATCTGTATAACGACCAAGTAGCAATGGTAAGAACAGAGCACGGAACAACGGACTGGTTTAAGATTGGGAAAGGAGTATGGCAGGGTTGTATACTCTCACCCTACCTATTCAACCTGTACGCAGAACACATCATGCGACATGCTGGGCTTGAGGAATCCAAGGCTGGAGTTAAATTCGCTGGAAGAAACATTAACAATCTCAGATATGCAGATGATACCACTTTGATGGCTGAAAGCGAGGAGGAGTTGAGGAGCCTTATGACGAAGGTGAAAGAAGAAAGTGCAAAAGCTGGGTTGCAGTTAAACCTCAAAAAAACCAAGATTATGGCAACGAGCTTGATTGATGACTGGCAAATAGAGGGAGAAAAAGTGGAGGCAGTGACAGACTTTGTATTTCTAGGCGCAAAGATTACTGCAGACGCTGACTGCAGCCAGGAAATCAGAAGACGTCTACTTCTTGGGAGGAGAGCAATGGCAAATCTTGATAAAATAGTTAAGAGCAGAGACATCACACTGACAACAAAGGTCCGCATAGTTAAAGCAATGGTATTCCCTGTAGTAACCTATGGCTGAGAGAGCTGGACCATAAGGAAGGCTGAGCGAAGGAAGATCGATGCTTTTGAACTGTGGTGTTGGAGGAAAATTCTGAGAGTGCCTTGGACTGCAAGAAGATCAAACCAGTCCATACTCCAGGAAATCAAGCCAGACTGCTCACTTGAGGGAATGATATTAAAGGCAAACCTGAAGTACTTTGGCCACATAATGAGAAGACAGGATACTCTGGAGAAGAAGCTGATGCTAGGAAAAGTGGAAGGCAAAAGGAAGAGGGGCCGACCAAGGGCAAGATGGATGGATGGTATTCTGGAGGTGACGGACTCAACCATTGGGGAGCTGGGGATGGTGACGGCCGACAGAAAGCTCTGGCGTGGACTGGTCCATGAAGTCACGAAGAGTCGGAAATGACTGAACGAATAAACAACAATACAGACAGAATCTTGCCAGACTAAAGCTACTCTAACCTAAGGGGAAATAACCTGGGAGACTCTAGGACAGAGCTACCCTGAACCTCTTTGTTTTCCCACCAATGTTCTTCGGACTGTGAGTCCTCTTATCTCCTTGGAATGTGCTCCCTCCTTCCTGAGAACCAGCAGCAGTGCTGAAATCCACCACATCAACACCGGTTGTGAAAGCCCTCTCTCTCATACTGGCTTGGGGGAGAACATCAGGTGAGTTGCCTCGTGGAAACTAAGTAGTGGTAGCAGGAACTATCAAGCCACACTGGTCCGTCAAGCAGGATGGACCAGTGTGTGGTGGCCAAGAGGACTATACAATCATATACTGCTCTTATCACACTCAGCAACCAACTTTTAACTCCATAGTCATGCAAAACATTCCATAATGTAAGCCTATTCATTTTATAATGCAATAAACATTAAATTCTCACATTCTCAGTTACCTGCTGAAGAGCAAAAATCTGCCTAGTGTAAAGGCACACTGCCATTCCCAAATTTGTTCATTGTCACCTCTTTACCCTTTCAGTCAGAATTCTGTCAAAAACCTTCCCAGCACACTTAATAAACTAAACACCTATGCATTTGATATTCACTCTTGCTACCGTTTCCTTTCCACAGGAAAGGAATTCCTTTGAATAATGGCATTCTTCCAATCATCAGGGATGCTGTCTTTATTCATTAGTTAACCAAGTAGGTCAGCCATTCCATAACCAAACCACATCCATATTTAACATTTTTCCAATTGCACCATCTGCTCCTGCAGCAATTTTCAACATTTTCTCTTCATTTATGATTTTCTTTTCATTGGGGTGGGTGGGGGGAACACGGGACAGTAACCTTTATAGCATTCATTTCAATTCTGTTCTTCAATGTATCATTAATATGAAGAGTTGGAATAAGAATTCAATCATGTAATCAAACAGTTGCTTGTATAAGTATAGTATTACATGCTTTTAGTTTTATTTCTCTGATGTCACTGTTAAGAATGGTATGTTTGTTGTGGGTTTTCCGGGCTGTGTGGCCGTGTTAGGAACCAAAACTGCCAGAACACGGCCACACAGCCCGGAAAACCCACAACAACCATCGGATTCCGGCCGTGAAAGCCTTCGACTCTACAATGGTATGTTTACTGCTGTGCCATGTTGTTCCTTTAGTGACTAATTGATTAAAGAACTTATATCTTAAAAGGAGGATTCAAGGATGGGTATTGCTCTGCTTCTTTATCTCTCTTTCCGCTCTTTCAGCAGGGAGGCACAGGGTCAGTTTGTGATAATAACAATTAGAGCCTTGACACCTCTCATATGTCACAGCCACTCTGTTGCATTTCAAAGAATGTATCTGTAATGTTTTCACACTATGAAGGATATGTCTCCCTTATCTGTTTGTCTCATTCCCTATCAGTTGCAAAGTTGTAAAACAATTATTTCTCTACAGGGGCTTCCTAGTAATATATACAAATGCTTGAACTGCCTTTGATTGAAAATTCTGTACAAAATCTATGTACTCTTGTGGTTCTTGCTCTTGTCTCATCTGGGTGCAAGACTCAATTTAATCTGCTAGTTTTGGAAGATAAAACAATCATTTGCATCTCCTCCAGTTATGGGCATTTATTAGGTGAATTTTCCACCATATTATCATATTATTCCACCATTCAAATCTTTAAAATACTCCTCCACATTCCCTCATTTCAACTTCATCCCAAGGAATTTCAGCATTTTTATTTTTAATCTCATTCACTTTGCTGGTGGCTCTTTGTTTAGCCCTTCTCATGCATTTCCAAAATAATTCTTTAGTTCATTGAAATAACTCCATTTTCTCAGCTCTTTTAGTCTTGACCACATCTCTTTGACTACATTCTTTGCAACTCACTTTTTCTCTCAATACACATTCTACAATATCTTTCTGTTCTCTTTTTTTGCAGAAACCATTCCCTTATATACATGTTTTTCTTCTTCTTTCATGGTCTCTTTTGCTTCATTATTGCACCTAGAACCCTTTCTAATACTTTCCAATAACATAACACCACAAACTTCTGTGGTACTCTGTAACATAATTATTTTCACTCTATTCCAAGCAGCTTCAACATTCTGTTTCTTTATGTTCCCTCCATTCTCCCATTGCTAGGAGAGTACTCTACTCATAATTTTATATAGTTTTCTACTTCTTCTTCCTTCAGTTATTTTATATTCACTCTAGTATTTTTCACATATTACCTTTTTTTCCATGTCCATTTTCCCAGGATCCACTGTGACAGTACCAAATGATGATCTGTCATACTCAGGATTTCTTATCACTTTTGTATCCTTCAATAATTCTGTCACTCTTCCATCATAAACAAATAAATGCTTTTTGATTCATTCCTTTTCCATGTATACATATGAATAGACTTATACTTAAACCATATATTCAGGTTTTTTTCTAAGCAGATACACACCAAACAATCACCATTCTCATTTATTCTTTAGTCTCTAAATGTTCCAATCACTTTTTCTATATTCTCTTTTCTAATTCCCACTCTTCTATTCATGACACCTAATAGAATGTTTTCCTCTGGATAATTTCATTCATATTTTCCCCCAAGTTCACCACTACTATGTGGGGTGCCACAGGGTTCAGTGCTTTCTTCTCTCCTTTTTAACATCTACATGAGGCAGCTGGGTGAGCTCATCTGTTGCCATGGGGTGAGGTATCATCAGTAAGCTGATGATGCCCAATTATATAGTGGTGCTGTGAACGTCTTATCCCAGTGCCTGGAGGCTGTGAGGGTCTGGATGGGGAACAACAGGCTTCAGCTGAACCCTGGCAAGACTGAGTGGCTCTGGGTTTTGGGGTCCACTGGTTCTGGGACTATGCCATCTTTGGTGCTGGATGGGGTGGTTCTACTCCAGACAGACTCGGTGTGCAATCTGAGGGTCCTCTAAGACTCATGATTCCTGCTTCATCTTGTGTGCCAGTTGCACCTGTTCCTGGACCAGCGGGCCCTGATTACAGTCACTCATCCCTTGTCACCTCCAGATTGGGCTACTGTAATGCACTGTACATGGGGCTGCCCTTGAAGAGTATCCAGAAGCTTCAGCTGGTACAGAATGCAGCAGCGCAGGCAGTTATGTGCGCTCCTCGAACAGTACGTGTTATACCTCTGCTTTGCAAGCTGCATTGATTGCCAGTTTGCTTCTGGGTCCAATTCAAGATGCTGGTTTTTAACCTTTAAAGCCCTTCGTGGCATGGGACCGGGTTATCTGAGGGACTGCATCTCCTTGATTATATCAGCCCGCCACATCAGATCTAGCAGAGAAGGCATGCTGAGGGTACCATCAACTAGGGACATACATTTGGTGGGTCCCAGGTGTTGAGCCTTCTCTGCTGTGGCACCTGCCTTGTGGAACATTCTTCCCCCTGATATTAGATTAGCTCCATCCCTTTTGTCTATGAAGGTTCTCAGTCATCCAGGTGGAATTGTCTGTAGCTTGAATCATGTCAACTGGATTTCTATTTTCTTAGTGGAAACGTTTCGCTCCTTATCCAAGGAGCTTCTTCAGTCTGAGCAAAGTTGGTAAGGGAATCCTAAATATGTTCCTAGGTAGCTGTGTGACCTTACACCTGGGGCTAGGTCATGGTTATATTGAGATGTAATTTTTAAGTCCTTTTATCATCTAATGGAGGGTCGTTAAAATCACCATGCTGCTGTTGAGCTTCTGAAATGGTCTTAATCTTCCTAGGCACAGAAGATAACACGGGGAGGAAGATGGGGGAGAGTTTGTGCCTGAGGCCCCCACCTCTATTCAAGGAAGGATTTTCCAAGTTGGCATAAATGGATTCCTTGACCCCTCTCTCAAACCACCTATCTTCTCTGTCTAAAATGTGAACATTAATGTCCTCAAATGAGTGTCCTTTTTCTTTTAGATGAAGATAAACTGCAGACTCTGGTCCTGTGGTGTTATTTCTCCTGTGTTGGGCCATCCTCCTGTACATAGGTTGTTTGGTTTCTCCAATGTAGAGTTCAGAGCACTCCTCACTGCACTGGATTGCATAAACTACATTGCTTTTCTTATGTTTTGGAGTTTGATCTTTGGGGTGTACAAGCCTCTGTCTCAGTGTGTTGGTGGGTTTGAAATATACAGGTATGTGGTGTTTGCCAAATATCCGTTTTATCTTTTCAGACACGCCAGCCATGTAGGGAATGACCAGGTTCTTTCGTTTACTCTGAGTCTCAGCCCTATCTGTCGCTGTTTTAGGTCTGGTAGATTTAGATTTGGTGAAGGCCCAATTTGGATATCCACAGGCCTTCAGGGCTGTTCTCAGGTGCTGATTTTCATTCTTTTTGGAATCCATGGAGGTGGGGATGGTTTCTGCTCTGTGTGACAATGTCCTGATGACTCCTAGTTTGTGCTGCAGTGGATGGTGGGAGTCAAACATCAGATATTGATCTGTGTGTGTGGGTTTCCTGTAGATCCCTATTTCTAGCTTGCCACCGGTCCCAATGAGGACTTCACAGTCTAGGAATGCCAGTCTGTTGTCCTTGGTGTCTTCTCTGGTGAAGCTAATGTTGGCATCTATAGTGTTTATATGGTCCGTGAAGGCCTGTACTTCCTGGGCCTTGATTTTGACCCAGGTGTCATCCACATACCTAAACCAGTGGGTGGGCACCGTTCCCTGGAATGTGTTGAGTGCTTTCTTCTCCACTTCTTCCATGTATAAATTGGCCTCCATCCCTTTTGACCTTCCGGAAGTCCCTCATACCTGATTATGTCACCAGGCCTGGGGCTTCCAGGGAACCAGAGACATGCTTAGATGGCTCCACTGCTGAGTTAGCTATCCTTATTCTCTCTTGCCTCTAGTTTTTATATTTGTTTTTTTATCATATTGTGCTGGCTCGCCTCCAGAACAGATTGGAGAGTCTTGGCAGTCGGCCAGGGGTAAGGAATGCAGCCCAGAGTCAGTTTGCAAAGCTAGCCAAGAGAGACAAATCAGTGTGTGCCGATAGTCAAAGGAGTGAAGCAAAGGGTAGTCAATAATCCAAACCGGGTCAAGGGTTCCAGAAGTCCGAGCCACGATAATCCAAACAAGGTCAGGGGTCCAGAAGTCAAGGTAACGATAATCCAAACAGGGTCAGGAACGCAGGCAAGACAGGATACAAGAGTGGTCGCGAAGCCAAACTGCAACATTGCTCCCACAACTCCCTCACTGCTTCGTTGGTAATTTATCAGGAGCTCAGGAGCTGTCCTCTGGGTCCTGCAAAGACTCTCCCTGCCCTCTGCGTAACTCCCTAGCAGCCAGCCGAGCACTTTTCCTCCTGTCCTTTAAGGTGAGGCGCACACGCCTCCACCTCTGCCCTTTGGGGGATTCAGGTGAGCTGGGAGGCTGATGGGATCCAGCTGGCTGCTGGCTAGAGGGTGGGGACAAACTGCAATCCCCAGCTTGCTCCCCTGTAGCCTCAGTTGCTGGCTGCTGGCTCGAGGGTGGGGACAAACCACCATTCCCAGCTTGCTCCCCTGTATCCTCAGGTATTGCCAACTCCTGCGGTGCTGGGTCATTGTCTGGGACCGTGCCTGCGTCTGGGGCCTCGCCTGGCTCAATCCCCTGGAGGTTTGCCAGGGGCAGCTCATCTTCTGACTCCTCACTGAGGCCCTGGGGCAGAGGCTGAGCCAGGACACATAATTGTCTTTTATATTGATTTTTATATTTTTATACTGATTGTTTAAGTATGTCTTGTTTTATTGGATTGTTGTAAGCTGCCCAGAGTCGCTTTTCTGTGAGATGGGTGGCTATACAAATTTGATTAATAAATAATAAATAAATAAATAAATAAATAAATAAATAAGCAAGCAAGCAAGCAAGCAAGCAAGCAAGCAAGCAAGCAAGCAAGCTAGCTAGCTAGCTAGCTAGCTCAGGGGCAACACTGTGTTCAGCATGAATGAAACTAAAGCAAAAGGGGGAATTCCAAAGTAATCGGAGGTGAGTTTATATAATACATGATACATCTGCAGAATCTGAGACAGCGCAGAGAAATCAGGGTCAAAACCAAGTCTCAAGAGAGCAAATGAAGCAGTATAACACCTTAGTCTAGTTCTGCTATTTGTAGTCCAGTAGACTGGTTCAGAGACCCATTCATTCAGGTAGTACATTCAAAATGCTCCCTAAAACAACTCTATTGGGCAATGGTCCCACCGAAATTACCAAAATAACTCAAATTGTCTTTGATCTTGGACAAACCCACAGCTGTACATGAGATCATTAGTTAACTTTTTCTTGAAAGGTGAGAAGTTTAACCGTTAACTTGGTGACATCACCACACCTGGATCCAGCTCTGGTTTCATATATAATTAAAAGGCTATCTATGTCTGTAAGTCTGATATATTCATTTGTCTACTACATCAACAACAGGTGCTAAAATTGGGAGGAGTATCAAAATCTTTGAATGGGGGTTGATTTAGTAATTAAAGTGAATGAAACCATGGTTCTATACAAACAAATCATTTAAACTCAATGGGTCTAATGGAATAAAACACAAATTCACAGATATTTAGTGGAGAAATTTTATTTAGCACAAACTCTTTTCCATTTGTTCATCAATTGTAAAATAAAGTGCTGAGATATCAGAGCAATCCATGACAAGAAAAAGACCAAAATTATATCAAAGTCTCCAGTGCATGTTAGTCAAACAGTTATAAAGCCATGGAATGTTGCTTATGGACTTTTGAATGATTCTGTATCAGAATATGTTCAACCCATGAAGTTGGCGGAGATTGAAAATTCACAAGGATTCAAGTATCAGGAAATGGAGAAGTCTGCATTTTTGGAAAAAGTCCTTGGAAGTTGGAAAATCAAGTGACAAGAAGACTAGGAATAATGCATATGAAGGAAAATTTACGGGGGAACATGATTTGACAAGAGGGAACATGAGGAAAAAATATAATATTTGGAAAATGGCAAAGAACCACTGTTTTGATGCACTATTAACATTTCTTAGTCAGAACAATAGATGCTAGATGTTCTGTCCAAAAGAGAGTGTGAGACATTGTTGGGAGGCTGGGAAAGGAATGGAAGAGAGAGCAGACATAAATAATCACATGACAAAAGGTGAGTTAGTTGACAACTTATCTCATCAACAGCAACTTAGCCCAGATGGCAAGAAACCCAAGATAAAGTGTTTTAAATAATTCAGACTCTGTCTTAATTAACTCCCTATAAATGAACTGGGAAATTCCTTCTAATAGATTCCAAATAGATTACCTCAGACTAACATTAAAGATATGGATGATATTCTTGAGGTGACGGACTCGACCGGGGGGGAGCTGGGGATGGCAACGGCTGACAGGAAGCTCTGGCGTGGGCTGGTCCATGAAGTCACAAAGAGTCAGAAGCGACTGAACGAATAAACAACAACAAACAACATTAAAGATACCTTACTGAAGTCTGAGTAGTTTTTGCTTCCTTAATCTTGCCTAGCTGCACAGGGCTTGACAATGAAGATGGCTAACTTCACAAGAGTTAAAACATTACATTGAGAGGAAAATAAAAAAGATCTAGAAAATTAGAGCAGTGTTTTTCAAACTTGGCAACTTTAAGATGTGTGGACTTCAACTCCCAGAATTCCCTAGCCAGCATGCTCTAGATGGATAGGGACTGGGTCCTAAAGTCAAAGGGACCAAGTTTAAGTTGAATTAAGCTTATATATTTTAAAAAGAGTTGTATACAGTAAAACAGGAGATTCTGCCAGTTGTAACTTCTGCTGTCACTGCATCATAGTAATCTGGCCCTGGATTTCCTGGATTAAGACTTTTGGCAGTATTTAATATGGGTTCAATCACTTCTTCCTAAGGCATCCATACTTAATGTCTTGACTGTTTTCTCAAACATTTACCATTTCTTGAAATACTTGAGAGATTAGAATACCTCAATTACCAAAAGTTTGCCTATTTTATTAAATATTAGCACTGAGTGGTTTGTTTTGCCTTCTTGATGATAGATTCAAATCAAATCAAGGAATTTAATAATGGTGAAATGGATCCAGTGTGTCAATTAAATGGTTTTGGACAATACGTTTTGCTTTTCCCAGTCTAATAACAACTACCAAAAATTATAATGTCATAAAATGTGACTAGAAAGAATACACTCAAAATGGGCAAAAATTCCACTTTCACAAATGGAAATATGAAAAAGCCAAACTCCTGAAGTAATGTGATCTTATACTGAAACATAGCTTGCTTGGTTAAATAAAATAAAAAATTAAAATAAAATCTTGCAACTCCTTTAAACTCTGCCATTTTCAAAAAGTAATATAACCCTTTTTCAAAGAGTCAGGAGCCACATGCAATTATTGTGAGTGTTTGAAAAGCTCAGAAAAACGTTATGCATAGAAACGTGATTTGAGAAGTATTAGAAATTCTAACATTAGGAAAGTCTGATCATAACCGAAAAGCAATTTGTGATTGTGTCCAGCTCATTTATGAATGTTTTGTGATCCTTGAAATGAAACATTTTCCTTAGCCCTAATGGAATCTGATCAGTGGCAGCTGAGTTGTAATTCAGTGTGCCAAACACACTGTCAAAGTGCTCTATATTTTACTGGATATTGCAGGATAGAGGAAATCTAGGAAGATTTTAATCTAGATATTCACACGATGCATTTGAAATTATACTTTAAGCTCTTTCAATCCAGATTTATATTAATAAGGCATATGGCACCTGATTTCTACCTCAACCATATGGAAAAACCCAGGGAAAAATGTGCCAGTGAAATAATGTGATTAATTTGCTTATATAAACAGGTGACTCATAAGAAACAATGGAAGCAGAACAAGTTTAATCTTCAATTCTAGCCTCTCTATAAATTTTATATACCCTTTGCCTTGTTATACCATTGCATTTCCTGACGACTCCTGGTGGTTAAGTCAAAAAGTGCTCATTTCAGTTTGAGGGACTATCCAGGTTCTTCCCAGCTTGTTCAATGAAGACATTCCAAAGGAAAATGTCATTTTTACAGGCCTTTCTCTCCAGCAAAATGCATCTAGTCTGAGAAGACACTACAGCAGGATTTTTCAGGATCCTTACTTCTATTAAAAGGTTCCCCCCCCCCCCGCACAGTTGTGCAGTCGTGTCCAACTCTAGGGGCCAGTGTTCATCTCCGTTTGTTAGCCGAAGAGCCAGCGTTGTCCGCAGACACTTCCATGGCCAGGTGGCTGCATGACACGCGTGGAACACTGTTACGTCCCACCGAAGTGGTACCTATTCATCTACTTGCATTTGCATGCTTTCGAATTGCTAGGTTGGCAAGAGCTGGAGCTAGTGCGGGAGCTCACTCCGTCACGCAGGGCTAGGGATTCGAACCTCCGAACTTGCGATCTTCCGATCGACAAGCCTGGCATCTTACCCGCTGAGCCACCACGCCCCTCACTTCTAGGATGCTGATATTGTAGACCACCTTCTAAACTAGCAAAACATCCAGATTGTCAGAGAGGGTTAAACTACTATTTTTCCTGGCAAGGACTTTGGGGCAGCTAAGAATGAATGATAGAGCCTACTCCTACCTTTTGTCTTCAAGCCAAAACAGGACTACTTTTATGGGGTTTGCAAGTCTGAGACAAATAGGGGAAGTGTTCAGTACTGAATTCAATACATACTGTATCATACGCTCAGTTGACTTAGACAAAATGCATAAGCACAGGAGACTGCCTATAATTAATCTTATATCCTCAAGTAAATAGAAGTCCTGATCCTAGGTTTGGGATGCAGATTTCCGCCTTCGCCTACTTGGGAAAATTGGTCTCCTATTAAACAAGCCAAACCAGATGGGGCTATGCCAGTAAAGAGCAGAGCCAAGTGCCTGGCACTCATGATCAGCGTGTCTTGAAAGGGAAGGGGGGTAGCTTAGAAAAGGTTGCTATCTAATCTCATCTCTCTCTTCCTCTGGTAGCAGAAGGCTAAAGAACGACTGAAGCTTCAGTGGTGGCACACCTGCTATGTATACAGTAGACACCCAGTGCAGTCAAGGAAACTGAGTTAATCCCAGAGTACAATATCTGAACTCTTAGCTCAACTACTTTCCTCACTTGTCCCAACTAAACAAGCCTAGTATGCAGGTTTTATGCCAACTCCAAAGTTCTTTGGGGAACCTGAATCTTCTGCTGGACTGGCTGGTGCATTGTAATGTTAAGGGCCTTACTGTTGAGACACTTGCAGACAGTTTCTCAAGAATACAGGGCCATCCCTATTTTGTAGCAAAGTTTTGAATAAGTTACATAAAGAAAGGGTCATCTCAGAGCAGAGCAGAGGCTGCTAGTATGTAGAGCACTGGGGCCTTTTGCCTCTCAGTGAGTTTCTGCATATGAAATGCAATTGTTTCCTTCTGTATATTTAACCAACTTTAGGGGCTTTTAGAGATAGTGAATTAGTTGCAGGGTGCGAGTTATGATGTGTCTTTCAGAACCCTGGTGATGGTTGACAGTTATGATGGTAGTCATTTTGCCACTCTGCAGCTCAGTTGATCAAAAAAGGATCAAGCAGGCCAATTTATGGTGATTATGTTACACAGAATAGAACAGGACCCGATTTGCCTGCTCCCTTGTAAAATAATACTGGACCTGAAGTGTTACGAGTAGCAACATGGCATTTATTTACCAATCAGGATGACCCCCCTTTCACAAGCTCTCAGTTTCGAGCCCTGTTTTGGCCCATGCTTTGTCAGGCCTGGGGCCACTTCAGCAACAGCTGCCCAGACAGCCTGGGAAGAGGCCAATGGAAGTTGGAAACATACAGGAATTATGCATCACAGACATAACTGGGAGCATAATATGTTGAATGTTTAGCTCATGAATATCTAGACATCCAGTGGTTCTTGCATTGGGCCACAACATTCTATTTTTGGCCTTTATGTTTACAGCACAATCCAAAATTAGCTAGGCGTTTATAGCAGAGACTTCATTGACTGGAGAGAACTGAGAGGACTGTGTTATTACTTTGGGAGAAAATGACATCAAGGAGAGAGTTGTTGTTCAAAGACTTCTCTGTAGCTATGCTCATGCCTCCTAACATTTTGACTGACTGGTCAGAAACAGTGCAAAAGGTAGGGCCTACAAGATGACAAGGCAGTCAGCAAGTGCACTTGCATAGGGAGGCCCCACAGTTAAGCATGGGGGTAGCAGTAGAATTGGGGCGTGGTGGCTCAGCGGGTAAGATGCCAGACTTGTCGATCGGAAGATCGCAAGTTCAGAGGTTTGAATCCCTAGCCCTGCGTGCGGAGTGAGCTCCCGCACTAGCCCCAGCTCTTGCCAACCTAGCAATTCGAAAGCATGCAAATGCAAGTAGATGAATAGGTAACACTTCGGTGGGAAGGTAACAGCGTTCCACGCGCGTCATGCGGCCACATGACCGTGGAAGCATCTTCGGACAACGCTGGCTCTTCGGCTAACAAACGGAGATGAGCATCGGCCCCTAGAGTCGGACACGACTGCACAAATGTGTGGGGGGAACCTTTACCTTTACCTTAGCAGTAGAATTACATTCCCTAGGGATTTCAGTTGGACAGGATGTACCTTTCAGAATGGGATGTTCATGTTTCTGGAGAGAACTGCGGAAGGGCTTCTGTCTGATACTCAGTGCAGGCATTAGGGTGGTAAGGTTCCTCAACTTAGGCTGGCTTTCCCTGAAATAAAATGGACTAGATTTATCAGTAGTCAGTTATGGCTGGCTGGGGAATTCTGGGAGTTAAAGTCCACAAATCTTCAAGCTGCCAAGGTTGAGAAACACTGGTTTAGAGAGTACAGGTTATCTGTCCTCAGTCAGAAGGCATTTGAAGGGGCATCTCAGTAGAAAGAATGGCCAACAGAAAGTCCTCTATACTAGCCTACCTACCAAGTTTGAAGGAAAGGTCAGAGCCTGACAGAGATCTGTGAGGAGAGCAGTGTGTGACAAATACATACTTTCTCTGCAAATATCTGTTTCTCATTTAAAATGATTTGGCTACATATTTTTATAGGAAATGCAATTCCCTTTCTCTTGTATCTGGGTGATACAAGTTATCTTCTTCTCAGATTTCCCTTTCTTTTTTAACCCGATGCTTTGCTCTGATCCTTTCCATCTGGTACCCAGAACTGAATCTTCTCTGGCCTGGAAATAAAGGGTTGGAACAAGGATCAGGAGCCCATTATTTAAAGGACAACCTCCCCTGTCATTTCCTCTGCTTCATAAAACTGAATTAACAGTAGCACTTAGCAAATGACTCCAAGTACTTAAGAAGAGAAAGCATATGAACAATTGATTATAACTTACAAGTAAGTATTAGACATCTCAACCCCAGGCTAAAATTAATGACCAAAGGTTTGGTAAGTTTGGATTGATTCCATTAATAAAGTGACTGTTCACTAACTTGATCTAATTGATTAATCAACTGCACTCCATTTTTAACATCAGTGACGAGACTTAATACTTTTTTTAAAAAGTACTTGTGATATGAAATAAAAAGAAAATGCAAGATTGTTTCCTTGCTGTTTTTTATAATAATTTTTGCTTACTGAATTCACACTATTCTCCAGATAATTGAAAAACTACTTGTCAGTGTTTCTGACTCGCAACATTTATCAGTTCATCAGTTTGTTATTTGTTGATAGTGCTGCTATTAAAAAAAAAGGCAACTCAGTAGGTGGGACAAAGCATAAGCCTTCTGTGGAGGATAAGGGTGATGCCAATACTGCACTTTTGATCCAGTGGAGATTTTCTTCTGACTGAATGGTGAGGAGATGGCTCCCACACAGTCCTCTGTAGTTCTTTGTGCATCCACTTGAAAACAGGGAAGAGATACTGAAGTTTGCACAGGGATATCCTCATGCAGAGTCAAAAGAGTCAAAATGGCAGCTGCGACCATGCAATTGAACCCACCCTTTTCCCCCATGCAATGCCATGCATATAAAAATGGGGCGAGGCTTCGATCATACAGCTGCAGCTGCCATCTTGACTTTTTCAAGCTCCCCATCCCTGCTTCAGGGGAAGACATCATCCCATTGTAGAAGTGTTGTCCCTGTGACTCAGAAAATAAGCATTCATTGGGTTTCTGATCAGATACACCCATATCTGCCTCTCCCACTGCATGGATGTATGTGTGAGTGTTTCTTTGTGGTAAAATATTCTACTGAAATTTCAAAGATTATTTGAATGGAAAACTATTTTGTGTAACATTCCAGAGTGAAAGTCTTCTATTTTTCCTTCTTGTGAAATTACCCATTTCCTCTCTATAGAATACCTCAGTTTTTCTTTCTTTTTTAACCATCTTCTTGATTTCCCTCTTTGGTCCAAACTGCATTTAAAGCAAACACAAGAAAAGCTCCCCAAAGCAGAAACTAGGCATTTACTTGTAAGGCATGAATTCTATTTAAAAGAAAATCCAAAATCCAAATTGTTCTTATTAAAGAAGAACACCCCTAGCCATCACTTTGTACAAATAAGTGTCTAATGGAAATTATTCTAAGGTTTTTAATCTTTTTTTTAACGCAATGAACCTCACAAATGTAGTACATTAAGCAGAGGTGTCCACAGAGGGTCAAAAAAATCAAGATGGCGGCCACAACCATGCGATCAAAGCCCCTTTGTCTTAGAGTAACAAACATTGAATACAATTATACTCAATGGATTTAGCAGTCCTGCCCATGGTTAAAGCTTTTTTCCCTTTTAAATAAAAAGCAAGAGGGAAGCAATCCATAAATATGATAAATTTCGTATTTATCACAGTAATTCTCTCTCCAAAAGATTAGAATGTTGCCCACTTCTGTGAATCTCCAAGACTGCCTTCCCACTTTCACAATAGACAAATGGATCACAAAAGTGGGGAGAAGAATTTTTGGCCCAGGGTAGTTTACACAGATAGACCGCTTTAGGAGAAGAAATGAAAGAATTAGCAATCTTATATAATTGAAGTAATTAAACATTTGGCTCTAATAATTGTGCTTTTTAAAAATAATTGTTTGGTCATTTTGCTGGTCTGTACATTTTTTTAACATCAAAATCATTCTAGGCATATGTTAGAAGACAGTCAGTTACAATATTTAGAAAGTGACCTTTTAAAATCTATTCTGTGCCTCCAGATTTCAGAAGGATGCTACTTCAATAACATTAAAACTGATTGATGTAGTTATCCTTCTTTAGCATCCTGAGCTTACAGAACATGAGAAATTTCTCCTGTTTTGTTTCTAATGTCCTGTTTTTTTAACAGAATCTGCATTCAGTGATTATATGCAATCCGATTAAAATTTTGAGCCATTATGTTCCTGCATTTCACTTAACAATTGCCATCTGTTTGCTTTCAGCCAAAGTGATATTGATCTTCACAAATACTGTATAGTTTAACCTCTTCCTAACTTAAATTAATTTTACTGTATTGTTTTCATTTGCTTATAAGTTAGAGTGAATAAATTAAGAAAACTGTTTACAGAACAATTCTACAGTTCAGCTTTGAGAGACAAACACTGTAAGATTTGCTCGCAACAACCTGAAGGAGAAACGAAAAGTCATTTTTCCCACTTCTTCACTTCAAGGAGGGAAACCCTTTGTCAGCTGGAGTACAGTTTTCTAGTGTGAGAGCAATGGGTACCTTGCACATGCCTCCCTTAGTTTTTTTTAAATTAACAATATTTTTATAGCTTTCTATGTCTCCAGATTCTGAGCGGTGTTCAAAAAATGTGAAAACGATCCATACAATAAAACATAACAAAACTCACCTCCCAAGAGCAAAATAATTCCCCCCCAAAAAAAGCATAAAAACATATAAAATAAGAAACAATGGCAGTTCACCAGTTACTGTAACCTCCAGCTTCCAAAGCCCATTGGAATAAAATTGTTTTCACAGCCTTGTGAAATGTCAGTAACGAGGGGACCAAGCTCATTTTTGGGGTACGCATTGTTCTCTCTGGTAGCACCGGGGCTATCAGAGAGACCTGCTTACACAACCATGACCTTCTCACCTCTCTGTGGATGATTTGATAGGACAAGTAAACGTTTTGAGAAAATGTATACTGATACAGCCTGGAGCCACACCATAAAGGGCTTGATAATAATAACCAATACTTTGAATTGGGCCTGGAAGCTTCCCAGCAACCAGTATATAACCAAAGAATAGGTGATATACTGCAGCACTGAGTCTCACCTGCCAGCAGCTGGCTGTTGCATCCTGTACCGTTGTAGCTTCCAAGTCATCTTCAGAGGCAGCCCTTTGTGTAGCTCCTTGTAGTAATTGAGCCACAGGGAAATGAGGGCATCAGCCACCATCACCAGGACTTCCTGGGCCAGATAGGTCCTCATGTTGCTGTGGATTTTGACATGTATTTGCAAGACTGTACTGTAGCATTTTGCTTTGTAACGCATTTATTTTCTTTACTACCTTTATATCTTTCCTTTCTTCCCCAAGCTGAAGGCAGTTTATATCCCCACAATACAACAGCTTCTGGTAGATTGGGCTGAGACAGAATGACTGGCCCATAGTTAGCCACTGAGTTTCCGTGGCTAAAGTTGGACTACGGTTTCCCCAGTCCCATCCTTGCATAAGTAGACCAGAAAATCAAATATTTCTTCTAAATAAAGCCATGTCCATAAGCTGATTGAAAGATTTTAAATAGGGGTAGGATTATAAAAGGATGAACTCGTATGAGTTTGGGACAGGAGGGTTGAATTGTGTCATGAAAATCAAAAGGGGATCAAAATATTGATCTTTATGAAGCTTCAAGAAGTAATACTATTAATTCAATTTGATTCATTATTAACTCTATCTGTAGCATCCATGGGGGGTCAAAAAAGTCAAAATGACAGTCATGACTGCACAATGGAAATACCACCCTTGTGTATGGACATGTTACATTGGCATGTGTATAAAAGGGGTACGGCAAAGATTGTGTGGTCGTGGCCACCATTTTTTGACCACCTCTGCAGAGGTCCCTGAATTTTATAGACTATATTGCTGTATTAGTATATATTTGCAATATATACTAATATAGATTTGCTTGCATACTACAAATATATTATTCTGAGCCTCAGAGGAAATGTTTGCTATATGGCCTATTAATTCTCAGCTTACCAATATTTCCCTCAATTCAGATTTTGAAACAGCAGAATATTAGCAGAATGAAAGAAAGAAGCTGAATTAATATCCCCAGTATTGGTGTGTCATTCCAAAATAAAGTGTAAAACAATTCCCTATATTTCCCCAGGCCAGGCCTATATGTTCTTATAATTCCACCATATATTCTCCAATTGGAACATTTCTATGGATATTTAAGGTTAAGGTTCAATAAGCAAATTATTTATTTTTATTCAATAAACAAATTTATTTATTTTCCTTAGCATTATCATATGTTGGGCCCCCAAAAGTGCTGCCAACATTGTGCAAATAGGCAAACTGTGCAAGCTACAAAACAAGGGACCAATGATTCAGATTTCACAAATATGTAAATACTGAGAGTTCACGCTGGAGGTATAATACTGAGCTGCCATTTTAAATTTGAAAAACATGCTCTATGTTAATGCATAGAAGATGTTCCCTGGGTAAAATCAAAAGTTATATTTGAAGGAGCTGAATTAGGAAAGGATTTATGTCTTTTATTGCACTGAGTGGCTCTGCACTGTGGAGCAGCAGAATTGAGGGCAGTGCAGTCCCTCCTATAGAAAACTCTTCTTTTCCTGGTCTTGCTTTATTTTGGTTTCACATGACAGACACTCCTAATTTGCAGAAGGCGTGACCTCCAGGCCTCCTTTCTTCTCCCTTGGGGAGGGCCAATCAGTCAGATTTCTCTGTGCCTCCTTTGCTACTAGAGTATTTCAACTGGTTTCCCTAATTTCTGCTAATTCCCATTTCCTTCATAATCACAGGCTTTTATGTGACTTGCTGGCCAAGCGATTTTCAGGGGAACGATAATTGCTGGGGGTCTTAAACATTAACCCTGCCAGGTGTCACTGCAGGAATGACTTTGGCATTTGATTAATGAGACCAGAGGAAAAAAAATGTTTTTTAACTGGAACTCCTGTTTTTCTTCTTGTCCTCTATACCTACTTGCACACATGCATGCGCACACATGTTAAAATCTCAAGTGCTACTAAAACTGTCTAATAGTTTTATTGACCATAAAAAACGGATACCTGAAATAGAGGAAAGACAAGTCTAGAAAGCAAGAAGAGAGAGATAGCTGGAGGCATGTCTTGACTATTCATCAAACATAGATTTGTGTCTCAAACAGGTTGCATTTTGTTAATTATATACAACTGGCAAACAACTGCATGCAACCTTAATTGGAAAAAATACATCGGTCTTAGCAAGTACGCATATTGTTGCTTATCGAATGCATAATACATCCATACACTGGGCATCAACTATACTTACGGCTTTGGTATTATACAGAGAAGTAAACACGGTTCAACTCACTGCAGTGAAACTTACTTCAGAGTGAATATGTATTGAATCAGGTTACCAGTCCCATTGATCTAAGAATGAAATGCTCATATCTATTAGCATCAGGGAGATATAAGGTCATTTACATTTTCCCAAACTGCATCTGCAGGCCGTGGTCTAGTAAAATGAAGTCCCATTGAATTCTGGGCAGCTTAAAGTGCAGTTGTCTGCTTGACACTAATTTTGTTATGTCAGTCTTATCTCCCCAGTCTGTCATCTAAGACTACACGCATCCCACCTATGGCTGATGGCAAGCATTATGTTCAGCTGGTGCTTTTAAGTTTGAGAATCAGGCCCAGCATTGGGTACTCATTTGCTCATAAAAGTCTTAGTTAAGCTACAATTTTCTGTTGCAGCCATTGGCAGGGGTTTTAGACAAGAGTTGGCAATAAAAGTCCTATGTGTTATGCATAATTGTAGCTGAGTTAAAAACTGAATACGAAGTGTGCATTTTAACTTCAGTGCTTTTAAAAATATGTAATTTTATTTCCCTTAATTCTGCATTAAGAGACTGCTATCTTTAAAAACAAAATCTCAAGCCAGTCCCAATTAGTATAACAAAACGTCCAGGAATCACCGGTGACCGGTGAGATCTTGAGGTGGCTCCATGATTGCTATTAACATCTATTCTCTGTTAGGCCTTGTGATTTTTAATTTTTTTTAATAATGATTGTTTTTTATAAGTTCACTGTTTTATCACTTTGTTTTACACCGCCCAGAGTCGCTTTTTGTGAGATGGGCAGCCACACAAATTTGATATATATGTATAAACCAAATACATTTTTTTTAAAAAGCAACCATATCATTTTTAATCAGCTTTTGGGGCCACTTGCTCAATTCAAATTCATATTAGAATATCATAACCAAAGATTTGCTATAGGCTACTGTTTAAACTTAACGCTTGTTTTAATCAACATTTTACTAGGAATATCATCTTGAATATTTTAAGCTTTTGTTCTTTTAGATATATTGCCCCAATTTAGTTGTTCATTACCTGAACCAAGAAATCACTATACAAATAAAATACTGAGTTTGTTTGGGTCCAATCTTAACATTAGAGTTGACATTTTCTTCTGCGCCTCGGTCCTCTTATGCTTTTTCTGTCTTCTTGTCTGTTCTGCTTACTGCTGTGGGAGTTACGATACATTAAGAGCTTGTCCTCACATCCCACTAACTGCAGCATGAAGATGGTGTGCTAATCATTTTTAAAGGTCACTTTCATGTTTTCCCTCTTCTGACATCTTTTTCTGCACAAATAATCTACAATGCTTTATGATGAAGTTGGTGTGGTCTTAATATGGCTTTCTGGGAGTAGGAAAGTAACAATTTATCATGGCAATAAGAAAAACAGTCATCACCTGGATGCTGATTTCTGGGTAATGGGAAAAACTGGAGTTTCTAAGAGCACTCAAAAGCAGCTGCAGCCTTTGGGCCACAGATCACCCATACACATAACAAACAATCCATTTTTAAAACTTTTGATCTGGCTATACAGAATAACATATATGTCTGCATATAGAAATATAGACAAGGTTCATCATGTTGAAAGGGAGCACTGATAGGTAAACCTTCTGAAACTTTGGGAACCTGGTCTTCAACAAACAATAAATAACACCATTCTTTGACCTCTTGTTTTTCACATTGTTTTTGAACAGTCTTACACACTGAAAGAAAAATTAAGGGGCTTAATGCCTAACAAGAGATTTCAATGTTTGATTTCAGAACAGCATCAACTTAATTAAACTCCTGTGGGGATTCTTTTTCTAATTTTAATTTGGAATAGGACATTTGCCCTTGAGTGTGTGTGTGTGTGTGTGTGTGTGTGTTGGAATTTGGCCTTGAGTGTATTATATGCAGAGCAGTAACAGGAAATTATAATGGAAATTGGAAATAATTTTAAACTACAGCATTTCACAGCAAACAGTTATTCAGACTATTTGTTTCAGACACTCTTGATATATATTTCCTGTAGAGTTGGCTCAATCTGTAATAAAGAAAGCCAAAACTACACATACAAAAGATTTACTTGTAACAAGATTTACTACTAACAAGAATGCAAAGTTGACACCAGAAGGGACAGAGGCAGAGTGGAGCATAAAAAACCACAGTAAGTGATCTCTTGTCTCTAAACTGTCTAGATACACATAATAATAAAGCCCTAGATGAGTGCTGAAGGGACATATGTCATTTCAATTAAGTATATAATAATTTCAGTTGACATTTTAAAACATTCCATGGAAAAGCATTTGAAATGTAATATGGGGATGCCAATAAGAATACACTCTTAATACATTGCAGATTATATGTGATCTTAAGTTTAAGACTACCATTCTGCAAACAAACTAATTGAAGCAGACATTTCTCCTGTCTATACTGTTTGCATCACCATCTTTTCAAATGCAAACTTTGAAATCTTCTTCATCTGATACTCATAGAGGAGGAATGTTTTTAATTTTTCCAATTCCATTGCAAATACATTTAAACATTTTATTATTAAAGGGGCAGGATTTACATTTGCTTTGGTTGGTTTTAACAATGTATCTGTTATAAATCATGTTCACTTTTAAAGTTCATTTAAACCTGACTCAAAGATTACTTTTTTTAAAATGTGATGCATTTCTTGGAGTTACAGTACAAGCCAAATTATTATTATTATTATTATTATTATTATTATTATTATTGATGCAGATTTCATCATATGGCCCTTGTGTAAATGCAATGTTTTTCAGAGGCAAAACACAAACAGGAACTTCATAGCTGGTGTTGACTCTCAATGCCATTAAGAATATCAAGGGTTTCATGTATACTGTAGCTATGAAAACCTCTTGAATCCTAGTAATGATTAGTATGAAGGTTATGATGGCTATATAGATTTATTTTAGAAGTGCTCTTTGTGAACTCTGGATCATTGGAAGATTCAAATGTGCAGATGGAGGAGGAGGAGAATTTTATTTCTATGGCACAAAATGGGAATGTGGATGAAATTTCCACATATGTGCTTGATTTCACTGTCGTTTAACAATTTGCTTTCAAGAAATAACATTGGAAGTAGTAGAAACAATTGGAGATACTGTCAATATTTTCAGGAGTTCCACATATGTAAGTACTATCTCATTATTCTAGACAAAGTACTTTGCAACTACAGTTGGTGTATTCATGAAAGATATTGGGGGGAACGGGGATAAGGGGATGAGTGTGCCATGATTGGGACCTGTCCTTCACCTGTGTTAATATTTTACCCCACTACAGCATTGCTTCCTTACATTACTTACCCATTTCTTTCCATGTGTAATTCAAAGTAATTACCTTTATCTCTGTTTCAGAGATAGGCACCATGGTGCCTACAGGCATCAATTTGAAACCAAACATTACCCTTGGTGGCCACCAGGTGCCCTACCCATCTGACTTTTTAAAATGTTCCTTTCGTTAAAAAAAAAAAGTGCAGAGCAAAGTACAGCCTCCAGTATCATATATTTTGTAGGAATGCATTTAAACTCCACAAAAGTTCCACTGGGATGCTAAGTAGCATCCTGGAAGGTGGCCATGCCCACTATAGCACCTGTTTTGTGAAAAAGTGAGGCCCGTGGCAGCCATTTTTGAATATATCTAAAGTCTCAGCATTCCAAATGTGCCCCCAGCCCAAAAGATTTGCTAATACCTGCCCCAAGAGATAATTTAGAGATCACTTCCCCTCATTTTAGGAACCACTTCTTCTCACACCATCCTGCCTACCTGCTAAGATCCTATATGGAAGATCTTCTTTATGCCGTAGCCGTGCTATAGGTGCAATTGAGAAGAAGAAAGGAAGGGTCTCCTTAGCTGCACCTCTGCCATAGAGTTCCTACAGTGGAAGGCTAAGTTAGTATCTTCCCTGATACCCTTTTCCATCCAAGACCTTCTTATTTAGGAAGGTGTTTTCCTCATCTGAAGTTTTGCAGCAGACTCTCTTTATTATTTCTAATTATTTGTTTAATGCTTTCTTGAAATGGCTCTAATTATTGTTCGATACCATACATTGTCCATAAGCATTCAAAGGGCTGAAAATAAGAGGTCATAGCAATATAAATGAAAATATAAAACTCCTTCAATAACTGCATGCCTACTTCAACAGGCACACATTGATACCATTGCCATAAACTGAAGCTTGGATACTATCACCTTCTGAAAAGTGGATTGGAAGCACTGCTTTTAACATGCACATTTTTGTATTCATCATCCTTACAAACTCTTTATAGATGAAATTATTCTATCGATATATAACAGAATTTGAGGTCTACTTTTAAATGCTTGCAAGATATAGGACAAAATTTGGAAAATATATCATAAGATCTTCCTGGGTGAGGTGGAACATATAGGCATTAAAATTGAACTCCAACAAACATTAAAACAAGCATAAGCATACACTTCGTTTTTGGAGAGTGATGGTGTCCGCTGTTATGAATAATACTCTCATTAAAAGGGAGTTACAATTTTTTTTCTCTCATAAAATTCCTGGGTCAGTTCTAAATGCAAATGTGTCTATGACAAGGAATAATTAGATCTATATACTTTTCCTTCTCCACTTTCAACTAAACAACATCAACAGGGCATCTATGAATCATCAGTTGTATGAATAAAACTGTCAGTCCCAAGATAGACAGATAATACTAAGATTAATTTAAATATATCTCACTGAAGGCAGAAATGACCAGGCTCAAATTATCATACTTTGGATACATTGTGTGAAGAACTAGTTCTCTGGAGAGGGCTCTAATGCTGAGAAAAGTAAAAGGAAAGAGAAGAAGATGGCCAGCAGCAAGGTGGATGGACTCAGTTATAATAGGGGTGGATGCACCTTTGGAAGACCTGAAGGACCAGGTTAGGGAAAGATCTTCATGGAGAAAACTATCTGTGCGGTTGCTAAGAGTTGATACTGACTTGACAGCACATAATCAGTCAATCAATCAGTCAATCAATCCAAATACAAGAGATGGAGAAAATGTTAGCTTTCAGTGTCCCATTTGGGAAACTCTAGAAAGTGACATTTCTCTGGTGGGTTCCATACTGTTATATGTGGGATTAGATCTGGATTCTGCTCCATGGTTTCACAAAGTTAAATAACATAGGTGACAAGATGACGTATACTCCAGGTCAATGGCAAATGTACTGAACGAGAGTTCCACAGTAACACCTTCTGAAACTGCCCTCTAAAGAGGATAGAATCACCCACAAAAAGGTATGTTGAAAAGGATCTATATCAGGGCTTTCCAAAGTTTTCCCGCGGCGACACACCAACCGCTGTTGGTGTGTTGCCGTGGGAAAACCCGGAAGCACCGCCATGACTGCGGCGCTTTTGGATTTTCGCACGCCACCATTGGTGTGTCGCCGTGGGAAAACCCGGAAGCACTGATGGCCCGGTGGTGCGCCATCAGTGCTTCCGGGCTTTGACGTGACACAACTGGGCCCCGCAGGCAACACACTTTTGTGTCGCGACACACAGTTTGGAAAGCTCTGATCTATATAGTTCATTCAGAAAGCCTGACATTTTAAAAAAAATGGTTTACAAGAACAATTAATATCTCCACAGTCTTAAAAAAGTCCACTATAAAAGATCCATGCCTTACAGAAAGATAATGTCAGTGTCAATCCCTATGCCTGTATTTAAATGAACTTAAGATAGTTGAACTGGAAAAACTAGTAGCTGGGCCTTGAAAAGCTACTTTTACTCAGAATGCCTAAGACTAGCCTTGGTAAATCGTTAGTCTGGCAAAAAAAAAACCCTCCTCCTTATATAAACCAGTGCTCCTTCTAAGACATATGTTTTGAATTGTTGAGCTACCATCATTTCTAATTTTGCATGCACATCAATAAATAACCACAAGTAATAATAAGATTTCCAGCCAAATCATTTACATACTTGGCTTTTATGAGATACGGCAATTTTGACCATATAACATATTTAATATAATTCACAAGCCCTTGTAGTGATTTATTTTCAGACTGGAGACAAAATATTGATATGTACTATCCACCATATTCAAGCTTCTGTTCATTGTGATGACAGAAGGCTGTACTGGAAGCAAAGCAGTCAGGCTACTTTGTGATTAGTGGCAATGGCAGGATTCAGGTGATTATCATAGGAGGTAATAGCAAGTATTATAATTTCACCTTTGCTCACTGCATTATCTCAGTAGGATTGTAAAAAGTCTATGTTGGCACTGGGACTATATACAACATATGGATATAAACTATAATCTTAACATGGTTTACAATAGACAGGACCATTAAAGATGGATACTACTTGTTGAACTTCCACCTTTTTCAGGAAGTATTGGTTGATTATGTGTGAAATCTTAATGACCACATAGATAGATTTTCTCCATGACGATCTGTTCCTAACCTGGTCTTTCAGGTCTTCCAATGGTGCACCCATCACCACTGTAACTGAGTCCATCCACCTTGCTGATGTGAGTCCTCTTCTCTTCCCTTCCATCTTTCCCTGCATTAAAGCCTTCTCCAGAGAGCCAAGTCTTTGCATAATGTATTCAAAGTAGAGATTCTGTTATTATAGCCAACCTCAATAAAAGTAGTTTTAGCCTTCCTGTGGAGTTGATTTCCTGATCTGGTCTGCCTAGTGGGGCTGACATCAGTCTTGCAAGTCTGATTGTGCTGTACCTCTTCCTCCTAGTTCAGTGAATTAAGGGGGCCTCTACAGTACCTGATGTGAATGTTATCTTGTTCTGAACTTTAAAAATGCTTCAGCCCCTTTTGCCTGGGTATTGGAGCCTGCATATCTCCATCATGATCCTTTTCCTTACTCTCTACAGGTGCATCCATCCTGGTGCTCCCTGATCTCAGTGGCTTTTGATACCATTGACCACAGTATTTTTGGAGTGTTTTCATGGGTTGGAGGCACCTTTTTGTGGTGGTTCTCATTCTTTCTCTGTGGCCAGTTTAAATTTGTGTTCACAGGTAGGGAGAGATCGTGACCACAGCCTCTTACTTGTGGGTACTGCAGGTTTGATGCTTTCTCCCCTTCTATTTAACATCTACATGAAACTGCTGAGCAAGATCATCTGATGATACTGTATGTTGATGATACCCAGTTGTACATCTCAACCCAGGGCTGGCCAAATGATGCTGTCTAAGTCCTAGCCCAGTATCTGGAGGCAGGTTTGGATGGGGAAAATACAGACTCAGGTTCAATCCTAACAAGACTAAGTGGCTGCGCTTATTTGCCCCCCCACCCCCACCCTTCCAGGTAAATTAATTAAATCATTAACTTGCACTTCCCCTTCAAAGATTGGTGCACAATTTGGGGGTCCTCTGGACCTCTCAGCTCCTACTTGAAGATCAGATGGCAGCTGTGCCCAAGAGAGTCTTCGCACAGGTACATCTAGTGCACCAATTCTACTCTTTCTGGACCAGGATGCCCTTCAGACAGTCATCAGTGCCATCAGCACTTCCGGGTTTTCACGCGACACACTTGGGCCCTGCAGGCGACACAGTATTGTGTCGCGACACACAGTTTGGAAAGCTATGTTCTAAACAAAACAGAAAGCAAGACAATGCCTGTATTTATCATTTTTTTTAGCCTTAAGTGACCTTTGTTGAGGGAAAACACTGTGTAGACAGATATTTTTATTTAGGGATAGTTTCTAAATGCAGTATTCATCTATGGCAAGCATTAGGGCTATGCAAAGCATTGGCTTGCAGACCACACCTTTTATTGGGAAGCTTGTGAAGTAGCTGTGTGTGAACATGAATGTGGACTTGGAAAACCTTTTGAAGCAGCCCCACCGATTCTTCCAGAGGACTCAGTTACCTCAGCACATCAAGAAGGGATGTTTCTTGCCCCATTGAACTTTAGGAAGTGCCCCTCAAGGGCTTTGCACAGCTCTAGCAAGTATTTTCCTTTGAAGATGGTGCCTATAAAATGACTGCTTCTGCTGAAGGAACTGCCCCATTGTATTCCACCCAAACTCTAAAAGGCCTGCGAACGACTAATTATAACCACAGTACAGTAGGAGACCCTCTTTTCTTTTTTTCTTTTCTTTCTTCTTTTGCAAAGTAACCTTGAATATACCCAAGAGTAGGCCTTGAAACTTGACTAAATCTTCTCCCTTTGAAATATATCCTCACCACCTCACTCTTCCTTATTATAATCTGAAACGATGCCCATCATTAGGCTGGGACACTTTATCTCTGATCTCAATCCCATCTCCTCTATGGGCTTGATTTACTAATGGAGAAAAATCAAATTCCGTCTGCTTATGATGACAAGAAAAAAGGTAACCGAGGTAGATTCCGGTTAAGTGCTTCCAACGCAGCTCCCATGAATAGCTTCTCATAGCATAACAGGAAGCTCTCTCCTACAAGAATTACTTAATGCTATAAAGGGAAGCACTTGAAAAAGGGGGGGAAAAGGACAAGCTGGGATATGCCCCCAATGCTTTAAAAAGAACTAAGTGGAATGCAGAAAGGGAAGCCAAAAAGGAAGAGATGAAAGTTAAAGAGTTTAAGGCAACAGTATAGTTCAAGTCAGCCTGTGTTATTTTCTTTTTAGCTATGGCTGACAGACACAGCATGACTAAACAGCTAAATATGAGGCTAATTAAAAACAAACACTTAGCTTAAAAATGTATTATTGACCAAAAAATATTATTTTCTCAGGAGCCTGTTACATGAACATTATTGGCTTGATTGGGCATTATTAGCATGTCAATCACTTTTCGGTTATTTATATAACCTTGTGCCTGGTTTTTCATTGCAATATATACAGATTAAAAAGTAGATATACACAGTACATAGTTCAGGAATTTGTAATCTCTATTGTCAGTATATTTTTGTTACAATTGTAGCAGTGAAGATTTGGGAAGGGATGGGGTCCTTCATGGAACTGTTTCTTCTCCACGCCCAACTTCATGCCTGTCCTTGACTCCCTTATGTTCCGTAAAGAGGACACAGATGTCATAACCTGATTTAATCGTTGATCTCTCTAGTGATTAAACAGCTCTCTCTTCAGCTCTGAAATGTACTCACGTGAAATCCATAAGAAGCTGCACTTGGGTCCTCTTGATTTATTATTGGTCAAACTATCTTTTATTCATTCATTCATTCCGATTTGTTATAGCCGCCCAACTCCAATGGACTCTGGATAACATACAAAACCAAAAAATCCATCAAAACAGATAAAACAAAACCGCACAGACAGCCTGGATAAAACAAATCTTAAAAGCAACATAAATCAAACAAAACTTCCCTGTTTTGAGTGCTTAGATCAGTTTATATCAGCCTTTCTCACCCTGGTGCCCCCTGAATAAGTTGAGACGTGCTGGCTGAGAATTTTGGGGACTTGCAATCTGAGGCTGGATGGAACCAGTTTGCAGGAGACTGTGCTACCTCTAGGTTTAGATATACCAGCATCAGCTTCCAGCAATTTCTTATAAAAACCTGTATCTCATTCTTCTTGAATGTACTTCTTGGTTTGAATTATGGTACTTTCTTCTTTCTGTCCTTTTGTGGTCCCACTTTTGCAAAGAGAAGGAGAGATAAAGAGAGAAGAGACTGTCTATATTTATCCTGGTAATGAGAATATTAAGAGAAGAAAGAAAAGTAATCTCAAGAAACTTGGGCACAGAGAGAATCTTCTAGCTGTGCTCCTGTCCTCTGAAGATGCCAGCCACAGCTACTGGCGAAACGTTAGGAACCAAAACTGCCAGAACATGGCCAGACAGCCCAGAAAACCCACAACAACCATCAATCTCAAGAAAGCTTGTTCCCCTTGGCTTCAGAAGACAAAACATGTATCAATATGTATAACATGTGGGAAAGGTCTTATAAGATCACTTCAAGAGAAGAACAGATTACCTTAGAAGACAGTAGACTATTTTCTTGGGAGTATATGAGTGGTTATTTCTGAGGGATCCTGTAATTGCATCATGGCTGATCTGCTTTGAATATGGATTAATTGATTTCCCAGGACACTTTCGTTCTCTGATCCATATTTTGTTGCACTCCAACTCCCATTGTCTGTAGCCAGTATAGGCAACTGCAATAAATAATGAGAGTTGCAACTTAATGGATTGTGTGCTATATACCCACTCCTGTTGTAAACAATGAACTGAAGCTGAAAAGAAAAGGCACAAAATGTAAGAAGTAGAAATATTCATATGTGGAATTTCATCACTAAGCATGAAATGTAGAAAAGTGACCTCAGAATTTGAATTTGCCCATTCTGACTTTTACATGGGGATAACACAACATCTGCAGCTAAATTTTGATACTAAACAGCAAAATAGGGGGAAAAAATGGATGGACTTCCGGTGGGGACTTGGCGGACTGAACAGCTGTGCCCATGGGCTTAGCAGGCAGAACTGACAACGCAGCATTTTGGGGGGGGGGGTTCTGAAGCCCAGGAGTGTTTTTCCTGAAGCCCAGGAGGTTTTTCCTGAAGCCCAGGAGTGTTTTTCCAGGAAAGGAAAACACTTGGAATCACCCCATGTGTCCTCCGGACAGCGCCTTGTATCCAGAAGATCACAAACAGAGTTCGCGCTTAACTGGTAAGAGTAGCCAGGAGGCTGGGACATCACCATTTCCACACTGTGCTGTAGCCTTAAAGGGACATTAGGTCGACCCCCCCCCATTTCTAAATCACCCAATTTATATATTTTTTAAAGTTTTTGTACCCTAAGAGAGGCTTTCTACAGTAAGAAGAAGTGGATTCTCTTGGTGTTTATTGTTATTTCTGGATTAATTTTTAAAAACTTTTAAAGTTTTGGCTTGTTTTCCTGTTTAAAGACTAAGGAGAATTGAGAATAAATAATTGCCTCCCTGTTATTATTTTTGTACCGAATTTGAAGGATTTGATATTTTTCTGCACGTTGAAATTGCTGTTTTGAATTTCTAGCTCTCTGCTCACTTTCTCTGAGAGCTGCTTGTTAGTGTACTTTCTCTTGTCAATTTCACTCAGAAGTTTTTTATTAACTCATTAACTACTATCTGTGCAAGTCAAGTATCTAGGGGTCGCTATAATCTACTGCCTGAAACATGGAGGATTGTTGTGAACCTGAGCAGACCTATAAAGAGATTCTTTCAGATTTGTATCAGACTATTCTGCAGAATATGCAGGACATTGGGGAAGAGATGATTTCTAAAATGTGTCATCTGGCTGAAGTTTGTATGGAAGAAGATGGAGATCTTGATAAGGATGAAGATTTTTCTACTGACAGCAAAACTGAAGTAATGCCAGACGAGGACTACATTTTGGTGCTGAAGGGGTTAAAGTGACAGTCTGAACTGCAGATTACAAGAAAAGTTGTTTGTTATGGCTTTCTGAGGGATTGTTATGGGAGAGAAGAGAATCTGTTTTGTGGGAATTTTTTTTGCTGAGAAGTCTGTGTTTTTAAGGGGGGCAGTTGGGCTGTTTGATTTTGGTAAGAAAAATGCCTTGTGTGTAATAAGGAGATATATAAATGTTTTGGTTTATTTTGAAGTAGGGTAAAAATTAAGAATGTTTAATTGGATTGACAATGAGGCTTCTATGATTTCATTTTTCTTTAATGATTTGGATTAAGATTTATTGGATTCTTTTAAAGATTTGTATGGCTTTTAAGATTTATAAGGTATGTATTATTATACATAAGTGCTTGGTTTTTAGGTTTAATAGATTGCTATAGTATTATTAATTATAAAAGTAGACAATTTATATATTTTAGGGAGATATATAAATGTTCTGGTCTATTTTGAAGTGGGGTAAAAATTTAAGAATGTGCAATTGGATGGATAATGAGGTTATTATTATTTCATTTCTCTTTAATGATCTGGATTAAGATTTACTGGATGTTTGTTAAAGTTTGTGTGATTTGTAAGATTTATAAGATATCTATAAGATATAATCTTATTTACTATAAGATATAATAACAATTGCTTGGTTTTTTAGGTTTAATAGGGTTAAGACTGTTGTAGTATTATTAATTATAAAAGCAGACAATTTATACATTTTTATAATTTGGTTTTTATTATAGTGGACAGAAATATGTAGAATAGCAGGAAGGAAATATTTAAATAAATGTTGTCTCATGTGGGAGGGAAGCCGATTTAGAAACTTATATACATATTTTTCTTTTTTATATATATATAAGGGGAAGGAGCAATTGCATTAGTGATTTGTATATGTGCTAACAGAAGGATTTAGAGAAATAATGGGATCTTGGTTTGATATAGAGTAAGGGATTGATTATGGAAAATGCTGTTTAATATCTTGCTGTTGAAAGTCAGAAGTCACCTTTGTATGTAATCTTTAAAAAAATTTCTTGTGTTCTACACTCTTTTATTTTTCCCTTTTTTCTTTTTGTAGTTTCTTGCTTTTTTGTAGTTTTTATCTTTGTTTCAAATTTAATAAAATTCTTATTAAAAAGAAAGAAAGGACTATAGGTTGGATCACAACATGTTGGTTCTTCATATGCAGGTGGTGGAGTTTATTTTATTCCATTTCTAGTTCTATACATTGCTTCCATAACACGGCACTACCACAAGCAAAGACACAAAATATGTGTCTATTAGAGAAGTCTTGAGCTACATTCCCTGCTCTAAAACCGACCACAAATTCCCAAATCAAGTAATCATACCATAGAAAACCAATCATTATGCTACTGAATTTCAGTGGCAGGTTTGGGGGGTATTTTAGGGGCTGTACAGGGGTCCTGGGAGGGGGACTGCATATGGCCAAAGGCTCTCCATCCCTGGAGTATTGAATATCCAGCTTCCCTCCTTCCAGTATTCTATCCCATAGGTCTTGACTTGCAATACCCTTGATTTACAAGAACATCTTTAGTTGAGAAGCAGTAGCAGTAGCAACCGGTTTGAAGAATTCCAACAATGCTAGATTCTTTTAAAAATCTTTCTATTGGATATCATATAACCAAACTGCTCAGCAGAGTATTCTCTATAAATGACTACTGTTGTGCAAAATTTGAAAAGATGCTTCTATTAAATGAACACTTATTGCATCACCTCACTGAAGCAGTTTTGCAAATTGAAGCGGGGAACAGCTTTGAAGCATTGAATCAAATCAGGTGGCTTCGAAGTGCTTTGTAGTCTTTTGCAGCTTCTGTGGATTTTCCGTTGCTTCTGGGGTTGTTAAAGCTAATATGCAATGTTGTTGCAAGTTCAGTTTCCGTATACAGAGAACATTATTGAGTGGTGTGATGGGATTATTTGATACTGATATGAATAAATGAGTTTTATCTTTTTATCTGTGTATTTCTGATTTATAGGGTTTTTTTTTTTAATGATCCCATGAAATTCTGTCTATCAAAGTTCTTTTGGGGTGGCAAAATTTCAGATTCATTCACTTTTTCAGCTTCAATTTCTTTAATACAGTGTCCACAAGGCTCAGTTTTATTCTATATTATGCTGAAAGAATGTAACACTTCCTTGCTAATCCTGCCAGCACAACTGGAAGTTCAACTCAGCTCTCAGCACTCTTAAAATGGCCCTAGGGTTGATCAGTTTAGTGCCTATTAAGTTAAGCTAATAAATACTCTTAGAACAAAACTGACATTTAAATTCTACATGATCTAGGCAGGTTTACTTCTCTCAGTAGTGTGTGAAGGGGTTCCAGGATGGCCCAAACATTTATAGTTTTTAAGAATCAGGGTGGCAAGGATACAAATGCCATTTTTGCTGGGTCACCCTCTTTCTCTGTCTGGCATGGTATTTTACTATAACAACCTGCTACTATTGCCTCTGCTAATCGGATAACATAGAGTACTGTAAGTAAACCATAGTTGTGGCCCAACCAAATCCTGCAAGTGATTGAACACAATGCCTAGAAGGGACCATACTTGACAGGCAGTATGCTAACCTTCCTGGCACTACAGAAAACACCAGGGATAAGAGGCAGCAAAGCATGCTACTTCAGAAGGGCATACCATTGGTTATTCTTCTGAGTACTATGAGAAGAGACCAATTTTGCTATGGTGCCCTGCCTGGCATTCCACTGAGGCCAGCAATGAGAGATCCTTCAAAGGAAGGGCTTAGCTTACCAACCAGCTTGCCAGTCTTCATGGCACCTCAAAACCTAGTGATCACAGCCAATAAAGCAGGCCATCTCACAAGGAATGACACTGATCATTCTTCACTCTCATGCCAAGCTTAGCACCCCAAGAAAGCAAGTAGAGAAAAGGTTTCTGTTAATTACTTTTTTACAGCTTTTTAAAAAGAAATTGGAATTGGACACTTTCTGCCTTTATTCAATGAAACTTAGGCTCTTTGCTTGTTAGTCTGAAGGATACTGTGTTTTTCTTTCCTTATCCCTACTGTCTCTGTCTAAAAAGATGTACAAGAGGAACATTACAAAAAAATTTACCTTTATCCCACTTCAAAATAGACCAAAGCATTTACATGTCCCCACAATGCACACAGAGCTTTTTTGTTACAGAAATCAAGTCCTTTCTTGTAGAGTTGTAGCATAGGAAGAGAGGAACATGGTGCCACAATTTTGTGTATGACAGGGAAGAACTCAGTTTTATATCTTCCAGTTGTGTTGGTTTTGCATTTCTGAGAATTCTCACTCAGGAAATTGACTGGAAAGTCTGGAAATTTCCAGCCCTGCACATCTGGATAGAACCAGGTAGGGGAGGACTAGGCTAGAGAGGAATTATGATGCAATATAAGAGACCAACCATAATATTCAAGTAGCAAACTAAAGCAGCAAAGGCTTTTAAGTAATTTAATTTTTATTAAATATCATCTTAAGAGGTTTCATGAGATTACTATAGGCAGATTTTCATCCTCATTGATGTTAAAAAATCATGTTAGAAATCTCTGATGTGCATAAGAAAGCAAAGAGTAAATCTGATTTAACCTTCATAATTGTGGAGACATCAAAACCAGAGCTGCTATGAAGAGCACTGCTATTCATATAAAAGGCCCAGTTTAAGATTTGTTTAGATCTAGTATATTAAATTTACATGCAGATGTGTTTCATAAGAATATGTGCACCAGCCAAGGAATAGTTATGGCATCCCAATGAAATGGCTAAACATCTCACATAACACAAGGGTATGCCAGTTAAGAAATATAAATACTGTAACTTCAGGAATTAAAGCAAACTGATTGTAACATGCCAGCCTTCAGTAATATAACAGAAGCATAACATATAAAATGCATTTTAATTACAGATGTCATATGCAGAAGGCGTGTGTTCTTTAAACTGTACATGCATTTCTTTTATATCCAAATAAAAACTTCTTTATTTTTCTAGGAAATAAGGGCTGTGTCTTCTTGTAAGGAAAGGCATAATGAAACAAATTGACTCCTTCCTTTTGTGCCCCATTGCTAGAGTTTACCATATCTGGACTGCACAAATCTGGGAAGCTACAGTTTCTGTATCTCTTGGCTGCTGTCTAGCGATCTCCTGGGTTTTTACAGCCTAGATATGGTAACCTAATCATTGCACAGAGGGCTACAGTTGACTATATCCAATGAGTTCTGAATAGAAAGCTACTTATAAAGAGTCCTATTATACAAGGATGTTGCTCCCCATCTGCTACTGGAGACATCCCCAACACTGCATGATGCAGGCTGCTAAGGAGTGCTGGTGCCGTACACTCTTCAAAGGATCTGCTCCTTGGCTACAGTCAGAGAAACAGCTGCTTTAGAATATAATTTTACTGTGCCAAACTAATTAATAAAAGAAAAAATTAAAGATAGACAAGAGTATCAATGAAGTAATGTAATTTAAAATTAACAACAACAACAGGGGGAAAGTGGATTGGAAAATTACATTATTAATAGAACAACTTCTTATACTATTAATTTCAGTGGTTCTTCTCTGAAAGAAGAATTTTTCATTGGATTTCATTATATTTTTTACATTTTCAATTGTTATTTAATTTGTATTTTATTCTATTTATAATTGTACATTGTTGATTATATTTTGCTGTAAACCGCCCAGAGTCCCCTTGGGGGAGTTGGGCGGTGATAAATTTGATGAAGGAAGGAAGGAAGGAAGGAAGGAAGGAAGGAAGGAAGGAAGGAAGGAAGGAAGGAAGGAAGGAAGGAAGGAAGGAAGGAGGGAAGCTGGTGCTAAGCACATAAAAATAATAACCCCAATTGAATGGATAGTTATTTGTTCTTCTTCTGACTGATAAAAGGATTTTTTAAAGAATATTTTTTGTTCTTAATGCTTTGTTAGGTTACTGATACCCCTCTCTGATCATTGAATAACACTTTCAGGCCTACTATGGCCCAGATATTTCCTCAAGCGCAAACATTCAGGTTCATCTTAGTTAGCAAGGCTGAACTGGAGCGCAATCTCCCAGTGATGGAGAAGGCAGAGAAATACTTCACAAGCAGTCCCAGCTGATGACAACAACAAAAACAATTTCTTATTATAGATGGAAAACAAGTCCCAGATGTAGTCATGTGAACTGGCACAAAGCAAGCTACAAGGCTGTCAAGTACAGATTTACAAAAGGGACAGAGAAAAACAATGAACAAATTTGTAGCTGAGATCTTAAGCTTTTCTTACAATAAATCAGCACAATGTTTATTTCCCAAACTAGGTAATTATTAAATTAAACTCTTCTTAAGTTCACAACTGAAAAGTTGTAACTGAAATAATGCTGCTGCTACTATGTACTCCTTTCTGATGCATTTTAAAATGTCTTCCAATAAAATATAGTTTTATGGAAGAATCATGATAGTTAAATATTTAATCACAAATAATGTTTTGCTGATCTTTCATGGATGCTTCTAAAAACAAAGTCTGGTATGAATTCTGAAATTATCCCTTTGTACAACTTTTTTAGATTTGTTCCTTTGTGAATCTTTTGTCTTCTGTCACAAAGACATTCCACTGACTCTGTGTAGCAAAACAAAACCTTAAGCAAAATAACCCCTAAATATTCTAGAAATACACATTACAGTAATAGGAAAATCATATTACTAATAGTGCTTTTCCTAAAGATGAAATCATAACAAATAAACTTGTAATTGTTTCTATGGCCCTAAACTGGCTTTTACAGTGCTATCCTCTGTTTAAGATATATTGACCCAAGAGTGACAGATTATTGCAGAAGCCACATTACATTGGCAAAATACAAGTGGAGAAGATCCAGGACATCCTGGTAGCATGTCCAGAACAGGTGTGGATGGAATAGGGATGGTAATCTTAATGTTGACAGAATGTTGTTCTGGTCTTCTGGCTATTCTATTGTCTGTTATGAATGGTATGTAAATGTTGTTAACAGACACATAGAGGTTAACAACATTTACATACCATTCATAAGAGACAATAGAATAGCCAGAAGACCAGAACACCCCTGGGCCAGCAATCAACAACAAGATATGCATAGATTAACAGCAAGATTAGCAGCAGAGGAGCAATCAAACAACACAATAGACCTTAATCAAGGAACTATTAACTCAGTCAATCACCCAAACAGCACACAACAGCCCAATCAAGGAACTACCAAGGAGAGTACAAGACCCCCACCAACACAGGCAGGACAAGCCAGGGTATATAAACAGACAGCAAGTTCCACTCCCTTTTCGCACTGAAGATGTTGCCTAGCCTGGCAATGAAACGTCTGCATGAAAACAACAAGGCTCAGAGAGCACCAAAGACTCCCCAATTTTTTCTTTATCCTTACAAACCAGCTGCATTGGTACCTTCTCTTCTCTTCTCTTCTCTTCTCTTCTCTTCTCTTCTCTTCTCTTCTCTTCTCTTCTCTTCTCTTCTCTTCTCTTCTCCCAGTTGTGTGGGTCCTCAAGGCTGTTTGGATCGTAAGCATTAAGTGGAGTTAAACCTATGCAGCTACTGTAAGTCCAGTCAAAGTAGGTAAAGGCAAGGAACAGGAGGTGAAATCAAGGTAGAAAACCTCTTATGATGAAAACAATTCCTTGGAGAGCTCCAACTGCTGGCTGAAACCTTTTCCCAGCAGGTCTTCTTGGGGGGAGTGCTGGACTCATCCCAACGTCACCCTAATTGTGGTATAGAGATGAGCCTCTAAACATTTTTAAAGTAAATGCCTTCATGACAATGCCTTCATCTCATCCCCAGCCTCCTGCAGAGGCAGATTAAAGCCATCCTTAGCTCCACCTGTTTAAAAATAGCATTTTCCTGCTTCTGTAACAAGTCTTGCTGCAGACCCAGGCTACGATGCGTCATGGATGGTGCTGGTAATGACATGGTCAGGGGCTAAGATCTGCTCAACTTTAGCTACTTAAGGCTGCTGAAGGCGACTTCCGGGCTGGACTGGCAGCTCAACAAGTCAGAATTTTTCAGAGTGTTGAAAACCTGGCTAGATTTTCCCTGTTTGCGGGGGTCTAAAGAAAGTATAAGACCACCGGCGTTTCTCCCCGGAGAGGGGAGAACCAGAAGATTGCTCACAGGGTCGTTGGAACTGCCCCCTCCTGCTTTTTTTGTTGTTTTCCACCACGGAAGAGCAGGGGTGGGAGCAGAGGAATGACCGGAGAAGTAACTGGCTCTGCAGGGAAACGTAAGTCTCCATAGAGAGACACTAGGGCAAGAAACCAGCTTTTAGATCACTTTTATTTTATTTTTTCTTCCAGGTTATATCGTCTTATCATCTAAGGTCTATCTTTGGACAATGCTCAAAATGTTGGCAATTTTTGTGCTTTCTTTGCTGTAATAATTGTGGTGGGAGTATGATATTTGAAGCACAGTGAAAACGTCTGCATTTTTTCTTTTACTTTACTTTTCTCTTTACTAGAGTGGTTCCTACTCACTTGGAAGTATAAGTTTTTATTGAACATATTTTGAATATATTTTGTTGGACTAATTGCTGATGAATTTGTTTATTTCTCTTTCTTTTTTATAGTGGTTGAAATTCTTCTTTCCTTTTTCCTTTTTACAAACTGTTTGAAATACTACTCTTTTCCCTATTTTTGATTATTTGATCTCTTTCTTTTACTTTAATATTTTTTTGTATTTAGGTAATAAATTTTTTCTTCTTCTTCTCTTATAACTGGAACTATTTGGGACTCATTAGGCTCTGCTGGTAATTTTCCACTGGAACGGACCAGCTGTTTACTCCCTCTCTCTGAGAAACCTTTTGTTTTGGCTAGAGATTTTATGGTGGCTTCTGGAGCCTGAAGAACAAAGAGGGGGGAGGAAATGGCAATTAAAATAGCAGTGCTGATTCAAGAATTTAAAAAAGAAGTCAGAGAAATTCTTTCAGAAATTAAGAAATCACTGGAAATTTTATTGATAGATTTGCAGGGCCAGGAACAAAAGATAGAATTAGAAACAGAAGAAACAGAAGAAACTTTGAAATATTCACAGCAAAATAGAGATGTATTTGAGATAGAGGAGAAACAGGAGAAGGAGATTTTAAATGTATTATTGCAGTCGAGAGAGAGAGAAGCAGATTTGAGTTTGCAACTTGAGGGATATTGTGAAACTGTCTGGTTTGGTGCTGGATGGGGAAAAGTTCAGAAAAACATTTTGACATTTTACATGAGACAAATAAAACAGATTATACATTATGATCTTGGCATAACCTGAATATGAGATTTAGTTTAAAAGATGGGATATAAGGTTAATGGACCATGGATTTTAATTGGATATAGAGTATGGTATAAATGTAAATTAAGTTTTAACTAGTAATATAATTGCAGGGAATAATAAATGTTAAAAATTGATATGAGAAACTGTATGGATGTATAAAAATGTGATACTTTAATCGTAAGATACAAGGTTATAAAATTAAAGATATAAATGTATGTTGATGTTATAGATTACATGCAAATTAGAAATATTTTTATGGAGATACATGAATGGGAAAATATTTTATTAAGATGGGATGTTGAGTTGGAATTAGAATTAATGTTATTATATGATGAATTATTAATATAATTACTAGCATGAATATTATTGAGAATTGTTATAAGGTTATGTATTAGTGGAACAGGTAGTTATAAAAATTTGTTAATTAGGTAAATATGTAGGAAGATGTAGAAAATGGTATGATTATAGTTTAAATATAGACTATGTTTAGATTAGTGTTATTTTTTATGGATATATATGAATAGAATATATTTTACTAGAAATAAAAAAGGACCTTTTCTTGTTATATATATGATTCAAGACTAATTGGACTTTATTAAGGATATAAATACAGATGTAAAAATGGAAAGAGTGATTAAAAAATATTAAATCTATGCATTCAAGAACATCTCCAGCAAAGGAGATCGTTACCTTGTCGTGGTGCTGGAGCTTGAGCACCTCAATGAAACCATGAGCTAAACTGTGAAGGGACACCCAAGACGGGAAGGTCGTGGAAGAGAGGTCAGACTAAATACGATCCCTGGGGAAGGTAATGGCAACCCACCCCAGTATTCTTGCCGTGAAAACTAAATGGATCAGTACAACCAGAGATATGTCGGTATACCATCGGAAGATGGGACTCCCAGGTCGGAAGATGGTCAAAATGCTACTGGGGAGGAACAGAGGATAAGTTCAACTAGCCCCAGATGTGATGATGCAGCTAGATCAAAGCCGAAAGGATGGCTAGCGGCCGACGGTGCTGGTGGTGAACAACGAATCCGATGTTCTAAAGATCAACACACCATAGGAACCTGGAATGTAAGATCTATGAGCCAGGGCAAATTGGATGTGGTTATTGGTGAGATGTCAAGATTAAATATAGACATTTTAGGTGTCAGTGAACTGAAATGGACTGGAATGGGCCACTTCACATCAGATGACCACCAGATCTACTACTGTGGACAAGAGGACCACAGAATAAATGGAGTAGCCTTCATAATTAATAATAAAGTGGCTAAAGCAGTGCTTGGATACAATCCAAAAAACGATAGAATGATCTCAATTCGAATTCAGGGTAAGCCATTTAACATCACAGTGATCCAAATATACGCCCCAACCACAGATGCTGAAGAAGCAGAAGTAGATCAGTTCTATGAGGATCTGCAGCACCTACTGGATAATACACCAAAAAGAGATGTTATTTTCATTACAGGAGACTGGAATGCTAAGGTGGGTAGTCAGACGACACCTGGAATTACAGGCAAGCATGGTCTGGGAGAACAAAATGAAGCAGGACATAGGCTGATAGATTTTTGCCAAGACAACTCACTGTGCATAACAAACACTCTCTTCCAACAACCTAAAAGACGACTTTATACATGGACTTCACCAGATGGTCGACACCGAAATCAGATTGACTACATCCTTTGCAGCCAAAGGTGGCCGACATCTATACAGTCGGTAAAAACAAGACCTGGAGCTGACTATAGTTCAGATCACGAACTTCTTATTGCAAAATTTAGAATCAGACTAAAGAGAATAGGGAAGACCCACAGATCAGTTAGATGTGAGCTCACTAATATTCCTAAGGAATATGCAGTGGAGGTGAAGAATAGTTTTAAGGGACTAGATTTAGTAGATAGGGTCCCGGAAGAACTATGGACAGAAGTTCGCAACATTGTTCAGGAGGCGGCAACACAAAACGTCCCAAAGAAAAAGAAAACCAAGAAGGCAAGATGGCTGTCTGCTGAGACACTGGAAGTAGCCCAAGAAAGAAGGAAAGCAAAAGGCAACAGTGATAGGGGGAGATATGCCCAATTCAATGCAAAATTCCAGAGGTTAGCCAGAAGAGATAAGGAATTATTTTTAAACAAGCAATGTGCGGAAGTGGAAGAAGACAATAGAATAGGAAGGACAAGAGACCTCTTCCAGAAAATTAGAAACATCGGAGGTAAATTCCAGGCAAAAATGGGTATGATCAAAAACAAAGATGGTAAGGACCTAACAGAAGCAGAAGAGATCAAGAAAAGGTGGCAAGAATATACGGAAGATCTGTATAGGAAGGATAATAATATTGGAGATAGCTTTGACGGTGTGGTCAGTGAGTTAGAGCCAGACATCCTGAAGAGTGAGGTTGAATGGGCCTTAAGAAGCATTGCTAATAACAAGGCAGCAGGAGATGTTGGTATCCCAGCTGAACTGTTTAAAATCTTGCAAGATTTATTTATTTATTTATTTATCTATCTAATTATTTATTAATTATTATTTAATTATTTAATTATTTAATTATTAATTTATTAATTATTTATCTTATATCACCGCCCATCTCCCCCTTCAAAGGGGACTCTGGGCGGTGATGATGCTGTCAAGGTGATGCATGCCATATGCCAGCAAATTTGGAAAACACAAGAATGGCCATCAGATTGGAAAAAATCAACTTATATCCCCATACCAAAAAAGGGAAGCACTAAAGAATGTTCAAACTATCGAACAGTGGCACTTATTTCACATGACAGTAAGGTAATGCTCAAGATCTTGCAAGGTAGACTCCAGCAATTCATGGAGCGAGAATTGCTAGATGTACAAGCTGGGTTTAGAAAAGGCAGAGGAACTAGAGACCAAATTGCCAATATCCGCTGGATAATGGAGAAAGCCAGGGAATTTCAGAAAAACATCTATTTCTGTTTTATTGACTATTCTAAAGCCTTTGACTGTGTGGATCATAACAGGGCTGTATACTCTCACCCTACCTATTCAACCTGTACGCAGAACACATCATGCGACGTGCTGGGCTTGAGGAATCCAAGGCTGGAGTTAAAATCACTGGAAGAAACATTAACAATCTCAGATATGCAGATGATACCACTTTGATGGCTGAAAGCGAGGAAGAGTTGAGGAGCCTTATGACGAAGGTGAAAGAAGAAAGTGCAAAAGCTGGGTTGCAGTTAAACCTCAAAAAAACCAAGATTATGGCAATGAGCTTGATTGATGACTGGCAAATAGAGGGAGAAAAAGTCGAGGCAGTGACAGACTTTGTATTTCTAGGCGCAAAGATTACTGCAGATGCTGACTGCAGCCAGGAAATCAGAAGACGTCTACTTCTTGGGAGGAGAGCAATGGCTAATCTTGATAAAATAGTTAAGAGCAGAGATATCACACTGACAACAAAGGTCCGCATAGTTAAAGCAATGGTATTCCCTGTAGTAACCTATGGCTGTGAGAGCTGGACCATAAGGAAGGCTGAGCAAAGGAAGATAGATGCTTTTGAACTGTGGTGTTGGAGGAAAATTCTGAGAGTGCCTTGGACTGCAAGAAGATCAAACTAGTCCGTACTCCAGGAAGTAAAGCCAGACTGCTCACTTGAGGGAATGATATTAAAGGCAAAACTGAAGTACTTTGGCCACATCATGAGAAGACAGGATACCCTGGAGAAGAAGCTGATGCTAGGGAAAGTGGAAGGCAAAAGGAAGAGGGGCCGACCAAGGGCAAGATGGATGGATGGTATTCTGGAGGTGACGGACTCAACCGTGGGGGAGCTGGGGATGGTGACGTCCGAAAGGAAGCTCTGGCATGGGCTGGTCCATGAGGTTGCGAGGAGTTGGAGACGACTGAACAAATAAACAACAAATTCAAGAACATTTAAATTGACATTACTTCAAGGAGCGGAAACCATAGATGGAATATTGGAGAACTGTTAGAAAGGTGAAAACTATATGAAGATCAGAAGACTGGATTATAGAAATTAAAGTGTATTTGACAAAGAAAAGTTCCTGTGTATTGGATGAAAGACCAACATTTAAAGTAAAATATTGTACTTAATGACCAAAGATAGATTGGAGGTCATCTATCTTTTATATTTTTTGTTTATTTCTTTTCTTTACTTCACTGTTCTTTTCCTTTTTTCTTTACTTTGTATTTCTATTTCTTTTTCTAACTTTTAATATGTATTTTAAAATTCAATAAAATTTATGGAAAAAGAAAAGGCTGCTGAAGGCACTTCCTCTACCCACTGGTGGAATCTTCCCTCCATGGGCACTTTTTCTTTAGCTACAGGAGAGATCAGATACTCAGCTTTTACAGAGGCACCTGCCTATGTAATGCCTGAGCAGATCTTTCTGTAGTGCTTGTCAAGTATTCCTTGGCCCCTTATAAACAGAACTAACGCTCTCTTGATAGAGTACTAGTCTTTGGATGTCCATGTCCATGCATGTGTGGGTGGGTGCTGTCAGTAATATTCATTATGGCCTTTAGCCTGAGAAGCTTCCCAGCTGGCTGGGAAGGCCATGGGAATGGGTTTCTTCAAGTCTGCAATTAAATACGCATCTTGTGGTCCATGTGGGAATGGAAAGAGCTAGCTCCTATTCTTAACCCCAAAACCAAGAGAATGGATGCATCAATACCACTACCAAACAAGACAAGATTCGCCTGGGAAATCGCTGTCTCCAGCCTGCTGGTCACCTTCACACAAAGCCTTTTACTTGGGTTAGAGAAGGAGATGGTCAGGGAAATAGCTTCCTTCGACAGCCTTACTTGGCCAACCCAGGGTCAAAAGATATAATTGGGTATCATCGGCATACTGATGTTACTGGACCCCACACTGGTGAATGACCTCTCCCAGCGGTTTCATGTAGATGTTGAATAGGAGGGGAGAGAGTGTCAAACCCTGTGGCACCCCACAAAGGAGGGGCTGGGGAAAGAGTTCTTCCCCCTGCAACCAACACTGACTGGAACCAGCCCTGGAGGAAGAAAGAGAACCTCCACAATACGGTACCCCCAATTCCTTACCCCCAAAGCTGGTCCAGAAGGATGCTGTGGTGGACGATATGGAAAGCCACTGAGAGATCAAGATGCACCACCCCCATCCTGGCTCCGCCACAGGCCATCAAAAAGCATGGCCAAGGCTATTTCCGTACTGAATCCCGGCCTTAAATGCGGGATACTATCGTTGTCAGACTCGCTTTGCTTGCCTGCCATGTATTTGAGCCAACACGTGTCAAGCAGTACAGAAGCCGACCTGTGTCAGCTTTCTTTGTAGCCAGCTGCTTTGCAAACCAAAAAGAACCGTTTGCCTCGTTTTATTCGCTTTTTTAAAAGTCAGAAGGCTTTTGGAATAATATTGGAATAATAGAAAATGACTTCAGCTATGATAACAGTGGATGCTTGCTGGAAGTTTTATACAATAGGTTGAACAATTTACAGTATAAGCCTGAGCGTTTCAAGGCTGACTTGATGTTCTGACCTTGTAAGAATATAGATCTGAAATCCGGAATCTCACTATTCAGGCAGCATTAAATGACATCATTCCAGTGTTTTCTTACAGTTTGTTTTGTAGCAACTTCAAGCTGAAGGCATGCAATCTACAGCAGAAATGTAAATGAAGTTCTTTCAGTTTGACGCTGGGTGTAGGTTGCAGGGAGAGAGCGATGAAATGATAAAATGATGGGTAGACTGCAAGAAATGTAAAGAATGGTGAGGTAAGAAGAGCTTGTAGCTTAGCTGGGAGAGACAGATGTTGATTCCTGCAATCACATCTCAATAATGGAAGAACCCAGACCTCTCTAGATCAGGTTGCATCCTAGCTTGACTAAACACCAGAGGATTTTAGGATTTAAGTAGCTGTGATGTAAACCCGTCAATGAATGGGCAAATTAGGCTAGCAGGATAGATTAGAGGGCCTGATTGACATGCAGACTAATAGGCAATTGAGGCAGGCAATTGGAGGCAGAACACCTGCCAGCCTATTTAAAAAGCTGAAGAGGAAATGGGCAGCCCCTCCCCATGTTTCTGGAGGTGACCGATGGTGTGGAAAGACCTGCAGCACTGGGCACTGTTTACACTGAAGCATGGTAGGTCAGCCTTGCTGGCTGTTGGGGGCTTCTTAGCCGAGGCGGCCTATAATAACAACCCCGTGACCCGACTGCCACCGGCTTCCTGTGATAACCCACAGAAGAGCCTGGAATAAGAGGAGATCTACTTAGAAACTGATTTATTAGGCTTGGTTTACTGCCAACCTCAAAGCCTCTTGGTTGTTTAGACTAAAAAATGGCATTTGAAACTCAATCTCTGTTGACCAGTATATTAGGAAAGCCATGTCTTGTTCCCATTCTTTTTCTTTTATCTGTCTTTTTAAAAGGAAAGCATTTGGAAGTGGAAATTCTTCATAATCCAGTCCCAGCAGAAAATGCTATGTTTATAGAAATCATCTCAGCATAAAACTGGATTTGGCAATTTGATGAACATGCAAACAGAAAGCTAGTGCTTTTTTCTAATAATTGTTCCCACAGTTGTTTAAAGGAGAGTATATGTATACAGTATGTATATGTATATGTATATGTATATGTATATGTATATGTATATGTATATGTATATGTATATGTATATGTATATGTATATGTATATGTATATGTATATGTATATGTATATGTATATGTAAGCTGCTCAAAAAAATAAAGGGAACACTGAAATAAGACATCCTAGATCTGAATGAATGAAATATTTGTATTAATTACTTTGTTCATTACATAGTTGAATGTGCTGACAACAAAATCACACAAAAAGCAATGGAAATCAAATGTAAGCAACCCCTGGAGGTCTGGATGTGGAGTTACACTCAAAAATTAAAGTGGAAAAGAACACTACAGGCTGATCCAACGTTGATGTAATGTCCTTAAAACAAGTCAAAATGAGGCTCAGTAGTGTGTGTGGCCTCCACGTGCCTGTATGACCTCCCTACAATGCCTGGGCATGCTCCTGATGAGGTGGCGGATGGTCTCCTGAGGGATCTCCTCCCACACCTGGACTAAAGCATCCCCCAACTCCTGGACAGTCTGTGGTGCAACGTGGCGTTGGTGGATGGAGCGAGACATGATGTCCCAGATGTGCTCAATTGGATTCAGGTCTGGGGAACGGGCGGGCCAGTCCATAGCATCAATGCCTTTGTCTTGCAGGAACTGCTGGCACACTCCAGCCACATGAGGTCTAGCATTGTCTTGCATTAGGAGGAACCCAGGGCCAACCGCACCAGCATATGGTCTCACAAGGGGTCTGAGGATCTCATCTCGGTACCTAATGGCAGTCAGGCTACCTCTGGCGAGCACATGGAGGGCTGTGCGGCCCCCTAAAGAAATGCCACCCCACACCATTACTGACCCACTGCCAAACCGGTCATGCTGGAGGATGTTGCAGGCAGCAGAACGTTCTCCACTGCGTCTCCAGACCCTGTCACGTCTGTCACATGTGCTCAGTGTGAACCTGCTTTCATCTGTGAAGAGCACAGGGCGCCAGTGGCGAAGTTGCCAATCTTGTGTTCTCTGGCAAATGCCAAACGTCCTGCACGGTGTTGGGCTGTAAGCACAACCCCCACCTGTGGACGTCGGGCCCTCATACCACCCTCATGGAGTCTGTTTCTGACCGTTTGAGCAGCCACACGCACATTTGTGGCCCACTGGAGGTCATTTTGCAGGGCTCTGGCAGTGCTCCTCCTGTCCCTCCTTGCACAAAGGCGGAGGTAGCGGTCCTGCTGCTGGGTTGTTGCCCTCCTACGGCCTCCTCCACGTCTCCTGATGTACTGACCTGTCTCCTGGTAGCGCCTCCATGCCCTGGACACTACGCTGACAGACACAGCAAACCTTCTTGCCACAGCTCGCATTGATGTGCCATCCTGGATGAGCTGCACTACCTGAGCCACTTGTGTGGGTTGTAGACTCCGTCTCATGCTACTAGAGTGGAAGCACCGCCAGCATTCAAAAGTGACCAAACCATCAGCCAGAAAGCATAGGAACTGAGAAGTGGTCTGTGGTCACCACCTGCAGATCCACTCCTTTATTGGGGATGTCTTGCTAACTGCCTATGCTTTCCGCCTGTTGTCTATTCCATGTGCACAACAGCATGTGAAATTGATTGTCAATCAGTGTTGCTACCTAAGTGGACAGTTTGATTTCACAGAAGTGTGATTGACTTGGACTTACATTGTGTTGTTTCAGTGTTCCCTTTATTTTTTTGAGCAGTGTATATGTATATGTATATGTATATGTATATGTATATGTATATGTATATGTATATGTATATGTATATGTATATGTATATGTATATGTATATGTATACACACACACAAATTCCCTTCTCACCCCTATAGGTGGCATGTGTCTTCTTCAACCTCGGATCCTCTACCAGAGGCCTGGGAGTTTGAGGGTTCTGCGCAGTATCTTAGCTCTTCCTAGCATTGCACTCTTCTGGACAGAGAGTTCTGGTGTTGTTCCTGGGATCTGTTGGAGCCACTCTCCCAGTTTGGGAGTCACAGCCCCGAGTGCTCCTATCATCACTGGGACCACTTTGGCCTTCACTTTCCACATCCTCTCTAGTTCCTCCTCCAGGCCCTGGTACTCCTCCAGCTTCTCATACTCCTTCTTCCTGATGTTGCTGTCACTTGGCACCGCTACATCTATCACCATCTCTGTCTTCTGGTCCTTGTCTACTACCACAATGTCTGGTTGATTGGCCAGTACCTGCCTGTCTGTCTGCATCTGGAAGTCCCACAAGTTCTTAGCCCTGTTATTCTCCACGACCCTCTGTGGAATCTCCCACCTGGATTGGGGAGGGTAGCCCATATACTGTGCAGATGTTCCTGTACACAATGCCAACTACTTGGTTGTGTCGTTCAATGTTTGCTGCTCCTGCCTGCATCTTACACCCTGCCACTATGTGTTGGACTGTCTCTGAGGCCTCTCTGCACAGTCTGCACCTCGGGTCCTGTCTAGTTTGGTAGACCCCTGCTTCTATGGATCTGGTGCTTAGTGCCTGTTCTTGTGCTGCTATGATCAGTGCCTCAGTGCTGTCTTTTAATCCAGCCCTTTCCAGCCACTGGTAGGATTTCCCAAGGTCAGCCATCTCAGCTTTCTGTTGATGGTACATCCCATGCAGGGTCTTGTCTTGCCATGGCACTTCCTCTGCTTGATCTTCCTTCCATGTCTGCTGCTTCCTCAGGCATTCTCTCAGCAGCTCTTCTTTGGGTGCCATCTTACTGATGTACTCCTGGATGCTCTGGGTCTCATCCAGGACAGTGGCTTTGACACTCACCAGACCCCGCCTGCCCTCTTTCCGGCTGGTGTACAGTCTCCGGGTGTTGGACTTGGGGTGAAAGCCTCCGTACATTGTGAGGAGCTTCAGGGTCTTCACATTGGCAGCCTCCATGTCCTCCTTTGGCCAGCTCACTATACCGGCAGGGTACCTGATGGCTGGCAAGGCATACATGTTGATGGCATGGATCTTGTTCTTCCCATTGAGCTGGCTCTTCAGGACCTGTCTTATCCTTTGGTGGTACTTGGATGTTCCTGTCTTCCTTGCCTCATCATCGTGGTTCCCATGTGACTGTGAGATACCAAGGAACTTGTAGCTGGTCTGTATGTCTGCTATGTGGCCCACTGGTAGTTCTACCCCATAAGTTTTAACTGCCTTCCCTCTCTTTACTACCATCCCAATGTCCTCACTGTAGATCCATGTCAGATGGATCAGCGAGTCAATGTTTTGTTCACTCTTAGCATAGAGCTTGATGTCATCCATTTAGAGGAGGTGGCTGATGGTAGTTCCACTCTCGAACTTGTATCTGTATCCAGTCCTTGAATATGATGAAATTGATGGAATACAAACACACACTAGAAAAGGTTCATGGATGATTAGTTTTATATATGGTAACTGCAACTAGGCTATTATATGCACAAAGATGGAAGAATACAAAAATATCCATAATGGAGGAATGGATCGTGAAGATGGATGAGTTTGCAGAAATGGCTAAATTGACTTGTTCGATTAAGGAGGGAATTATAATTACTTTTATAAAAGACTAGAAACCCTTTATGGACCTTTTTGCTAAAAATGGATAAAAATGAACTGGTGATTTTGGGATATATTGATTTAAAAAGTTTGTTTATGGGAAGAAAGGAACCATGATATGTAATTTGGGAGGGTGGAGATTGTAATTACTGTGTTTGTAACTGCTGCAAAGAGTCACTTCTTTAGATACTTTTCTTTTTCTTTTATCTTTCACTTTTTCTTTTACTCCTTTATATTTTCCTTCTTTTCCTACTTTTATGTTTCTGTTGTTTTTTGAGGCCTATGTAAAATCCTCTTATAATAAAAATTACTTTAAAAAGAGACTACAAACAAAGTTTGTTCATGGTTCAGAGTAATGTTATTTCATGATCAACCATCCTTCACAGCATAGGCTCACTGTAATGTAAATGTGAAGATTTTCACAACATGTTGTTTATTCATTCAGTCGCTTCCGCCTCTTCGTGACTTCATGGACCAGCCCACGCCAGACCTTCCTGTCAGCCGTAGCCACCCCCAGCTCCCCCAAGGTCGAGTCCGTCACCTCCAGAATATCATCCATCCATCTTGCCCTTGGTCGGCCCCTCTTCCTTTTGCCTTCCACTTTCCCTAGCATCAGCGTCTTCTCCAGGGTATCCTGTCTTCTCATTATGTGGCCAAAGGATTTCAGTTTTGCCTTTAATATCATTCCCTCAAGTGAGCAGTCTGGCTTTATTTCCTGGAGTATGGACTGGTTTGATCTTCTTGCAGTCCAAGGCACTCTCAGAATTTTCCTCCAACACCACAGTTCAAAAGCATCTATCTTCCTTCGCTCAGCCTTCCTTATGGTCGAGCTCTCGCAGCCATAGGTTACCATGGGGAATACCATTGCTTTAACTATGCGGACCTTTGTTGTCAGTGTGATGTCTCTGCTCTTAACTATTTTATCGAGATTTGTCATTGCTCTTCTCCCAAGAAGTAGACGTCTTCTGATTTCCTATTTCACAACATACATTTATATAATTTAGCTTAAATTATATAAATGCATGAGTGCGCAGGGATGCATGAGTGGCCAGCGCAACATGAGTGTCAGAGGTTCTGGGGGAGGGTACGTGGGTGGGGGAGACTTACCTGAGCAACTTATGATCTTCCCTGCTGGCTTCCCCATTGACTTTCTCCCTGCAAGCTTCCCACAAGCAAAATCAGTGGGGAAGCTGGCAGAAAGTTGGAAATTGCTCCCGCTCCCACTGCATTTTTGCCCGCCTGTGGTCATTCTGTTGATCTGTTTAGGTAAGTAAATATCTCTGAAACAATGACCCAACTGAAATGATGACCCAATGGGTCATGGGTTGTCTAGTATTCTATTTAGAAGTCAAGCCTTGAATGAGCACCAAATAGATTGTACAAATAAATAACATAGGGATGCTTTGAAAAAAAGCCATTGTTATAATGGATAATACCAGGAAAATGTCTGCAAAATGTCATTTTAGCATCTAAAGCTGTTTCCCAGTGCCAGATAATCAGAATTAGCCTGGATACCATACCCCAATCAGTGCCATCTCTGCTCTGTGATACATAACTAGGATAGGAAGATGCCACTTGAATTGATCATGGTGCCTGACATAGCACATGAATTTATCACAACCTTCTAAATATTGGCCACTTCGAGGCCTTTTGAATATTATCAGTACTGTAAACTCATTCAATTAGTACTTTTTTGCTTATATTTATTGGCATTTTTGTTGTTTGTTGCTAATATTATCTTTAATTTCTGCTGGCACTTCTTGTATCCTTCTGTGCTGGATCTGGACCTCAAATCCATTGCTATTTTATTTTGTACAGTTCTTGGAGAATGTGCTTGATAAAATCACTAGCAAATCTAGCAAATCTAAGGAATCCTTCACTCTTCTGGCCTTCAGGAAGAGCGTCAAGACCTGGCTCTGCCAACTAGCTTGGGGATCCGAGAGTGATAGACAGCCCTGGGCGTGGCTGGTGGTTGGTGGTTTGAAGACACTCTCTCCACCTTTTAGTTTTCCCCTTTTATCTTTTTCTATCTTTTGTATTTTTTGTATTTTTATAATGGTTTTTTATGACTTTTTTATTTGTAAGCCACCCAGAGTCACTTTTATATTGAGATGGGCGGTGTATAAATTTAATAAATAAATAAATAAGGAAAAGATAAATAATTGCAAGGAATGTAAAGGATAGCTTTGGGTGGCACATCAGGGAAACTCCTAGGGACCAAGGGAACCTTCTATAGGTGCCCTCATAACAGTTAAAGATTTCAGATGTGGAGCAAATTAATACAGGTAGTCCTCGGGTTACGACGGCAATTAGGACCAGAATTTCCATTACTAAGCAATGTGGTCGAAAAGCGCAATGTCACGTGACTGCATCACTTAGCAATGGAAATCCCGGCAGTCCCCATTGCTGTTGTTAACTGAGGATCTCATATGACTGCGACTTGTGACTTCCTGCCGGCTTCCAACAAGCAAAGTCAAGGGGGGAAGTTGCAAGTCCCAGACAGTCATGACAAACCTTTCCTTCAGTGGCTTGCTAGCAGGCCGGCAGGTAGGTGAGTGCTACGGAGTGTGGGCAGGGGGAGTGCTATGGCATGGCATGAGCACAGGCAGGTAGGGGGTGGGTGTTGGGCCCAGCACGAGCGCAACTGGACAAGGAGGTGCTGTGGCATAGCATGAGAGCAGATGGGTGGGGGGCTGCAGAGTGCAGGCGGCCAGGTGGGAGGGGTGCTATGGAGTGAGGGTGGTGGTGCTGCAGGCAGGTGCACGCTATGGAGTACAAGATCCTTGGGAGCGCCATGGGAGAAAAGCGGTGTGGGAGCGGCTTACAGGAGCAACTTGTGACCTTCCCTGCTGGCTTCCCCATTGACTTTGCTTGGAGATGAATATGGGACAGAAGTGATCTCTATAATGTAATTTGAATGGGGGAGGAGGGATAACTACTTTATTTGTAACTGCTGCAAATAAGATCAGAAGTCGCTTCTTTAATTTTCTTTTTATTTTTTTTCTTTAATTGAATTGCTTTCTTCACTTTTTCTTTTATCTTTTTCTAACTTTTCTTTATATATTTTCATGTTTATCTTTTATCTATCTAAAAATTTTCAATAAAATTTATTTTTTTAAAAAAAATACTTTGTTTGTGGGCAGGGAAGGTCGCAAATGGTGATCACAGGACCACAGGATGCTGCAACTGTCATAAGTGGGAGCTAGCTGCCAAGCACCCAAATCACGATCATGTGACCATGGGGAAGTTTTGATGTGATAAGTCCCCCTTGTTTAGCACCATTGTAACTTTGAATGGTCACTGAACAAGTGGTAGTAACTTGAGGACTACCTGTATATGGTAAGATAGGACAAATGAAATCAGGCTCCACAAAGGATGGGTATCTTCCCCTCTTTATTAGCAGGCGTTGGTGCCCTTTCTTGCAACATTCTTTAAGAGACGCGAAAAAGAGGCTTCCTAAGAAAGAGGCTTTCCTTGTGAAATTGGCTTCCTAAGCTAAAACAAGAGGCTCTGAGAGAAGCCTACATTCTGGGTTGGAAGGAAAACAGAGCAGAATTAATTTATTGTGACTAAATTAAGACAAAAAGCCTGAACTTTTGTTGATGTTATGCATGAAATGTCTCTTCATAACTGTGGATGAAAGTGGCTTGCCTTCTTAATGGGAAATTAATGCTGTACCTTGACCAAATCATCTGTAGATAAACAGAGATCACAGCATATCAACAAATTTCCACATCAGTGATCCTCTTTGTTTAGGCCACATAGGCTATGCAAACATTTCAGAGAACCAGTCTGAAACTTCAAAGGGGGTTATACATTAGCAGTACTAAATGATTGCAAACACAATGGGAGATAATTGCTTATGCAATAAGCATGACAAATTGCTCTTAATAATGATGGTTTATGTCCTGTCCCGACTAAGAGTCGAAGCAGGAAGGTGTGGAATAAGTCTTTTATTTACAATTAAAACACACAAAATATATCTAGAGAAAAACAAAAGCGACACGAGGTGCTCACTGAGTTCAGGTGGCCTGCGGTGACCCGTTCCCAGTTGGCACGCACGCGGGCAGTCACCACGTGGCTGCAATGCAAGGTCCCAGCGCGAGACTTGGCGCTGCGGTGAGGAATGGCTCAGGTGCGAGACTTGGTGCGGCTGTGAGGCAAGGCTCCGGCAAGATTTCGGCATGAGGATTGGTGTGGCAGCCGCAAGGCGAGGTTCTGGCTCGAGGCTTGGTGCAAAGGCAAGGCAAGATTCCGGTGCGAGGCTTGGCGCAGCAGCTGCAAGACAAGGTTCCGGCTCAAGGCTTGGTGCAAAGGCAAGGCAAGATTCCGGTGCGAGGCTTGGCGCAGCAGCTGCAAGACAAGGTTCCGGCTCAAGGCTTGGTGCAAAGGCAAGGCAAGATTTCAGCACGAGATGGGGTGCGGCGGCAAGGCTAGGTTCTGGCACGAAGTGCGGTTGTGCTGCGAGGCAGGGTTCTGGTGTGGTGCACGGTGGGGCGACAAGTCAAGGCTCTGGCACGAATCTCAGCTGGATGGCGAGGCAAGGTTCTGGCGTGAAGCTTGGCTGGGCTGCAAGGCAAGGCTCTGGCATGGAAGCAGAGCGGGGATTCTGGCGTGGCGATGGGATTGCAATTCACTCCAGGATGCAGTACGGAACGTGAACGGTTGTCTCCGGCAATGGGCACACGCTGCGCTTGCCTTTTATCCTTTTGATTTTCACGCCATTTGTGAGCGGGAACCAATCGCGCCTCTCGTTGCTCTGCCCGCCTTTCCCACCTCCATTCTCGCACGCTAATAGGTGGAGGTGAGTCTCCAATCAGCTGCTCTGGATCTAATTCAAATTTCGCACCAACTCCATTCTTTCCCACTTCTATTGTTATCGGCCCCTCTATTTCCAGATTGGACTCAGCCTCCATCCTGACAGTTTATGACCTCACAGTGCAAGAACCATACTCAGAACTAAGGATAAGGAATGGGTAGGAGACACTGGGGCTAGACTGGGGTACTGGGATCATAAGGATATGAATCATAAACATATACAGGTAATGGGTATTGATGCTTTTGAACTTTGGTGTTGGAGAAGACTCCTGAGATGGACAACTAAAAATACTATCAAACACCAAACTCCAACTTACGCAGAACCTTCCAAAATAATACTTAATATTTGTAGACAATTGTAATTTGAACCACAACCAGAAAAGTAATAACATGCAAGCCTGCTTCAACATCATAATATATAATTTGCATTGATATATGAAACATGATTATTTGTTAATTCTTTGACTTGTGGGCTCTAGAACTCTGCAAACATTCAGTTCAGAGATTCAGCTCAAAATCAGCTTGACTGACTCTCTGAATAAAATATGTTTTCCAAAACAAATTAGAAAGTTAAATCAATCAGTAAATCAGATCAGAGGTCTTTATTGAATCAAACCTTCTGCATATATTCAGAATATGTTTTCTCCTGATTTAAATATTCAAAATACGAAATTGTATTTTTCTACTCTTGTGGTTTTATTTGAAAGCCAGACTGAATTGGATCCATTTTCCAGATAAATTTGAATAACTGAATCAGACTGATTTTCTAAATCACATCAGCTATTCAAATCAGATTTTGCCTCACATTGGCCAAATTAGTCAAATACAAGCACTACTTATGATACTTTAGTAAAGTTAATACTGTTAGAAGAGCTGTAATTGAACTGAGACATGCTTAGAACTGACCCCTTTAAATTAATGAGACTAAAATTAAAACAATCCTAATTTAAATCTCATGGATTTTTAATGAATCTAATCTAAGCATAATCTAATCTAATCTAAATCCAGCCTTATATTACAACATAACTATGGGCATTTAGCAATATAAAATGACAGCATTTTATTTTTAAATGCCTTTCGCTTTTAAATAACTTTTGGGAAACAGCAATAAAAATAATTTTGCTTAGTACTGTCATCTTGAAAAATGATCTAACGTTGGAGTAAACATGAACATGCCATAAAAGTAGCTTTCTCACATTAATTTTGAAAGCTGGATAAAGAGCCCAGAAACTGCTGGCTATGAAAACATGGTCATTAATTATGTACTAGGTAGGGGGAGGGGTATTTTAAAAATCAAGATCTATTTTTTAAAAGTCTAAAATGAAATAATTAAGCATTTAGTTTTTAATAAGATAGTTATTTTATTTGTTTGTTTGTTTGTTTATTTATTTATTTTGTATAGTTGCCCATCTCACCTCAGTGACTCTGGGCGGCTCACAACAACTAAAAGAATATACCCAAAACACAAAGCAATTAATATAAAAACTTACAAACGTACAAACCATCAATAAAAACAGTATTAAAAACAGAGAAATAACCATAATCAGCAGCAACATCCAGTCAGTACCTCACAGTCAACACAGCTACTGAAGAGACCCTCCACTGCCACCAGACCCCCAAGCATGATGGCACAGCCATGTTTTCAGGACCTTCTTAAAGGCCAATAGGGGCGGGGCTAACCTAAGCTCTGAGGGAATTAAGGAGTGGGCACCATGGCAGGAAAGATTCTCTTCCTGGGTCCTGTCAGATGACACCCCTGTCCACAGACAGGACCTGCCGCATGCCTCTCCTGCTGGACCTGCTGGGCTGGGTAGATGTAATTGGGAAGACATGGTCCCTCAAGTGTTCCAGTCCCATGCCTTTAAAGCAAAAATGGATGTTTTGCACTGGTGATAATGCTGCATATATATTTGCATTCTTAATATATACGTGTGCAGTTATATGAAATCATTGAAATGGCTGTTTTATTTCTCATAATATTCAGAATTTATTAATTAATAATGAATTAATTATTAATTTATTAACTCAGTCAATCACCCAAGCAGCACACAACAACCCAATCAAGGTACTACCAAGGGGAGAACAACACCCCCACCAACACAGGCAGGACAAGCCATGGTATATAAACAGAGAGCAAGTCCCACTCCCTTTTCGCACTGAAGATGTTGCCTAGCCTGGCAATGAAACGTCTGCATGAAAACAACAAGGCTCAGAGAGCACCAAGGACTCCCTAATTCTGACTTGCTCCATAATTTGGGGACTCAGCTCAGCTAATGTAGGCCTATAACAGTAACTGGATTTTGAACTATATACCAGGTGGGTTCTTTATTTTCATTTTTATTTTACTTATCATTCAGTTATACCAACATTTCCAGAATTATGAAGCAGTGGGCTGTAAGACTCTTATATTGTCTTAACCTTTTCAAGACTAATTGCAAGAAAATCACTTTATTCTTTGTCAATATTCCATTAAGAAACATATCAATTTCCATTAAAATTGATTTTACTAAAAAAAACCCAACACCCATAACTGACTTTTTTTTAAAACAAAGTCACTTAAGATGCTAAGCTTGTTGTCTTGTTGTCACCTTGACATGGAATGTTATCTTAATTCTTATTCTTCTTGGCGATCACTCGTAGCCGAGTAAGATTGTCTTCCAGGGGTAAAATCTTAACAGTGGATCCGTAAGTGGCTGTAAAGGCCAATTCTGGATCCGCACAACCTCCCACAATGAGGGCATAGGTTTCCGGGTGGAAGGCGGTCATGATGAGGATTTGCTTGACATGCCTTCCTCTTAGCTCGTTTCTCCCTTTCGCCCTGTACTCGTGCTTCTTCAAAGTCCGTAGCACCTTTAATAAAGGCTGACCTCCAATTGAAACGCTCATGAGTTAGGGCTTCCCAGCTCTCAATGCTGAGATTACATTTTGTTTGTTATCTTAATAATTTTTTGTTATCTTAATACTTAACAGGTGAAAATATATAAAAAATCTATTATAACTTAAGGATATGATGGGATGCCAAGTTATATTTACAAAAATATGTCTTTGCCCATTTTTCCTAGTTTCTGTATCCTTTTAGCCCATCACTAAGGTTTAAATAAAATATGGGTCACTATGACAGTTGATACCTATCATACATTTAAGCAAATAACTCACTGAAAACATGTGTGCAGTGTTTTCCATTTTGTCAGACTGTGCTAACAGAATTTTACAATCTTGTCATTTTAAGCTGCAGTTCAGAGGGGAAAAGTCAGAAAAACATTTGCTTTGGCACCAAGAACTGTCATATTTTTTCCATTTTGAACAATGATAAATGACTTCAGCTTGATCGTTTTTCTGAACCTGTATTTTTGTTTGTTTTGTTTTACATTTATTTACAGTTTCTATTAGCACTAACACCTATACATCTAATTACCTAATGAACAAACAGGCCTTAAATAGATACATTATGAAAACCCAGTTAATGAGTGACGTGACAGACATGAAGTTTTATTTACCACTGGCATGAGCCTTCATATAAAATTAGTGGCATAAGAAAGCCAGGTTTGTGAATGCACATAGTCATTCCTATTCATGGTCCTCTTTTTCTCTTCTTTAAAGGCTTGACATGAGACTGTGGCCTATGTGTAATTTCATTGCCTGGAGCAAGGTTAGCGGAAAGCTGCTCCATCTGGCAATTTCCCTTTGACTGGCACATGGTTAAACAATGATGCAGTTTGACAAATTTCAACCCGGGCTTATGAAAAACTAACATAAACACAATAGTCACTCTGAGTAGATTGTCCACCTGTGCAAGCGGGCATGAAGTGTTAAGTAAAGGCTGCTGGTAATGAATAAAGATGCTCAGCCAGGCCGGATTAGGTCGTTCCAGTGTAAATCACTGTCAGACAAAGCGCTCATGTTTACGTGTCACATTAATATTTTGATCAGTGTGTTTAAGAGAATTAGCTTCTTAATGCAGATGTTCTCATTTGGACCTTCACACTCAGAGCATCAGCCAACTCCTTTGCCATCAGTTATGTCAACATGTCATAAATCTTCTGCAGCTTTAACTCCTATTCTAAACAAAGCTTTGTTGTAAAACTTGGAGGCGTGTTTCCTCTGAGTTTTATTTTTGGCAAATTTCTTGTTATTTTGTTGAGAATCTGACATATTAATATCCAATTAACCATCTTTGAGGATCTTACTGACAAGGATTCCAGCAGTGCTCCAATGAAGTTTTTTATTGTGAAAAACCCCTGCCCCCACTGTGCCATCTGTCGGCTTGATTTGAACAAGTAGTCTTTATAATCTCTATTCCATCAGAAGACATGAACAATAAAACCTTTACATTCAATGGAAATTGAGCTTGTGTTTCAACAGCTATGTATTTTGGCTCCTGTCCTAAAAATGCTTACTCATGAGTAAGCCATTCTTGCATAAAGTAAATAAGGACTTAATTCCCCCCCCCCCCCGCCCTGGACAACCATGGATATTAAAGTATTCTGTTGAATTCTTGATTATCTTGTGCATTCTGCACAAAAAGCAGATACCTGATTTCCACATATAATATGCTATTCTGAGTCAATTTGGTATTGACAAAACAACTTCCAAATATTATAAAACACTGTTAAAATAGTCCATTTTAAGATACCATAACTTTCACACAATTGACATGCCCATTATGTGATTAAAGTTGTACGTGTCATCTCATTTCTGTCACTTTTACTATTTTTTTATTGTTACAATGTGTGCAAAAAATCGTAAAAATCATACACTTATCTATTTATAAATATGTCTATCAAATACATCCCTCGTGTTTCCAAGTTTATTCCTTCACAAAGAGGGCTAGGAACATTTAAAGTAAAGGAATACCAAGACTCTTGGAATTCTGAGGTCAAGGCCACATGGCACGCACATGCTTCCAATTTGATGCAACAGAGCATACAGGAAGTCTTTCTGGAAAACTGCAGAGGTCTCCATTTCATCAAATCACCCAAACAGCAACCAGGGGGAAGAAAAAACCCTAAACAAATGCATGGATCACAAAGCTTGCATTAGTTGATGTGCTGAATATCAACCACATAATAAGCCAAAATGAGCATGAAAACATAAAGATGGGATTAGATGTGAATGGTTAGTCATATTCCAGTTCCTCAAATCATTTGCTAATTATGAAAATCATATTATTAGACTGAAAATTGGTTAAAGTTCTCTTCTTTCCAAATAACCCCTTGCTATAGTAGAAGGAGAAGGGGCGCGATGGCTCAGTGGGTAAGACGCCAGGCTTGTCAATCGGGAGATCACAAATTCGGAGGTTCAAATCACTAGCCCCCCCGTGACGGAGTAAGCTCCCGCACTCGCCCCAGCTCTTGCCAACCTAGCAATTCGAAAGCATGCAAATGCAAGTAGATGAATAGGTACCACTTCGGTGGGAAGGTAACAGCGTTCCGCGTGCGTCATGCCAGCCACATGACCGGGGAAGCGTCTTCGGACAGCTCTGACTCTTCGGCTAAGAAACAGAGATGAGCACTGCCCCCTAGAGATGGACACAACTGTGCAGGGGGAAAAAATAGAAGGAATCAGAGTTGATCTTTCCTTATACTGTATATTTTCACATCTTTGCATTAAATATTGAAAGACATTTAAAGCTGCAATCTGTCCTATGCACCTTCTTTAGCACAGATCCCATTGAACCATCTTGCCCTTAAATATGGGTAATTAAGTGCAAAATTGCATTTTTACTCCCAAAATATCTTCACCTTGCTTGCATAGCTTCACAATCCTTCATAATTTGGACTTTTTTCTTATACACAGGTATTCCTCACTGTATTCCTCTGTGTGTGTAAATTGGTGGTGCTTCTGCTTCATTATGATATTCTTCATTCCTCAAATGTTGATCCCTCACTTTCACTCCTATAAGTTTAATGTACATTCCTTTTGGTATGTTTGGTATAGAACCTATTTCACCAGCCTGCCCACCCTTCCCGTATTGTCCTGATAGTTCTTTGAATAATAGAGGCAATAGTCTGGAGCAAGTACCTTTTCTACTTATGGAGGTTCGCCATGTGATTTAGGAACAATATCTCATGCCTCAGAGTTCCAAATCATTGTTCTCCTGCTCAGATGTAGATCCTATTTTCAGTGCTTGAAGAAGGTTTAGGTGAAGCTAGCAATAATAAAGGGGACAGATGGGATGTTGAAAAGTTAATCTGGAGGGAGAGAGAAGAGAAGTGGGTCTGGCTAAGCCCTTAACAGCTTACAGCATCCTGAAAATAAATACGAGATCCTGGCAGAAGTTTGACAACTGGTTTTAAGAAAGTTCTTCTCCAAAGTACTAACTCTGGGCCTCTTAGCATTCTGCAGCACAACGTGAAGGTAACAGATGACTGGGATTTTTAAAAAAAATGGTCAGGACACAGGAAAATCACTGCTACAAACCACTTGTTCTAGGTTATTTGGAAACCTTGAGCTAAACTACTCAATTAGGGACCAGGAATTTCTTGCACTATTTTGCTGCAAGTACAGTATACTAGATTACAGTATGTAGGGATTGAGGTTTTTTTCTTCTCTCATTCACTGAGTGGTTCTTACCTAAGCCCAAACTAAATGTGATATTAAGTGACCAATATTGAATTTAACAAGTGCTTTTTTAAAAATGTAAATAGGTATTGGAAGAACAGGAAGTTGACTGTAATAGGTAGGAGAAAAAACAAACTCTCTACTGCCATGATTCTGATGAGAACACACATACACATAGCTATTTGTACTGTGAGGAATATGTATATTATAGCCAGTTGGTGTTTTCCTCCCCCTGCAGATAGAAGAACTTGGGCAGAGAAGTCTGTGGCTTGAATCATGTCAACTGGATTTCTATTTTCTCAGTAGAAACGTTTCACTCCTTATCCAAGGAGCTTCTTCAGTCTGAGTAAAGTTAGTAAGGGAATCCTTAAATATGTTTCTAGGGTGGCTGTGTGACCTTGCACCTGGGGCTAGGTCATGGTTATTTTGAGATGTTTATTTCTAAGTCCCTTTATCATCTAAAGGAGGATCGTTAAGATTACCCTGCTGCTGTTGAGCTTGCGAAATGGTCTTAATCTTCCTAGGCACAGAAGACAAAGCAGGAAGGAAGATAGGGGAAAGGTTATGCCTGAGGCCCCCACCTCTATTCAAGGAAGGATTTTCCAAGTTGGCATAAATGGATTCCTTGACCCCTCTCTCAAACCACCTACCTTCTCACGCAGGTTCCTTGTGGGTGGAGCCCACCGCTCAAGCAGCTCTAAAGCAGGAGCGGCTTTCATGCGCCCGGCTCCTCCAACAAACTAGCGCTCGCCAGAACAGGAGGGCGGGGGCTCGCTCGCTCTTCTCTCTCGCACACTTGGGAAAATTTGGGGGGGGAGCGGAATCCATGGGGGGGGGTGCAGAATCCATGTTTGCCCCGGGTGACACAGACCCTAGTTGCGGGCCTGCTTTCATGCCAAATTAAGTTTAGCTTGTACTGAAATCCTCCACATCTTCTTCCTGAGAATAATGTGATCTGATACTTAGAACAAACTCTTGGTAAAAGCCAAAGGCTTTAAAACTAGAACAACAACTATGTCTATTGGATTGTTAATTGACAATGGTTTATTTTGTTAACTGTCTCATTGAGTTTCAACATACTCAGTGTATACGCAAAGGAGCAGCATAGTGAAAAATATCTGTCAATAAGGCATATTTCAAGGACTATAAAAATGCCAGGGGCTAGCATTAACATGGCTAGGACTCCCATTGCTCTGTCATCACAACCAGGAACTTACAGTTGTGTCCAAGCACAGTGTAATATGTTGAAGGGAAGCATCTGAAGCTGTGTGGCAGAATAAAAAATGAAGAGAGAAAGGTGAAAATCTGAACATCATCAGATACAAAATCTGCACTGACTTTTATTACATGTATGTGCAACACACTCTGTTCTGCCATGTCCATCTGGTAGCTAGTTTGTCAGCTGTTCGAAGTAAAGCTTCCAAATTTTCAGAGAGAGACCTGTAATACAACACAAGTTCCAGATTTAAGAAGGAGACACTTAGTAGCCAACTGCAGGGATAGGCAAATGTTTCAGAGAAGGGCATCAGTGCTCTCACAAAATGGCTGCCACAAGGGCTTGCCTATTGAAAGAATTGGCTGCCCCACTGGGCATGGACAATTACAAAACACTGCAGGCACCTCATTGGCTATATCTGCTTTACCTCACATCAGTAGATTTTCAACCTGCCTTTTGACAATTTCACAAAAAAGTGACCCAGATGCGACCCATATGTGATTTTCAGAGAAGGGAGGACAAAACAAACTCAGGACTTTTTACATGGGGGGGGGGAATTTAGGGGTTAGTGGGGAAAATGTGTACTTTAAAACTTTAGATGCTTAAAACCCCAGAATTCCACTACCCAAAATCAACCCTGGTCCTGCTCATTTTTAGAATACAGACCTTGTCAAAGGATAGCCTTTCAGATGAAGGAAGTTGTGTATCCCTGTCTTTGAACTACCAATTTTGACTGATAAACTCTAAGTTCAAGACCAAGAGACTAAACAAGAAACTGAAATATTTAAGAAAAATTGGGCAATCAGTTCCATTGCCAAACTGCTCTTATTGTTAGGATGTTCTAATATTGAAATGTAGCGGGAAAAACTCACATTCCCAATGACAGGACACGAGACCAAGCGAAGTTAGAGAACACAGGTTTATTGCTAGCAAGGTTCAGAGTAATAACTTGGCAAATTCTGAACACCGGGTCACACCCGGGGCTTATCTTTTATAGGGTTTGTAATCCAGACAATCAGGATATGACAAGATCTTACGTGTCACAAGCTCAGCTTGTTTCAGACAGATTGTTCCAGACATAGAATCATCTTACGTGTCACAAGCGCAGCTTGTTTATAATTAGCACATCAAAACAGGATAACAAAAGGGGAACTTATTGTACACCATCTGTGAGTTTAGGGAAGTATAGGAAACTTACAATGTCTGCACCTTTGTGTTACAAGGGTTAGTATCTGTGCAAGAACATTGAGCAAGACTTCTATCTCTGTCTTATGTTTGCAACAGAGAAATGTTAATTAAGCTTCTAATATCAAAAGGAGACTTATGGGCCTACCTGCTTCATTCCCCCCTTTGGAACTCCACCAAAATTCTCTAATTACTGTGGAGTTCCACTTATTTCAGCATAGGGGTTATCCTCTCTGGAGGTAGTGAGCATTTCGTAGTCCCACAAGGCCATAGCTTTCACTGCGGCCTATGAGGAGGGAGATTGAGCTAGAAATGGTGCGAGCAAAGATAGGAAGAACACAAGGAAGAATGACACAGCCTGCGGCGATGAGGCCCACAAGGCCAACAATCACCTTAAGCCCTGGCAGTTTGGGAAGGCCCCAGCCATCCAGCCAATCCTGGAGGGTAAACCCTTTCCACTCCTGTGGAGGGTTATAAGTGAGCTGTTGTAGCTCGGTGGTTAGCTGATGGATGACCTGGCCAGTCTCCCCAATCTGCAGACAACAGTTGGTGAGGTTAAACTTACCACAGACTCCACCCTCCTTAGCAAGCAAGTAGTCTAGGGTGAGGCGGTTCTGATACACGGCTGTGCAGACCTTATCAGTGGTACACACCGGGACTCTGCTCTTTTGGACACTTCAAGCCCCCTCCCGTTGTGTGCTAGCCGGATTATCTTATTATAAGTTGTCCACCCTGTGGATTCAATTGCCCCTCATAGAGCTCCTCCACTGCAACTCGGGCGAATTGCCGGATTGTTCACTGGGCTGTGTTGAGGGGGTTATAGCACCCAGCATACCCTCCTCCCGTATGGTCACAAAGGGCTCCCCAGTGAACTACTTTTGGATCATAATTGTCCCACCACAGACAGGGCTGCAAAAACAGGTGTCCAATGGGGGAGGGTAGCCTCCTGGTGCAGAGATACCTGTCATTATTGCAATAGGTATCCTGCCAAGCCTTGCTACCACAGTTCCTGAAAGCCACCTTGGCCATTGCCTGTCAGACGTCAAATTCCAGCACCCACCCAAACTTATTGAAGCCTCGAAAAGACCCGCACACATGGTAGCCCAGGCAAAAGAGCGAGGGTGGTCGGGGTATGGCGACCAAATGCAAGGGTCGTCAGGGGAGGGAGAGTCCGCTGGTCTGGGCGGGCTTCTGGCACATAAATACTTGCTGTTATGCTTCTATGTGTCCCACCAGGCCTGGCTTCCACAGGAGGTGTAAGCTATTTTATCCATGGCCTCACAAACAACTCCAAGTTCCAGCCAACAGAGGTTTTAGGGCTTACTGTGTGGTTTAGGTAATACAAGGTCAGGCGGACCCCACTGGAGGACACCATTCCCAGGCCCGCCCACACGGAGACGTTGTACCTAACCTCATTCTGAGGGTTGTAGCAGGTTATGTCTCCTTCCTTGCCTTTACACAGTAAACACCTTTCCCTGTGTGGCACAGGACCCTTGAGGCTTGCAGTCCGGTGGGCGTTGAGTATGGTACAGGAGGGTATGGCGCTTAACGTTTCCCACCTGGGCCCATGTAACGCACTGCGAACAATTAACTGGACTTTGTGTAGCAGCACGGGTGACTCGTCGCCTTCGGGGCGGAGCCATGAGGGGAACTGGTGCAGGTGCCTGGGAATCCCAGCACCCACCTGGGGAGCTATCTCCTGGAGGAGGAGTTTCATGCTGGGCCTCGGGGGCGGGGTTATGGATACCCAATCGCAAGTTGTCTCTCCTGGCCCATAGCCACCCTCACCTCCATTCCCCCCTTTCGCAAGCAGAATACTGAATAGGTAAAGGAAGTTAATGACAATACTAATTAGCAGGAGAATCATAACCACCCAGATGGAAGGCATGAGGCCCACACGGATGCAAGCAGTGGCTCTCAACCTTTGGTGTGCATCCATCCCGTGGGCCCCCCTTTTTGCAACCAAATAAGAGAGGAGCCTCGTAGCCCGTGTGACGGGTGTTGGCCTCTGGAGCAACACCTGCAAGGGGTGAGATGCCTTGTCTTCATCTCCCGTTCGTAGAGGGACAGCTTCCGGAGTGTCACCAGAAGGGGAGACCTTTCATATGGGTTTACGCAAAGGTAGCCTCAGGGGCTGGGCAGGGTCCTTCTCCACTCGCCAGGCTGATGGCGTAGGTTATGCTAAGCTAATCCTTACATTTCTCCCTTTGTATAAACAAGCGAAATGCTATGCGCTAGAGGCCAGCCCACCAAAGGGATGCACTCATGAGGAACACACCTGAGTAGTAATACCCAGTAGTAATAGTAATCACTATTACTTTGGAAGGCTGGGCTCAAGCAATGTGAGGTAATAACAGTTATCCCATCAATGGAAGACATTTGGAATCAAAGAGAAAAGAAGATATCCCAGAGCAAGTAAAACCAGAAAAACAATGCATCCCCAATCAGTGAAAATATTACTGAACCAGTCCAAATAGCTTATAGTCAAATAATGCATGTAAGCGTGTTACAGAAGCAAAAACAAATAGCTGAGGGTATGCAAAATCCTTAATCTCCCAGGATATGATTCCATTCCCCCACGCATGCACTCACCACATCAGCAACTTCTGATGTGTGAGATAGAACATGCATAAAAATAAAAATCCAAAAACATGCCTAGAAGGATGAATGAGAATGAACATACAGAATGTAATGTAAGGAGTAGACCGCTTTTGCAGTAAAAATTTTCAAAAACGGAAAAAAAACAAAACCTCCAGATAGACTATGCCAATCCATGGAGGCTCCATTATTGCCAAAATCTTCAGAAATAAAAAACTCTTCTTCCCTGTTTTGTTATTCACACACCACACAGTTCAACAAACTGAAAACATACACACACAACCACACACTCATAAGTTAAGACTCAGATAAAATTCTAGTAAAGGGGTCCAAAGTTTAGCTGATTTATTATCAACCCCTTGTGCATTGGAAAATCCTTGCCTTTTCCTCTGTCTCCTCGCCCATCTTCCGGAAAATTCCCAGTTCTATCTACATGCTTCCAGGGATCCAACACAGGCGAGAGTAACTTCTGTGTGCATTTTCCCTGTTACTTCTCAGCATTCTAAATTTGCTCATTAGAGGCAGAACTCATGTGGGCATATTTCTCCCCCCTCCTCTTCCCCCGCAAGGGCAGAAGGCAGAGCCTAGCTAGTTACGCACACACACAGGAAACCAGCATTCAAACTGTACAAAACAGAGGCTTTTATTGAAACATGACAGGGGAGATTTGGGCAAGGGGGAGGGAAAAAGACAAACTCTCACAATTTCACAACCTTTGCTTTACAACTGAAACACACCCTTTCAGGCACACACACACATTTTGGAGGCTTAGCTGACGGCAGTTGGATGGCCCCCCGTATTCTTACGGTAAGATTTCTTGCTGAATGTTAGCCTGTTTATGCATTTTTCCTTCTTTGTCAGTGAATGCAGCCATAAGGGCTTGGAGTTTTTACAGTTCTCTCTAGACCTTAGGGGCACTTTTGGCTAACCAGGGCCAGTCTTAATATCACTTTGTGAGGGGGGGGGCGTAGGGACACCATCCTCCTCCCCCTCTCCTTCTTCTGGAGGTGGTAGGGAGGTGCGGCTGAGAGCAGCCTGTTTAGGAACAAAAATGCCACTTGTTCCAGTGAATCTGCTCGGCCATTGAGATTAAGTAATTAAAGAATGCTTGGAGATAATCAGAGTCCAATGTCCCATGGTGGGTAGAATGGCCAGACATCGGAGCAAAAGGCTCCAAGGCGTGACTTGCAGAGGTCATGCCGCCTTGGGTTTTAAAAGCTTCTAGTTTCTTAAAACACATTTAAAAGGGGTTTTGGGGGTTTTCCTGTTCTTTCCATCCTCACCGGCCCTGCGTCTCCACTGGCCGCGGCAGCCGCCCGTGGCCGGCAGCGGAAGCCCATGAGGAGCTCACAGGAACAGTGATAACAGTGATAAATAAATAAACAAACAGGAATAGATGGGTGGGGAGGAGTGCAGTCGAGGGACCGCACAATTGAAAGTTGTTCTCTTCTGAATCTTATTTTCTCTTAGATCCAGGACCTCCAGCAAGCGCTGGACTTATTTGGTAACCAAATTTAAGGTCCTTATCTAGAACCTCCAGCACGCGCTGGACTCGTTCACCAGATAAATTTAAGGTCCTGTCTCCCAATAACCCCCCAGCACACGCTGGCTAATTTTAAAGGTTATTGCTCTCCCACAAACAGCCCCCCAGCACACGCTGGCAGCCTTTAAAGGCTATTTATCCTACAGAACAACTATCTTGAAAGGGGTTTCCACCGAAGGGGCTGAAATGTGTTGGATTAAATCGAGCCACACATCGATGTAGGGGGCCTGATCGGGATGGCCTTCCATGGGATGGCAAATGTACCCTTGGCCAGCCACCCGACGTGAAATGTCGGCCATTCTCCCTTACAATAAATCCTCAATTTCTGTCTGCTCCACTTAATGCCGTAGTCCTGACTGACATACGCAGACTTAAAATGCTTCATCATGCATCCTAAGGGGATAGAGGGCACACTACCTCCTCCACCCATATTCCTCCCAGGGCACCAGACAAGACAATGAGGGAAGGGGGTTTGAGAGGAAGGTAAGGGGTCCTTCACTCTCAGGATAACACAGAGGGACTGGTCACGTTCTCAAGCCTGACCCCAGGAGCCGGACACTCACGGTCTCCACTGGGAACTGCAGACTTCACTCACTTCTCACTGGCCCAAGGTGCCGGACACTCAACGGTCACCGTTGGGAAACGCAGCGAACATTCACACAGCAATCACAACACACAACCTCCCCTCCTTTTCTCTTTTTACCCCTCGGTCCCGCCGATACATCCCCGACTCAATAGGGATTTTTTCGAGGAACCACAGCCGGCCAACCCTGGCCCCTGTTCGCCCCGGGGGTGATCAACCCCTCCCGTCTTCTCGAGTCGTTCTCTATGGGAGCTCCCTTCCCCAATACTCGCCTGCAGGGCTTGTTTCCTCATCTTCCAGCGCTGGGGTTCTGCCTGGTCTCAGTTCCTCACAAGTGGTTCTTGAAGGCGTCAGCCGATGCTACAGGGAGCTGGTGTCACTGGGAAGTCCCTCGGAACAAAAAGTGTCCGATGGCGCCTGGGAAATTCCCCTTGACTTACCAAATCCCTGTGAGCGTGGTGACCCTCCAGAGGGGCCTCAGGGCCCCGTCGTGTCCCATCTGGGTCGCCAGAAATGTAGCGGGAAAAACTCACATTCCCAATGACAGGACACGAGACCAAGCGAAGTTAGAGAACACAGGTTTATTGCTAGCAAGGTTCAGAGTAATAACTTGGCAAATTCTGAACACCGGGTCACACCCGGGGCTTATCTTTTATAGGGTTTGTAATCCAGACAATCAGGATATGACAAGATCTTACATGTCACAAGCTCAGCTTGTTTCAGACAGATTGTTCCAGACATAGAATCATCTTACGTGTCACAAGCGCAGCTTGTTTATAATTAGCACATCAAAACAGGATAACAAAAGGGGAACTTATTGTACACCATCTGTGAGTTTAGGGAAGTATAGGAAACTTACAATGTCTGCACCTTTGTGTTACAAGGGTTAGTATCTGTGCAAGAACATTGAGCAAGACTTCTATCTCTGTCTTATGTTTGCAACAGAGAAATGTTAATTAAGCTTCTAATATCAAAAGGAGACTTATGGGCCTACCTGCTTCACTAATAGTAGAATATTAGATAATAAGGGTAAAGGTTTCCCCTGCACAGTCGTGTCTGACTCTAGGGGGCGGTGCTCATCTCTGTTTGTTAGCCGAAGAGCCAGCGCTGTCCGAAGATGCTTCCGCGGTCATGTGGCCGGCATGACGCGCGTGGAACAGTTACCATCCCACCGAAGTGGTACCTATTTATCTATTTGCATTTGCATGCTTTCAAATTGCTAGGTTGGCAAGAGCTGGGGTGAGTGCGGCGCTCGGGTCTTGAACCACCGACCTTCCGATCGACAAGCCTGGTGTCTTAACCCTAACCCTAACCCCTTTTATATTAGATAATAGAAATAGAAATAAAAATAGAAATATTTTATTTTCTGGTCCTGCCTTTCTTCTTGTAGATATTTGTAGGTATTCTTCTTTCAGGTATTTGAAAAATGCTTTCTTATCTTCACACCCTGTCCCAGTCTGGTCTTCTCAATTCCCAGTTTGTTCATTCCCAGTTATTCATTCTCTTTTCATAAGATTTTATTTCTAGCCCCTGATCAACTTTGTTCTCTAAACCTATTCATTTTTTCTGAATTATTCTTGAAGAGTGGTACCCACAACTGGATATAGTACTTGAGATGTAACCTGATCAGCACAAAATCTAATGTAATAATTATTTTTTGTGATTGGGAAACTATACTTTTTTTGATACAGCCCACAATTGCTGAGGAGGAGGAGGAGGAGGGGAGGAGGGGGAGGGGGAGGATAATTCACATAACCATGCTAATTCATATTCAGTTTATCAACTACTATTCCAGATCTTTTCCCAAAAGTACTGTTGTCAGATTAGATTACATCTATAGCATTCCACAATGTACTAGGAGGCTACCTGATTAAAAAATAAGATAATTAATCTTGATGAGGCTGTGCAGACTTCTATTAATAACTGCATTGTTTTCAAGGGGTTTACAGTTGATCACTTTATGATCTGCTCTAGCATCTTCCCTGCTTTTTGAAGATTTACCTCACAAGGAATGGTAAAAAGATATTGGCTGAAGCAAGATCAAACTAGGCTTGAAAAGTTTATGGCCACTATACTGGTGTAGGCTTTCACAGCCAGTATCTGTTGGGCAGTGTTGGGCTTCAGGGTTTAGTAACCATGGTCTAGACAACAGATTTCCTGACCTTTCATCTGCAACTGTGGCTGACATCTTCAGGCAACTGAGCAGGGACTGACTGGGCTCCTGTCTTTATAGCCAGGTGTCCTGACTTCTGATTGGCCTATAGCTAAGCTGGTTTCTGATTGGTGCAGGTTGGTGAGGGCTGGTCTTTATGGCCACTGTCTACACTCTAATACTCAGGGTATGGGGGCTAAAAGGTTGAGTTTTAGGTGCTACTTATCTTTAAAGAATTCACGGCTTCCTGCAGAGCAACGATGTCCCTTCCAGTCGCTTTCGCCTCGTCAATTTCCTTTTCCCCGTGGTGGAAATACAGGGATTGGGAAAGAGTGGCGATTCCAGCGACCCTTCTTGGTCAATCTTCTGATCCTCTTTTCTTCAAAGAGGAAATTTCAGCGTTTTTTTTTTTAAAAAAAAACCTTTTTTTGCTTTTTTTGCTTGCTTTTCCTGCAAGCAGGAAAGCCGCAGAGCCGAGACGGAGAGCTCAGTTCAGCGCACCGACAGTCTCAACACCCGGAAGCGATCTTGAATCCAAAGTTAATATTGACTGACGATGAAGGAAGATATATAGCAGTGGAAGTAAATATACAAGGGACTAAAACAGGGCTTTCCAAAGTGCCGCCGCTGGCGACACATGAGCGGCGGCGGCAGGATGGCGGTGGTGCGCGTGCGCACGGCGATGGCGCGGGGGGCGTGCGGCAGCGTGTGTGTGCACGGTGGCGGCAGCAGTGGCTGCCGCTGCCGCCGTGCACGCGCGCGCCGCTGCTTCCGGGTGGTGTGGCGACACACCACGCTGTGTGTGGCGACACACTTTTGTGTCGTGACACAGAGTTTGAAAAGCTCTGGACTAAAACATTGATGGTTGGACTTTACGCTCCAAATTTTTGATAAAGGACTATTTTATATGAATTTGATGGATAAACTTTTGGACTTATCATATGAGAATTGGTGTTTATCCCAATGGAAGATAGACATTCGCAAAAAAATGTGAAACCCACTCAGGGGAAACTACCCCAAACATTTTTTTATTTGAAAGATATGTTGGATTTACAAGATATTTGGAGACTTATGAATGGGAACTCTAAAGAATATACATATTACTCAGAGAGATATAAATCATTTTCTAGAATAGGTATGTTTTTGATTTCTAAAAGTTTAATGATGGATGTTAACAAGGTTGAAATATTACCTAAAACCTTATCAGACCATAATCCTGTGTTGTTAACTATCAAAGGGAAAAGGAATATATTCCGATGGAGATTAAATGAGTCAATCTTTCGGAAAGAAGACGTTGTTGATACATGTAAGAGAATATTTTTATTGAATTTAAATAAGGAGACTAGTACTCAAATTGTTTGGGACGCAAGTAAAGCTTATATGAGGGGTTATTTCATTCAATATAATGCTCAAATGAGGAGAAAGAAGCGAGAAAAAAATTCAATTGATTTTGGATGAAATTAAAAGAAAAGAGAAATGTCTGAGGGATAAACCAATGGATAATACATTGATAACTCAAATTAAATTTTTACAAAAACAAATATCGATGATTTTGGTACAGGAAATAGACACTCAAATGAAATTTACAAAACAGAAATATTTTGAATTTGCAAATAAACCAGGAAGATGGTTAGCCCATAAATTAAGAAAACAAAGACAAAAAAATATACCGTATTTTCCGGCGTATAAGACGACTGGGTGTATAAGATATTAGACAAGATAATGGTGTTCATGGCATTAGAGTCAAAAAGGAAGTTTATAAATTAAGAGCCTTTGCTGACGATCTAGTCATTACCTTAGAGAATCCACTGGATGGAATTGAGTTATTGATGCAGAAATTGAAAGACTTTGGGTCGTTAGCAGGGTTCAAAGTTAATTTACAGAAAACAAAAGTTTTGACTAAGAATATGAATTACCATCAACAAGAGAAACTGAGAGAAATGACGGGATACTCTATGGAGAAAAAAGTAAAATATTTGGGAGTTTATTTAACATCGAAGAATGTCAAATTATTTCAAAATAACTATGTTCCACTTTGGACAGACATTAAAAAAGATTTAGATCGATGGGGAAAGTTGCAACTATCATTATTGGGTAGAATATCAGCGATTAAAATGAATATATTACCACGAATTTTATACCTTTTTCAAACACTACCTATATTGACATCAGAGGAACCATTTAAACAGTGGCAGAAGGATATTTCTAAGTTTGTTTGGCAAGGGAAAAAAACAAGAATAAAATACAAAGTCTTCCAAGATTCAAAAGAAAGAGGAGGTTTAGGTCTCCCGGATTTGAAATTATATCATGCAGCCTGTGGTTTGGTATGGCTTAAAGAATGGATTGTTTTGAAAAATGAAAAACTATTAAATTTGGAGGGACATGAATTAAGATTTGGATGGCATGGGTATCTGTGGTATGACAAAGCTACAGTTAATGTGGACTTTAAAAATCATTATATTAGAAGATCTTTGTTGAGAATTTGGAATAAATATAAATCAACTTTATGTTATAAGAGACCCTTATGGATTTCTACACAAGAAGCATTTTATAGAGCAGAAGTAAGAAATAAGGACAAGTGGTTGATTTATAAGGACTTTCTAAAAAAGGAACAAGGGTATTATGTAATAAAATCAAAAGAAGAACTTGCTCAAGAAGGATATACTTTTCAATGGCTTTCCTATATGCAACTTACAGAGAAATTTAAATTAGATTTTAAAAAATTGGAATTTGAACAAACCAAATCAGAATTTGAAATACAACTATGTGAAACTGATGAACACTTAATTGCTAAAATGTATAAATTATTGTTAAAAGGAGAAATGGTGGAGGAACAAGTTAAAGACTGTATGATTCAATGGGCAAAAAATATTGGCCACAATATACAACTCCAACAATGGGAAGATATGTGGACTAAAGGATTAAAATTTACTTTGTCTTATAATCTAAAAGAAAACTTTTACAAGATGATGTACCGATGGTATATGACCCCACAAAAACTTGCAAAAATGTATGGGAATATTTCCAACCTATGTTGGAAATGTAAAAAACAAGAGGGGTCTTTTTACCATATGTGGTGGACATGTAAAATAGCAAAGAAATTTTGGATTGAGATACATTCACTGATGCAAAGTATATTACAAATACGAATACCATTTAAACCAGAATATTTTTTACTCGGAATTTTGGATGTACAAATAGAAAAACTTTTTTTTAGAATAATACAATACATGATTACAGCAGCAAGACTTTTATATGCACAGAACTGGAAAAACCAAAGTTTACCAACGATACAGGAATGGATGTTGAAATTACTAGATATGGCAGAAAATGACAAATTGACATGTTAGAAAATTCAAACCGTTATTTTCTAAAAGAGTGGAAGCCTTTGATGGACTATTTGCAAAAAGCAGGAGGAGTAAAGCTTGCATGGGGTTTTGATGATTAGATTATATTTAAATAGAATATATTAGAAAAGAAATGTATATGAATGTTATATGAATAGCCAGCATGTAAGAACAAACTCCAGCAAAGGAGATGGTTACCTTGTCATGGTGCTGGAGCTTGAGCACCTCAATGAAACCATGAGCTAAACCATGAAGGGACACCCAAGACGGGAAGGTCGTGGCAGAGAGGTCAGACTAAATACAATCCCTGGGGAAGGTAATGGCAACCCACCCCAGTATTCTTGCCGTGAAAACTAAATGGATCAGTACAACCAGAGATATGTCGGTATACCATCGGAAGATGGGACTCCCAGGTCGGAAGATGGTCAAAATGCTACTGGGGAGGAACAGAGGATACGTTCAACTAGCCCCAGATGTGATGACGCAGCTAGCTCAAAGCCGAAAGGACGGCTAGCGGCCGACAGTGCTGGTGGTGAACGACGAATCCGATGTTCTAAAGATCAACACACCATAGGAACCTGGAATGTAAGATCTATGAGCCAGGGCAAATTGGATGTGGTTATTGGTGAGATGTCAAGATTAAATATAGACATTTTAGGTGTCAGTGAACTGAAATGGACTGGAATGGGCCACTTCACATCAGATGACCACCAGATCTACTACTGTGGACAAGAGGACCACAGAAGAAATGGAGTAGCCTTCATAATTAATAATAAAGTGGCTAAAGCAGTGCTTGGATACAATCCAAAAAACGATAGAATGATCTCAATTCGAATTCAGGGTAAGCCATTTAACATCACAATGATCCAAATATACGCCCCAACCACAGATGCTGAAGAAGCAGAAGTAGATCAGTTCTATGAGGATCTGCAGCACCTACTGGATAATACACCAAAAAGAGATGTTATTTTCATTACAGGAGACTGGAATGCTAAGGTGGGTAGTCAAACAACACCTGGAATTACAGGCATGCATGGTCTGGGATAACAGAATGAAGCAGGACATAGGCTGATAGAATTTTGCCAAGACAACTCACTGTGCATAACACACACTCTCTTCCAACAACCTAAAAGACGACTTTATACATGGACTTCACCAGATGGTCGACACCGAAATCAGATTGACTACATCCTTTGCAGCCAAAGGTGGCGGACATCTATACAGTCGGTAAAAACAAGACCTGGAGCTGACTGTAGTTCAGATCACGAACTTCTTATTGCAAAATTTAGAATCAGACTAAAGAGAATAGGGAAGACCCACAGATCAGTTAGATATGAGCTCACTAATATTCCTAAGGAATATGCAGTGGAGGTGAAGAATAGATTTAAGGGACTAGATTTAGTAGATAGGGTCCCGGAAGAACTATGGACAGAAGTTCGCAACATTGTTCAGGAGGCGGCAACAAAAAACGTCCCAAAGAAAAAGAAAACCAAGAAGGCAAGATGGCTGTCTTCTGAGACACTAGAAGTAGCCCAAGAAAGAAGGAAAGCAAAAGGCAACAGTGATAGGGGGAGATATGCCCAATTAAATGCAAAATTCCAGAGGTTAGCCAGAAGAGATAAGGAATTATTTTTAAACAAGCAATGTGCGGAAGTGGAAGAAGACAATAGAATAGGAAGGACAAGAGACCTCTTCCAGAAAATTAGAAACATCGGAGGTAAATTCCAGGCAAAAATGTGTATGATCAAAAACAAAGATGGTAAGGACCTAACAGAAGCAGAAGAAATCAAGAAAAGGTGGCAAGAATATACGGAAGATCTGTATAGGAAGGATAATAATATTGGAGATAGCTTTGACAGTGTGGTCAGTGAGTTAGAGCCAGACATCCTGAAGAGTGAGGTTGAATGGGCCTTAAGAAGCATTGCTAATAACAAGGCAGCAGGAGACGACGGTATCCCAGCTGAACTGTTTAAAAACTTGCAAGATGATGCTGTCAAGGTGATGCATGCCATATGCCAGCAAATTTGGAAAACACAAGAATGGCCATCAGATTGGAAAAAATCAACTTATATCCCCATACCAAAAAAGGGAAGCACTAAAGAATGTTCAAACTATCGAACAGTGGCACTTATTTCACATGCCAGTAAGGTAATGCTCAAGATCTTGCAAGGTAGACTCCAGCAATTCATGGAGCGAGAATTGCCAGATGTACAAGCTGGGTTTAGAAAAGGCAGAGGAACTAGAGACCAAATTGCCAATATCCGCTGGATAATGGAGAAAACCAGGGAGTTTCAGAAAAACATCTATTTTTGTTTTATTGACTATTCTAAAGCCTTTGACTGTGTGGATCATAACAAATTGTGGCAAGTTCTTGGTGGTATGGGGATACCAAGTCATCTTGTCTGCCTCCTGAGGAATCTGTATAACGACCAAGTAGCAACGGTAAGAACAGAGCACGGAACAACGGACTGGTTTAAGATTGGGAAAGGAGTACGGCAGGGCTGTATTCTCTCACCCTACCTATTCAACCTGTACGCAGAACACATCATGCGACGTGCTGGGCTTGAGGAATCCAAGGCTGGAGTTAAAATTGCTGGAAGAAACATTAACAATCTTAGATATGCAGATGATACCACTTTGATGGCTGAAAGCGAGGAGGAGTTGAGGAGCCTTATGACGAAGGTGAAAGAAGAAAGTGCAAAAGCTGGGTTGCAGTTAAACCTCAAAAAAACCAAGATTATGGCAACCAACTTGATTGATAACTGGCAAATAGAGGGAGAAAAAGTGGAGGCAGTGACAGACTTTGTATTTCTAGGTGCAAAGATTACTGCAGATGCTGACTGCAGCCAGGAAATCAGAAGACGTCTACTTCTTGGGAGGAGAGCAATGGCAAATCTTGATAAAATAGTTAAGAGCAGAGACATCACACTGACAACAAAGGTCCGCATAGTTAAAGCAATGGTATTCCCTGTAGTAACCTATGGCTGTGAGAGCTGGACCATAAGGAAGGCTGAGCAAAGGAAGATAGATGCTTTTGAACTGTGGTGTTGGAGGAAAATTCTGAGAGTGCCTTGGACTGCAAGAAGATCAAACTAGTCCGTACTCCAGGAAGTAAAGCCAGACTGCTCACTTGAGGGAATGATATTAAAGGCAAAACTGAAGTACTTTGGCCACATCATGAGAAGACAGGATACCCTGGAGAAGAAGCTGATGCTAGGGAAAGTGGAAGGCAAAAGGAAGAGGGGCCGACCAAGGGCAAGATGGATGGATGATATTCTGGAGGTGACAGACTCAACCATGGGGGAGCTGGGGATGGTGACAGCCGACAGGAAGCTCTGGTGTGGGCTGGTCCATGAAGTCACGAAGAGTCGGAAGCGACTGAACGAATAAACAACAACAAGAACAAACTATTTTTCTTTATTCTTATGACCATAGATAGATCGGAAGTTATCCAATTTCTATGTTTGTTTTTCCTTTCTTTCTTTTACTTTAGTACACTTTTCTTTCCTTTCCTTTTTAATTTGTATTTCTATCTCTGTTTCATTTTCAATTTTTAACTTTGTATATTTAAAATCTTAATAAAATTTATATTAAATAAATAAATAAATAAAAACTACTCAGGGTATGGGAAATAAACAAAATGAGCTTGAGCTATTATACAGGAAGGCAAATATGACTTAGAAAGTATTCGAGAGTTTTGATGGGATAATTCCTTTCATTGGAATATAGCAACCAAAGGATACATTTTTGTCCAATTACATGTTGATTTCTGAACAAGTGTCATTACTTTTAATGTAAAACACAAATCCCTTTTTATTGCTTCATTCCTTTTGAACAAATTCTATCTTTCAGTTGAAGTATTTTTATTTCCCTTTCCATCCTTTCTCTTGAACAAGAAGAATGGATGACAATGCAAACTGTTTTCCTAAATTTCAAGGTTCATGTTGATAGGTTGTACTTGCTTTGGCAGTATTATTTGTCATGCCTTACAAGTTGGGATAATTTCTAATGGAAGTTGTTCTGTCATATACCTGATTCTTGTTCCTGGAAGACAACACATTTTATGAGCTGATTAGTCCGGTTGGCACACATTTATTTCAGTTTTTTGTGGTAATGAGTAACCAATTACTCTAACAAGCATGGCATGGCTACGTCCTTTTTTAATTTCCTTGAAATCTCAACACTTGTTTCTGGTTGGTTCCCCTGTCAGTACTTTCTTCAGTAACAATTATTCATCCTTTTTAATAATTTTTCTTTCTTATTTTTATTATTTATTACTTATGCTTAATTCCAAAAAGTCTCTAAATGGTTTATAAATGATACAAAAATAAAATAGAAAGAATAAAAAAAAATAACAAACTCCCTAAACCAATAGCAACAATGACCTTCCTGTCTATTAATACACTGAGGAAAAATAATCATGAAAACAACAACCTATTGCAGGGAGGGGATCTGACTTACTATAAATCCCTGAAGGCTTTCCAGAACAACCAGATCTTGGTAGCGTTCCTGAATGCCAATAGGACTGGTGCTGATCTGAGCTCAGGAAAAGCACTATTTCAAAAGAGGTAGGCAACAACAGAAAAGGAATGCCTTCATGGTCTCAGGTGATGACAACATTTCAAGGATTGGATACAAAGAGTGTTCTCCCTACTAGATTTTATTTATTCTTTATTTATTATTTAAATTTATATCACCGCCCACCTCCCCCAACGGGGAACTCTTGGTGGTTCTAGATCTTATTGGATGAACAGAAACTGTTGGAAAAAGATAGTCCTTCAGACATGTGAGATATAATGGACGAGAGCTGCATTGTGCAGCCCTCCTGCTTGCAGGTGTGCCCAAGGAGTAATGGAGGTTGTTAATCCCCCAAATTCAAGGAGGAGGAGGAAGTGGTAATCAGATGACCCATGTGACATCCCACAAGCACAATAGAGATGTGTTTACTAGAAAGTACCCCCTTATGCTTATGAGGCAATGCTGAGTTGACCCCTGATGATTCCAACAATTTTGAGGTATCATTCTGATCATGACAGTCTCTTTCTATTTCAGCTGACACCATGGAGGTTAGGTAAGCTGCCTTGGAAAAACTCTTTTAAAAGATGGTTTACCCTTTTAAAAAAATAAATTCATATAGAAATATGGATGTCCTGAGCCTTAGGGATTATATCAAGCTTATATTGGCAATCTCGCAGAATGTCATATGGAGATACAGAGGCATTTACATGTATTTTTTTCAGTGGCATCCTCCTTGCTCTAAGCTCATTGGATGTCATCTAAATTAATTCAGTTCTGAAAGGTTGGCTCCTGAGAACAGACTAAGTAAAAAATAAAATATATCCCCAGCAGAATATTTCCAAATATTAGTCTTTGAATGAAATGTATAGCAGGTATAGTATTTACTGCATCTCTTACTCTCTGCTATTTTTGCAGGCATGTGCCTACATCAATTTCATTCTCCAGGCAACTGGAATGCATCTATAAGAGACGGTGTTGTACTGGTTTTCAGAGTTATTTTCAAGTGCCTTTTAAAGTTATTTTTATTCTCTTCCCTCCACTTGCATATTCATAATTACTAATAGGAGCTTTTAAAGTAACCATTTATTCACAGATACGCCTACTGCTTTTATATTTCAGTGAGCAGATATTTAATCAAGTTACCTGCCATCTGTAATATGCTTTCCCAAACTTCTAAAATTCAAGAAAATGTTTACTTTAAAGGTCCCATTCTAGTATGTATGTTTGTACATCTTTTAAATTTTCATCCTGCAATAAAGAGTTTAAAAAATCATTTTACTTATTAACACTTTATTCCTTATTTAAAGAACACAAGAAAATGAAGAGGTTGTATGGCATCACCTTTTCAAGATTTATCGTTGATTTCATTATCAGTTCTACTTTTTTCCCCAAGAAAAGTCACTTAGGTGAGATGGGCACCCATACAAATCCAATAAACAAATGAACAAACAAAGTTCAGGATCTAATGCTTTCATCAAAATGATGAGAGCAGCATTGCACCATCATGATGGAAGCTCTACCCTTTTCGCACATGTGTGCAATGTCACAATACATGTGCAAAAGGGTGGAGCTTTCATCATTTGCCCCTCCTTAAACCTCCTGTGGATAACTCTAATAATATTCCTTACTATTTATGCTATTTTTTGTTAGCATTAGTTGCTATTCTTGCCGACTGAACAAGCTGGAGCAGCTGTTCCTAAAGCTAGCCTTTTAATATTGGAAACATTTGCACAATCTTTTATCCCTTATTCTTTATGTACTGTGCCTGGGTTCATAATACTGAATTATATGCCAGAATTATTTATGGAGACAGTTATTAGCGTGCACTGATTTAAGATTGCAATAAAAACAGCATGCAAGTCTGAGCAGACATCAAGGTTTTTTTATATTGCTGTATAGGTTTCCTTAAAAGGTACTTAAAATTTACTCAGACAGGATATAATTCATCCTTTGAAACAATGTTTGGCAGTTGAACAGTTTTCCTGAAACTAATGGGTCTAGAGCTTCAGTTTTGTAATGCAGTGGTGTGATACCACCATGTTGCTAGTTATTATTGTTAGTTTTTTTTCTCAATCACAGACATAAACAAAGCCAGTGGAATTCTTTCCACAACTGAAACACCTGTAGCAGGTGTTTCTCACAATAGGTCCTAAACATTCCAGAAGCAGCTGATTATGATTCCAGGTGTGAGGTGGTTTATTATCTTCCCTGAATAAATTTTTACTTGGAAAGAATAGAAAGGTACTGGGCTCCTCATGTTATGTCCTGGGCTGGGACATCTTAAATAAGAAATGGTCTTGAATTGGGAAGACCCAGCACATACATACAATAAAATTTATGTCTGTATATAATTGAGTATACAAAGGTAGACATAAAGTGGTATAACAAAATAAAGCAGAAAGTAAAAATGATTACAATTCTTCAGTCATGACAAATAACAGATGGTACATTTACAAGAACAAAATTGAGCTACCCTAGAGTATATGTCTGAATCCTGGTCAGATAAAAGGAGAGGCAGATAGGTCCTAGACTTAGGTCATAAGTCTAGGAATTTCATCAGGATGTGTCAGCCCAATTAGATAGACAGACTAAGAAATAGACACTGTGCAGATCTAAAGCTACTTCATTAGAACTGTAGTAACAGAATCTTGCAAGACTGAATGTACTTCCTTTCCTCCCCGTTTTATCTTTATGATAATTAAGGTGGGGCCTGACTGAGACATTTTTTTAAACCACTTTCTTGCCCTATGCTCAAGTCTTGTTTATTTAATCATTGCCTTGGTAGTGAATCTTCCCTCAGCCCTTCAAGGCCATCCTCTTTACTCATTACAGGATGGGATGGATAAAAATCATCCAGATTCCCTGTAAAGAGAGCAGAAAAGAAGCATGTGGCTCAACAATTCTACTCAGCCATCCCTGAAAGGGCATATTTACTGATATAAGGGGATGTTTTTGTAATGTCCCAGCAAAATAGTTGAGGGCAAGACATCCAGACTTGCCAAAGTAAAGGTTTGCCGAAGCTTCAAAACAGTAAAGGAAGGAAACTCGCACATGCAAATTTGAAAAAATCCCACTAGCTGTAAGGTAAGGAACCAAACTTTGATTGTAAAATCAATAGCCCAGATATGCTGCTTTAGAACATTTCTGGCACTTTCAAAACCTAATTGTTAAAGGCTTTCTAACTAAAATCCTATTGCATTTTTAGCCAGGTTGACTTACATTGGTCTTGAAGAACCAGTGGGGCCAAACCCAGTGGAAAGAAAATTAGCTTTAAACAAAAATTAAGAAGATAATACTAAGCTCTAACATCTACACAGACCAAGCCCATCTCTAAATATAGAGCAGCATTAATCGAAGAGAATATTTGTAGCTCAGGGTTGAACTATGGAGTCCTTGGTGCTCTCTGAGCCTTGTTGTTTTCTTGCAGAAGTTTAATTGCCCGACTAGGCAACATCCTCAGTGCGAAAAGGGAGTTGTGTTTGCTCTCAGTTTATATACAGTGGCTTGCCCTGCTTGTGTTGGTGGGGGTGTTGTTCTCTCCTTGGGAGTTCCTTGATTGGGCTGCTGTTTGCTGCTTGGTTGATTGACTGAGTTAATAGTTCCTTGATTAGGGTCTATTGTGCTGTTTGATTGTTCATCTGGTGCTAATCCTGGTGTTAATCTTTGCATATCTGGGTGTTGACTGCTGGTGAGGCAGTGTTCTGGCAGTGTTCCAGAACACCAGAAAAAGGAAACAGACCACTTATATAGCATCTTCCAGCAGAATGAATACCCACGCAACTTTATCAAAAAGTGCCTGACCACTCAACCCACCACAGCAAAACCAACAGAAGCTATGAAAAGGATTACACTGCCATACATCAGAAACATCTCAGAAACTACTAATAGACTGTTACAACCACATGGCATCACCGTAGCACATAAACCAACCAAAACCCTTCAGAACATCGTGTTAAAGGGCGAGCGGATGGAGTGGCCTGCTTCTCTCCTAGGCACCAGTGATCCTTAGTCTGTATAGCAAATAGACACTCACACAGAGATTATATAAAATAGCCTATTTACTTTATATACATACGTATTTACAGATCACTTCCACACAGGTAACAAATGATAACCAACGATACAGCATACAGAGGTTGAATGAGAAAATGGGAAGAAGGAATACAGGACATCTCTGTATTTATATATAAACTGACCAATCACCTTATAGGTCACTCTCATTATCCACCACACCCAACTTAACTCTAAGCACCTGTTGTATGAGTCACACACTGACACATCAGCACTACAGCAATGGCTGCTAATTGGGTGACTCTGCAGAATATTTCCCCTCTCACCTAAATATCAAGCCTCTCTGTATAATTTATATCTAGCTGTAAATTCCTGGGTATATCAAACCCCAACACATCGTAAGTAAACCAAAAGACCCAGTAGCCCAAGAAGAAAAAACAGGAGTTATCTACAACATACAGTGTAAGGACTGTAACAGCCACTATGTAGGACAGACTGGCAGAAGACTAGCAGAACGCATCCACGAACACCAACTAGTAGTCAGAAGACATGATGAAAACTCCTTAATCTCACAACACATGGACAGACTCAACCATACTTTCAACTGGGAAACTGTGAGCATCTTAAACCAGGCCAAATCCAAAAATGATACAGAATTCCTGGAAGCTTGGCACTCAGACAAAGCAGCCATCAACAGACACATAGAGGTAAACAACATTTACATACCATTCATAAGAGACAATAGAAAATCCAAAAGACCAGAACACAGCCTTGCCAGCAGTCAACACCCAGATATGCAAAGATTAACACCAGGATTAACACCAGATGAACAATCAAACAGTACACTAGACCTTAATCAAGGAACTATTAACTCAGTCAATCAACCAAGCAGTAAACAACAGCCCAATCAAGGAACTCCCAAGGAAAGAACAACACCCCCACCAATACAAGCAGGGCAAACCACTGTATATAAAGAAAGCAAACACAACTCCCTTTTTGCACTGAGGATGTTGCCTAGTCGGGCAATGAAACATCTGCAAGAAAACAACAAGGCTCAGAGAGCACCAAGGACTCTATAGAGCAGCATTCTTAATACACCTTGGAACTGCCAGAATAGCTCTAAGAAACTTAGACTATTCAAGGATGTCAAGTTTTGTAAAAGTACAAATTTGGGATACCATAGAGAAGCTGAGAGATGACATGGGCTACATTTTTATTTATATCTTTTTATTTATTTATACTCATAGGTTTTATTTTATTTAAGTTTTATTTTATTTATTTAGGTTTTATTTTATTTAAGAGGTAAATGATGCGGTGGCTGCCCTTTCTCAGTGCCTGGGGGCTGTGGGGGTCTGGATGGGGAACAACAGGCTTCGGCTGAACCCTGGTAAGACGGAGTGGCTGTGGGTTGATGGCTCCTCTGGATCTGGGAACTTATCATCTCTAGATCTGGATGGGGTTGCACTTCCCCATTCAGACCCAATGCGGAATCTGAGGGTCCTTCTGGACTCACAGCTCCTGCTTGAAGAGCAGGTGGCAGTCGTGGCCAGAAGGGCCTTTGCACAACTCCGTGTCGTGCATCAGCTACGCCCTTTCCTGGATCAGGAGGCCCTCCGTACAGTCACTCATGCCCTCGTTATCTCCCATATAGACTATTGCAATGCACTCTACATGGGGCTACCCTTGAAGAGTATCCGGAAGCTTCAACTGGTCCAGAACGCAGCTGCGTGCACAGTTATTGGTGCCCCAAGATCGGCACATGTGACACCTCTGCCACGCCAGCTGGGTGCCAGTATGCTTCCGGGTCCAAATCAAGGTGTTGGTTATTACCTTTAAAGCCCTACGTGACATGGGACCAGGCTACCTGAGGGACCATCTCATCCCCATAATTTCAAACTGTCCCACTCGATCATGCAGAGAGGGCATGCTGCAGACCCCGTTGGTAAGGGAATTTCACTTGACGGGGTCCAGGAGGCGGGTCTTCTCTGCAGTGGCACCCGCCCTCTGGAACATTCTACCCCCGGAGGTGAGGCAGGCCTCCTTGCTCCCAGAGTTCAGGAAAAAATTGAAGACCTGGTTCTGCCACCTCGCCTGGGATGGGAAGGGTAACAGCTTCTCCTGGGGATGGCTGGCGCCATAGAGCTCTCTTTTAAATATGATCTTATAGCCCTTGGATTTTATATTTAACTTATTTTTTACTTGTATGGTGTTTGTATTGTATTGAATTGTATTTTATATTTCTTAATTGTTGATCTTACTGTAAACCACCCCGAGTGCCCCTCTGGGGGAGATGGGCGGTGATAGAAATTGGAAAAATAAAGAAATAAAATTTGACTTCTGGCCTATGGCCATAATAATAATGATTTGATTTGATTTGATTTGATTTGATTTGATTTGATTTGATTTGATTTGATTCTGCTTTTATCAGGTAAGGGGACATCCTCATGAGGAATAAAGATATTTCTATGAAAACAAGGATTCGAATAATTAAAGAAATGCTCTTACCAATGTTAATGTATGCTGTAAAAGCTGGACAGAGAGAGAGAAGATATCTTCAGAATACAGATTTGGAAATAGTTGCTCAGAATACTGAAAGAATAACCAAATAATCAGTCCTGGATCAAATAAAGATGCACTTCTCCTTTGAGACAATGATTAGCAAGCATAAACTCACGTGGGCATGTGATACAATCCTGTGGTGGATTAGAAAAGACTTGGCAAAGTTGAGGGTAATAATGAGAGGAAAATTGGTAAAATGAATAGATAAAATCAAAGAGATTTTTAGAATGGTCTTTGTAAAGCTACAGGGGTTTTTTATCCCAGACAAAAACTGACATGGAAGGCATTCATTGGTACAACTGAGCAGTATCTGCCCAGCTGGTTCAATCTGGCAGGGTTGGCATGCTCCAAGTTCCATCAATTAAACAATGCCATCTGTCTGGACCCCAGTAGGGTGCCTTCTCTATAGCAGTGCCTGCTCTCTGGAATGAGGTTCCCCCCAAGATTCAGATGGCCCCCACCCTGCTGTTGTGTAGAAGGGCCCTAAACACCCGGCTCTTCACCCAGGCCTTTGGCGAGGACGGCTGACGCCCCTTTCTTCCTTTTTCTTGTCCCCCTCTGGGTTTGTTTTCTTTGCCATCGTTGTTCTTTTGTCTGTGCTGCTTTTCTGTTTTTGTATTTTTATATTTATTATTTTTTATATTTATATGCTGTATATTGTCACCCTGCTTATTTAACTTATATGCAGAGTACATCATGAGAATTGCCGGCTGGATGAATCACAAGCCGGAGTTAAGATTGCCAGGAGAAATGTCAACAACCTCAGATATGCAGACGATACCACCCTAATGGCAGAAAGTGAAGAGGAACTAAAGAGCCTCTTGATGAGGGTGAAAGAGGAGATTGCAAAAGCTGGCTTGAAACTCAACATTAAAAAAACTCAGATCATGGCATCTGGTCCCATCACCTCCTGGCAAAAAGAAGGGGAAGACATGGAAGCAGTGACAGATTTTATTTTCTTGGGCTCCAAGATCACCGCAGACAGTGACTGCAGCCATGAAATTAAAAGACGCTTGCTCCTTGGGAGGAAAGCTATGGCAAACCTAGACAGCATATTAAAAAGCAGAGACATCACCTTGCCAACAAAGGTCCGTATAATTAAAGCTATGGTTTTCCCAGTAGTAATGTACGGCTGTGAAAGTTGGACCATAAGGAAGGCTGAGCACCAAAGAATTGATGCTTTCGAACTGTGGTGCTGGAGAAGACTCTTGAGAGTCCCTTGGACTGCAAGGAGGTCAAATCAGTCAATCCTAAAGGAAATCAACCCTGACTGCTCATTGGAAGGACAGATACTGAAGCTGAAGCTCAAATACCTTGGCCACCTAATGCAAAGAGAGGACTCACTGGAAAAGACCCTGATGCTGGGAAGGACTGAAGGCAAAAGGAGAAGGGGATGGCAGAGGGTGCGATGATTAGATAGCATCACCAATGTAATGAACATGAATTTGAGTAAACTCCGGGAGACAGTGGAAGACAGGAAGGCCTGGCGTGCTATGGTCCATGGGGTCACGAAGAGTCAGACACGACTTAACGACTGAACAACAACAACATTTTTATATTGTTCTTTGTTTTTAAATGTTTTAACAATTGTAAACCATCCAGAGTCACTGGGAGTTGGGCAGCATATACATTTAATAAATTAACATCAACGTCATCATCATCATCTAACCAAATAACATCACACAAAATTCTGTGTGGAGGGTGCATCTACAACTAATATTTGTGCATCCCTTCTCTTAGATTTGAGGGGTGTGGTGGCTCAGTGGGTAAGACGCCAGGCTTGTCAATCGGAAGATTGCAAGTTCGGAGGTTCAAATCCCTAGCCCTGCGTGCGGAGTGAGCTCCCACACTCGCTCCAGCTCTTGCCAACCTAGCAATTCGAAAGCATGCAAATGCAAGTAGATTAATAGGTACCACTTTGGTGGGTAGGTAACAGCGTTCCGCGCGTGTCATGCGGCCACATGACCATGGAACCGTCTTTGGACAACGCTGGCTCTTTGGCTAGCAAACGGAGATGAGCACCGGCCCCTAGAGTTGGACACGACTGCACAAATGTACAGATGTACAAAGGTACAAATGTACCTTTACCTTTTTATCTCTTAGATTTAAGCTATGAGACATGCTAGGAGCAATGTTTGTCTTCCCTTTTTCTTTTTAACAGAATGCAAAGTGGAGGGATTGCTAAACTCATTAGTAAAAATGGTGTGAGACTACATAACCCTTTTCCCTGCATTGCATTTTCATCCTTTTGCTTGAGAGAAATATAAGATGTTGTTCTTTTTCACAGATGTTTGCATTTACATTGAGAAAGTAGCATGTGTGCAGGAGTAGAATATTAAATGACACTAGCTTGTGCTGCCATCACAATTAAATCAGGTACTTCACCATTTTATTAAAAAGAAAGAAAGAAAATTGGGAGAGCCATGATTGATAGCAAGCTGTTTAGCCAGTACACTATTTTCATATTATAAAATGACAGAATCATACATGAAAATTTGGTTCACTACAATAGAAATCAATATTTAGATCCCCAAATCCTTAAACAGGTTTTTGTTTAATGAAACTATTTTAAAGTCTTTATAGCTGAAGGCCTTGAGTATTCTAGCAGTGAAGCAATTATATGAAAATTATACAAACTGGCTTCCTTCCAGTTCCATACAATCATGATAATTGGAAGGGTCGAGAATGTATATTTTCATAAGCGATTAGATTGTTACTGGGATCCAGACTGAGCTAAGCAGCAGTACAGATGATTAGTAATTCTGGAAATGTTTACTCGATGTAACTGTAGTGACTCAAATATCGTCTTACCTCAAAGCATTTGAAAATCCACCCACAGAAGAATTATTGCCATGCTTTGGTTGCTCCTAAGTAACTCAAATTTAACTTTGGGTTCTAAATCTCGAACTTATTTTGAGATCCTTTTAGGATATTGTATGTTTTTATCATCATAATTCATTTTAAATACTTTTCCCCTTCCCCAAGTGTTTTGCTAGAACTATGGAATAGAGCAGGGTTTCTCAACCAGGGTTCCGTGACACCCTAGGGTTCCGTGAGAGGTCACTAGGTGTTCCCTGGGAGATCACGATTTATTTAAAAAATTATTTCAAATTCAGGCAACTTCACATTAAAGAGGTAAGTTTCATTATTTTTAGTTTAAGAACACCGTTAATGCATATATACAGGCCTACCTATGAAACGAATATAATCATTTTGTAACTTCTGGCCTATATTTGAGCCTGAATGTGCAGGGGCTCCCCGAGGCCTGAAAAATATTTCAAGGGTTCCTCCAGGGTCAAAAAGTTGAGAAAGGCTGGAATAGAGAGTCATATCTTGCATCAACCAATATGTTCTATATGCTTCTAAATAATTTGTGTTCTGTGATGCTCAGTACAATTGAAAATTACACAGTAGGATAAAACTACATTGCAACTGCAGTTTTGTCAGACTTCCTTCAGACTACAGGGTAGATGGCAACAGAAATTTAATTAAATCCATGTTTTGAGTTCATAATCCCATCATTTTCTAGAATGATGGCTAGTGAGGTAGCTCATCTATTTTTTCATCTGATTCTTGGGTCAATATGGTACAACAGCTATATTGTGCAAACTTTAGAAGGGAACAAGAAGAAGGAAATTTCAACTATACTCTGTTCTAGAAGACAAAAACAAACATGCCAACAAAAACTCAGAAATGATCTGAGTTTATGGCACCAGAAGCAGTAGCCTTGAATTACACATTCACACAAAAAGCACATCTTTAAAAATTACACTAGTTTTTAAAATTATTTTATTGCTGAAACTATTCATAATCAGGGTGGTAAAAGGATTATCATGACTAATAACGAGAGAGAGAGAGAGAGGGAGGGAGGGAGGGAGGGAGGGAGGGAGGGAGGGAGGGAGAGAGAGAGAGAGAGAGAGAGAGAGAGAGAGAGAGAGAGAAAGTGTAAAAGAAATAGTTGCTAACCTTCAACTTCTCAGTTGTCTCAGCCAAATTGCCCCATGATTTCTCATCTGTTGTACTGCAGTGATGCCTTAATATCAAGTATCCACCAATTCTCTGTGCTCAAATTTTATAAATACAACAAAGGGGGGGGGGGGGGAGAGACCTTGATATAGCTACTTTCATTGGCCTCTGGCAATGATGTACAGACCCTGTTGACACCTTGCATTCCCAGGGGCATTTCTGTAGCAATAGGCCTCTTCTAGGTACCTGTAAATAATAAAGCCAGAATGATAGATGGTGATCCATTCAAGTATCTTGAGAAATGCAACTTCCCCCAGTTCCAGGAGTAGCTGTGCATGTCCATGTGCTCTGGGAGTTTCATCTGTAATAACCCATGATTGACAAGATGCTAACTTATGCTCAATACTAAGGCTGCAATTACTCTTTATTATTTTTATGACATCCATCTTTTTGGGAATTGGTATTAAAGAGAACTTGAAGGGCTTTCTTGTACATCTTCAGCGATTCTTTAAATTTACTTGCCTGCCTAGGAAAACTCAATTCTTCATCCAGCCAAATCGTCAAAGAGATGGAAAATTTGAACCTTTCCAGCTCCTGCAGGAAAAGTTTCTTCCAACAGCTGTCTTGCTTTATGAAAGCATGAAGTCAGGACATCCAATCTTATGCTATCAATCACACAGGCTGACATTTCCTGCAAACTGTGTCCACAAGACAAACGGGGAAAACGAACCTGAAAGGAACAACAAATTGCCAAAAAGCAGATGGAATTATGTGCTCGTGTTTATATTTAGCTGTTCACATGAGCCCAGACTAAATGCCTTCTTCTTCAGAACTGCAGCACTAAGCACCCATTTGTGCCATTGCTGAAAAACACCTGACACTAGTATTAAGAAATACTGGGTTTAATTGCAGTCCATTAAAATGTGGAAATGTCTTCAATCGAGGATTAATGATTTAAATGAACTGTCGGCTTGCGGAGCATTTTAGGCCCTCCTATGCAGATGCAAACATCCTCTCTCTCCCACCCTCCTCCCATCTCTGAACTCTTGCTAGAAAGGTCCGCCACATGTTTTTCATCTCCTAGCTTTAGGTTAGTAGCATTTAAAAAGGCTTCAACATCAGGTTTCTATGATTTGTGACTTTCAGAACAGTGTTTGTGTGGACAAAAGATGTTAAATTATTACTTGAACTTTGTTTGAAACAATTCTCACTTCACCTTAAGAACTGCTTTTTATAAAGAAGGCTCGAATGAAGAATTCATTTTACTTTCATTGTCATGTTTCAGATAAGAGAGGGATCTAAGTAAAAACATTGGACAAAATTGATTGAGTGTTGGTACTTAGGTATAAACCTCTGCAGCTCAAACCTAAATGGGAGCTCACTGCTGAGTGAGCGCCATCTTGGCTTCCAAGCAAAATTCAAGGTGATGGTTTTAGATTCATTAAGCTCTAAGTGGCAGGAGTCCAACCTGCTCCTGTGTTAACTCAGCTGTTCAAAATAGTCCTTCCTAGCACAAATTACCATTGCACTTGGTTAACACAGACAAGTGCACCCTTCATTTATGGACAACTGCCACGTTGAAGGCCCCTGGAGGAGCAGTCCTCAAGTGGAGCACCACCGCTGGAAAGGTTTTCCCTGCAGCATCTTCTGTTGCATCAGGACCACCCAAAGAACAGCCTCTGATGCTGAGCTTCTGCATGTCTGGGCAGCCTAGACTTTTAACCTCTTGCACAGTTCAGGAGCTGTTATTCTCCTGAAGAATTTAAACAAATTTTCTAACATTTTACTCCAGGGCTTTCCAAAGTGCTGCCACTGGTGACACACCAGCGGCGGCGGCGCACGCGCGCACGGCGGCGGCACACGCGCGCACGGCGGCAGCGCGGGGGGCGTGCGGCGGCGTGCGCGCGCACGGCGGCGGCGCAAGGGGCGTGCAGCGGCACGCGCGTGCACGGCGGCGGCAGCCTCCGCTAAAACGCGGAAGCACTGATCCCGCGCCGCTGCTGCTGCCGCCATGCATGCGCGGGCCGCCGCTTCCGGGTGATGTGGTGACACACCACGCTGTGTGTGGCGACACACTTTTGTGTTGCGACACACAGTTTGGAAAGCTCTGTTTTACTCATTCAGAACTAAATACTGTATGTGTGCTTTGGAACTTTCAGGGCTTTTCAGATTAATTGTTAAACCTAACAATTAACCTGAAAAGTCCTGAAAGTTCTAAACTTTCTAACTTTACTTGTTAGATGTAAAACTAAGCATACATTTTTGGTGGTATTTTCCCTAACTCATCTGTCTTCCACAAACAAGTAAATGGGACTGTACCCATCTGCACTGTGGCCCACATGGATCTCTTGGCCACAGAAGGAATAAGTTGATTGCTTTGAGCATCTCCATTTTCCAAACACCATCAGATCTGATCATGTGAACTATATGTTAGGAAATATCTTTATATCTAACAAGGATGGACTACTGTGTACGCTAAATGTGTACACTTTTATTCTGCCCAAAACATTTCTTGATGCAAGAAATTGATCCAGTAAGTGATTCCCATACATAACACTTGCGCCTAGTGCAGTTTGACCCTTTTTGTATCAAAGCTTCTGACCAGAAATATGAAGGTTGTCTTATTATATATATTTAGATTTTTCTGCATTATGCTAAATATATATAATATGGAAATAACTTAAATTAAACAACAAAATTACTAGATTCCCACCATTCAGTTCTAACCATGATTAGTATTTTCTAAGTTAAGTCTGTGAACTAAGTTAAAATATACTGCACATATTGTATAAAATAGAAGTCAATGAGAATTCATTTTTAAAAGTAATAATTTTGATAAATGAAGTGAGAATATTGAGGCAATTAAATGTCTTCTGAAATCTATGTATCTTCTGCAAAAGCCCAGAGTTCCAATCCAAGGTTATTTGTGTAAAATTATGTTAAGTTAACCTTATAAATACTGAATATAAATTGTATATCTTTGTTCACAAAACATTATGAACAACTTTTTCATAACATTTACTTTACATAAAAGCAGTCCTGCTTAATCTAACATTTTGGTTCTCACCAAGGACAACCAGATACCTCTTGGGTGCTCAGAAAAGGAGATGGGGCCATACCACTCTCCCACTCTTCTTCTCCTACAGCCACAGTTTGGAGGCACGCTGACCCCAACCCAGAGGTAACACCGAATATCCAAGACTGATAGTTCTTGATAAACCTGTGCTGCATGACACCTTGCCATGCAGGTTAGCACTGTTTTTGAAAACTACTTCATTATAAGAAATCCTGTTCTCATGCTTTTTCAGAGACTCTTCTGTGAGATCAGTAATGTTTGAATGAGGTATTTTTACTATAAGCTGTTAAAGGCTTCAGTGGGCCAGTTTGCTGTCATATATTCCCAAGTTTAAATTCACTTCCTACTTCTGTTGATACTCAGCTGCTCTCAACAGCACCTTTAGAGCTGCTTTTTTTCCTTCTCTCTCTCTCTTTTCTTTTTAATCCTAGTGTGGAGGAAGGAATTAACCCATTTTTTTTGTAAATTTCCTGGTGAGAAGCAGATAGAAGCTCATAGAAGACAAAGAAATCTTGAATTCTATTATGATTGGATAATGGAGGATCCTACGTCCTTTCCCCAAAAAAGAAGAAAGAAAGAAAGAAAGAAAGAAAGAAAGAAAGAAAGAAAGAAAGAAAGAAAGAAAGAAAGAAAGAAAAGCCCTGTTTATAACATGAGTACAAAGTGTAAGTTGTTTCCTGACATTTTTTCAATCCTTTGTTTTATTAATCTGGAAACCTGCAGAACTTTTTCGAGGGGAGGGATAGTTTTAGCATTATAGATTTCTATATTTCTAAGTTCCTCGAGAAGTCCACTCAACTACCAAAGTTACTGTTTGAGGTCATTAACAAATGCTGGAGGTATGGAACTGTAGTCTTAGTAAAAGCCTGTATAGGGGGCTATAGAAATGCACTACTGAATGCTGCTATTTAAAAGAATAGATGAAAAAAAATCCATGTTAAAAATATTAAACAATATAATAATACTTGTCATTTGGGACTCATATAATTTATCTTGTTGATGCTCTTGAATAAATAAGATAGGACAATGTTCCTTTATTTAGAGCTGAAGGAGAAAAACTTGCCTCATTCTATCTACTGTTGTGAGTTCAAGGAGTTAATCCAGGATCTTTCTAATACATTGCTTAATCTGATAGGCATTAAGGACACAATTAACCTCAACAGCACATTCTGAGCAGGATTCTATTCTGCTCTCTACCAAAATGCCAGGTGCCACAATACATTCTGGGCATGCACACAAAATTCCACTGTGGCTTGACCTCTTGGTTCATGTCTCCTCCAACCAAAATGGTTTGTTTTGTAGACCTCGGGGCATGCAAGATGACAGCTTATTACTAGAGTTGTGAATTCCTGCTGGCTGTCCTAATTCTCTTTTTACGTGCTGCAACCTAAGAACCGGGTGTAAAAATATTGCTGTTCTCATACTGCCGGTTCAGTAATATTTCCATGCCAGATAGCACCATGATCCAATTAGCAATGCACACTAGAGTGGCCAAAAGCATTTGCAACTTGAGAATTGTCAAGGAATAACCTGAACTAAGGAAGTCATGTGATAGATCAAACACAAATCACCAAAGTTGGGCAAACCTATACATGATTAACTTCAAAGGAGAGGAGGTGGTCCAACCTCTGGAGGGAATTCTGAGGTCAAAGAAGCACCCTCTGCTTTCAGTCAAGACACAGATTATTACAGATGTGCCTGCCCTACTATCAGCATCCACTGTATTTCATTCAAGTTCCACTCATGCTCCTTGATCAAGGGGAAGGTATAAGGTATACCCTGAAAGCTCACTCTTTAACACAGGCTAAGAAAAGAATTGCAAAACCCGGGCTGTCTAAGGCTTGGTGGATCTCATTATACCCACGGATGCCCAGCACATCGTGTCCTTAAAGGATTTATATCTTCCCTTTACAAAACATTTGACAAGAAAAAAAAGACAACATAATTTAGGAAAAAATGCAATAAAATATAATAAAGAGAAAGAATAAAAATCCAAAAGAAAAAACCATTAGCATACCAATTTAAAAAAAGAAAGTTCAAGCCAAGCTTCACTAAGATCATTAACCATCAACAGCTTTCCTAAAAAGAAAGACTTTTACAATGAATGTAAAACCAACACACATAAAAAAGGAGTGGGACTTCAATCATGCACCTTGACTTTTCCCCCCATCCCCAGCGGATGACCCTGCTTAACACAAACTCCAGAGCAAATTGTGACTTAAAACTCTCTTTTGCTAAGGAGTTTTAGACTCTCACGCTTCTCCATTTTGTTCTTTTCCCACTCTTTTAACGGAATTTAGAACTGACCTTGGGAAAGGAATGAGAGAGCCACTAAAGAGTAAGCCATGAAGGGGGGATTTGGAGTCTAGATATAGAAGGAAGTGTGAGAAAGAAACTCAAAACAACCCGGCCTTGATTTTGCTTAGTATAACATGGGGCAGACAGAAATTTGGATGGGCTTTCAAGATTCTCTCAATATACCCTACAACAATAAAGTAGCATTCCTGGAATCCCTGCAGTATCTGTTTCTTGACCTGGCCTACCTCGAAGGGCTGACAGCTCTTTTCTTGTCCCTGCTCTTCCTGTCTGCCTCAGTGTCTTCTGGGACTTGTAGTAGTATCCTACAATGAAATTCCACCTGAAGTCTTTCGCACATACTGTGCAGTTATTCAAGTCCTATACTGTATCTCCTTAGTGGATCTTCTGTGGGTTATTAAATCTCAGTGAGTGAAAATTATTCTAGCTTTTTATGAGCTATCCAAGTCAAATCCTTTAGTGTGAAGATATGAGTTCTCTCTGAATTCTTTCCACATTCCTAAGCACATTTTGGATCCCAGAATTCTCCATGCATGGATTATTTGATGAGAAAACGTAATGGAAGCTCTTTTGACATGCAAAGTATTTCTATGATTTCTCTCCACTATAAATTTGTTAATGATCACCAACTTGTTGCACTGGTAGAACTTCTCTCCATATGTGAAGAATTTATATGGTTTCCCTACTGTATAAATTAAGACAGTGTATTAGATGAAATTTACAATATGGACCATGGGCATTAAGTGTTGTTAGAACACTTAAATCAGACAATAACTTGATATAAATCTGAACTGATCATGGGTGCCTGCTGGATCTTGCTGCTTTTCTTAAAATGATGAAATTAATGTCACACCACACCACAATCTTTGGCAACATGACATTGCAACACTACTTTCATCATTTTGTCCTGCCTTGACCCCCCTTGCAGATGCCATTGAAACTGACTTTAATCAGCGACAGATTCAAAATTCCATTTCGAAACTACACAAGCAAGATTATTTATAAATAATCATCAGTGATCCTCATCAAAATCCTATAATTTTATAGAACATCATTGTTTAGAAAAAAGCACAAATTCTGTAAGTTAGTCATTTATGAGGCTGTTAATTTCACAACCAGTGTTAAAATGTGAGAACCAGGCTTGGGGAAGGAGAGGGACACAGCTAGACAAATGAAAAACTGCCAAAGGATATAGAATGAAACAAGAAAAAACTACCAATTTATAATTCATACACTTTTCAACAGGAACAACCATCACACTTTTCAGTGCCAAGAACTGATACTTTCTAAAAAATAATAGAAATTAAATATATTTTGTATGCCAATGATAGCAACTCATACCACAAATATACACTGGAATTAAATAGCATATTTATTTCCTGATTGATTTATTGATTCATGCAATTTATTTACTGCCTCAGTACTTAATGGACTCTAGGTAGTTTACATTTTAAAACTTCATTAACAAAATTATTTGTTCTTTATTTGTTCAGTCGCTTCCGACTCTTCGTGACTTCATGGACCAGCCCACGCCAGAGCTTCCTGTCGGACGTCGTCACCCCCAGCTCCCCCAAGGTTGAGTCTGTCACCTCCAGAATATCATCCATCCATCTTGCCCTTAGTCGGCCCCTCTTCCTTTGGCCTTCCACTTTCCCTAGCATCAGCATCTTCTCCAGGGTATCCTGTCTTCTCATTATGTGGCCAAAGTACTTCAGTTTTGCCTTAATATCATTCCCTCAAGTGAGCAGTCTGGCTTTATTTCCTGGAGTATGGACTGGTTTGATCTTCTTGCAGTCCAAGGCACTCTCAGAATTTTCCTCCAACACCACAGTTCAAAAGCATCTATCTTCCTTTGCTCAAACACACACACACACACACACAGAGAGAGAGAGAGAGAGAGAGAGAGAGAGAGAGAGAGAGAGAGCCCTGTAGCCCTACAGTCAGTCCCCAAAGGCCTTTCAGAAAAACCAAGTTTTTACTAGCTTCCTGAAGGCTGGGAGACATCCTTGCCACAGGGAGCAGCTGTTCCATTGGAGAATGCCTGATGTTGGACCTCATCCTGCCACAGCTCCAGGTAGGTAGGAACCTCCTAGCAGGCACTCTCTGAGTGTCCTGGTCAGACAAGCAGACACTACTCAGGAAAGGCAGTCTTTTAGATCCCCAGTTTTTGAGATAGATAGATGATAGATAGATAGATAGATAGATAGATAGATAGATAGATAGATAGTAGGTAGGTAGGTAGGTAGGTAGGTCTCCCCCAGTTGGGGGAGATGGGCGGTAATACAAATTTAAATAAAAGATAGATAGATAGATAGATAGATAGATAGATAGATAGATAGATCTCCCCCGGTTGGGGGAGATGGGCGGTAATACAAATTTAAATAAATAATAGATAGATAGATGATAGATGATAGATGATGATAGATGATGATAGATGATAGATGATAGATGATAGATGATAGATGATAGAGGATGGATGGATGGATGGATGGATGGATGGATGGATGGATGGATAGATAGATAGATAGATAGATAGATAGATAGATAGATAGATTTGTTGTTGTTCAGTCGTTTAGTCGTGTCCGACTTCGTGACCTCATGGACCATAGCACGCCAGGCCTTCCTGTCCTCCACTGTCTTTCAGAGTTTACTCAAATTCATGTTCATTACGTCGGTGATGCTATCTAACCATCTCATCCTCTGCCATCCCCTTCTCCTTTTGCCTTCAGTCTTTCCCAGCATCAGGGTCTTTTCCAGTGAGTCCTCTCTTCGCATTAGGTGGCCAAAGTATTTGAGCTTCAGCTTCAGCATCTGTCCTTCCAATGAGCAGTCAGGGTTGATTTCCTTTAGGATTGACTGGTTTGAAATCCTTGCAGTCCAAGGGACTCTCAAGAGTCTTCTCCAGCACCACAGTTCGAAAGCATCAATTCTTTGGCGCTCAGCCTTCCTTATGGTCCAACTCTCACAGCCATACATTACTACTGGAAAAATCATAGCTTTAACTGTACGGACCTTTGTCGGCAAGGTGATGTCTCTGCTTTTTAATATGCTGTCTAGGTTTGCCATAGCTTTCCTCCCAAGGAGCAAGCGTCTTTTAATTTCAATCCATCACTGTAAGATAGGGCAACATGTCAACCACTCAAAATCTAGCTATTTCGACTTTCACTTCCGGGTACTGGTCGGAGCACAGCGAAGAACCGGGGCTCCTTAGCCTCGATTCCACGGCTAAGCTGTTTGCAGCGATTTGGGAGAAGAAATCGCTGGAAAAATCACACTCGAAGAGAATGTGATCAGAAGATTAACCACAAAGGGTCTCTGGAGTAAATGCCCTCCCCCGACTCCTGTAATTTCCACTGCGGGAGGAGGGAGATGGAGCAATGAAAGGAGACTGGGAAAAAAAACGGGGCTCTGCAGCAGCCGTGATTCTAAAAGATAAGTAGCTGGCCCGACCAGGCTTTTAGTCACTTTTTTTTACTTTTAAATATTATTATTTTTTTATTAAGTGCTAAGATTTGTATCTGGACTTGATTTATATTTGCTGGTGCTATATTTTTTTCTTCTTAATGGAAGAATAAACGGTGGGAAGAGAAGCTAAGTGGCTTTGCTAGAAGTGAAAGTGACTTTTACTATTATTTCAGTTTGGTTTGAGTTTTTTACTTATGGACAACTATTGGTATTTCTATTTTTGTTCTCTGGAATACTATATTAAAGCTTGGATTTAAATGGAGTGATTAATACTTTATTTTTTAAGACTTTGATGTTGGGATTACTGAACCCTATTAAAAACTCTTTTATATATACAAGTTCCTCTTTTTCTTTCTGAACTTTGAACTCTGTTTGGATTTATTTTTCTGAAAAAGTCAAGTTACTTAACGTTTAATTTGGATTATTGGATTATAATATGGAAAGTAGAGGCTTTTTTACATGTCTCTAGCAACATTTTTTCTTTTTGACTTGTGGTTGGATTGAAGAATTACAAGTGGGAAGGTGAAACCCTGGGAATATTTACTATTCTTATCTTTGATTTTGACTACAGGAGAACAAAAAGTCCTAGGCTTTTATCTTTTGAAATACTGTGGACTTTTATATATAAGGGATTATAAATGACCTAAGAGGAAAATTTTTAAAGGAGCCTAGTTCTCTCTTTCTTTTTCCTTAACCTTTTGGATATTTGTTTTTTCACCTTTTCTTTTTTCTTTTTATTATTTGTAAAAGAATTTTTAAATTTTTTTTTTAATTTTTTCCCCTTTTTTAAATAATTTTTGTTATATTGTTATATGGTGCTTTTTCCCCTTTTCTCCCTTTTTTCTTCTTTTTTGCAGGGCTATGGCGTCTTTGGGAACGAGACGGGCGGAGAAGGAGAAGAAGAAGGAGACTGGAGGACCACCTATTGATTCTGCTACACCTGCTACATCTGCCTCAGAAGCTTTATTACCAGAAATGAAAAAGATATTAGAAGCTGTTGCAACACTAAATAAGAAAATGGATGATCAGAATACAGCAATAAATAAGAAAATGGATGATCAGAATACAGCAATAAATAAGAAAATGGATGACCAGAATACAGCAATAAATAAGAAAATGGATGACTCCACGAAGCAGATGGAAGATCAGATTACAGCATTAGACAAAAAAATGGACGATATGAAGAAAGAAATAACCCGAGAGATTAAGCAAGATTTTAAAAAAGAAATTCAAACAGTTAAGGAAGTGGTCAATTCTCTGTCAGGAGAACTTAAAGATACGCAAAGCCAGATGCAAAAATTAGAAGATAAATCAGAATATGCTATTAAAGAGATTGAACATAATCTAGATATCACAGCTTTAGCAGAAATGAGAGAGAAGGAGCACATCTTGAGATTTAGAGCAATTCCAGAACAAGTAGATGAAAATGTGAGAGAAAGGATGACTTTTGAATTGGCTAAATTTTTGGAGACAAGAGAACAAGATTTAGATTTGGAGATAGACAAGATATTCAGAGTAAACTCACGTTATGCTAAGGAAAGAAAAGTCCCTAGAGACATATTGATATATTTTGTAAGAAAAGTGACGAAAGAGCAAATCTTAAAGAAGCATTATAATACTAGATTAAATATAGAAGGGAAGGAAATAATTGTATTAAAAGAAATTCCCTTGAGAATAATTAGGAAAAGAAAAGACTATTCTTTCCTTACAGATAAATTAAGGCAACATAGTATTTCATTCAGATGGGAAAAATTGGAAGGCGTATCGTTTGAGTTTAAGGGACAGAGATTCAAAATAACTTCCATTTTAAAAGCAAAAGCTTTTTTAGAGAAATACAAGAAAGAAATGGGTTTACCAGAAGGAGAATTGACAAAAGGAGGAGAAACATCGAAAGACAAAGAGAAGACTGAAGATCTATCTGAGAAAGGAGCTACAGGTGTGGACTTAACAAAGGGATTTTAAAGAATAAAACACCAATGGAACTTAAATATCTGACATGGAATATTAATGGAGCCAATGCTCCACAAAAAAGAAGAAAGATATTTCATTTTTTGAAAAAACAGAAATTGGACATAAGTTGTTTACAAGAGACTCATATTTGTAAAAAAGATACTAAATATTTGATTCAAAAACAGCTTGGAGAAGAATTTATTTCGGCTGGATATAAAAAAACTAAAGGGGTAGTCTTATATGTACAACCAAAGTTAAACCCAAAATTGATATTAGCTGATGAAGAGGGTCGATACATTGTAGTAGAAATTAACATACAAGGAACTAAAACACTGATAGTTGGACTTTATGCACCGAATATGGATAAAGGAGTATTTTATAAAAACCTGATGGATAAACTTTTGGACTTAACTTATGACAATTGGTGTTTCATGGGGGATTGGAATGGGGTAATCTACCCCAGATTGGATAGACAGTCACAAAAAGAAGTGAAGCAAACACAGGGAAAATTGCCACAAACATTTTTCGACTTGAAAGAGATGTTGGATTTACAAGACATTTGGAGATGTATGAATGGGACTTCCAGAGAATTTACATATTATTCAGAGAGATTTAAATCACATTCTAGAATAGATATGATTTTGATATCTAAAAATTTGATGATGGATATTAACAAAGTTGATATATTACCTAAGACTTTATCAGATCATAATCCAGTAATGTTGACTCTTAAAGGGAAACGGAATGTATTTAGATGGAGATTGAATGAGTCACTACTACGGAATAATGATGTAGTTGATGTATGCAAAAAAAAATTAAGAGAATATTTTCAATTTAATTTGAACAAAGGGACTAATATTCAAACTGTATGGGAAGCCAGTAAAGCATATATGAGGGGTTATTTTATTCAATACAATGCTCAAATGAGGAAGAAAAAACAAAAAAGAATTCAATTGATTTTAGATGAAATTAAAAGTAAAGAGTTAGATTTGAGAGATAAACCAATGGATGACACTTTGCTCACTCAAATTAAATTTCTACAAAAGCAAATATCAATGATATTAACTCAAGAGATAGAGACTCAAATGAAATTTACAAAACAAAAATATTTTGAATATGCAAATAAACCAGGTAGATGGCTGGCTTATAAATTGAGGAAACAAAGACAAAAGAATTTGATTACTAATATTCAACATGAAGGAAAAACTCTGGTGAATAATATGGACATTCAAAAAACCTTTCATGACTATTATTCTAAATTATATAAAAAACAAGATGTCAACTTGGATGAGATTGAAGAATATTTGAATAAACAAAAACTAACTGTTCTTAATGACCAACAAAGATTGATATTAAATAATGTTATAACAAAAGAAGAATTGATAAAAGCTTTTAAGAAAATTAGTAGTGGAAAAGCTCCTGGACCGGATGGATTGTCAGCAGCCTACTATAAATGTTTTGAAGAGGATTTATGTCTACCTTTGCAGAAGACTATGAATTCTATTTTGGAAACAGGAATTATGCCTGAAACTTGGAAAGAAGCACATATAACATTGATACCCAAAGAACAACAGGATTTAACATTAACTAAAAATTACAGACCAATATCTTTATTGAATAATGACTATAAGATATTTACAACGATATTAGCAGAAAGAATGAAGAATATACTTAAGGATTTTATTCATCAAGACCAAGCTGGTTTTCTACCCAAAAGACAAATTCATGACAATGTCCGAAACATAGTAGACGTAATTGAATATTTGGATCAACACTATGATAAACAAGCTGCCTTGATATTTATTGATGCTGAAAAAGCCTTTGACAACTTAAATTGGCCTTTTATGTTCAAAGTTTTGGAAAATATGAATTTTGGAGGAAATTTTATAAAATGGATTAAATCAATATATACTCCACAATTTGCCAAAATAATTGTTAATGGAGAATTTAGTAAGCCATGTGAAATACAAAAAGGTACTAGACAAGGTTGTCCATTATCTCCACTTTTGTTTATATTGGTATTAGAGGTTTTACTTAGAGATATTAGACAAGATGATGGTATCCATGGTATTAAAGTTAAAAAAGAAGTTTATAAACTAAGAGCATTTGCTGACGACCTAGTCATTACTTTGGAGAATCCACTAGAAGGAATTGAAATATTAATACAGAAACTAAAAGACTTTGGGTCGCTAGCAGGGTTCAAAGTGAATTTACAGAAGACAAAAGTTTTGACCAAAAATATGGATTACCACCAACAAGAGAAATTGAAAGAAATAACAGGATATTCAATGGAAGAAAAAGTAAAATATTTAGGAGTATATTTAACAACTAAAAATGTTAAGTTGTTTAAGAATAATTATATTCCACTTTGGATGGATATTAAAAAAGATTTGGAACATTGGGAAAAACTGCAATTATCATTATTAGGTAGAATTTCAGCAATTAAAATGAATGTTTTGCCAAGAATTTTATATCTTTTTCAAACACTACCTATATTGGCATCAGAAGAACCTTTTAAACAATGGCAGCGAGATATTTCTAAGTTTATTTGGCAAGGGAAAAAACCAAGAGTAAAATATAAAGTCTTGCAAGACTCTAAAGAAAGAGGAGGACTAGATCTACCGGATTTGAAATTATATTATGCTGCTTGTTGCTTGGTTTGGATTAAAGAATGGATAGTTTTGAAAAATGAAAAATTATTGAATTTGGAAGGACATGAATTAAGATATGGATGGCATGGATATTTGTGGTATGATAAAGTTAAAGTTAATGTGGATTTTAAAAACCATTATATTAGAAGATCCTTGTTAAGAATCTGGAATAAATATAAATTAATCTTATGTTATAAAAGACCCTTATGGATTTCTACACAAGAAGCATTCTACAGAACAGAAGTAAGAAATAAAGATAAATGGTTAACCTACAAAGACTTTTTAAAGAAAGAACAAGGACAATATATAATTAAATCAATAGAAGAATTGGTATCAGAGGGATACAGTTTTCAATGGCTTTCATATATGCAGCTCGTAGAGAAATTTAAATTAGATAAGAAAGACCTTGAATTTGAACAAACCAAATCGGAATTTGAGATACAACTATGTGAGACAGATGATCATCTAATTGCAAAAATGTATAAATTATTGTTAAAAGGTGAAATGGTAGAAGAACAAGTTAAAGACTGTATGATTAAATGGGCTAAAAATATTGGCCATAATATTCAAATGCAACAATGGGAAGATATGTGGACCAAAGGGTTAAAATTTACTTTGTGTTATAATTTAAAAGAAAACTTTTATAAGATGATGTACAGATGGTATATGACCCCACAAAAACTTTCTAAAATGTATGGAAATGTCTCCAACTTATGTTGGAAATATAAAAAAAAAGAGGGGTCTTTTTACCATATGTGGTGGACATGTGAGACTGCAAAGAAATTTTGGACTCAAATACATGCATTGATGCAAAATATATTACAAATTCGAGTTCCATTTAAACCGGAATTTTTCTTACTGGGAATAATTGATGGACAACCTGGGAAGCAATTTACAAGGATTATGCAATACATGATTACAGCAGCAAGACTTATTTTTGCACAAAATTGGAAAAACCAGATATCGCCTACGATACAAGATTGGATGTTAAAATTGATGGATATGGCAGAGAATGATAAACTGACATGTTTATTAAAAGAAAATCCAAATAATTATTTCCTTAAAGAGTGGAAACCATTAACTGACTATTTACAAGATGCGGGAGGGGCAAAGCTTATATGGGGATTTGAAGATTAAAATATATATATATTGATGTAATAGACAAGAAATATTCTTTAATATTATATATAGACCTAGCATGTAAGATAAAATTTTTAAAATACCATGACCAGATACAAATCGGAAGTTGACCCAATTCTATGTTTCAGCTTTATCTTTTTTTCTTTTTTCCTTTACTACACTTTTTTATCTTTTCTTTTTTCTTGATTTGTATTTCCATTTTCTTTTCTGTTTCAAACTTTTATCTATGTAAAATTAAAATCTAATAAAATTTGTTAAAAAAAAAAAATCTAGCTATTTCAAAATTCAATATTCTACAATTACAGAATTCTCATTTTTGCCAAAAGAAAGAAAATGATTCAAAAGACTTTCTAAATAAAATCTATATAAGCAATAGGAAAACACCAAACAACTTTAACATCTCAAGTTTCAATCTCCTCAATAATTTCCTTACTATTATAGGTCACCCTCATTTCTGGGATAGGACATGTAGGGATGACTAATGGTTAATATTTCTCGATTACTATTCAAGTTTCAACACTGTTGTGCTCCTGCAACTCAATTTGGCTGATTAATGATCCTAACTTTCAGTTTTCAAGAGATAGATTTCTATTTAGGGTACGACAATTAAAAATATTGTCTTGGACCCAATATAGTGATTTATGTCAAACACAAACTTCAATTCTAGTTAGTTTGCCTAAGGTTCTGCTCTGGCTGGAGCTGAGACCACACACTTTGGGAGGTATGCTGACAATTCCAAGTTCCGTTCCAAATTTCCCTCTGTATAAGATCTCTATATGCAGCAGCTGTGAATGAGCTCTCCCTAAACCTTGGTGACTCGTTGCTAGGCACTTAGGCAATGCTAGGTTAAATAGATTGTCAGCTTCAGTCGAAGGCAGATTCACATGACCTTTACCCTGTTTGATACAGAGGGGAATTCAGTTGCTCACAGCTAGGGAAAGCAGTACAACTGAACATAATCTAAGTAGCTCAGGACAAACCCTACTCAGAATTAGAAAGATAATGTTTCCAGTTTGCAGGGAGACTGACAGTTTAAAAACTGGAGTATTAATTTCAAAAGATACATAACTTACATAATAAGGGTACCTATTTCAAAATGATTACAAGAGAAAAACAATTTTGCAAATACCCAATCTCCTTTGGGATGTAAACATTTTATCAAAAACCATAATACATCAACTGTCTTTCATCACAAACAACACACACATTCCATGATGGCATACGCACACAATTTTTCTTCAGAGTGGATGTAGGTCATTACGTGCCATTTGTCCTTAAGTGTTTCACTTTAGTTTTGCAAATAATTTAATTTAATAAGATCTTATTCTTGGTTTGTAGGAATGCAGTTCTGAGAATTAACTGCCAGTCTAATTGCTGAGAAATCTCAGCAATTAAATAGAAACTACTGAATGAACTTCGATCCTACTATTTCACTTTGTTTTAAAAATAAAAGGTAACCTGATGCCTGGAAGCTTTAGGTGGCATGATAATTACATTACAATTAGTGTAAGTCTAATTACCTTGTTGATTATGGCAAAACACTGTAATGGCATGATGGCTAAATGCTATAATGACTTGTAAGTTAAACTCCATAATAATTGCTGTACTGAGTTAAACATGAGGACTGGCAATAGAAAGCCGAGAAAGTTTAGACAGATACTATACCTGAGGATAGACAAGAGGTTGTAGCTGATAAAGAATGAGCCAACCCCCTCTTTTAGACCATATGTTTGCCTCCATCCCAACTAGGAGGAATTCTGAATTTTGTATCACACATATGGAGTTTATCATTATATTATGTTTATGTTTAATTTGAGTTTATCGAATCATGTATCTATCATGAATGGGATTAGCAAAGAAGTACTCCAGATTTACAATCTTGAAATAGGGTTGTGTGCTTACTTTCTGTTTATGAACTAGTGCCCTATAGATGCAATGGAAAGATTGATGACTATTCCTTCATATGATCGAGCTTTAATTTTTTTAAAAAAAAATAGGCTGAATGATATCTGCTGTATGTAATAGCATTTTGTTTGTTTCTTTTTTATGTATAATCAGTAAAAGTAATAAGATAAAATTTCAATGATTGTTTGTGGTCTTTGTAAAATAAGGAGAGGATATTAGTCACTATAGAAAAGCCGTTTCCAATTGCTTTACGTGGCAACTTTCAGAAACGTGGACCTCATTAATGTGCTGCAGCTCAGCATATATTCGGCATTTTCTCCATGTCATCACTAGAGGTCTTTTCTGAACTTTTCTGATCATAGAAGGACCTCTCACTAAGCCAATGCAGTCTAATGATTTATTGCTTGGAGACAGCCACCCTGGCGATCAACTTAACCAGCCTCCATATGATAGGTATGCCATGTGAAATGATATAGAAGTAACATCAATCTCTTCCAATTTAATCTAGTTCTGAAGGAGGGAAAGACTTTAGGGAAAGCTCATATTTTATTATTTGCCACAGATATTATCTGTCCCTTTCTCTATATAGGTTACCAACTTTGAATCAAATCCTTCTAATAGTAATAATGCAATAACTGGCAGCTGATTTCTATACATACTTTAAAAGTAAAATAAACATGTGGTTTATTTCCATTTAAATGCTGTATTATAAAATAATCCTCTGAAAGGACTCCCAAGTACTATTGTAAATACTTCATTCCATAGGCTCAAAAACACAAAAAGGTACATTTCAGAATTTAGTAATTTTGTCATAGCAGCTGTAGAGGGAAGAACATTTTACAACATGATACTATGCAGATACTGGCCACCAAACTGGCTATGTAATTTGGCCCCTAATTTCTATCATGAGTTACTTCTAATTTTATAAACAATACAACAAGCTGATTAGGTAGGCTGTAGAATGTCATTGCTTCTAGATTTCCAAATAAAGATTAACCAGAAAAATTTAAAAAAAAAAATATTTTTCTTTCTTAAGAGAATTCAGAGCTGTTACAATAGATGACATCATGGGCTACCCATGTCACAATCCAGACCCTTACTGTAATGTAGCATCGGTTTACATAGAGAAATGTTTTCCAGGAAAACTGGAAACTTCACAAGGCAAAATCAGAAGGTAGCCATAGCAAATTAAACACTAGTTTTCAAATACAGCATTTCCCATATATGTGTCTTGATTTCATGATGGAGGCTTTGTTCAGTATAATAACCAAACTACAGAAGAAAATGTGGGACATTACTGTGTGTTCTGATATAGAAAAGAGAAAGATACTGTCTGGTTTAAGTTTAATTAACATCTGTCAGAGCAGGGTGGGCTCTGTCTAATGAAAATAATAGCTTGAGTTAAGCAGGAGGCTGTAATCCTAAACATATTTGCTTGGAAGTATATCTCATGGTGTCTATTCTTGCAAACAGTTACCCTATGTTGTATAAATATAAAGACTACTCAGGAATTAATGTATTTTTTGAACACTGCATACTAGAAACAGAACCATATTCTTTCTAAAATAAATAATAAATAAATAAAATCATATCCACTGGCCTACCAAGACTTGAGGATAGCCACTGATTTATTACAGGAATATGTTTAAAGAATAGTATGACCACTGTGAATGATTTACAGTGAAAATGAAGTCTTCTTTAACCAAGTTCATTAAACACAAAATTCCAGCAGAGCTTAAGTGTTATTTAGAATGTCCTTCTCAGTTTGACTATGGCACTAATAATGGTGTTATAGTTGAACTTAAAGTGTTTTATTTGGACTTTCTTCCATTTAAGGTTGTTAATGCTGACATGGGAATACGGACTTAGTAGAGCAATTCACAAAGGATTCAATTTCTTTAGCCAGCCAAACTAGCATATGGATTTAATTTTAAAGGAAGTATCTACAAAACATGGGCAGAAGATACTGAGGTTATCTTGCTGCAATTTGGAAAGCCATCCCTATCCTACTTTGATTTAATCCAACATACTCCTAGGCATGCAGTTAATTTTAGGATTATAACTGAGTGAAGTGCAGTATTTTTTTTAAAAAGAGAATAGGAGACTGTTGCCATTTATATCAGACCTACACCTAGAGTACAGAGCTTACATTAATGGAGGAATCACTTTTTTTTCCCTCCAGGTAACCAGGGACCACATTCATAATTGTATCAACTCATGAGTAACAATTTCACAATCTCTTCCTAATGCCAATCATCCATTATGAATTATATATTATTTCATGTCTATCATTTATTCCAGGTAGGGGGGAAAGATGGCTTGAAAATACAATCAACTGTTAAGGTCTATTTTCAGATTATCTTCAGATTTTACCTCCCTAATAAAGGCTTGCTTTTTGCTTGTCTCTAGCATGAGGAAGTGAGTTTCAGCAGTAGAACTCATCCATGAAACTCTATGGGTTCCTTTGTTGATTAGTATTAATAAAATTGTGATTCTTGCTCACTCAGTTCTTTTTGTGTTGCCTCATTATTTCAGAGTTAGAAACAAAAACATCAGTGGGAAAGAACCGTGTATGTGTATTATTTCTTCCCACTTATGGGGTTGGAGTTCTACTTAATCACAGATTTCCAGATGGCACTGAGACATTAATTATTTATTTTCCAAAAACTATTATATTTATTAAACAAAGCTGTTAAACAAAGCTGAGAATGGTTTTTTTTTAAAAAGAAGCAGGGGGTTTTTTTGAGTGAAGAAGTTCTAGACCTATCTAGTGAAGAAGTTCTAGACCTATCTATATGACTTCATCCTTTTTAAAGATACATTTACACCCTTAAAATATATCTCACTACATAGACTCAGAGTCTAGGTATGTCTGTGGTTATAGACTTATCTATCAGACTTGAATAGTTTCTAACTTTGATGCCAGAGGCTGCATAGGATGCCAGATGTGCCCAAAGCCTTCCAAGGCTATCTCTTGAAGCTGATCAAACTGTTAACCATTTAAATCTTAGTCAATTCTCAAACTGCACAGATCTTCAAGGTTGGACTGAAACACTCCTGCTAAGCTATTTTGCAAAGAACATGGTCTGAACATGCAAAGCAGCTTGTTTCACTTACCTTTTCTTGCCCTGGATGAGGCTTCTGTACAGACACAGCACTTGTACAAAAGTATCTTCTGCCTTTTGCAAGTGGCTGGAGACAACTATGAGGAGATAGCAAGGCATCAAGGTTCATTGCAGGAAATCATGTCCTCTTCTCAATCCTCAGCAAAATAAAGTGAATCAGGTTATTTTTGCAGTGTCAAGCAACTCATCAAGGCAAATCAAAGCCACATTACATAGGCCAAGTATATACAACAAGAAATACCAAGGAGGGGGGAGTAAAATACTGTAAGTACTGCTTGAACAGTTTAAGCCCTTCACAGTCTGTCAACCTGAGCTCACTGCTCATTAACAAAGCTCTATTATGTGAAAACTGTATTGTCTTTCTAGAAGGCAGTTGTCAAATCATCTGAGCCATGCTACATGTAGCATATCCAGAAACTGTATGCAAGCAAGCATTGACTATAAGCTACATATTGCAGTTTGGAATTCATTCTGAAAAGTGCAAAGATTGTCAATGAGTATACATACCAGGCTACTCACTAGAATCGACCAAAGGTACACTATGGAAAGTGACCCAGCCCCAGAATCCATATTGGAGGATTTGGGACATCAGTTCAGAGGAATAGCTTTTTGATTGCAGTAGAATCTGACACAAAATGACCTGAAATGCTCTTAGACCAATCACAAGCATCTAATGTAACAGCCATAACTCTCAAGTAGTTACTCTCAAGTGTGTTTAAGAAGGTGTACCCAGGTTGTTGCATCACATTAAATAAATTGCCCAGAAGAATTGAATGTAGACAACAAATATGTTTTGTTTGTTGTCTACATTCAAATATGAATTGAATGTAGACAACAAACCGCCCAGAGTCCCCCTTTTGGGAGAGATGGGCAGTGATAGAAATATGAAAAATAAACAAATAAATAAATAAAATATAGCAAAAGAGATTTCTAGGAGAGGTTTGCCAGATTTCTAATTGTTCAATGTCACTCCATGCTCAGTATCTGTAGCCTCCCCTACTGAGATATTAATGGCATGATGTCTCAAGTTCTATGTCAATGTCTTCACATTAGATTTAGCTGGGAACTAAGCTGAGACTATATTCTAGATCAGGGCTTTCCAAAGTTTTCCCGCGGCGACACACCAACCGCCGTTGGTGTGTCGCAGTGGGAAAAACCGGAAGTGCCGCCGTTGCGGCAGCGTGCAAAAACCCGGAAGCGCTGCTGCCACTTTCAATTTTTGCACGCCGCCATGGCTGCGGCACTTTCGGATTTTTGCGCGCCGCCATTGGTGTGTCGCCGCGGGAAAACCCGGAAGCGCTGATGGGCCGGTGGCGTGCCATCAGCGCTTCCGGGTTTTGATGCGACACATCTGGGCCCTGCAGGCGACACACTTTTGTGTCGCGACACACAGTTTGGAAAGCTCTGTTCTAGATACTGTTCCGTCACACTATTTCTTCACTCACATTAGAAGAACTAGCTTTTGCTAGGAATTGTGGAGCTAAACTAACATTTTTTAATTTTTTTTTATTTATTGTTTGATTTATATCACCGCCCATCTCCCCCCACAAGGGGACTCTGTGAGCACTACTATTAAATTCATACGGTCAGAATAAAATGGCTAGTATGACATCTCTGCTTTGATCAATTCTGACTAGAGAAACTGTAAGCAGCACAACTAAGTAGAAACACTTTTGGCATGAGTAGTTAAGGGTGCTACTATATCTCCTTCTATACTTCCTATACCAGTGATTCTAACCTGTGTGTGTGTGTGTGTGTGTGTGTGTCTGTGTGTGTGTGTGTGTATCAGGTTCTCTTGTCTTGTGACCAGATGGACAGGCAGGTACTGTCCAATCAATCCAGACAGACAGACAGGTACTGGCCAATCAACCAGACATCGTGGTAGTAGACAAGGACCAGAAGACAGCAGTGGTGATAGATGTAGTGGTGCCAAGTGACAGCAACATCAGGAAGAAGGAGTATGAGAAGCTGGAGAAGTACCAGGGCCTGAAGGAGGAACTAGAGAGGATATGGAAAGTGAAGGCCAAAGTGGTCCCAGTGGTGGTAGGAGCACTCGGGGCTGTGACTCCTAAGCTGGGAGAGGGGCTCCAACAGATCCCAGGAGCAAGATCAGAGCTTTCTGTCCAGAAGAGTGCAGTGCTAGAAACAGCTAAGATACTGCGCAGAACCCTCAAACTCCCAGGCCTCTGGTAGAGGACCCGAGATTAAGGAAGACATATACCACCCATTGAGGCGAGAAGGGAATTTTTTTGTTGTTCATTCGTTCAGTCGCTTCCAACTCTTCGTGACTTCATGGACCAACCCACGCCATAGCTTCCTGTCGGCCGTCACCACTCCCAGCTCCCCAAGGTCGAGTCCGTCACCTCCAGAATATCATCCATCCATCTTGCCCTTGGTCGGCCCCTCTTCCTTTTGCCTTCCACTTTCCCTAGCTTCAGCACCTTCTCCAGGGTATCCTGTCTTCTCATTATGTGGCCAAAGTACATCAGTTTTGCCTTTAAGAATTTTTTTACATATATAAAAGTTTGTGTGTTTTTAAGTGGGCTCTGGAGCAGTGAAGTGCAATCCAGTTGACAAATTATATCCCTCTCTTCATCTGTTTTTCTCCCTGAATCCTAAGTACAATAGACTTACATAGTAGAAGTTACTGCCTTTAAATGTCAGCATTATAGACATTCTTAGACTACTGATATCATTAGACCAGACTATTAATCCTGTGGCATTTTATTACTCTTGCCACACAAACAAAACATTATTTATTGCAGTCTCATATTGTTGCCATACTGAAGATTTCCTGTGGAAATGCTGGAAGGACTGTTAGAAAAACAAATTCTAGGAATTGGTGACGAAGTAGTTTGTGAACATAAAATAGTCTCGAGAAAAGTGGATGTTTCAAATCTTTTCCACCTTTTCACCTATGCTACTCTCTCATCTTAGGTTCTACATACAGTAAACATCTATTTCATCATATTTAGAATGGAACTCCATAGAATTAGATTTGATTTTTGTTAGATATCCTTAAATATGCTAAACCAATGCCCTAAACAATGTGCTGAAAGAAAGCAATGTATTTTAATATATCCATACCGAAATATAACTGAGAAAGAATAATGATAATTCAAAATGCATAAACTGTAATTATACATGGGAGTAGGTTGTGCTGGTCTGTTTAAAACAGTAAAATTTGTACTGCTGCTTCACAAATTAAAAGATTGAAAAACTTTTATCTTGCCTTCATAGCTACACTCCCTAATTAATGCTGCTAGAGCCTCTTACTTAAGGTTGCCTGCCAACAAGTTAATTTTTTAGCTCCCTCTACTGGTCTCTGGATAATGACTTTGCATTTATATTACACATTTCATTATGCTGAATCCACACTCTCCCCTCAAATGACCAAGGCATACAGTATCTAATAATTTCAGAATTCAAACAGCATAGCAAATAATAACTTTATGTAGGGTTAAAGAAAGTGATACTTAATTGAGTCTCCAGATGTAGAGCGTAAAAAGATGACCTTTATTTATTTCGTATGGCATAGCAGAATGCAGCATTATTTAAAAATTCATGGAACAATATATAAATATGTATAAAATGTAAACGTTGTAACAATAAATTATTTTAAAAGCACACTATGTGAATACTGAATGGAATTATAAATAAGATTAAATTATGTATGAGCAGTTACTAAAGTGGCTAAGCCTATGGCCGGATATCTAGATCGTTTAGCCATTGGACAGCAGTGCCCTCAAGATGATGTAGTTCTTGCAGGGAGCCAGGGAACCTCCTAAGGGGGCATTCCATCACGATGTGATGTCAAGTTTGCAGGACATTCCCGCAGTCACAGTTAGAATTATCGACCAGCCCCCATTTATGTCAACAGACACATAGAGGTAAACAACATTTACATACCATTCATAAGAGACAATAGAAAAGCCAGAAGACTAGAACACCTCCTGGCCAGCAATCATCACCCAGATATGCAAAGATTAACACCAAGATTAGCACCAGAGGAACAATCAAACAGCACAATATACCCTAATCAAGGAACTATTAACTCAGTCAATCAACCAAGTAGCAAACAACAGCCCAATCAAGGAACTCCTAAGGGGAGAACAAGACCTCCACCAACACAAGGAGGACAAGCCATGGTATATAAACAGAGAGCAAGTCCCACTCCCTTTTCACACTGAAGATGTTGCCTAGTCTGGCAATGAAACGTCTGCAAGAAAACAACAAGGCTCAGAGAGCACCAAGGACTCCACTCCCCATTTATGTTTTCAATATTGATATTGATGACCTTGATAGCCTTGGTCACGCTTGTTGATGACCTGTGGCAGAGCCAGGAGGGGTTGGTGCTGTAGAGAGTAAGGAAGATCACCTTGGCAGAGATGTGCAGGAATTCTAACATAGGCAAAAGGGGCTAAAGCATATTTATGTACAGAACATCCAGCATCTGGATAACATTCAAAAGCAGCTCAGACAGAAATCTCCCTAATTCAGTGAACTATAAGGAGAAGGGGGCAGTATAGCACAATCAGCCTTGCAAGATTCTGTTATTATAACCAATCTCAAAAGAGAGAGTGTTAGCCTTCCTCTTGAGCTGACTCCTGGTCTCGTCGACCTAGTGGAGCTGACATCAACAGAAACTATGATGCTTTGTTCAGAACAAATCAAAATTATTATTAACAATGCAATTGTAGGCACAAAGTTTATATTTCCTTGAAGTATTGAGGTTCTGGTTTTGTCCAGCTTCCATGAAAGAGAGATACTAAAATATGAATTTATCAAGTCAGTTTTTTAACAATATTATACTTGTGGGACGACACTACCAATTCAGAAGAGGGTATATTCTAAGGATTCATAGAAAAAGCTCTTTGAAAGAAGCCCAGAACTGTTTAACACACAAACACAGAATGGAAAAGCTGATTTCTGTGTTGCCAGGTATCTTAATACACTAGCCAAAATGATTAATGTTGGTAATTCCTCTCCTGTGGACTCAATAAATCTGGACTTATTTTTATTACCGACTTTGACATTTCCTACTTTCTTAATATCAGAGGTAATGACAGTGGTATGATTATATACTTATTACTTTCCACCTTCAAGCAGTTTTCTTTGGCAAGACTGGCGCCCTCTCTCTCTCTCTCTCTCTCTCTCTCTCTCCCCCCCCCCCCTTACCGAAACCCTGCTCATGGGGACTCCTTCTTCCCTGAAAACTGTTAAAGCTCCATTAGCAAAACTAAATGGTAGTGTATGTTAGGTGAATGCACAACACCTCCTCCCAACTGCATACAATCTTTAGGAAAGATTAAAGTAGGAAAGGCAGCATAAGAAGGACATTGACAGAGAAATTTAATTTATAATGAGGGGTGTTTGGGGGCAGTGCTTTTTGATTTTCTAATTTTTTTTTTAAACCCTGTCAAGAAATGTCCAAGTTAAACAAAGGAGAAATTACAGAATGAATCTGGATCTCAGCCTTGAAGAATAAGGTTTCAGTCTAATTGAGATCATACGCCGCATGTGCAGTTTTGGCACATAAGTCATATTAATCAGAAACTCTTTAATCGTGGATAATTTCTCCTGTGTGTGCCAGATTGGGCATTCTCCTGCTGGCCAGCTTTTGAGTCTGTTTAAGAATGCACCTTTGACTTCACAAACACCCGCTTACAAAATTGGGGTCAACTTCCTTCTAGGAAGGCATGCTGGGCTGGCTTTGCAGAAACTTTCTCTAATGATTAAATTGCATCTCAGATGGAAATCTGCAAACTACAGATTCCATTGGAGTGACTCTTTCCCGTGATTGCAACTGCTTTGAGTTGGGAGCACACCAGAGATGGAGCGATGTGGAAGATGATCCTGCTGCTGCTGGGTCAGTTTTACAATGACTGAACTGAACGTTGTTCAAACTACTGTTGTTGCATTTCTACAAAAAGAAATATGTGCACACTGAGCATAACTCAGCCACAGGAACAGTTTGCATCAGCCTAAATCTCTTTCAGATTTCATGAAATACGACGTACTCAAATGGCATCGGTTAGGTACTGGGATTTTTGTTCTTGCTTTTTTATTTGTTTTATTTGGGGGCAAGATGAAATCTGGATTTATCATAGTCAGTCCCAAATATTTGATACCTCTTTTGCCTAGGTGAATGTACTTTTTTTTAATGGATAAATAATAGGAAAGTATATCAGAACAAATTCTAAGGTCTGACATCGCTATTGCAGCAGATCATTTTATGAACATACCTGTTGAGGGAGGCCTCGTTTCACATACCTTCAATGAAGACAATAAGTCAGTTCCAACATGTAGAGTCTTTTTAGTAATAGCCCCAGGGGTTGAATAAAGACCTCTCAAGAGATATGATTTTATACTTTCCTGTGCTGGGAATAACTCACTTATTTTGGGAAACTTAAAGATTTGAAGTTGGGGTAGAACAGTTGGGAATGATGTTATTTTATTGCATTATGTCATGTCAGTAAACTGAATGTTGTTGTTTTTAATTTGTTAACAAACAGTAGCCTGATCAGAAATGCACCAATTCATCATCATCATCATCATCATCATCATTATCATCATTTAATAACATTTGGGAGACTATTTATACATATGAAATATTAGTCTAGTCAGAAAGGCATCATTTTGCTGATTATTTAGGCCAATAGATGTGATCTCAGGCTGTCATCCAATCAAAAAATTCTTAGGCTTCAATCCAAGCCACAACTGCATCAAAATAAGCCCCACTGAATTCAGTGAGGTTAACTTTGTATTGATATATGTAGAATTACACAGTTTGTCAATTAATCAAGTAAATGGATTAAATCGGCTTATGCAACAATTTGGGAGAAGAATCCCACACCAAAATTGGGGCATAAATATGTCACAGAAGGAGCCAGCTTAAAAAAGTTTTTCCAGTTTGAAGAAGAAATGCCTCTTCAGTGTTGTTAAAAATACATCTAATTTTAGTTTTCATAAATTATATTACTATCTTAGTTGTTAAAGGGCTTTTAATCAATCAGTCATTCAGAATTAATGAATAAGTGAAAGCTTGAAACAAGGATCCATCCATTATTCCATTATCCAAACCAGCATTTCAGACTAATTACAAGTCAGTCCCTTTCAGATTCATGCTAAGAGAAGGAAATGATGTAGCGCGCACACACACACATGCTTGCTATGTAAAGGAATCTAAGACATGGCACATTTTAATATTGCAACTTGCCGCTTTTTAATGCAAAGCATTATAATGTTGAGAGTTTGCTCTTTGCTTAAAAACAACAGATGAGAAAAAAACCATTCGTAAAGTTACATATAATCAACAACACCACATGTGTTTGGTTTATGAATAAGTTTCAAGGGACAGGACAGAATTTAAAACAGACTCATAAAACAAAATTAATTATTTCACCCGCTTTATGAAAGCCTCAATAAAAATATAACAGAGACCTGAATGCTGGTGGTATTTACATTCATTCTAATAATTCTTGCATACAGTGTTTCAAATATTTACCCCATCTTCCAAGAGTTTTTGGTGCTGAAGATGAAATCAATGGATAAGCACTCCAGTCGTTTGTTTAATGAAATAGGTGTAAAATAAAACTATTCCAAGAGTGTTCTTTTGTATATTAGGTTAATAAATAAAAATTAAACATGCTATAGAACAATATGCTACCTTTAAAAAAGAAACCAAGAAGCTTCTTTATGTAAGCAGACCATGTCCATAAAATTTTATGCATCCTGCGGTAAGTACAATAATTCATTGAAGTGGCTCAGGTGGAAATTTAATTATATCCTTTACTGCTGCAATAGCATTTCTGGTGTCCAAGTCTCTCCAGTGCCTTGCTCCAAACTTCAGCTCTTTCTTTCCGCATCCCTTGTCCTTACTTACCAATCCAAAACCAAATTCTCATTTTAATCTTCAGTGCCCTTTACCTGTTTATTTCCACTTGGAGGAGTCAACTTTCCTCAGTTTAGATCGATTATTATAAGATAGCGTTTCAGCTGCTGAGATACTCAGCTTTTGGGTTTTGTTCAAGGCAAAATTCTTAAAAAAGGAGGGTTCTCATGTACACTAGGTTAATAGGCTCGTAAAAAGCAGAATTAGCTTATTGTGAATGGAGATATATATAGTTCTGTCACATCTGTTTAATTTTACATTTAAAATATATCTGATTTTTTTAATCTTTACCTTTCCTAATTCCCAACTCCATTTTAGAATTTAACTTTATACTGAAATATTTTCCATTAGTAAAAAGAAGCTAGAAATGCCCTACCTACCTGGCAGAATTCAAGAATTAAGGCATTATTGTTGTTGTTGTTATTATTGTTATTATTATTTTCCCCTCCTGACCATCCTTTTCAAACTGTTGTGGAATGAGTAAAGGAGAAGAATATCAGGCTCCAGAAAAAGACTGCAATGTGTCACCATTCCCACGTTACTTGCAACTTTACAGAAGAGCAAAAACAATGACTTTATAGCTACAATGATATCTCCTTAATTAGCAATGGACAGATTAGTTCTAAGTCAATTTCACATGAATTCATTCCTAAGTCTGCTTCCTATTCATTATTTATTCTATTTAGTATTATTGCGATGTGTGTTGGCCTTTCTACTCATAAGGTGCTTACAATCAAAAAGTCAGCAAAGCAGAAGACAATTATTAATCTAACTCCCAAGGTCTGGGTTGTGAAGAACACCTTGACTTCTCTCCCAAAGGCCGAACGAGCGGGTGCTGAGCCTAATTCTGAAAGGAGCGTGTGCTGTAACTTGGGGGGAGGCAGAAGAGATGCTCAACCAATGAGGCCTTTCTTTCATGGGCTTTTTTATTTTAAAAATGCACTAACTTCAAGTCATTTTCACACACAACGTTCCCATACACTATGTGTGAGCCCTTTGAAGGACAATCCAATCCAAGGCTAAGTATTCTGAGCTATACATTACATGGAAAGTGCAGCTTAGATTGATTCATTTAAAAACAGTGAATAAATTTTCTCTTATAGTTTCTACTATAACAATGGAATGGTATTTTCTATATTCTCTTCTTCTTCCTTTCCCCTCTTTAACTTCTCTCAATTACTCTTTCTGGCCCTCTGCCCTCCTGATTCTGCCTTAGCATGCCAGTGCCAAACACAAACATGCTAAAAGAGTTATAAGATTACATCTAAGAACTTCAGGTTTGACAAATTCATTAATCTAGAATGACATGCTAACAGATAGTTGCCATAATCACTAATGAAGATTAAGAATTATGAATTGTCATAAACATACACTGAACTATGCTCTTTATAGGGACTTCCAGGGAAAAATGGCAAACTGAAGATGGCTCCACTAAAAACAGAGCCAACGACGCAGCACAACAAAGAGCCAGCAAGTAGACCAGCTCTTTGTAATTCCTCTTCAGACAAGGAGAGGACTTAAGATTGCCCACAAGTGCTCCATACAGTTGTTCCTCGCAAGGAGACCACAAGACACCAGTCTCTGGTGGGTTTAGAGCTCTGGGAGATGAGGGAGTAGCCATCATGCTCAAACCACGGTCGGTGCCTTTGAAAGGACACTAAGTTCGCATACTTCCTTTTCTAATCTCTTTCAGAAATTGCTTGTTAACTGCTTTTCAGCTATTAGGAACCTTTGGATCAACAAGCCTGAAAACACGAAGTGAGTTTCCTTCAATCCTTAGTGAAAGAAAGTTTTAACTACAAGTTTAAGGACTAAACATTTTTGGGGGGCAATAAACAGCAAAAGGGTAATTAAAACTTTAATTTTAGAAAGTTACAAATGGACTAAGGGTCCAGATAAATTTGAAATGAGATTTTGGAATTAATTTTAAAGAACCTTCCTGTGGGAAAATGCTTTTGTTTTGAATTCTCTTTTAAAAAATTATAGGATGAGACTTTGAAGGTTGGACACTAGAGGGAAACAGAAGGAACTAAAGATTACAATTAAAGGAGAAGAACACTTAAATTCAACTTACTAATACAGAATGAAGCAAAATATTTTAACATCGGACACATTGAAGGATATTTTTGAACAATGAACGCAGAAGTTAATTCTAAGAGTGTCTGCCTCTATAGACTATGTTTCAAAGATGTTATGAAAGAGGAACAAGTTTTACCGGACAAGATTGAGACTGATCTGAAAGTAGATTAAAAACGACATGCTACAAGAATGACACGGAGAAAGATGCTACACTGGACATACAAAAGAAACCAGCTAATGTCTTAATAATTAAAAGGGATATACAAATAACAAACCAAGAGAGTGACCTGGATAATTTTCCTATATTGGATTTACAAAAGAGCCTTGTTAAATCTTTGAAGAATTTCATGAGAAGGGACAAAGAAAAAATAAAAAGAAATCAAGTTCTAGAACATTATTTAAAGGGACTAAAGATCAAGATTGTTAAAAGGAAAGAATATAGTATAGATAGGGTTTATTTGATCAAGGTTAAAATATACATGTTGTTATTTCTGGTAACCCTTAATGGATATTTGCTGATCAAGACTGAAAAGATGAGCTTTAAGGATTTGTTTATAGATAAGAGATAGAATATGGGAAGAAGAGATCATTTGTTATATTTTAAGAGAAGGCGATAAGTTACTAAAATTGTTTATACTTGTGATCAAGGGGGAAGTCATTTCTTTACATATTTCTTTCTTTTTCTTTACTATATTCTTATTTTTTTCTTTCTTTTCTATTTCTATTTCTATTTTTTCTTTTCTGCACCTTCTATTTTTTCTTTTTATTCTTTTGTTTTTTTTAGTTTAGTTTTTTTAGTTTGTATTAGTTTTTATCTTTTTAATACAATTACTATAAAAAAAGAAATATGTTCTTTATAAATATCCACCCTTTTACAGGTTTAAACTGGTGGATAGCTACTAATTTATCTAACTTGCATAGTCCACCAAGAGATGAAGAAATAATTGCAAATAGTTTTGCAACTATTTGGAAGACAGTCACATGAAATACATAAGGATGCTAATGTTCATATTGCTATATATGAAGTGTATATATGTTTGTGTGTATGCATGTGCGTGTGTATAAAATACATGTGTATTTACTTGAGTAACTACTTTAAATCATACCTTTTTTTGCAAAGAAATAGTAATAGAATGTAAAATGCATATAGTGATATGTTTTTTGAAAGGAAAAAAAACCCAAGAGCTAAAATTACAAACATTTTGCATTTTATCAATACTAATATATCCCTTAAACCCCAGGGATGCAAAAGTCATCAGTTCAAGGGCCACACCAAGCTTTGCAAGGCGTATAACAGTCTCACTCCAAAAATATGAAAAAGCAGAGACCTGATTTTGGCAGTGTCGTTTTTAAGGAATAAAATCCAGAGGCGTAATTTTCCCCTTAAACTCCTGCCAAACCCTCAAATAACAGATTAAAACTCCCATTTCACCCATTGACACTCCCAGCTCTACAAAATGGGTGACAAGCCTCTGTAAGGCTCAGAGCGTTCCCTTTGTCCCTTAACCATTCCTATCAGCCCCCCAAATGCAGGCAAGACTTGTCTGCCCTTGAGGAGCTCTGAGGGCTGCAAAAGTTTAGCAGCAGAAATGTACATACCTGATAACAGTTTACTCCCAGAGCCATGTTTTTAATATTTGAAATCTCTCGCCAGATGTTTTCTTCCACTGTTAAGAAGAACGAAGATTCAGAAGAGGATGTCTCTCGTGCCAGACACTAAGACTCACAATTTTCTAAACTGTGATGGAAACAGAATGATATTTTGGAAGGATCTTCCGTGGATTACAAGGAATATGATACTTGCAAAAACATTGGCTTGCCAGATGATGAGGAAGGGTGTTCATACATGCTTTTATTTTAGGTAGTTTGCATCATAAGAGCTGATCCAATTTTAACTCCTATAAACAATGCATCTAGCAGCTGATTAATATACATACATATATAATTCTATTATAATGTATAGTGTGGTCCGTGGATATTTTAAGCATGATTTTTTTTAAAAAAAGAGTGAGTTCCTTTCTGTCCTGTTGAGCAAACATAAATTATTTTCCTGCTCTCCATTCAACTATCCTAGACTTTAACAGAAACTTTTTCACTATGCCATTGGTTCTCTCTCTGTCTCTTTCTGGATAGCAGTACATCTACTTAAGGCATTGTGTAATTCAGGTGGCAGAAATATATATTTGTTTCCAAGGTAATTGCTATTTGTTTCACTTAAGGGTCTCTTAAAAGTTTTCTTTCCTTGAGAAGAAGGCTACTTTTTTAAAAATAAAATTTATTCTCAGGATGCTTAACTATTTCTTTTGGTGGTGCTTTTGATTTTTTTTTTATTAATGGGGTTGGCAGAGGATGCTACAGTTGGCACTGTCTAGTTCTCCTTCCCATTGAAGGATATTTGTGGTTTTAAAAGTAAAACGATAGCAGCTGCACAAAAGTAACTACGGTCTCTTCGATTGGTAACCACCGTCTTTCAAAATATGGCAGAACTGAATGGGGTTTTGTGTTGTTGGCTTGTTGTTGGTTTTTGCCATTGTGACAATTGATAATCATTTTCACTGAAGCATTAAGTAATATTGATTAACATGGAACAGTCTCTGATGAAAGGTCAGCTGTTTACTGAATGGGAGGGATAGGCTGATGGGTTTGTGGTAGTGGTAGTGTTTCTCCCCTGGTGCAGAACAGAAGAGCAGAAGTTGGAGTGAGCCAGAGTTTGGAGTGGATAGTAGATGTTGGATGGAGATGTAGAAGGAGCTGAAAGGGTCAAAATTAGGAGAGAAGGAAAAATCAGAAGTGGATAGCAAGAAGGAAAAAACATGAGAAGAAGTGGTGTGGCTGAAGGATCATTTGGAATGTTTATGGTATACGAACGAAGGAGGAAGAGAACGTTGGACTCAAATGTGGACAGAAAGAGAGTCTGCAATAACTCCACCACCCCACCCCACCCCACCCCATAGAGGTAAAGATGAAAAAGGAATCTCAAATGTAATTGGGTATGATTTGTAATGGGATGGCATGTGGTAGGACAACTTGCTCATAGCTAGGTGCACTCTCCTTCCCTTACAGAACAGCAATGAGCACATCACGCTAGAGATGATATCAGGATCGCCATTAAGAATGGGTGGAGGAGTCTGAGTTGTATCACTAGGGAGCAATAGGCTAGGATAAAGAGAATTCCTGCAATACCTCTACTGCTTCAATGGCTATTGTCTGGAGGACCATGGGGCCTTTCCACCTGGATATAAGACTTGCTATCTCACAGTCTATGGCTGAGGAGTGAAATTTCCATTCCTTGGAAGGGGGAGTGGGGAGAGGGGCTTCTCTCCTGCAATGGCAGTGCAGGAGAGACACCCTCAACTCATGGAAAACCAGGCAATGGGTGTGGAGAAGACCATCCCCTGAACCAGCTGAGCCCTAGTGGAAGAAGGGCTTGGCAAGTAGAGAAGGCGTAGCTTCCTGTGCATTATTGGGAATCAGGTCTTGGAGGGGGAGTTTGTGAGTCTGGTAGAAGTGGCCATCAAGATCATCTAGTTGGAGAGGGAGGGAGGAGAGGATAGAAATGTTGGGGGAAGGCTGTTCCAGGGAGCCTGGGGAAGGAGCGATGGGGTTCCACAGCCACTGGAATATGGAGACATGATGGGAGGCTCTGAGCTGGCCACTCCAAGGTGGATCAGGAGTTCAGAGCCAGTTCCCACATCTAGCCTTAATGCCTCATCCTAAGGTCCTGGATGCTGGATTGCTGGGAGCCTCAGCCTCATACTGTTCATATTAAGTGCCAGGCTTGCATGCCAGAAAACCACCCTGACATGCATCACTGAAACCTGTCTGGGTAGGACAGGGAGGTTAGGATGGCCTCCGCCTTGTTATCCTTTACAAAAGAGATAAAGACTAAAGAAATTTATTTGATCTGATTTATGTGAGCCACCCAGAGTCTATGACTTGGGCGGCATATAAATCGTATGAAACAACAGACAGACAAACACACTCCTTTGTCACAGATAACTAATTGGTAAAGTAAAACTGCTTAAAATGATGGATTGACATTCTTTCCTAATGTTTAGACCAGTGTTTTTCAAACTTGGTTACTTTGAGATGTGTGGACTTCAATTCCCAGAAATCTGGGAATTGAAGTCCACACATCTTAAAGTTGCCAAGTTTGAAAAACACTGCTTTAGATGATCATGCAGCAGATTCTGCATGGTTACCCATCCAAATTGGCAGCTTACCTGGAAACGTTTAGAGGCCATGACACAACTCTCACCCACCCCCTCACAGCTTTTTTAAAGGTGAGTAATGGGACCATTGCTCTAGGCTCTATACATGGAAAGAATCCCCTTCAAAATGTAATTTAATATTTGAAATGATAAGATGGTTCAGTGCTTTTCAAACAGGGAGAAAAGCTAATGAGTTAAAATATTATTTCAGGTTTCATGACACCCTCCTGATTAGGAGGCTGTTGACTCCAATGGTAAAAAAAAACAGTAGACCAAAACTTTGCCTTGGCCTAGGATGCAGCAAAACGAAAGAGGGGCTGTGTTCAAATGACCATTCAGCCCCCAAGCCTCTCCCAGTCATAAATAGGCCCGTGCCCTCTAGCAGGAATGCCAAATGGGAGCAGCTAATAGCAATGAAAACAGAGCCCTGGGTGGGGAGGAGACCCATGTGACGCAGGAAAGAGTGCTCTAAGGGGACAATTAAGTCAAAGCCTCTCTCCAGATCTCTAGTGATCCTGGGCAAGAGAGCTGATCCTTGGCCTTTAACAGCAGCTGAGCTGCAGTAGTCTCAGTAATCAGGGTTTTTTGCTCCATTACCTTACTTGTAAGCACAAACTTGGGAGGGGAAGAAAGACATGTCACTTTCTCCCAATTATTCACCAAACCATTGCATTTAGGGCTCTCAGGAGCACAACTGCACTGAGAAAGAGGGCCAATCCACTTTTTCTCCGTGCATCTTCCAAATGCATGTTTTCGGAGGACTCTTTGAATATAAGCCTAAAGCCAGCTTTGTTTTATTTTTTAAATGTACATCAGCCAAACTTTGCATTTGTCAACTGTAGTCACAGTTGGGGACAGCCCTACCTAGCCCAAAAAAGGTTATGCAGATTAGCGTTTGGATGGGAAACCATCCAGAGATTGCATGGATGTAGGCAAGATCATGAAGTTAAAAAAAAAAGCCATAGAAGAAAGCAATAGCAAGCCACTTCAGTAAAGCCTGGGGGTCATTCTTATTTTGCTCCAGCCTATCTATGTGGCTTCATTATCAGTTACACTCAATGCTTCCTATTGTAGAAAACTGAGTTTCCATTACATGTGGGGTTTTTACATCAAGATCAGGTTCAAAGTATGGACAAAAATTCTAAGGCATAGATTTGCCTGCCATTTTTTCAGAATCCTCTGGTTGCTCTTAATTGGCTTGTGTTTTCTCCAGTTCAGGAGGGCACTATATAGAGCCCTCGAAATAGATGTGGTCGGGCTTGTCTTCAAAAATAACAATTTAGCTTAACTACAATTCTCTACGTTGTAAGCCAACTGTGCTGGAAAGCCAAAAACTTTTATTTCAAAAGCTGGTTGTTTTTTTGAAAAACTTCAACCAGATATCACATCACTTATAGAATTCAACCACTTAAAAAGAAGAAAGTGGTTAAAAGCACCACAAGTATTGAGCCTCCCACACAGACCATGCATGTTATAATCAAATATAAAGGAAATAACTACTTCATCACACACAGCAATTTTCACTCTAATATATGCATTACTTCGCTTCAGAGATTTGATTGATTTGATTTTGTGTTGATTCTACTGCCTGCTTAAAGGCTGCATTTAGGGGAACACTATTAATTTTAAATCTTCAGAGCGATTAGACTAAGACTGGCTAAAGTCAGGTTGAAATATGCAGTTTAACCATGAAGCTCATTTGATCCCTCTGAAGTAGCCACCATCTGTGAGCCTAACCTCTTTCCCAGGGTTATTAGACAAAGAGCGGAAGATCCATTACCAAGAACTTCTTGGATGAAAGGTGGAGTATGAATTAAGCACGTATCACCCCACTGAAATCAATGGTTTCAGCATGCCAAATTATAGGATGGATGGGGGCAGGAATATTATAGCTCATTGTTTTTCCTTCATAGTCCTGCTGCAGCTTACATTCCTATCTAAAGCCTATTTGGGAAGTATATCCTGCTAAAATTTATGGCTGCGGAATGTTGATACAGTCGCGTTGAGTGTACCATCGTTTTTAACCCAAGCAGAATCAGAAGGGAGGTTTTAGCCAACCCTCTTCCTGCTCTGCAAGTTACCTACTTGTAGGAAAGATTTATTTCATTTACTTACATAGTAGAGCATTACAGCATGGTCTAGTTCTCCTGCCGCATTTTGGTCACTGGGAATTGCAGAAAGATAACACATAGCCAACACTGGCATCCATAGGGAAGGACAAAGGGGCACAAATGATGGTCCACACATCATCATGTCACAATCAGGTGAAAGACTGGGGTTTGTGTCATGATGACTTTTTTCATAATTGTGGTTTGTACCAGATGTCTAAGATCAGTATCATCCAGGAGAGCCTACAGTATATCTGATTCTTCCAGCACACATTAACAAACCATCAATATTAAGATTTTATTAAGATTTTTAAGATCCAAGAGATTTCTTAAGAAAAAGAAGGGAAGGGAAGGGGTATAAAATCAATCATGGCATGGAAAAGATGGACAGGGATAAGTTTTTCCCTCCTTTCTCAATATACCAGTGCCAAGGGTCACTCATGAAGGAGAAGACCGGGGGGGGGGAAGCATTTCTTCACCCAGCACATTGTTAACCTGTGCAGTTCATAAGCACAAGACATGGTGATGGCTACTTACTCAGATGGGAGAATAGATAAATTCACATAGGACAGGTCTAACAAGGACTATTGGTTTTGAAGTTTCAATCTTACTTTCAGGTTGGGGACAGTATGCTTCTATTTACCAGCTGGCAGGATACGTGTCCATCTGCTGCTTCTGAGCATCACAGAGGCACCTGATTGGCCACTGTGAGAAACAAAATGTTGGACTAAGATGTGCCAAGGCCTGATCCAGTAGGACTATTTTTATTGCCTTATGTTCTAAAATCAGAACTCTTCTTGTCAACCTCTGCTTACTAGAATGTAATCAGCCCTGAGGGGCAAAGGTTGAATAAGGTCATCTGAATCCATCCAACTTCAGCATTTTCAATAGCAAACCATAGCCATCAGTTTGGTAGGGATACTTCTGGGTGGAAGGATAATGTAGTGCTCACCCAACATACCATATACATATTCCAGGTTGACACACACCCAAATATAGTGACTGAAGAGCGTGATACTCTCTCCTCAATCTTGAACCCTGTTCTCATAGTGAAAAGAAATGAGTTTCCCGGGAAGCTGGGAAAGGCTCATTCTGTTTCCAACTAGCCTAGTCAAGCCCCTGTTATATACATCACGTGGAATCTCTTCTATAGTCCAATTATGTAAATTTATTAAAATAGTCTTTATTTATAAAGAGGAATATTGGTAAGTTATATTAATTTTCCTTGGTTAACAGCCTCAATCTAAAGACAATAAGCAGTTGTATATGCATAACAACTCTGGATGGCCTTAATTATGGTCGCTATTGCTCATGACTTTCTAGGATTGTGTCCAATATTCAATTGACAAAATTAATGAGACTGTACAACCTCCGGGCTAGTTGTACATTAAAAAATAGTTAAGGTTTTAACATCCTTTTGAATACAGCAGAAATAATGTCAACAGATCAGAGTATGGCAGACTTCAGGGAATTGGACTTTATTTAACTTGGAGCCATTTGCAACTTTATGGAGTGGATGCTTTAATGAAAAAATAATTATGTAGTGTTCCCTTTTCCAGTGACATCAAGCAACCACTGCTATGCAGTATCCCAACATTTAATACCCACTGGAGTCCATATTGCCAGGGGAAATATTGTTCATAGTAACAGAACCCAACAGAATTCCTTCATCTCATCACCGTGGTTTTCTGGCACGGAGACAAGCAGCAGAAACGCAAGGACTGATGCAAACAATTTGCTCATTAAGCAACAGCAGGATCTATGTAAAGTTCATAATCATTTTATACAAACGAAGGAAGTTAACAAAAAGTCGAATTCATTACCTTAAGGCATTTCCTGTAAAAGGGAAATAGGTTCCTCAATAGCTCTCTGTTGTTGAAAGGGCAAATTAACTGCAAGAATGGGATGGGGGGATTAATTTTTTCTTCTTTTCAGTTTACTTTTTCAATCACTGGGAAAACACAGCGGCATTTTAATATTGTATTGCTTTTGGAAGCCATTCAGTTATTAGGTCTGTGGGTGGGTGAGTGTGTGTAGTATAAATTGTAGCAAAGGAGTTCCTCTTCAATTTTCCTAGCAATTATATTTTTTGAGGTAAAATTAGAGATCTCTTATAGATGGCATTCCAGGGAAGAACCACTTAATGTCTATTTTCATGATTGTAATACTAAATAATGAACAAAATTGCTGCTGGGGGTGGGGGTGGGAGGTACTTTAGAACGGCAACCAGGAACTCCAGGGATCAGAGCTTGTTTTTCTACTCCTTATGCTTCAGGGCAGTTGGCCAATGCAGACAATTCTGTCAGAGAAGAACATTCAATTTGCCTCAGATCATCTGTCTTCAAATTTCAGAAGATATGGGATTACTAGTCCAGGGCCACTAGCAAATATAAGGATGCTGAGTTGTGCTGATTGCTTCAGATGTTCAGTTCACATCTGTGCCCCAAATAACTGGTCTCCAACGCTCAGCCACTTGTTGATGTTTCAGTGGTGCTTATCCAAAGGCTTGTGGGATTTTTTGTGACAAAAAAGAACACCGGGATCCCCAGCTAAGACTTAATGTGCATGGTGTTTTATAGAGTAACATAAGCAAAATATTCTGGCTCCTGTTCTGAATACTTCACATTCTAAGCATTAAGAAAATTTAAAACCAAATCCACACCACCATCAGCAGTGCTTTGTCTTGGCCAGGCCAGATTGGACTCTTCCTCATTTTGGCTCTGAAGATATTGTCTGCTGTGCTGTAATACAATATAAAGTATATCAATATATCAATATAAAGAGAGCCAGTTTGGTCTAGTGGTTAAGGCAATGGGCTAGAAACCAGGAGTCTGTGAGTTCTAGTCCCGCCTTAGGCATGAAAGCCGGCTGGGTGATCTGGGGCCAGTCACTCTCTCTCAGCCCAACTCACCTCACAGGGTTGCTGTTGTGGGGAAAATAGGAGGAGGAAGGAGTATTAGGTATGTTCGCCGCCTTGCGTTATTTGTAAAAATAATAAAGGCGGGATAGAAAATAAATAAAATAAATAAAAAATAAAGTATTAAGTTGCAGTCTTATTCACGTTTAGGTTGATATCATAAGTGGACTGATTTCTGAAAATACACTTATTGTCAGGGGCAACCCAAGAACTACGACGAGTCAGTGTATTCCAAATCTCCAGTTCTTTATTGCTTCCATCATACAGATGGAATCTTGCCACACTAAAGCTATCCTAACTAACCTAAGGGGAAATAACCTAGGAGAGTCTAGGGCGGGGCTACTCTGACTCTCTTTGACTCCCTGCCAAGACTCCCTATACTGCGAGACCTCTTATCTCCTTGGAATGTGCTCTCTCCTTCCTGAGAACCAGCGGCAGCCTCGAAATCCACTACACTTATAGAATGGCACTGTTAGTGGCCAAAATATATCATTAAATTATTGGATTAATATTTTTCATATTCAATTTTTATTTACATATTATATCTTTTAATTGCTGATTAAAAATTCAGTTTTGGACAAAGAGGGAAAGCTATTCAGGATTTCATTACTGGTGGTCCAGTACATGCATTTTAAAATGTACTTTTAAAATTTTAATGCAGATATTTTTTATTTGTTACATTGCTTTATAGGGCTGCCCATCTCACAGATGCAACTCTGGGCAACTCATAACACATTAACTCATAAAGAAAAACATTGAAAAAACTACATTGGTCACCAAGAATAAACCAATTTAATCTTGTGGAGGCAGAGTATTCCTGAGGGCAGAAAAGGCTCACTTCCTAGGTCCCAGTAGATGAATTCTTTAACTGAGGGGATCCAGAGTGTGCTCCTCCTATCCAACCTAGTGGGATGGGTAGAAAGCCAGGGAGAGGCAGTCCTGAAAATAATCTGCCCCCCTGCCACGAGCAGCTTTAAGGTGACAACCAGCACCTTGAATTCACCCAGAAGCACATTGGGAGCCATGCAGAAGTGCAGCATGGTGTATGATGGCAAATTAGAAACATAAGTCTTCCAGAAAACAACCCACACTAACCAAGTGCTCAATTAACAAAGTAACAATCCAACCTCCCACAAGAGGAGCTGTGTAAGAACATTATTCAGACGAGCACAAATGCACTGCAACAACCCAGGACACCAGAAAAAGGAAACAGACTGCCTATACAGCATCTCCCAACAAAATGGATACTCACACAACTTTATCAAAAAGTACCTGACCACTCAACCCACTATACCACAACTAACACAGGCTATGAAAAGGATAACATTACCATACATCAAAAACATCACAGAAACAACCAACAGACTATTACAACCACACGGCATCACCATAGCACACAAACCAACCAAAGCCCTCCAAAACATCTTAAGTAACCCAAAAGACCCAGTAGCCCAATAAGAAAAAACAGGAGTCATCTACAACATACAGTGTAAGGACTGTAAGAGCCACTATGTAGGACAGACAGGCAGAAGACTAGCAGAGCGCATCCATGAACACCAACTAGCAGTCAGAAGACATGATGAAAACTTAGGCTGACCATACGTCCCATTTTGAATGGGACAGTCCCGTTATTTTAACATTTTCCAACTGTCCTGTCGTTCTGGACAAAATCTCAATTTTGTCCCGTTTTCAAAGTTAGAGTGCGTGCGCCGGTGTGCCTGCCTGCACGCCTCCTGGCACGCCTTGAATCTCTTTTGCTGTCCACCAATATTCCGTTTTCCATTCTTAAGTTGGGAGTAAAGTAGCTGCTTTGGAAGACGATGGTCAGGCATTCGAACAACATGGCCGGTCCAGCAAAGTTATGTTGGATGATCATTGTTTCAATGCTGGTGGTTTTCGCTTCTTCTAATACGCTAACATTAGTCCGCCTATCTTCCCAAGTAATTTGCAGAATTTTTTGTAGGCAGCGTTGATGGAATCTTTCAAGAAGTTGGAGGTGGCGTTTGTAGAGGGTCCATGTTTCACAGGCGTACAGAAGGGTTGGTAGTACAATGGCTTTGTAAACAAGCATTTTGGTCTCCCTGCGAATGTCCTGATCCTCAAACACTCTACGCTTCATTTGGGACAAAACTACACTCACAGAGCTCAGGCGATGCTGAATTTCAGTGTTGATGTCGGCTTTTGTAGATAGATGGCTGCCGAGATAAGAAAAGTGGTCGACATTTTCTAGTGACACACCTTTAAGTTGGATTGATGGTGCTGCAAAGGGGTTGGTTTGAACTTGCTGGTAAAGCACTTTGGTTTTTTTAATGTTAATCGAGAGGCCGAGCTTTTCATATGCTTCTACAAAGATGTTTAGGATAGTTTGAAGATCTTCCTCGGAGTGTGCACAGACTACGTTATCATCAGCATATTGAAGTTCTATAACAGAAGTTGCAATTACCTTATTTTTTGCTTTCAGCCTACTAAGATTAAAAAGCTTTCCATCTGTTCGATATATAATTTCTACACCAGTAGGAAGTTTCTCTTCAACAAGGTGTATAAACATAGCGATGAAGATAGCAAATAAGGTTGGAGCAATAACACATCCCTGTTTAACGCCGGATTCCACTTTAAATGGATCGCTTTGAGAGCCATTGTTATTCAGGATTGTTGCCATCATGTCGTCATGGAGTAGCCGCAAGATGTTCACAAATTTATCAGGGCATCCGATTTTCAGAAGGATGGTCCAGAGAGCAGTACGATTTACAGTATCAAAAGCTTTAGTCAGATCAATAAACGCCATGTACAGAGGGCGGTTTTGCTCCTTGCATTTTTCTTGAAGCTGTCGTGCAGTGAAGATCATATCCACTGTTCCCCTGGAAGGGCGGAAGCCATTTTGCGTTTCAGGGAGGATGTCTTCTGATACAGATAGGAGACGGTTTGCGATGATCTTTGCCAGGATTTTGCCTGCTGTGGCTAGAAGGGAGATGCCTTTATAGTTTCCACAGTCTGTTCTATCTAGACCAAGCTAAATCCAAAAACGCTAGGGAATTCCTGGAAGCTTGGCACTCAGACAAGTCAGCCATCAACAGGCACATAGAGGTAAACTTTTACATACCATTCAAAAGAGACAATAAAAAAGCTAAAAAGGAAACAAAAAAGACCAGAACACCTCCTTGCCAGCAATCAATACCCAAATAAGCAAAGATTAACACCAGGATTAACACAAAATGAACAATCAAGCAGTATATAATACCCTAATCAAGGAACTACCAACTCAGTCAAACAATCAAGCAGTAAACGACAGCCTAATCAAGGAACTAGCAAGGAGATAACAACACCCCCACCAACACTGTCAGGGCAAGCTACTTTATATAAACAGAGAGCAAACCCCACTCCCTTCTAGCACTGAAGATGTTGCCTAGTCGGGCAATGAAATGTCTGCAAGAAAACAACCAAGCTCAGAGCATCAAGGTCTCCACAACCGAGACATCATGTGACCGCGACTTGCGATTTTACTGCCAGCTTCTCCATTGACTCTGGTTGTTGGAAGCCAGCTATGAAGTGCACAAATGGTGATTGTATGACCACAGGATGCTGCAATTATTGGAAACGCCCGCCGGTTGCAAAGTGCCCAAATGTTGATCATGTGACCATGGGGACACAGCAACAGCCATAAATGTGAAGATTGGGTTTTTTTTCAACCGTTGTAACTTCAAGTAGTCAGGAAACAGGGCAGTCAGTTTAAGAGCAGAGACATCACACTGACAACAAAGGTCCGCATAGTTAAAGCAATGGTATTCCCCATAGTAACCTATGGCTGCGAGAGCTGGACCATAAGGAAGGCTGAGCAAAGGAAGATAGATGCTTTTGAACTGTGGTGTTGGAGGAAAATTCTGAGAGTGCCTTGGACTGCAAGAAGATCAAACCAGTCCATACTCCAGGAAATAAAGCCAGACTGCTCACTTGAGGGAATGATATTAAAGGCAAAACTGAAGTACTTTGGCCACATAATGAGAAGACAGGATACCCTGGAGAAGAAGCTGATGCTAGGGAAAGTGGAAGGCAAAAGGAAGAGGGGCCGACCAAGGGCAAGATGGATGGACGATATTCTGGAGGTGACAGACTCAACCATGGGGGAGCTGGGGATGGTGATGGCTGACAGGAAGCTCTGGCGTGGGCTGGTCCATGAAGTCACGAAGAGTCGGAAGCGACTGAACGAATAAACAACAAAAATATTTATAGCCTAATCTTCAAATCCCCATGTAAGCTTTGCCCTCCTGCATTTCGCAAATAGTCCACCAGTGGTTTCCACTCTTTGAGATAAGGACAACTTGAGTTTTCTTTCAATAAACAAGTGAGTTTATTATTTTCTGCCATGTCCATCAATTTTAACAACCATTCTTGTATCGTTGGTAAAATCTGAGTTTTCCAAAATTGTAGATAAAGAAGTCTTGCTGCAGTAACCATATATTGTATGATTCTAACTATGTGTTTTTCTATTTGTAAATCCAATATCCCCAACAAAAATAATTATGGTTTGAGCGGAATCTGTATTTGTAGTATACTCTGCATCAAGGTACATATTTGAATTCATTTCAATATCCAGTATCTTTATATGCTAAAAAAAGAAGCAGTAATTGACTAATATGCAATACGATATCTCTTTCTGAAAAGATCAACACTTCAGCTTTTATCGCAGAGGAAGTTAGCAAACATTAATAGAATAAGATTGTTATCTCTAGTGAGCCAAAACATCTACAAGTTCTTTTAATTCACAAAAAACAGCTGCTGCATAAGATATCTCTAGAACTTAATTTGAATTCTCAATGTATTCAAGTCCCATTTCTCTACATTCTTGAGGAATAATAATCTTGGGGTTTTTTAGATATCATTTTTATTAAAAAAGCATATGCCACTAGACATTATTAGTCTCTTACAAAAAGGGTTTTGAGATACAGGTTTTTTTTTACATATGCTTAGCACATTTCTGGATCATAAATTGTGGATTTAAAGAAGACTCAACTGTAAGTAGAAGTGTGATGAAAATTGCCAAGATGTTTCTTCTCTAGTAAGTGAGCTGGAAAAGCAATATTAATTTCCATTTTTGACAAATGCATAAAAAATATGCATTTCTTATAATACAGAATATCTGCCAAAAGTGGTTACGATATCAGAGCATATGTAACCACAAAGAGTCTTCTATTTTTCACCAAAATCATAAATCAAAATAAGTTTGTTTGTGGACAAGATACATCTTGCCAAATGGTTCTGGTCTAACATGAACCTGATACAAAGAACTTAAACTTTTGCTATAATCAGTGCATTTATCAAGACAAACTAGTAAAGAAAAGAGAATTGCAGTCCAAGAAATGATATTCCTACAGAAACATGATATTTAATGTTTCAAAGATGGAAAGTCTCCAAAAATTTGTTCTAGTTTGGTTAAACTATATTTGTAAGATTGACATGTTCAATGTTCATCTGCAATTCATCTAAGCAACCCTAAGTGACAAATGCAGCCTTCCCCCTCCCCTTACTTAAATAGCATCTTTCAAAAATGAGTACATTGCTAAACTGATGTAAATTACTCACCTTTTAATTATGATGTTAAAGATGCAAAAATCATCTCAGGGGACACCTATTGAGGTCATCCCAGCTATTGATTAGTCACTTGACCTTCCATTTCTGGAAATTTCCCAAAGCATCTGTTATATGGAGCTGATGAAAAATGAAGCCCAGCTTTTGCTGTGCCCTGAAGCTACTGATTCTTATTCCTGGTAGCTGTTAGCTACTTCTATGTTTCATTTTATTTTAAAAGCATCTGACCTTTTCTGAGCTTCTCTCTGGCTGGTTCTTCCATAAATATACTCAGTGGGACACTGCAGTTAATTTTATTCTTTGTCTCTTTGGGGGAAAGCAATAGTCCGCTGGATAATGGAGAAAGCCAGGGAGTTTCAGAAAAACATCTATTTCTGTTTTATTGACTATTCTAAAGCCTTTGACTGTGTGGATCATAACAAAGTGTGGCATGTTCTTGGTGGTATGGGGATACCAAGTCATCTTGTCTGCCTCCTGAGGAATCTGTATAACGACCAAGTAGCAACGGTAAGAACAGACCACGGAACAACGGACTGGTTTAAGATTGGGAAAGGAGTACGGCAGGGTTGTATACTCTCACCCTACCTATTCAACCTGTAGCAGAACACATCATGCGACGTGCTGGGCTTGATGAATCCAAGGCTGGAGTTAAAATCGCTGGAAGAAACATTAACAATCTCAGATATGCAGATGATACCACTTTGAAGGCTGAAAGCAAGCTGAGGAGCCTTATGTCGAAGGTGAAAGAAGAAAGTGCAAAAGAAATCAGAAGACGTCTACTTCTTGGGAGGAGAGCAATGACAAATCTCGATAAAATAGTTAAGAGCAGAGACATCACACTGACAACAAAGGTCCGTATAGTTAAAGCAATGGTATTCCCCGTAGTAACCTATGGCTGCGAGAGCTGGACCATAAGGAAGGCTGAGCGAAGGAAGATAGATGCTTTTGAACTGTGGTGTTGGAGGAAAATTCTGAGAGTGCTCGACCGTGGGGGAGCTGTGGGTGGCAACGGCCAACAGGAAGCTCTGGCATGGGCTGGTCCATGAAGTCACGAATAGTCGGAAGTGACTGACCAAATAAACAACAAATAGTTCTAAGTGTCAAACTTCTTTTAAGGAACACAAAGGAAATTCTGAAGAAGGGATCTATTCTCCAAAGGAACAGTGTGAACTTCCCTATGAGCATTCAGGGCAGTTAATCATTCTGGCTGAGGACAACTCTGCCCCTGAAACCTGCCATGGAGTGTCTGCCATTCTGTCCTCCTGCACAGAATGGGGGCTCCAGACACTCAGTTGCCAGGCCTCTCAAATGGAAAAAAGGGAAGTTCCCCTTGTCACCCACCACCTCTGATGGAAATCCGTGCATAGCCTGCTTTTTGCAGAGTGGTGGTTCTAGTCAAGGGTTCAGAGGTATTTACATTGCTTCTTGTGGGCATGCAGAAGTCAAGTTTTCTCAGAGTAGCCCATCCTCCAGAATCAGATATTTAATTCTTAAGGTTTTCTCAGCCCACCAACAACATGCTGAGTCACATGGTCTTTTTCCACATTAAACAAGGTAGGGAAAGCATACCTATACCAGCAGTGTCCATAGGAACCTCTGAATTTTCTTCTATGAAATAATGTGTGTGTCTGTGCACGCACGAGCACTTACTCCTCAGGGATTAATCAGGGTGGGTGCACATGTGTTGCCTCGCCGTGTGTGTCTTGGCTCTCCCCTCATGTTGCATCTCTGTGGTTTTGTGCATTGGGAATCGGGGTCGGTGGGTAGGTAGGGGGCTGTGTATGTTCCATTCTGGGTTGTGTAACCAGAAGCAAGGGGGCTTCTTTCTGGAATGTTTCTTCTCCGCAGCCCCTGGCTGGATCTGGCCCATTTTCAATCTCTTTCTTTTGCTGAGTTCTGCCCCATGCCAAATTTGGTCCCATTCTGTTCAGTTTTTGGAGAGTTATCCAGCCGAACGACAGGCAGGCAGACAGAGCCCCGGCCCATTTATATTATTTCGTTCCAACATTCCATTGGGTTGGAGAGAATAAAAATTAAGGACAAAAATACTTGAAAGTGTACGTCAAGAATGAGAGTCATGGACTTGTTTTGAAAGGAACCTTCTTCATCTCCTTCCCCAAGTACAACTTAAGAATGAAATATGGTTCTCAAAGGAAAGCCCTCAAGAGATTACCATATTTAGTCTACAAAATAAAAATTATTTAGGGAACATGACAAATAAAATGTTTTTTACCATTCAGAAGTTATTAATATTCCCATTTCACAGTGTAGGAGCTGAGACTGAAGTATAATGACTTGATCAGAAACTGACACTGAGTTTATATAAGCCCAGAGATGCTGTACCTGGTCCAAGCTCTGGGAATTACTTTATAATAAACTGGTTCTTCTTCACAATACTTTGGCTTGAAGCACATGCTGAGATGCATCATAAGATGTCAGGATGAGACGGTTAACCCCAAACCTTGATCATGGTTTGGCTGGGAGGTTTGTGCTACAAACAAACTCTGTGCAAAAGTTAAATCAAAGCAGTCTGGGACAGTTCGGTCTCTGATTTCATTTTTCAAGTGCTTGGATCTGGAAAACTTAAAATGTGGTTTGGGCCTTTTCCCCACAAATTACCTCTTCTTGGCCCCGGTATTTTGTGCTTACCAAATTCACAGTGTATATTCAAATATCACTTTGGCACTGTCTCTTTGAAAGAGGAAGCTACAGATTGTGATTGTCAGAAATAAAAAGTGATTGTCAGAAATAAAATGGAAACTGTAATGCTAATCAGGATATTGTTACAAGACAACATTCATAGAACTGGGTTATAGAATGGGCAAAAATAACATTTGTGCATTTACAGCTCTGCCATACTGGGAAAATAGAGTCCCAGATCACATGCAAACAACGCTACCCTGTTCTGGAGATTAGGCTGGCATCCTCATTGTTGGCACTTTGGAAACTTTTAAAGACAGAGCGGTTCTGGAGAGCCATGGGAGAGTGAATGGTCACCATTGTGCTTATTGTATTATGGTAGATAATTTATTGGTTTTTAGGGTTTGTTATAATGTAAACATCCAGGACTCATCTTCCTGCCTCCCTCCCTCCCTCCCTCCCCAGTTTCTTTTATTGGTTTGCTTTCTTTTTAACCACTATAGATCATCCTGAGCAGTGCACTGAATGGTCAGGATACACTTAAAAAATAAAAAGCAGAAAGGAACTCCTACAGCTTGGAGTCTAATTAATTTCTGGCTCAGTAAATTTTGGGGAGAAGAGACAGACAAGAAAGGAGAATTTTTAAAATAGACTCTTCACTTAGCGGAAACTATATTCAAGTATGTTTTGTTTTATATGCAGGAGGCTCGGCCTCTTTTTTTAAATTAACATTTTAATTAAATATTCCAAGCAGTTTACATTTAAACAGTTCAAATGGAAGGTTAAAACAGTTGATAAAAGCATATATTAGTATACCATACAAAATATGCAAAATAAAATAAATAACAAAAACACAGTAAAACAGCAGAGAGTAATCACAGCAGTAATTTTTTTAAAAAAAATATGACAGCAGGTTCACCAACCATTAAAAGGTTTGGGAGAAATAAAAGTCTCTTTCCAATAGAAGAGAATATACTGTATGTAGCTCAGGGTTGAGGGTTGAACTATTGAGTGCTTGGTGCTCTCTGAGCTTGGTTGTTTGCTTGCAGACATTTCATTACCCGACTAGGTTACATCATCAGTGCGAGTGAGTTTGCGGTTTGCTCCCTGTTTATGTACAGTGGCTCGCCCTGCCAGTGTTGGTGGGGGTATGGTTTTCTCCTTAGTAGTTCCTTGATTATTAACACCAGACAAACAACCAAGCAGAAAACAATACCCTAATCAAGGAACTACCAAGGAGAAAATCACACCCCTACCAGCACTGACAGGGCGAGCCACTGTATATAAACAGGGAGCAAACCCCACACTCACTCGCACTGATGATGCTACCTAGTCAGGTAATGAAACGTTTGCAAGCAAACAAGCAAGCTCAGAGAGCTCCAAGCACTCAAATGTGTCTTTATTTGTCACAGAAAAGACAAAAAGATAGCACCAGGGCACCTCAGTTGGGATATCATCCCTAAGTCAAAGAGATACTACTGTAGAGGCCTCCTCCTGGCTTGTGACTTGGTGGATTGTAGCCTAGGAGAATGCCCAGAGCTGCCCCTCTGACAAGCATCTTAGTGGATAGAAGAAGCACACAGGAAGAGGCATTCCTTCAGATATTTTAGATACTTCACCCCTTATCTGGACCAGGCCCCACTTACACCTTGACTTGTCTCAGATACAGAACTGCTTTTCTTGGCTTTTCTAACATAAAATTTTATTTTTAAAAAATCCACACATGTGGATTAAAAAGAAAGACAAAAAGAACAAATCACAAAAAACAGACATTAATATTTCCTTAGTACTCCTTCCACATATTAATATGTAGGGGGGGGGAGATATTACACAAAAGGGAACTAAACCTCTGATTTGAAACATCATAAAAGTTACAAAATCTATTTTGTAACTACACTCCTATGGAGCTGAAGAGCATGCTCCACTGAACGCAATGATGCAGTAGTCAAGCTAAGTTATATATTTTAGCAGTTTCGTTATATTTTTAGCAGGTGGAAATATTGGTGTAACCTAAAGGGAATTTACACCTTTGAACATTCTATATGATACGTACATGCTGGCTGGAGAATTCTGGGAGTTGAAGTCCACACATCTTAAACTAGCCAAGGTTGAGAAACACTGACATAGAATATTAATATTCCAAATCAGGCATGGGCAACATCTTGATATCTGGGACTGCATTTTGGAAGGACAGTCTGAGGAAGACATCTCATTTCTTCTTTGTTGGGTTTTTGTTTTTTGGATTTGCCCTATACTGCGGTTGAAATGCCTTTGTGCTTGAACTGTGGGCAAACAATTGCAGAAAATAGTTAATGGAAGTTTCCCTTAATTATTAACTGATGACAGATTGCTGCTTGCAGCCCAATTTTGGGAGTCCAATGCTGTGGGGAATGCAACTTTCTGTGGGCTATAAGTTGCCAACTCTGTTCTAAAGGAATTCCTCTCATAAGAGGATTGTATCTGAAGAGCAGAACCAATACAGTTTTCCTTAGTAAAGAGACATAGGAAGGTAGATTTCTGGGCTCATCATGGAAATGCAGAAGTGGGTACATTTTGTCAGGCAGAGATGAGCAAAACTATACTGAGTTAAACTCCTTCTCCTACCCTGGGATTTCTGAACTTCATTCCATGGACCACCAGGGTCCTCTATGCAACTCAAAGGTCTTCCTTAAGCAGGTCTCAGAGATGAGAAGTATCCCAGCTATGAATTCAGAGGACATGCTAGCAGAGCTCTTCAGAGATGTCACACCAAAACAATGAGCAATGACTTGAAGACTTTTGAATGAAAACTCACAATGAATACGGGCTTTTAAATAAAAGGCATTGAAGGTCCTACCACCTTGTCCTTCAACCATATCTTTGTGAAAGTGTGTTTTCATCTCTTACTACAACCAAGACCAAGTATCAAAATAGGCTGAATGTTACCCCAATTCTAAGACTTCAAAAATTTCTCTGTAGACATTGATGAAATAGGCTGTCATATGCAAGCTCATACACTAAGATTTATAGCTTATGTATTAAATGTAAGGAAAAATAAAAGGTGTTATAAAAACATGCTTTGAGTATTCCACCACCCCCTTTTTTTAAAAAGAAACAGTCATAAGTGTTCCAGATGATTGAGAGAGAAAGAGAGAGAGAGAGAGAGAGATTCCAAGATATGATAGATATGAAAGTTTTCCTCCAGAAGTTTGAAAGGTTTCAAACACAATTCATAGCACCACTTCAAACTCCAAGGTTTGAAAATGTAGGAAATATTGTTCACCTCAACTATGAAAACCAGTAGAACCCTTCCTTCTTTTGCAGCTCCAGCACTGGAGCTTTGTGAACTGTGCATGTTTACAGCATCAGCATGCCAGATATTTTGTAAAGAATAACATATCTATAGAGATGATTTAATAACATCGAAATCACTTAGAAATCAATTGCCCTTAGCAATGAAAATTCTGTATCAGCTATATTTTTCAAGCATGTTTCACAGAATTATGAAGTTTTAAAGTAGTAAAAATATTTCCCTACCTATTGCAAATTAGTACTTAAAATTGGCTCTTACGGGACCATCCAAGATGTTTTATTACCCAAATTGTTAATTGCTCCATCTGGAGAGCAACATTCTGCTTCCAAAGCATCCTAATTTCCAATTGCCCTGAGAACCTCGAGTAAGTGCCATATTTCTTCTTGATTCCACAAAGTCTAATTATTACTGTGCATACAAAGCTGGGATTGTTTGGTAGGCCAGTTTATTTCATTTCACTTTACTAGAGCCAAACTAAACACTGGCTTTACTCTCCCAAAGTTGAAATAGTGGCAACCAATGAAAGAGGAAGAAAAATAGTTTCACTCACATAGTTCTGTACTCTGCGTGAGTTGTGCATATTCACCGTTTTCTGTATGTTTTGCAGCAACTTTGTTTTAAATTTTAAAAGACTAGCTCACTAAAGAAAATGTTTAAAAAATACCAACTCCCTAGAGAAAATCCTTTTTAACAGGGAGAAATTTTGCTGGAAGTCGGGCAGCATATAAAATTATTATTATTATTATTATTATTATTATTATTATTATTATCATCTCAAGATTATTTGGCTAATGGCTTGGAGAAATATAAAACTTGGGTCAGTTCTTAGAGACCCGGAGATTCACATCAGCCCTGATGACAGACCAAGCATTTGTATCCTTGAGTTTAATTGATATGAAGAAGCCTGCATCACGGGATTTTGTTCTGATGCAGACTGTCATAACTATTGACAACTTTATGTAATGTGTGCAATACGTTTTATTGGTATTCCAAGGGTGTATACTGTCATAACATCCTGGACATTTCTACATGTGCTTGCATATTGAGATCTTTCTAAGTCCATCACTGGATTTGGCAAACTCCAGATGACTGGTTCACCAACCTTCTGTACTTGGTGATTTGGTTATAGAAAGCCTGCTTCGGCATAGGCGAGATGAAACACAGCATATAGAAGTCATGCTGCACATTCTATATCCATGCTATGAAAGTGTTTGCCTGATAGCACTAATAGAAACTCGTCAGATCCTCCAGTTTCTTTCTGGCTGACAATTGTTTATGAGGATGTTAAATAAGCTGGTTTTCTTTGCACCTTCTTCTGCTTCCTCATAACAAATTATCATATTATCATAACAAATTGTGGCAAGTTCTTGGTGGTATGGGGATACCGAATCATCTTGTCCACCTCCTGAGGAATCTGTATAATGATCAAGTAGCAATGGTAATAATAGACCACGGAACAACAGACTGGTTTAAGATTGGGAAAGGAGTACGGCAAGGTTGTATACTCTCACCCTACCTATTCAACCTGTACGCAGAACACATCAGCGACATGCTGGGCTTGAGGAATCCAAGGCTGGAGTTAAAATCGCTGGAAGAAACATTAACAATCTCAGATATGCAGATGATACCACTTCGATGGCTGAAAGCGAGGAGGAGCTGAGGAGCCTTATGACGAAGGTGAAAGAAGAAAGTGCAAAAGCTGGGTTGCAGTTAAACCTCAAAAAAACCAAGATTATGGCAACTAGCTTGATTGATAACTGGCAAATAGAGGGAGAAAATGTGGAGGCAGTGACAGACTATATTTCTAGGTGCAAAGATTACTGCAGATGGTGACTGCAGCCAGGAAATCAGAAGACGTTTACTTCTTGGGAGGAGAGCAATGACAAATCTTGATAAAATAGTTAAGAGCAGAGACATCACACTGACAACAAAGGTCCGCATAGTTAAAGCAATGGTATTCCCCGTAGTAACCTATGGCTGCGAGAGTTGGACCATAAGGAAGGCTGAGCGAAGGAAGATAGATGCTTTTGAACTGTGGTGTTGGAGGAAAATTCTGAGAGTGCCTTGGACTGCAAGAAGATCAAACCAGTCCATACTCCAGGAAATAAAGCCAGACTGCTCACTTGAGGGAATGATATTAAAGGCAAAACTGAAGTACTCTGGCCACATAATGAGAAGACAGGATACCCTGGAGAAGATGCTGATGCTAGGGAAAGTGGAAGGCAAAAGGAAGAGGGGCCGACCAAGGGCAAGATGGATGGATGATATTCTGGAGGTGACGGACTTGACCGTGGGGGAGCTGGGGATGGTGATGGCCGACAGGAAGGTCTGGCGTGGGCTGGTCCATGAAGTCACGAAGAGTTGGAAGCGACTGAATGAATAAACAATGCTTCCTCTAGAAGGAATCTGAAAGTTTTCCTCCAGAAGTTTGAAAGGTTTCAAACACAATTCATAGCACCACTTTCTGGGTCAATGTGTTTGGGATTTTGTCATGAATTCAGCACTGGAGTTTTCTAACTTTATAAACCTCAGCTGTACAGTATAGGACTGTGTTTCTCAACCTTGGCAACTTGAAGATGTGTGGACTTCAAGTCCCAGAATTCCCCAGCCAGCTTGCTGGCTGGGGAATTCTAGGAGTTGAAGTCCACACATCTTCAAGCTTCCAAGGTTGAGAAACAGTGGTACAGGATCTCAAAACTGAGTGTCCAATTACTGTTGTGACATCCCCTTCCTAGCCTGACTGGAGGCCAGTACCGAGCACCTTGGAACATCTTTCATGCTCAGACCAAAACATTTTTTAAAGCAATCTATCCATTTTCTTCAGTTGCTTTATTTTTGTCTTACTATAGCTTTGTCCACCTCCAAGGCCATCTGTCATGATCACATGAGGTTCCTGTGGGTCACTTGATCACTTGCTGCATCATATTGGTTCACTGCTCCTAAGACTCTAAGACTGCATCTCACAGAGAAGGAGGCAAATTCCGTTTCCAATTAAAGTCAGCCCCTAAGTGACAATGATTGCCATATTTACAAATATTACCAAAATGCAGCAAAACATATTTCCTTTGGACTCCTTGAAATAAAATACAATTTATTTCTACTGACATTTAGACATTTATGTTGCCATTGAACCATTTCTGTAGCTGGAGGGATATTTATTTATCAAGCATGTCACAAATGAAATTTAAAGGAAAGATTTGTTTGCATAAATACTGATCATCTTGATGTTTTAATAGCCCCATGCAAATGTTCTTAGCTTTGGAATATGAGGAAACTGTGAAAAGATGGTTGTGATTTGTATCGTTTCAAAAAGTACATCATTCCTGGACAAATAACAAGTTGCTTGCAAATGCCAACTCATGGTCTGAAGCTGATGAAAGAGATTTATTTGCATTAATATGCTTTCATTAAGTCCTGAAAGAACAAAACTGTTATGCAGCAGTTTAAAAGCTTGATCACTCAGTATAAACATACTGTATGCTTCTCTTTAAATACATAACCAAAATTATGCAAAAAATGTTGTTCACCTGGAAAAACAAACTTTTATTTGATTTCAACAGTAAAATACTATGGAGCATATCCCAACTAGTGAGTCACAGACCAGATACTGACTTGACTCATACTTTATGCTAAGCCATGGCTTGTTTAATCATTTTTTACTGAATAAACCTCAACTGACCATAATTTCTTTCTTTGTTTTATTTTATTAAATTTATTATGGCAGCCCACTCCAATAGACTCTGGACGGCTTACAGTATCCAAATATACAATCAGAATAGTTAGAAACAGTTAAAGCCTGATTTGTAACCACAGTAGTTCAGTTCATACAACATGCTAAAACAAACCTGGATTTGAACATACAGTATATATGAACATAGTCATAATATTCTATGGCAGGCCAACTCTTTTCCAGCTTGCAGGCATGCAGAAAGGGCAGATAAATGATAAAACATTTGCAAGCCAACCAACCCATTAGAGAAATGTAGGTAGCTTGACATCTACTGGAAGATCCTGCCTATTTCCTGCCATAAGTATAGTTATTTTGGCATCTGATGAATCCCAAAGAGAAGATTACTTCTTTACAACTACAAGACGTGTGTGTCCTGTAACAATAAAATAGTGTTGTATCATCTTTTGATTGCCTCAGTATTGGATTAGATTGGGTTGCATACTGACCCACTGAGGAAATATGATCATGTGTTTTGGTGGTGTCAGTTTTAAACAGTTGTGTGCCTCTTCTCCGGATCCATAAAATCTTTTTGAACCACAATGCCTCATTTGATTATCTTTTTTCATGAGCAGATTCATAAGGCCAAGTCCATCATTGCCTTGGATTGAAGCTGTTTGGTGTTTTCTAGATCATAATTTAGATTCTGAACTGAACCTGGAAATAATTGGGCAACATCAAACACCAAGAAACTGTCAGGCAGGATGTCGATGAAGGTTCTCAGTCATCCAGGTGGAACAGTCTGTAGCTTGAATCATGTCAACTGGATTTCTATTTTCTCAGTGGAAACGTTTCACTCCTTATCCAAGAAGCTTCTTCAGTCTGAGCAAAGTTAGTAAGGGAATCCTTAAATATGTTTCTAGGGTGGCTGTGTGACCTTGCACCTGGGACTAGGTCATGGTTATTTGAGATGTTTATTTCTAAGTCCCTTTATCATCCAAAGGAGGATCGTTAAGATTACCATGCTGCTGTTGAGCTTGTGAAATGGTCTTAATCTTCCTAGGCACAGAAGACAAAGCAGGAAGGAAAATAGGGGAAAGATTGTGCCTGAGGCCCCCACCTCTATTCAAGGAAGGATTTTCCAAGTTGGCATAAATGGAACGGTGCCCACCCACTGGTTCAGGTATGTGGATGACACCTGGGTCAAAATCAAGGCCCAGGAAGTGCAGGCCTTCACGGACCATATAAACACCATAGATGCCAACATTAGGTTCACCAGAGAAGACACCAAGGACAACAGACTGGCATTCCTAGACTGTGAAGTCCTCATTGGGACCGGTGGCAAGCTAGAAATGGGGATCTACAGGAAACCCACACACACAGATCAATATCTGATGTTTGACTCCCACCATCCACTGCAGCACAAACTAGGAGTCATCAGGACATTGTCACACAGAGCAGAAACCATCCCCACCTCCATGGATTACAAAAAGAATGAAAATCAGCACCTGAGAACAGCTCTGAAGGCCTGTGGATATCCAAATTGGGCCTTCACTAAATCTAAGTCTACCAGACCTAAAACAGCGACAGATAGGGCTGAGACTCAGAGTAAACGGAAGAACCTGGTCATTCCTTACATGGCTGGCGTGTCTGAAAAGATAAAACGGATATTTGGCAAACACCACATACCTGTATATTTCAAACCCACCAACACACTGAGACAGAGGCTTGTACACCCCAAAGATCAAACTCCAAAACACAAGAAAAGCAATGTAGTGTATGCAATCCAGTGCAGTGAGGAGTGCTCTGAACTCTACATTGGAGAAACCAAACAACCTTTGTACAGGAGGATGGCCCAACACAGGAGAAATAACACCACAGGACCAGAGTCAGCAGTTTATCTTCATCTAAAGGAAAAAGGACACTCATTTGAGGACATTAATGTTCACATTTTAGACAGAGAAGATAGGTGGTTTGAGAGAGGGGTCAAGGAGTCCATTTATGCCAACTTGGAAAATCCTTCCTTGAATAGAGGTGGGGGCCTCAGGCACAATCTTTCCCCTATTTTCCTTCCTGCTTTGTCTTCTGTGCCTAGGAAGATTAAGACCATTTCACAAGCTCAACAGCAGCATGGTAATCTTAACGATCCTCCTTTGGATGATAAAGGGACTTAGAAATAAACATCAAATAACCATGACCTAGCCCCAGGTGCAAGGTCACACAGCCACCCTAGAAACATATTTAAGGATTCCCTTACTAACTTTGCTCAGACTGAAGAAGCTTCTTGGATAAGGAGCGAAACGTTTCCACTGAGAAAATAGAAATCCAGTTGACATGATTCAAGCTACAGACTGTCAGGCAGGACTTTCTTTCAGAAGCCTAAATGTCTGCCTTTGTTCCATAGGCTTTGCCACCCATTACCTAGGAGGCTTTGCCACCCATTACCCAGTCAGAAGATTGGCAGGGACTGGAAATAGAGATGAGGTTCAGTTTCAGACTGGTATCGTTTCAGGCTGCTGCCTCGAGGATTGGTGGAAAGCATTTTAGCTCAGCCGGGTGAAAGGAGCAAGATTGGCAGAGCTGTGGCTGGTGGACTCTCTGCCTCTGCTGGCACACCCTGATGCTCTCCTAGAATGCCCTCTTCCTCTTCATCTCCCGGGCTCCCCACGCTGCCCCAGGGTCAGAGTTTCAACCCGGGAAAATCATTGGTCACTGAAGTTTATGTGGCAACAGGAGAATGTGGATGTGTATGCCTGGCTCATAGGCCTGCAAGTTTAATTTGAGAAATCAGTAGCAATTCTTCCCATGCTAAATCCTTTCCTAGGCTGACCATATTTCCTTGAGACAAAAACGGGACATTGGGATGGCAAAAATGGGACGGGGTTAAACTTATGTAATATTCCATATTCATGAAAAAGTAAGACAATAAAAAAAGTTGTAAAGAGTTTTTAAGATCCATTTGCTGGTCCTTAAACAGATTACTGTATATATAAAAATATTTTTGTTTTCATTAAAATGAAAAAGTTTTATTACATGAACATATTGAGCTAACAATTATTCTTCAGTGACAGAACTCATACAAAAATTTAGGTAGACGTAGAGCGGGACTGTATTTGGCAGGAGGCGAATGGGGAAAGCACAGCTCACGGGCTTTGTAACATCACGGATTGCAGGAAGGAGGGGAGGGGTGAGAGAAGAGAGGCAGGGAAGGGAGGATTCAAAAACTCCATGCCCGGCAAGGCTTCTCTTCCTTCTGCCTTCCCTCCTCCTCCTCCTGCTTTTTTTTCTCCCTCTTTCTCTCTCTCCCACAATCCCAAACGAAAGACTCTCTCCTGCCAAGCTGGAGAAATAATCAGTTTCACTCTTGAAAAAAAGGGGGTGGGATCACATCCCGAACACATTTTAATAAAACAAATAGAGAGCAGAGAGCGACCAGCTAAGAGCAGAGCAGAGGCGGTGGCAAAGATCTCTCTCCCCATCTCTCTCTGTCTCCCTCTCTCCACCTTCCTTGCCCCTCTCTAGTCTCACCCAACATCAGGCACCTCAATCAAGCACTTTTTAAATGATAATTACATCTTGGCTGAATCAGTCTTGCCATGCCTGACATTTTGCTAATTTTTTTAAAAAAACTGGACAAAATTGACATTTATATTAAAACGACAGGACGGTCAGGAAATGTGAAAAAAAAACGGTACTGTCCCATTTAAAACGGTACGTATGGTCAGCCTATCCTTTCCAAACCAGTAAACCAGAATGAAAACTGAGGTGGGGGGTGGGGTCTGCAGTAGCATCATCAACCAGTATTAGGTAACTTTCTCTGCATAAAGGAGCCCAGGAAGCAGAGGAAGGCAGCCCAAACTCCCCATTGCACTTCTGCCATGAGAAGAGGTTAGCTTTATATCCTTTCGGTTGCTTTATAAATAACTTTGTTTCAACAGAGTGAATGAATAAAAGAGACTGTGTGCGCATGGGGAAAATAAATGTAATGTTAAGTATTAATTTTGACACATCTGAATTCCTTGCTTGTGTGTGTGTGTACACACGCGCACACACGCACACATGCACACAGACACACACACACACACACACAGAGTGTTGAGAGTTCATGGGGAGTGGGAAGGAGGAAAAAACTCCATGAAGCCGAGCAGAACTTGTGGCTTGGACTCTCACTCTGCAGCACATAATAAAATGGGCTATGTTAATAAAATGGGTTGTGACAGGCCATGGTGAGTGTGGTCTAACTGTATGTATTTAATAAAAGGGTTTACAAATGTGGTAAAAATAGGGATTTACAAGTGCAAAGTAAGTTTGGGAGGATATTCTCTAAAGGTTTCTGTTTGTTAACCAGCCTGCCAGACACCCAAGGCCTTTTCAGCTGGTAGCATTTGCAAGAAACTTGACGCGATGGGAGTTCCATGAGGTTTACACTTCAAGATGAAACCAGGGTTTACTTTAACCAGCTAGAAATCTCTCTGTGTGTTCCAAAATGAAGGCCAAATTTCCTCTCTTCTCCCCTGGGAAGAAGTTATAGGGCATAAACTAAATGAGATGATAAAGCTCTCCTACTTCTTTCCATGTTGACAAACAAGATTAAGGAGAGCCCAGTCTGTATTTGGACTGCAGCACTGGGGTGGGACACCTTCCCCACATGTTCCAGATTATCAGCTTCAGGGATTGTTTTTTATCTGCCCTGTGCATGAAAAACTAGATTACTTAGAATGTAGGTCTTCAAAGAGAGCCCGTTGGTGTAGTGGTTAAGGCACCAGGCTAGCAATCGGAAGACCGTGAGTTATAGTCCCGCCTTAGGCATGAAGCCAGCTGGGTGACCTTGGGCCAGTCCCTCTCGTTCAGCCCCAGGAAGAAGGCAAGGCAAGCCACTTGCAAAACCTTGCCAAGAAAACAGCAGGGACTTCTCCAGGCAATCGCCGGGAGTCAACACTCACTTGAAGGTGCACACAGACAAAAAAAAAAAAGGTCTTGGAAAGGTAGGCTGGGTCAGAGGGCCTTCTGGAAATTAGTAAAAACCTGGCTTTTCCATAGGACTTAGTTGCAGAGCCATCAGTGCCTATATTATTAAATGGGTTTAATGTGTTATTATTGCAATGTCATATTGTTTATTATTGTTGTGTTATTAAAACTTAATGAAGCATCAATAAATAATTATCTGTAAATCATCTAGAATCCCCCTAAGGTGAGGATAAATCACATAAAGCAAAAATAAAGGTAGCCAGTACTTGTATGGGGGACTACCAATAGCCTGGGAAGTAAAACAACAAGTCTTAGAAGCTGGCAATGCCAGAGACGTTACATATTGGCAGAGAACATGAAGTTGATCTGCTTCCATAACAATTCCTCCTCAGAGAGAGAGATTGAGACAGACAGACAGACAGACAGACAGACAGACAGACAGACAGACAGACAGACAGACAGACAGACACCAGATTCTCAAATGACTGGGCAGCTTACATAATTAAAAGGGAAGAGAAAATAATTAAAGAAGGAAAGGACATGTGGACCTGGTCAAAGCACACACTGCCTTACAAAAAACCTGCTGGGGCTCCACAAACACCCTAACCCCAGGCCTGGGAGCACAGCCACGTTTTCAGAAATTTGCAGCACCCTTGTATGGTGGGAGCGGTACAAATTCCCAGGGGTGGGGGGGATGCTGTTCCAGAGGGCAGGTGCCTTCCCTAACCAGGTGCCCTCCAGATGTGTTGGGTTAACAAATCCTAACGCTCTTGGCTAGCTTAGTTAGGAAAGGCTACGTTTATCACCATTTCATGTATGTATTGTCGAAGGCTTTCACAGCCAGAGTTTGATGGCTGTTGTGGGTCTTCTGGGCTGTGTGGCCGTGTTCTGGAAGTTGTGGTTCCTAACGTTTCGCCAGCATCTGTGGCCGGCATCTTCAGAGGGCAGGAGCACAGACAGAAGCGATCTCTCTGTGCCCAGGTAGAGTGGCAATGTTTGTTTTCTATTTATAGAGCTAAGTTATAGAAGATTAGGTGGGGTTTTTTGTTGTGTTGAAGTGTTAACGAGTGGCTGCTGAGCGTGATTAGCATGTTCATTGTGAGAAGTATTCCCATGTCCTGGTGGTTGAGCTGAGTTCGTTGACCTTTTGCAGGCTGTGTTTTTCAGGACTGGTAGCCAGGTTTTGCTAATTTTTAGACTTTCTTCTTTTTTATTGTAACTGTGCTGGTGTTTGTGAATTTCAATGGCTTCTCTGTATAATCTGGTGTAGTGGCTTTTGGTGTTGTCCAGTATTTCTGTGTTTTCAAATAGGATTTTGTGTCCCATTTGCTTGAGAGCATGTTCAGCTACTGAAGATTTTTCCGGTTGCTGTAGTCTGCAGTGTCTTTCGTGTTCTTTTATCCTGGTGTGAATGCTTCATTTTGTGGTTCCGATGTATAATTGTCCGCAGCTGCATGGTATGCGGTATACTCCTGCAGCGGTGCAGGGGTCCCTTTTGTCTTTTGCTGATTTTAGCATTTGTTGTATTTTTCTGGTGGGTCTGAAGACTGTTTGAAAGTTGTGTTTTTCCATCAGTTTTCCCATGTGGTCAGTGACTCCTTTGATGTAGGGCAGGAATACTTTGTTTGTGGGGGGCTGTTTTTCTTCAGTTGGATGTTGTTTTCTTGGTTTGATGGCTCTTTTTATTTCATTCTTGGAATAGCCATTCGCCTGTAGGACCCAATTCAGATGGTTTCACAGCCATTCACAGCCCGGAAGACCCACAACAGCCATTTCATGTATCTTTATACTAAGATTAGTGATAAGAACATTTTCATTTCTGTTGGAATAGAGGAAGAGGAGTGAGCTAGATGGTTTGGGCTTTGAGTAAAGAGGTAAAGATGGAGGCCTTGGAAGATTTGTTTGTTTGTTTGTTTGTTTGTTTGTCAAATTCATATAGCCACCCATCTCATGGGAATTGACTCTGTGTGGTGTACAATGATCAAACAGAAAGAGTACATATATAAAAACAAGCATTTAAAAATATAAAAATCAACATTAAAAATTTAAGTAAAACAGAAATTTAAACTTCAGAAAAGTTTGCTGAATGGGGGTGGGGCCTCCCAAAAACTGTTGAGCAGAACACCAATAGTTCCGCTAATCTGTAAGTAAGGAAGTTGTCCATGTTGTCTGATACTTTGTACTGACCTTCTGGAGTTGGGATCTTAAATTGCTATTAATCCTCTACAGGGATCCCAGTGAATGAGCCTGGGAACTCTGATCAGAAGATCATGTGTGTACCGCTGAGTTGCACTAATGGGACCCTGCAGTAATTCCCAGGGGTGGGAATGGTTAAAAGAAGGCAAGGTGGATTCTACCACAGTCCCACAGAAACAAACACTACAGAATTTATATGGGTACAATTTTCACAAACATGCAATAAAGCATTTGCAGCATCCTAAGGATCTCAGACTCTGTCACCAACTTTAGTCCTATTGTTACAAAAGGTGATGGTTCATCCTGCTTCCCTGGGGTTAGAGGAGGTCATTTTACAAGGCCTGTTTTCTTGCAACAAGAAGCTACTAGAAACTGATAGGATCTTTGTAGTTTTTGTTTATTCATATTCAAGAACATTTACAATTTGCAAGCAGAGTCTAGAGGATGCAATTAGAGTAACCGCTAATCCTCCAACCATCTGCCAAATGTAGTAAGATGGACTTGTCCTTCTCCTCCCTGCGCATTTCCCAGTGCTGCTTCTACTTTATTTATTTATTTATTTATTTATTTATTTATTTATTTATTTATCATACTTATATCACCGCCCATCTCCCCCTACAGAGGGGACTCTGGGCGGTTTACACAAAGTTGACAATTAAAACATATAAAAACATATAAAATATCGTAAATAAATATATATCAATATAAATTAATTAAATATATAAAACCCAAGAGGCTCTGATGTTAAGTTTAAAAGAACTCTACGGAGCAAGCCATCCCCAAGAGGAGCTATTACTCCTCCCATCCCAAGCGAGGTGGCAGAGCCAGGTCTTCAATTGTTTTCGGAAGGTCATCAGTGTGGGGGCTAGCCTCACCTCCAGGGGCAGAATATTCCAGAGGGCGGGTGCCACTGCAGAGAATGCCCGCTTCCTGGACCCCGTCAGATGGAATTCTCTTGTCGACGGGGTCCGTAGCAAGCCCTCTCTGCATGACCGAGTGGGGCGGGTCGATGTTCTGGGGATGAGGCGGTCCCTTAGGTAACCTGGTCCCATGCCATGTAGGGCTTTAAGGTGACAACCAACACCTTGAATTGGACCCGGAAGCAAACTGGTAACCAATGCAGCTCGCGGAGCAGAGGTGTCACATGTGCCGATCTTGGGGCACTCATAACTACACGTGCAGCCGCATTCTAGACCAGTTGAAGCTTCCGGATACTCTTCAAGGGTAGCCCCATGTAGAGTGCATTACAATAGTCTATATGGGAGATGACCAGGGCATGAGTGACTGTCCGGAGGGCGTCTCGGTCCAGGAAAGGGCGTAGCTGGCGTACAACTCGAAGTTGTACAAATGCCCTTCTGGCCACGACTGCCACCTGCTCTTCAAGCAGGAGTCGTGAGTCCAGAAGGACCCCCAGGTTCCGCACTGTGACTGAACGGGGTAGTGCCACCCCGCCCAGATCTAAAGATGACAACTCTCTGGATCTCGAGGCACCATCAATCCACAGCCACTCCATCTTACCAGGGTTCAGCTGAAGCCTGTTGTTCCCCATCCAGGCCCCCACAGCCTTCAGACACTGAGAAAGGGCAGTCACTGCATCACTTAACTCGCCCTACTACTACTACTACTATGAGTTAACTACTTTAACTCATTAACAAATTCCAGCTAAACTTCTAGCTCTTTGCCTGAATTCAGACTGCTTCAAGTGATCTCTGTGTCACTCTCCCAAGTACTGATGGGCAAGAAAGTCTGGAGAGAGATTTCAACCCATCAAGACCCTTTTTTATCAACCACTGATGGAAAATTGGTATGGAAAGGCACAATTTAGACAGAGATTCAAACTCCTACTAGTCAGGGTGTGTCAAATAATGCTGTATTTAAAATCTTCTTTGTAAGTAAGTTGTTCTGTCCCAAAGACTTCACAATGCCCTCAAACAGTCCAAGGTCAGTATTGCAAGAGACACTCATGGTACAATCATTATCCAAAGACATAGTCAGGGTAGAGTCCAGGATTCAAGGCACACAAATATTCCATTTTCAAGGTGCAGATCATAGAGCAGTAAGACATGGTCAGATCCAAGAAGTCAGCCTTTCAGATATAGTAATCAGGAAAGACTTGGAGAAAGGTACAAGGATAAGCTGTCACAGATGTGGTTCTAGTATCAGAGTTCTCTGAGGCCTCCACCTCACAATGCGGGCTACTTGGGGGAAATGAGCAATTTATTTATTTATTATTCAAATTTATCACCGCCCATCTCCCCCAATGGGGGATTAGACCACTACTACTACCCTGGGTCTTTCCCAAGCAACCTCTTTCCCCTACAGGTCTCTATTTGGCAGCACTAGACATACTCTCTTGAGCTGGTGGTTGAACCTCTGTATCAGGGTCAGATTCCATGAATCAAAGTCAGGTGCTACAAGGATAAGTTCTGTTGCGATTCTGATTAGGACCTAATTTCCCTGATATCAGACCTTATGCTTCATCTGGTCCATCTGCTTCCTCAGATGAACAACCATCTAGAAAGCTGTGATAGTATTAAGGCCTGCTATATCTAAACTGCAAATTTTTTATTTATTTAATTTATTTATTATTTAAATTTATATCACCGCCCATCTCCCCCAAAATCCAGATGATCACTGTGCTTATCCAGAGTTTTGCAGCCCATGCTGGCTTTAATAATATGAGATAAGTCCCACTATTTGTAGTCATTTTTTCATATAAAAATTTCTATTCAGTTCTCCAGAGAAAACAGAAAACACTAAACTGAATATTTTAGATGGGTTACAAGTGTTCCTGAGTACAGCTGGCAACTCAAAGTTTTCCCAACCTGCTTTTGTCCCAACACCCCATTTTTGTTATCTCAAATATGGAGGTTTTAAAGAAGACAAGACCCCTAGATTATTAGGTAGGTACAAAGATAGTCTTCTACTTCAACAAAGTTGTTGGCAAACCTACTGAACTTGTTGTTTTTATTACAAAGAAATGAATCCAAGAGATTTGTGAAGTCATAATCTGCCTGGTGCTACTATTCCGGGATAGTAATTTACACCTTCTTCCAAGGCTTCTCAGTAAAAGAATTGTGAGAGGCTGCCAACAGTCAGGCTGAATTTCCCAGCACTCTTTACTGGAGTAGCCGGGGAATTTTTAGCTGTTCTACCCAGGACTTTTCCCTTTAGCCCAGCAATGGCAAAAATGAAAAAGAAGATGGTCTGGATTTTCTTGCCAAAAGCCAATAATACAAAATGTATCAAATCTTATGCCAATCCTGGAGTATACTGTATATTATAGCTGAAAGTGAAGAGGAACTAAAGAGCCTCTTGATGAGGGTGAAAGAGGAGAGTGCAAAAGCTGGCTTGAAACTCAACATTAAAAAAAACCCAGATCATGGCATCTGGTCCCATCACTTCCTGGCAAATAGAAGGGGAAGAAATGGAAGCAGTGACAGATTTTATTTTCTTGGGCTCCAAGATCACCGCAGACGGTGACTGCAGCCATGAAATTAAAAGACGCTTGCTCCTTGGGAGGAAAGCTATGACAAACCTAGACAGCATATTAAAAAGCAGAGACATCACCTTGCCGACAAAGGTCCGTATAGTTAAAGCTATGGTTTTTCCAGTAGTAATGTACGGCTGTGAGAGTTGGACCATAAGGAAGGCTGAGCGCCGAAGAATTGATGCTTTTGAGCTGTGGTGCTGGAGAAGACTCTTGAGAGTCCCTTGGACTGCAAGGATTTCAAACCAGTCAATCCTAAAGGAAATCAACCCTGACTGCTCATTGGAAGGACAGATGCTGAAGCTGAAGCTCAAATACTTTGGCCACCTAATGCGAAGAGAGGACTCACTGGAAAAGACCCTGATGCTGGGAAAGACTGAAGGCAAAAGGAGAAGGGGACGGCAGAGGATGAGATGGTTAGATAGGATCACCGATGTAACGAACATGAATTTGAGTAAACTGTGGGACACAGTGGAGGACAGGAAGGCCTGGCGTGCTATGGTCCATGAGGTCACGAAGAGTCGGACACGACTAAACGACTGAACAACAACAAACTATGTAACCTTGCACGTAAGGAAAGTTTTAATGAGAAATTCCTTTGTTAAATCAATAAAGCCAAATGTCCAGATATAAAAGTAAGTATATTGGGAAAGGGAAAAACAGAACAACAAAGGAAGTCAACAATTATGTATAGAATTCCAAATAAAACCAAGACAATTAGCCTAACTTAATGGTGACGGCCGACAGGAAGTTCTGGCGTGGGCTGGTCCATGAAGTCACGAAGAGTCGGAAGCGACTGAACGAATAAACAAAAAATTTATAATTACTTGAAAAAGATTCAAGCTGTTCAGATTTCATTGCAGAGAAAGTAGCTGGAGAGAGGTTTTCTAGGCCTCTTGTTTGGATATTGTGTTACTGCTATATTTCCTCCTTTTCTTTTTGAACACTATGTTACATTTTATAGAATGTGGAGAACAGCTAAAAATCAGCTTTTGGGAGGATATTAACAGTTGCTTTGCCCATCAAGCTAATTCCTTCATCTGTGATGTCATAGATTTAGCTAGCTGAAAGCTTTTTTGGGAAAACAGGCCACTCAGTATAAAGTAAAAATAATTAGGTATTCTGAGTTGCTACCATGCCATATCAAAAAAATAGGGGGTTGTCACATCTGGTAAATATGTTATTTGCATATTTAGACTTATGCAGGATGTTCAGTTAGGCTCCTTAAATCCTTATTAAAAGTCATTTACAGTCTTTCTTTTTCTTTCTTTCTTTCTTTCTTTCTTTCTTTCTTTCTTTCTTTCTTTCTTTCTTTCTTTCTTTCTTTCTTTCTTTCTTTCTTTCTTTCTTTCTTTCTTTCTTCTCTTCTTCTAGTTTCTCATAAATCCCGGTGTGTGCATTCAATTAATAGCTGTTGTCAATTAAAAATTAAATTGTAATTATGCAGGTTCTTAAGGCAATTCAAAAGTGATTTTTTGGTTTCATTTCAGCCATAGTGAGAACATACTCTCAGTCACATCTGTAGAAAATATATTATAAACAAACTAAATGCCTGTTCATTTTTTCCTGAACAATGCAACATTCTTCTGATGTTTTCAATCATTCTTCAAACATGGTGTGTGGGGTGGGTGGTAAGGGGGGGCAGATTTTTTTCACCCCCTAAAATAGAAGTGTTTTTTTTTCTTTAACTATATTACATACAGATAAAGAAAAAATGAAATCATAGGAGCTGTGGTATACATTAAATGACTCATATGCAATTGAATGATATCCCACACATGAGGAAAAATGGTCTCCACTTGTATATATGAACCACAACTCACAAAATAGCAAATGTGGCCTCAAATGGCAGATCAATGTGTTCTCCATTACTATTACATATAGTTCTTTTACTGTAGCGCAGTATGAACTCTGATGCTTTTCCTGGCTGCAGGAACACAATAAATATCACCTCTATTTTATCATGGAAGGAAGTGGGAGAGGTGAAATGGTTGCTCAGCTCTCTGTAGAAGAAATTTGGAACAGTTGTTGTCCCTGTTGTCCTTAAAAAAGAGTGGCAAAGGTTTGGGACAAACTTTCAAGATTGCTAATATACCGTGCAACAATAAAGTTGCATTCCTGGAATCCCTGCAGTGTCTCTTCCTTGACCTGGCCTACCATGATGATTTGACATCAGTTAGCTGGTTAGAAATTTCATTACTCTCCTATTTTCTTTGATAGTGAAGAGAAAGGCTGCTCCTTGTTTCACTTTTTGTTCCCGCATCTGGTTTCACTTTCTGTGTAATAAACATGTTGTTGTTGTTCTGTTTGCCAAGTTGGGTCTCCATTAAAATGGGCAAGATGGGCAGCAAGGTTTAGAATATAATCTGATGACTGCCAAGGCAGTCCACAGCCCACAGTCTACAGCAGTGTTTCTCAACCTTGGCAACTTCAAGATGGGTGGACTTCAACTCCCAGAATTCCCCAGCCAGCCATGCTGGCTGGGGAATTCTGGGAGTTGAAGTCTACCCATCTTCAAGTTGCCAAGGCTGAGAAACACTGCCCTAGAGGTTAGATATCTCTCTCAGGCCCTTCAAAAGTGGCAAAAGGCAGACAAAGGGAACCAACCAAGAAGAATGCCTTATCTTTGCTTCAGCAAAAATCAACACTATATAATATCTCCCAAGCCATTTACAACTTCTTCTTCCTAGCATTTTCCCGCTATTTTCGCAGGGTCTTCTTTTCGGATCCTGAAACACCACTTTGCCTGATCATCCTCATCCTCAGGGCGTAGCCCATCAATTTGCATGTCCTTATTGATGGTGTCCTGCCATCTCTGTTTTGGTTGCCCACGTGGCCGTCGGCCATCGATTTTAAGATGGTAAGCTATTTTGGCGACAGTGGAAGGTGCCGCTCTAAGGACATGTCCATACCAACAAAGCCGGCTTTCTCTCATCTTCTCTGTAATTAATGACACACCTAGTTGTTGTCGAATGGCATCATTTGTGATGTGGTCGAGTAGGGAGACGCCCGATATCCAATGGAGCATACGCATTTCCATAACATGGAGACGGCTCTCTAAACCTGTTGTTGCTGCCCAACACTCAGTGCCATACAATGCCACAGGTCGGACAATCATCTTATAGATCTTAGATTTGAGACAGATTGGCATTTGTTTGTCACAAAGCACACCAGTGAGTTCTCACCAGCGCAGCCAGGCCGCATTCACCCTTGCTTGCACATCATCGCTGATGCCACCATCACCTTGGAGATGGTAGCCAAGATATCAGAAGATATCGACCTTCTTTAAGTTTTCTCCATTTATTTGGAGCATTCCATGGGTGGTTACGGTCTCTAGGTACTCAGTTTTCTTTATGTTCAGAAGAAGTCCAAAATGGCTAAGACAGTCGTTCCATGCCTGTACTCGCCACTGCAGTTTATTCCTAGTAGTAGAAGCAAGCATGACATCATCAGCGTAGAGTATGGTCCAGGGTGCATTTCGCTGCAGGTCCCGTGTGATGGTATCCATAACTAATATAAATAGGAGTGGCGACAGCGCGGAGGCTTGGTGCACTCCAACTGTCACCAGAAATCTGTTAGAGAGGCCAGCTGGACATCGCACATGGCTACTAGTGTTCTTATACAGCATTTTGACCCAGTTGATGAGTAATTCAGGCACCCCAAATGGTGTGGAACATGGTCAAATGCCTTTTCCAGGTCTAGAAATGCCATGTGCAATGGTTGGGTCTTCTCTCGGTGTTTCTCTATAAGCTGATGATCTGCAAAAATGGCATCAATCATCCCACATCCTTTAACAAAGCCACATTGGTTGATGGTAAGTTGGACGCTGTTGCGAATGCATTGGTCCAAAATTTTCTCAAAGATCTTCATAGTATGGGACAGGAGGCGAATTGGGCAGTAATTGGCGCAGTCGGCTGGGTCACCTTTGTTTTTAAACATGGGGACTGTTATACTCATTGACCAATCAGTCGGTACACAGCCAGTTCTCATTACGACATTGAAGAACTCTGTCAGCCAATATATCCCCGTATCGTGGAATTCCTGCAATTTCCAGAGATCCGAGGGTAGATCATCAAGTCCTGGGGCCTTCATGTTCTTCATACTGTCTACTGCATTTATGACTTCTGTGGTGATAATGGGCAAAATTGGTCCATAGGTTGGCGTGCCCGCCGGAATTGGTGGGTGCGGGAATTCAACGTTGGCGATCTCATTAAAATGATCTCACCAACGTTGCAGTATTTCCTGCTTGCCCTGAAGTCTTTTGCCATCCTTATCCTTTATGCACATATAGTGCTCGATGTCTTGGGCAGCCTTCTTTCGTGCTTTGGCCAGGCGGTAAATGTCCTTCTCCCCTTCACGTGTTTCCAGACGATCATATAGGTCTTGGTAGTGTTCCGCCTTGGCTTTGGCAACAGTTCTCTTAGCTGCTCCTTTGGCGGCCGCATAATACTGCCGATTTTCATCGGTCTTATCTGCCTGCCATTTCTTAAAAGCTCTCTTCTTGTCTTGCACTTTCTCTTGCACTTGTTTGGTCCACAGCCACGCCTGCTTATCAATATGTCAGCAGCCCGGTTTTGGGATGCCAAGGATTTCCCTGGCGATGATGGTAACCGAGTCACAGAATGCCATCCATGTGGTGTCACTCGAGGCAGTATTAATGGGTGGAAATGTGATTTCCCTGATCATCTCTGATCATCCTGATCATCATCATCATCTGACCAAGCCATTTACAACATTGTTCAGTATTTGTGATGAGCTTCCAAAAAGAAAAGGGGCTGCAAAGAAATATGCCAGACAGGCCCAAGTAAACCTAACGCTAAGAAGTTGGCTGAGAGCCATTAGGCCCAAGAAAATTGTTGAATGTATACTTGAGCTTTGTGTAACCTATGCATCAAAGTTTCCTATATATTAAAATAAATTTTCCCTATTTGAAGTGCTGTTTTTATGTCATATTCATTTGTGGTTGGTGGAGGCATTCAGCAGTAGGTAGGTAGGTAGGTAGGTAGGTAGGTAAGAAGGAAGGAAGGAAGGAAGGAAGGAAGGAAGGAAGGAAGGAAGGAAGGAAGGAAGGAAGGAAGGAAGGAAGTCATTCAAGTAGATTATTAGTGATTCATCTCATTTTTGCCAGTGATAATCAGACACCTTGGGTGTGAAAAGATAAGCAGAGCCTTCTTTGTTACCACTGATAATGAAGATGCTTGAGTTGATATGACTGACAATCCATTCACTGAGATACAAACACAAACTAAGATATAACTACAAGAAGAATTTGGACAAAACACTATCAAGTGAGAAGAAAAATTGATCCAAATGTCCAAATAAAGAGACGAAAACCCTCTCACGGAGAAAATCTTTGATCATCTGACTTGTTTTACAGACTAGAATTTACATTTAAGACAAATTCTTTGCATCTTTAACATTCAGAACTTACCCAGGCACAGAGTGCAGTCTGGTCAGAGCCTTTCACAAGCAAGAACATCACGCTAAGCAGTTCAATTAAAGGAGGGCCAAGATAATGTATCTGCGGTCCCTGTACTAACATGTGCCCTCTTGTGGTGAAAGGGAAACCTAGTAAAGTGCAGAGTTTCCTGGGGAGGTGGGGGGAGCACAGATGATTTCCACGTGATTGGGGTTTACCACATGTGGGTGTATTTAGAAGAATGAGTCACCATGGAAGAATTGTAGGAGAAACTGGAATATGCTTATGCTACCCGAGCACATAGCATTTTTGTTCCAATGCCAAGAAGACAATCCCCCCGCCCGAGGTCTCTATATCCATCACCTTTTATAAGCAATGATCACCATTTAAAATTAATGACAATAGAGTGAACTTAATAACTGGCACTTAGTTAAGTACTTTCTAGCCGCATCACATGGCCTGCAGGCGTAATGTGTTTTTTGTTGGCAGAATTTGCAAACAAGCTAAGAATATTTGCTTATTAGAGTGGGAAGAAATCAAAATTTCCAAATGCTAATATGTTGCCTGATGCAAACCAGAGTCCCGTTTCACAATGAATTAGCCAGCAGTCACTTAAACTTAACTTGTTTCCACATTGTTTTGTTTATATTGACTGCATTTATGATGCTTCAGAAGTTGCCAGTAAAATATTTATTTAGCAGTTAAAGTGTTCTGCAAATGATTTTGCTGTCTCTAAAGCTAAATATTGTCAACATCCTCAAACGGGAGAACCAGCGTGGCTGCTAAGGAAATCCCATTTTGATAAATCCTCTCAAGTTGCAAATAGCCATTGTTTTACATTTGAAGTAGCAGTACTGATAGGGGTGGGGGAATATTTATTATAATTAGAACTAAAATTAGAGACATCAAATAAGCAACAAACTCAAGCATAATAAAGAATCCTGTAACAATCTGGCAAAATAAATGTTCCTCCCATGGAAGTATTGGTTAAGAAAAAGGTAAAGGTTCCCCGGCACAGTCATATCCGACTCTAGGGGCCGGTGCTCATCTCCGTTTGTTAGCCGAAGAGCCAGCGTTGTCCGAAGACGCTTCTGCGGTCATGTGACTGGCATGACGCGTGTGGAACGCTGTTACCATCCCGCCAAAGTGGTACCTATTTATCTACTTGTATTTGCATGCTTTCGAATTGCTAGGGTGGCAAGAGCTGGGGTGAGTGTGGGAGCTCACTCCATCACGCGAGGCTAGGGATTCGAACCTCCGAACTTGCGATCTTCCGATCGACAAGCCTGGCATCTTACCCACTGAGCCACCACGCCCCCTATATTGGTTAAGAAGGGTGCAGGAAAAACCCTCTCTGAAGTATCATTTGCAACTCCTGTAGCACCAAAGCTTGTGATGCAGGAATACAACTAGTGTGAGACAATGCAACTAGTGGGTTCCTTCTATAATGGCAATAACAGCAGTCCAGAGCAGGGTTTCTCAACCAGGGTTCTGTGGAGCCCTAGGGCTCCGCGAGAGGTCACTAGGGGTTCCCTGGGAGATCACAATTTATTTAAAAAAATATTTCAAATTCAGGCAACTTCACATTAAAGAGGTAAGTTTCATCCTTTATTTTTAGTTTAAGAACACTGTTAGTGCATATATACAGGCCTACACATGAAACAAATATAATAATTTTGTAACTTCTGGCCTATATTTGAGCCTGAATGTGCAGGGGTTCCCCGAGGCCTGAAAAATATTTCAAGGGTTCCTCCAGGGTCAAAAGGTTGAGAAAGGCTTGTCCAGAGAAAGGAAAATTAGATCCAGAGAAGGTTGCTGAGAACACACACACACACACACACACACACACACACACACGTATCTTTTTTCCTAGTTTGTGTGAGTGTGCACGTGCACAAGTCAGTCTTGACTCCTGGTGACTCCCTGAACTAGTTCCTGCAGTTTTCTTGGCAAGGTTTTTCAGAAGTGATTTGCCCTTGCCTCCTTCCTAGGGCTGAGAGACAGGGACTGGCCCAAGGTCACCCAGCCGGCTTTGGGCCTAAGGTGGGACTAGAACTCACAGTCTCCCAGTTTCTAGCCTGGCGCCTTGATCACTACACCAAACTGGCTCTCTTTTTTTCTAATTAAAATCCCCCAAAGTTGCTATGTGGTCCAGGGGAGAACATATGGTTATGATATAAATCCTCATATGTCCCTGAGGATACAAAGTTTCAGGAAAACATATTAATGCAGGAAAACTGCATGGATAAAATTAACTTCTGCACCTTGCGATCCTGTCCATTTGTGCCAGTGGTTCATGTCATAAGATGTTTAGCCCTGGGACAAAATTTCCCTTGCCCCAACAGTAGGCATGTGCTCAGGATCGGAAAAGCAAAACGATGAGCTATGAAAAAAGTGAATTAAAAAGAAGCGACTGAAATGTGATTCTCTCTTCCCCCATCACCCAACTTTTAAAGTTGTTTGTTTATTTGTTTTAGTTTTGATGTCTGAAAGATTTTTAACACAAGTTCACTCTATGTAGGTTGAAAAGAAATAGTGTAGCTCTGACCTTGAAAGCATACAGTCAAAAACTCAGTCATTTCAGCATTAGTAAAATAAGTGTGGGGAAAAAAAATTTTTTTAATGTTAGTCACCTTAAGCAACAGCCTTAAAAACAGGATTCATTAATTCCTTATTCATTAAATGCATCATACCATAAAAATCTCCAGCAAAGGAGATGGTTACCTTGTCGTGGTGCTGGAGCTTGAGCACCTCAATGAAACCATGAGCTAAACCGTGAAGGGACACCCAAGACGGGAAGGTCGTGGCAGAGAGGTCAGACTAAATACGATCCCTGGGGAAGGTAATGGCAACCCACCCCAGTATTCTTGCCATGAAAACTAAATGGATCAGTACAACCAGAGATATGTCAGTATACCATCGGAAGATGGGACTCCCAGGTCGGAAGATGGTCAAAATGCTACTGGGGAGGAACAGAGGATAAGTTCAACTAGCCCCAGATGTGATGACACAGTTAGCTCAAAGCCGAAAGGACGGCTAGCGGCCGACGGTGCTGGTGGTGAACGACGAATCCGATGTTCTAAAGATCAACACACCATAGGAACCTGGAACGTAAGATCTATGAGCCAGGGCAAATTGGATGTGGTTATTGGTGAGATGTCAAGATTAAATATAGACATTTTAGGTGTCAGTGAACTGAAATGGACTGGAATGGGCCACTTTACATCAGATGACCACCAGATCTACTACTGTGGACAAGAGGACCACAGAAGAAATGGAGTAGCCTTCATAATTAATAATAAAGCGGCTAAAGCAGTGCTTGGATACAATCCAAAAAACGATAGAATGATCTCAATTTGAATTCAGGGGAAGCCATTTAACATCACAGTGATCCAAATATACGCCCCAACCACAGATGCTGAAGAAGCAGAAGTAGATCAGTTCTATGAGGATCTGCAGCACCTACTGGATAATACACCAAAAAGAGATGTTATTTTCATTACAGGAGACTGGAATGCTAAGGTGGGTAGTCAGACGACACCTGGAATTACAGGCAAGCATGGTCTGGGAGAACAAAATGAAGCAGGACATAGGCTGATAAAATTTTGCCAAGACAACTCACTGTGCATAACAAACACTCTCTTCCAACAACCTAAAAGACGACTTTATACATGGACTTCACCAGATGGTCGACACCGAAATCAGATTGACTACATCCTTTGCAGCCAAAGGTGGCGGACATCTATACAGTCGGTAAAAACAAGACCTGGAGCTGACTGTAGTTCAGATCACGATCTTCTTATTGCAAAATTTAGAATCAGACTAAAGAGAATAGGGAAGACCCACAGATCAGTTAGATATGAGCTCACTAATATTCCTAAGGAATATGCAGTGGAGGTGAAGAATAGATTTAAGGGACTAGATTTAGTAGATAGGGTCCCGGAAGAACTATGGACAGAAGTTCGCAACATTGTTCAGGAGGCGGCAACAAAAAACGTCCCAAAGAAAAAGAAAACCAAGAAGGCAAGATGGCTGTCTGCTGAGACACTGGAAGTAGCCCAAGAAAGAAGGAAAGCAAAAGGCAACAGTGATAGGGGGAGATATGCCCAATTAAATGCAAAATTCCAGAGGTTAGCCAGAAGAGATAAGGAATTATTTTTAAACAAGCAATGTGCAGAAGTGGAAGAAGACAATAGAATAGGAAGGACAAGAGACCTCTTCCAGAAAATTAGAAACATCGGAGGTAAATTCCAGGCAAAAATGGGTATGATCAAAAACAAAGATGGTAAGGACCTAACAGAAGCAGAAGAGATCAAGAAAAGGTGGCAAGAATATACGGAAGATCTGTATAGGAAGGATAATAATATTGGAGATAGCTTTCACGGTGTGGTCCGTGAGTTAGAGCCAGACATCCTGAAGAGTGAGGTTGAATGGGCCTTAAGAAGCATTGCTAATAACAAGGCAGCAGGAGACGACGGTATCCCAGCTGAACTGTTTAAAATCTTGCAAGATGATGCTGTCAAGGTGATGCATGCCATATGCCAGCAAATTTGGAAAACACAAGAATGGCCATCAGATTGGAAAAAATCAACTTATATCCCCATACCAAAAAAGGGAAGCACTAAAGAATGTTCAAACTATCGAACAGTGGCACTTATTTCACATGCCAGTAAGGTAATGCTCAAGATCCTGCAAGGTAGACTCCAGCAATTCATGCAGCGAGAATTGCCAGAAGTACAAGCTGGGTTTAGAAAAGGCAGAGGAACTAGAGACCAAATTGCCAATATCCGCTGGATAATGGAGAAAGTCAGGGAGTTTCAGAAAAACATCTATTTCTCTTTTATTGACTATTCTAAAGCCTTTGACTGTGTGGATCATAACAAATTGTGGCAAGTTCTTGGTGGTATGGGGATACCAAGTCATCTTGTCTGCCTCCTGAGGAATCTGTATAACGACCAAGTAGCAACGGTAAGAACAGAGCACGGAACAACGGACTGGTTTAAGATTGGGAAAGGAGTACGGCAGGGCTGTATACTCTCACCCTACCTATTCAACCTGTACGCAGAACACATCATGCGACTTGCTGGGCTTGAGGAATCCAAGGCTGGAGTTAAAATCGCTGGAAGAAACATTAACAATCTTAGATATGCAGATGATACCACTTTGATGGCTGAAAGCGAGGAGGAGTTGAGGAGCCTTATGACGAAGGCGAAAGAAGAAAGTGCAAAAGCTGGGTTGCAGTTAAATCTCAAAAAAAAACAAGATTATGGCAACCAGCTTGATTGATAACTGGCAAATATAGGGAGAAAAAATCGAGGCAGTGACAGACTTTGTATTTCTAGGTGCAAAGATTACTGCAGATGCTGACTGCAGCCAGGAAATCAGAAGACGTCTACTTCTTTGGAGGAGAGCAATGGCAAATCTTGATAAAATAGTTAAGAGCAGAGACATCACACTGACAACAAAGGTCCGCATAGTTAAAGCAATGGTATTCCCTGTAGTAACCTATGGCTGTGAGAGCTGGACCATGTCCTGGTTCAGCCTCTGCCCCAGGGCCTCAGCGATGAGTCAGAGGACGAGCTGCCCCTGGCAAACCCCCAGGGGATTGAGCCAGGCGAGGCCCCAGATGCGGACACGGGCCCAGACGATGACCCAGCACCGCAGGAGGCAGCAATACCTGAGGCTGCAGGAGAGCAAGCTGGGGATGGTGGTTTGGCCCCACCCTCTAGCCAGCAGCCAGCAACCGAGGCTACAGCGGAGCAAGCTGGGGATTGCGGTTTGTCCCCACCCTTTAGCCAGCAGCCAGCTGGATCCCATCAGCCTCCCAGCTCTCCTGAATCCCCCAAAGGGCAGAGGCGGAGGCGTGTGCGCCTCGCCTTAAAGGACAGAAGGAAAAGTGCTCGGCTGGCTGCTAGGGAGTTACGCAGAGGGCAGGGAGAGTCTTTGCAGGACCCAGAGGACAGCTCCTGAGCTCCTGATAAATCACCAACAACGCAGTGAGGGATTTGTGGGAGCAACGTTGCACTTTGGCTTCGCGACCACTCTGGTATCCTGTTTCCTGCGTTCCTGACCCTGTTTGGACTATCTTACTCTGCCTGCTGGACCCCTGGACCTGGCTTGGATTATCATGGCTCGGACTTCTGGAACCCTTGACCCGGTTTGGATTATTGACTACCCTTTGCTTCGCTACTCTGATTATTGGCACACGCTGGTTTATCTCTCTCTCGGCCAGTCTTGCAAAGTAACCTTGGGCTGCATTCCTTACCTCGGGCTGACTGCCAAGACTCTCCCATCTGTTCTGGAGGCGAGCCAGCACAGACCATAAGGAAGGCTAAGCGAAGGAAGATAGATGCTTTTGAACTGTGGTGTTGGAGGAAAATTCTGAGAGTGCCTTGGACTGCAAGAAGATCAAACCAGTCCATACTCCAGGAAGTAAAGCCAGACTGCTCACTTGAGGGAATGGTATTAAAGGCAAAACTGAAGTACTTTGGCCACATAATGAGAAGACAGGATACCCTGGAGAAGAAGCTGATGCTAGGGAAAGTGGAAGGCAAAAGGAAGAGGGGCCGACCAAGGGCAAGATGGATGGATGATATTCTGGAGGTGACGGACTCAACCATGGGGGAGCTGGGGATGGTGACAGCCAACAGGAAGCTCTGGTGTGGGCTGGTCCATGAAGTCATGAAGAGTCGGAAGCGACTAAACGAATAAACAACAAAACCATAAAAATAAATAATTACTTGTATTTTCATAACTCAATGAGTTAGTGCCACAAATGGCATAATTTGATCTTAACCTAGTGAAGTACATGAATTTAAGCATTTCAGTCCATTTGAAGCAGCTACTGGCTCCCAATGTTAAAAATAAACATAAAGTTAAGCTGAAATAGTGCTTGATCTTCAATATCACTTGAATAAGCAATTTATCTAAGTGATCCTTCTTCCTTCCCCTCCTCACCATCCAGTTGTTCTTGGGTTCAGAAAACTGATTTATTGTTCTGCAGTTTGAAAAATGATTTAGTTTATTTCCAATCTAATTCTGAACCAAAAGATGTGCTGTATTTGTAGTCATCTACTCAGGAGACCATGATGGAGGCCCAATGTCCTCAGTTCTTCCATCCTCTAGTGAGTCTCCATTTCCCTCCCATGTGCGTGCGCACACACACACACACACACACAGACACACACACACACACATTTACCTGATTTGCTACTCCATTAGCAGAGATTTGGGAAACAGAACTGGTCTAGTGGTTAAGGCTCTGGGCTAGAAACCAGGAGTCTGTGAGTTCTAGTCCCGCCTTAGGCATGAAAGCTGACTGGGTGGGCCAGTCACTCTCTCTCAGCCCAACTCACCTCACAGGGTTGTTGTGGGGAAAATAGGAGGAGGAAGGAGTGTTAGGTACTGTATATTCGCCGCCTTGAGTTATTTATAAAAATAATAAAGGCGGGATGGAAAACAAACAAACAAACAAACAAATAATAATAATAATAATAATAATAATAATAATAATAATAATGGAAACAAAGGCAATGGGTTTAGGCAGCTGTCCTAGAAGAATTAAGCTATTTTCTCCAGCTTTAATTAAAATATTACCTAAAGAAGCATTGGGGGGGTACCTTGTCACTGAAGCAAACACTATGAAATACTGACTCCCATATTTCCAAGCCAGAATAGGAAATCAAATCGCATCCATCCTCTTAAATCTTACAGTGTGAATGCAGCTATTTACATGACTCCATAAAACCAACTGTTTCACTTGGATATTGTATAGTTGATGGCTGGCAGTTACATGTGTGACCTGGCTCCATCGAAAAGCATTTCTGTGTGAAGCGATGGGGAGATGACAGTGCTATTTCTAGCCATCTATGATGGCAGATTGCCATCACCAGATAAATGCTGCAGTCTGTGACTATTAAAGGAGGACAGAGAAGCCAGCCCGAAGACAAGCAGGATCTTGTTTGGGCTGCATCCCATTTCAACATTAGAGGGCAAACAGCTTCTGATTATTCCCTCTCCGCCCCACCCCCCACCTCCCCATCATTTGCCCAGATGTTTTGAAAAGAGTTTGATCTGTTTCTCTGCAGAGGTTACTTAGGCACAAACCACCCTTGGCAAAATTTGCACATGAGTGAAGATCTCATTGTGGGATCTCACCGTTTCTGCTCAAGAAATGCAGTGTCCTATTTCTATCATGCATCTGACATGTGTCCCTTTGTGTGGACTTCTGAGAATACTTTATACGGTGTGCTTTTGGCCATACAGCTTTCCCACAATGTCAATATAATCTAATAGAACCCCTCCTGGAGAGACTCTATGGGACAGTCAAGGTCATGTTGACCAAATGCCCATTAATAAAAATATTACTGGGGAAAATGAGCTATGTAAACAACAGGTCAAAGAAAGGAACCCTTATGGTTGTTATGCTGCCAAGCCCAGGTTTCTGCACTTTAGAAGGAAGGAAATATAGCCATGTGCCAAAGTCTCTGGTGTGAAACTGGTAGCCTCCAATTTGAGGCTCTCTGGTTTAAATGGAATTTTTATTTTAAACTGTCCCACATGGATCTAATGAATGCTCATATACTTACAATATCACTAACAGAAGACTTATTTCTACCTGACACATGATAGTGCTGGGAATGGGGAAGGAGTGAAAGTTCTATTTGTAGAAATTACCTGGATTTGACTGTTTAAAGAAAAGTAGATTTTGTAGCTTTCTAATTAATGAAATCAGTTGAACTCCACTGCAGGTTAGAAAAGGAAGAGGATTTCCAAATTATCTTGCAAGTTACATCACTTTATTTAGATTCTGGCATTTGATGGTTATAGAAAGCCTTTGAGTGCCTTCAGCAGTGATAGACAATGTAGTGCCTTCCAGATGTTTTAGACTATAGCTCTCATAAACCCTGACCATAGGCTATTGGGTTTCTATTTTTGGAAGCTGTAAGCCAAAATATCTAGAAAGCACAAGACTGACTGCCTATTCTTGGTCAACAGCAGTGTTTCTCAACCTTGGCAACCTGAAGATATGTGGACTTCAACTCCCAGAATTTGGGGGGTTGAAGTCCACACAGCTTAAAGTTGCTGAGGTTGAGAAACACTGTTCTAGCTAGTCATGTGCTTTTACTGTGCTACCTACTCTGACCTTTACTTGCTCTCATATTCCCAGGTAAGGATGTAATTTTGCCTCTTTTTCCCACTTGAGCACTTTGCATCTGTCATACTAATTGTTTTCGTGTGAACAGTTTCTGCCAACTCAGACCTCCCTCTTGGGAGTTTGAATGCTGGACTGGTGAACAATAGCTTTGTTCATTGCTCATCGGTTCAGTCTCCTTCCCCTTAGCCTGTGGTCCAGTAGACTGAGCCAACTAATACTCTGTCAGCATCTAAATCAGGGGTGTCCAACATGCGGCCCATGGGCCGCATGCGGCCCTGAACAGCTAGCAATGCGGCCCGGCTTGGCCCAGTCCGGAATGAGCCTCCTGTCCCCACCGCCATGCCAGACTATGGAAGAGGCTGGCATGGCGCGAAAGGGGAATCTGAGCCGGAGCTGCCGATTGGAAGCAGCCCAGAAGAAGCCCCTCCACCAATTAGCGCGTGGCAAAGGAGGGCGGAGAGGCGCGAAATTCAAAGATATAAAGGGCCAGCGCAGCCACTCATTACCGGCTGCCTGCACGTGCCAAAGAGAGCTACCCCTGCACCACGGGTAGCCCTGGACGCGAGCCAAGGGACGCCGACGCCGACGCCTCCTCCTCCGCGCCAAGCCCTGCTGCCACTGCAGAAACCCTTCCAGGCGCCAGCCCAGCTCTTGCCTTGCCACCAGTTCCTGCCCTGTGTCCTGCCACTGCCACAGAATCTGCTCCGGAAGCCTGTCCAGCCTTTGCCTTGCAGCCGGTTCCTGCCCAGAGCCGTGTCGCCGCCTTCCCGGTCCTTGGAAGCACCATGTGGGTAAGCACCACGGCCTTGCCCCCCTGCCCCATGATAGAGTCAGTGCCCGCATTGATTTTCTTTTTTTAAATATTCTTAAGAGGGATATTATATATTTTATGTTATAATATTTTATTATATTATATATATACATTATATATTATATTATATTATATTATATTATATTATATTATATTATATTATATTAATATAATATATTATATATTATATAATAAATATATATTTATATATTATATATATTTATTATGTTATATTTATATGATATATTAAAATATATATTATATATTTTATGTGCGGCCCAAGATAATTCCTCTTCCGTCAGTGTGGCCCAGGGAAGCCAAAAGGTTGGACACCCCTGATCTGAATGATCTCTTTGAAAAAGTATTAGTAATGGGCAGAGAAATTCTCCCCCACCAGAGATCATTTAGTTTCATGAATAGAATTTGCTTAGAAATTATTTTTTAAAAAGAGGAGAATTTGGAGGAAATCCTCATAACTTGATTGTGGTGTTCCTACAGTGAGTTAAGAGGTAGGCAAGGAATATATATACTTCTTCTGTCTTCTACAATAATTTCTCCAGCAACTGCTGCTTTCCTGGTTTCCCATACTTCTGTTATTTAAGGGGTGTCTGCAGGGTATGCTCAGAAAGTCAAGATGGCAGCCGCAGTGGTGTGATTGGAGCTCTACCCATCTCTTATGTACATTGCACATGCAACACATAAAAAAAAACAGGTGGAGCTTTTCATTCGTGTGTGTGTGTGTTTGTATGTATGTATGTATGTGTGTTTGTGTGTGTGTATTATTAAAGAAATTTTTAAAAGAATAAAAGCAATACAAATTTTGAAAGAAAAAAGTAAGGAAAGTAAAGAAAAGTAATAAGTAAGTGAAAAAATTGCAAAGAAAGAAATAAGGAAAGGAAAGGAAAGGAAAGGAAAGGAAAGGAAAGGAAAGGAAAGGAAAGGAAAGGAAAGGAAAGGAAAGGAAAGGAAAGGTTATAAAGAAGCAGCTTCTGATCTTCTTAACAGCAATTACAAATACATTTATATTTTACCCTCCCTCTATAACATTACAACATAATTTCCTTCTTTCCATAGTCTACCCTTTCTAATCATCATACCCATAAATCACAAGTTCATTTTTTTCTTTTTTCAGCAAAAAGTCTATAAGGAGTTTCCAGTCACTAATAAATGTAGTTATTGTCCTTTCTCTAATCAAACAAGTCAATTTTGCCACCTCTGCTAATTCTGTCATCTTCACCAGCCATTCTTCCATTGTGGGTATTTCAGAGTTTTTCCATTTTTGTGAATATAATAATCTCACAGCAGTTATCATATATAAAAACAATCTTCCATAACTCTTTTCTAATTGTCTATCCATTAGTCCCAACAAGAAAAGTTCTGGTTTCAGCTGAATACTAAATTTAAAATTCTTTGTATCACTGTGTGTATTTGAACCCAAACTTTTCTGGATTTTTTGCAAGACCACTAGGCATGATAAAATGACCATGTTTTCCACATTTCCAACTTAAATTTGAAGTACCTTTATACCTTCTAGATAATTTTTCTGGAGTAATGTACCAATGGAACATCATTTTATAAAAGTTCTCTTTTAAATTATAGCATAATGTAAATTTCAGTCCTTTCAGCCACATATTTTCCCATTGTTCCATCAGTATATTATGTCCAAAGTTCTTAGCCCATTTTATCATACACTGTCTGTCTGTCTGTCTGTCTGTCTGTCTGTCTCTCTCTCTCTCTCTCTCTCTATATATATATATATATATATATATATAATTTTATTAAGAATTTTGATTATAATAGTAAAATCTAATACAAATTAAACTTAAAGAAAGAAAAGAGAATAGAAAGGAGTAAAAAGTGCAAGAGAAAAGAAAAGAGAAAGAGAAAGAGAAAGAAGCAAGAAAAAGAAAAGAAAAAATATAATAAAGAAAGAGAAAATAAATATATAAAGAAGTTACTTCCAACCTTCATTACAACAAGTATAAGCAAATTTAGTGACTCTTCACCCACCTCTAAGGCTACGAACATTTATCTCTTCATCCCATATCCCATCACTTATCTATAAACAAATCCATAAATCATATTTTCAGTCCAGGTGTCAGCAGAAAGCCCATAAAGAGTTACCAGAAGTAACAACATAACTTGTTTTAACCTTGATCAGATATACCAACTTTATATTCCTTCCTTTTACTTCTAACAGTCTTAATCTTTAGTTCATTCAAATGTTGTCGTAGGATTTGATTTCTCTTCATTTTTTCTTCATCCCATCGCACAGAGTTCTTCAAGGCTTTAACAAGCCTTTTTTGTAAATCCAGTAGGAAAAAATTGTCCAGATCACTCTCTTGGTTTGTCATTTGTATTTCTCTTTTAAATTTTAACTTATCAGACACTCTTCCACTTGTTCTGTTTCAAATATCAACAAAGGTTTATACATTTTAGCAATTACATGTTTATCATTTGTACATAGTTCAATTTAAATTCTGTCTTGTGCTGTGTGATTCCAAATGTCCTGTTATCTACCTTAAATCTTTCTCTTAACTGTGCATACAAAACCCATTGAAAACTAAATCCCTCTGCAGTCAATTGATCTCTTGATTTCATCTTATATTCTCCATGCTCTTGTTGTAACAACTCTCAATAGGTTAACCATCTCTCTTTGTCTGCTGTTTCTTTTCTATAAAATACTTCTTGTGCTGAGACCCGTGAAGGCATTTTCAGGCACAATTGGGGTTTATATCTATTCCATATTCTCAATATGGTACTTCTAATATAATGATTTTTAAAAGCTACATTAATCTTAACTTTATCATACCATAGAAAGCTATGCCATCCAAACCTCAGGTTGTGCCTTCTAGTTCTAGGATCCTCTTATTTCTCAGCAGCACCCAATCCTTCATCCAAACCAAGCAGCAGGCTGCAAAATACAATTTCAAATCAGGCAATCCCAATCCTCCTTGTTCATTTGCATCTTGGAGGATTTTATATTTAACCCCTGGCTTTTTCCCTTGCTATACAAACCTAGATCTATCTTTCTGCCATTGCTTAAATGGTGCATCAGTTGTCAAAATAGGTATTGTTTGAAACAAAAACATCATTCTGGGCAGTACATTCATTTTTATCACAGAAATTCTCCCCAACAATGACAATTGTAATTTCTCCCATCTTAGCAGATCCTTCTTAATTTCATTTCATGTCTTAACATAATTGTTCTGAAATAACATACAATTCATATTAGTCATAGTAATACCCAAGTATTTCACTTTTTTCTCAGTCTTAAAACCAGTTTTTCCATCAATTCCTTTTGCTCTTCCATCCTTGTGTTTTTGTTAACATCTTTGTTTTCTCATTATTAATTTTAAATTCAGTTAATGCACCAAAATCCTTTAATTTTTCCATTAATATTTTTATTCCTTCCAAAGGATTTTCCAAAATTATCACCAAATCATTGGCAAATGCCCATAATTTGTATGTTCCCCTTTTAATGCTCACCCCAGTAATTCTTATGTCTTGACTTATGTCTCTATTCAATACTTCCAAAGCTAAGATGAATAACAATTGTGACACGAGCATCCTTGTGTTGTCCCTTTCTGTATCTCACAAGGTTTTGTTAATTCTCCATTTACAATTATCTGTTTTGCGAAGTATAAATTGATTTTACCCATTTAATAAAATTCTCACCAAAGTCCATATCTTCCAAAATTTTAAACAAGAAAATCCAGTTCAAATTGTCAAAGGCCTTTTCTGCATCTAGAAAGATCAATGCAGCTTGTTTTACATTATATTGTTCTAAGTATTCCACAATGTCCAATACATTTCTAATATTATCTCTATTGTTGTTTTATAAAAATTTGTGATCAGAGTTATGGAAATAATAAGAGACAAGCAAACTGAAAAACTTGCAGTAAAATGTTGTTTTTATTTAAAACAAAGACAGAACGAACCTTGCTTTTTCTTCAGCCGAAGAGAAGCAGAAAGCTTAAGTACTTACATTGTAGAAACACAATGAATGGAGATAACAGCAAGCAGAGTAACCAAGATTTACAATTCTAAAGCTTACCACACTTGGCAGTAGCTGAGTGGACAGGGCCTGACATGTGACCACTCACCTAGGCAACTTATCACTTTATTTGGGTACTGCCAGATTTTGAGACTCCAAGCACCAACATTCCTGAGGAGGGTAGCCAACACGTGTTCCCCAAGAGCCCAGAAAAAAAAACTTCAAGGCTTGGCTTTTTAAAAACTCAGCCCCAATTCTTTTCAAGACATAAAAATATATGCAACAATCTCTCAACTGTCTTTTGGGTAAAAACCCACATTGATCTTCATGAATAAAGTCTTGTAAAACAATTTTTATCCTCTTGGAAAAACAGGCGGAGCTTTGATCACAGCATTGCAGCCACTATCTTGACCTTTTTGAGTATACCCTGCAGATGCCCTTGGTTAAATCCCAAATGAAGGTATCAGGATGAAAATCTTCTCCTTAGGCTTTTTAAATAAAAGTGTTTCTGTTACTGTCTGTAGCTTGAATCATGTCAACTGGATTTCTATTTTCTCAGTGGAAACGTTTCGCTCCTTATCCAAGAAGCTTCTTCAGTCTGAGCAAAGTTAGTAAGGGAATCCTTAAATATGTTTCTAGGGTGGCTGTGTGACCTTGCACCTGGGGCTAGGTCATGGTTATTTGAGATGTTTATTTCTAACTTAGAAATAAGATACATATACATATACATATACATATACATATACATATACATATACATATACATATACATATACATATACATATACATATACATATACATATACATATACATATACATATACATATACATATTAATCCTCCACAAACTGATACCCTCCAGCTGTGTTGGGACTTCAGCTTCCAGTAATCCCAGCCAATGAAGCAGCTGGCTGGAACTGCATGAGCTGTAATCCTAGTACATCTGGAGGGTACCAGTTGGGGAAAGACTGCTCTACCTCTTATGTGACAGGGCTAGAAGAACAGACAAGTATCCACACAAATCTACAGGGTCACTAACCATCTGCAGAGAAATCAAGCGAGTGGGTAAGGTGAAGCCCAGCCTATCCACATCAACTTGGAAGTAAGTCTCATTCTATTTAGGGGGATTGACTCCAGTGTAATCTTAGATACTGTTGGCTTGCCTTGGTATATGCCCTCAAAATATCAGTGCATTTTCTTCTTTTGGAGTAAATCCAACAGTATTTGAGTCCAGATACTTCCAAGTAAATATGCATGGCTCTTCTAATTTTCCGGAAATAAAATAAAATTTGCAGGGGAGGAAGAAAGCAACACACTTCTTCACCTAGTTTTTTTTTTCCCTCTGTCTCTCTCACACACACACGCACACCTCTACCTCACCCACCCTTTCTTTCTTATTTTCCACTAAGTGGGTTTCTGTTTTATTTTTGTTGGTATTTTTCCTCAGACAAGGAAGATAATTGTCTGCTTCCTCGGCCACACTATAATTTCATATCAAACAGGAAAAGGGGGAGAAAATCCACACCCACAAAAAGTCTGGAGCTGACATACCTTCCTTGAGAGCTGGGGATTGTATCTGTAACCTGAGGCTAGAGGCAGAAGATAATTTTAATGAAAACGAAGGATGTGGCATTCTCCTCAAGTATCATATTCTTTTTCTCTTTAGTGTTTCTGCCTCATATTTTGCAGGGTTTGGAGGAAATGCTCCAATGAAAACCTGCCTTACCTTGGGGACAATAAGCATGATTCCTGCCACTCTTGGGGAGGGGCCCAAGAGAGACACTAAATATCCAGGCCTCCTTCCAGAGAAGCTGATTGGTTAGATTCGTATGGTCTCCGTCTGTGTGAGTGAGTGGCTGCCGGTGTGGACCACTTGCCTGGCAGACTGGAAATTCCGCTGCCCTGGAGGAATGTTCTGCAAGTCAGTCCTACAGATACTCCTGGAAGAAAACCCATTGGTTGTGTATTTTGGACCAGGCGCAAGTTGGATTGGATAGCCAATGAACCAGTGTAGGCCTCTCTTGGTAGCTGCTGGATACTTAAATCCCTAACCTTTTGACACGGGGAGGCCTTTCCGTTTCAAAGGATGGAAGATGCAGCTCGGTGAGCTCAGCTGAAGCAGGTGTCCTTGGGTGCAAAGGTTCTGGCAGGCTGGAGCTGGGGAGGGAAAGGAGCCAGGGAACCCTCAGCAGCCAAGGAGAGGAAGGTTCAGGGCTTTGCTTAATGAAACACAGGCTCAAATTATCCTACTTCAGACACATTATGTGAAGACACGGCTCTCTGGAGAAGGCTCTAATGCTGAGAAAGGTGGAAGGAAAGAGAAGAAGAGGACAACCAGCAGCAAGGTGGATGGTCTCAGTTACAGGGGCAATGGGGGCACCATTGGAAGACCAAGGTAGAGACAGATAGTCATGGAGAAATTCAATGTAGTCGCTAAGAGTTGATGCCAACTTGATGGCATGTAATCAATTAAATTTAATGAAACGAGAGCACACTGTGGGCAAGCTGCAAAGAAAGTAAGGAATGGATCACCCTCATGAGTCAGGTTAAAAATGCTGAAAGAGAGAAATTTCCACGGCAGCCTAAGAGACGTGCAATAAAAGTGTTTTGGGTGCCGAAATATAATAGACCTACTCCACGAATCTGTCAGCAGCTGGAGTGAATATTCAGCTGCGTTCATGGGAGAATTCCTTCAGAATACTTTGAAAATGTTGGCTTAGACGTTGCTCTTAAACAAAAGAAAATGTTGCCATGTAATGAGAGCAGGCCTTGAAATCACACTCAAGAAGGGAGGATATCTGTGAAGTACTGGCACGCCTGGCCCAAAGACACGTACCTTATTGGCTTCGTTTGTGGGAGACGTTGGACTGAGGCTAATGGACTCCTGATTTACTCAGTCCAGTTTTTCTTAGTTTGTACAACACCTTCAGCCCTGAACTAGCCAGGCTGACCTTCTGCAACACACTCAGTGAAAGCAGAGTTGGCTAGTTTGTGCTTTAGCATATGGGGCAAACCCAGCCAAATAGTTCCCAGAACATCTCTGAATTCCAGATGGGGAAAGGAGGGTATCTTTTCAATGTTTGAGATGATCCAGACTCAAACAAGTAAGAGAAATATGCTCCTTCGTAAAGAGGTTGATTATACAGGAGGCTAGAATGCATAGGAAAAAATTAGTTCCCCACGGTCAACTTTTATAAGAATTCAGCTGCACAGAGCAAACCATGCTGTTGCTTAATGTGTTGTGCCAATGCAGCCAGCCTGGTCAGTTTACTTTTGGGTTGTAAGAATCCAAAACAAATGGATTCATTCAATAAGCCAGAGCTTTCCAAACTTTTCATGTTGGTGACACACTTTTTAGACATGCATCATTTCGCAACACGCTGTTACAGCAGTGCGTCTTTTTGCGACACACTCTTACAGCAGGGCACAAGGGAGGCACTAGGACCTGCGCGGAATCACAGCAGGTTTGGAGGCAGCAAGGCACAAGGCAGGCACTAGGACCTGTGCGGAATCCTGGCAGGGCTCGGAGGCAGCAGCACCCGCGACACACCCAGACACTGCAGCCTAACTAACGTGTCCCGACACACAGTTTGGAAAGCTCTGAAATAATCCATGATTCAGTTAGCCATGTCCAGCGAACAGAACCATAAGCTGAATTCATTCTAAAGCACACCCTATAAAATAAATCTTTTTGCCCAGAGTATGGCAAGCAGATTAGAAAGTGATGGTGCTATGTATGCATCTTCAAATCACCTGGGAGGACTTTTCTCAGAATTAATGGGAAACTTCTTATTCTGCCCTCTGTACCAACACCAGCAACTTTCATAATGCCTTTGTAAAGATCAAAAATATTGGATACGTGTGGGAGGAAGGGTGGCCCTTGTCCATCTTTAATATATTTATCATGGTACAGAAAGTTCTATTGTCGGTCTTGTTTTGTACATAGGATTTACCCAACTAACCAACTTTTTGGAAACAAAAAATAATAATAAATAGTAGCTTACTAAATAACATTTGAAAAGTCACCAAGTCGCACAGAATTCTTTCTCAGCTGGATGTAGTTTTGTGAAACCAAAAGCCCACTCTTCTTACATGCTGCTTTGCACAAGACCACTTTGTACCTGGGACTTTCACTCCATTCTAATCAAGCTATTCTGCTGCCATGAAGATTATTCACCCATCCAAGACGCTACCAACCTGCTTTTGGGGGATACCAAATACTTCGAAAGGAATACTGTTTCTACCCGTTAGGTGCCAGTTTGCTGTAGTGGTAAAAGGCACAGGATTAGGAGTGGGGAGACCAGAATTCTAATAATCCTCCCTTAGGCATGAAGCCTAAGCCTTGCTCCTTGGAAGGAAAGCTATGGCAAACCTAGACAGCATATTAAAAAGCAGAGACATCACCTTCCTCACAAAGGTCCGTATAATTAAAGCGATGGTTTTCCCAGTAGTAATGTATGGCTGTGAGAGTTGGACCATAAGGAAGGCTGAGCGCCGAAGAATTGATGTGTTCCAACTGTGGTGCTGGAGAAGACTCTTAAGAGTCCCTTGGACTGCAAGGAGGTCAAATCAGTCAATCCGAAAGGAAATCAACCCTGACTGCTCATTGAAAGGACAGATGCTGAAGCTGAAGCTCAAATACTTTGGCCACCTAATGCGAAGAGAGGACTCCCTGGAAAAGACCCTGATGCTGGGAAAGACTGAGGGCAAAAGGAGAAGGGGACGGCAGAGGATGAGATGGTTAGATAGCATCACCGATGTAATGAACATGAATTTGAGTAAACTCCGAGAGACAGTGGAGGACAGGAAGGCCTGGCGTGCTATGGTCCATGAGGTCACGAAGAGTCGGACACGACTGAACGACTGAACAACAACAACAACAACAGGCATGAAGCCAGTCCCCCCCTCTCAGCTCTGGGAAGGAGGCAAGGGCAAACCACTTCTGAAAACGTTGCCAAGAAAACTGCAGGGACCTAGGCACCAGGAGTCAAGATTAACTTGAAGGGTAGTAAGAACAACAACAACAACTTTAGGTGGAAACAACAGGCACTCAGACCTCTTGGTTATTGCTGCCTGCTTGGTTTCCACCAAAGGGCTGTGTTGCACAAGCTTACCCTTGTTTAACTGAACCAGGATTACTTCAATTAGCCCAATGGAATAATACAATCAATACGCGTAAGCCAACCACACGGGGTTGAATTTGCACAAGTTACTAGGCCAAACTGGGGTTGCAGCTTGGTGTGCACTCTATTGCGGTTCTGTTTTGCTCATACAAAGCCAGCCACATTTTATTTCTCCTTTCTGCCTTACAAAGGCCAGGACGTTCCAGTTCAAGTTACAACAGATCAAATAATTGCCTTGGTATGCTTTAGTGCAACGCTGACTTTTTTTATTTGGGGCACAAATTAATTTCAGAACCTCTTTTTCTATCACGGTGATATTAACTTAATTTCTTGCCAGCAACTTCTTTTTCTCCTCTCGCCCCCCCCCCCCACCTCCACTCCACTGTTTAATTTTGAAGAATAAGTCTATAAAACTTATTGTCAGAAGATGCTTCAGTTGCTTCCAATAAAGGTATATTATAATGTGCTATGCTATAATGATTACACACTATTACATATTCCATAAATATGTCATACTAACTTTTCTGTTTGAGCAGTTTGACCCACCCACCCCTCCATCAAGCCTGTTGCAAAACGTCTTCCACTGAGGACACATTTTGTTCAAAAGTCCCCACTGGGACCTCGGGCCACCACCTTTGTGTCAGTTTGCCCCTTCCAAGTGCCACAAAGTAAGGGTCGCCCGGTCTGCCGCTTCCGTAAAAAGCAGGATTCAACTCCACTGCCGTCGCGGCTTTAATGGCGCGCCTTCTCACTTGCGGGGGGCGGGGAGCCGCTGGTCTGTGCTTGGCTTGGCGCTCGGTTAATAAGTAAAGCGCTTTTAAGTGCTTTTGGTGTAGAAAAAGGGAGTAAAAATAGAGGTTTCAGTAAATAAGACGGGACAAGCCAGCTGTCCTCAGACAAAATCAGTTTTATGAATTAACCTGCCACAATATGCCCGGGAACAAGCGGATCCTACGCCGTTCAGCGGGGCTTCTGGCAGGGGAAACGGGCGTACTCGAGCTTTCTCAACAGAGCCAATCCTGCTTTGGCAACAAGTACCAAGGGCCGCCTCCCGGTCTTAGGCGCTGGCCCTTCGGGGTGACAGGGTTTGTCTGCCTTTCCCAGGGTTAAGGCAGACGAGGCGGCGACTGCTGGTGCGGAAGAATGAGGGACTTTCTGCCCGCCGCTCTGGACTGGAAAAAACCCGAGGTCGGGACAGCAACCTAAGGAGGAAAACCACCTGGAGCGGACTGAGGGTCCTCGCCACGAGGACTGGGCAGGTCCAGCGTCCTCCGAAAGCTGGAAGGGAGAGAGCAGCCCCAAAGCCGCTTCCTTGAGGGTCCCCGAGTCACTTGTGCGCCTCCCCGGGGCCGACCCTCTGGTACTGCGCTGTGGCGTTCAGGCCCGGTCGGGCCAGGGACACAAGCGCGTCTAGATCGGTGGCAAAACAAAGCAGGCAGCCTCCACTTACTCTTTCCAAGGAAGGCGGGCGGCGGGGGGGGCTTACTCCAGGCTACGCGGTCGCCTAAGGCGCAGGCTTAAAGGGCGACGTCTCCGGCGCTGCGTAGGCTGTGGTCATTTCCCCGCTAAGGCTTGGTAGCGTCATCCAGCCATCGCTAGATAGATCAAGAGTCAAACTAGGCTTTCAGCACTTCTGGGTTTCTCCCCAGCCCCACCATCTGTTATTTTCCTAATTTTCTTGGAAGAATAGCCCCGCCGGAGACCGGCTGCCTGCTGAGGAAGCCTGTTCGAACACGCCTCGCCGGTTTCCATTCCTTTCCCTCCCGCTCGGATTGAGCCCCGAAGGTCCCAAGTTCCCCACCAGTGGGAAAGGTTGCGTTGAGCAGGGCTGCAGAGTTCTGGACGACCTCTGCACGGCGGCCAAGGGGACGTTTGCTCTCTCCCTTTTGCTGCCCTCTAGTCGTCGCCCCCCCCCCTTGTCGCAGCCCCACTCCGGAGGTCCTTAGGCTCGTTGCTGGGAGAAAAGGTAGCTGAGGTGGGCGCTGGTGGAGCCGCCGGGAAAAGAGACCATCAAGGATCTATTCCCCCCCAACCCCCGCAAGCCGTGGAAGCCTCGGGTGACCTTCTGCTCAGACAGCCTGCTTCGAAGGCTCTTGTCTGAATAAAATTGTGGAAAGGATGAGGCGATCCCTCGGGGTCGAGGCGGTCAATAAAGCTTATGAATACATAAATGAGAGCACCGAAACTAAGGTGGGTTATACCCCGAATAAATAATAAGCTCCCGCGTTTAGGGTTAGGCGCAAGTCCGAACGATGGGCCCGGGCAGAGCGGATTTCCGCGGGCCTTCGAGTCCATTCCAAGGACAGCGCTAAGGACTGCAGCCCACTTCACAGGTTCGCTCCCCCGCTGCATTCCGAGCAGTCTTCATTTCCGCCAAGACGTCTTCTCTTAATATGCAAACTGGGTTCAGGTGCCCGAGACAGCGAGCCTGCCTACAGTCTCCGGGCAGCCTTGCCAGCTTCCGAAGAAGCTCCGGGGCTGCTGTTGGAAAGAGTGCTGGGGGGGGGGGGGGCGGATTGTGGACCCGCCCGCCGGGAACCACGCTCAGATGGCACTCGTGCCTGAGGTGACACACGGCCAAGGACACTTCAAGCCCACCGATTTCAGTGGAGAAGATTAGCCCGGAGGTGAATTTGCCCCAGCCTCAAACTTCAGGCCCGGGGCTGCTGTCCTGGAGGAAAAGGTCCAAGGGGCTCCAGCTGCCGCCGGCCTGATTCGAGTCAGAACTAAAACAGCAAACAACTCACATAACCTTCTCCGATTCCACGTCCTCCGAATATTCCACTCCCAAAATTCCCAGCTGCCGTTCCGAAGTCCAACACACCAGACCGGAGAAGTTTGGGACCATAAGGGGTAGCCAGAAGAATAGGAGGGCCTTGGTGTGCTCCGAAACCTGGCGAGAGGGAAGCATTTTGAACTTTTGCAAAAGAGAAGGAAACCGTGAGGTGTTCGTCTCTCTCCGTTATCCCAGCGGGCTGTCTGGCTAGGGTTAGCGAGCTGGGGAGCTACAGCTGAGAAACACGGCCAGGAACGAGCCGGGCCCCCTTCAGGAAGTTAGAAGCAGAAAAAGAGGCAGCCCTTCCGCGAAGGACGCTTCGAGGGACCTTCTTCCTTTCTGCGCCCCAAGGCGAACCGCCGCAATCCACTGACTAGGAGTCTCGAGAACCACGAAGAGGCACCTCTATTCTCTCTTGCCTCTTGGGGAGCAAGCCCCGTTCGCTCAGGGGGTCTTACTGCCAAGGAACAGCACCTCAAAGTTTACCCGAGGGCTTAGCATACTGAGAACTTTCGCCCAGCTTAGCAGAAACGCCTCCCTTTTAAATCCGCTGGTCTCTGGCTTGAAACAGCACAAACCTTACTTCGGACACCATACTTGGAAATAAGGGCCCCTGTTTCTATAGGATGGATGGATTCACACGCATAAACAGAGCATCCCTATTCACGAGAGAAGCAACCCGCAGGCCCCCTTCGATGGTACTTACTCCAGGAAAATGTAAGGTTTCAGCTGAGTTGCTTGTGTGTGTGTTTTATCGGTTCGGGTTGTCCTGCCTTCCTCCCAAAAAGACACCGCGCCTTTCTCGGTTTGAGCCTTGGGGGTTTAAAAAAAAAAGGGGTGTAGGCTTGTTGGAAGTAAGGCCCAGGGTGATCCCTTTCCTCGACCCGCTGGGGATCACAAAACGCTGCACAGGCCTCAGCCTCTTCCAGAACTTTGCATTAGACAAAACCGCAAAGAACCCAAAAGAAGAGGAAGAGCTGGAGCCACCCAGGCTGCCTTAAAATGGGAAATGGGATTCCTGCAGGCTTCAAATTAGGCTCTACTAGGTAATGAGATGGCTTGAGGAGTGGCTTGCTCTGTTCCTTGAACTGCTGGAAAGAAAAAAACCGAAACCAGGCAACCCCCACCCCACCCCCGCGCGCCCTTTGTTAGAAGAGAGGTCCAGTGGCCGCTACTTAGAATCACCCATCCGGATGTACAGACACACACGCTCGAGCGGGCGTGCTAAAGTTTGAGGCGGGTCGCTAGTGGTCGGATTCACACGTTGGTTTAGCCTATTATATTAATTCAACCAACTTGCAATTTATTCAATAAACCACGACTAAATGGCTTTCCACCCTCTATGGACAGGGCCGCAACTAGGGGGGGCAACCGGGGCGTGCCCCGGGCGCCGGGCGCCGGGGGGGCCCGCCAAAATGACAACACCTCCCTCACCAACCCATGGGGGAGGGGCGCGGAATCCATGTTTGCCCCGGGTGACACAGACCCTAGTTGCGGTCCTGTCTATGGACCCTGCCGCTTGGTACCAATGGCCGCGTTGTGCCCAACAGAGCTTGAAAGCAAAGCACGAAGAGGCGGGTTTTAACCAAGTCCCCTTTTTTCAAGTAGTGAAGGTCAAGTAGTGAAAGTCAAGGTGAGAAAAGCAAACCCCCAAATGCGTCCACGAAAGTGGGAAGATAACCGCTGGTGCTTACTGACCTTCACTTAAAATTTAGGGCACCAACTGAGGCAGATTCTGCTTTGTCTTTATAAGGAAGAAGAGTGGCGTTGCAAACCGCGCAAGGAAAACTTAATCGGAAAACCTATCCTGTTTTACTCACGAGCTACTTGCCATACTGATTTCAGGGCTGGGGTTCTATACTCGGAAGTCACTGTCTTGGATTTCAGGAAAAGAGCTCTCGCGATGAAAAAAACACACATTTATTTAGGAGCAGGTTCGTTGACCCCTATCGAACTTGTTTTTCAGTGAAGCCAGAAGTGGTTCCCTCTTAAGACAGCGGGCGCTGTTAGCGTTTATCCTCCTGTTTAGTGGCCATTTGGGGTGCTGAGCTCTCGCGACTCACAGTAGCTGCTCCGCTCAAGGGGCAGAAGGCAAGGACAAGTTCCCAAACCGGTGAGATTCCACCGATGTTCAGGGCAGAACTTGAAGGCGGCGGCCGAGCTGCGCCGGGCGAAGGCTGCTTGGATCTTGCTCCGCGGTTGTTTCAGTGGGGCGGTTTGCTGAATCGCAGCCCCGGGGGGGGGGGGGGGTTAATGAGAAAAGCCAAGTCTCCTTCAAGTGGAGCGCGCCTTCAGGGTCCTCCTGGGCACGTCCCTGTGCTTTTCTTGGCAAGGATGCAAAAGCGGGTTGCCACTGTTGTTTTCCAGATTTTTTTAACTTCCGGTCTAGTTATAGCCTTAGGATTTCCTGACCGTCTCCCATTCAAATTCTAACCAGGCCCAGCTCTGGATCGATTCGGAGCAACGCAGACGAAGTCGACCCAGCGCTGCCTCTTGCTGAGGCGCTTGAGGAGGAGAGGATAAATATGCTGCGTGCCTTCCTTGAGCCAAATTTCCTTTCACGGCTGCTCGGCAAGCCTCTGGATCCTTAACACCTTTGCGATCGGACTGGTTTCAGAATAGGAGCCTCTGGCAGGCTTACCTCGGAGGAAGCCCCCTTGAACGCAGCAGGGCCTCCTCGCGAGGAGATTCTCCTGCGGAGAATACGACGGCATTTTGCACGGTCCCGGGAAACGAACGCACAACACTCCTCAGCCCTATAATTCATAAAATACTTTATTGAAATAAAATCAATGTCTTCGCGTTAATAAAAACTGGTCGTAAAATGAGTTTGAAGAATAAGTTCGGAGACGCTCCCCCGCTCTTAAACAGCCCAAGAACAGCGACGAGCGAAACCCCAACCCTGCCTCAAGCCCAGCCAGAGGGAGCGGCTCTCCCTTGGGTCCGCACGCAGGGAGAGGGCGGGAGGGCTCGGACGCCCAGGAAACCCTACAACGGAATCAACTGGGAATCGGAGTCACCCGCCCACACCACCGCCCAGGTCGTCGTCGTCTCCTTCTTCCACGCGGCAACTTATTTAAACGGCGGCGAAGGCGGTTGCACGGCCCTCGCTTCGGTGGCCCCCTCCTGTCTACCCCCAAGGCAGGCGATCCGCGGAGTTGCATTGCAAGCCGGCGGGGCCTCGGGGCTTAGTAAGGCGCGCGAGGCTGAAGTTCGGTCTTGACGGCCGCAGAGGTCCCAGTCACCCTTCCGGGCTAAGCCGGGAGCAACGGCAGTCCGGGTGCCAGACCTTTGGTCCGCGGGCTTGCGGCGCTCCGTTATTGCTCCTGGATGGCTTGGCAGGGGGAGTCGAGGTTTTCCGCGTGCTGCTTCTCCGCTTCCCGGGCTCGCTCTTGCTCGGTCAGTTGCTCGCTGGTGGGGATGGAGTTTTTCTTCGGGCGACCTTTGGGCTTGGTGGGAGACTCGAGGCCTCCGCCTTGCAAGACCTGGAAGAAATCCACCGTCTGAAGGTAACAAAGGGAAGCAAAGCAAAGGTCTGACTCAGCCCAAACCCAATCCTTACGGTAGCAACGCTGGGGGGGGGGGGAGGAGGAAGGGGAGGGGGAGGCGAGAGAGAAGCCTTGCTGAGACAGTCGGGAAGCTCGAAACCGTCCTCTAGCAATCGCGGCCAAAGCAAAGACATTAGGTCAACCAGCCGCCCGGCTCCTATTTCTGTCTGCGGGCCTTTGCGGGGAAGCTTCCTATGGGTTGAACTCGAGCTTGAAAGCAAATACCCAGCTGGGCAGCCTCTTTCCAGCAATGCGCCTTGAGGTGGAGAACGGCCTTTCCCGTTGGATTCTTCCCTCCCTCTTGCGTCTGAGGCGGGTGAAAAAGAGGCGCCGCTTCTCCTTGGGGAGCAAGCTCCTCGGGGGCCTCGGTCCTCCCCTGGGGCAAGGCTGAACTGGGAGCGCCTCACTGGTCTCTGCCCAGCCCGGAAAAGAGCGCAGCCGCCTCGAAGGGAGGCTGAGTTGTCGGCCAGTTCGCTCCGGGCATCTGCGGGTCGCTCTTCTCGCGAGTTCCGCCTCAGCGCTTCAGTTCTTGCCCAATCGCCGCTCCTGAAATGACGGCAGGCCCATCAGGCTGGCGAAACAGGCTCACTTCCAGCCCAGCGGGGACCGGGTGGCCGTTGTCCTCCCTCCCACGAGGTCGGGACTACAAGTCCCAGAATCCTAACACCTCAAGAGGGCACCTGGTAGGGGAAAGCCGAGGTAGCCTGCCGCCTGGAACAGAAGCGGGAGGCAGGCAGACCGGGGGAAAGCTCTGGACTACGGGAGCGTCTCTTCCTCCAGCCTCGCTTTCTGGGTCGGGAGGCAGCCCTGCCCTCTAGACCGTCCGGGAAAGGCGTCCTCGGCGACGGGCACTCTGCTTTCGTTTGTTCTAGTAACTGGGTTTGCACATTGCGCTAAGCCGAGTTCCTTAAGCCATGGTTTAGTGCATAGACCACAACTGAGCCAAGAACCATCGTTTACAAGCCACAGTTGGCTGGGTTCTGACAACACCCTAAACTAGTATTTCTCAACCTGGGCAAGTTTAAGATAGGTGGACTTCAACTCCCAGAATTCCCCAGCCAGCACAGAATTCTGGGAGTTGAAGTCCACCTATCTTAAAGTTGCCTAGGTTGAGAAACGCTGCCTAAGCCAAAACTAAAAAAACCCATCACGGCATGTTTTTCCCCACTAGGAGCTTTCTTGAAATGGAGCCTCGGTCCCTGTGGCCACTGGCACCTTATTTTCCTCCTTCTCTTTGCCTCTCCCATTTTCTGGTGTTTTCCCATCCTGTTCAGTGTAAAAGGCTGGAGAATAATAAGGTTAAGCGATGTCGTCGTGAATGAGACAGGTTGGACTTCCTTCAGCCAAGTTCACTTCCACATGGATTGGATTAGAAATTGGGGCAAATAAACAATAGCTTCATCTGGAGCAAATGGGCTATGGGTGACTAATATTAAACAATGGGAGCATAGGTTCAGGCTCAGGAAATGCTGGTTAAGGAAGATGGCAGCCTGTCCTCCTCCTCCTCCGGAGTACTGCTTGGAAAACCAGCTTCTACTCTCTAAATCAGGGTTTCTCAACCAGAGAGGTCACTAGGAGTTCCCTGGGAGATCACGATTTATTTTAAAAAAATATTTCAAATTCTGGCAACTTCACATTAACGAGGCAAGTTTCATTATTTTTAGTTTAATGTTAATGCATATATACAGGCCTACACCTGAAATGAATATAATCATTTTGTAACTTGTGGCCTATATTTGAGCCTGAATGTGCAGGGGTTCCCACGAGGCCTGAAAAATATTTCAAGGGTTCCTCCAGGGCCAAAAGGTTGAGAAAGGCTGCTGTAAATGCTGTGCAGCACTTTGACGGAAGCAGATATTGAACACCCCCAGTACAGACGTTGCATTTCAACCCAGGAATTTTCCCTGAATGCAAAGAACAACGCAGGGTTAGCTGCAGACCAACATACTCCTTAGGAAGAAGCTTTCCCCGATCCGCTGCCCTTCAAGTACGTTAGACCACAGCTCCCATCATCCCCAGCCAGAGCAGACAGGGCTGCCCTTTGACGGGATGAGCCGTGGCCTCAACACTTCTAGTCGGACAATGTTGGATTCATAATCTGAACATCAGGACGGCACACTTACTATTTTCTTCCATTTCATTCTTCTATTTTGGTACCAGGTTTTCACCTGCAATTGACTCAGGCCCAGGGATTCCGCCAGGTCTATCCTGCGGGGAAGAGAAAGCTGCATTGATTGCTGTTCTGGCAGATCCGCTCTGTTTGCCTCCTCTCCCTCCCTCCCTCCGGCGACTCTTAAATGTCTGGCGCACTGAAGGCCCGGCAGCACTCAGCTCTCCTTCGCGCCAAAGCCCGGCAAAGAAGCGCCGGGGCAGCCCCGCGAGGCCGGCTAGCTTCCAGGAAAAGCGCGTCCGAGAGCAGCTGAGCGTCGGTTGTACTTTGAGAGGCAGCTCCCGGCGCTTCTTTGCTCAGGGAATGGTGGTCCGGCCTAGCTTAAGATCCCAAGAAGAGGGGGGGGGGGAGAGAGAGAGAGAGAGAGAATACCTTTGCTTCTGGTCACACTTTTGAGGAACGCGAGTCCTCCTGCCCGCCCGCTCCCCCGAAATGCGGGAGAAGGCCCCAAAAGGACGGTTTCAGCTTGGGATTCCCTGGTCGGAAGAAAGGGCGGATACCCACGCATACACACCCTTCCCCGATACGCTACTGGACCGCCGGCTGGTAGATGGGCCGCGTCCACGTACCCCCCCCCCTCGCGACCCTCCTCTTGCAGATTTGAGGAACTCTCTCTCCGACGTCACACCCCCTCATCTCTCTCCTGCGAGCCCGCGCATCCCCACAGTAACCTCACCCCCCACCCCCCGCGGGACGCCGACCTCCGGGCGATGCCCACCTGTCGGGCGTGGAGAGGTACTTCTGCTTTTCGAAGCGCTTCTCCAGGCCCATCAGCTGCAGTTCAGTGAAGACTGTGCGGCTCCGACGGCCCTTCTTGGCTTTACTGCCCCCCTCGGGGGCTCCCGGCTCCAGCTTCCCGCGGAGGTGCAGCTCCAGCGGCAGGTGCGGGGGCCCGGAGCCGCCTTGGAGGCTGGAGCCGGCCGCCAGCAGCGCCGAGCTCAGACCCGAGCAGCCCAGCGGCGCCAGCGGGAACTTGAAAACTGCCGCCTGCTCCGCCTTCAGCACCGCTGGGGAGAGAGAAAAGCAGAAGGAAAGAGGGGGTGACACACTGGGTAAAAATAGAGAAAACCCCACCCCCACCCCCAGAGCGGGTGTGTGTGAGTGTGAAAGGCATATAAAACCAGGTACGTGGGGCCGGGACAAAATGTAGCATCTGTGTCTCTCTGCTCCGAGCTCTTCAGGGACGGCGGACGCTACATGCTGTTCTGAGAGCTACAAGGCCTGGGACCCCGGCGCTGCCTTCACCAGCCTCCTGCTTCTCGAGTGGGGCCCCCAGAAAGGCGGCCAAGGCCTGGGAGAAGAAGCATTAGGCGTGCTGAAGCACCGCCTTTGCTCTCTGGGACAGACCCCCATTCTCAGCCGTCTGCAATCACCCGGGGGTCTGGCGGCACCTTAAAAAAACAAGGGGGGGGGGAGAAAGAGATAAAGGCACCGGCCTTCTTTTTGCAGGACGGCACCTTCTGGATGAGATGGACTATGGCCGCCATTGTCCCCAACCAGAGGGGCCAATGACAGGAGCCCAATACATCTGGAGGGCGCCGGTTGGGGCAGACGAACAGGTGCGGGCTTTTCGGGGTGTTGAGCTTGGCTTGGGTTTGCTGTGACTGGCTAATGGGAACCTCTGGCCGGGTAAAAAAGGGGCCATCTCGATTCGAGCCGCCTTTGGGCAGGACGCTCCCGGGAGTAGCTTCCCCTTTGATCCCACAAGCATCTGACTGGCCCAGGCAGAAGTCCAAGGAAAGACATTTCACACAGAGACACTCGCTCGCTCGCTCACTCACATCCTACTTTCACGTTTAAGGGCTACCTTGAAGGAAAGAAACTCGGGAACGGCGATAAAAATCCAACCCCGCGGTGCCTTTCTTGGCTAACCTTCCCCGATCTGGTGCCTTCGGATGCCCTGGGCGTCCCTACCCACCACCCCCAATCTCCATCAGCATGAGGGTGATGGAACATTTAGTCTGTCCCACTGAGGAAGGCTGATATCAGGTGGAAGGGGGTTGCCAAAGCTGCAAGCGCCACGCGCTAAAGCTCTGGACTTGGGAGCTAGCCTTACAAGAGTCGCTTTGGCGGGACGGGCGGTGAAGAAATGCGAGGAGTAAGTAAGTAAGTAAGTAAGGTAAGTAAGGTAAGTAAGGTAAGTAAGGTAAGTAAGGTAAGTAAGTAAGTAAGTAAGTAAGTAAGTAAGTACGGGGCTTCTTTCTGAGGAAACGTGGTTGGCTGCAGCAATGTGCCCACGGCCAGCAAAACCCTGCGCCTGTTCCGTCGGCGATCATAGCTGCCGGGACCCAGAGGCCAAAGCAGCCGCTGGAAAACAGCCCCCTTGAGTTCTGGGGTTAAGCTGGAGGGGCTCTGGGATGGAGGCGAGCGGAGCCCCCTTGCGAGCTCTTCGGGGATGGGAAGCGCTGCTTCTGGAAGGGGAGTGGGAAAGGAGAGCGCTTTCTACAGCACAATCCTATGGATGCTGCTTGACCGCAAGTTTCGGGGATCTAAGCTGCGATCCAGGCCTCTTGGTTGGAAGCAGTTCCAAGGAAACCAGCAGCGGGTTACTTCCGTCGTAAGTCAATGCAGTGAATTTTCCATTGATTATGGGAATTAATGGTACCCTTCCAGGGTTGCAAATAAGCCCCTATGACGTCAGGGGAACCCAGTTATTTCCAGTATGGAATTTGCTCTGTTTTTGTTGAGGTTTAAGGGGTTTGAAGTACGTCTGCGAGGCATTAAGGCAGCGGTCAATATTGGCTCATTTAAAGGTATTATTTTATTAAGAAATCATGGAGTTCTTTCTTCTTCTTTCTTTTGGCCTGGGAAGCAACAGACCAGTCTTTATATTTGGAAAGCAAGCAAGCAGCACTGCTGCTAAAAAAAGTACCAAAGTAATTTTTCAAAAAATTCGACTACTGTGCTTAATTTTTTTTAATTAGGCAAAAATAAAATTAGGCAAAATTAAATTTGTATTTACTAGAATTTACTTTTCCATAATACATGTGGAAAATGGATAATCACTTATTTTCTTCTACAACTATATATGCAACCTATAAGTATTATCTTTTAAAGTGAAGCATAAATCCTTCTACTATAGAACACATAACAATAAATATAAGAAAGTGATATACAGCCCAATTTTGAAACTTTTCAGCTGCTTTTTAAGGTTAACATTTAATTCAATTATATAGGCAAATTTAGAAATCAACAGAGCTGTACTGTGATCTTTGGGTTAATTAAATGGCTTTTGGATGTAACAGGATATAAAAAGTAAATTTGTAAGAGCATGAAAGTGTACACTTTTTCATTCAGTTGAAGTGCAACTGAAAACAGATATAGACGTACTTCTGAATAGATGCATACCGGATGCTAAAGAGACCCAAAACTATATTATTGCATTAAACCATGTTTCCCAAGTTTGGGTCAAACATAATAATAATAATAATAATAATAATAATAATAATAATAATAATAATTCTACTCAGTTCTAATTCAATTCAGTTTTATGTGCATTTAAATCATACCTATTAAAATCGCCAGGACTTGGAACGCATCCAGTCTGAACTCTTTTGCCCCATTTCTTAGTACTGAGTCTTCTCAGACAAGTTTATACAGAAGCAAATCCCACAGAACTGAACTTGAGGAATTCCCCCCAGACTTCATAGACGGAAGAAGCCACGTTAGCTTCCGCATCTTACTGAGCCAACAGTAATAAAAGGCAAGGAAACGATAACCCAGAATCGTTTACATCTTTCGGAAGTTGGGAGGAGAGCAACAGATCGTGGAAACATCCAATCAATGTCTATTTTCCTTCTTTCTTTTTTTCAAAGGCAAACTCCGAAGTGCTTAGTGTTTCAAGGTCTGTTTATCTGGTCAAGAAGCCCCTAGGAAAGTTTTGAACAAGGATTCTGTCTCCAGCTTAGAAACATTAATTCTTGAATCCTAGTTCCAAAAGTTATTCCCTTCCTTATCCAGGCAGATTCCAATCCTAACCTCAGCCTTCTTGGAAGTACATCTTAAAGAACAGAGCTTAAAATCATTTCATGGAGATATGTCCATTTTACTTCCTCTGAAGACTTCTGAAAGGCGACACTCAAGCTGACAACAGTAAATTAGCGGAGGATGTAAAACGGAGCGGAGATCCCGCCGGAATTGTTCCGGTGGCAAAATCTGCTAATGTCTTGCTCTGGAATTTCCGCTCTGGATTCTCGCCATTGATTAATCGATAGAGAGCCGGAGAGCCTCCTTGTAGACACGCAACCTTTCTGCCTTCATTGCTGAAATCAGTTTACAGCGATTCTTCCTCCCAGGGCCGCATTCCTTGCCTTCGGCTATCAATCCAGTCCCTCCTTAGCAGCAAACCTTGCGGGGCTTAAGCAGGGCTGTCCTGCAGGCCGAGGGGCATTGCCGCTCATGTCCAGCGCCGTTTGTTTTGACAAAAGACAGGGTGGAGAAAGTTTTGCAAGGCTCTGTCCTGGCCGGTAGCACCCAGGCCAGGCACTGTGCCTGAAGGAATATATTCGGGAGGGTCTGCTCCCACCTTCTAAAGGGGAGGGTGGAGAGTGCTATTTGGACACTTCTGGAGGGCGTAAAGCGTACCCCAAACCAGGAAGGCCGCGGCCCTCCAGAAGGGCTCTCCGAGGCAGAATGCTAATCTTAGCCACCACCTATTGGCAGCACATTAGGTCCAAATATCTCGGGTGGTGGTATTTTCAAAATGAAAAAGCAGGGCAGAGGAATAGAATTCTTTCCAATGACCAGTCACTTTCTTGCTTGGGGTGCACTGATAATGTCACTGAGCCGCCCTTATGGCGATCTAGCACTGTCCTCGTCACTGATATAGTAACAGTACAGTACTACACATATCAGTAGTGAAGAAATGGCCTTTCATCTGAAGAGGCACCGAGGTCTTCGTTTGTTTTACGCGCCGGTTCCGCTCACTGTCCTCGATTCAAGCACAATCCGGTGAAAGGAAAACCACTGCATTTCCTCCACTGCGCGCTCCTTCCTCTTCCCCCATCAGCCTAAAACGATTTCTTGGTGAGCAGCACCCTCAAGGGCGGGGGCCGTTTCGCCGCTGCTTCAGGGTCGTTCTCCAATCGAGAACAAAACAAAACGAAACAGTTCCCTCCCCAGCGACTGAGCCTTCGACCTCGGCTGGCTTGGAATTCACTTTTTAAGCCCTGGGAAAAGAGCCGGGTTCCAACCAAGGCTGGTCGATCTCAGCCGGCTCAGGAGCGGCCCTCGCCACTCGCCTTGCACTGGCTTCGGCGCCCTCCGGAGATTTAAGCTCGCAGGGTCCCCACTGAGAGCGAGCCCACCGAAGTCAAGCCGGCCGCCGTTCTCAGCGCACGGACCCTGGATCTGAGCCTGCCTCCCACCCGGATGGAGGGCGTGGGGGAACCCGATTATTGCCGCTTCTCAGGCTCACCCCAGACAAACGCAAGTTCCCGCCCAAGGGACCGGACCAGGCATCCTTGGGCTCCCGGTTTTGCGGCGCGGACACCAGGGAGGACCAGGTGGCAAGGAGCTGGCATCCAAGGGGACCCAGCTGGGAGGAGCCCCCTGCCAGGGCCTCTTGCGCTTTCCCAAGGCACCGAGGAGACCCGGGGCGCGGGAGGGAGTGCAGCGGCCGGAAACAGACCCTCCCTTCTCACTCTCTCTGTCTCGGCCCCTTGGCTCCAAGCCTCCGGCCCACCGGACGTTCTTGAAGGAACGGCCTAGTTCGGCCTAAATCAGGGCCGCCCTCCGGAGGGCTCCTCCAGTCCCTCAGCAGGCCCCTGGGGGCCTCCTTCTGCACGCCCAACAGCAAGCTGGGACGGTCCGAAGCAGAGAGGCGGCCAAAGAGGTGTTCCCGCCGGGCTCCCAGGAGGCCCCGGGCCTTTCAAAAGGTGCAAATGCGGGCTGGCTCCCCCGCCGCCCCCTGCCCTTGCCCAAGCCTCCCCAGCCCTTCCGATCCCAGCCGCTGCTCTAGTGCGCAGTGGCGACGGGGACCCTCCTCCCTCTGCGGGTCCGGACCAACGCGACGCGGCTCCAGCGGCGAGGAGCCTCGCTCAGCTTCGCGTCCCAGAAAGGGCCCCTCGAAGTTGCACCTGAAGAAAGTCTGGCGGAGCTTCTCCCCAAATCCACCTCACCGCTTCCCACTCCCCAGCTGGGCTGAGGGCCCTGGACTTCTATAAGCTTTCTCCCGGTTTTGCTTTTTAACCTTTCCCCTGCTGCCCACTGAAGAAACGCAAGCCTGGACAAAGCTGTCAGCTTGGACCCGCCGCTCTTTCCCGAATGTATTAAGTACAGACGAGAATGATGTTACTGCATTGCTCCGAGCAGAACTAGCCCGAAGCATAATTTTTAAGGCGGGGATGAGAGGCCGGGAAAGAGTTGAGATTTTCCAAGGGCCTTGAGTCATTGGGAAGGAAAATATTACTCTAAGGAAAAGAGAACGCTCTAAGGAAATAAGCCTGCCCTCTTTTAAACCCACGAAACGTATTTGCCACTCGATTTTAGAGAGAATTACTCTGTGCTTGTGTGCCCGTCCCACCGCGGCAGCCTTAACTAAGCAGTCGCACGGGGGTGTCGCAGGGCCCTCGGCCCCAGCAACTCTGAGCACGAAAGACCCTCGTCTGTCCACAGGAGCAACTCGCAGGTGACCGCAGGATCGCAGCCGCAGCCAGCCCTTCCTGTTGAGTCGGTGGGTCGCCTGAAAAGAGGGGGGCTTCCTTCTCCAGCGCCAGAGAGGACAAGCTCCGGGCGACACCCCAAAAGCAGGCTACATGGGGGGCGGGAGGGAAGGGAGCCGCGGTTCCTCTCGAGATCAATGGGAGCCAAGCCTCTGATTTCAGAGCGGAAGGGAAGGAACGGCTGGTTGGGGGGCGAATATTCCTTCCCGCAAGTCCTTGTGAGGATTTCCAAGGATTGATTTCCGCCTTAGCCCCCTCCCTCCAAGAATACCGGGTTCTTACCCTCCCCGTCCACGCCCTCCCCCCCCCCCCGCTCCACCAAGAGAGACCTCGCACAAGAGAAGAAAGACCTACCTAAGGGGTTGTGGTAGGGTCGGGCCGAGAGTAGAGCCTTCACGCCAAATTTGAGCAGCTCCCCGGCTGGTGCCGCGTTCTTCGCATCCGGGTGATCCGTCAGGATCTCCTCGATCATAAAGCTCCGATAGCGATGCGACCGGTGGTCGACGAAGGGGTCTGCGGGGAAATAGTGGGCGGCGGCGCCCAGGTCCAGGGGGTGCTGCATTGTTCCTGGTGGGAAAGTTCCCTTCCCTCCGCCAACTCAGCTCCGCTCCTCCAAACTTAGAGCAGCCTCCCGTCTGGCGCTTCGGCCGGGATACTCGGAGGCCTCGGGCGGGCCGGGGCCATCCTCGCTGCTGTGGGACGCTGGTCCTTCTGCTAATGCTCCGGGGATCTCCACCGATTGCCTGCCACCAAGTGGGCTCCGCTGCTGTTGCCGCCGCCGCCGCCGCCGCCGCCGCTCTTCTTCTTTCCAGCGTCGGAAAGCCAAGCAGGGAAGCCTGCAGCCTCGGCTTGCTCGAAGGCGCGGCCTCGGAGAAGCAGTTTCTTTCTCCAGCCCACAGCCGCTCCAGACAACAGCCTATTATAAGAGTGACGCTGTTCGGAGCGCGGGGGGCTTGGGATGCCGACGCGGGGGGGTGGGGAGGCACTGCGAGGGGCGGGGAGTACCTGGCAAAGCGCGCTTGATCCGGCGCGAAACCAAGCGGATTGGCGGCTGGGCTGGCTGGCTGAAGCGCGCCCGCCCCCTCTCCCAACTCCATCTGCGAAGAAAGCCCGGGGTCTGCCCTGCCTGAGGGCCAAGCGCTCCGGACAGCCTCGGAGGAGGGGAGGGGAGGGGAGGGGAGGGGAGGCGCAGCGGGCCCCCGAGGAGCTGAAGCGGGATGACCAAGTCCCCAGTGCCAAGGCCAGAGACTAAAGGCAAGGAGAGGGTGCGGGAGCGGGAGCGATCCTGCCTTCCTCTCCTTTAAGGCATCTTCTGTCCCTAAAGTTGCCGGCTTAGTTTAATCGCTTTACAGACTGCTTTTCGGGTTCCAAACGTCCCAAACGCTAAAACCAACCCCCGCGCTTTGAACGCGTTTACAGATTTACAGGGGCATTTACTCGGATACCTCTGAAGTGCGAGGATCCGGTGCGGTTATACTGTACTGTATCTGGGACTTGCATCTAGAAAGAGCGCTTTAAGACAAGATTACCTTTATACTCCACTACTCTTTCGCCCTGAAGAATTAATTTAAATAATTTTTCAAAGTATTTTCTAGGGAAGCATCGCTTGTGAGTGATGAGAAGTAAGAATATGAGGATAATGAGAATCATGTTTCGGAATGCGTGGTGCTCCTTTGGCAGAAGAAAGATTGGCCCCATGAATAATCCCCACTGGGTTTTATTCTACCCATCCCCACCCCTGGGGAAGGGGGATTTGAGAGCCATAATGTGCGGTGCTTGAAGACCAACCATCCCGAATCACCCTTGTGCACAGCACAGATCTCGCTCATAATGCAAACGTTAGACCTTATAGTATCTACACAACCTTTTAGGTTATCTGAGAACCATTACCTAATAAAATATTCAGGATAGTTAACAGTATTATGTAAGATTATTTGAGTATTGTTTTGTAATGCTCAAGAAGTTGTATGAGAGACATAAGACGTCAACCAATACTCATCTGGGAATTAGCGCTGTTCAACTAACTGGAGCTGAGTAGACTTGCGCTGTCCATCTTAACTAAAACCAGAATGAGTGGTCCAACAAAATTAGACACTTCTATGCCTGTTTATCCAGAAGCATCTCCTGCTGGGTTGAAAGGGTCTTATTTACAGGAAAGTATACAAAAAAATCGAAAGTATTGAAGCAATTAAGCATATACTAAAAACCTCTCCAGCTGCAATTGGAAAAACATTTAAGATGGCATTCCTCTCCTCCTTAGGAGTTAGTCGTTCCTCCCGCTGGGGTTCTCTGGGAAACCATTGGGGAAACATGCATAAAATCGATGAGGGAGAACCAGGTGTGAATTTAGATGAGATTCTGCCACAGAAAAGTATTCCTTTTGGTCAGCTGTTTGAATTTTTTTTTTTTATTCTCTCTTACTGTTTTAGAAAATGTTTGCCGGAGAGACGACCAGAGAGCTTTTATGAACAGGCAACATAACGCCTATTTCCTTAATACTACGGGAACCAACCCATCGCTGACGGTGCCCAAACGTGTCTTGCAGGTTTAGGGGGGATGGCAGCGAGCAGAAGGCGAGGGAGGGGCTGCTGCGCTTCAGGTCCAAAAGATGACTAGCGTCCCCGCGAGGGAAGCCCCGCATTTCGAAGTAGTGGAAGAAAGCAGCTTAAACCAAGAGACAACGCCTGACTTATCGCATGTATAAAGCTGGCCACCTTATGACTCTGGGCGACGTCCAAGTTAAGCATAGGAATTTATGGCAAGATCCAGCACAGCTCACCATTCTAGGATGCGAGCAGATCTAGCCAGGCGTATCCCAGACTTCATTGCCCCGGAACTCGGCGAGACCGGCATCTGTCTGGGCACGCAGAGGATTGCCGGTTCAAGGCGTCCTTGCTGCCGGGGCTTCAGACAGCGGGGTTACTTCGGAAGCAAGAGCCCCCGGGACTGGGGGCTTTCCTGCTTAGGAACGCGCGACGCATCTCACTGCCTCTCTCCTCAAACTGTTTAAGAGCCTTCGGTTGGATGCTCCCGTCCTTCGATCGCTGGAGCTGTTTTTTAGTGCGTTTCTTTTCTGCTGCTATTTTAGGAAGGAGGTGGGGGCTATGCTTGGTTTCGTCTGTGCTAGAAATTGGATTTGTTTCCGAACGCTGGCCAATTCACTATTTTTTAATTTAATAGAATGCCTAGCCTACTCTATGATTAAAAACAACCCCAAACAATACCAAAAGAAAAAGGGAAATGAAAGCCGGCTGGGTGACCTTGGGCCAGTCACTCTCTCTCAGCCCAACTTACCTCACAGGATTGTTGTTGTGGGGAAAATAGGAGGAGGAAGGAGTATTAGGTATGTTCGTCGCCTTGAGTTATTTATAAAAAAATAATAAAGGCGGGATAGAAAATAAATAAATAAATAAATAAATAAATAAATAAATAAATAAATAAAAAGAAGCTTCTGAGATCAGCGCGGAACGATACCCAAGGAAAGACCTACCGCCGTGCCCCCGCACACTGAAAATGGCACTCCTGATCTAAAACAAAACAAAACCAAGCCCAGACCTAAAGTAATCCGAAAGGCCAAGAAGAAATGTCCTTGTATGGAAGGGGACCTATAAAAGAATAGAGAAAGAATGAGCAGTGATCAGGCTAATAAACTTGTTCTAAACATGGGAAGGGACCCTCCTATTCACATCCTATCCAAAGAGTAAAGGAGTCCTAGGAAAGGCAGCAGCTTCTTCGCGACCAGTTAACACGCGGTTGACACACTCCTCGCAGGAAGAGTCGGGCTGTCTCCTTGCCGACAATCGTTCTGTAGCGCACCCAGCGCGGCGCTGTTCCGTGGGATCTGTCCGCACTTTGGAGCGCCTGCCGTTTGGTAGGGAGAAGTGTAAAAGCCAACCCAAGGTTCTGTGGGGAAGTCAGCAAAAGGCACTATTGAGAAAACCACGTTCTCTGCTTTTGGCCTTTCCAAAATGGTATATACCTGGAATTTCTCCGGGCTTCCATTTTCTTAGTTCCCCTTTCTTCGCTCAATATTTAAACTAGGCTGGAACTGATAAGTATATCTCAACCTTCTTTTCCCCCAACCCGGACCTCCAATCGCGGGACTTTTGCTCAGGAAGTATTTGAAGAATGGAGACACTTTGGTAAGGTTGGACTGACCACCAGGCGTTTTACCTTAGTGCACCATCCTTTGAGTATCAAGACCTATTCTGCTGACAATTTTTTTTTAATTAGACTTTATGATTTTAAGTGAGCGCCACCCAAATATCTGGACTGGAGTTTGAATCATCAGTTTCCAAGGGGCAACAGGGAGCCGGAATAAAAGAGCGTTGGAGTACTGCTATACAAACCGGCGGAATGACCAATATACCCCGCGCGGAGGGCCTTCGCTTTCATTCTCACTCTCCGGGGGCTTCGCTGAAATTCGCGCAGTCCTGCAGTGCGACCCGCCGCTTGCCTAGCCACTGTTCGTTCCGAAGACATTATACCAGGCTGCGGACAGGGTAGAAATGGCTTTCCGAAGCCGCCGGCGCCGGCACTTCGTTATGGTCCCCAGAGGTCTCGTTCGGACTCCTTTCGGAGGAACTTAATTGCAGCCTATGTCCTCCCCTTCCTTGCCTGCCAGGTTCGGATCACAGAGATCTGGAAGATTTGCGGTGGTCTCGCGACCATTTTCACAAGCGGGGTTGCGCAGACGCTGGCCGGCCTTACAAGCAAGAAAAGTGCTTGGAGGGACCCAAGTGGGCTGGAGGGGACGCGGAGTTGTGCTGCATGGAACCGTTTCAAAAAGGTGAAACACGACCCAAGACAGCGCTGTACTGTAGTAGGAAGCTTCTTGGTTCAGAGCTATTCTCTCCCCCAGCCCCCCTCCCTCCACGAAAAGTCGTATTCGATTAAAACCGAAGCGAATAATCGACCTCGGTTCCTTTCTACCTTATCCAACCCACCAAGGGGGAAATATAAGGCAGCAGTCCGCAATTTAGTGGCCTATAACTTTGGTGGATTACAGACCCATCCGGGATGATGAGAACTGTAGCCCCTCACATTTGGAGAGCACTCGGCACAGGGAGGGCGATGTGATATGGGTAGGAGGAAGTAGTCCTGAGGGTGGAGGAGCCGAACCTGACGGCGGATTCCGAACTGGGAGCGGGGCAGGAAACTCAATTGCAGAGCTTAAACTGGGAAATGGCCAGCGCTCCTTGGGTTCCCCGGGGCTCCTAGGGAATTCCTAGAGCGGGCTTTCCGGTGGGCGGGTGGGCGGGGGTGTCACTTGTTGCTGTCCCCGATAAACCCTGCTCTAACTTGCGCTGCAGTTCCTATTGGCCTTGGTCGCATTTCTGAGAGCCCCTCCGCACATCTGAGTTCACCCGGGAGATAAGCCGGAGATAAGTTCGGCTTGGCAGGAAGGACAAGCTAAGATCTTTAGCTCTGCCCCGTCCCGAGGAAAACCGGTAAAAAAGGAAGGGAGTGCCAGGGCTCCTTTTGCTACCCGGACAACGCCCCCAAGTTCCACCGGGCAGCATAATCTTAAGGGGAGACGCCTACGTCTTTGGGGTTCCTCCTCTTGGACACGGAGACGGAGGACTTGCTGGATTCGTTTTGCAGCGCAAAGAGAGAAAGGAGTGCTGATCCTTGGGGTGATGTTCTGGTAACTCTCCACAAGGAAAAGACGACCTTTCTCTGGCCAAGGGCCGCACTTGGCTGGGGTGCGCTAAGAGGCCAGTCTGGAAAATGGATTCAACTTCTTTCACATAATTTACATTATAGTATCATCCGTATTATTATTCCCCAAATATTTAATACTAAACTCCCCCTCCTGCCGCTATATTTCAGAAGCAGCCTTCGGAGGCATCCCGGGGAGTCTCCGGCCGCAAGTCTCCGCATTACACCATAGGTGTAAGGATCCGACTCTGGGGACATCACTTCTGGCCACATGTTTTCCACTTGGCTTCTGTCTTTCCTGAGGTGGTAAGAGGACAAGAATCCTTTGATAAAGCCCAACCAAAGGGGGAAAAAAACTGTTGGCATGTGTGCAGTTTTGCAGTTGAATTGGACCTAAATCAAACCAAAGGCATCAGATGGCAGGCTCATTTGATTAGGGAATAAACGGGGATGTAGCGGGGATGAGACGGTCCCTCAGGTAACCTGGACCCATGCCATGTAGGGCTTTAAAGGAGTTACAGCTCCCTCAATTGTGCTGAAGTCTAGGATGCAGGGTGGTGAAAGTTAAAGACTTTTTTGTGATCACCTTGGTCTTACCGGACCAAGAGTCTGTCCCAACAAATGATAACATGGCTCTTGTCCTGTCTGCCCCACACCCCCACCACAGCTTGGCCAGCCAACCCTTTGTTGTTGTTGTTGTTGTTGTTGTTGTTGTTGTTGTTCAGTCGTTTAGTCTGTGGACTCTTCCTGACCTCATGGACCATAGCACGCCAGGCCTTCCACTGTCTCCACTGTCTCCCGGAGTTTACTCAAATTCTTGTTCATTACATCCAGCCAACCCTACACCCAGAGAAAAATGATGACTCAGCTAGGATGCCTGGGCTGCACCAGCACCAGAGGAGGAAGCAGTTAAACCTGTAACCAGCAAGGAAGAGAAATCCAGATTGTCAGTTTTCTGGTTACATTACAGTTAAGGAAAAGAAAAAATCAATTGCACACATTTATTGCACCATGCAAACATGTCTGGAAGTACGTAAGTCTGCACCATGCAATAAAAAAAAATTAAATATTGTGTTACTTACACAGAGGCACAAGGATAGTTGGATGACACTTTAAGATGCTATAAATCACTAGTGTGGTCGCAGATGCAGTCAACCCGTTTTGTGTCTTTGAAAGCAAGACAAACAGTAATCAAAGCCACTTTCCCTAAACTACAGGAAATGTGACTTCCTTGTGTTGAGCCAGTAAGGCAGCACTGGAAAAGCGCAATCACACATATTTCTGCTCAAACTTAACGTCCTAATTTTTTTATCCCTGCAAATTGTTCAGTCTTCTTCAGCCTGCAGCCTTCCAGCGGGGTTAGACTGCTGCTACCATGATTCCCAGCCGTAGTCCTTGCCGGCTGAGAATTGTGTGAGATGAAGTCCAACACATCTGGAAAGGCCTATTTAATGGGAGATATCACACATTTATTTCAAGCAGGCTTCTTAACAGAAGGCTCTGATTTAGGGTCACACGACTTCTCTGCCTGAAGCATACTAGAGAAATTTCCTCCCAGACATAACCCTTATGAATGGATTTAAAGATCGGGCATGCTTAGAAATCTGTCTGGAATCCCAATGTCTATTTTCTAGTTAAACTTACTCCCAGCTACTGATTCCTGATCTCTCCGCAGGAAGGGTTTCTATCCCAAGCACCCTAAGCCGGAATGGATTTACTCTGAAGGGAAACCCCGTTGAATTCTCTGAAGGGAAATGCAAGATAATGCTAAAAAATCTCTCCAATTGTTGTTGTTTGTTCTTTAATTGGGAGGGGTAGCCTCCCCTTCCCTGGTTTTTTTTCCAGCAGATGCTGGGTAAGAAAGGTGCGGAGGAGGCTTTGGTTTGGTCCAAATGCCCCCTCCCCCCCCCACTCTGGGAATCTATGACATGGGAAGCAGGCCTACAAGAATGCCAGGAACAGGAACAAAGCATCTTGTTTTGTTGCTCCAGGTCACTTCAGTGACAGCTAGTGAAGTTATAAATCACTGGTAAGAAAATGGCAAATTCAACCTTTCAGTGTGAGCAAATGTCATTGACCATGAAGGACAGTTTGGAAAGGAAGAACCGAGAATTCAGAATGAACAGTCAGGACTCTTATATAAAAGTTTGTTTTGATTATTGATGTATGATTAACAATGATGGCTGAATGATGCTATAAATCACTAGTGTGGACATGGCTTAAGTCCCACTGATTCACCTCGACTTTACAGCCTATACTGAAAAGTAGAGAGATTTGGAAGGGAAGGAGGCAGAAACCAGCCATGTCAGACAAAGCGTTTGAACAAATAGAACACACTGTACATGGACTAGGCCTGAAAAGGGGATTATATTGATGCTCCATCTCCACAGGAGCTTGACACCTTTCCATAGCTGGGAGAAACCCCACTCTACCAAAGGGAGCTTAATTTTAGGCACTCTGTGCTGGGGAGAGGTTGGAGCATTTACCAAAGAAAGCTGATGCATAAAGGGGGAAGGGGATGTTGCTTGGCACAGACCAGTTCAACAGGGACTGGGTTCACCTCCCATCCTTAACTGAGCTATAGAAAATGAAGTTGGACTCTTGAGCTGGTCAACAGGCCCAGCCTTCACAGCTAGCCTTGATGAACTTGCTGGGCCATCCATGGGGTCACATCCTTAAAAGGTATGAATATCTCAAGCCGAGCTCATTTTCTGCAGACTTTGTGGACATGTTTTTCTTTTTCTTTCTTTCTTTCCCCTTCTTGCCCCTGCCTCCTTCACTGATGTTTTGTCTGATTTCCCAGCCTAGTGTACAGTCCTGGGATTTCTTGATAGTCTCCCCTTCAAGTTTGATGCCACTTAAAGCAAGATGCTTGCCTTAAAAGGAAAAAAAATTAGCACTAGCACTGGTGGCTGGGAAGTTATATGATGGCCGAGAATTATTTTATCATTTGCATTTTGCCATATGCTTTTCTACAAGGGGTGCTTGCTTCCCATTGTGAGAAAAGGAGAAATTTTAGTTGCGCTCCATTATTGAAGAAACATTCAAGAGCATTTAAGGGAATGGGAGGGGTAAAATTAGCCAACTACACCCTGGCCAGAGAGTCAAGCCTCAAATAACTTTAAGAAGAGAAAGTCTGTATAATAGTGATTCACAACCCAATAACCTATCAAGACTGCATTCTGTATATACTTACCTGGGAGTAAGTAGTATTGAATTTGAGGGGACTAATACAGGACTGCACTGTAAAGGAGTTATTTATTTATTTGTTCAATTTATATGGCCTGTATATAGTCTGAATATTGAGGTGTTTATGGTGTATTGGCTTGTTGTGTTGTGTTGTTCCTTTTAATTAAATTCTAGGTACTCAGAAGGATATGTACCAAACTATGCAGATGGGAAAAATACAAGATACACTATATTTCTTTTAAAAATATTATTATTATTATTATTAAATTATGCAATTCCTAAGCAATTTATTTTAGCATTTAACGGATGCAGTGAATAAATTATTGGCTCTAAAGGGTAAAATCTTATGCACCCTGACAAGGTACTAAGTTCACAGTCTTATTCCTATAGACACCTACATAGCGTCAGGTGGTTGTTGTTGTTAGTTGCCGTGGAGTAGTTTACTGACTCATAGCGACCCTGTGCATAATAGAACGAAATGCTAAACAGTCTTGTGCCAATTGCCTGACTGTTCCAGAGATTTGCATCCATTGTTGCAGGAATTGTGTCAACCCATCGCGTTGAAGGTCTTCCTCTTTTCCGCTGGCCCTCGACTTTACCAAAGGGTCAGGTAGGGTTATCCTTTTTTGCCTACTCCCAGGTAAGCATCTTCGATATGGGATATCAACTTTAACTTTGCTCTGCTTAGCCCTTCTTTAGTAATAAAATGAATATTCTACATTGCTGTAGAATTATTTCACTACATCACAAATATCTACTTATAGATACTATTCTTTTTGCCTCGTACAAAATTATTTTATTTTGCATTAAAATAGAATACGTCCCAGAAATGAAGACAAACGCTTGAGTTTTTTGTTTTCGTTTTTAACCAAAAACCAAAACCTGGGAGCCTCACTCTACAGTCCCATCTGCGATGACTGACCCAGGAGTAACCCTCCAATTGGTAAGAAACTGGGAACTTTCTTCCAGGTCAATGTGTCCAGGGACACCCTACGCCGCTCTCCCATAGGCACAGCCCAGCAAGGCCAGTGCGAGTCCCCCTGAGCTGAAAGAAAGCGGAGGCCTGTTCCTCCAGCGCCTGAACGGAAGACTTCGGGTAAAGTGGCTTCGACCTGGGGCTTGACTTTGACAGGAGCTGCTAAGGCCTTGCCTTGCACTGTCGGTTTTGGCAAAAGGGCGCAATGGAATTCTGACGACGGCTTGACATAGCAAGGCGGGCCACATTAGCTCCTTTCCAGGTAGCCCAGAGGGAGAGAAAGAAACCATCTTCCAAAGTCATTCGAGGAACTGAGAAGGAAACCACCGGAAGGAAGAGGGTTTAGCCCAAGGCTGCCCGAATAGCCGGGATTCCCACCCACCCCCTTTCTTAAAGGGGCTGCCCGGGATGGAAAACGATGCGTGGGTTGCAAAAGGGCCTCCAGAAGGCCCTTGCACACTCTGGCTGAATTTTGACTCCAAACTCCATCTGGAGGCAATTTTAGAGCCATCGTCCGAGCCCGCTTCGTGGCATTCGGGACCTGACCGGGCTGTCCCACGCCTCCCAAGGAAGCGGGCTTAGTTTGCTCATTCAAAAGGCAAAGCCAGGGCTGGAACAGAATCCGAAGCGAGGTCGAGACGACCTGGGCGAGTCTCCCCTTCTCTCGGGGAGAAAGAGAAAGGCGCCGAGCGCGCTGGATCACGCTCTCCTAAGGGGAAAACTGGCGGTTCTCCTTCCGCCCTTGCCAGGTTCCTCCAGCTGCTCCTGGAAGGGAGGGAGCCGCCAACCCGGGCTCACGCCCGCCGTTCATAGGAACGCAGGAGACCCCTGCGAGCAAGTCCGAGGGCTTCCCTCCGCCCTTCATCTCGCCCCAGACCGCTTCCCAAAGGCAGTCGGAGGGTGGCGAAAAGGGCCGAGGTCGCAGCTTCCCCGAACACCCTTTGCAGATAGATGCAAGGGGCGCGCCGCCGTCTCCTCGGCCCTCCTGCCCAGCTTGTCTGGAGCAACGGCTTGAGAGCCGCCCTTTGCCCGGCAGCGTTGTGGAATGAATGGGGCTCCCGGGCGATACCGCTTCCGCGCAGAGGCACCGGGATCGCGGCTCCGTCCCGGGACACCCGCCTCCCTCCGCCTCAGTTTCCCCCTCGGCGCCTTTTCTCGGCCTTCGGAAAGCGCGGGGACGAGCAGACCAGCCGGGGCACCGGAGCCCGCCGAAATGAAGAGCCCTCGAGCCGAGAGGCGCTTCTTCCGCGCCAGGGGGGCGAAGGGCTGCCCTCCGAGCCACTGCAGCCGCAGGAGCGCCGCCGCCGCCGCCTGGGGCCTGCTCCGGTGGACTTGGCTGGGGGTGCCTGTGGGGCGCGTTTCTTTCTTCTGACCCATTTCGGAAGCCATTTCAAGCGTCGAGTCCCACTGCTCCATCTGCTCAGTTGACATAATGGAAAGAAGTCACACATCACTTTTAAAAGTCTGCGATCTTTTGGAAAACCTCGTTCAATTCTAAATTTCATATTTCTACCTCGCTGGGAGAGCGGCCCCATTTCTTCTGCGGGCGTGAAAGGGAGTCGCTTCTAATGCTGAGGTTAATAATTATACCTGACCCAATGACATAGACGAAGCAGCCGCCATCCTCACGAAAAGGGGCGACCTTGCCCAAGGCGATCGCTCTTTAGCGCCTCAGTTCTAGACAGTCCCGGGCAAAACAAACACGCCCCTTGGCCACTTTTATCGACTTTAATTTTTCAGCAGATTTCAAGGACGGGGCAGCTGAAACCCGCACAAGCTCAATCCATGACATTCCCCCCCCTGGTAAGCGGGTACGGAAGGGCAGCTCGTAGCTGCCTCGCCTTGCAGACGGCCTTCGCAATTTCAGTGAACCTCCAGGCACGGCGCCCGCAGCCTTAGCCTAAGAAGCGGAGGTGGCTGGACGCCTTCACACGCCTCCGGCGCCCTTGAGATGCGTAAGACATCCTGGGCTGGGGGGGGGGGGGGGACAACCTCCCGCCTTCTCTCCGCGACACTCGAAGTTAGCGTTGCGGGAAACTTTCTCAGGCGGCTGCAGACTGAGGGAGAGACCATCCACCGCAACCTTGGGCGCCTCAGTCAGCGTTCATTTGCTCCGCACGGAAAGGCTTTTTCACCCGTACGTTCGGACGACCCAGAAGTCTAAAATCGATCTCCAGTTGCATTTCTCTTTCCATCACCTCGCCCTTGAGAAATAAACTTTATTGTCACCCCCACCCCCACCCTTTACCTCTGAACCAGAGGGAATCCTTTCATCACCACAGGATCCTTGGCTGACAGAAGATCCAGAAAACAAAAGATTCTTCCTTCACTAAAACCAAGCCAGGTCCCTGAAGTTGGACAGGTCTTTCCTTTTGCCTGCGGGTTGCAGAAAGGACCCCAAAGTGAGCAAGAGCTGAAAATCAAAGCCTGTGGTGTTGTCACTCAACTGGGGACCAGTTGTAACCCAGAAGGATTATCTGCGGTTGCTTGGCTACCTTACAGGGTAAGGCGCTGAGCCTCAAAAGCAACAGGACTGGAGGAGCATGCCATTGCCTTGGTTAATAACATAAGAACTAATATAAAAATAATAATAATAAGAGGATCTGTTTACCTTCCTGTTCTTAATACAGTAACCAGAGTTTGTAAAAAAGATCCACGGCTGAACCAACTTATTTCCTGAGCAGAACAAAAATCCATAATGCCTTTAAATGATGTTAAGCTTGCAGCAATTTTATATAGTTTCATTTCACCTAATAAAAATGTTACATCTCTACAGATTCAAGTAAAATGGCAATCTGATGCATTTATCAGGAGTAAATCTAATGGACAGACCTATAGTCTGGAGAGCACAAAATGACTTAAGGCCACTGAAGTCATTTTTGACTACCTTAGGCTGACACAGCTCTCCTATAACGAAGTTGTTCCAAATAACTCTGAATGCAAGAAAGGGGTTTAAAACTGCAATCCTATATACAAACCCTTAATTTTATGGAGATAGGCTAATTCGGAAATCAAATTAAGTGTGTTGTGCAGCCAACTCCAGATTTCTAAGCTGGATTCACAGTTTAGATCAACAAAAGAAAACCAGGCAGCTGGGAAATAATTCCAGTATGAAAAATGCAAATGGTGATCTGAGATTGGAAAGGCTGGATTTAAATTGTCCTCCACAACCTATAAAACACTTTGCCCTTAGCCAAGGGCTTTCCTCTTAAGCCATTTCCTCATTACCAATTTACAGAGTTTTCTAGAATTACTGGTAATTTAAAGCCTTGCAGTATTATTATATTGGCACAGTGATGGAAGGGGGATGATGATGCTAGAAGTTAAGTGCTGAATCCCCAGCCTGATTTACAGAGTTTTCTAGCTTTAGTGGTGATTAAAAGCCTTGCAGTATTATTATATTGGCACAGTGATGGGGTGTGTGTGTGTGTGATGATGATGCTAGAAGATGCTATGAGCTTTCTCTACGGCTGAGTTAAGTGCTGTCTCCCCAGCCTTTAAAGGGGCAGAAAATATGCAAGTGTGAAATTTGCTGTCCCTGTTGCTGATTCCTATCCTGTTTGTATCTGTATCGTTTCTGTTTGCAGTCACTGCACTGTCCTGACATTCTGCTAAATAATTGGAAACAAAGCCTAAAAGACCTTATACACCATGAGGCTGCCCTTGGATGATGCTGGAATCAGGGGCGAAATACTGCTTTGAATACTAATACTAAAATGTCTGGAACCTGTCTCACTCACGGAGTGGGATGAGAAGTAGGCAATGTCACGTCACGTCACGGGACACAGCAGGAAAAGGATGTTGCTGGGGGCATGTCCATGCTTTGGTTAGATGTAAGTGTGAAAAGGCCTTATGAGCAAAATATGCAGAATATGCAGACAAGATTAGAATAGAGGATACTTATACCTTGTCCTGTTCTGACTTCCTTGAAAGAATAGTCATATGCTATGCTCATTGGAAGGACAGATGCTGAAGCTGAAGCTCAAATACTTTGGCCACCTAATGCGAAGAGACGACTCACTGGAAAAGACCCTGATGCTGGGAAAGACTGAAGGCAAAAGGAGAAGGGGACAGCAGAGGATGAGATGGCTAGATAGCATCACCGATGTAATGAACGTGAATTTGAGTAAACTCCGGGAGACAGTGGAGGACAGGAAGGCCTCGCGTGCTATGGTCCATGTGGTCACGAAGAGTCAGACACGACTAAACAACTGAACAACAACAACAAAAATAGAAATGAGGGGACTGAATAGAATTACTTGATAAATACATTACACAAAGGCATGGTTTGCAAATTAATCCACAACCAGTTGGGTTCCTCAATCACACTAATCATAAATCATGGTTTATAACTAGGGCTTAATTCATTCATTCATTGGCGATCACTCGTAGCCGAGTAAGATTGTCTTCCAAAGGTAAAATTTTAACGGTGGATCCGTAAGTGGCTATAAAGGCCAATTCTGGATCCGCACAACCTCCCACAATGAGGGCATAGGTTTCCGGGTGGGAGACGGTCATGACGAGGGTTTGCCTGACGTGCCTTCCTTTTAGCTCTTTTCTCCCTTTCGCCCTGTACTCGTGCTTCTTCAAAGTCCATAGCGCCATTAATAAAGGATGACCTCCAATTGAAACACTCATGAGTTAGGGCTTCCCAGTTCTCAGTGCTGATATTACATTTTTTTAAATTAGCTTTGAGAGTATCTTTGAATACCTTTTGCTGTCCACCAATATTCCGTTTTCCATTCTTAAGTTGGGAGTAAAGTAGCTGCTTTGGAAGACGATGGTCAGGCATTCGAACAACATGGCCGGTCCAGCAAAGTTGATGTTGGATGATCATTGTTTCAATGCTGGTGGTTTTCGCTTCTTCTAATACGCTAACATTAGTCCGCCTATCTTCCCAAGTAATTTGCAGAATTTTTCGGAGGCAGCGTTGATGGAATCTTTCAAGAAGTTGGAGGTGGCGTTTGTAGAGGGTCCATGTTTCACAGGCATACAGAAGGGTTGGTAGTACAATGGCTTTATTTATTATTTTATTTTATTTTATTTTATTTTATTTTATTTTATTTTATTTTATTTTATTTTATTTTATTTATTTTATTTTATTTTATTTTATTTTATTTTATTTTATTTTATTATTTTATTTTATTATTTTATTTTATTTTATTTTATTATTTTATTTTATTTTATTTTATTTTATTTTATTTTATTTTATTTTATTTTATTTTATTTTATTTTATTTTATTTTATTTTATTTTATTTTATTTTATTTTATTTTATTTTATTTTATTTTATTTAGGGCTTAATGCAATGTATAAATTCAACCATTACAGATATAGTGACACTAGAAGCTGCAACTAGCAGCAGCCCTGGATTACAGTTATCCTGCTTACTTAACCTGTAAAAATCCCCAGCCTACTAACTCCATGCTCACAGTCATTTATTTTAGTCTCCCCCAACCTGGTGCCTTACATATTTGTCAAGAGCAGAACTCCAAAATTTCCCAGCCTGACAGAATTCTGAAAATTATCATCCAGGTCCTCTGGAGATCTGATGTAGTATTTGTGTGTGCTCATTACTCCTTGAGTACTACACCTTACTTCCAGATCACCCTATGAATATCCACTTTAGCCATTCGCACTGAAGCAGTGGGAAATTCTTCACATTAAGCTACATTTAGCCACTCAGATCAGCAAGTACAAGTGCACACATTTCACATTATATAAATTATGAACCTGTCCAGCTCTTAGGTTTGGCAGAAAAGGCCTTACTTTCTGTCATACAAGAGGGGGCCTTCTCCTGCATTGCTCTCAGACTATAAAACACACTCCTTTGGGAATGGTCAGTGGGGCGCGATGGCTCAGTGGTTAAGACCACTAAGGCCAGGCTTGTCGATCGGAAGGTCCCGCGTGACGGAGTGAGCTCCCGCACTCGCCCCAGCTCTTGCCAACCTAACAATTCGAAAGCCTGCAAATGCAAGTAGATGAACAGGTACCACTCCGGTGGGTAGGTAACAGCGTTCCGTGCACGTCGTGCCGGCCACATGACCGCGGAAGCATCTTCGGACAGCGCTGGAGATGAGCACCTCCCACAAGAGTCAGACACGACTGTGCAGGGGAAAACCTTTACCTTTACCTTGGGAATGGCATCTGGCCCCATTTTCTCAGTAAGCGTCTTCCTCCAGGATTTTAACCACTAAAGAATGTTAATGTCTGTTTTATTGTTAACTTGTATCTATGTTTTAAACTTTTTATATTCTGCTTTTTTAAAAAACACGTTAGTCACCTTAAGTACTCACCAGTGAGCTTTATATATGATTTCATAAGAACATAAATTAGCAGAATGTGCTTGAAACCAATGGGTCCATACTAGTATGAAGCATCAAAGAATCTAATTAGGGCAATCTTTCCCAATCTGGGATCCTACAAATGTGTAGGATTTATAGGAAGTAGGACTGCTGAAATTTAAGGCTCCAAATTGGGGAAGGCTGAATTTAGGTAATACAGGACAATGCAGACAAGAAAGGGAAGGGAAATAGAGGATTATTCTTTCCTCAAACCGTTCTTTCTTCTAGCATCGCCTATTTCAGCATTCTCCAATATAGCACTTCTGAAATGTATTTCGACTGCCACTCCCCAAATTCCTAGCCTTGAGAATCAAGATTTGTCAGAATCCCTACAAATCTAAAGGGCACCAGCATGAGGAAGTCCAGTCACTGCATTCTACAGCAAAGATAGGAGACGTTTGCTCCCTTCTGAGGCAACCTGATCTACATATTCGTTGCAACTTGGTGAAAATTATTCTGACCAGAATCTGTTTTCACTCAGAAACCTGACTGACATTTAAATTATATTCCGTGATACTCCTCCCCACCCCATCAGATTCAATGACATTTCTGACAGGATATAATTTAAGCTAGGTCTCAAGTGTATCACCTGTCTCTATTGCTTGCCTTTTGCTATTTGTAAGCAGAACTGGAAAAGGAATCGAGTAAAAGGCCTTTGCTTCACCAATTAGTAATCATAGCAATGGGAGACTGAGGAGGACCCTCTGCTCATGGGTCAGATCCGGACCACCAGTCCGCCTCATCCAAGCTGTCAACATATTGTTTAAGGCCCAATTTTCTTCCCAGCAACCGGCAAGGGAAGTCAACTTAGTTTTGCGCTACCTCTCCAAGATGCCCGGAGCACTTTGAAGCCGTGGTTCCAGAACACTGTATGTGTGAGAGAGACAGATAGAAAAAGAGGTGCCCTCTCCTTCTATGGGCTCTTCTCTTCTGAGGTTCTGATTCACTGTCTTGCAGCCTGGAGCCTCAGACTGGTCGAGCCACAAAAAGTTGCTATCTCTGTAGTAGAGTCAGAAAGCATTGCCCAATGAATCAAAACTTAAAAAGAATATAGTTCAGCTAATTCCTCCCTGCTACTGGTTTAATTGATTACACCATTGGAACTTAATGTTAAGCCCAACTGCACTACTAGACAATTGCTAGGAAGCGGTTGAAGTAAATAATCTTATAAGGATGGAAGAAAAGTCCTCCTGGATCAACCAAGGCCCAATCTAATCTAACATTCTGTTCATGCAGTGATTAAGCAGATACCTATCAGATATCCATAAGCAAGATGTGACTACTTTCCATTTATGTTCCTAGCAAGACATATAGAACAGCATTAATGTACTGTATAGTGAGAAAAATGACTAGCCACTGATAGCCTTGTCCTCTCTGATCATGTATATATATTTTTCAAAGTTACTGAAATTGGTGACCATCATTACATCTTGCAGAAATCAGTCTCATAGTTTAACTATGAACTGTACAAAAAAGCATTTCCTTTTCGGAGAAGACAGTGCTTTTGCTGTAGCAGAACATGTTTTTACTTAGTCAGCACTCAGGATTACTTATGCCTTATAATCAGCCCTGGATTAACCATTAAGTGAAATAAACACATGCTTAGGGCACCAAGGGAAGGGGGCACCATTGAATTTTTTTCCTTAGTTATCATGCCCTTAACCCTTTCACTTCCACTCAACTTTAGTCATTTTTTTTGTAATTGTCCTTATCTGCCATGTTCAACTTTAATTTGCATTGTTAAAAAAACGTTTTCTTTGGCATGGAGAAGTGACTAAAGTTTAAAAATTTGGTTTGCAGGATTTTAAAATTGAAAAGTATGCTCTCGAGATGTGTTTTTTAATTTTTTATCCCGCTTTTATTATTTTTATAAATAACTCAAGGTTTGCGAACATACCTAATACTCCTTCCTCCTCCTATTTTCCCCACAATGGCAACCCTGTGAGGTGAGTTGGGCTGAGAGAGAGTGACTGGCCCAGGGTCACCCAGCTGGCTTTTATGCCTGAGGCGGGACTAGAACTCACAGCCTCCTGGTTTCTAGCCCAGCACCTTAACCACTAGACCAAACTGGCTCTCTATATTAGTAGAGATAATATCAGATCTTATTTTACTTTATAATCTCCAGGAGGGTGATTAAAAATAGTTTTCAGTAAATTTTTGTATTTGCATTTTCCCTTATACTGTAACATTTTTATTAAAACTGGATTAAAAAGTGTTGAAAATCTGAATGTTTTCTGTTGCCCTAGTTATAAGTAAACAATTGGTTTATATTGCTTACTATTTACTGTTAACTAAACACAATTTTTTTAAAAAAAATTATACTTAATATAGTTGTGGGGTCTGGCCTGGAAGAAAACTGAATTTTTAATTTCTTATTTCACCTTCATCACTCACCGAGTCATAATAAGTCATTGCCAGTTCAGCAATGGAAGGGCTGAGGGGCACCATTGTTGGTTTGTGCTTAGGGCATCAGATGGCCTTAATCTGGCCCTGTTTACAATAGGGTTACTAATATGGATGGTGGCAAAGAGGAGTATCTTGTTAACACAAGAGTTTATCACCATGGAACTTGGTGGTTAAAGCTCAGTAAGTCTGCAAACATAGCCAGAGGCCCATGGAATAATTGGTAGGTGTAGGCATAAGCAAATTTCAACCAATATAAACATTTTTGCATGAAATGCTATAGCTACTTAATTTATATCTGCACTTAATTGCCGGTTTTATTGCACGCTGCCCAGAGTCACTTTGTGTGAGATGGGTGGCCATATAAATTTGACAAATAAATAAGTAAAATCAAAAGGTACATTCAAGAAACCACAATATAGGTATAATCTAAGATGAAAAAAGAAAATATGCCTCTGGGCTGGGAACAACTGGATTTGCTTATATGAATATTATCCAGATAGCATAGATAAATTATTTAATCAACTGAGAGGGAAGCTACTGATTAATGACTGGATGTGATAGATTGGAGATCTGAAACCTTTATACTGGCAAAACTCCCTTTCCATAAAGATTTTCCTCCCAAAAGAGTTATGATAGGTTACTACCATAGGATAATAGGTTATGGATTTGAAGTCCTATTAACAAGGGTTAGAAATAAGAAATAAATATTCCCTCGGGTTGAGCTTGACAACCAGGGACTGCATTATGGCAGCATCATGGGAGGGGTTTGTATTGACTTTTTCTGGGACTTTTCCCCAATTTCCCAGTCAACACCCAAAGGCCCTCGCATTTCCCGATGGCCAAGTGCTAACCAGGGCTGACCCTGCTTATGTTCCAAGATCAACTAATGCTGGCTAGGTGCCACCACTTGCTGAGGTGCGGATTAACAAGGAACTTGTCTTTAAACTCAATGATAAGACTTACTATTTTAACTGAAAATTCAAAGTTGAATAAAACCATATTAAATATCATTAGAACACAAGTTTTATTTACTTGATTCAGGCCTTGAATTTCAGGATACAACAGTCACTTGTGGTTTATTCAGTAAACTATGATTATGGAAACCATGGTGTGTGAACCAGACTTTGCATGCTTTGTTTCAGTGGCACACAAATTAGTCAGCTTGGCTCACAGGTCTAATAGTGAGGCGGTGTTGGCTGTATGGAAAAGCCCAGGAGACAGCCCACAATGTTCTTCACTGCCAGTTTGGGTGGCAGAAGAATACAGGTTCATCCTCCTCCTCTTAAGCTTTCAACGTGGTGCCTCCAGATCCTAAACTATAACTTCCTGAATTCCCCAAAGGACATAGCCTCTTATTTCTTACTCCTCCTCTGTTGCAGTGCAGCTGGAAAGGGAATTTAAATCACTAAACTCCAGTTGACTCCTGGTTTATGACTCTCATTTAGGGAAATCATCAAATGTCATGGAACATGTGATATCACAGTCTAGGTTGCACAAACCATCAGCATTCCTGAAGGCATAATTCAGGGTTGAGTAATATGTTTTATTTCATGGTTGAGCAAAATTTAATCAGCACTTAAACACGTATCACTTTCTCTCCCCCAAAATGATTTTTCTGCAAGCATCTGTCCCTAGCAGACATCTGGAATATGCAGCGATTTTTAAAAATGTACCATGAGATCACATACTTCGCATCCATATAAGCTATATCACGCTGATCTGAAGATTTTCTCACCTTTACACCACCATCTTCTTTCCAGAACCTTTCATAAGAGGTTCTTCTAAATATTTCCTTATGGATGGAATACCCAAACAAAAGAAGAATAAAACTACCCATGTCTGCAAGATTTAATGCTGGGTACTGAAAAATATATAATGAATGCAGTCTTCAGTATCTGTGACAGCTTTATACCATCTTTTATGTCATCTGCCTTCTGCTTTCAGACCAGGATCTATCTTTAACAAACCACAATGATCTCCAAGAGGCTAAGATGAAGACGCTATGTGAGGAAACAAGCCCTTGTTCTTGATCATTGGAGTGGCCATTTCTGTAGCTAAGTCTATGTTGCTTGTGGATCCAAATTCAGTTCTAATAATCTCGTTACAGGCAGAATGCCACATGAAGAGTCCAGCTGTGGACAAATTAATGCCATAAAGAGTATGCATAGTTCACAGTAAGATTTCTTATATTGATATAAACTTCATCATTTCTGATTTTAATTGGCACAAGAAATTAACAATAGTATGGAGAATGGAACACTCAGCTTTCTCTAACCTTTGTGCCTTCCAAATGAATGGACTTTGATTCCAGAATTCCTGAGCCAGCCTGGTCAGTACTGAGAACTCTGAGAGCAGAAGTTCTGGATCTGAAAGGAAAGTTGTCTTAGTCCTCAGCACAAATCACTGTTACAGTGGTTACTGTTGAAGAAGTAATTGCCAAGTGTCTATTTCATCCATTTAACATGGCACATTGTATCCCAAAGATGTTATCCTTCAAAAGCCGGTGTGTTCTGCTAATAACAAGTCCTTAACATTGTTTCCATATACTGTACAGAATATATTCCACTCACAACATGCAACATGCTAGTTTACTATTGTTAGTTTCTTGTGCCAGTCAAAATCAGAAATGATATATGAAGTTTATATCAATGTAAGAAACCCTGCTTTGAACTATGCATACTCTTTATGGCATTAATATATTCTCAGTGAATGAATGAGAATCAAACTGTAAAACAAGTATATGAAGGAAGAATGAATGGATCAAGAGGAAAAAGAAGGTTGGGTTGAGAGGAACTGGTGAGTTCCTCAGAAAGAGTGGGGCAAGAAATTTAAAGATCAAAAGGCAATGTATGAATAGATCTGGTGGAGGAAAGGAAGGTTTGCAAGGATAGAAAGATATGGAGACATAGTGAGGGGTGTTGGTATACATTATACATATACATATACATATACATATACATATACATATACATATACATATACATATACATATACATATACATATACATATACATATACATATATGGATGGTGCGATGGCTCAGCCATTAAGACGCCAGGCTTGTTGATCGGAAGATTGCAAGTTCGGAGGTTCGAGACCCGAGCGCCGCGTGATGGAGTGAGCTCCCGCACTTGCCCCAGCTCTTGCCAACCTAGCAATTCGAAAGCTTGCAAATGCAAGTAGATAAATAGGTACCACTCTGGTGGGAAGGTAACAGCGTTCCGCGCGTGTTATGCTGGCCACATGACCGCGGAAGCATCTTCGGACAACGCTGGCTCTGCGGCTAACAAATGGAGATGAGCACCGCCCCCTAGAGTAGGACACGACTGCACAAATGTGCGGGGGAACCTCTACCTTTATATATTTTTTAATCATATTTATGTCTTTAATTTCTTTGGCTTACTATTTCTTACTCCCTTTCTGCACTTTGCATAACGTTGTTTACAACAAAAATGAGTAGCCTGATGGGCAAGGATATATGCCAACAGATCAGTAGTCAGGTTTTCTCAAGAGACAGTATTTATTTATTAATTTCAATTTATCAAATTTATATGGTCGCCCATCTCACACAAGGTGACTCTGGGTGGTGTGCAATAAAGCATACCATCCAAAACCAGACGACCAACAAGATCTGTTAGGGACAGAAAACGGCATGGTGATAAAGCATACAAAATGTTCCACTCCAGGGCTTCTCTAATTACAAGTGGCGGGGAAGACCTTTCCCCTGAACTTGGAGAGCCATTTGCAGTCAAGAAGTGGCAGCCACAGTGGCTTAGACTGACTGACTGATCTGGAATACAGTTAGTTCCTGTGTTTTGTCACTATTATTTTATTTATTGTTGTTGGTTTCCTCAATTACTTTCTTGTATTACTCTTTGAGATTATTTCTGTACTTGTCTTAAGACAATTCATTTATTTAGTTACACTATAAGCCATCTTGAAAATTGTTTTATTTATTTATTAATTTTATTTGTTTTATATCCCGCCTTTATTATTTTCATAAAAAACTCAAGGCGGTGAACATACCAAATACTCCTTCCTCCTCCTATTTTACCGAAAGACAGACTAGAAAATAATAATAATATGGAAGTTTGTGCTGGATCAGTCTAAAGGCCTTTATAGCCAGGGCCGCAACTAGGGGGGCAAGCAGGGCATGTGCCCTGGGCGCCGTGCTGGGGGGGCCGCCAAAATTACAAAATAGTATTTGTATACTGACTGTTTCCTGGCACGATCGCCGATAGGGCGCAGCATGCAATGGCGGGGGACCACCCCCGCTGGCGGTGATTGGCTGCGGGGCAGCATGGAGACAGGCCGGCCAGCCTGCCCCCTGCCCCGAGGAGGCCAAGCGATTCTCACACGCGCTCACCATTGGCTGAGGCCACAGCCAATCCGTGTCTGCCGAGCACCACCCTCAATCCCAGCCTGCCTCTGTGCAGGCGTGCCCTGGCAGCCAAGCCGAGCGCTTCTGCAGAGGTGCCTCTTCCTGCCTGCCGCTCTTGATTCACTGGCGCTTGCCGCGGAGGGAGGGAGAGGCAGGGTGGTCCCACCGTTCCGATGCTCCAGGGGGGCCGCCGTTGCCCGGACCAGCCCCCGAGCCACTGGGCTGCGCAGTGGGCCAGTGGGGGCACTCCTGGGGGAAGGTGGCATTTCTCAGCCACACCGGGGCTGCCTCAGCGCCCTCCCCTGCCCCAGCTGTGCTGGCCGGCGGGAGCCCTGGCGCCCCCGGGGATGGGGAGGGTCCCCTTACTCTCCCACATCCCGCTGCGCTGCTGTTCCCCGCGGGGGACAAGGGACTCAACCCTGCGGAGGGGCACGGAATCCATGTTTTCCCCTGGTGACACAGACCCTAGTTGCGGGCCTGTTTGTAGCCCAGTATTCAGCTGCTGCTAGGGATAAAAATATTGTCATTTCCCCCTACAGCCTAGCATTTTACATATAGATTTGAATCTCTCTTTCTAATAGCTAAGTTTGCTGATGAGTGTCAACAGATACGTAGCACAATCTGGAAACAAAAAGATCAGGGTGCTAAGTGAGTAATTTCTACTTAGCTTAACACATCTTAGAGTCAAACACAGCTGGTTAATTGGCATCAGGAAAGTATTACATGAAATACATTTCTGCTAAGCTCAGAGATTTTCCTGGGTTCTATGCAAATTAATCTTTGTAGCTTTCATAATGTACAATTCTAGATGAACAAGATTAGAGGATTTCCACATATCTAATACTGAATTGCCAAAACAAAATATATTGTGAAATAGATACACAACCATAAAGGTGCTAATGGGATGGTGAAGAACCAAAGAGAGTTGCAGGATAAAATAATAAAATAAAATAAATAAAATGGCTTTTTTGTTCTTTTCATTTGTAGGCAGACTCCTAGGGCTAACTTTCATGGGACCCGGACTATGAGCATTCCTACAGGACTGTCAGATAGCATGCCTGATTTCTCTTCATAGACAAGAGCACCCTCTGCTGGTTTTGGAATGCCACTACCCCAGAGTCATTGAATGCTGCTTGCACCACAGATCTTGTTCTTTTGAAATTTTGCATTTCTCCAGACCAATTACTTTCTAAGTAGCATTAAAGGTGCCCAGGTATACTTATTTGTAGTTTAAATACACTGTTAAGTTTTGCTTCTGAAATGGCTTAAGCTGAATACAGTCCAGCAAACGGCTTAAGCTGAACACAGTCCAGCAAAAATTAAACATATTTTTATGTTTCATTCATTCATTTATTGGCGATCACTCGTAGCCGAGTAAGATTGTCTTCCAAAGGTAAACTTTTAACAGTGGATCCGTAAGTGGCTATAAAGGCCAATTCTGGATCTGCACAACCTCCCACAGTGAGGGCATAGGTTTCCGGGTGGGAGACGGTCATGATGAGGGTTTGCCTGACGTGCCTTCCTTTTAGCTCTTTTCCCCCTTTCACCCTGTACTCGTGCTTCTTCAAAGTCCATAGCGCCATTAATAAAGGCTGACCTCCAATTGAAACGCTCATGAGTTAGGGCTTCCCAGTTCTCAATGCTGATATTACTTTTTTTAAAATTAGCTTTGAGAGTATCTTTGAATCTCTTTTGCTGTCCACCAATATTCCGGTTTCCATTCTTAAGTTGGGAGTAAAGTAGCTGCTTTGGAAGACGATGGTCAGGCATTCGAACAACATGGCCGGTCCAGCGAAGTTGATGTTGGATGATCATTGTTTCAATGCTGGTGGTTTTCGCTTCTTCTAATACGCTAACATTAGTCCGCCTATCTTCCCAAGTAATTTGCAGAATTTTTCGGAGGCAGCGTTGATGGAATCTTTCAAGAAGTTGGAGGTGGCGTTTGTAGAGGGTCCATGTTTCACAGGCGTACAGAAGGGTTGGTAGTACAATGGCTTTGTAAACAAGCATTTTGGTCTCCCTGCGAATGTCCCAATCCTCAAACACTCTACGCTTCATTCGGGAGAAAGCTACACTCGCAGAGCTCAGGCGATGCTGAATTTCAGCGTTTATGTCGGCTTTTGTAGATAGATGGCTGCCGAGATAAGAAAAGTGGTCGACATTTTCTAGTGACACACCTTTAAGCTGGATTGATGGCGCTGCAGAGGGATTGGTTCGAACTTGCTGGTAAAGCACTTTGGTTTTTTTAATGTTAATCGAGAGGCCGAGCTTTTCATATGCTTCTGCAAAGATGTTTAGGATAGTTTGAAGATCTTCCTCGGAGTGTGCACAGACTACGTTATCATCAGCATATTGAAGTTCTATAACAGAAGTTGCAATTACCTTATTTTTTGCTTTCAGCCTACTAAGATTAAAAAGCTTTCCATCTGTTCGATATATAATTTCTACAGCAGTAGGAAGTTTCTCTTCAACAAGGTATATAATCATAGCGATGAAGATAGCGAATAAGGTTGGAGCAATAACACATCCCTGTTTAACGCCGGATTCCACTTTAAATGGATCGCTTTGAGAGCCATTGTTATTCAGGATTGTTGCCATCATGTCGTCATGGAGTAACCGCAAGATGTTCACAAATTTATCAGGGCATCCAATATTCAGAAGGATGGTCCAGAGAGCAGTACGATTTACAGTATCAAAAGCTTTAGTCAGATCAATACACGCCATGTACAGAGGGCGGTTTTGCTCCTTGCATTTTTCTTGAAGCTGTCGTGCAGTGAAGATCATATCCACTGTTCCCCTGGAAGGGCGGAAGCCATTTTGCGTTTCAGGGAGGATGTCTTCTGATACAGATAGGAGACGGTTTGCGATGATCTTTGCCAGGATTTTGCCTGCTGTGGCTAGAAGGGAGATGCCTCGATAGTTTCCACAGTCTGTTCTATCACCCTTTTTAAAGAGAGTGAATTATGGCATCCCTAAAGTCTGCTGGAATCTCCTCCCTCATCCAGATTTTTTCGATGAGCTTATGAAGTTGTTGTGTAAGTTCAGGCCCGCCTTTTTTAAAGACTTCAGCAGGAATCCCATCAGGTCCACTAGCTTTGTTATTTTTCATTTGTTTAGTGGCTTTACTGACTTCCTCCAAACTAGGGGGTACTGCAAGCTCATTTCTTATTTGTTTTTGTGGGATTTGCAAGAAGACTTCATCAGCCACAGTAGAGTGATGATTAAGGAGATTGTAGTAATGCTCTTTCCAGCGCAGTGCAATAGACTCTTTGTCCTTTAGAAGTTTAGCACCATCTACTGAGCGTAAGGGATTTGTACCATGGTTTGTTGGTCCATAGATGGCCTTTATGGCATTAAAAAAGCCCCGTGCATCATGAGCATCTGCAAAATGTTGGGTTTCTTGGGCTTTTTTTATCCACCATATGTTCTTAAGTTCTCTAGTTCTTCTTTGGACTTCTGCCTTTGCACTGGCGTAGATTTTTTTCTTAACGGCACAGTTAATATCTTTTTGCCATATCTGGAAGGCTTTCCTTTTCTTGTCAATAATATGTTCAATCTCACTATCGTTCTCATCAAACCAGTCCTGATGTCTCTTAGTTTGGTATCCGATAGTTTGTTCACAGGCTGAAATAATAGAAGTCTTCAATTTAGTCCAGTGTTCCTCAACTTTTTCAGGAAGTTCCATCGGCAGATGTTCCTTGAGAGTTGACCGAAAGCAAGCTCGTTTAATAGAATCTTGAAGGGCCAGTGTATTCATTTTACGCCTTGGTTTTCTTCCTTGGAGCCTACAATGAGGGACAATCTTTATGGCCATCGTGGATCGAATTAATCGATGGTCTGTCCAGCAGTCATCGGTGCTCGTCATGGCTCTGGTGAGAAGTACATTACGGCGATCTCTAGCACGGACAATTACATAATCTAAAAGATGCCAGTGCTTCGACCGTGGGTGCTTCCATGATGTTTTAAATTTATTTTTCTGGCGAAAGAGTGTGTTAGTAATGACAAGGTTATGCTCTGCACATTTAGTCAGAAGTCAGATTCCATTCGTGTTGCTGTTGTCAACTCCTTCTTTCCCAATGATCCCTGGCCACAAATCAAAGTCACGCCCAACTCTTGCATTGAAATCGCCCAGGAGGATAATTTTATCCTCCTTTGGTATCTCTGATAAGATGGTGTCCAGCTGGGTATAAAATTTTTCCTTGATATCCTCATCTGCATCTAGTGTTGGTGCGTAAGCACTTAGGATAGTTGCCTGTTGGTTTTTGGCGAGTTTTATTCGCAGAGTTGAGAGTCGTTCGTTAATCCCAGTGGGAACTTCTGACAAGAGCTTCACAAGGTCGTTTTTGATAGCAAAGCCTACCCCATGTATTCGTCGTTCTTGTTCAGGCAGTCCTTTCCAAAAGAAGGTATAACCTCCTTTTTCTTCCTTCAACTGTCCTTCTCCTGCTCTTCGAGTTTCTTGGAGTGCTGCTATATCAATATTAAAACGTCTCAGCTCCCTTGCAATAATGGCAGTCCTACGTTCAGGTTGTTCACTATCCATATTGTCTTGCAGTGTCCGTATATTCCATGTTCCAAAATTCATGTGTTTTTTACGACCGCTAGATGGTGACCCCACTGGTCACGGTAATCCAGTCAGGGAGAAAATGAGGCAGACTATGTTTAGGGCACCTTTTCTAGCCCCCTCCCCATATGGGGTGAGCAGAGTGGATCCTAAATAGGGCTGCTCAGTCGTGGATACAGCTGCCGAACTACTCAACTGCCTTGATCCTTGAGTCAGGGCGACTGAATCCGTATCCACCGCCCATGTGCTGGTCCATGACTAGGAGCTTCCGGATTTCACAGTCCTGCCCCCATTGCCATTCGTCAATCGCCATGGGACTTTTGGTTGTTTTGGGTTTGGTGTGGTTGGAAGACGCCTGTACGTGAATTTGTTTTATGTGTGGAGATTGGTGCACAACGATCAGCACACAACCTTCACAGAAAAAGGCTCTAATCCAATGGCATGGATACCATGACAATTGGTGACCTTTTGTCTGCTGCAGCCTTCATCCGCCTTCGCAGCCGTTGTAACAATACACCTTGTTATCTTCTGCCTGTTCTGCCATTGAGGACTTTATTGGATCGTTCTTTGTCTGGTTCCTCCCCCTGGACCTTACCGCCATGGGTGACCCTACCAGGAGTACATGACTCCCGACGGCTTCGCTCACAGGGTTCATTGGGAACACACAAGCCCACTCACCACAACAAGGTGACGATCCAGCGAGTGAGACCAAGACATTAGGTATCACCATCATAGAATAACTATTGATTTTTTACTCCAGTTGCTTTTATACCCAGAATATTCTTTGGTTGCCTAATGAGCTAGGCTAACAATTCTAATATCACATTAAACATAATAAGAGATTTATATACAGTATAAATAAATATTTATTATATATACAGTATGTCCTAAATTTTCTTCAGGAATTCAGGCCAGACTACTTCCATTTTTATCCACAACAGCAACTCTGTCGTAAGTTCCATGGGAAATCTTAATAGATAAAATAATTCCATTTCTAATAAACTTGACAGAAGGATTAGAATACTACATTTTAATTCAATGAATAAAAAAGAGTGATATCCATATTTGGCTAAAATTTACTGCCAAAATTTCCACTGTATCATATCAAATGCTTTTTTGCACCCAATGAGACCATCACTGAAAATTTCAGTTTATCTGACTGGGTATCTATAATATCAATTAATAATCAGATTTAATTATGTGGATAGTAATGTATGAAACTAATTAATATTTACTGCATACATTCATCTTTTACGGATAAAATGGCTATTTGCAAGCATGACGTTTTATAATCTTCCTGCCTTTTAATTTTATCTGAATTAAATGAAAAGAGCATAGTTGATTTACAGCAATTATTAAATATAAAGTGCAGGGGATATGCTGCTTAGGAATTTTGCCCAAAACTGAGATTACCAAGGGATAAAATGATATTTGTCATAGCACTCAATGTGTACATTGCACTTAATGGGATGCTTTCATGTACTGTATAAAACATCTGCTTTTTTTTTCTTCTCCCAAAGAAAATGCCCTATATATCTTGTTGTTTCTATTTATATTGCTTTTCACAAACACAGTTTTTATGATGTCTGATGTTATGACTGCTCTTCATTACTTCAGCAAGAACAGGGGAAGCTACATAGAAATATCTAAGTGTATTTCATACATTTGCTTCTCAAGCTACATCAGAAAAATAAAAACTGTGACCAGAAGAGGGCTATAGAATCTAACAGAATAGCAAGACCATGCAAATCAGGTGGTGTTTCTCCTCCTATATTGTTGAAATGATATAGTACATTCAAACTCTTTCTACAATAGGCAAAAATGTTACTTTATTCCATATTTATACCTCCATCTCTCCAAGAAGCTCAGGAAATATTACAGACACTGCTCTACAATAACAACTCCTGTTTTGAAAAAAAAATCAAGGTCACTCAGTGAGCATTTTGTTGAGCAGAACTGGAACCTGAGTCTCCCTACTATGTATCCAGGTCTATAGCTACAAGATCAATCAACATATGTTTGCTATACCACCTATTAATAACCAAAAACTAGAAATACCAACAATCTCTTTCAAGAAGTTCCTAAGCATTTCCTGAATAAGAGCTAGTCATAATACCAGCTGTCAGGCATTCAATTATTCTACTTGTGGGCTTCCCAAAGACAACTAGTTAGCTATTTTGGAAGAGAATGCTGGATAGGACAGCTCCTAGTCTGATCCAGAATGACTCTTCTTGAATTATGAACTAGCTGGATTGGGTAGGAGGAACAGAGATTGTAATTCAACAATATCTGTGCAGCCATAATCTCCCTATCCCTGAACTTCAAGTCCTGTTAATCAGGCTCCAGTATCTCTCTTCCCCTTTACACAGGGGAGTCCACAGAGTATGGTAAAAAAAATCAGGATGACCGCCATGGCAGTGCAAAGTTCTGCCTGTTTTTATGTGTGTTGCACGTGTGCACACATTAAAAACAGGTGGATCACATTGTTGTGGCCACCATCTTGACCTTTTTGACCATCCACCAGGAACCCATGGCTTTGCATCTCCATAAAGGCCTACCAACCTCCTTAAACTCCTGGGGATCTTGGCAGCAAATGGCCAAGTTCTTTTTTACCCAGTAACTAGCCATATCATATTCCTTTCTGTTTATACAGAATTAAGAGATTACCTATCAATGGGTGATGAATTATTTCTCACTGGAAATTGGTGTTCTGTCCATATCTGCAGCTGGTGACTCTCACATGAATGGAAACAGGAAACAAGATCCCAATTTTGCCTCAAGATGGAAAGAAGGCGGCGCGAACAGAGACTAAGCATGTCTGGAAGCCATAGTCGTATTAACTTCCAATTTTGTGAAGACCTTACAAAACAGCTGCAAGAACTTTACAAAGATCCATGTGGTGATCCAGTCACCATTTGTCTTTTAAATGCATGCATGCATACATACTTATCCTATTCCCTAGTGGACTAAACAACAACTTGAAAGCATAGAAAGGGAAAATGAAACAGTAAGCCAAAAAAATTAAGGAAATGAGAGTTGAAAAGAAATGGAACTATACATTTAGTTTACATCAACACGATTTTCTATGTTCCTCTATAACAGAGCTTTCCAAACTGTGTGTCGCGACACAAAAGTGTGTCGCCACACACAGTCTGGTGTGTCGCCACACAACCCGGAAGTGCTGATCATCATCAGCGCTTCCGGGTTCTCCCGCGGTGACACACCAACGGCGGCGTGCAAAAACCGAAAGCGGCAGCAGCACTTACGGGTTTTTGCGCGCTGCCGCAATGGCGGCACTTCCGGGTTTTCCTGCGGCGACACACCAACGGCGGTTGGTGTGTTGCCGGGGGAAAACTTTGGAAAGTCCTGCTCTATAAGTTTCTACCCTTCAAAATAATTTTGGTTTCCATCACATCCATACATTACCTTTTGTCATTAAAGTTGTTTTTTTTTAATGATTTCATCAATTCCACCCAGTCACATCTTTTTTGGCCTCGCCTTCTCCTCAACCCATTAATTTGTTCTTCATACTGTATGTTCGTTTTGCAATTGGATTCTCATGCATTCTCTACAGACCAAAGCGCTTTTGTATTGCTCCCTCGCTTTTGACTTCAATCCACATTAATTCAGCCCCCTTCTCTTTTGACCCCATCTCACCTTGTTTTATCACACACTCTCTCTAAGTACCTCATTCCCATTGTATCCAACTTAGTTCTCTTGGCATGTGCAGTTCTCACTTCCATATAACAAAGTGGGAAGGGGCACACCCTTAAACACAGCCATTGTGGCTTCTTTGGCGAAACATTCATTTCTCATTATAGACCATATACTATCAACTATGTTACTGCCAGCATTTGCACAGCATTTGCCCTACCTTTCTATCCTTCTGGAAGGCCATGAAGCCCTGACTCTTCCTTCAAGCATTGCAGTAGGATGAGGATGAGTCAGGGAGCTAACAGTGTGCGTGGTTCTGGCACCTTGGTGTCAGCCCTACAGGGTACTGTAGACCAGACTAAGAAACCAATGCCATGTAGGTATGGACTACTTTTATTGTAATAGCTACAGTCGTGGCTCTTCCTCCTGTCCTTCAAGGCCACTCCCTCTGCCCTCTTGTTAGCCTTTCAGGGTAGACCAGACTAGGAAACCAAAGTCATGCATGCTGATATTACTTTTATTATAAGGTTATAGTAACAGAATCTTGCAAGTCTGAATGCGCTCCCTCCCCACTTCCGGTGGGGACATGGTGGACTGAACAGCTGTGCTCGCGGGCTTCACGGGTAGTACTGACAACACAGCGGGTTTTTTGGGCTCAGCCAGGTTTTTCCTGAAGCCCTGGAGCATTTTTACGGACAGAAAACACTCGGAATCATTCCATTTGCCCTCCAGAATGGCGACTTGCAGCCAGAGGATCGTAAACAGCGTTTGCGCTAATCTGGTAAGAGCCGCCAGGAGGCTGGGACGTCACCATTTCCAAGCCGCACTGTAGCCTTAAAGGGACACTAAGACCAGCCACCCCATTTCTAAATCACCCAATTTTTATCTTTTTAAGTTTATGTACCCTAAGATAGGCTTTCTACATCAAGGAGAAGAGATCTCTCTTGGTGCTTATCGTTATTTTTGGGATTAATTTTTTAAAAATCTTTTTAAGTTTTCGCTTGTTTCCTATCTAAATATTAAGGAGGACTGGAAGTAAATATGTGTCTCTCTATTATTATTTTTGTACTGAATTTAAAGATTTTAATATTTTCCTACATGTTGAATCTGCTGTTTTGAACCTTCGGCTTTCTGTTGCTACTTTTGCTGGGAAACTGCCTGTTACCAGACTCTCACTTTTGTAAACACATTCTGAAAACTTTCCATTATCTTTTACTTTCACTGGTTAAGGAACTAGGGCCGCCATAATTTACTGCGTGAGACATGGAGGATTTCAGGCAGACTTTCTAAGAGTTCCATCGAGACCTTAAACCAGAGCTTTCCAAACTGTGTGTCGCAACACAAAAGTGTGTCGCCACACACAGTCTGGTGTGTCGCCACACAACCCGGAAGCGCTGATCATCATCAGCGCTTCCGGGTTTTCCCGCGGCGACACACCAATGGCGGTTGGTGTGTCGCCGCGGGAAAACTTTGGAAAGCCCTGCCTTAAACAGATCCTTTTGGATTGTTGTCAAGTTATTATGCAAGATATTCGGGACATTGTGGAAAACATTAGTTCTAAAATGTGTCATCTGGTTGGGGATGTTGTGGAGGAAGATGAGGAATTTAACAATGACAGAAATGTCTCTACTAACAGCGAGATTGAGGCTTTTGCTGAATTGCCAGATGACCTGGCAGTCAACTCAAAGAAATTAAAGGGACAGGCTGAATTGCAAACCTTAAATGAAATTGTCTTTCTGATGGAATGTTATGGGAAGGAAGGGGTCGTTATCTATGTGTGGTTTTCTGCTGAGAAGTCTGAGTTCTTAAGGGGGACAGTTGGACTCTTTGATCTCTCTGTGAAAAATGCCTTGTGTTTATTGTGGAGATTTGTGAATGCTTTGGTCTATTTTGAAGTGGGGTAAGGGTTTGAGAATGTTTATCTGGATTACTTTTAAGGTATGTTTGATGTCATTCTTCTGTAAGGATTTGGATTAAGATTAATAAAGTAAATACAGTAATGGGGAGTCTTTGGTGCTCTCTGAGCCTTGTTGTTTTCATGCAGATGTTTCATTGCCAGGCTAGGCAACAACACGCATGAAGATGTTGCCTAGCCTGGCAATGAAACGTCTGCATGAAAACAACAAGGCTCAGAGAGCACCAAAGACTCCCCAGTTCAACCCTGAGCTACAAATATTCTCTTCGATAAATACAGTAATAAATGCTTGGTTTTAGGTTTAAAATGATTAAGATTGTTATAATTGTAGTAGTATTAATTAGAAGGGCAGAACATTTATATGCTTTTTAGTTTGATTCTTATTATAGTGGACAGAAATGTATAGAATAGTGGTAGGAAGGAAATAATTAAATAAATGTTGTTTTTTTTTGAGGGAAGGTGTTTACATTTATATATTTTCTTTTTCTCTTAATATAAGGGGAGGGAGCAATTGTATTTAATTATTTTTATAATGTGCTAATGGAATGATTTATAGAAATAATGTGATTTTGGTTTAAGATAGAGTAAGGGATTAATTATGGGAAATTGTTGTATATTCTTGATGTTTAAAGTCGGAAGTCACCTCTTTATGTAATATTTTTTTTAAAAAAAATCTTCTTGTGTTTCTACACCTTTTCAGTTTTTTTTGTAGTTTTTTTGCTTTTTTGTAGTTTTTATCTTTGCTTTAAACTTAATAAAATTCTTATTAAAAAATGAATGCGCTTCCTCCCTCCCTCCCTCCCTCTTCATGACAACTATGGAGGGTCTTCTCTGAGACACTCAGGTTACAGTTCTGACCCAGACTCAGATTTATTTTGTCTGACTGTTGTCTTTGTTGCGACTCTTCCTCCTGTTTTCTCAAGGTTATTCCTTTTGCCCATTACATCTCTACACTTGGTGGGAAAGGTACAATGGGCTTTTACGTTGTTGTTTTTATTGGTTGCTGGAAGCCATCTAGGATCAGTGTGTGAGATAGGTGGCCATATAAGTTCTTTAAATAAATAAATAATAAAATTTATCCATCTATTTCCCCATATTTAGTAAATATTTCATGAAGGTACACACATTCTGTCAGAGGGAGCGCGGAGATGGAGCGGCCTGCCTCTCTCCTAGGCACCAGTGATCCACGTACTATGCAGTAAATAGACTTCAAACAGAAGTTATATCAAATATCCTATTTACTTTATATACATACGTATTTACAGATCACTTCCACAAGTAACAAATGATACACCATCAACGATACAGCTTTCACGAGGTAAAATGGGAATAAATGAAATACAGAATGTCTCTGCATATATAGTGAACCTGACCAATCACATTATAGGTCACTCTCGTTATTCACCACACCCAACCTAACTCTAAGCACCTGTTGAATGAGTCACACATTGACACATCATTCCTACAACAATGGCTGCTAATTGGGTGACTGTGCAGAATATTTCACCTTTTACCTAGAAATCAAGCCTCTCTGTATAATTTATATCTAGAAGTAAATTCCTGGGTTTATCAAACCCCAACACATTCATCTACTTGCTCTAGTTTTTGTCATACATAACTATATTAGTGCTTGATACATTTGTTATCAGATCCATACACATCATACAGCCTATCTAACATTTGGTTCTCAGTTAAAATACGGCATCATCTGCACGCATATGTTTATGCACATTCATGTCCCCAATCAACATACCTCTAACATCACCACAAATATTCCTTATATAATTATCTATGAATGCATTAAACAATCAAACAGACATCACACATCCTTACCTTACTCCCTGATTAATTCTGAACCATTCGTACACATGCTTTACTTAAAACTTACAAATTCCTAAGTAAATACACCCACCATAGTCAAGGTGATACCAATTCATGTGCTTTGACACACATATACTGTATATATATATGCGGCTGGATAGCGTAGTGGTTAGAGCACCGCCTTTGGAGCAGGAGACCAGGGTTCAAATCCCGGCTGTACCTACCTTACCAGTAGGGGCCCTTGGGCAAAGACCCCCTAACACTTCACCTGCCTACCTCAAAATATGAGAGTGACACGAACTAAGAGAGTCATGCCGGCTCGGACGTCACCCGGATTAACAAGGTCCATGTCAGATGTTGGGGAACATAAGTGGGCTACTGGAACAAACCATACGTGGACGAGACAAGAGAACCTGGAATTGATAGAATGCTACTACAACAGTAGACCTAATGAGAGGGGATATATGAAATGTATGAGGGAACTATGGATGGACAGAAGACCAGCATCCACACTAACTGAGAAACAGCTAGTTACCCAACGCTTCAACATAGTGAAGAGGAAGCTGCTCTCACAACTTGAGATAGACCAACTACACATTATATCCCAGATTCAAGAAGACCCAGAAGAACAACTGGAAGTGCAGCCAACACCTGAAGCTGGAACGTCCATTACAGAGCACAGCAGATGATATGAGGCAAAAGGTCATAGATAAACTAGCTACAGTCAACTCTTGAGACCGATTACCAAGGCTCAGTGGAGAAGTACCATCAGACAGTATGCTAGAAGATGCCAACAGAGCCTTCACGACAATCCCTACTACCACTATAACTCAAACCAATGAACTGGTATATGCTACAGCCACTGTAATCCTGGAGATGCTTGGCTACATGATCAAGAAGAACAGCACTACATATCCCCCCCCCCCCGGACAATGAGGTTGGAGGCTAAGATCAAGGCAACTTGGAGAGAAGTTAGTCAGCTGGTAGAACTACAGAAGGGTGTGGAGATTAAAGATAAGACTCAGCTACTGAAAAAATACAAGGGCCTGACTCCATCTGAAGCTAAACAAAGGCTCACAGCACTGGCTACCAGGCAAAGGAGATACACTAGAGAAGCAGAGGCCAAGAAGATAAATGCCCTGTTCACCAAAGAACCATCCAAGGTGTACTCCCAGCTGCAGTGCAACAACACAGTAACAGCAGGGCCACCAACAGCAGAAATGGAACAGTACTGGAAGAACATGTGGGAGAAAGAGAAGACACATAACACCAGTGCAAAGTGGCTGCAGGACCTGAGAGCAGACCACAGAAATCTCCCAGAGCAGGAACCAGTCACCATCACAGTAGCAGATATCAAACAGCATGTCAAGAACATGAAGAGCTGGACAGCACCTGGCCCAGACATGATCCACACCTACTGGCTAAAGAAACTAACAGCAGTGCATGAACGCCTTGCAGCACAGATGAACCAGCTGCTAGCAGCAGGCTCCCACCCAGACTGGCTAACACAAGGTAGGACAGTGCTGATCATGAAAGACCCCAGCAAGGGAACAACACCGTCCAACTACTGGCCAATAACCTGCCTCGCCACAACATGGAAAGTCCTATCAGGCATCATAGCTGCCAAACTGCAGGACCATATGGGCCAGTACATGAGCACAGCTCAGAAGGGCATTGGGAACAACACCAGAAGCTCCAAACACCAGTTGCTCATAGATAGAGCAGTTGCCCGAGACTCAAGGTCTAGACAGACCAATCTGAGCACAGCCTGGATTGACTACAGGAAAGCCTATGACTCAATGCCACATGCATGGATCTGTGAATGCCTGGCACTATACAAAGTCAACAGGACACTAAGGACCTTCCTCAAGAACTCAATGGGACTGTGGAAGACAACACTGGAAGTCAACTCAAGACAGCTCGCACAAGTGGCCATCAAGTGTGACATATACGAAGGTGATGCACTGTCCCCACTGCTGTTCTGCATGGGCTTGAACCCCCTCAGCCAGATTATCACAAGAACTGGATATGGACACAAGTTCAAGAGTGGAACTACCATCAGCCACCTCCTCTAAATGGATGACATCAAGCTGTATGCTAAGAGTGAACAAGACATCGACTCACTGATCCACCTGACATGGATCTACAGTGAGGACATTGGGATGTCATTCGGACTAGAGAAGTGTGGCCGGATGGTAGTAAAGAGAGGGAAGGTAGTTAAGACTGATGGGGTGGAACTACCAGAAGGCCACATAGCAGACATACAGACCAACTACAAGTTCCTTGGTATCTCACAGTCACATGGGAACCACGATGAGGAGGCAAGGAAGACAGGAACATCCAAGTACCACCAAAGGATAAGACAGGTCCTGAAGAGCCAGCTCAATGGGAAGAACAAGATCCATGCCATCAACATGTATGCCCTGCCAGCCATCAGATACCCTGCCGGTATAATGAGCTGGCCAAAGGAGGACATGGAGGCTGCTGATGTGAAGACCTGGAAGCTCCTCACAATGTACGGAGGCTTTCACCCCAAGTCCAACACCCGGAGACTGTACACCAGCCGGAAAGAGGGCAGGCGGGGTCTGGTGAGTGTCAAAGCCACTGTCCTGGATGAGACCCAGAGCATCCAGGAGTACATCAGTAAGATGGCACCCAAAGAAGAGCTGCTGAGAGAATGCCTGAGGAAGCAGCAGACATGGAAGGAAGATCAAGCAGAGGAAGTGCCATGGCAAGACAAGACCCTGCATGGGATATACCATCAACAGATAGCTGAGGTGGCTGACCTTGGGAAATCCTACCAGTGGCTGGAAAGGGCTGGATTAAAAGACAGCACTGAGGCACTGATCAAGAACAGGCACTAAGCACCAGATCCATAGAAGCAGGGGTCTACCACACTAGACAGGACTCAAGGTGCAGACTGTGCAGAGAGGCCTCAGAGACAGTCCAACACATAGTGGCAGGGTGGAAAATGCAGGTAGGAACAGCATACACTGAACGGCACAACCAAGTAGCTGGCATTGTGTACAGGAACATCTGCACAGCGTATGGGCTAGACCCTCCAAAGTCCAGATGGGAGATTCCACAGAAGGTCGTGGAGAATGACAGGGCTAAGATCCTGTGGGACTTCCAGATCCAGACAGACAGGCAGGTACTGGCCAATCAACCAGACATCGTGGTAATAAACAAGGACCAGAAGATGGCAGTGGTGATAGATGTAGCGGTGCCAAGTGACAGCAACATCAGGAAGGAGTATGAGAAGCTGGAGAAGTACCAGGGCCTGAAGGAGGAACTAGAGAAGATGTGGAAAGTGAAGGCCAAAGTGCTCCCAGTGGTAGTAGGAGCACTCGGGGCTGTGACTCCTAAGCTGGGAGAATGGCTCCAACAGATCCCAGGAACATCAGAGCTCTCTGTCCAGAAGAGTGCAGTGCTAGGAAAAGCTAAGATACTGCACAGAACCCTCAAACTCCCAGGCCTCTGGTAGAGGACCCAACGTTGAGGAAGACACATACCACCCATAGTGGTAAGAAGGGAATATTTTTTTATATTGTGTGTGTGTGTGTGTATGTCAAAGCACATGAATGTGTATATGTGTGAGATCGCTTCCGGGTGCTGAACATGTCAGTGCGTTGAACCGAGCGCTCCTGTCTCGGCTCCGCGGTTTGCCTGGCTGCAGCAGTTCTTAAAGAGACAGAAACTGCTGAAATCTCCCCTTTGAAGAAAAGGGGATCAGAAGATAAACCACAAGGGTCGCTGAATCGCCGCTCTTTCCCAATTCCCGTCTTTCCACCACGGGAAAAAGGAAATTGAAGCGGCGAAGGCAACTGGAAGAATCATCGTTATTGCTCTACAGGAAACCGCGAAATCTTTTCAGATAAGTAGCACCTAAATTCAGCACTTTTAGTCACTGTTTTATATTTGTGTTTATTTTAGTTTTACGTATTATCTGCTAAGATCCTTCTATGGACATGATTGATTGATATTGCTGGTGCTTGTGTAACTTTCTTGCCAAGACGACTTGAGAAAATGGTGGGAGTTTAAAGAATAATGACTTTACTCGGAGCTAAGTGATACTGAGTGACATTGACTATTGACAAATGGCTTATCTACTTATGTGGGACTAATCTATTTTCCTCTCTGGATTTTGAATTCAAATGGATTAATGGTCTGCCTTTTATTTTATTTTATTTCTGTTTTTCATCTTGATATGGCTTTTTTCTCTTTTTTTCTCCTGCAATGTGTTTGGATATTATTTGGATTATTTGGATTATAAAGGGTATTTTTGGAGTTCCTTTGCCTTGAACAGTTTTTCGAATTTCCTTATTATATGGGATTTTAATAGACTTATTTGTTACATTTTATCCTGGAGTGTAAAGACATCTAGAGCTGAAGCTCTCCCTTCCACCCCCCTTTTTATTTTTTTTTCCTTTCTCCTCTTTGAGACTACTGATTACAAGTTTGCCTGAGAACTGGATTGTTATTAAAAATTTTCAAGGATACTTTGACTACAGTTAAAGGAAATACCCGTCGTACTTTTATCTTCTATTTTTTCTATATGAGAATTGTTGATTTTACCAAAGTACACTCTGTCCTTTTTTTTATGCAACAACTTTTAAGAAAAGGCAGTATTATTTTTACTTTTTAATTTTTACTGTATATTGAATTTTTTTCTTTTCCTTCTCCTATTCATCTTTTACTTTTGAATTTTTGAATAATTTTTTATCCTCCCTCTTCCACTTCCCTTTTTTTTCCCTCCTTTTTTTTTCTTGTTGTTGTCTGTTGCTGTTTCCTTTTGTCTTCCGTTATTTTTTTTTCCTCTCTTTTTTTACAGGAATACTACACGCAATATGGCCACTCTGGCTGCAAGAGTGAAGAGAGACAGAGATAAGGAAAAGGAGAAAGAAACAGGGAGAATGCCTACTGATTCCATCGCATCATCTTCTGAAGTGCCAACATCAGACATGAAAAAAATATTGGATGCGATTGCAGCACTGAATCAAAAAATTGATGACTCAACTGCTACCCTGGAGAAAAAGATGGATGACTCAATCGCTACATTGGAGAAAAAGATGGACGATTCAATTGCCTCCTTAGATATAAAAATGGGGGAAAAAATCAACAATTTAGGTCAACAAGTAGATAAAAAAATGGAAGTAATGAAAGAAGACTTAAAAGAAGAATTTAGAAAAGAAACACAAAATATTAAAGAGGTAGTAAATACCTTATCAGGGGAATCTAAAGAGACACAAGAACAAGTAAAGAAATTAGAGATTAAATCAGAATCTATTACTAAAGATATGGAATACAACTTAGATGCCATCGCTCTAGCAGAAATGAGAGAAAAAGAATTCATATTGAGATTGAGAGGAGTCCCAGAAAAGTCAGATGAGAATACGAGAGAATATATAGTTGGTGCTTTAGCTCAATACTCACAGATAGAAGAAGATCTGGATTCAGAAATAGATAAAATCTTTAGAGTTAACTCACGTTACGCTAGAGAGAAGAAAGTGCCAAGAGACATATTGATATATTTCGTGAGGAAAGTTACAAAAGAACAAATTTTGAAGAAACACTACAGTGACAGATTAAATATAGCAGGGAAAGAGATAATTGTCTTAAAAGAAGTCCCATTAAGAATATTAAGAAAAAGAAAAGAATACTCCTTCTTTACAGATAAATTAAAGCAAAATAACATATCATTTAGATGGGAAAGAATAGAAGGAGTATCTTTCACTTTTAAAGAACAAAGATTTAAAATAAATTCCATTTTGAAAGCAAAGGCCTTCATAGAGAAATATATGACAGATATGAGCGAAGTATCTAAAGTTCTGGAAGAAATGAAAGAGACATTTAAAGATAAGGAAAAGAGTGAGGACTTATCGGAGATGGGAGCTACCGGAGTGGATTTAAAAAAGAACTTTTAAATATCCAAATATCATGGACTTTAAATATCTAACATGGAACATCAATGGGGCAAATTCTACCCATAAGAGAAAGAAAATTTTTCATTTTTTGAAAAAAATAAAATTGGATGTAATTTGCTTACAAGAGACTCACATTTGTAAAAAAGACATTAAGTATTTGATTCAAAAACAACTAGGAGAAGAATTTATTTCAGCTGGATTAAAAAAAACTAGGGGGGTAGTCCTGTATATACAACAAAAATTTAATCCAAAATTAATATTGACTGATGATGAAGGAAGATATATTGCAGTGGAAGTAAATATACAGGGGATTAAAACATTGATAGTTGGGATTTACGCTCCAAATTTTGATAAAGGATTATTTTATAAGAACCTAATGGACAAACTTTTGGATTTATCATATGAGAATTGGTGCTTTATGGGGGACTGGAATGGGGTTATTAGCCCAATGGAAGATAGACATTCGCAAAAAAATGTGAAACCTACACAGGGAAAACTACCCCAAACTTTCTTTGATTTAAAAGATATGTTGGACTTACAAGACATTTGGAGACTTATGAATGGAAACTCTAAAGAATATACATATTACTCAGAAAGATACAGATCATTTTCCAGAATAGATATGTTCTTGATTTCTAAAACCTTAATGATGGATGTAAATAAAGTTGAAATTTTACCTAAAATTATATCAGATCATAACCCTGTTTTATTCACTATCAAAGGAAAAAGGAATACATTTCGATGGAGGCTAAATGAGTCAATTTTCCGGAAAGAAGATGTTGTTGACATATGTAAGAAAAGACTAAGAGAATACTTTCTACTTAACTCAAATAAGGATACCAGTACACAAGTAATTTGGGATGCAAGTAAAGCGTATATGAGGGGTTATTTTATTCAATATAATGCTCAAATGCGGAAAAAGAAACAAGAAAAAATTCAATTGATTTTGGATGAAATTAAAAATAAAGAGAAATGTCTGAGGGCCAAACCGATGGATAATACATTGATAACTCAAATTAAATTTCTACAAAAACAAATTTCGATGATTTTGGTACAGGAAATAGAAACTCAAATGAAATTTACAAAACAGAAATATTTTGAATTTGCAAATAAACCAGGAAGATGGTTAGCTCATAAGTTAAGAAAACAAAGACAAAAAAATGTAATTTCTAATATACAACATAAAGGGAAAATCCTAGTGAATAATATGGAAATACAAGAAGCATTTCATTCTTACTATACAGCATTGTATAAAAAACAGGATGTTAATATAGCTGAAATTGATGAATATATGAGTAAGCAAAGATTAACTGTTTTAAATGATGAACAAAGAACATTACTTAATAATCCTATAACAAAAGAAGAAATGTTAATGGCTTTTAAGAAAATTAAAAGTGGAAAAGCACCAGGTCCGGATGGACTATCGGCAGCCTACTACAAATACTTTGAAGATGAATTGAGTATTCCTCTCCAAAAAAACTATAAATTCAATTTTGGAAACAGGAATTATGCCAGAAACATGGAAAGAGGCTCATATTACTTTGATTCCGAAAGAACAACTAAATTTGAACTCAACAAAGAATTACAGACCAATATCATTATTGAATAATGATTATAAGATATTTACGACAGTTTTAGCGGAAAGATTGAAAAATACTCTTGGAAATTTTATTCATCAAGATCAAGCAGGTTTTCTACCCAAAAGACAAATTAGAGATAATATTAGAAATGTTTTGGATGTATTAGAGTATTTAGAACAACATAATGAAAAACAAGCCGCCTTGATATTCATAGATGCTGAAAAAGCATTTGATAATTTAAATTGGTCCTTTATGTTTAAAGTATTGGAGATTATGAACTTTGGTGGGAATTTTATTAAGTGGATTAAATCAATTTATACACCTCAATCTGCAAAAATAATTGTTAATGGAGAATTTAGTAAACCTTGTGAAATACAAAAAGGCACAAGACAAGGCTGTCCTTTATCTTCGCTTTTGTTTATATTGATCTTAGATGTTCTACTCAGAGATATTAGACAAGATGATGGTATTCATGGTATCAGAGTTAAAAAGGAAGTTTACAAATTAAGAGCCTTTGCAGACGACCTAGTCATTACATTAGAGAATCCACTGGATGGAATTGAATTATTGATGCAGAAATTGAAAGACTTTGGGTCGTTAGCAGGGTTCAAAATTAACTTACAGAAAACAAAAGTTTTGACTAAGAACATGAATTATCACCAACAAGAGAAATTGAGAGAAATTACAGGATATTCTTTGGAGAAAAAAGTAAAATATTTGGGAGTTTATTTAACATCGAAAAATGTTAAATTATTTCAAAATAACTATATCCCGCTTTGGATTGATATTAAAAAAGATTTAGATTGTTGGGGGAAACTACAACTATCATTATTGGGGAGAATATCAGCGATTAAAATGAATATATTACCAAGAATTCTATATCTCTTCCAAACAATACCTATACTGACATCAGAGGAACCATTTAAACAGTGGCAGAAAGACATTTCTAAGTTCATTTGGCAAGGGAAAAAACCAAGAATAAAATATAAAGTCTTGCAAGATTCAAAAGAAAGAGGTGGTTTAGGACTCCCAAACTTGAGACTATACCATGCAGCTTGTGGTCTGGTATGGCTTAAGGAATGGATTGTTTTGAGAAATGAAAAATTATTAAATCTGGAAGGTCATGAATTGAGATTTGGATGGCATGGATATCTGTGGTATGATAAGGCTAAAATAAATGTGGACTTTAAAAATCATTATATTAGAAGATCCTTGTTGAGAATTTGGAATAAATATAAATCAACTTTATGTTATAAGAGACCTTTATGGATTTCCACGCAAGAAGCTTTTTATAGAACAGAAGTAAGAAATAAAGACAAGTGGTTGACATATAAGGACTTCTTAAAAAAAGAACAAGGACACTATGTGAAACAATCAAAAGAAGAACTTGCCCAAGAAGGTTATACCTTTCAATGGCTCTCCTATATGCAACTTATAGAGAAATTTAAATTAGATAAAAAAAATTTAGAATTTGAACAAACTAAATCAGAATTTGAAATACAATTATGTGAAAATGATGAACGCTTAATAGCTAGAATGTATAAATTATTGTTAAAAGGAGAAATGGTAGAGGAACAAGTTAAAGATTGTATGATTCAATGGGCGAAAAATATTGGCCACAATATACAACTTCATCAATGGGAAGATATGTGGACTAAAGGACTAAAATTCACCTTATGCTACAACTTAAAAGAAAATTTTTATAAGATGATGTATCGATGGTATATGACCCCACAAAAACTCTCCAAAATGTACGGGAATATATCCAACTTATGCTGGAAATGTACAAAACAAGAGGGGTCTTTTTACCATATGTGGTGCACTTGTAACATTGCAAAAGAATTTTGGACTGAGATACATTCATTGATGCAAAATATACTACAGATACGAATACCATTTAAACCAGAATTTTTCTTACTTGGAATTTGGGAGGTACAAATAGAAAAATATTTCTCTAGAATAATACAGTATATGATCACAGCAGCAAGACTCTTATATGCACAAAACTGGAAAAATCAAAGTGTTCCAACAATACAGGATTGGATGTTGAAACTATTAGAGATGGCAGAAAATGATAAATTGACTTGCTTATTAAAAGACAATTCAAATTGTTACTTTCTTAAAGAGTGGAAACCATTGATGGACTATTTGCAAAAAGCAGGAGGAGTAAAGCTAATATGGGGATTTGATGATTAGATTATATATAAATAGTATATAATAGACAAGAAAAGTATATGAATGTCATATGAATAACCAGCATGTAAAAACAAACTATCTATTTTATTCTTATGACCATAGTTGGATCGGAGGTTATCCAATTTCTTTGTTTGTGTTTTTCTTTCTTTTTTTCCTTTACTGCACTTTTCTTTTCTTTTTCTTTTAATTTGTACTTCTATTTCCGTTTCATTCTTAACTTTTAGCTTTGTATATTTAAAATCCAATAAAATTAAAAAAAAATGAATGTGCATATGTGTGTATGTGTATACACACACACACACACACACACACACCATTTCCCCCTCTTACACTCCACATAGGCCATGGTCATCACTTGATGGGCCCACAGATACTGACTTCTGCCATAGATATTGGCTTTGATCGTATAATACTTTTCAGTAAACTAGAGAAGATATAGATTATGTTTCAGTTTTACTCATGCCACATGTAGCATTACTTACTATTGATAAGGATGGCACTAGACAATTCTGGCTTGTATTTGGCAGTACATTACAAGTGAAACCGAAGCTCATTTTTACTTGAAGCATCATCATGCTATTATGGCAACCTAGGATCTCCAATCTAGAGATTACCTTTTGTTGCTTACATCTCATTAGCTAGGAGATACATGCAGTAAACTGACACACATACAGGAGAGTTATCCAATTAATTATATTGATAATTATACAACTACTTGTATATTAAATTATGTATTAATTTAATTAGCTGTGACATTGCATAGAAAAAAATTAGCCCACAGAAGGAAGTCTAAACAATAAGTAAAATTTATAGTAGAAGTATAAAAAGTAGTAAAATTGGCCAACCCAAAATTATTTGCTGTAAAAATGCAGTTGAAAGGTAGGTATGCTAGCTAGCTGAATCTCAGAGAGCTTTACTTGAGCTAATTGTGTGTGGCTGAAACAAATCAGGGAGCCATTAGGGCCATATTTGTATCACCTTAGCAGGAGTATTCAGCAGATGTTGTTTTGAAAACTAACCTCTTATCCCTGGAGAAACTACTTACTGACAATGGATGCTGGTACACTTTCTAGGGTTCTGGAAGGAATGCTGAAGCCTAGAGTATTATACAGAAGGTATTCAGCAATGTTATAAGCTGTTTAGAGAAATGTCATCTACATATTCATAAATTAAAGGGTGATTATAATTGCTTTGTTTCAAAACACTTGTGGACATGCAGAACATTAATATAAACAGCAGTTCAGGGAAATGCAAATTCTGCTTTAGAATGAGTACACTGGTGTGGTAAGAGCTGTAAGAAGAAGCTACTTAGAAGGTTCCGATAATTAAAATTTAGATCATGAGAGTTTTACTGTATTTATAATATACTTCTGTATTTACTTTCTTTAAGAATAATTTGGAGTGACATTTAAATGAATGTGCAAGTTAGTTACATAGAGACAATGGCTTCATGCAGCTACCCACGTCTGTAAAGCATGCTGAGTGAAAACATAATTAGCTGTTGATAGTGTTGCCTTGCAACATGAAATAGAAATTAAATGTAGCAACTTAAGTCTCACACTGGTAGATTGGTTTGGCATTCACCTTTGATACAGCAAATTAGGACAAATGAATTGTTTTTAGATAAAAGCAGCAGTTTTTCATTCTCTGTGTTTGCAGTTGAGTATCTAAACCAGTGTTTCTCAACCTTGGCAGCTTTCAGATGTGTGGACTTCAACTTCCAGAATTCCCCAGCCAGCATGGCTGACTGGGGAATTCTGGGAGTTGAAGTCCACACATCTGAAAGCTGCCAAGGTTGAGAAACACTGATCTAAATTCAATGTTTTTACACACTCTGTTCAAAAACAGCCCTCTCCAAGCTGGCACCTTCCGTATTGGGAATACACTTCCCAGAATTACCAGCCAACATAACCTTTGCCCTTGTTGGCTGAACATTTCAGGAGTTGCAATGGCAACACATCTGGAAGGCTGTTCTAGAGCTTCCTTAAATATCTGGCAATTTATTCTAGAAATTGTTCCTATTTAAATGTTAACATGCCAAATAGTACCCACAATAGTACTCATATTATGAGAGCCAGTTTGGTGTAGTGGTTAATGTGCTGACCTAACAACTAGGAGACAATGAGTTCTAGGCTTCCCTTAGGCATGAAAGCCGACTGGGTGTCTTTGGACCAGTTTCTCAGCCCCGCCCACCTCACAGGGTGGTTGTTGTGGGGAAAAGAGGAAACAGAAGTATTAGGTATTTTTGCCACCTTGAGTTATACATAAAAAAGGCAGGATAAAAAAAATCTAAATAATAAAAATTAAAAAAAAATAAAAGTAAAAAAAAATTAAAATTAAAATTAAAATTAAAATTAAAATTAAAATTAAAATTAAAATTAAAATTAAAATTAAAATTAGTTTAAATAGCACACTAAGCTATATAGAAATTCCTTGCACAGGTTGCTTTTAGAGCAGTGCTACTCTGGGGAATGCCAGCTGGGGAATTCTGGGAGTTGAAGTTCACACATCTTAAATTTGATAAGGTTGAGAAACACTGCCCTAATCCTCTATTTGCTTACTTTTTAAAATAATATACATTGTTCAACCATTCTTCTGAAAGCAGAAATAATAATAGCGCGCGCACACAAACACACAAACACTGCTTTCTCAACATCGAAGATGAGAACAAGTGCTGTATCTGCTGATGAGCCTCCTCTTTTGTTCCATTGTCACAATCAAGGCAGCAATTGTATAATGTGTTCTGTGTAAACAGGGCGAGAAACAAAGCTGCCTCTGGGAAGACTGTGTTCAATTAGCTAAAGAGCAAAGGTAAAACAACTTCCCATAACAGGCACAACTGAAAGAGGGAAAGATGAAACGTGACTTTCTTTTCATACCTAGAACCAGACTGAAGTACACATTGAGAGTGCCGTATGGTTCTACAAACAGATACTTTTCCCCTCTAGGCAGTGATTATATCAGAACTACGTTGACTTCTTCTAATTATTAATTTTAATAGTGAAATCAGCTGGGGAGTGACAAAAGCTTTATAGCCTAATATAATATACTATATAACAGAGCAACAACATGGAAGGGATGAAATATCCAAATCTTTAAGGAAATAAAAAGACAATCCATAGAACATCTTAACCAAGACTAGGAATATTCACCTGGGTAAAGAGTACCTGAAGTCGTTAGGAAGAAAAATGATAATACTGACTCAAGTCCCCTTCCTAATAAATAGTTAATATAGGAATTTGAAAAAAATAGCAGCAAAATCCCTGTACTGCTCAGAAGAAACCAGTTTCTCCAATCTGATGAACAGTTACAATGTTGAGATTACGATATGGGTCACATTCATAAAATGGCTGCCGTAGTTTAACCTTTGGCATGTTTGCAACCAAAAGTTTTCTATTATCCTACACCAGAGCTTTCCAAACTGTGTGACATTAGTGTGTCAGCTGCAGTGTCTGGGTGTGTTGTGGCGGCAGCTGCCTCCAAGCTCTGCCAGGATTCCGCACAGGTCCTGGTGCCTGCCTTGTGCCCTGCTGCCTCCAAACCTGCTGTGATTCCGCGCAGGTCCTGGTGCCTGCCTTGTGCCCTGCTGTAAGAGTGTGTCGCGAAATGATGCATGTCTAAAAAGTGTGTCACCAACATGAAAAGTTTGGAAAGCTCTGTCCTACACCCAGGAGTACAGTATTCACATGACTGGAGCTTATGTATATTTCCAGAAAGGTTTACATTCTCTTCTCATTCTTTATCTTGGGGCCTAAGTAAATGATAAACACTAATATATGTAAAACGTGTATAGTGGTCTTTTTTTGAAAAGGGAAACATTGTCCCAGGGCAGGGGTCAGCAAACTTTTTTATGCCAGGGGCCATTTTGACATGCTCGAGGGCATTTTGACATGCTCGAGGGCCAGGGGGCGGGGTTTGCGGGTGGGAGCCAATCGCGCGGAAGGAGGCGGGGTTAGGGGCGGGATCCAATCGTGTGGAAGGGGCGGGGTTTGGGGGCAGGAGCCAATGGCGTGCACTGGGGGGCTGCCACGCCTGCCACCATGCCTTTTTTTTTTTTTGTAAAATTTTTATTAAGGTTTTAAATATACAAAGTTAAAAGTTGAAAATGAAACAGAAATAGAAATACAAATTAAAAAGAAAAGAAAAGAAAAGTGTAATAAAGTAAAAGAAAGAAAGAAAGAAACAGACATAGAAATTAGATAACTTCCGATCTATCTATGGTCATAAAAATAAAATAGATAGTTTGTTCTTACATGCTGGCTATTCATATAACATTCATAAATATTTCTTGTCTAATATATACTATTTATATATGTTCTAATCATCAAAACCCCATGCAAGCTTTACTCCTCCTGCATTTTGTAAATAGTCCATCAAAGGCTTCCACTCTTTAAGAAAATAATGGTTTGAGTTTTCTTTTAATAAGCAAGTCAGTTTGTCATTTTCTGCCATCTCTAATAATTTCAACATCCATTCCTGTATTGTTGGTACACTTTGATTTTTCCAATTTTGTGCATATAAAAGTCTTGCTGCTGTAATCATGTATTGTATTATTCTAAGAAAATGTTTTTCTATTTGTACATCCCAAATTCCAAGTAAAAAGAATTCTGGTTTAAATGGTATTCGTATCTGTAATATATTTTGCATCAATGAATGTATCTCAGTCCAAAATTCTTTTGCAATTTTACATGTCCACCACATATGGTAAAAAGACCCTTCTTGTTTTTCACATTTCCAACATAAGTTGGAAATATTCCCGTACATTTTTGAAAGTTTTTGTGGGGTCATATACCATCGGTACATCATCTTATAAAAGTTTTCTCTTAGGTTATAAGACAAGGTAAATTTTAATCCTTTAGTCCACATGTCTTCCCATTGTTGAAGTTGTATATTGTGACCGATATTTTTTGCCCATTGAATCATACAGTCTTTAACTTGTTCCTCCACCATTTCTCCTTTTAACAATAATTTATACATTTTAGCAATTAAATGTTCATCAGTTTCACATAATTGTATTTCAAATTCTGATTTAGTTTGTTCAAATTCCAATTTTTTTTATCTAATTTAAATTTCTCTATAAGTTGCATATAGGAGAGCCATTGAAAAGTATATCCTTCTTGAGCAAGTTCTTCTTTTGATTTTATTACATAATGTCCTTGTTCTTTTTTTAAGAGGTCCTTATATGTCAACCACTTATCTTTATTTCTTACTTCTGTTCTATAAAAAGCTTCTTGCGTGGAAATCCATAAAGGTCTCTTATAACATAAAGTTAGTTTATATTTATTCCAAATTCTCAACAAAGATCTTCTAATATAGTGGTTTTTAAAGTCCACATTAACTGTAGCCTTATCATACCACAGATATCCATGCCATCCAAATCTTAATTCATGTCCTTCCAGATTTAATAATTTTTCATTTTTCAAAACAATCCATTCCTTAAGCCATACCAAACCACAGGCTGCATGATATAGTTTCAAATTCGGGAGTCCTAGACCACCTCTTTCTTTTGAGTCTTGCAAGACTTTATATTTTATTCTTGGTTTTTTCCCTTGCCAAATGAACTTAGAAATATCTCTCTGCCATTGTTTAAATGGTTCCTCTGATGTCAATATAGGTATTGTTTGAAAGAGATATAGAATTCATGGTAATATATTCATTTTAATCGCTGATATTCTACACAATAGTGATAATTGCAGCTTTCCCCATCGATCTAAATCTTTTTTAATGTCTGTCCAAAGTGGGGTATAATTATTTTGAAATAGTTTGACATTCTTCAATGTTAAATAAACTCCCAAATATTTTATTTTTTTCTCCATGGAATATCCTGTCATTTCTCTCAGTTTTTCTTGTTGATGGTAATTCATATTCTTGGTCAAGACTTTTGTTTTCTGTAAATTAACTTTAAACCCTGCTAATGACCCAAAGTCTTTCAATTTCTGCATCAATAATTCAATTCCATCCAGTGGATTCTCTAAGGTAATGACTAGATCGTCAGCAAAGGCTCTTAATTTATAAACTTCCTTTTTAACTCTAATGCCATGAATACCATCATCTTGTCTAATATCTCTAAGTAAAACTTCTAAAACCAGTATGAACAAGAGCGGAGATAAAGGACAGCCTTGTCTTGTACCTTTTTGTATTTCGCAAGGTTTACTAAATTCTCCATTAACAATTATTTTTGCAAATTGGGATGTATATATTGATTTAATCCACTTAATAAAATTCCCACCAAAATTCATAATCTCCAATACTTTAAACATAAAAGACCAGTTTAAATTATCAAATGCTTTTTCGGCATCTATAAATATCAAAGCGGCTTGTTTTTCATTATGTTGTTCTAAATACTCCAGGACATCCAAAACATTTCTAATATTATCTCTAATTTGTCTTTTAGGTAAAAAACCTGCTTGATCTTGATGAATAAAATTTCCAAGAATATTTTTCAATCTTTCCGCCAATACTGTTGTGTAGTCGTTATTCAATAATGATATTGGTCTATAATTCTTTGTTGAATTCAAATTTAGCTGTTCCTTCAGAATCAAAGTAATATGGGCCTCTTTCCATGTTTCTGGCATAATTCCTGTTTCCAAAATCGAATTCATAGTTTTCTGAAGAGGAATACAAAGTTCATCTTCGAAATATTTATAGTAAGCTGCCGATAAGCCATCCGGACCTGTCACTTTTCCACTGTTAATTTTCTTAAAAGCCATTGTCATTTCTTCTTTTGTTATAGGATTATTAAGTATTGTTCTTTGTTCATCATTTAAAGCAGTTAGTCTTTGCTTACTCATATATTCATCAATTTCTACTAATTGAACATCCTGTTTTTTGTACAATGCTGTATAATAAGAATGAAATGCTTCTTGTATCTCCACGTTGTTCACTAAAGCAGAGCTTTCCAAACTGTGTGTCGCCACACACAGCGTGGTGTGTCGCCACACCACCCGGAAGCGGCACCGCACGCGTGCACGGTGGCAGCAGCAGCGGCGCGGGATCAGTGGTTCCACGTTTTAGCAGAGGCTGCCGCCGCTGTGCACGTGCGCACTGCCGCATGCCCCCCCCGCACTGCCGCCGTGCATGCGCGCACCGCCGCACGCCCCCGCGCCGCCGCCATGCACACACGCACTGCCGCCGTGCACGCGCGCGCTGCCGCCACGCTGCCGCCGCTGTTGTGTCGCCAGCGGCAGCACTTTGGAAAGCTCTGCACTAGAGTTTTCCCTTTATGCTGTATGTTAGAAATTATATTTCTTTGTCTTTGTTTTCTTAACTTATAGGCTAACCATCTTCCTGGTTTGTTTGCAAATTCAAAATATTTCTGTTTTGTAAATTTCATTTGAGTTTCTATTTCCTGTACTAAAATCATCGATATTTGTTTTTGTAGAAATTTAATTTGAGTTATCAATGTATTGTCCATCGGTTTGTCCCTCAAACATTTCTCTTTATTTTTAATTTCATCCAAAATCAATTGAATTTTTTCTCGCTTCTTTTTCCTCATTTGAGCATTGTATTGAATAAAGTAACCCCTCATATAAGCTTTACTTGCATCCCAAACTACAGTATTTGAGTACTAGTGTCCTTGTTTAAGTTCAATAAAAATTATTCTCTTAGTCTTTTCTTACATGTGTCAACAACATCTTCTTTCCAAAAAATTGACTCATTTAACTTCTTCGAAATATATTCCTTTTCCCTTTAATAGTTAGTAAAACAGGGTTATGATCTGATAAAGTTTTAGGTAGTATTTCAACCTTGTTGACATCCATCATTAAAGTTTTGGAAATCAAAAACATGTCTATTCTAGAAAATGATTTGTATCATTTCATCATGGGAACTCTAAAGAATATACGTATTACTCAAATACGTATATTCTTTAGAGTTCCCGTTCATAAGTCTCCAAATATCTTGTAAATCCAACCTGTCTTTTAAATCAAAAAAGGTTTGGGATAGTTTTCCCTGAGTAGGTTTTACATTTTTTTGCAAATATCTATCTTCCATTGGGAGAATCACCCCATTCCAATCACCCATAAAGCACCAATTCTCATATGATAAATCCAAAAGTTTGTCCATTAAATTCTTATAGAATAGTCCTTTATCAAAATTTGGAGCATAGAGCCCAACCATCAATGTTTTAGTCCCTTGTATATTTACTTCCACTGCAATATATCTTCCTTCATCATCAGTCAATAGTAACTTTGGATTAAATTTTTGTTGTATATACAAAACTACCCCCTTAGTTTTTTTTAATCCAGCTGAAATAAATTCTTCTCCTAGTTGTTTTTGAATCAAATACTTAATGTCTTTTTTACAAATATGAGTCTCTTGTAGACAAATTATGTCCAATCTCATTTTTTTCAAAAAATGAAAGATTTTCTTTCTCTTTTGGGGGGAATTCGCCCCATTGATATTCCATGTTAAGTATTTAAAGTCCATGGTATTTGGGTATTTAAAAGTTCTTTAAACTGCCGCCATGCCTGATGTAGGGGGATCAATTACAGACCTGCTGGCTTAAAAGACAAAATGGGGCATGGGGGGGGGCTGTTAGTCTACTTCTGTCAAATGGAAAATTCTCGGGACACCTTCAAAGGGGCGGATTGCAGCGGAAAAGTCTGCGTCTTTGCATGAAGGAGCCTGGCTCAGAGTTCTGGGAAGCAGGGGAACATTTGCCCTCTCCAAACGCCACCGTCCCCAAACCCAGCCAGGGCACAGCTTCTCCAAGCAGCCTCGAGGTGCGCCTTCTTGCCTCCCTCCCTGCTCCAGGGCGTGCGTTTTAGATCCTCGGCCACGTCCTCCTCCCCACCCCTGGGCCGGGACCTCAGCTCCCCATCTCCCTGCCCGCCCGCCCCCCGGGGAAAGTATGGCCTGGTCTTCTCCAGATTCCGCTGGGCTGCACAGGCAAGCCGTAGCGCTATGTGTGGTCAACCAGGTATGCCCTCCGATGCCTTTTCCAAGTTTCTCCCCTTTCCCCCCAGCTGGGATCCCCTTACCGTCTCCATAGCCCGCCCCGCTGTCTCTGCCCCTCGTACTGCCCGCAGCACGCGAGGGGTTAAGCCCGGTAGACAATATACCGCCAGGCCCAGCTCCGCCTCCACCTCTTTCTGCCCGCCTGGCCCTGTTGCTCTGCTCCGCTCCCCCTCGCTGTGAGTCCCAGGCGGGCTGGTCGTCCGCGGAGTCCAGATTTCCAGCCTGGGTCACCGACAGCCTCGTCTGTCCCCCTTCCGGTGAAATAGGAGCAAGAGTTTGAGGGGAAAGTCGGGGTTACGGGGGCGGGGGGAGAGATTGTTGCATATATTTTTTATGTCTGTAGAATATGGAAGGCTAGTTTAAAAAGCCAAGCCTTGAAGTTTCTTTCTGGGCTCTTGGGGAACACGTGTTGGCTACCCCCCTCAGGAATGCTAATTTACTTTGGAGCCAGCTAGTCTGATAGTTCTGACCAATCAGAATTACCTGTTTAAGCTTTACCCATATTGGGAATCTGTTGCCTAGGTGTTTGGTCACATGCCAGATCCTGTCCACTCAGGTATGGCCAAGTTGCAATTGTAAAAAGCTTTAAAAGTGTTATCTCTGCTTTTGTTTTGGTCTCTCTCTCTGCTCTGCTATCTCAATGTAAATAGCTTATGTTAATCAGCCATGTGCTTCTCTTCGGCTGAAGAAGATGCAAGGCTTATCTTGTTCTTTTGTTTTAAATAAAGCAACGTTTTTACTGCAAGCTTTCAGTTTGCTTGTCTCTCAATATATTCCATAACTCTGATCACAAATTTTATAAAACAACAATAGAGATCACAGACCCAAGGCATTAGCGCGCGCGCACCCGCATAAATCTTCTGAGCGTCAGAATGGCCGTGGATAATTCGTTTTCTGCAACACCCAAGCGTGGTCAGCTTGCAGTCCTTTTACAAGGATAGAAAAATCGGTTGACATGGTTAGAACTCCACTTGTGGTTGTGTGTGCACATTAGAAAGAAGATAGAAAACATTGTGTTGAAAGGGGGGTGGGGAGCTCAATGGCCAAATCTGTAAGTTTTACTAGTTGGCCGAGGAAGCAGGGGGAGGAAGCCAAGATACAGGGCTGCGCTGCCGCTTGGCCGGCCGCCCCGGCCCTCGCTCACCTTCCCTGGCTGGTCCTCGCGGGCTGCCGGCGATGCTCCCGTCCCGCTGCACCCCAGCCGGAGCGCCCGAGTGCCAGGCGGGCATCTCCGCCCGTGCGCCTCGCCCAGACATGCCGCCAGCAGCAGCAGCAGCAGCAGCTCCCAAGGCACGCCGGTCCCTCCTCCGTCGAAGGGAGCGGCAGAGACCCTGCGGGCTGTGCGCGAGGTGTGGGTGGCTGCGGGTGGCCCCAGCCTTGGAGAGTGAGAGCGCGTAAGAGCCAAGCGTGAGAGGGAGCGAGGGAGGGACCAGCGATGATATCACGGGACGCTCCCCCGGGTTGTGGCGCGGGGCACCGAGCACGGCGGGCAGGCGGCGCCCTCGCCACCTGCAGCTTCGGATCTAAGGGGCGGCTACTCGACCTGATGTGGACTTTGCGCGGGGTGGGGGTGGGGCAGGGTGGGAGAGCCGCAGAGTTTGGGGGCGGGATCCAATCGCGTGGAAGGGGAGGGGGTGAGTTCAGCTGCGGAAGAGCCACACTCAAGGGGCCAAAGAGCCGCATGTGGCTCGCGAGCCGCCATTTCCGACCCTTGTCCCAGGGCAATGTCAATTTTGGAGCTGAGAAATAATGCTTTGGAACCACCAGTCCATAACCTTTTTCTGCCTACCACATTCACATTCCAAAGCTTTCCCCAAGTTTCTCAAACTGGGATTTCCAAACATGCATTCAGTTTTCAGATACATACTTGGAACCCTGCAGAGCGAATAGTACCTTAAAGGTGAATTTATACCCAGGTGACAACAAAGAAGGAATTAAGCAGCCCACTGCTTCTATGGCAGCAGGCGCCTAGCCAAGCTCCCCTGGTCTCAGAAAAGTTAATCAGGATCAGCCTTGGTTAGTACTTGGTGCCAGGCTTCACACCAGGACTTGCAGTAAATCAGAGTCCTCCAGGCTCTTAACCTTTTATTCAGATTTGGCACAAGACTCAGAAATAGCTCCGCTAGATTTATGATCTTTATTGTAGAATGAAGCCTTAAACGCAACATTGTTTGCGCAGCACAAAGGAGTCAGAGCCTTTACATATATCTAGGCTATAGAGGTTAAACCATAGGCTTTTTCTTCCTGCTGTTGTGAGTTGGCAGACCTCTTGATGGCCTAACGAGGCAAGTTTGTTAAGGTAATGGTTCACTCTAGTCTTGCCTCACCAGCCTCAGCCCTTACACCTATAGGAGACTATGGGGAAATCCCAAAATTGTAGATTAGATTGGGAAGTTGAAAAGGTAATGGCAAACTTCCATAATGTTTCTAAGAAAACTACATGGATATGTCAACATAATCACGAGGTATTGACATCAACTCAAAAAAGACAATTTCAAAGGTTCTCCATTTCAGCAATAGCCAGAAAAGGGTTCCCACTGTACTAATTCATTGTATATTTTAATTGTGGTTTATTCATTCCTGGTTTATTCAAACCATAACCTTATTTGAGTAAGTAATTGTAGTCTATTCACTAATCTCTTACCAATCAGGATAGATGGATGGATGTAGATATAGATATATATATAGATATAGTCCCAAAACAAAATAATAATTATAATTATGGCTTAGCATGATTTGTAAATGCTGCTACTAGCATGGAGGGCTAGACAATCATTTGGGGATCCTCAGTGCAGATTTATAGAATGGGGTCCTATCTATATATGAACCTCAGTTCCATTCCTTATATAAAGCACAATCTCATGAGTAATGCAAAAACAATTTTTATTTTTATTGTCAGCTTACATTATTTTATGTTTTACATTTTAAGTAGTGCACACTGGAACTTTTCTATCAAAACCCTTTGATAGAACATTGACTATTTTCATCGTTGTTCATTATTGTTCAGTCTTCTGGACATTTTTATAAAACTTACCAATTATTTTGTAACTTTTTGATTGGCCCTAATAAATGCATTTATCTTGCCAATCTTTTGATACTTCTTAAAAATTCTAATAGACAAATGTAGCTACAAATATTTGATAAAATGCTAAGCCACCGTTTATGAGGTAACAGTAGCTGAAATCACACACTGCATGAATTGTGAAGCCAGCTAAAAGCTAGGTGGCTTAAACTGTCCAGGTCACAATAGAAGAGAACATATGTACTGTAGCTCAGGGTTGAACCATGGAGTCCTTGGTGCTCTCTGAGCTTGGTTGTTTGCTTGCAGACGTTTCATTACCCAACTAGGTTACATCATCAGTGCGAGTAAGTGTGGAGTTTGCTCCCTGTTTATATACAGTGGCTCGCCCTGCCAGTGTTGGTGGGGGTGTGGTTTTCTCCTTGGTAGTTCCTTGATTAGGGTATTGTTTTCTGCTTGTTTGTCTAGGGTTAATCCCTGATTATCTGGGTATTGGCTGCTGGAGGGGATGTGTTCTGGTCTGTTTCCTTCTTAGCTTTTTGTTGTCTGTTTTGAATGGTGTGTAAATGTGGTTTATCTCTATGTGTCTACTGAGGACTGAAATCAGTTTTTGATGACAGCTAGGGTGCTGTAACCTCTTTTAGCCTGTTCAGTTACTAACAATGTCTAAAAAAAATCTACAGAGCTTCACTGTAATTTAGTTGCAGTGAAAAACAAGTATGAATAGACTTGCAGCTTTTTAACCTTTTAATTTCTTTTTACAGAAATTCATTTCACAAAGAATTTTTTTTCAGAAATCTCTGCCTGGTTTCTATTTATAGTCTGACATGACTGCATGGTGTATATGAAGTAGATTCTTATCACCTGTATTTTGTACCTGTAAATCCTACCTACAAGATTTATTCTCATTGTCCCTTGGATCAATGATTCTGCTTATAATGTTAATTAGACATCCATAATAGAAAAACTCTGGGATTTAAAGTTCTTGAATTATATAATGAAAAAAGATAACCAGGTATAGGTTAATTATACATTCTCTCTGTTTTAGGTAACAGCTTGGGTTCTGAATGTTACCTGTCCTGTTCTGAATGTTATGTAAAATTATTTATATAAGTATCACCAAGCACACTCTAGCCAAAGTTTTTCCTCTTTACAAACGGGCTGCAATTGGGGTCACCCTTTAGGTCCTGGTAAAATGCACCCTTCTTCATCACCCATGCTTGGGTCCTATTAGATTAATATATAATATTTAGTTAGGATATGTCCTGGGCCAAGAATTGCTAGAATTCAGAAACATTTGCAAGTGATACAATAAAGAAAGCACTCTTCTGTTCTTATCTCTTCTGCAGATTGGCATTGCACTGGAACAATGGAGCAATTCAGAATTCCTACAACATTTTCTGTTGAACTCAGAAATCCAGAAAGGCTAGTATAATTCAGTGTGACCATGCACCCACTCTTTTGTCCTGATTGTTTTTGCACTGTGAACAAGAATAAGGCCTGCTGCAATGGCAAAGGGGGAAAAATGCTTCTCCTGGTTTGGTCTACTTAAAAAAGTAATAAAAGTAATAAAATTAATAAAAATATTTTAAAAAGGTAATAAAAGTATTAAATGCTTTTCTGTGTGGTTTAAAATAGTGATTTTAATATAAGGCATTCCTTGTTAAATATTTTAACCTCAAATTTTAGTCAAATATTTTCCAAGGCCACTTAAAACAGTCCAAAAGTTTGATCTTGGGCTTACATACTCAGAAGACAAGGGACAAGAGAAAAGAGCAGATTAAAAGTGCCATTAAGAAGCAGTGAACTGAACACAGTTTTAAGGGGCCTTTCCTTTGCTGTCATTTTTATTTGGATAGAAAGAATGCATCCAACCTCTGCTAGATTCTTGCTTCTCTGGCCATGGTGGGAATAGAGTGTTTTTGCCTCATTCCCGTGGTCTGTCAACAAGTGGGCTTATTTTCTTGGGCAAGATAAGTGCAGCTTGCTAAAATTCTCAGACAGACTTGCTAGAGCCAACTGTTTCTCAGAGTCCTCAACAAGATGCTTCCGGGAAGCTCAAATGAGGCTGAAGATAGCAGCTCTTACATGTTCCCAATACTCACAAGTAAATACACATCACCCATTGAGGTTACCATGATTTAATCAGTGTGAATAGATTACCATCTCTTCCATGTGAATCTCTCTAACCCAGTGTTTCTCAACCTTGGCAGTTTGAAGATGTGTGGATTGCAACTCCCATGCTGCATGCTGGCTGGGGAATTCTGGGAGTTGAAGTCCAAACATCTTCAAGTTGCCAAGGTTGAGAAACACTGCTCTAACCCCTTACTTTGAAAACTATCTAAGTCTTTCCCCTCTGCTGAGCTGAATGGCTATCAACCCCTCCTTAAGTTGGCAGAAAACTCTCTGGCATGGAATTGGATCTCCCAATGTCTGATCCCCGTCTTGCTTCTATTACCTGTTTGAAGTCACTAGACCCCTGCCTTCCCTTCATAGCAATTGGTCTCAAAGCCTAACTGGTTTTATACCTATGGGTAATGTTGGAATAAGGATGACTTAAATTTGTCTCCTCCATGGGCTGGGAATATAGCAGAACAAATAAATGTTGCTAAGGTATGTTTTTGTCATGCTGGAGAGGATCAACTAGTAAATTAGCAGTGCATGGAACTGCATCTTCTGGTAACAATCATATCTGGCAATCTACCTACAACAGCCAGTTTGGTGCAGTGGTTAAGGCATCAGGCTAGAAACCAAGAGGCTGTGAGTTCTAGTTCCACTTTAGGCTTGCAGCCAGCCAGCCTTGGGCCAGTCGCTCTCTCTGAGCCCTAAGAAGCAGGCAATGGCAAACCACTTATGAAATCTTGCCAAGAAAACTGCAGGGACTTGTCCAGGCACTGGCCAGGAGTCAACACTGACTCTTTTTGTTTATTCGTTCAGTCGCTTCCGACTCTTCGTGACTTAATGGACCAGCCCACGCCAGAGCTTCCTGTCGGCCGTCGCCACCCCCAGCTCCCCCACGGTCGAGTCCATCACCTCCAGAATATCATCCATCCATCTTGCTTTTGGTCGGCCCCTCTTCCTTTTTCCTTCCACTTTCCCTAGCATCAGCATCTTCTCCAGGGTATCCTGTCTTCTCATTATGTGGCCAAAGTACTTCAGTTTTGCCTTTAAGATCATTCCCTCAAGTGAGCAGTCTGGCTTTATTTCCTGGAGGATGGACTGGTTTGATCTTCTTGCAGTCCAAGGCACTCTCAGAATTTTCCTCCAACACCACAGTTCAAAAGCATCTATCTTCCTTCGCTCAGCCTTCCTTATGGTCCAGCTCTCGCAGCCATAGGTTACTACAGGGAATACCATTGCTTTAACTATGCGGACCTTTGTTGTCAGTGTGATGTCTCTGCTCTTAACTATTTTATCAAGATTTGTCATTGCTCTCCTCCCAAGAAGTAGACGTCTTCTGATTTCCTGGCTGCAGTCAGCATCTGCAGTAATCTTTGCGCCTAGAAATACAAAGTCTGTCACTGCCTCCACTTTTTCTCCCTCTATTTGCCAGTTATCAATCAAGCTGGTTGCCATAATCTTGGTTTTTTTGAGGTTTAACTGCAACCCAGCTTTTGCACTTTCTTCTTTCACCTTCGTCATAAGGCTCCTCAACTCCTCCTCGCTTTCAGCCATCAAAGTGGTATCATCTGCATATCTGAGATTGTTAATGTTTCTTCCAGCGATTTTAACTCCAGCCTTGGATTCATCAAGCCCAGCACGTCGCATGATGTGTTCTGCGTACAGGTTGAATAGGTAGGGTGAGAGTATACAACCCTGCCGTACTCCTTTCCCAATCTTAAACCAGTCCGTTGTTCCGTGATCTGTTCTTACCGTTGCTACTTGGTCGTTATACAGATTCCTCAGGAGGCAGACAAGATGACTTGGTATCCCCATACCACCAAGAACCTGCCACAATTTGTTATGATCCACACAGTCAAAGGCTTTAGAATAGTCAATAAAACAGAAATAGATGTTTTTCTGAAACTCCCTGGCTTTCTCCATTATCCAGAGGATATTGGCAATTTGGTCTCTAGTTCCTCTGCCTTTTCTAAACCCAGCTTGTACATCTGGCAATTCTCGCTCCATGAATTGCTGGAGTCTACCTTGCAGGATCTTGAGCATTACCTTACTGGCATGTGAAATAAGTGCCACTGTTCGATAGTTTGAACATTCTTTAGTGCTTCCCTTTTTTGGCATGGGGATATAAGTTGATTTTTTCCAATCTGATGGCCATTCTTGTGTTTTCCAAATTTGCTGGCATATGGCATTCATCACCTTGACAGCATCATCTTGCAAGATTTTAAACAGTTCAGCTGGGATACCGTTGTCTCCTGCTGCCTTGTTATTAGCAATGCTTCTTAAGGCCCATTCAACCTCACTCTTCAGGATGTCTGGCTCTAACTCACTGACCACACCGTCAAAGCTATCCCTGATATTATTATGCTTCCTATACAGATCTTCCGTATATTCTGACTCTAAGGCACCAAAAAAAATCAAATAAAATCCTACTTTCCTCAAGCTGGTGCTCCCCAGATGGGTTGGCTGCTGGGTATCACGCAATAAAGCCAGAGCAGGTGGGGGAGATTAAATATTTAGATTTTAGGTCCTGGTCTAGTAGGTTGACTATACGTCCCGTTTTGAACGGGACAGTCCCTTTTTTTTTTAGCATTTTTCAACCGTCCCGTCGTTTTCATATAAATCTCAATTTTGTCCAGTTTTTCAAACCCTGCAGGAATGGCGCAGGAGGAGGATCTGAGCTGGTGCGCGTACCGGGACGGGTTTGCAGGTGGGAGCCAATCGTGCGGACCGGGGGCAGGGTTTGCAGGCAGGAGCCAATCGCATAGACCAGGGGGCGGGGTTTGCAAGCGGGAGCCAATCACGCACATGGGGGGCAGGGATCCCTGTCTTTTTCATGAATACGGAATATTACATAAGACCCTGTCCCGTTTTGCCATCTTGAAATATGGTCACCCTACGGTCCAGGGAATTTTTCACTGCAAAGCTTGAATAGAGGAGAGCATTCGGTGCATACCCAAAGCGGAAAGGCTAAGAGCCGTCTTTGTGTAGTAAGATATAGTACAGGCCGGCCGTGGAGCATCTCAGCGATGGCTTTCGCGTCTCCCGCCTGCTCAGCCCGCCTAGGAAAGCCGGCCTCCCGCGTCACGCAGGCGCGCTGGCAGCGCCTTCCCTTCCCCGGCCGCCGGTGCCCTTTCCTCGCCGCGCCGCGCCCCGCCCCGCCCGCGGGCCTTCTCCAATGCCGGCCGGGCCCGGCGCCGGGAGGAGGTCCAGGAGCACCAGATGGGGCTCTCCAGGCGCCGGCCCTGATCAGGTGGGTTCGCTGTCGTCGCCGGCGCGGTGCGTTCGGAGATCGCGTGTCGATCTTCCTCGGCGGCGCGGCTGCGTCCTCTCCTGCCGCTTACAGCTCCTTGCGGTTGCAGGCTCGGTTTCAACTCGCGGCTCAGCCCCTCCGTGCTGGGGCTTGCAGTTGCCAGGGCCCTGTGGCCTTTCTCCTCCCCCCGCCCCCAATATTCCCATAGCAGGCCCTACCTCCATGACTCTTGAACCGGTCCGCCTCCTCCTCCTCCTTGCAAACGAAGGTAGTCTGTGTTGAGATCTGGGTGCTCATCTTCTTTGCACTTTGCGGGCTTGAGCATCCTATATCGTCTTCTGGGGAGAGGTTTGCGGCTTCTTGCGGGAAGAAGCTCCAAATAGGAGCAAGCAGGTGTGAGGGAGTGGAAGACTCCGTGAAGCTTCCTAGACTGTCTTACATTTGTATTTTGGCTAACAATAATCCAAATAAACCGTAACTGTTTTCAGTTTCTAAATAAACATTTTTAGCAAAGATACCTCTGAATGCTTGATAGCTCATAGCTTTATTTGTACTAGTGTCAGAAGTCTCTGTGTTCAGAGGGCTACAAGAGTGTGTTCTTCTCTGTTCAAAACATTCTGTAATAAAGCATCCAGTGGTTTAGCATGTTTTTACAAATAATTTGCTTTTGGCTGATGCCAGCCAGTAATATTTTATTTAGTCTAGCAGCAACAGTATAACTTTGGTACTGATTCTTCCAACATTAAGTATGCTAAAGTCCCTTTATTGATTTTTATGTGAGACAATTAACCATGCATTTTATATCCCCATTTTATATTCTCATTAAGTTAGAAATAATGGTGATGAATCAATCACATGTCATTTCTTCATAATTTTATAGATAAGGCAGGCACATATTTTAAGAATCCAAGAGGCCTGGGCTGAGCGGAATGTTCACTGAGCTTTTCCCCACATTTTTTTGAGTGCATCTTGCATTGTAACATTTGGTTTCTCCATTGAATTTAGTGGCTCAGTAAATTTGAATATGTGGGAAAACTCATAGAAATAAAACTTTTCCCCTAATAGAGTCCCCTATTCGGGGAGATGGGTGGGGATAAATTGAATAAATAATAATAATAATAATATTCCTGGGATTTTTACTGCCTCAAATCAAAAAGATTGATCCATCAATACTGAATTTTACTTTAGATAACCTACCTCCTTATGTGGGACCCAGACAAATGCCCCTGTTGCACCTCCTTAAAAAAGCCCTGAATGCAAATGTCACCATTAGTCCAGTTCATTTTCCAGTAGCATAATCCCATTGGTGGAATTAAGCAGTATTAAAATATTGCACATGTTTTAATACTCATGACTTGAGATAGGAGTGTATTTCTTCAGTGATCTAGTTTGTCATTACTGCATAGTCCCATCATTACTTTGCACTTAAGTAAACCATGTATTTCATACATAAATATTTTCATTTGTGTGGTTTGATGAATTTTGGATATGGCATTACTTATTTATATTACCAACTTTTTTGAGTTTATTAAAATTACTATTTTTGGTTCAAATTTCAGTTTTTTAAAAATATATACATACGTATTTATATTCTAAATTTGTAAAAACTGCTCTTAGAGTCTTCATTTTTAAAGTTGTTATGCATGTATTACCATTTTCTATATTAACTAAACAAACAGCAAAAGGTGATAGACTAGATAGCATGCTGATGATAGAAAGGTAACTATTTTTTGTTGTTGTGTTGTTGCCTTGATGCTTAGTTTATTAGAATGAACAGTTTGTTTCTAGCAGCCTTGCATTGCTGCTTGTAAAATTGGGTGCCAGGCCTGTGGGGTAATTAATCTCAGGGTAGTATGTTCAATTAAGCCAAGTACTTACAATTGCTTTTGAAGCAACATTTTCTCTTATTTTTCTCATCAACAGTACGTCTCCTGAGGTAATCATATGTGTTAGGTAACAAGGGAATATATAAATGAGTGAGGCAATATTTAAATGTTCTGGCTGTACTATTATCTTTAAAGAATGCATAACTTAATTCAAAACTGCATTATAAGCAAAATGTTCAGAACTGCAGCTTATTTCTGTATGTAGTTGACTGTCCCATTTTAACATCTAGCCTGTGTTATTTAAAAGTTATTACTGTTTTGTTCTCTTACAGTTAATTCAGAACACTTTGATTATTCAGGCAATGTTATACATGAGCATCTTTCTTTTCAGTTTATGAGTTGCCATGAGCTTTAGAGTTACGCACATTAAAAATAATGTCCAACATAATTAAAACAGTCAATTTTAGCATGATTAAAAGTAGCAGAAAAATATAATGTGCAAAAGTGAAGAATAACAGTGCAAGGCTTAATTTCCAAAGATCTAAAACAGATATACCTATAAAGAACATAGTAAGAGGGAGGAAAAAAGGGCTAATAGAATTTTAAAAAGTCCTTGTCTGGTATCAGAATTCAATAAATCAGGAGCCTGTCAAAACTTTCTGTGAATGACATTACACTTTTTGCTGAGGATACCATGCCCACTTTGAACAGTCATTTGCCAAATCGCAGTGTGTAGTAGCACTGCAGAAATTATGGTCTCACGAAGGCTTTATAGTTTAAAAGTAACTCTTTCAGTTGAGGGCAGAAGCAAATCAGGACTAAGTGAAGATAGCACAGTAACAGCACCATATGCTTGTGCGTCTATGAAGGTTCTCAGTCATCCAGGTGGAATTGTCTGTAGCTTGAATCATGTCAACTGGATTTCTATTTTCTTAGTGGAAACGTTTCGCTCCTTATCCAAGGAGCTTCTTCAGTCTGAGCAAAGTTGGTAAGGGAATCCTAAATATTTAGGATTCCCTTACCAACTTTGCTCAGACTGAAGAAGCTCCTTGGATAAGGAGCGAAACGTTTCCACTAAGAAAATAGAAATCCAGTTGACATGATTCAAGCTACAGACATATGCTTGTGCATTTTCAATTAATACCAGGTCTGTTCAGTGCTTCTGATTCAAAGGCAGAAAGGTGCTTCAGAATACACAAAGGCATGCATGGAGCTCCAGTCTGCCCCTGCTTAAACCAAGTGCATCGTTTTCTGATATTGCCCTGCTGTGGACGATCCTGTGAAATGATGCAGCTGCTGTAAGGAATTGCAGACAGTATGTTCACACACCTGTCTGCTCTGAAGCACTTTATTGTATTTGGGTCTGAAGTTATACCCAGCCCTAGTTAGTTAGTTAGTTAGTTAGTTATGTATTTATGTATTTATGTATTTGTTTATTTAATTTTTGTCCTGCCTTTATTATTTTTATAAATAACTCAAGGTGGTGAACATACCTAATACTCCTTCCTCCTCCTATTTTCCCCACAACAACCCTGTGAGGTGAGTTGGGCTGAGAGAGAGAGAGTGGCCCAAGGTCACCCAGCCAGCTTTCATGCCTAAGGCGGGACTAGAACTTTCAGTCTCCTGGTTTCTAGCCTGGTACCTCAGTTAACGACTAGTCATTCAGCGACCAGTCGAAGTTACAATGGCACTGAACGAGTGGTACTTAGGACCGGTCCTTGAAGTTCTGGCCATACCAGCACCCCTGCGGTCATGTGATCACTATCTGGTCACTGGGCAATCAGCTTGCACTTAAGATGGTTGCAGCATCTCATGGTCACATGATCACCATTTGTGAACTTCCCTGCCAGCTTCCCACAAGCAAAGTCAATGGGGAAGCTGGCAGGGAAGGTCACAAGTTGCTCTGGTAAGTTTCCTGCACCTGGCAGCAGCCACCCGAAGCCCACTGTGCTCGCACTGCCCCTCCCCCTCGCGTGCCCTCCTATACCTGGCAGCAGCCACCCCAAGCCCCTCCACTCTCACGCTGCGCCACACTGGCCACCCACACAACCCCGCTCACCTTCCTCCACCCGGCAGCAGCCACTTACCTGCCTGCCGGCCTGCTTGTGAACCATCTGGGACTTGCAACTTTCTGCGGGCTTCCCCACTGACTTTGGTTGTTGGAAGGAAAGTTGCGAGGAGGTCCTCGCTTAACGACCACAAACCTCACTTAACAACAGCAATGGGGACTGCAGGGATTGTCGTTGCTAAGCGATGCAGTCACTCGATGTGCGTTACGACTGTATCACTTAGCAACGGAAATTCCAGTCCCAATTACCATAGTTAATTGAGGACTACCTGTATTGTCACTATGTTTTGTTCTAACAGAAGTATCTAGATCAGGGCTTTCCAAAGTGCCGCCGCTGGCGACACACCAGTGGTGGCGGCGGCGGTGCGCATGCACACAGCGGCGGTGTGGGGGGGGGCGTGCGGCGCGCGCGTGCACGGTGGCGGCGCGGGGGGCGTGCACAGCGCGCGCGTGCACGGTGGCAGCCTCCGCTAAAACGCGGAAGCACTGATGCCGCGCTGCTGCCGTGCACACGCGCGCCGCTGCTTCCGGGTGGTGTGGCGACACACAGTTTGGAAAGCTCTGATCTAGATTGTCTTCATGATGTTGCTGTTCCAAATCAGTAAAATGGGATGTTTTCTGACACTCTGCATGGTTTATGGCTTATGTTTGTTATGTGAAATAAATTAGTGGGTATTTTTCCCCACAAAAGGTATCTGTGCTAGAGTACACATTAATAGTATTGCTTATGATGCTTTAAAAACATTGTTATTCATTAATCAGAAAAAGATACAATGTTTAGATATTGAAATAGTAATTAAAGCCCATTCATTACCATTCAGTACCATAATTGTCTGATTTTGCCTTGTGTGAATGGTATGCTCTCTCTTGTGGTCCCTTTAACTACTGAGATATGAGCTGTCTTGCTGCAGATCAAGCAAGGATGATCTGAGATATTGATACAAGCTCAGGCTACTTGAGAACGAATAGAAAACTGAAATGAAATTGAATTGAATTAAAATGAATGAATAGAAAATGAAAATCCATTTTAAGAGAGGATAAGACTGTACTTCCTCCTTTCCCAATTCATACTTACATAGAGTGTCTGTGAATAGAACTCTACTGGCTATTACATTAGTATTGTCTTTATGCAAAAATATCTCTTGAAGAGGTAAAAAAGATAAAGAACCCCTCAATTCAAGCTCAGTTCCTGAAAAATATAGAGAGACATCCATGCAGTTTCCTTGGCAACAATATGGAAGTGGTTTGCCATTACTGTACTACTACTACCTACGGATCCACAGTTAAAATTTTACCTTTGGAAGACAATCTTACTCGGCTACGAGTGATCGCCAATGATGATGATGATGATGATGACTACTACTACTACCTTTTAACTTCTTGTTAAGTATTCTGCTCTGGTATTTCCGTATGGTCTCCCACTACCTAGGTCTGACAGCCTAATCTCCTACTTGTGGGCTTCTTAGATGCATTTATGCACCATGTGAAATGGAATGCTGGCTAGATGGGACTAAGATCAGTGGGGCTATTCTCATTTTCTCAGAGTCAGCTAGATGCTGTCACCAGATCTGGTTCTGGAGTGAAGAACAAAGTTTAAAACTGCAAGTAATAGTAACAGAGAAAATGACTTTAAAATCCAATAAAGACATAAACAGTTAAGGTAATAAAGAGCAAGATTAGCAACCTTTTGGTGGCCAAAGGCCACATTTAACTTTTTTTGGCAGGTTGAGAGCCACAGTGAGCAAGGTAGTGAAGAATGGATAGAGATGCGTCATGTATGTGATTGGAGCCAAGATTTTGTGTTTCTTTCTGTTTTACTTTTGCTTTTTTATGTATTTTTAGGGAAAGTGTAGATTTTTTTTTTCTGATCTTTTTAAATGAGCTCACTACAATGAGCCAAAACTTTACCTTGGTTAGAAACTCAGTGTCTTTGTCTGGTAGTCAGAGATTAATCCTTAGTTCAGAGCTTTCCAAACTGTGTGTCGGGACACGTTAGTGTGTCGGCTGCAGTGTCTGGGTGTGTCGCGGCTGCTGCTGCCTCCGAGCCCTGCCAGGATTCCGCGCAGGTCCTAGTGCCTGCCTTGTGCCCTACTGTAAGAATGTGTCGCGAAATGATGCCCTGCTGTAAGAGTGTGTCGTTAAATGATGCATGTCCAAAAAGTGTGTCATCAACATGAAAAGTTTGGAAAGATGTGCCTTAGTTGATACAATATATTTTAGGCTTAATTAGATTGCAGGTTTAGGCCTCAGGCATAGCTGCCTCTAGAAACTTAATATTTGCATAAATAGAATAGATACCTCTCTCTAATATTCTGTGAATTTAGATTACTATATTCTAATGAAATTAGACCGTAATGAATACAGTGACCTATGTATTGTCAGTAATGCAAAAGAAGCAATCATTAGATCAGGGCTTTCCAAAGTTTTCCCGCGGCGACACACCAACCGCTGTTGGTGTGTCGCCGCGGGAAAACCTGGAAGTGCCGCCATTGCGGCAGCACACAAAAACCTGGAAGTGCTGCTGCCGCTTTCGGGTTTTTGCACACTGCCATTGGTGTGTCGCCGTGGGAAAACCCGGAAGCGCTGATGATGATCAGCGCTTCCGGGTTGTGTGGCGACACACCAGACTATGTGTGGCGACACACTTTTGTGTCGCGACACACAGTTTGGAAAGCTCTGCATTAGATCAAGTAAACTTGTGGCTAAAATTTTAATTTCATTTTAGCATTGTAGACTGCTCCACATGCTGTTTGCTGTTTTTTGAGTTCTGATACACTGTCCAAAATTATTTATCTTACTTTATCATGTTTTGGCAGCTGCATTTATTTTAGCCTTTTATTGTCTTAACTTGCTATATTTACTTTAATTTAGCTATATTTTGCCAGTCTCTAATGTTAAGAGCATTAAGAAAAGCACATGAGGAAACAAACAAATTACTAGAGGAGTACGGTATGCATAACTATTTCAAAATCCACAGGTATCTGTAAATATCAGGAGTGGGCTATCTCATGCCCCCCCCATGTATAGGGCTACTGCTTTCATGCTCCCTTATCATTGGCTGTGTAGTCTGCAGCTGATAGGAGTTGTTAAAGATTTGGAGGACATTTGTTCTTTATTCCTAAATAATAATAATTTCAGAAAGAATGTTAATAATGCAAAAGTAAATGGAATTAACTTTATATATAAACGGTAGAAATCAAACTAAATTTTATGCACTTAATTCCCACTGAAATTAATAGTCATAACACATAACCCATTGATTGCAGTAGTACCTGAATTCAACCAACCTAGCCTGCAGTCTTATACATACATACTTTGGAATAAAGTCCATTGAACTGAATAGAAACTGTGGATTGTACTGTAAATCTGGATCTAGTTAAGCATTCATAAAGGTATGCTTATTATATATTAATTTATTATTAATATCAACTTATTAAAATTGACAATTTTAAATCAATTGGATTTCAGAATAGTAAGAACTATTGCACTGTGATTTCTTTCTTTAAAACTGATGTTAATATAAAAGGCTTTGGTTGGTACCTTTTATTTATTAACTATATTTGTGTGTTATCCCATAACTTGACATTTTCTAGGTAATTTACAATAAACAAAATAAATGCAAAATAAACAGTAATACAATGAAAATGAGAAGAAACAGAACAGCAGAAAATAAAACTGAAAGCAACTCAAACCTAGATAAGTATTAGTAGTATTCCATTTAGTACACAACAAGAGAAACTAAGCTGTTAATGACTCTTCCAAGATTACCTTCTACAAATCCAATTAAGCACAGCGAAAACTGCAGCACTCCTTTTGTAACCTTATGGTGCAAGCAGGTAATTCGCCATAGTTAGTTCTTGCGATTAAGCAGAACTGAGAGTAATGGAAGAGTCCACTATTACCAGTTCTTTTTACTGGGTTACAGGTAAGTGAGGCAATGTGAAATTATTGTGCATTGCTTGTCAAATTCATTTGAACTAAGGTTAATTCTGCTGTAATACTGGATTTATGAAAAGTGTGGGTATAAAAGAATTACAGCCAATTTGTGGGAAAATAGGCAAGTTATGAAACAGAAATGCAGGTATAGTTATTTAATCCATATAATTTTAAAACTTTATATTTCATATAATTTTAGGGGCTAGTAATTCTAATAAAATTGAAAGAAGTGAAAAATACCATTTTTATTTTGGAAGCAATTGCTGTGTTCAATTTTCTATTCTTCCATTATGGTTTTCGGTGTTCATTTTTAGCGGAAAACTTGTTCAGGTTACTGTAAAATGCCTGAACATTGTTATGCTGGGCCCTGTCATAATGGCATTCTGGCAACTGATTATTTATTGCTAATTAATTTAATGTAGGCACAGTACTTTTGCTTTTAAATGTAAGGTGGTTCCAAATGCTGAATAATATAACTTTATACTTTTTATAAGTGTTTGACATATTGTAAGCAATGATGATTGTATAAACATTAAGTTTAATGATTAAGTAAAAACTGTGATTAAAACAGATGGTGAATGCCTTTGACTAAGAAAGGGGGATTTTCTTGGACGTTGGGATTCTTTTTCACTTATCTGTTATCTTAAAATAATTGGCCTGGGTTCATCTTGCATCTTAGGAGAAAGGTGGTGCCAAGTCTGGAATTTCTGTTTTTACAAAGTTGTGTAATTTATATGTGTAACATTCACAGTGTAAATCTGAGGGCTTTAATGTATATAATACTGGACGCAGTGGTCTTTCCTGCTACCTCTCTGCATCAGAATTTCTGCCCGGAATACAGGTGGGTGTCTCAGGCTTAAAGCAATGGCTGTTACCAAGTGAAATAAAGCACTTAGCAAGTTCAGATCCCACTTATACCTTAATTTAGTGACCTTTGGTCCAGTGTTGAGTAGTGATGATTCTAAATTAACTTAAAGAGCAAACTGGAGTACTACACATTAAGCCTTCCCACTTGCTATATGAGATGCTACTACTTCTCTTGATGTATTTTTTTTTGTTCTTTCTATTCTTTCTGTTGATCACAACTTAGGGATTTATGAGAGTAATGCACTTGGAAGTACTGTGTATTATGTTCGGCTATTATGTTTTGCAACTGATTATGTCTGACAGTTAAATGCTATATATCCTGAAAAGGCCCGTCCTCAGAATCCTTCCAGCAGCATAAAGTCTTCTGCCCAAAAGGGGAAAAATGTTTTATTTATTTGAGTTATTTTATTAGATTTAGGTGCTACCCAATTCCAAAGCAACTGAGTGGCTCACAATGTAAAACAAAGAACAGTTTTAAAAATGCACAAATAAAAAGTATACAATACAATGTAAATTCTTGCATTGTCTTCCTTATTTCAGTAACTGTATGCCTATGAACTCCAGTAGTTCCACTGATTTTCTTTGGCTGGGGAGTTGAGGTTGCCTGTATTTTCATTCCTTGATGGGCCTCAGATAAGATTGTGGAATGATTTTGGGTATATTATTGATTCAGTAAATATGGTGTACCCAGTACTGTAATATATATTACTATTGGTGCAATATAGCTTTACATTTTAAACGCCTTATTCAGTTTAAACCTGTATCAAATTATTCAGTTTAAATCTGCTTTTTTCCAGGTGACTTCTTCCCCAATCCCCCCACAAAATCAAGTTGGGGACAACATTGTGGGCATTCCTGAGTACAGAGATATTATTCCTGTTATAAATTTAACATAGGTGGCAGCTAATTCAGTTTGATACCAGATTTTAACTTGATTTCAGTAGCAGAAAGCACAAGCATTTACCTAAAGGTTAGAATTGAAAGCTTTTGAATTTTACCATGGGATGAAAAGATATGTTCACAGTTCAACTAGCAAAACAGTATGTAACAGAATCATGTTCCTTTTCTCTCCTTGTTCCTTTAAAATTCATGTCTTGACGTTAGGTGGCATGCAGAATTTAAAAAGGCAAAAAACCTGTCACAGAACTACTTCTGTAATTCCTTCGCAGTTTCAAAATTATCCAGTCTTCATTGTGTGCGTGCGTGCATTGAGAGAGGGAGAGATTCAAAACCAACATACTGTTTAAAAATATATTGTTAAAAAAAGCAAAATAAATATATTTTCCTACACTTCAAAATTCCTTATGTCCTGTTTTGAATTTTAAGATTGTATGTAAGTACTTTTTTTAAAATTTGAGCCACATGTGAATTTTCAGTATTGAAGCTATAAGGCATGTGGTATTATGTAAGCTTGACACCATAAGAAAAAGTAATGTAATCCTCTTTAATATATAACTACCATATAAGCCCTTAATAATGACCTGTTAATTCCCAAATCCTTTTTTTTCTTGCTTGTATTATTTTGGATTTTCATCATACATACATACACACACTGATTTATGTTACAATTCCTTATGCTAGCAACATAATATTGTTGATTCTTAATAGGAAGGTCCAGCCTTGCATTGGTCTGCAGTAAGGCTGGGTCTCTTTCTTGGTGATATTTTTGTTCTGGGAATCTGGACTAAGCCAGTTTGGAAAGAAGCATTTGTATGGTATCTTTCCACACGGCCCATGGCAGGTTCAGTATCAGGTGTGAGCATCAATGGGTATCCGCCAAGGGCCACATATTATAGTGAGGCAGCAGTGTTGACCCTCAGAATCTTTTGTAGCTTGTTCTTTTTTCTTGTTTGCATGTTCACCTGTCCTCATTGAGCATGCAAACAATGCTAGGAGTGAAAAGATGCAGCACGTCCTTCATTTGCCTAGGTAGTTATATTCTTGCACGCTAGGGCAGGAGTGCAGAGAATGTGGCCTATATATTGTATATGGTCCACCAGCATCTTTTATGTAATTCCCAGAGTTCCCATCGCAGAACTGGTGAAACCAAACATACGGCTTTTTAAAAACATTCATCCTCTCACCCAGTTGAACAGCTGATCAGCGGACTAAGTTTTTAGACTAAGTTGTGTTGAATTAGGATGTGTAAGCCTATTTCAATGGATGCATAATTCTGATTGATAGTGGAACAAGAGTGTTATCTTGATTAAGAAACTTGTCCAATTGCTTATGACTGGAGCAAAGTTAAGCAGCTATTGAACAATTCTGAGTTTTGTTTTACATTTGTGATTCACTTTTTTAAAAGGAATAGAACTGATGTTTCTTAAATAGATGAGGATAAAGAAGGAAATATGATTAACAAAGAACTGGGATTAAAATTATTGATTACTGTCTTAGGCTCTTGTAAGAATTTATTTTTTCTGCAAAATACTATTCTCCTAAATACTATTGGATTTAGTTCTCCTAAATACTATTTGAGAACTGTACATTTACTTTAACAAGCCATGTCAAATCTGTTAATGATTGTCTGGGCAATAAAATCTAAGCCCAATGTTTGGATTTATTCACTACTTTTATTTTGTAAAAGAGTAGTGAAAGAAATATAGTGCCAGATACTAAGATGAAAGTAAAAAAAGCTGTTAAAGTCATGCAAATATTCTTAACAGCATAGATTTTCTTTAAGGAAGAAAGAAAACAGTTATTGCAAACAAATTCTACCACTGAATATGCCACATTAGTCAGTCTTACTGAAGATAGTAACATTATAATAAAATATCTTCTGAATAGTACAGTAGGTAGATAGCAGGCTATAATTTTCTAATGCAAATCTTTTTCTACAGTAGTACTATGCTTCTATGTCTAATACTTTACAGGAGAAGAGGAAGTCTATAGAATAGGTATCAAGAATAAATTATATATATCTTCATGAAGTAACATATTAATATTCCTGTGCTTTCTTTTTATAACATGTTTATTATTTATTAATATTTATATATGGTGAAAATCTTGTTTTAATGGACCCTTGGGGGTGTCCATTACTTCCAAATGCCCATTAAAAGTACATCACTGCAGAGAATTACATCATATGTATAATAACATCATAAATCACTACTAAAATTAACTTCAATTTAACTGCATGGACTACTTTGGCTGCACGAGACTTATCCATATGTAAATTTCTCTTACAGCATTTTAAAATTAATTTCTGCTTTACTGCCCCCTTTTCCATTTACTTGCATCCGGATTGTAGCAGTTCCCTTAGCATGATCCTGTGCTCCTAGTGATCATTAAAAATGAAGGAACATTGGCCAGTTGCCTGGGATCCTGCTATTCCATACCTGCCTGATTAGAATGGAAGAGCCCTGGAACTACAGAATTCCAGGTGTAGGAGTAACCTGTGCTGCATGGAATCACAGTGAGAATTTTGACACTTATAAGGCCACAGAGGTATGTGAAGAATTGACTAGCCTGTGGTCAGTCCTGCTCTAAACCTAGCTGACACACAGGTTGTTAGGAGGCTCTGATTAATATGTTATTACAACTCATAACATCCGTCATTGGGTTTGTAGCAAGGATCTCTGTGGTCACCTTCAGATGTTGTTGTTGCATAAAAATAATTCCCTTCAAGTTAGCAAAGAACTTTTGAGATGGGGGATCCTGGCATGTTACTTTTCTAGCTCAGAGAAGACTGCCATGTTAGCCGTGCAGGCTGATCTACATATTCTGGAGCAATGATCCTCATTTTATTTCAGCTTATTTTCTGATTGTACCAAGGAAGCGAATTCTGGACTCCTAACCATATTTATAAGAAACTGCATGGGCTATGGCTTTTCTAACATCTACCCTTTCAGCCTGCCAATTGACCAGTGGTCACATGTCTGTTGCTGAACAAAATTCTGTGCTTGTAACAAAGGCAGAAAACTGGGAAACTACACTATAGCCATCTGTACTACTACTGTACTACTGTTTTATGTGCAAAAAGCTGCTTCTATGAGAGGGAGAAGTATTATCATAATCTTCCATAAGTAGTACATTCCCAAAACATGATTCTTAACATGTGAATCTGTCTCTGGTGATTAAACATCAGCATTTAGATAAGCTTCATGAGGAAGATTCATTATACAGCAAGTTTCACAAATGGCAGTGCCTGGGCTGAAAAAACTCATATCAAGGATCTTGTGTCAGTCCCATCAAATCATGGGTGGGTTTGTTTGTTTAAAATACTTTCCCCCCCCATCTCCAGCAAATTGCGTACAGCTTTCAAAATGTTTTTGTTGTCTACTCCTGGCAAAGCCAGGTAGCAAAGCTATTTTTATTATATTTTTAAAAATATATTACTTGTAAGATAATAACATACATTTCCAAGATTGTTGTCATTTATGAGTAACAATATGTAAATATGTGCAAGAATTAACAATAAGGTAAGGTAAAACTTGGTAACAGGCCATCTGGCAGTGGCACTATGGAACACCAGAGTTCCCTCTTGACATCAGGGCAAGGCTTGGACAGAGCTCCCCTCTTACAGCAGGGCACAAGGCAGGCACTAGGACCTGCGCAGAATCCTGGCAGGGCTCAGAGGCAGCAGCAGGCGCGGATCCGGCTTGAGGCTCTGAGTCCCTTCGTCCTCCGACTCAACCTGCACCCTAACAATTTCACATAGACTCAGAGGTTTCTCGTTACGTTTGCGCGACACACCTACACACTGCAGCCGACACACTAACGTGTTGTGACAACACAGTTTGGAAAGCTCTGTTTTAGGTAGTTATGACTCCTTCTAGAACAGAGCTTTCCAAACTGTGTCGCGACACAAAAGTGTGTCGCCACCGCACGCCGCCGCACGCCCTCCCGTGTCACCGCCGCGCGCGCCGCTGCACGCCCTCCTGTGTCGCCGCTGCACGTGCATACCCCCGCGCCGCCGCCATGCTGCCGCAGCCGCACCACTGCTGGCGTGTCGCCAGTGGCGGCACTTTGGAAATCCCTGTTCTAGAATATGTCAGACCCCATTCTATAAGCCAAGCCTTCTGCTGACTAACAGATCCTCTGACTTTCTGGATTCAGTGTTGGCATATTCGCTTTCATCCACCATATTAATGTCTCCAAACAGGGTTAAAGATTCTGTTTCTTGAACTTAGGTGAAGGAACCAGTATTACTGAACTTAATCTCCATATTAGAGGCATTGCCTTCCAAAATGGATTATCTTAGCACTTCCATACATTTTTAAAGTAACAGAATAGAATTATGGGCTAGCAGCACTGGAGCTGAACAGTTGTTGCCCAGAATCATCTTCTGGACAAGACTTGACAGAAAGAACAGAGCTAATGCACTATACTGTCCACAAAGCCCTATTTTGTGAGGGGTTTCAGAAGGAAACAATGATTCACAATAGAGAAAGCATCAAAGGGATGAAGAGAAACAAGACAGCCTTCCCCCCCCTACACACACCTTGTGACTTGTATTGGTCATAAAGCTCAACTACAGCAGTCCCAGATCCTGACAAAAAGCTCAGTTTACATGGATCCAGGTAATTAGTATCTTTCAGACACGATCTTCTTAGGAAATGGCATTAATCAGGTGAAGAAAAATTTCCATGTAACATATGCTTCTAAGATTACAGATCCATTTCTGGTAGAAAATTGGGGAGATGATCTTGAGAGAAATAGGCAAGAACTGTTATACAAGCAAAGAGGGATGAAACATTCCTTAAGCTGGGGAAACAAGATAGTATTTGGAAGAGAGTCAGGCAGACTCCTCCCTGATTCCGTACAGTTTCTTATCTCAAAGAGAATATTTGTAGCTCAGGGTTGAACTGTGGAGTCCTTGGTGCTCTCTGAGCCTTGCTGTTTTCTTGCAGATGTTTCATTGCCAGACTAGGCAACATCTTCAGTGTGAAAAGGGAGTGGGACTTGCTCTCTGTTTATATACCATGGCTTGTCCTGCCTGTGTTGGTGGGGGGGTTGTTCTCCCCTTAGGAGTTCCTTGATTGGGGTGCTGTTTGCTGCTTGGTTGATGGACTGAGTTAATAGTTCCTTGATTAGGGTATATTGTGCTGTTTGATTGTTCCTCTGGTACTAATCCTGGTGTTAATCTTTGCATATCTGGGTGTTGATTGCTGGCAAGGAGGTGTTCTGGTCTTCTGGCTTTTCTATTGTCTCTTATGAATGGTATGTAAATGTTGTTTACCTCTATGTGTCTGTTGATGGCTGCTTTGTCATGGTATATAAACAGAGAACAAGTCCCACTCCCTTGCTAAAGATGTTGCCTAGTCTGGCAATGAAATGTCTGCAAGAAAACAACAAGGCTCAGAGAGCACCAAGGACTCCACAGTTTTTCTTATCTGTCCTAGCAGTAGAGGTGCATCTTACCTAGATAAATGTAGTTGATCTGATTAGCCAACAGCTGATGATTCAAAGGCATATGGCTTCATTATCTCTGCAGGAGAATTAGGAACATAACCTGATATAACATGCTACATTTCTTTTTTTTTAATAAATTTTATTAGGATTTTAAAATACATAGTTAAAAGTTAGAAACCGAAAAAGAAATAGAAATACAAAATAAAGAAAAAGAAAAGAAAAAGTATAGTAAAGTAAGAGAAAAAAAAAGATATGAAAAATAGGTAACTTCCAATCTATCTCTGGTCATGTAGATAAAAGAATCTGCCTTAAATGTTGGTTTTTCATACAATAGATAGAAATAATTATTTGTCTAATATATATTATATTTAATCTAATCTTCAAAACCCCATGTAAGCTTCGCCCCTCCTGCATTTCACAAATGGTCCATCAATGGTTTCCACTCTTTGAGATATCGACAACTTGAGTTTTCTTTCAATAAACAAGTCAATTTATCATTTTCTGCCATGTCCATCAATTTTAACAACCACTCTTGTACTGTTGGTAAAGTCTGAGTTTTCCAAAATTGTGCATAAAGAAGTCTTGCTGCGGTTATCATATATTGTATAATTCTGACAAAATGTTTTTCTATTTGTAAATCCAGTATTCCCAACAGAAATAATTCTGGTTTAAACGGAATCTGTATTTGTAGTATACTCTGCATCAACGTATGTATTTGGGTCCAAAATTTCTTTGTAATCTTACATGTCCACCACATGTGGTAAAACGACCCCTCTTGTTTATTACATTTCCAGCAAATGTTAGAAACAGTCCCATATATTTTAGCGAGTTTTTGGGGGGTCATGTACCATCGATACATCATCTTATAGAAATTTTCTTTCAAATTATAACACAGAGTAAAGTTCAGTCCTTTAGACCACATATTTTCCCTTTGCTGCATATGTATGTTATGACCGATATTTTTTGCCCATTTAATCATACAATCTTTAACTTGTTCTTCCACCATTTCCGCTCTCAACAATAGTTTATACATTTTAATATGCTACATTTCTTGAGTAGTAAAAAATCTAGAAAAAATATTAACCAATTGTTGACATGAACATCTTCCTAATAAGTATTAATTTTAGTTTATAATACAGTTTAAGTAATTGTCTTTTTCCTCTGTTCAGGAAAAGAAAAAATTATTAATGAAAAAGAATTTGATTAATAAACAATTAATAAGCATTTTTCACATTCTGTACGCATAAAGGCCTTCTCTGTGCTCCGGAAAATTAAGTGGGGGTTGGATTGGTATACAGTTCAGTATTCCATTGAAAATAGGAAGCTGACTAAATTTTAAATGAAACAGTTATCTCTCTCAGGAATGGATGCAGCTCTTGAATACCATTGCCAAAAATTGGGAGTGGGTTCCCCACCAACATAAGACGTAAAAGCCATCATGTAGCTCCTGAATACTTTTTAAAAAGGTACACAAAGAACACCTCACACTAAACCCAGAAAATCATGGCCAGCTGTGTGCGTGAGATGCCATACTTTGCATCATCGAGTGCTGCCCTGTTCACCAAAAAGTTATAAATCTCTAGTTTATTTGTTCATAATTCATATTTTAAGGCCATCTAGATAGCCCATTATTTTGGAATTCTGACAATGCTCTCTGAGTGTTCACTTGCTCTTTTCTTCAGAAATGTAGAGATTAAACTTGGAAACTGCAGTTAGTCCTTGGTTAGCAACTGCCTCGTTTAGTTACTGTTCTCGGTTACAACAGTGATGAAAAAGTAACTTTACAACAAGTCCTTGCATTTACGACCTTCACAGGTCTGTAAAGCAAAGGAAAGCTGAGGTAAGATATAAGCACAGGCACGGTTTCACTTAGTGACTGCTTTGCTTAATCACCAAGTTGCTGGTCCCAATTAGGTCGCTAAACAAGGACTACCTGTACCAAGGTGGAGCATATGCAGTGCCATTGAACTGTAGCAGCCCTTCAGTACCAAATACTGTCTTGCTGGCTCAGCGGGTAAGACACCAGGCTTGTCGATCGGAAGATCGCAAGTTCGGAGGTTCGAATCCCTAGCCCCGCGTGATGGAGTGAGCTTCCGCACTCGCCCCAGCTCTTGCCAACCTAGCAATTTGAAAGCATGAAAATGCAAGTCGATTAATAGGTACCACTTCAGTGGGTAGGTGACAGCGTTCCACGTGCGTCATGCCAGCCACATGACCGCGGAAGTGTCTTCGGACAACACTGGCTCTTCGGCTAACAAACGGAGATGAGCACTGGCCCCTAGAGTCGGACACGACTGCACAGATGTGCGGGGGGAACCTTTACCTTTACTATATTTTGGAGTAAATGCTGTTGCGGTAAAGGTGGGCTGAACAATGCCAGCGCAAGGTATTTTGCCAGTGTCACCTCTCAGCTGTGGCTGATATTTTAATATGGTAACAATCATGGCCTGCCTTATTCAGGCAACAATTCTTGCCTTGATTCATTACTACTATGTGGCTTCTGCCACCACCAAAAACTTTGCTTTTCCAGATAACAGCTGGCTTTGAAGCTTCATATCCTCATTCTCAAAAGAGACATAGTGTTTCCTCTTTTCAGACTTATTGTTCATCAGGATGTTCAGATAACATATGTATTAAATATCAATTGTGTATCATGGATTCTAGTAATTTTGTGAGGATGAAATGTATATAGATAATCACTACTGAATATTTTTTCTAGTACAGAAGCAGAGGGTGGATATTATAGAAATCAAACAATTCACTAATATAAAGTTCATCTGTAGATTTTTAAAAATCAGAACTCTATAGATACCTGTAAGCAAGTTTGTTGCTTATTCGTTCAGTCGCTTCCGACTCTTCGTGACTTCATGGACCAGCCCACGCCAGAGCTTCCTGTTGGCCGTCGCCATCCCCAGCTCCCCCACATTCGAGTCCATCACCTCCAGAATATCATCCATCCATCTTGCCCTTGGTCGGCCCCTCTTCCTTTTGCCTTCCACTTTCCCTAGCATCAGCATCTTCTCCAGGGTATCCTGTCTTCTCATTATGTGGCCAAAGTACTTCAGGTTTGCCTTTAATATCATTCCCTCAAGTGAGCAGTCTGGCTTTATTTCCTGGAGTATGGACTGGTTTGATCTTGCAGTCCAAGGCACTCTCAGAATTTTCCTCCAACACCAAAGTTCAAAAGCATCTATCTTCCTTCGCTCAGCCTTCCTTATGGTCCAGCTGTCGCAGCCATAGGTTACTACGGGAAATACCATTGCTTTAACTATGCAGACCTTTGTTGTCAGTGTGATGTCTCTGCTCTTAACTATTTTATCAAGATTTGCCATTGCTCTCCTCCCAAGAAGTAGACATCTTCTGATTTCCTGGCTGCAGTCAGCGTCTGCAGTAATCTTTGCGCCTAGAAATATAAAGTCTGTCACTGCCTCCACTTTTTCTCCTATTTGCCAGTTATCAATCAAGCTGGTTGCCATAATAAATATGTTTAATATATATTAAATATATATTAATAATTAATAAAATTAATTTTATTAATGAAATTATTATTAAATTAATGAAATTATTGTAATAATTAATAAAATATAATATTAAATTAATAAAATTAATTTAATTAAAATTAATAAAATTAATAATTAAGTAAATATATTTTAAAAACCTGATTGTCGGTATGAAAGATAATAGATATTTGAAGTGTTGGCTGAGAAATCAGTTCTAATTTGTGAATATATATATATATATATATATATATATATATATATATAAATAATATATATATATATATATATAAATAATATATATATATATATATATATAATATATATATATATATATAATATATATATATATATATATATATATATATATATATATTATTTATAAATGTATATTCTGTCTTTACACAGTAAAGTAACTCATGATCTCATTAGAGAGGAAACATAAAATATTTTATTAAAAGTTATGTTGGCAATCAAAAATACATATTGAAATAAGTTGTTGTATTGAATATTACATGAATAGTGAATTTTCAATTCCACTGCTTATCCTGGCTTGGCTTCCTTTGAATTAATCCATAAGCAATTTACTGATGTTTTGTAATACTTTACACTGGATAAATGTCATGCATTCTGTCAACTGGAGACCTCTTCAGTACTAGAATCTTGCAAGAGTTTAAGAGAGAAAATTTCCCTCTGGAATTTGGACTAAATGCCTTTTTAAAAAAAATAGGAAAAGGACTACCATGAAATACTGTTACCTACCCCAGCTTAATTTATATGCAAGTGTTCATAACAGCCTCAAGCTCTTTTGTCTTAAATAAATACAGTACTTTTATTAAGAACTACAGTATATCTGTATGAATCGGTAGCATCCATTCCAGTTAAAAGCCAACATAACAATGAAGAATACTATTAAAGCGCTAACATTCCGATGAACTCATGGTGCTCTAGATAGAAAAAGGTAACAGAAAAATTTCCTTTCCTCAAATGATAAAACTTGTACTAATCCAGAGAATGAAACTATCACTATACTGTAAATTCAAGACAGACAAAACAAAGTACTTCTTCACTCAACACATAATTAATTTATGGAAATTGCCAAATAAAATGTGATGGATTTAAAATGGGATTAGATACATGTAGAAGAAATGAGACTTATTGCTAGGTATTATTCATGACAACAAAACTATCACTTAGGAGGTTAAAAATAAGCTGGTGATACCTATATAGTGAGAGGACTTTTTGGTATGTAGAGATGTTTTGAAACAAAATATTTTTAATTAAAAGACAAACAGATTGAAACAGCCCTTTAAGCTTTCAAAACTTAAATAATGTTGCAGGCAATTGTGCCCTTCATTATTTGAGATAGAGCTTCCAGGTCCACATAGAATGCCGAAGAAATTTTACAGCTAACTTTGTGTTTGAGAAGATGCAGCAGATACACTAAAATCTTGAATTTCTTTACTATATTCTATAAACAGCTCTCACTTTTGCCTCCAGGGGAGAAATGTGTCTGAAGGAAACAGGTCAATTCTGTGAATATAACAGTTAAATAAGGCTTGAACTGTATTTTTAGACTAAGATGCAGATGTCGTTCTTGGATGGTATGCTGAAAAGTACAATTGGTGGTTCTTTGTGTATTTAATATTTTTCATTCTCTGTCACATTAAGAACTACAATATGGCAGCCACTTCTGGTGAGACTTTAGGTGTTGCATCTAAATCTGGGAGCAGGTAAAGAGTTTAGCACAGTTACATCTATTACTGAAAGCAGTCGAGACATAATAATATAAATCTCAGTTGTTTTCCTTCATCCCTCCTGAAATTTCCTCGCCCTATCAAGACATATGAAAAATGCTATCCTTTCTTCCTTGTACACTAGCACTATTCATTATACTTCTCCATGCCTTTCTATCCTTGTAAACCAGTGTTACTTCCACTAATCTATATACTGCTTCATCAACAACATCTTCAAAGGAATAAAATTCACAAGGGAAGAAGAAAACAACAACACACTATCCTTCTTGGACATCCTCATCAGTAGAGGAAATGATAGCATTCTAGAAACACAAGTCTACCGGAAATCTACCCACACTAACCAAGTGCTCCACTACCAAAGCAATAACCCAACCTCCCACAAGAGGAGCTGTGTAAGAACACTATTCAGACGAGCACAAACGCACTGCAGCAACCCAGAACACCAGAAAAAGGAAACAAACCACTTACATAGCATCTTCCATCAAAATGGATACCCACGCAATTTTATCAAAAAGTGCCTGTCCACTCAACCCACCACAGCAAAACCAACAGAAGCTATGAAAAGGATTACACTGCCATACATCAGAAACATCTCAGAAACTACTAGTAGACTGTTACAACCACATGGCATCACCGTAGCACACAAACCAACCAAAACCCTTCAGAACATCGTAAGTAAACCAAAAGACCCAGTAGCCCAAGAAGAAAAAACAGGAGTTATCTACAACATACAGTGTAAGGACTGTAACAGCCACTATGTAAGATAGACTGGCAGAAGACAAGCAGAACGCATCCATGAACACCAACTAGCAGTCAAAAGACACAATGAAAACTCCTTAATCTCACAACACATGGACAGACTTAACCATACTTTCAACTGGGAAACTCTGAGCATCTTAAACCAAGCCAAATGCAAAAATGCTAGAGAATTCCTGGAAGCTTGGCACTCAGACAAAGCAGCCATCAACAGACACACACAGGTAAACAACATTTACATACCATTCATAAGAGACAATAGAAAAGCCAGAAGACCAGAACACCACCTTGCCAGCAATCAAAAACCAGATAAGCAAAGATTAACACCAAGATTAGCACCAGAGGAGCAATCAAACAACACAATAGACCCTAATCAAGGAACTATTAACTTAGCCAATCAACCATGCAGCAAACAACAACCCAATCAAGGAACTACCAAGGAGAGTACAACACCCCCACCAACACAGGCAGGACAAGCCAGGGTATATAAACAGAGAGCAAGTCCCACTCCCTTTACGCACTGAAGATGTTGCCTAGCCTGGCAATGAAACATCTGCAAGAAAACAACAAGGCTCAGAGAGCACCAAGGACTCCACAGTTCAACCCTGAGCTACAAATATTCTCTTCGATTGATACTGCTTCATATATTGCCTTTTGTTCTTTAAAATGCTCAACTCTCTGAGAATGTCTTCAACTCCGTTCAACCGATTTCCTCTGATTCATTCACTTTTCCTTCATATTTGTTATACAATTCAAAACGTATTCATTTTATAATGACCAAACCACATCAACATACTAATCATTCACTTTTGTATTCACTTCCTATATATATATATATATATATATATATATATATATATATATATATATATATAAAATTTTTATTAAGAATTTTGATTATAATAGTAAATTCTAATACAAACTAAACTTAAAGAAAGAGAAGAGAAAGAGTAAAAGGTGCAAGGAAAAAGAAAAAAGAAAGAGAAACGTTAAGACTATAATAAAGAGAAAGAAAATATATAAAGAAGTGACTTCCAACCTTCATCACAAGTATAAACAAATTTAGTGACTTCACTCCCTCTAAGGTTACAAACAATTATCTCTTCATTCCATATCTGATCTCTTATCTATAGACAATTCCATAAAACATCATATTTTCAGTCCTGGTGTCAGCAGAAAATCCATAAAGGTTTACCAGAAGTAACAACATATCTTCTTGTTGATCAACCTTGATCAAATAAACCAACTTTATATTCCTTCCTTTTACTAAGTCATTTCTTGGCCTGTCAGTTGTAAATCCACTTTTGATACCATCTCTATTTTGTCAGATAAAATTTGTTCTACACCTGTCATTTGTTCAATAACATATTTTGGACATAGTCTATCCATAGAAGCAGACATCATTACTGACATTGTTGATATTATGGCTACTAATTTCTGCCTCCATTCTTCAAAAGTCTCCTTTAGTATTTTCATTGTTACAACGTTTTGCATCATTTTGTAGGTGTGAGAGTCTCAGTAGCAGAATTCCAAAACCAAGAAACCTTTCAGTCAGTTCATGCTAAAAAGATTCATTTATTAAGGACCAGAATACATGAGGCAAAGGCAAAGCTTCGAATGGCCAAATTGGCGTGCATAATTTGATATTAAGAACATCCCTCTGACATCATTTACTATCTAATTCAAAACAAGCTAGTTCCCACTCCAGTTCGACCCCCTCCTGTCAGAACACTCATTAACAGTCCAGGTGTCTTATCAGAAAATGGCCAAGGCAGGAATGTCAAGGTAATTGGCTCATTTCAAGCAGCAAGGCTTTTGGCACAAAAGCAAACACAGGTCAAGTTCTTACAATGCTTGACACATGTACGTATGAAACTATGACAGGCGAATGGAGCTAAAGTGGAAGGAGACTGACATTCCGCCTCCCCGAAAAAAAGGCACAGCGAGGAAGGTCAGAGCGTGACGAATCCTAAAAGACAAATAAAGAAGAAAGCCATTCAGGTTTATCAGGGTACTGATTATGAAAAGCACGGGTAAGAGCAGGAGCATGAACATGGTGGCTGAAAACCCATTCAGAGTCACTTTTGGGAAAATGTTTCCAGTGAACGAGGAACTGAAGGTGGCCACGGAATTTATGAGAGTCCAGAATAGAGTGAACCTCAAAATGTTGATCACCATCGAGGAGAAGAGGAGGGGGTGGGGGTGGTGGAGCTGGATGCCAGGTTTGGGATGGTTGGAACGGTTTGAGTAAACTGCAGTGGAAGACAGGATGAATACGTTGCATGTTTTTAGGCAATTGTAATTTCACGGTGACAGAATTGATGACTTTGACAATAGGAAAAGGACCAATGAATTTAGGTGCCAATTTCTTTGAAGGTTGTGTAGATTTGAGATGTTTGGTAGAAAGATAGACCTGTTGGCCAACAGTGAGTTTCCACTCGGGAGCACGTTTGCGGTCAGCGAAGCGCTTGTAGGGGAACGGAGCTAAAGTGGAAGGAGACTGACAGTAGGCTTGTAATTTTTTTCTTCTACTTAAAATCTATAGTCCCCTCTAGTGTCCAGTTTTTAAAATCATGCAATTACTTATCTTTGTTTTGTCTTGCAAAAACCAAAACAAGATAACATTTCAACACAACAAAAAACCCCACCTAATCTCCTATAATTTAGCTCTATAAATAGAACATTGCCACTCTACCTGGGCACAGAGATTTTGCTTCTATCTGTGCTCCTGCCCTCAAAAGCTATTTATTCTTTATAATTAATTCCAAAAGCTTATTGTAAATGTTTCAATATTCCAATTTGATCAGGACCCATAGTCCATTTATAACTTTCTAAGATCAAAATCTTATTTAGCTTTTTGCTGTTTATTTCAGATTCTTTAAATTCTTAAGCTTATGATTAAAAAGTTCTTTCATTCAGAATTGAAGGCAAACTCACCCGGCGTTTTCAAACTTGTCGTTCCAAAGGTCTCTAATAGTTTAGAAGTACAGGTAGTCTTTGGTTAATAACTACTTGTTCAGCGACCATTTGAAGTTACGACAGCGCTGAACGAGTGGTGGGTACGACCGGTCCTCGAAGTTCCAGTCGTCCCAGCACCTCCATGGTCATGTGATCTCAATCTGGGCGCTTGGCAACCAGCTTGCACTTAACGACGGTTGCAGCGTCCCGTGGTCACGTAATTGCAATTTTCGACCTTCCCTGCCATCTTCTCACAAGAAAAGTCAGTCGGGAAGCTGGCAGGGAAGGTCGCAAGTTTCTCAAGTAAGTCTCCCCCACCCACACACCCTCCCCAAGCCTTGCTGCGTTCACACCACTCCTCCCCAGCCACTCATGCACCCTCCCCCACCCAGCAGCAGCCACCCCAAGCCCCGCTGCTCTCACACCGCACCTCCCCACTACTTGCACACCCTTGCACACTCTCTCCCACCCAGCAGTAGCCACTTACCTGCCTGCCAGCCTGGTTGCAGGCCACCTGGGTCTTACAACTTCCTACCAGCTTCCCCACTGACTTTGGTTGTTGGAAGTTGGCAGGAAGTTGTGAAGAGGTGCTCGCTTAATGACCCATGATTCTTGCTTAACGTGATGTCATGCTTTACGACCACATCGCTTAGCGATGTAAATTCCGGTCCCAATTGCCATCATAACTGGAGGACTACCTGTAGTTAATGAAAAATTTCCAAAAGCAATTAGCAAATGAGGTTAGCAAACTTAGTGTCCTTTAAAAGGCACTGACCGTGGTTGTGAGCAAGATGGCTATTCCCATTGTCTCCCAGCGCTCAAAGCCATGGGAGACTGCTGTCCTGTAGTCTCCGCACGAGGAGCAGCTGTCCAGAGTACATGTGGGTGATGTCCTGTCCTCTCCTTGTTCGTAGAGATTCCGAAGAGCTGGTCTACTCATCGGCTCCTTGTTCTTTGCCGCAGTCGTCAGCTCTGCTTTTGCAGAGACATCTTCAGTCTGCCATTCCTTCTCCAGAAGCCCCACATTTGTATTCACTTCCCCATTTATTCAGCATCCATTCATTCTTGACCCTTTCTCTTCTTGTTTTAACACACATATTTCTTTAGTACTCCGTTCATATCTTCTAGCAGAATAATTGTTTCTTCTGAATTACGTTTATCAGAGCATTGCAGTTTATTCCAAAACTCATCTTTGGTTCTTCCATTATCACCATTTGCTGGACTATAAATGTAACTATCACTAACCTTAATATTTTCAAACATTAATTTTACCACTTTCATAATTAAATCTATACCTTCATTTCCTGGCATATGTTCGTCAACACCACTCCACATGATGAGATTTCCTTCATTTGGATCAATTACATCCTTTCTCTTTCTCTGTATTCTACAGTCATACAATATACAGTGTGTGTGTTTGTGTGTGTGTGTGTGTATACACAAATACATACATACACATACATACACACACATATACATACATACAGTACATACATACATACACATTTCATTTCATTTCATTCATTCTTGCTTTTTACCATTTATTCCTCTTAAATCCCATTGGTCAATCACATTGTTTAGTAGGATAGGTAATGTGGTAACATTTTTATGAATTATGCTGTAAAGAAAAGACATGTCAGTGGTTGATTAAAATGTTTACAAGCTGCTTAAATATATTTGGTTGAAGATCCAGATCAGTTGAACTTGACCTGCATAGATTGATGCGCGCACGCGCGCGCACACACACACACACACACACACTGTAGAGGGAATAGAGAATGGCCTTGAAGGACAGGAGAAAGAGCTGCTACTAAGGCAGTGTTCAGTTAAGTGAGGCTTGAGCCTGGGCCAAGAAAATAACTTAACTTGAGAAAACGTCTGACAAGCCCCTCCCTAGATAAAATGTGGGAGGGGAAAGCACATTCACACTTGCAAGATTCTGTTACTATAGCTGTTAATAGTAGTCCTGAGTATATGGCATTGGTTACTTAGTCTGGTCTACCTTGTAGGGCTCACACACACACATATGTACACACAAACACATACACATGCTTATTGTTAAAACTCTGTTCCAACAGGTACTGCAATGGCTGCTGGAGTCTTACTGCAAAATGAGGCACCTTATTGTTCTCTGATAACCAGCAGCACAGCCATGAATACAGGTAATTACTTTTTTAGTACACGACGTTTGGCAGATAGGACCAGTAGTGGATAATAATAGGGATGGGGTACTGGATTCATCTAAACTCTGAATGCAGGGCTGAAGCAGGCTGTTTCAAGTAGATTCTATAGTTCCATAAGTTGAAATAGAATCCAGGTAAAGTGACCAGAACCAAATCAAAACCATCAATAGATTTTATGAATAATTTGTCACGACTGAGCCCAGGCTCTGTGCAAAAATTGCTACAACCTTTCACCTTTTGTTCAAGGATTCAGGAGAGAAAGGTAATGGAATCGAACAATAGGTCTATAGTGGAAGCATTATTTCTAGACCATATAACTGCTTATATTATACAACTCCAGTGCTAATCTATCTTGAAATATGGAAGGATTTGTCTTGCAGGAAAGGCATGTTAGCTGTCATGATATTGGAATTGTGAAATTGCTGAATGGCTTTAAAGCAGGTTGAGAAATCGTATCTAGGATAGGATGGATGATGCTAGGGAAGAGAAAATGAGGCAGGGAGGAAGATCCATCCTTTTTTATCCTCATAATTCAGTTTTCCTGTGCAGGAAGGAATGGCAAATCATAATTCCCATTCTTCCTCTTCCTGGAGAAAAATATTTCATGCATGGTGAAGTAGAAAGCCAGGACTTACTGTGTCATCATACATAGGCTGCCAGTGTTCATACAGAATGATGCCAGGAGTACTGGCTCTGCTTTGTCCTGCATGGATGAAACAGTTGCATAGGACAAAGCAGGGAGCCAGGTCTCGCTATTTTGTCCTACATGGAATTGGTTCAACTGCCTCATGCCTGCCTTCATTGGGTAAAACACAGGACAGCTGAAGGACCACAACTCTTGTAGATGGTCCAACCTTGACAATGGGAATGCAGCGCCCTTACTCAATTTGATCATTTTTGTCCATGTTGGTACCATATAGAGCAGACTTGCACAACTTATAGAGGGGAAAGGGCCACATTGATAAATTAAAAATAATTGCAGGCCACAAAGGAATAGCTTGCATGCCAATCATCTGTTTGGCAAATATCTCACGTCCATATCTCACTCATGCTGATATTACTTTCTGATTGCACTATGTTCTGTTCAACTTACCTCATCAGGACAACTGTTTTCTGAGTATGAAAAAGTTACTATTTGAGTGGTATGTGAGAAAGTAGAATTTTACTTCACTTATTGCAAAAGCAAATGTTTATCTTAATTGGATACTTAAGAACCATTTTACTGTGGAAGTACTGTAGATCTTTAGCAAAAAAATTAAACAATGTGATAATATCTCAGTTTCCTCCAATAAATATCTTAGCTATTTAGCTTAAGTTATTCCTTAGGTTAATTGCTTCATATACTTTCAAACTTGACATTAGGTTGGAAAATGGGCAACTGCACCAGAAGTTATGATGAAATAATAATTCTATGTATTAATAGGATAATACTGACAGCAGAGGAGAACAGATATTCATTGTTACAATTTGTAATTCTGATTCATCATTTTGGCAGAAGCTTTTAAGATCAATGAAGTTTTTAAAAAGTAATATAATCTGTCTTTGTGTTCATACAGATTTCCAATGACAACTAAAAAAATAATTTGGAGGACTAAGGATAAGCTCTGTGCTTGTGTGTGTCCTCTTGTCTCAAGCTTAGTTTAACAAAACAATAATGCTTTTGAAATTCATTTAAACCACAATTTGTTTGCTAGTCCAAACATAATAGCAATTTGAGGCTTAATTAAATCAAACATTCTTGATTATGTGAAGAAAGTACGTAATGCATGAACACATTTTGTAGACATCCAGGAAGATTACATCTGAATGCAACTTTCCTCATAAAGGTTAATAAATTATTTTGCTTGTTTAGGTTTATTGCTTCATATCCTTTGCAGAAACTGACCAGTAATTGCCATCTCATTAAAATTATTACCTGATTCCCACATGGCAGTGTTGTGGAATGTTATTATATGCATGAATACAAACACCCTTTAATTTTGGCTATGGATTAAATTGATAGGTTTGATGCACAATATGAATATGAATATCATATTTTCACTAGCTAAAAGTCATATTGTGTTCATTACAAATACTAAATGAAACAAAATCATTGGCAAGACATCAAGTGAATACAGTGGGAGTGAAGATGGTGAATTTTTAAGTGATATTAATAGCAATGTCATATGGCACTATAAAAACTGCCAAATTAGCATGGTATAGTCATAGACTCTAAAGTGCTACAAGATTTATGATGTAGCACCCAGGAAATATTAGCTGATGCTGTTTGGTCCTTATCTCAATATTATTAATAATTTGCATTCATACAAAAGTAGTAAGTTCTGTAGCTTTTGGTGTGAACTGGTTATTCATGGAGGATTATGCTCTTCTTGGCAGCTGTAGTACAATATCTTCATTTTAAATCACACTAATATTAATACTTGATCCAAGACATTTTGATATCTGTTGTACAAACTGTAAATGGTGTCTGTCATGTTGAAGTGGCAATCTGATTCTAGGCTAGTCTATTTTTTAGAGCATAGCTTTCCAAACTGTGTGTCACGACACATTAGTGTGTTGCAACAAAACCCGGAAGTGCTGATGGCACGTCACCACTGCCCCTGCGGTGGCGCGCATGGCAGCGGCGCGCCATCAGTGCTTCCGAGTTTTAGCGTGAAACACGAGGCCGCCGCTGTTGCCACCGCCGTGCGCGCCACCGCCGCTGTTGGTGTGTCGCCAACCGCGGGACTTTGGAAAGCACTGTTTAGAGCACAGCTTTCCAAATTGTGTGTCGTGACACTTTAGTGTATCGCAACACACAGTCTGGTGTGTCGCCACACAACCCGGAAGCGGCAGCGGGGGCGTGCACGGCGGCGGCGGCGCGCCATCAGTGCTTCCGCGTTTTAGCTGAGGCTGCCGCCGCCACCGCTATGCATGCCCCCACACGCGCCCCCGCACTGCCGTCGTGCACACCACCGCCCCCCAGCGCATCGCCGCTGCCGCCATTGGTGTGTCGCCAACGACAGCACTTTAGAAAGCCCTGGTTTAGAGGAACAGGGAAAAATTAAGTAGGTGTTGTGTTAGAGTGTGATCTTGGATTTGTCTATTTATGTTTATTTATTTATCTAACTTATATAACCGCCCATCTCCCCCTTCAAGGGGACTCTGGGCGGTTTACACAAAGTTAACAATTAAAACATATAAAAACATATAAAATACAGTACATAATATATATCTATATAAATTAATTAAATATATAAAACCCAAGAGGCTCTGATATTAAGTTTAAAAGAACTCTACGGAGCAAGCCATCCCCAAGAGGAGCTATTACTCCTGCCATCCCAAATGTTGCTCTTTAAGCTTTATTGTCTCTGGTATTTCTGTTTTCTGTACACACTCAGTAAATTGTGTTTTTATACAATTTGGAACCTCTTCATATCAGAGTCCCTCTACATTAGGACCAGACCAAAATCATCTTGTGTCTGCCCAGAGCCTTATATTGTACTTCATAATTTTTCTATAGGAGGTCCTTTTAAGTTGCAGTCTGCAATTAGAACAACTTTACAGTATATTTTTATCCCTTTTGCACTGAATATTTTACACATGCCTGCTGAAACCCGAAAAGGGATTTTTACATTTTCTTTTGACTTTTTTAAGAAATAAAGTTTGATTCTATTTATACTTTGGGAGATTGATCTGACTCCTAATTTCCTTTGCCATATGCTTCAATGCATAAGACCAGGAGGTAGTGCTATAGAATTTATTTCCCTTTTTTCATTTCATTATTTCATTTCATTTCATTTCATTTCATTTCATTTCATTTCATTTCATTTCATTTCATTTCATTTCATTTCATTTACTGGCATAGAGGCTGTGTGAGTCCTATATGTCTTACACAGCAGGATTGGGGGGAGGATGACAGGTAAAAGCACCTACCCACCCACCCAGCCACCCAGAAGATAGATAGTGGCAGTGAGAACTACCAAACCACTTCACTAAGGAGGCAGAAGTAGGGTGTGTAGACCCCAGGGACTTCTGCAAAGGGAGCTTTGAGACGTTACCCTATGGGTTCAGCCCAATTCTGCCACTACAGTTGTGAATACTGCTATGATTCTAGTATAGCATTTCCATAATGCCCATTCAACATAGGTATTTGTGAGTTAACTTCACAAAGATTCTGAACCTTTAAAATCCTTCTCTATAAAGATTAATCAGAACTTTCCAAACCTTAATACTTTGTACCTAAATGCATTAAATCTGCTTACTAAGTAGGCCCATTGCATTTGCTGGGTGTGGCAAATCTAATGTCGGATAGTCCAGAAGTCTTACTTATCTGGTTTGTCATTTAAAAAATGTTGAAATGTTGTATATGGATGACCTTGTAAAGATTGGGTTTCAGAGTATTCATTCTAATTCATAAGGACTTCCTCCACATTGATGTGCTGACAGGACCACGTTACTTGGGATATTGTTTAACTTATGGATCAGGTTTTAGATAAAGAAGAAATTCAAAGCTCAATTACTGGTGGGCAGCGTTACTACATTTCTAGGAATAACTGTGATATAGTTTCGCATTTTTAAACTTGGCTAGAATATAATACTTGGCATTGAGTTATACTTAAGAACATCAGCTTCTTCAAAAGAATGGCAGTAATTTTTAAAGTATACAGATAGAAACTGAAGTGTAATCATAAGACCATTCTTCCATGGAGTGGTATGGTAGATCTATTTTAAACAGTGCATTTAGTTGTATATCTTTTTGCATGGTGGTCTACACAATCTAGAAGACAACAGCTAGACATTTTTTTTGGTAATAAGTGCTTCCAGATATTGACAATACTACTTTGTTTAGTTTGGTTCTGCTCCATCAACCAGCATCCATACATTCTGTTACAGATCTCATAAGACAGCAGAAATATTGTTTGTGTACAAGGACTTTGCCTTTCCTTGCTGCTGATTAAATGCATGGGAACAATTGACTGGCTAGCTTTTCAAACTCTTCTCTAACTTTGTAAACTCCTTCTTTAATGCTAGTGCTAAAAGCAAAATGTATGATAATTGCTTTGCTAACAAAATGAATATGTGACACAATTTGGAGGGGAGAAAAGATTGTTCATTTATAAAGGTTTCTGCTTTTCATTTTACAATCCTACCTAAGTTGCTTGTTGCCTATATTTACATCTTTATTAACTTGAGATTACTTGAAGGATACAAAGTTCTAAAGGTCTTCCGAAGAATTCGCTATTGCTTGTGATGTTAAAGTCAGTCTTTCAAATTCCAAGAATCTTTTCTGTTCATAGGAAATAATTTCGGAATTCCTGGTCCATTTCAGAATTACCTGCTTTGAGTGATTCTAATCCTCATCAGTAGTAGGACAATTTGTTCTGCACAAAATCAATGTATATAGAATTTAGTTGCCAAAAGGCAGGCATAGCTGCCACCAGTGAGTTCATTGTTGGTTTCCATGGAGACAGAGCAGCCTATCCTGAATGGCTGTTAGATCTTACAGAAAGATGCATGTCTCTGTATAAGTTCAGTACCGAGCCAGTGAGCTTTCTCATTCAGCTTCACTCCTGACAGCCTATCTTAACAGCTTCAAGTAGCGGGTGACCATGCAAGGATCACCCAGGAGGCGCTTGGCAGTGAATATTTTTAGCAACTTTTTTCAGGGCCGGAGACATTCTACCTCTGATCCTCTTCTCCGAATACTTCAAAGGCGACGGAGCTCAGTTGTAGAGGTCCTCTCGACTTCTACACACAGGGTTATGGTGGCCATTTCCTCTGTAAGCCCTGAAGAGCTAAATGCTGCTTTCCATGAAAGAAAAAGTAAAGTATTGGCATTTTTATCATTCTACATTAATTCTGATCTTCTTTTATAGCTAAGCATTTGAGCTGATCACATAACTTAATTGATAAAATAATACTGTATTGTTTTTAAGCATTTTTTGAGTATATTGTTTTATGAGTTTGTTTATAATGTGAAAAAGATAACAGCTTTTATTAAATGTTTCTAGATAATGAGATGATCCTTCCTTTATTAAGGAAATACTACATATACCGACATCAAGAAAGAAAAGTTGTCTTTTCTTAGTTCTTAGCAAATGTTTTCCTGATCTTGTTAATATTTGCCTTTTTATATTTGTTTTTCAGAATTCATCTTTGTTGGAAAGTTTTATTTTGTCTTGCCATTGTATGTTGTAGGAAGGTCTAGACGTCCAACTGCAAAATATACAAAAGTTGGAGAACGCCTTCGTCATGTTATTCCTGGTCATATGCAGTGTTCCATGGCGTGTGGTGGCCGTGCTTGCAAATATGAAAATCCAGCTCGGTGGAGTGAACAAGAACAGGCAATTAAAGGACTATATTCCTCCTGGTAGTATACAGCATTCATTTCTGCTACACTTCTAAAAATGTTACTTTTAAATATCTTATGAAGCAGTTCATAACTCTGTTGAACTAATTTCTGGATAAATATGCTTAGGATCAGACTACACATTCAGTGAAAGAAAAACAATTTGATATAGATTTAGGTGAGAACTGTTTCAAAAATGCTGGACAGCCTATACATAGTGTGTGTCCCTGAGCTTTATGCTTGAAAATTTTATATGCTAAAAATGTTGGTATGATTCAAACAAAGGCCAATTGTTTTCATTTAGGCGTAAAACATACCTAATGCATTCTACTGATGTCAACAGAAACTAAATTCAACTTAATCCAACCCATTTTTATAGCTAAAGCATAGTTTTCATTATAGATATCTTTATTACAGACTTAAATGTAACTCAGTTTCTAATGTATTGATAACTTAATTGAACTTAAATGTTAAATTTTAAAAAAACAACTGAATATAATAAAAGCATTGTCAAGTTTTTATCAACATTTATGTGTGGAATCATTTTATAAACTTTTTAAAAAGACCACTCTGAAGAAATAATTGTTTTATATATGGATAAAAAACTAGATGTGAATGCTGTGTTATCTGTGTTTTTATTATCACCATAGCTTGGCATCCATTAGCATTTTGTTATGCAAGTATTCGATTAAACAAGGATAAAAGGCATTTAATGGTTTGAAAGCACAGTATGTAAAATGTTATGATTCATTTGCTAAAACAATTACACATGAGAGCTGCCTGAGATGTATTTTAACTCCTACTTTTTCATGTCTTCTTTCCTCATCTCCTCAGGATAACAGATAACATACTAGCTATGTCTCGACCTTCCACAGATCTTATTGGGAAATATAAGATTATTGAACAGTTCCAAAGGTAAAAGAAATTGGTACCAAATTACTAAAGTTCTTATGATACTGAAGCTCATCTCTTTTTCCCTCCCTGCATTGGTTCAGATCGTTTGTAGCAATTTATTCTGAAGTAAGAAAGAACATGGAATGGGGGTGGAAAAGACTGTGAAAGGATGCCTAGTTCAATAATGCATCATCTTTTTCTTTGCCTAAGATGTGACATAAAAACAGTAATTAACCTTCAGCGTCCTGGGGAACATGCTAGCTGTGGGAATCCACTGGAACAAGAGAGTGGTTTCACCTACCTTCCTGAAGCCTTCATGGAGGCGGGAAGTAAGTTTGCTCCTGCTGCTGCTGTTCCTGGTTAATTATAAAGTGTGTTGCTTGCAGGCTGTTTCTGCCACCTACTTCTGAGGTTAAAAGCAGCGAGTTGAGGAATGTTTGTTGAAGAAAATAACATACAATAACATACACAACTAATGAGAATGTAGAAAAAGAGATGGGAGCTATCATAAATGACCAAAGCATCCATAGAACTGACAGCTGAATATTGAAAGCTGCATCTGCTGATATCTGTAACAGTAATAGCAAATATTCACAAAACGTTTCACACATTCACAAGATAACGCATATATTTACAGGCACTAATTTTTTGTGTGTGTGTGTGTTTTACAGACACATACATACCCACTTAATTAGCATCTGCTTTCACAAGAAGAGTTTTCCACACTCTACAAACAAATAACTATGTTGTTTGATTATTTTGAAAAGGATATAATTAATTTAGGAATACTGAGAGTGTATTTGTATATATGATATGTGTGTGCATGTATACACATACACATAAACAGAGAGAGACTAATGCACTCCCCCTCCATTATAGGTTTTATAAGCCAGTTTCTAAAGGAAACTTCCTGCTGAATTTGGAGTGTAACATTTGGAATTCTATTATATATATATATATATATAGATAGATAGATAGATAGATAGATAGATAGATAGATAGATAGAGAGAGAATGAGAATGAGAATGAGAATGAGAATGAGAATGAGAATGAGAATGAGAATGAGAATGAGAATGAGAATACAGGAAAAGCATTCAGTTTCTTCTACTACAGATCTTAACAGTGTTGTAGTCAGGATATCCTGAGTTCTGTTTGGTCTTCTAATTATGATGTTCTAAATATTTTTTCTAGTTTATTTTTATAACTTTGGATGGAAGGATTATGGTGTTGCTTCTCTCACTACTATCCTCGATATGGTCAAAGTGATGACCTTTGCCTTACAGGAAGGGCGAGTAGCTATTCATTGTCATGCAGGACTTGGCAGAACAGGTACAAATACTCAACTACTAGTTTAATTAAAGTGTATTTTTCTAAAATTCAGTATTGAACTTTATGCATTGTACAGTGTGCATTGCAAAGTCTGCACAAAGTATTAATTGTTAAAAACTATTTGCTTGCTGGCATTTCTTGGAATTTTCCTTGGAAAGTGGCCCATGCTTCTTCTAAACTGCTTTTTATGTTCAAAGACGAAATAGAGGATTTAGCATGAGAGCTTCTATAAAGATTAAAGAGAAATCCTAGCTTTCAACTTTATTTCAGTTGTCATTATTTCAAAAGAAAACAAAACTCTGCAGTAGAGGTTTAGTTATTTCCAAAAATATTACTCAAAGGAATAAGAATTCATTAATGCCCTTAAATAGAAGTGCAAACAATAATGCCTTCTATCTCTATTTGGATACCTACCATTTGGAAATATTTGTTTGATTATTTATTTTTGAGAATTTTTCCCATCTCCACTTCAAAGCAGAGAAAGCATTTCTAGGAAAGCTTAACCATAGCCGCCTTTGACCTTATTTCCTCAGCAAGTAAAACTCTCTGCTTCAAAATGCGTTTCCCATCTGTGATCTCTGATTTTGTGTGTGATTTGTTCATAAAATTAGCTTGTTTAATGAATAAGTTTCAGTATATAATGTTCATGTTGTTTAATTTTTAAAATACTTTTAAGTAGTATGTGGAAAAAGAGAGAGAGAGAGACAGAAAAATATCTAATCTAGTGCTTACAATTGATGGGAATTTATATACTGATAGATAACAGTCTGCTGGGACGTAAAGGGCATCCATATGTTGTTTTCTGAGATTATCATTGTTTTATTTTAGCCTTTACCTAAACTTGGAGGTTTATTTATTTTTATGTTTTACTTTCCAGGTGTCTTGATAGCTTGTTACTTGGTTTTTGCAACAAGAATGACTGCAGACCAAGCAATCCTTTTTGTCAGAGCAAAAAGGCCTAATTCCATTCAGACTAGAGGACAGTTGTTGTGCGTTAGGGAGTTTTCACAGCTCTTAATCCCGCTAAGAAATGTTTTTGCAACCTGTGAGCCCAAAGCACATGCAGTGACTCTTTCCCAGTACTTGATCAGGCAGCGGCATTTGCTTCATGGATATGAAAGCAGACATCTCAGGCATGTGCCAAAACTTATTCATCTTGTTTGCAAATTGCTGTTGGATTTGGTTGAAAACCGGCAGGTGATAGAGGAAGAATTGATAGAGACGCCAGACCTGTCAGCTGAAATTGAGGAGACGGTTTCCCAGTTAGCTTCTACGGAGCTTGATAAGGAGTTAACAAGGCAAGACAGTAGTACTTCAGAGCCATTCTCTCTCTCAGGATCAAATCCTCTTCATCCCAGGGAACATGAATTTGATCCTCTTTGCAAAAGGAGGAACGCCGATTACTTTCTGCCTCTTAGCCGTTCAAAAAGGCGCCTTTGCTATAGTGACTCAGATTTAAGAAAAGCTGCATTTATTGCTGAGCAAGGAGAAACACTATGGTCAGTGCCTGTACAAGTGCCACTCTGCAGCAAACCTAACCTGCCAAACAAGGTGGACGATTGTCAGCCTCTTCACAATGAGCTAAACCAAGAAGTCTTAATTCGTAATACATTTACTTTCTCAACTCAGGGAAAATTAAATCTAGAAAGAAAAGAAGACGATCCTTTTGTTTGCCATAGACCTAGACATCCAAAAAGAGTACTGCGTAGTAAAACCTTTTCTTCAGGCCTTGCATATGATCGGAAAGAAAAAAAAGAGGAGGAGGAGGAGGAGGAAGAAGAAGAAGAAGAAGAAGAGGATCTAAAAGCATTGAACTATAATTCTGTGAAAAAAGATATTTATGGTAAAAGAGTATCATCTGAAGATTCAGGCTCTTCTAAAGCAGAAAATGAGATCTGTGATATCAGAGATCTCTTGGAAACAATCCCCCACATCGTTGTGCAATCAGAACTAAACCTAGAAGCACGGAGAATTTTGGCAGCCAAAGCCCTGGCAGGTCTAAATGAATTTATGGGAGCAGAAGAACTGAAGTATAAAGTAGAAATGTGGCAGGTAGTTTCATTTTGTAATATTTTTATCAGTGGTGTATACATTAGGTAAACATGGGGAGAATGTGCCTGGTTAGGAGCAGTTGAGATCTTCTATTTCCTAAGCCTCAGTGATGAGAAATAAAGAGCCCCCGTGTTTGTGTGTCTTTTCCTTTTGAATAGGAACCAGGGAGTGCAGCCTAAAACTAAAATGGATATGGAAGAACCAGATACTCTCCCTCCCCCTACTTTTTAATGAATGCAATGCAAATTAAAAGTAAAACTGCACTTTGTGATGCCAACAATTTTCCCTCAAATGCCAGTGTGGGCAGAATGTATTTATATGGGAAAGAGTTGGAAGAAGGTTGTGAACTGCCCTTCTCTGTCTCCTGATTATCTCTTGCAAATGTCTGGGGAATGGAGAGATTAGGATATACAGTTGGCATTACAGCATGCACAATTTTGCAGGGAGCATTCTTTGGAAGCGTTTGTGGCTTTAATGCCTTTGGCTCTTCCAAAGTTAGGGAGGGACACTAACAGTATGTATCTTGAAGGACTCACCCTGGCATTTTTGCTATCTAAATAGACCAAAAAACAGAATCTGTCTTTTGCTTGGAGAAATTTACTTTGCTGAGGAAGCATTTGCTACATAATAATAAGACATTTGCTCTAAATTAAGAAAGGCTTAAGTGTTCCGTGCTCATTGATTCTCCAGCAGAAAACAGAAACTGCCTCTTTCTACAGTCTCATTTTCTTGGCATACGCAGAATGGGAATACATAAGCCATACTTCAGGGGTTGGCTTATGATCATAATCACCTAAAAGAAGAGTAACCCCCCTGCCACTGTCAGCACACTAGAGATTGTCTGAAGAGAAGAGCCGGCAACGTGTAGGGGTCTAAAGAGTAGAACAAACATGGAGAACTATTATGCATAGAGCAGGTTGCTGTCTTCAGAACACCTTCCCTCAGGTATATAAGTATCTGAGTATCTGAATAGTGACAGAGACAGGGCAGGTGGAAGATCAGTAAACATTACCCAACTATTTTCTTCCACATGATTATGATGTTACAGAAGATAATGCTTCCAGCAGCTGTTTTTGCCAAGAAATAATGCAGTTCTGTCTTAAGATTACTAATGTAAATGCAATTAATAGAAAATTTACGTAGATGTTTTTCTTTTGTTAGAAAGAACTGAATACTCAAAATGGAGCCTGGGATAAAATATGTACTGAGAGGGATCCTTTTATTCTCAGTAATTTGATGTGGTCCTGGATAGAGCAACTTAAAGAACCTCTTCTAACCAAAAATGATGTTGAGGTATTAGCAAAAAATAATATAGACTTTCAAGAAGCATTGAAAGTGCTAGAAAAGGTAAATAACATGTATATCTGTTCACATCTCTTTGTCAGCAGCAGCTGCTGAGAATGATGAAAGCAGTTTTGCCATCCTATCACTTGCTGATCCCTGCAAGCTCTACCCCTTTTGCACATGTGTGCGGCAGTGTGACTCGTGTAGAACAGTGGCAGGTTTGCATCATGATGTTATGATGCTGCTTTTGTCAGCCTGATCCCCTTTGCCTCCCCAGATGAAGCTGCTTTGATATTTTACCCTGCTTGTATACAGTATGTGAAAAATGAGTGGTTTATTCATATGTTTGAGTGTACTCATATATTGTATAAGTTTATCAGCCTGGTATTCAGGGGGAGAAATGAGTTGCATTGAGTAAAAGTACAACATACGCTTGCTTTAAAACCAGAGGAATTGAAATATATCAGTAGTTGAATGTCCTGTTGCAGAATGAATGGGAGGCAATTTATTCTGCTTACTATATTTTTAATAGATCTACAATAAGGTCTTCTGTCTTAAGTAATTGGTATTTGCTTCTAAGTTACTGTATATCTTTCTTGTTATATTAGTGACAGCCTCTAGTTAATTATTTCATTCTTTATCATATATTTCTTCAAAGATAATTTTTGCATTTCTTTCCAGGCATTTTTTTTTGCAGAAAAATGAAAGCAGACCTGTTCTTAATTTTGTTTGAATGATGCATGAGCTTTTATATCTATTTCTTTGACTTGATGTTGTCCCTGATCTTTTGCTGATAGTATTCTTTTTTCTCTTTTAGTAATATATACTGATAGATTGAGAGCTAGTTTGGTCTAGTGGTTAAGACCCTGGAGTAGGAATGGGGAAACCTAAGTTACAGTCCCAGTTTATGCACAGAAGCCAGCAACGTGACCTTGGGCCTGTCCTCCTATGTCAGCTCTAGGAAGAAGGCATGACAAACCACTCACAAAAAACTCACAGTTGCCTAGAGAACTTCATAGACTTGTCAATGTAGTTGCCAGGAGTCAAGTCAAGGGTGGAGGGGGGGGCACGGGTTGATCTTGGATAGGCTGACCATACGTCCCATTTTGAACGGGACAGTCCCATTTTTTAGGCATTTTTCAACTGTCCCATCATTTTCATAAAAATCTCAATTTTGTCCCATTTTTCAAACCCAGCGGGAATGGCGTGGAAGGAGGATCCGGGCCGGGGCCGGGTTTGCAGGTGGGAGCCAATCACACGGACCAGGGGGCGGGGTTTGCAGGCAGGAGCCAATTGCATGGAATGGGGGGTCTTTTTCATGAATACAGAATATTACATAAGACACCGTCCCGTTTTGCCATCCTGAAATATGGTCAGCCTAATCTTGGAGCAATCACACTTTCTTGTCATTATATATGTAAGTTATCGCCCTTGGATTTTATATTTATTTATTGATACTGTGATTTTGTATTTGTATTTTTAACCTTGTTTTTATTGTGAACCGCCCAGGGTCCTACGATTGGGGGAGATGGGCAGTAATACAAGTTTAAATAAGAAAGAAAAGAGAAAAGAGAAGAAAAGGTAGATAGATAGATAGATAGATAGATAGATAGATAGATAGATAGATGATAGATAGATAGATAGATAGATAGATAGATAGATAGATAGATAGATAGATAGGAATACAGGTAGCCCTTGTTTAGCAACTGCCTTGTTTGGCGACTGTTCACAGTTATGATGGTGATGAAAAATTAACTTTACGACCAGTCCTCGCATTTATGACCTTCACGGCTCTGTAAATCAAAGGAAAGCTGAAGTAAGATCATAAGCTGTCACGGTTTCACTTAGAGATTTAATGACCGAATTGCTGGTCCCAATTGTGGTCGCTAAACAAGGACTACCTGTATGAGACAGGTTAGGAGAACTTACTAGTGCACACTATATTGTATGTCATTTTCTTTGTACTGATAGCCAAAATTGTCCAGTAGGTATGGGCTAGAAGAAGGAAGCAATTCCTGTCTAATTTATTAGGAGACAATGCTTTTGGAGCAATTTTAGAAGAAATGTTACTTTTTGCTTATTGCAGGGTTTTTCTATGATAAGATATATGTTCAGACATTGAATGACTGCCCACCTCACAAAGATTTCGACAGTAGTCCTTGGGAGAAGACTCATGTTAACAGTAATATGTAAGAGGGTGCCTCCTCTTCTTTGCTCCCAAATGGTTGCATTCTCTCCCTTCAGTTAAAAAGCATCTCTTTAAATGTTCCTTTTAAACGGCTAGATTATAAATGATATGCAGTGTTCTTTACATACTTTTTAATTATTTTACTGATTTTAAATTATTTTAAAAATCATTAGATACTATCTTGATGACATTTGTGGAAAGGAGTTATATACATTTTTAACAAATATTAAGTAAATACATTTCCTGTTAGTTACATTTCATTATCAGGTATACTTAAATGAACAGAATTATCCAAACTTATTCAACTTTTGTGAATGGAAGGGCTCCTTCCATTCAAGTAGTAAATCAAGATCAGGTGGAGAAGGTGATGATATGATTCCTTCTCTTGAGACCCCCTCCCTTATTTGGGGACTCTCTTTCCACACAGTTTCAAACGGTGCTTGGAACTGTAGAACCTGAGAGAGGAGATCCTGTCTTCCATCCCTTCATCCATTGATAGCTGTAGAGTACAGTTGGCATCCAAAGGGTCAACTCCAGAGGACGTATGTCTTGCTTAACTTGGTATTGAATTGTATCCTATTTGCCTTCAGTGTTGCTCTCTAATAGTATCTAATAATCTGATTTGTGCTTCCTCAGGGAAAATATCACACCGTACTGTGTATCTTAAACTGTGTGGTAAATTTACAGAGAATACCAACAGATGTGGAAGAGCTGCTTCTTAATCGTGCCATTAAAGCATTCACCAAGGCAAGTAGCATATGACTGTGGCCTCTTGTTATAAATACATCAACAGCTGCTGATCAGCCTACAATACTAATCATAATCCTGATAATTTTTTTTAGATTTTTTTATCCCGCCTTTATTATTTTTATAAATAACTCAAGGTGGTGAATATACCTAATACTCCTTCCTCCTCCTATTTTTCCCACAACAACAACTCTGTGTGGTGGGTTGCACTGAGAGAGAGTGACTGGCCCAAGGTCACCCAGCCATCCTTCGTGCCTAAGGCGGGACTAGAACTCACAGACTCCTGGTTTCTAGCCTGGGGCCTTAACCACTAGACCAAACTGGCTCTCAGTAATAATTGATAATTGATGTAATTAATTAATAATAATAATCTGAATAATAAAGTATTCAAACAGATATTTCTTGTCAGGAACTTGAATTGTATCCTTCTTGTACTGAGACAAATTTATAAGTGGATCCTGATCTATTTAAGACTGTGTTGTTGTTTATTCGTTCAGTCGTTTCCGACTCTTCGTGACTTCATGGACCAATCCACGCCAGAGCCCTCTGTCGGCCGTCACCATCCCCAGCTCCCCAATGGTTGAGTCCGTCACCTCCAGAATACCATCCATCCATCTTGCCCTTGGTCGGCCCCTCTTCCTTTTGCCTTCCACTTTCCCTAGCATCAGCTTCTTCTCCAGGGTATCCTGTCTTCTCATTATGTGGCCAAAGTACTTCAGTTTTGCCTTTAATATCATTCCCTCAAGTGAGCAGTCTGGCTTGATTTCCTGGAGTATGGACTGGTTTGATCTTCTTGCAGTCCAAGGCACTCTCAGAATTTTCCTCCAACACCACAGTTCAAAAGCATCTATCTTCCTTCGCTCAGCCTTCCTTATGGTCCAGCTCTCGCAGCCATAGGTTACTACAGGGAATACCATTGCTTTAACTATGCGGACCTTTGTTGTCAGTGTGATGTCTCTGCTCTTAACTATTTTATCAAGATTTGCCATTGCTCTCCTCCCAAGAAGTAGACGTCTTCTGATTTCCTGGCTGCAGTCAGCGTCTGCAGTAATCTTTGCGCCTAGAAATACAAAGTCTGTCACTGCCTCCACTTTTTCTCCCTCTATTTGCCAGTCATCAATCAAGCTCGTTGCCATAATCTTGGTTTTTTTGAGGTTTAACTGCAACCCAGCTTTTGCACTTTCTTCTTTCACCTTCGTCATAAGGCTCCTCAACTCCTCCTCGCTTTCAGCCATCAAAGTGGTATCATCTGCATATCTGAGATTGTTAATGTTTCTTCCAGCAATTTTAACTCCAGCCTTGGATTCCTCAAGCCCAGCACGTCGCATGATGTGTTCTGCGTACAGGTTGAATAGGTAGGGTGAGAGTATACAACCCTGCCGTACTCCTTTCCCAATCTTAAACCAGTCCGTTGTTCCGTGCTCTGTTCTTACCGTTGCTACTTGGTCGTTATACAGATTCCTCGGGAGGCAGACAAGATGACTTGGTATCCTCATACCACCAAGAACTTGCCACAATTTGTTATGATCCACACAGTCAAAGGCTTTAGAATAGTCAATAAAACAGAAATAGATGTTTTTCTGAAATTCCCTGGATTTCTCCATTATCCAGCGGATATTGGCAATTTGGTCTCTAGTTCCTCTGCCTTTTCTAAACCCAGCTTGTACATCTGGCAATTCTCGCTCCATGAATTGCTGGAGTCTACCTGCAAGATCTTGAGCATTACCTTACTGGCATGTGAAATAAGTGCCACTGTTCGATAGTTTGAACATTCTTTAGTGCTTCCCTTTTTTGGTATGGGGATATAAGTTGATTTTTTCCAATCTGATGGCCATTCTTGTGTTTTCCAAATTTGCTGGCATATGGCATGCATCACCTTGACAGCATCATCACCGCCCAGAGTCCCCTTTGAAGGGGGAGATGGGCGGTGATATAAGATAAATAATTAATAAATTAATAATTAAATAATTAAATAATAATTAATAAATAATTAGATAAATAAATAAATAAATCTTGCAAGATTTTAAACAGTTCAGCTGGGATACCAACATCTCCTGCTGCCTTGTTATTAGCAATGCTTCTTAAGGCCCATTCAACCTCACTCTTCAGGATGTCTGGCTCTAACTCACTGACCACACCGTCAAAGCTATCTCCAATATTATTATCCTTCCTATACAGATCTTCCGTATATTCTTGCCACCTTTTCTTGATCTCTTCTGCTTCTGTTAGGTCCTTACCATCTTTGTTTTTGATCATACCCATTTTTGCCTGGAATTTACCTCCGATGTTTCTAATTTTCTGGAAGAGGTCTCTTGTCCTTCCTATTCTATTGTCTTCTTCCACTTCCGCACATTGCTTGTTTAAAAATAATTCCTTATCTCTTCTGGCTAACCTCTGGAATTTTGCATTTAATTGGGCATATCTCCCCCTATCACTGTTGCCTTTTGCTTTCCTTCTTTCTTGGGCTACTTCCAGTGTTTCAGCAGACAGCCATCTTGCCTTCTTGGTTTTCTTTTTCTTTGAATTTAAGACTGTAGAATTTCCTTAATATCTTAAACCTTTTGTAATCAGTGCACAGAGCATGGATGAAAATTTCTGGGCTATTGCATTAGCCTCAACAAAACATATCAGAGGCTACAGCTCAACACAGTCCTGTATATAGCTTCTTTCTAATACTGTGGATTGGCAATAAATCAATTTCACTTTTTTCTCATTTTTATGTATCTGTTGGTTTTGGTTCGTTCCAATTTATTTATTTATATTTATATTTATATTTATATTTATATTTATATATATATATATATATATATATATACACACACACACACACACACACACACACACACATATATTCGATATATTATATTATATTATATTATATTATATTATATTATATTATATTATATTAATTATATTATATTAGCAAAATTTGTATTTGTTTTGCGTATTTCCCCCAAATACACATTTTTGTCTGCACTGCACTTTTGTCTGTATTACAGTATGTTGCATTTTGTTTGCAAGGTTATTTTTGCAAACAATTTCCCTGCATTTTTGTGAATTTCTATATATTTATTTTAAATATTTCCTTCTGTAATTTTTAGGCAGATTTTTATATGCATGGCAAACTGCACTGCAAAATTTGGAGAAGTGCAAATATTGAAAGGTTAAATTTCAGTCTGTGTATTAATTCAGAAATGCAAGCAAAATATACTTCTTCTCCACCTCTTATTTTATGCATATGCAACTACAATCTCTCTCACTTGTACACACATTATTATTTGGAGAAGAGAGGGAAGGTAATCTGTCTTCTCTCAGTAAACCTGGGGCTGGACTAAAGCTTCATCTTCATGTCTTCTTCAGCAGTATACTGTATATCACCTCTGCCCAGCAGGTGGTAGATCTGCTGTATAGAGGGGGAAATGATTAACAGTGGCTGTAAGTTGTTTGTATGGAGTCCAAAGTTGAAAGTGAGCTGAAAGAATTCATATTATCTCACTCTGGCACATCCATGTTGTCTTTCCGCACAGGGAATCTAAAGAAAGAATAGCACTGAAAGGAAATTCATATGACTCTGTATGCTTCAGTCAGTATTACTGTTTACATTGATTAAGACAGATTTCTTCGTTATGCTTTTTTTCAAGAGTCAGGGTAGATTTATAAAAAATGTAGAAAGTTGTACCACTTACACATTTTCCCTTGTGTACAGAAACCACTTGCTTCTGCCTAGTTGTAAGAAAAAAATATACAATATACGTCTCATTAACATTTGCTTTGATAAAGCATGGAATAGCTGAAAGAAAAAGGTAGTTTAGCAGAACTTTGAATAACTAATTCAGAAACAATATTTTACATATAGCTCTCATTATTCTGTTTATTAGTCTACATCTTATAGCCATTATCAAGTAGTATATTTATTATTATTTATTATTATTATTTTTATTATTCAGATTTATCACCGCCCATCTACAGCAGTAGACTCTGGGTGGTTTACAATAATATTATTTGAATAATAAATATTTGATATAATATTTGAAACATTATAGGTAAAACTATATTATCTGAGTGTTTTAGTATCAGATAAATGTATTTGCCATCAAGTCCTTTCTATTTTATATTATTCTACTGGGATAAAACCTGATGTTTCTTATGTTTTGTAAGGTAACTTTAAGTTTGTTTTCAGCAGATGAATTGTGATTCCGAAGGTGGATCAGATGTTTATAGCATTTTAAAGAATGTTTTCAAACAGATACTGGAACACCAAAGACAATATGCCAGTGAAGAAACTGAAAAGCTTTTATGATGTTTACATTTCTAAGCTACAGTTCTTTGTAGTGCTGAAAAATTACTTTTCTTTTGGATCCCTTGTTTTGCATTCACTAAATTTCTGTTAATGTTGTTCATTAAGTATCTGAAGGTTGTTTTCCTATATATGTATATACATTGTTATTTAATAGCTTGCCGTTTTTGTGATTGTAATATGGCATTTTGGTTTTGAATATTGCATAAAAATGCAATACAGTTTTTCAATGCTAAGTTATTGGTTGGATCAAGGAGAAAAATTCCTTTGTCCCAGGATGGATAAGGTGATCTTCACTGATTCCTCCTCTCCCATGGGTCACCAAGAATCTGTTCAGGAGGGCTAGGGACGCCTCCAGAAGAATGGAGATGATGGCGTTGGGAGCTGTAGGGGCAATCAGCAAAGGTGGCCTTTCCTTCACCACTTTATGCCCCAGCAGGAATGGTCTGAGCAGCACGATGTCAGGCTGTTCCCATTGGCAGAATAAAAGCTAGATCCAACCTGCTGTTTTCCACATTGGACTGTTGCCATAATTCACTGCCATAACGTGCTATGGTTTATTCAGTTAAATATCTGCGTATTAAACCTCTTAAGCATAAATGTTGTTTACATTAGTAGTATTATGTTTTACTTTGTGATTAGTAAACATTGAGTGATATAAATGACTATTGTACAACTGTATGGCTTTTCCTTGGTAGCCATAAAAGAATTGATTGCAATGCCAAAATAAATTTGTAGCAAGAAAATATAAACATGACTTAAAGTATGAAGTTGGACAGCTGCCAGCCCATAAATGGTTATGAGAAAGTTGAAACTTTCTATTTTTTAAAATAAAATACTGTAAATGTTAAAAGTGAGACCCATGTTATAGTAGCTCAAAAATAAAAAAAAAGAAATAAAATATTTAGTGAAAAATGTTCCTGGTTGTTGTTGATAAATCAGGGTTTCTTACCCCATTAGGGCCGTAATATTCCAAAAGATTATATAACGTAGTTATCTGTTGAGGCAGGGGGGGAAAAATCCATATTTTAGTTGTCCTCATGGTTACTGACATTCTTGTTTTATCTTTTCATTCTAGTTTTATCTTAACCCAGATAAATATTTAAATTCATTCCAAAAATATCAAAAGTGTCACTTTGTTACTTATATAGGATCTCAGTACAAAAGAGACCAGAAGGGGATTTTATTTTGACTATGAGATCTGGTTTATGAAAAATAGAAGATCATTTGCTTCCTGGCAAACTCTTGCTTGCCCAGTATTTTGCACAGCACTAATATAAAAGAACCTCCCAGAAGCAGGACTGATAGCAGGATCCTTGACAATAAGATACGATGGGAACCTTCCTGTGTAGATGTCCCTTCAAGAAGATCCTGGCTTCTGTCATTAATAACAACTCTTAATACAATTATTGAGTTTAGAAATCTGAAAGGGACTTGGAATTATTTTTGCCAACTAGAAGATAGAAGCTCTGCAGGTTTCTAGAAGAACTAGAACATAAGGTTTCATTCTTTTCTGCCTTCCTCACAAGTCTTGCTTCTGCTCTCATAAGAATTGGCCTCTTCCATCACTTCACCTTAGTAGCCCTGAGATATAACTCTGCATTTCTGGAAGTGGAATCTGTTCCCATTGGCAGAATAAAAGCTAGATCCAACCTGCTGTTTTTCACATTGAACTGTTGCCATAATTCACTGCCATAATGTGCTATGGTTTACTATTGGCTATTTTTTTTAAAAAATCTAACAGGATTTTAACAGTGTATGTGGGACAACCCCCCCCCCTTTTTTTTTTTTTGGTCATCAGTGATGTTACAGGCTCTATCAGACCATATTCACATCTATTGTAGCAGTACTAGATGGAGTACTAGTAGTACTGTGGGCTCGGTTTCATCAGATATTTATTTATTTATTTATTTATTTATTTATTTATTTATTTGGCAGATTTATAAGGCCACCCAACGCACACATGGTGACTCTGGGCAGCTTACAGAATTAAATACATAAGAGCTTTGCTGGATCAGACTGATGGTCCATCTACTCAAGCATTCTGTGCCAAACGAAGGGCAACTCGATGTCTTCTGGATACTCCCAAACAGGAGAGGAAGGCAACAGCCCTCTTCCGCTATTAATCTAGTAACTGTATTTCATTGGCGATCACTCGTAGCCGAGTAAGATTGTCTTCCAAAGGTAAAATTTTAACAGTGGATCCGTAAGTGGCTATAAAGGCCAATTCTGGATCCGCACAACCTCCCACAATGAGGACATAGGTTTCCGGGTGGGAGACGGTCATGATGAGGGTCTGCCTGATGTGCCTTCCTTTTAGCTCTTTTCTCCCTTTCTCCCTGTACTCGTGCTTCTTCAAGGTCCATAGCGCCTTTAATAAAGGCTGACCTCCAATTGAAACGCTCATGAGTTAGGGCTTCCCAGTTCTCAATGCTGATATTACATTTTTTAAAATTAGCTTTGAGAGTATCTTTGAATCTCTTTTGCTGTCCACCAATATTCCGTTTTCCATTCTTAAGTTGGGAGTAAAGTAGCTGCTTTGGAAGACGATGGTCAGGCATTCGAACAACATGACCGGTCCAGCGAAGTTGATGTTGGATGATCATTGTTTCAATGCTGGTGGTTTTCGCTTCTTCTAATACGCTAACATTAGTCCACCTATCTTCCCAAGTAATTTGCAGAATTTTTCGGAGGCAGCGTTGATGGAATCTTTCAAGAAGTTGGAGGTGGCGTTTGTAGAGGGTCCATGTTTCACAGGCGTACAGAAGGGTTGGTAGTACAATGGCTTTGTAAACAAGCATTTTGGTCTCCCTGCGAATGTCCCGATCCTCAAACACTCTGTGCTTCATTCGGGAGAAAGCTACACTCGCAGAGCTCAGGCGATGCTGAATTTCAGCGTCGATGTCGGCTTTTGTAGATAGATGGCTGCCGAGATAAGAAAAGTGGTCGACATTTTCTAGTGACACACCTTTAAGCTGGATTGATGGCGCTGCAGAGGGGTTGGTTTGAACTTGCTGGTAAAGCACTTTGGTTTTTTTAATGTTAATCGAGAGGCCGAGCTTTTCATATGCTTCTGCAAAGATGTTTAGGATAGTTTGAAGATCTTCCTCGGAGTGTGCACAGACTACGTTATCATCAGCATATTGAAGTTCTATAACAGAAGTTGTAATTACCTTATTTTTTGCTTTCAGCCTACTAAGATTAAAAAGCTTTCCATCTGTTCAATATATAATTTCTACACCAGTAGGAAGTTTCTCTTCAACAAGGTGTATAATCATAGCGATGAAGTTAGCGAATAAGGTTGGAGCAATAACACATCCCTGTTTAACGCCGGATTCCACTTTAAATGGATCGCTTTGAGAGCCGTTGTTATTCAGGGTTGTTGCCATCATGTCGCCATGGAGTAACCGCAAGATGTTCACAAATTTATCAGGGCATCCGATTTTCAGAAGGCATATTTAATATTTAAATATTAAATATTTAAGGCATGTCACTCATGGTTGTGTAAAGAGCCATCAAGCCTAGTAGCTATGGATAGCCCAATACTCCATCCATGTGTGGAGTCCCCTTCAAAAACCATTCAAAATGGTGGCCATCTCCACATTTAATGGCAGCAAATTCAATATTAATGATATGTTATATAAAGCACTTCCTTTAACCAGTCCGTAATCTCCTCACATTTAGTTTAATGGATACTTGAGTTTCAATTTATGAGACGGGGGAAAAAACCCACCTTATTTACATTTCTCATTTCAGGCATGATTTTAAATACCTCTGTCTCTTTTGTTCCAAACTAAAAAGCCTCAGACACTGCAGTCCTTCCTTGTAAGACAGGTATACTTACTGCCTAATCAATTTGCTTGCTCTTTTTTGTGCTTTTTCCAACTACAATATCTCTTTTCAGAAGGGTAACTGGAAATTATATAATACTCCAAGTACTTACTGCAACTGCTTGGTGAAAACTATAAATCTGCAATTAAAGAAAATAGTTTTTCTGATGCAAGTAACATAGTTCCTTTGATGTGCAATTGTCATATCAGGAATCATCTTCGACGTCACCTCTAAATGTGGCATAAACAAAACCACTTTAAACAATGCATGTGGTACGCAGATTTGGTAAGGGGAAGGGCACTGAATATAAGCCAGCATCCTTCAGCTCTGATCATGCTGGCTGGAATTGCTGGCAATTGTAACTCAGCAATATCTGGAGGCAGCAGGTTCTGCACCTGTTCGAACCTGCACTGAATTGGGCTGAATTCAGGGGTAGTTTTGCTCTTGCATAAGGAAAAGCATCCAGTTTTCCCCACCTGCCCGCAACACCTTAAACATTCCTGGGGATGATCGCCACATAGTCCTGGAAACTTTGGAGGAAAAGAGCCACACTAGTCTATGGTGGGAAAAGGTCAGGAGACTGGTAGCATCTTTTCCCACTAACACATTTCATTAAAAGGCATAAGCTTTCCATAGTCCTGAAAAAAAAAGCTGCTTTAAGATGTTGCAGATAGGTGCTATTTTTGTGCTGTAAAGCACCTTTTCAAGAAAATCCCAGAAACCTCAAAAATGCCATTTAGGAGATAGTGAAAATTGGATGTGTAAAAGTAGCATTCACCTCTGCTAGTGAAAAAAATTATTTCCCCATATTACAAAACTACCCCTGGATACTATCCATTTATTCTCTGAAATGAAAAATATATGAGAAATGGCCAAATTATTTCCTTCTGTATTGTACTTGAAGACAGATGCCAGAAATACGCTACATTGTTTTTCACATATATATTTGACAACCAATGCTTGTTTTTATATAACTCTTAATTTAGGCTCCCACCTAGATCCTTCTCAGAGAGACAGCTGATTGAGGATGCCATTAGCTGCGCTCAATTGAACTGCTTACTATTTGCTCTCTAACAGGAGATTACAAATCCTACTGTAAGGCAGAACAATGGGTTACATCCTCCAGAATTAGCAATCCTTACAATGGAACAATGGAGTTTAAATTAGTGATGACTAACATAAGTCCCATTGATTTCAATGGCTCAGATGAAAAGTCTGGCTCCAAGTCATTGTCAAACCTTTAGTTATGTAACTGTTATTATATAATATATTTAATATACAAATTTCATTTACATTTCCATGATATAAAAATGGATACTTTAAATTCAGAATTCATTAGATCTCGCTTCTGCAAAAACTGAGGTGTTACTGTTGGCTTATGTTGCCATGGAGTTGCTGTGACAAATGAGTCATAGAGTGACATTCTAGAATTTAACTGTAAATGTAACTAGAAAAGACTCTTAGGGTTGGTCTTTATCCTTCTGAGTGCAGCTGTGCTATGGAGGGTTTGGCAGAGGTGCTGTCATGTCCAATATGCTTAGAATTGTTCACCCCCCCAGTGCTGCTCCTCTCTTGTGCCCATAATTTCTGTAAAAAGTGCCTGGAAGAGGCTCTCCTCCTCCAGAATTATAGCCATATCAACGGGAAGTTCTCTTGCCCCATGTGCAGAAAGGTAAGTAGCAGTAAGTAACCCTAACCCTATTACTTATTAACATTTTATTGTTCCAAACAAACTTGTTCTAATGTTACTCAATGAGTAAACTTCAAGAATTATGCTTTATCCAAGAGAGCAGCCAATTACCAAGTAATTTATCTGTGGAAAATGAAACCTGAGGCCACAAAACCCAATGTCCTAACTAGTGCAAGTGAAAAAAATCCCTCATACAAAGCCACCCTTTGATATGGTGAAATTAAAAAAAATATTTTGCATTGTGATGAAGCCAATTATACAAAATCTGGATACAACAAAATGATGCCCTGTGGAGGGAAAGCGATGAAAGGGTTCACCATAATTTTAAGTCGGAGTGCACATCTTTAAGAAAATATCACAAAATGGCTATTTTGTGAGCACATGCTCATTCACACAATGAGTAGTATAGTGTGCATAGCCACAAACATTCATTTCACAGAAGACAGGTGAGGTTGAAAAATGTGTTGGCTAAAAGAACTTGAGCATAAGGCAGGATCTAAATGAGAAGTCTGTTTATACAATGGCTTTGTTTCAGCCTGTGCGCTTGAGAGGAAGAGGAACCATTGGATTGCCAAGGAATATCATAGTGGAGAATATCCTGGAAAAATTTAAGCATGAGCTTGAAAAACTGCACGCCAAAGAACAAGACCAGTTGTCTCAAATATGTGAAGAGCATGGAGAAAGAATGAATTTGGTATAAAATCAATCATATTTCTTTCTAGTTAGTAACATGATTTATCTACACTGTGTTTCTTGGAGGAAAAAAAGCAGGTTCATTCTAAAGTCTACAGTTCAAGTATTGTTCAAGTATTTGTTCAATTCAAGTATTGTTCAATGTAATGGAAGTTTATAACATGAATTATCTAGGCTGATTCAAAATTCCCAGGGATGAGTAAAGGGTATGTTCAACACATTCCATGAAATGCTTCTATTATGGGATTCTGCAGCTAATGTAATTACTGATTTCTAATGAAATGCCTCAACTTACCCAATCTTAATATTACATCTGTTGGCTACTGCTTGTGATGTTTCCAGTGACAAGCAGTACTTTTACTTTATAGCAAGGAAGGGTGAGAAACTTGTGGCCCTGCAGATACTGCTGAATTAGGTGCATGTCTCACCACTGGCTGAGGCTACTGGGAGTTGTATTTCAGATTGACTCTATCCTACTTTAGAAGCTCCAGATTTCTTATAATACCATAACCTAAGATAAGCTCTTCATTCACCCTTGGGGCACCCTGTATAGGCTGTAAGCAGGGAAGAGATATAGAAAATTTGAAATCATCAAGTGGTCATTTGAAGTTTTATAGTTAGGGATGGTAGCCCTAATCTAGCTCATAAGAAACGCAGCAGCAGCAGCAGCAGCAGCAGCAAATGTTACACTGCAGCCTAAGGTTATGCCACCAGATAATAACATAATGTCTCTTGAATTTTCATTGAGGTATGTCTAACTGATGATAAACCAATCTGTGCCATTTGCAAGCTCTTTGGAGACCATGAACCCCATACTGTAGCAAAAATGGCTGAAGTGTATGCAGAGAGGAAAAAGAGTTTCATCAAAGATTTAGATTGGGTATTCCAACATTCTGAAAAAGCTGAACGGGCAAGGAAGGTAAAGTCCAAGAAACTTGATTCCTTCATGTTATAACATGACAATTTTTTATTTCAATGCTTTTATTTTATGATATCAAAAATCATGTCATCTTATTAAAGTAAGGCTTAAAACTAACAGGTATTCTAAAAATATAGACTTTATCTTTAAAAAGCAATCCATTCTACAACAAGGTGAATGCTTTCTGTTTGATCAGATTAGTTATACAGACTGAGCTTCACTTTTATCTCTCATTCAGTTCAGAGCTTCTAATATTTCACTTGAGTCCAATAAAAAGGAGCATTAAGTCAATGAAGTCAATGAACTTGCATTTATTTCAATAGGATGATCCTAAATAAGATGTATGTCTGGAATCAGTTATAGAATTGATGTCGTCACAGTACTGATATTTCACCAAAAGCCACCTAAATTTGGTGTGTGTGTGTGTTCCTGAGAGCAGGAATCTAACCTGAGCAATGAATATGAAGCAGGTTTTTTAAGTATAACCAGAAGAAAATGCATTTACAGGAAAGAAACCATAAGGTTAGGCAAAACCTAGTACCTAGGTTACATCCTACTGGGAGGAGAATCAAACAACATGGGCTGTGAAGAAAGGTGGAGAGAAGTGACCTGAGACTAGCAATCTCTTAAGAAAAGACCAGATAGAGTGATAGGCAAACAGGGGACACAGTGTAAATCCTTAACTCTCCACCTACACTCTGCTGCTCCCTTATGGTCAGTAGGTCATGAGGTGCTGGAGTCCCTGCTGTTGGATTTGGACCTCAAAGCAATTAAGAGGGAAGGAATGAAAAGAAACTAGGGATTGAAACTGTAATCAGTATGATTCCATTATCATATTAGTTCTTCAAATATGTTCAGCTGTATTACTATATTAACGGCTTATGCTGGACCACAAGGATTAGCACCTTTCTGAGCTTTATACTTATAGTTTTTACTCTAATAAACCCATTTCAGTGTCACTGTGGGCATTGAAATAATCCTTGAGAAACCTAATTGCCTCACATTGCCCTAGACTACAAAATATTCCATGTGAAACTAGCATTGATGAGCATTCAGGGTGCCTAGAAAAAAGTTTCTAAAGCAAAAAACAAAGGCAAAGACAATGACAACGACAACCATTTGTCTTGGGATGGTCTGAGGATTCCTGCTCTGGTGGCAGGTTGGACTAGAAGACCTCTAAGATCCCTTCTAATATTATTTTGTGAGGTGCTGAATACTTGATTCCCCCCCCTGCCTTGGGCAATGGGCCAGGATGTTAGGTGAGCTCATTTTCAGTGAGTTTATTAGTGTAGAAGTATAAATGGTGTTGGCCATAATGAGTTTAAATTTTGTTTTGGTGATTTTTGTTGCTTTTAAGTGTAGCTAAGTTTCCAAGTGTTGCACAGTGAGTTGGCAGCCGTATACAGTAAATTAAATTAAATTAAATTAAATTAAATTAAATTAAATTAAATTAAATTAAATTAAATGATAGATAGATAGATAGATAGATAGATAGATAGATAGATAGATAGATTAAATGAATAGATAGATAGATAGATAGATAGATAGATAGATAGATAGATAGATAGATAGATAGATAGATAGATGGACAACACTTAAAGTGATTAGAAAGCAATTCAGTGTCTGCTATACAAGAAAGGGACAAAATACTGTAAGTGTAGAGGACACAGATAAAGTTTTTTGGAGTGTGACTTTTTTTAGAGGAAAGCCTGGATGAGCCAAGTCTCTTTTTACTTATTGTTTGGAGTTATGGGAGGATTATGAGTGCCTATCCATCTCTACCTCTACCAATGGAGACATAATAGTTGAACTTCACGTGTTTCTATCTTGGTTTGTATGAATCAAAAGCTTTTCCTTAAAGGGTGGCAAAGAATATTTCTTACATTTACCTTCTCTTACTATTATGGTCTTTGAATTAAGGTATAACAGTATCACAAAATTTTATCAATATTGGTAACTTCCATGTAGGATTTGTTTTCCTTTTGGTCAACTTTTTATTTTAGAATGACAATCACATTGCCATTCAGTTGCATCACATTCAAGGTGGCTTCCACATAATCAGAATATATGAAGCCCTAGTTGAAAGTAGGAATTCCCCTGAACTGCTGCATTTCATGATGTGTAATTTTGTACAGAAAACCTCTTGACAATCTATCTACAATATCAGAGCTACAATATCTTTGTAATATTGCCATCAAAGTTATTTACCAATAATTGCTTTGGTTACCAGAATTGAGGGGTGCGATGGTTCAGTGGTTAAGATGCCAGGCTTGTCAATTGGAAGGTTGGTGGTTCGAGACCCGAGCGCCGCGTGACGGAATGAGCTCCTGCACTCGCCCCAGCTCTTGCCAACCTAGCAATTCGAAAGCATGCAAATGCAAATAGATACAGTAAATAGGTACCACTTCCGTGGGATGGTAACAGTGTTCCACGCGCGTCATGCTGGCCACATGACCGCAGAAGCATCTTCGGACAGCGCTGGCTCTTCGGCTAAGAAACGGAGATGAGCACCGCCCCCTAGAGTCGGACACGACTGTGCAGGGGAAAACCTTTACCTTTACCTTACCAGAATTGAGAGCCTGGAACAAGTATTCAGAACTCCCTTTCCAAATATTTAAATTGCTCTAAACAGATTTCTGACTGTTTCTAAGCTCTTATGTGTTACACTTTGACAGGAAATCGAAATAAGGATCAATGAACTTGTGCATACCAGTGGTGATGTCAAGGTTATGATTGAAGCTGTAGGAACTAGCCTACTCAAAGGCATCAGATGGAGAATGGCTGAGCTAAAAGGGAAATTATGGAACGAATATTCTACAAAACTAGAAAAGCTGAAGCTAGTAGCAGATGACCTTCAAGTCTCCACATACCTTTATCACCAAATGAAAACCTTTTTGGAACAGTCCAATTCAGTGCGTTTTCTTCAAGAGGATAAAATATTCAGAAGCAAATTAGAGAAACTTACAGAAGGAAATGCTAATCAGCAAGATACAAGTGACTGTCATATTTCTATTGGGCAATATTTCAAAGACTTGATCAAAGGCATCAATATTAATAATTATATCTCCACTAATTCTGATGAAATTCTTGCAAGTTCCAGCCAGTTCCCTGAAGCATTCAGACCAGATTGTCCTGCATTTTCTTTTTCTGGTGGAATTCCTAATGAAAGTTTCTGCCAAGAGGTACTGGATTTTTTTCAGAAATCAAATGAAATGAAGAAAGATCCTATTGAACACATCTCCCGCAATGAGGGAAATAATATACCAAGTAAAATAGACATCTCATCAGAAGCAGAATCAGTATGAAGGGAAGTTACGGTGTAGTGTGTTTTAAGAATTAACACTATATTTATATTCTCAAAACAGAACAATTAAAGCCTTGTTATGCCATGTACCACCTTTAGCAGCAATTGTGGAATGTCAGTTGGAAATAATTCCAAATAAAACCAGTTTTCCCTGAATACGTTCTAAAACTTTGCTTATTGCTAGTCAACACTGGCATTCTAGTTCTTAACAGTTTGGGACAAGGGAGGATTTGTACTGCTTAAATTAAAACAGGTTTCAGTGAAGTAGATTAAGGGGTTGATAAAAGAGAGGTTAATTATTTGCAAGATGCACAGGTTGATGTGAACACTACTCTCTTTTAGTGACTGTCCACAGAGTCTTTATTACCCATATTTTGATAGTGTTGGAACCACAAAACTGTTTCTAAACATGAAATAACCTGTTGGAGAATGGCTCTGCATTCTTGTATTTCATAATACAGTTGGCAATACTCTGGCGTGTCAGTACAGCTTATGCTGCCTAGCTGATGGGATGGGGGCTTGCAAGGAAGTCTCTAGATTAGAGATCCTAGCTTGCATAGAACAGTATGAACACTTGGCATACTGGACAAAATGTGCCAGTATTGATTTCTGCAAAAAATATTGGGGAAAAGATTAGGTATAATCTCTTGCAAGAGTCCCTTGCAAGGGAGATGGGCGGGGAATAAATTGAAATAATAAATAAATAAAATAAATAAATAAATAATGTCTATAGAGAGGAAAAGATGGTTGCAAAGCATGTAATTAAAGAGAGCAAGGAATGGTAAAGATTAAAAGAGGCAGAGAAAATTCAAAACTATTTTGATGGAAATAAATTGGTGAAGAGAGCTAAGCAAGTCTCTGGCAGAACGAATGGAATTAAAAGTGATGAAATGATTTGGGATGAAACTGAAGTGAGGGAATACTGGGAATATTAGAGATTTGTATGGTAATTATATTGATACATCAATGAATGGAATTGAAACAAACGCTACAAATACTTATGATTACTGCTTTACATTTTATCATTTCAATTTGAGAGGCAGCATATATCAGCAACCAGAACATTAGGATAATCTGTGAACTGGGATTTATTTTTAAAAATGTTATTTTCTTTTTCTTTTAAATTATTTTAAATAGTGGAATTCAAGCTATAATATGGACAGAAAAGAATACAGTAGTGGTTATACAGTGAGAGAAGAAACTACTTAGATTAATGGGAATTAAAATAAACTAACTAACAAAGAAAAAAGGGGTGGACACTAGTTAAAGAAAGAAAAATGTTTGATATCTTATCCATGTAGTATTGGTATAGAACTAATTCCATCCTTAAGCTAATAATTAAACCCAGACCATATGGAAACATACTGTTTCACCTTCTCATTTTTAGAAAATAAAGACTTTAAATAAAGTGTCTTTATAAAGACTCTTGAGACAGATAATAAATTCTTGTTCTGAATTCATTCCTTGGTATGAGGAGGATAAGTTTCTTTCCATTTACAGTAGGTAAGATTATCAGCTTTGGTGAGCTTCAGGCTTAGTAGAGCCAAAGCTCTTCATTAAATGACAAATTGCATATTCTGGGAATATAGTTGAACATCACATTTACATTAATTAATTAATTATTTTCTTTCCAAAGTTGTATTAACATATGGTATGATTTGAAACCAAAAAAAAGCTATGGCTGGACAAGACAAAATCATATGAGATAAAGAACCGTCATAATTCTTTAACACCAGCACAAAAGGTCTGATGTCCAACCCTTTTAAAACATTCTCAGAGGAGTCCAAGACACAAAATAATATTTTCTGATAAATTAATTTCATTCTTAGGTCATAAGAAGTATGTTTTATGCTTCTTAAATCTGGACCCATTGTTTTTCCAAGATAGGATATTCCAATTCTTTGTTCCACAGTTCAGTTATGTAACTGATGCTAAACTTCATTATATTTTTAATTCTTTATGAAATTGAATTATTATTTTTGCAACAAACATTCCATATCTTAAGGCTCCTAGGATGCACGTACTGTTGAGGTCTGCTAAAATATCTAGGCCAGAGCTTTCCAAACTTTTCATGTTGGTGACACACTTTTTAGACATACATCATTTCGCGACACACTCTTAAAGCAAGGCATCATTTCGCGACACACTCTTACAGCAGGGCACAAGGCAGGCACTAGGACCTGCATGGAATCACAGCAGGTTTGGAGGCAGGAGGGCACAAGGCAGGCACTAGGACCTGCGCGGAATCCTGGAAGGGCTTGGAGCCGCGACACACCCAGACACTGCAGCCGACACACTAATGTGTCCCGACACACAGTTTGGAAAGCTATGATCTAGACCAAGGGTCGGCAAACTTTTTGAGCCGAGAGCCATTTTGGTATGCTCGTGCACATTTTTAAGTGCTCGAGAGCCAGGGGGCGGGGTTTGCGGGCGGGGGCCAATCGCGTAAAAGGGGGCGGGGTTTGCGGGCGGGAGCCAATCGCGTGGAAGGGGGAGGGATTTGCGGGCGGGAGCCAATCGCGTGGAAGGGGGCGGGGTTTGCGGGCGGGGGCCAATCGCGCACACTTAGGGCCTGCTGCCGCTATGCCCGCTGCAGTGCCCGCCGCCGCCATGCCCGCTGCCATGACTGCGCAGGCGGAGCTGCCTGCCTGGCATTCGGGCGCTCTGGCTGGGGTGCAGCGGGACGGGAGCATCGCCGGCGGCCCGCGAGGACCGGCCAGGGAAGGCACGCGGGCGGAGCTCCCGTCCCGCTGCACCCCAGCCGGAGCGCCCGAGTGCCAGGCAGGCAGCTCCGCCCGCGTGCCTTCCCTGGCCGGTCCTCGCGGGCCGCCGGCGATGCTCCCGTCGCGCTGCACCCCAGCCGGAGCGGCCCGAGTGCCAGGCAGGCAGCTCCGCCCGCGCGCCTTCCCTGGCCGGTCAAGATCCTTTCCCCGCCCCCAGCAGAACCAAATATGTTAAAAAGTGGGTAGGTAAAGCACGCTCGCATAAACATCCTGGTTCCTTCATGATCAGTTGAGCAGCAGCCACGCAGCAGCAGCAAGCGGGCGTCTTCGACAAATTGCTCTGGAAGGGGGCAGGGGAGGTTTGGAAGAAGAAGGGAAAGAGAGGCTCGACTGATCCAGTCGCTTCTCTTCCGGAGCCTCTCACGCCCCCAGTCCAGGCAAAGTAAAGCTGGTGGGGAATCCAGCGCGGGAGCGGGGTTTGCGGGCGGGAGCCAATTGCGCACACTTAGGGCTGTGGGGTGGAAATGTGCTGCTTTTGCACGGAGAAAAAGAGTAAGCAGAGCAGCAAGGAAGAGGTTAAGGCAGGGCTTTCCAAACTTTTGCCGTTGGCGACACACCAACGGCCAGCCCACAAAAACCTGGAAGCACCGGTGGTTGTGGCTGCGGCGGCAATGGCTGCCCCTTCGAAAGGGCAGGCTCCGGGGACCCCGAAAATGCCCTCGGTTCCAGCAGGGAGGCAAAAATCGCGTGCAGGCTGCCGGCTTCCCGACGCACAGCTGATTGGCGCGGTGGGGGGGGACGGGGTGGAAATTCTCTGTGCTGATCAGCTGTGCGCCGAGAAGCCCCGCAGCGTGCGCGCGTGATTTTTGCCTCCCTGCTGGAACCGAGGGCATTTTCGGGGTCCCCAGAGCCTGCTATTCCAAAGGGGCAGCGGCAGCAGCGGCGTCCTGGAACCCGGAAGCACTGATGGCCCACCACCGCTGCCCCTTCGAAAGGGCAGACTCCGGGGACCCCAAAAATGCCCTCGGTTCCGGCAGGGAGGCAAAAGCCTCTCTTCCCCTCCCCGCACGCACACGCTGCCCTGGAGTGGGGTGGAAGTTTTCCCCGCAGAACAGCTGAGCGCTGCTTGCGTGCAGCCTCCCTGCCTAAACTGGGGTGCTGCCCCTTCAAAAGGGCAGTCTCCGGGGACCCCGAAAATGCCCTCGGTTCCGGCAGGGAGGCAAAAGCCTCTCTTCCCCTCCCCGCACGCACACGCTGCCCTGGAGTGGGGTGGAAGTTTTCCCCGCAGAACAGCTGAGCGCTGCTTGCGCGCAGCCTCCCTGCCTAAACTGAGGTGCTGCCCCTTCAAAAGGGCAGGCTCCGGGGACCCCAAAAATGCCCTCGGTTCCGGCAGGGAGGCAAAAGCCTCTCTTCCCCTCCCCGCACGCACACGCTGCCCTGGAGTGGGGTGGAAGTTTTCCCCGCAGAACAGCTGAGCGCTGCTTGCGCGCAGCCTCCCTGCCTAAACTGAGGTGCTGCCCCTTCAAAAGGGCAGGCTCCGGGGACCCCAAAAATGCCCTCGGTTCTGGCAGGGAGGCAAAAGCCTCTCTTCCCTTCCCCGCACGCACACGCTGCCCTGGAGTGGGGTGGAAGTTTTCCCCGCAGAACAGCTGAGCGCTGCTTGCGCGCAGCCTCCCTGCCTAAACTGAGGTGCTGCCCCTTCAAAAGGGCAGGCTCCGGGGACCCCAAAAATGCCCTCGGTTCTGGCAGGGAGGCAAAAGCCTCTCTTCCCTTCCCCGCACGCACACGCTGCCCTGGAGTGGGGTGGAAGTTTTCCCCGCAGAACAGCTGAGCGCTGCTTGCGCGCAGCCTCCCTGCCTAAACTGAGGTGCTGCCCCTTCAAAAGGGCAGGCTCCGGGGACCCCAAAAATGCCCTCGGTTCTGGCAGGGAGGCAAAAGCCTCTCTTCCCTTCCCCGCACGCACACGCTGCCCTGGAGTGGGGTGGAAGTTTTCCCCGCAGAACAGCTGAGCGCTGCTTGCGCGCAGCCTCCCTGCCTAAACTGAGGTGCTGCCCCTTCAAAAGGGCAGGCTCCGGGGACCCCGAAAATGCCCTCGGTTCTGGCAGGGAGGCAAAAGCCTCTCTTCCCTTCCCCGCACGCACACGCTGCCCTGGAGTGGGGTGGAAGTTTTCCCCGCAGAACAGCTGAGCGCTGCTTGCGCGCAGCCTCCCTGCCTAAACTGAGGGCATTTTCGGGGTCCCCGGAGCCTGCCCTTTTGAAGGGGCAGCACCTCGGTTTAGGCAGGGAGGCTGCGCGCAAGCAGCGCTCAGCTGTTCTGCGGGGAAAACTTCCACCCCACTCCAGGGCAGCGTGTGCGGGGAGGGGAAGAGAGGTTTTTGCCTCCCTGCCAGAACCGAGGGCATTTTCGGGGTCCCCGGAGCCTGCCCTTTCGAAGGGGCAGCACCTCAGTTTAGGCAGGGAGGCTGCGCGCAAGCAGCGCTCAGCTGTTCTGCGGGGAAAACTTCCACCCCACTCCAGGGCAGCGTGTGCGGGGAGGGGAAGAGAGGTTTTTGCCTCCCTGCCAGAACCGAGGGCATTTTCGGGGTCCCCGGAGCCTGCCCTTTCAAAGGGGCAGCGGCAGCAGCAGCAGCAGTGCTGCCCCTTCGAAAGGGCAGACTCCGGGGACCCCGAAAATGCCCTCGGGTCCGGCAGGGAGGCAAAAATCGCGCGTGCAGGCTGCCGGGCTTCCCAACGCACAGCTGATTGGCGCGGAGAATTTCCACTCCTGGTGGCCTGGCAGCGCGCGCGCACGCGATTTTCACCTCCCTGCCAGAACCGAGGGCATTTTCATCAGCGCTTCCGGCTTGTCACGCGACACACTTGGGGGCCCCGGCGACACAGTATTGTGTTGACACACAGTTTGGAAAGCCCTGGGTTAAGGCGATGGGCAAGTGCCCGTCGTCAAGATGGCTGCCGGAGACAGAGGCTTCCAAACTCTCGCGAGACTGTGTGAAGCCCGTCCCCGGAGGAAAAAGAGAGGCTGGGCCTAGTATGCCCACAGCCACGCACACCATGCCCGCTGCCGCGCCTGCCCCGCCACGCCTGCCTGCGGAAGAGCCACACTCAAGGGGCCAAAGAGCCGCATTTGGCTCGCGAGCCGCCATTTCCGACCCTTGATCTAGACCAAGGGTCAGAAATGGCGGCTCGCGAGCCAGATGCGGCTCTTTGGCCCCTTGTGTGTGGCTCTTCCGCAGCTGAACTCACCCCCGCCCCTTCCACGCGATTGGCCCCCACCCGCAAACCCCGCCCCCTGGCTCTCGCACTGAGCGAGGCCCGGCGCGGCAGGGAGGCGCTGCTGGCCCAGGATGCGGCACGGACTCTCACGCACACACGTTGCCCCTGCAGCCGCTCCTGCGCCGTGTTTCAAAAAAAAAAAAAGCGTTTTGGCTTTGCCCCACGACAAAGGGAAACCTGCCCGGAGGGGTCATCAGGAGCACAGGATCCGGCCCCAGCCCAGCCCGGCCCGCAGCTTCGGCGCCCTCCCCTCGCCATCGCGAAAGTCCCAGGCGACAGCGGGGACATGTTCGACCTGCTCGTGCAGCACGGGGCGGCCACCCCCGGAGACTCCGCGGCCCCCCGGCTGCCAGAGAGGAGGAGAGGCGGTGGAAGAGCTGCAGCCGGGGGGCTGCGGAGTCCCCGGGGGCGGCCGCCCCGTGCTGCACGAGCAGGTCGAACATGCCCCCGCCGTCGCCTGGGACTTTCGCGATGGCGAGGGGAGGGCGCCGAAGCTGCGGGCCGGGCTGGGCTGGGGCCGGATCCTGTGCTCCTGATAACCCCTCCGGGCAGGTTTCCCTTTGCCCCACGATATTCTGGGGAGCGGAGGGTGGCAGCTGTTTCTCCGCCACTCCCGGTGGGGCGGCCGGGCCGGGTTCGCGGAGCCGCTGGCTGCGCGGAGCCGCTGGCTGCACCCCCTCCCTCCGTGAGCCCCCCGCCCCCTTCCACGCGATTGGCTCCCACCCGCAAACCCCGCCCCCTTCCACGCGATTGGCTCCTGCCCGCAAACCCCGCCCCCTTCCACGCGATTGGCCCCCACCCGCAAACCCTGCCCCCTGGCTCTCGAGCACTTCAAAATGTGCACGAGCATGTCAAAATGGCTCCCGGCAAAAAAAGTTTGCCGACCCCTGATCTAGACTATACTGTTTAGTCAGTACATTTCAATTGCATTTATTGTCCAATGGATATTATAGGAAAATCATATTGAGAATGCAATCTCTCAAAAGTCTTTAAGATAAACATTATAAACTGATTTAAGGAGTTTATACCTTGCTTGGCCTGGACATTCCAAAATAATCTTTCCTCCTATCTTCAAGCTTGGGGTATTCTACAATGTCAATTTCTCATGTGATTCTGGATCAAAACTTTAACCACTTACCAATTAAGAATCAAGTATGTCTAGCAGCTTTCAAGGCTAGAAATTAAGATCCTGGTTTAATATACTTAGACCTTAAAGCATTCTAAAATTTCAACGGGTTATATACTAGCTCTCCAAAAAGCCCAAAGAGGCCAATATTTAAAAAAATCTATTCCTGAGAAATATAGATGTCAAAATGAACGTCCAGTGGTACGGCTGAAAATCTGGTAGGTTAAAGCTACCTTCATCATAAGGCAATTTCAATTTGGTCAAGATATCTGAGAGATTTTGGCCTGCCATAAATATTTTCTCATTATCTATGTAAAGTATCTGATAGGAATTAACATTGGACCTTTCTTAAAATATACATTAATCTCAATGTAATATGCATCTTAATTACATTATTCTTACCCCAGAGACTTAGTAGAAATTTCTGCCATTATTTTTAGTGAAATTGCATATATATTATGCAATTTAGTTCAATATATTTTGAGAAAAACATAAAGTGTAGTATTTTATGGAATCTCCACAAATTGTAAATCCTAATTTCTTTAAGTTGTCTATAGATATTTGAATTGCCTAGTGTCTAAGCAGTGATCAGGTGCTCAGGCAATTGGTTCTTTTAGATCCAGAGAATATAAGCACACCAGTGGATAAAGAAACTTAAAGCTTTATTATAAACTTAAGCAAACAAAGTTAAACAAACACAGTTTAGGCAGATTAAACATAAAAAGCATAGCAGAAAGAAATCATACATACCAAAGCAAGTTGAACCCAATCTCCCATAGGCTGTCAGGAGCCCCTTAATAAGGACAGCGGAGATACCCCAAGGTGGCTTAATTTTCACAGCACCCAGCACTCAGGTCTGTGTGGAATTCCCAAACCCCAAAAGCAAGCCTAGGAGTTTTTATCAAAGTCTGGTTCTTAAACCTCGTGACCAAGTTTCCATGGTACAGAGGCTGCATGGCCTGACCTTGACTGGGATACTTCTCGGGGGCTAGCACCTGTTTATGACATCATCTAAGAGCCTGGGAAGCTAAGCCAGTGCCCAACATCAACAATCTCTTATGTCTCACCCATTCCAAGCCGCTGGAGGGGCTGTGGGCAGGGATGGAACTAGGGGCTGTGTCACCCGGGGCAAACATGGATTCCGCACCCCCCCCCCGGGTTATTTTGTCATTTTGACGCACCCCCCAGCACGGTGCCTGGGGCACATGCCCTGCTTGCCCCCCTCCCCTAGTTGCAGCCCTGGCTGTGGGAGGAGTGGACTTATGCCTACACTAACAAGCTTGGGGTAATCTATCTCCCCCTCCATTCCAACCAGAAATAAAAACAAGGCAGTTAATCATCAGTTTAACTCAAACTCTAATCTTCATGTGGGGGAAAATCAAAATATGTCACTTAACTCCTCGAGATAACAATGGTCTTCCGCGTTGCCACTACAATATTGTAGATCCAAAAGGCAGCAAATCAAACCTTTTCCATTGAGTGTGTAATCAGAGTATAAATCTTATTGCTTTACAACTTCAATAAGCTTTGGTAATGATACTATGTAATTATCAAAAAAATCTATATCATTGGCATATAGTGCCACCACATGCTTAATATGTTGAGACTGTCTAATACAGGAAGCTAAGAGTTCATGAAGGAAAGACAAGGAAAGGAAAGGCAGTTTGGTGTAGTAGTTAAGGCACCAGGCTAGAAGCCGGGAGACTGTGAGTTCTAGTCCCACCTTAGGCATGAAAGCCAGCTGGGTGACCTGGGGCCAGTCACTCTCTCTCAGCCCAACTCACCTCACAGGGTTGTTGCTGTTGTGGGGAAAATAGGAGGAGGAAGGAGTATTAGGTATGTTTGCCGCCTTGAGTTATTTATAAAAATAATAAAGGCGGGATAAAAAAGTTTAAAAAAGGAAACAAGGGGCATTCTTAATGGATACAGTATAGCTTAATGGGTTGAGAAACAAATATATTTATAATTACTCTGGCCAAAGGGTGAAGATCCCAAATTGTAATCAATTGACAAAAGATGGTGGGAGATCCATAAATTCAATCTGAACCATATCAAAGGCCTTTTTAGCATCTAACAAGATTAAAAAGCCGATATTCAAGCTTTTACAGCAATGAAATGACAATTGACTATTTCTGAACTTTAAATTAGCAACACTTTTTTCTATACCTTAGAGACAATTTCGGCAACTTTGGGAAACGAATCTAATGATTTCTTAAAGTAGAATAAGTTTCTGCTCCTGAAACAAAAAGAGGTAATTTCCCCAACATTATCAAGCTGTCTTCAACCAGATTTTCAGTTTGCATGGCGGACTGTAGAGGGAGAGTGATAGGAAAGGCATTACCTAAGTGGAACTTGGCTCATGTAAAATTGAATCCTGCTGTCTCTCTGTAATTGTCCATATTATATAAAAACAAAAGTAAAGCTAGATATAGCAGATCTTGCATCTATCCAGGAAGCCAAATTCAGTATTTTGACAGCTGGATCTTTTCTCAAATGCACGTACTTAATATGCACAAACATATAGATACTGCAAGATTTGCAAGTATATAAACCACCTTCATTTTAAAAGACAACATATGATATGGCACCATTCATGAAATGCATGCTCTATATTTTATACTGAATCATAAGATGCAATACTTATGTTTATGATACAAGAAATGCAAGTTTCTTAAGTCTTATGTGAAAGACAAAACATGCAATTTAGAGCCATTATTTTTCTCCTTCATTTACCTCGAAAATGGGAATCAAAACATTACTTAGAGCCTTAATGACAGAAGAAGTGTAATATACCTTCATTGATAAAGAGTTATAAGAAACATTCTGAAAATTATTAAAGCAGCATTTAATGGAATTGTGGTTTGGATGATAAAACTCTGGATGATGATCAAGGTTCAAATTTCTCTCTAGAATTTATTTATTTATTTATTAAATTTATATTACCGCCCATCTCCCCCATCGGGGACCCTGGGTGGTTCACAATAAAGCATGTGGGACAGGTTTTTTTTCTCCCTCAGTTTCAGAAATTGACATGTAAAAGTGTGGCTAATGGTAGCCTATTTGTGAAATTCACAAATTTATCAGGGCATCCGATTTTCAGAAGGATGGTCCAGAGAGCAGTAAGATTTACAGTATCAAAAGCTTTAGTCAGATCAATAAACGCCATGTACAGAGGGCGGTTTTGCTCCTTGCATTTTTCTTGAAGCTGTCGTGCAGTGAAGATCATATCTACTGTTCCCCTGGAAGGGTGGAAACCATTTTGCGTTTCAGGGAGGATGTCTTCTGATACAGATAGGAGACGGTTTGCAATGATCTTTGCCAGGATTTTGCCTGCTGTGGCTAGAAGGGAGATGCCTCGATAGTTTCCACAGTCTGTTCTATCACCCTTTTTAAAGAGAGTGATAATTATGGCATCCCTAAAGTCTGCTGGAATCTCCTCCCTCATCCAGATTTTTTCGATGAGCTTATGAAGTTGTTGTGTAAGTTCAGGCCCGCCTTCTTTAAAGACTTCAGCAGGAATCCCATCAGGTCCACTAGCTTTGTTATTTTTCATTTGTTTAGTGGCTTTGCTGACTTCCTCCAAACTAGGGGGTACTGCAAGCTCATTTCTTATTTGTTTTTGCGGGATTTGCAAGAAGACTTCATCAGCCACAGTAGAGTGACGATTAAGGAGATTGTAGTAATGCTCTTTCCAGCGCAGTGCAATAGACTCTTTGTCCTTTAGAAGTTTAGCACCATCTACTGAGCGTACTTTACTCCCAACTTAAGAATGGAAAACGGAATATTGGTGGACAACAAAAGAGATTCAAAGATACTCTCAAAGCTAATTTAAAAAAATGTAATATCAGCATTGAGAACTGGGAAGCCCTAACTCATGAGCGTTTCAATTGGAGGTCATCCTTTATTAATGGCGCTATGGACTTTGAAGAAGCACGAGTACAGGGCGAAAAGGAGAAAAGAGCTAAAAGGAAGGCACGTCAGGCAAACCCTCATCATGACCGTCTCCCACCCGGAAACCTATGCCCCCATTGTGGGAGGTTGTGCGGATCCAGAATTGGCCTTTATAGCCACTTACGGATCCACCGTTACAATTTTACCTTTGGAAGACAATCTTACTCGGCTACGAGTGATCGCCAATGAATGATGATTTGTGAAATTATTACAGAAATGATTGCCCAGGCTGTAACGACATTACTTACAGATTAATCATAACAATTGTTAGATCCACAGGGATATTTTAAGAGTGCCTAAGTTACTGGACATATCTGAATAAGATCTTTGACTCCAACAGCAAATGTCATACAATCTGCTTTTCACCATTTGCATGGCAAACAAATTTTTGAAAAATGCAGTTTGGGTAATTTTAAAAACAAGAATTTGAATTATTTTATCCTATTAACATTTCACTATATACTATAAGGTACATTACAACAAAAATAGAGATCCTATTATTGGATAGTGACTAATTGTCACTCCTTGTTGAGTCAGCTTCCATCAATCAAAATGACAGATTCAAATTAATGCAGTCACAGAACAAAAATGTTCCATTTCAAAAATAGTTAACTATGGAATTTTTATGAGTAATTTCTTATATTATTGCTGCAGTATTTGTGAAGATTCCATAATTTCAGAGCCCAAAATAGTCTAAGTATAGTTCTGTACATATTTTACTGGGAGCACAATGACAATGATATTTGGTTGCAAGTTGCCATAGCATATAAATTATTTTCTCAGAAAAATCCATGAATGAAATTGATATTGCAATGCACAAAATCTAATACCTCAACTGAAATGGGTGAGCAGTATTTAAACAGTGTATGGCTACAGTGGTATACATTCTTATTTCCTGTGATTCTTTAAAAAATGATTATGCCCAACATTAGAAGTAAAATATTTTTCCTTGCAGAGGTTTGTAAGAATTCAGTCTCCCTAAGTGACAGTCTGTACTTCAAGAATTACAGAACTTAAATGGGCCATATGTTTACTGTATTATAACTAAATGGCTCAAAGCAGTGTACAGTAGTATCCTTGATACTATGTTCTCCCTATCATACACATATGCCTAAGTGCCCCCCCCAAAAGTGGAACTCATGCTCCCTCTTGTGATAGAAAATAGAACTGAAGTTTCAATATCTTTTACAGTAGTAAATATTTAGAGAAAACGTTTGACTAATTTCTGTACAATATATGAGCAAATGATAAAATCTCACCTCCAAACCCAACACAATGGCTTATACATTTGCACCAATCTCAATAGCAGTTCTATTTTCACTGTAATAGGAAATTCATTAGAGCATAGCTTTCCAAACTGTGTGTCGCGATACTTTAGTGTGTCGCAACACACAGTTTGGTGTGTCGCAACACAACCTGGAAGCGGCGGTGGGGATGTGCACGGCGGGGGCGCGTCGTCGTGCACGGCGGCAGCGGTGCGCCATCAGCACTTCCGCGTTTTAGCGGAGGCCGCCGCTGCTGCCACCACCGCTGTGCACGCCGCCCCCGCGCACCCCCATGCCGCCGCCGGGCACACCCCCGCACCGCCGCGGCTGCCGCCGTTGGTGTGTCGCCATTGGCGGCAGTTTGGAAAGCACTGCATTAGAGAAACGTCAATGATCTTGTGAAAAAAGGCACAGGAACAAGAGGATATCACTTTAAATTATCATGATTATTTTCAGTTAACACAGAGCTTTCCAAACTTTTCATGTTGGTGACACACTTTTTAGACATGCATCATTTCATGACACTCTTACAGCAGGGCACAAGGCAGGCACTAGGACCTGCACAGAATCCTGGCAGGGCAGGTTTGGAGGCAGCAAGGCACAAGGCAGGCACTAGGACCTGCGCGGAAGCACAGCAGGTTTGGAGGCAGCAAGGCACAAGGCAGGCACTAGAACCTGCGTGGAATCCTGGCAGGGCTCGGAGGCAGCAACGACACACCCAGACACTGCAGCCGACACACCAACATGTCGCAACACACAGTTTGGAATGCTCTGAGTTAACAGCTCCAAGCATTGCTTTTGCCCAACTTTTAGCTTGGTTAATAAAAGAGATTCCTGGAAGGCAAATTTAATGCCCAAGTGATATGGATCACTGAGCCCTAACAAAAGTTTTATTGCTTCCTTTTGTTTTAGTAGCCCTTGGAACTATAGAAATGTTAAATATTACTTTCTTCAGGTTGGTTACTGCATTTATCCTGAAAAATGTAGACATTTTCTATGTATTTATAGATGCTATGAGTGATAAGTCCTTTTGATAACTGTCTACATTTATATACATTTCTATGACAGACAGTCTGTTTTGTCCTGGGTTCAAATCCAGTCCTGAAACTTTTTGAATTCTGTCCCCAATGCAAAGTATGCTCTCTACTCCTGACTAAGTATTAATAACAGACAGTTGGAAGATTCCTAGAACACAACATTCCCTGTTGATTGCCTTGTAGGAATTATCAACCAAGTCTATTAATGCAATCTCAATATCCAGATACAGAATTAGACTTTTTAAAAACTTACAAATTCATTCAAAGTCAAAGTGAAGCTGAGGACAAAAAAAAAAGAGGAAGAAACATAATAGTGATGGTGCTCCCTTTACAAAGAAGTTCAAAGTAAGGAAGTGTAACTGTTCTATCCCCTCATGTGAACTTCTGCTTTTTAAAAAATCTTTTGAAGTATGAATGCTTTCTTGGGATCTCATGCATGGAAGAGGCAATAGCTGCAGATAGAATATTACATGCTTTGCATAAGTAAACTTGTAACAGTAAGCATGTGGCATTTCAGTGTTCCTGTTTTAAAGAAGCAGTGGAATTAAGCCTTAAATCATGTGCTTTGAACATTTTTTTTAAAACAGCCAGAAGTGAGCCCACAAATACGGCAGATAAGCCATTACACATACAGTGTCTATTATGAAACAGTTCTTGTGCAGCCTAAAGTTCCCTGAATCTGCTATACAGAAATTAATTATTGTGTGGGTGTAAGATATGCAGTATAGCTTTTGGAGATTAAATTCAAAGAATTAGCACTACAGTTAAGAGAAAATGTCTCCTACTTTAAATCTGATCCCACAAGTTACTTATATGCAAATAGCACAGTTATATCAATAAGAAAGCTGCAATCACAGATGAAGCAGCAGCAAGATTTTTTTTCGTGTAGTCATAGACGACTTGAAGGCACATAATCAATCAAAAGAATCAAATACATCTACACTGCAAAGCAGTGTTCTCACATTGCTTGTATTCTTCAAGTACATGACCAAGTACCTCATTGCTCGTTATATACCCTTTTTAAAACTGTCAGTTTTCTTGAAGAAGCGTCTGACCCAATTCCAAACGCGCTTCCATCGAATTCCTTGGAAGGTTCCATTTTCCTAGATTCCATTTTCCGCATGCCCGAGAGGTTGCCATGCCGTGCTATTACGTTGCAGCAAAAGTAATGGAAGCTGCAGTCCTATACAAATTTACCTGAGAGTAAGCTTCACTGAACTCGGGGATGGTGGTGGTGTTAATTCTGAGTAGCCATGCTTGTATTTTACTTGATTATTGCATTACTTTTCTGCCGTAGTCGTTTACGGATCAGGAATGCGACCAGAGAACCTTTTACAGGGGATCTCAATGAGATTTGCTTCTGAGTAAGATCGCATGGGGCGGATCCTAATTTAGTTTTTTTAGGTGCTGGATGCAAGAAAAGAGCAGAGTTGTATTTCCGTGGATGCTGACATCGAACCTTGCGAGACTGTCTTCTGACTCATCTTCAAGGAAGGATGGTGTGTTACGGAGTGATCGATGCTCAGCCTCCCCCCGCCCCCGCCAATGGGAAGACATTCTCCCGCCTTGGGAAAAGACAAAAAAGAAAGACATGACCCGAGGTCCGCAGAATTGGAGCCCCAACCAGGTAAGGAAACCAGCCGCTGCTACAGGAGCGCTCATCTTGTCCAATCAGAACTCGGTATCTACCACGGGGGCGGAGCTATCCCGACTCTATGCCAATGGCTGTACCCAAACGTGGTAACGGACGGGTAGCTTGCCCGCCCTCTTAACTCGCCACACGGTTGGAAGGCGGAGCTTTCTTAGGCGCTTTGGGGAGGGGGTGGGAACGTCATCCGTTTTTTTTTCCCGTGATCCAACGCTGTGAAAGGCGGTACCACTGCTGCAGTAGCAGCGCCGCCGCCACCGACGACGACTCCATCCGGGTCCTGGGTGGTGCTGTGGAGACGGGAATCATCGTGCCGCAGGTAACGGTCGTGTGATCGCGAGATGGAGGGGGGAGATGGGAGCAGCGAAAGAAGAGGTTGGCCTTTTCACACAGGGAGCGGGATTGTTTCGCCTGTGGGGGAGAGCTGCTTTAGGCCTTCAGGCGATCCTTCTGCTACTTCTGAGGCGATGGATGGGAGGGAGAAAAGGGCGAAGTTTCCCCGCTTCCTCCCGCCCTTTCTTTCTGCCCGCTTTAGCCTTGCATCCTTTCTTCCCCTTCGGCCCCCTCCCTCTCCTTGCCGCGCCTTCCCTGACAAACCTGAAGGTCCGAGAAGCGCCGCCCGCTCGGCAGCGACTGATTGGCCTCTGGGCTGTGGTCCTTCTTGCGATTGGCCGGAGGTGCCTCTCCTAGGTGGCGCGTCACTTCCCGTAGCAAGTTCGAGATGGGCAAGGGAGACCTTGGCTGCCAGGGAGGGATGGGAAGGGGGTGGGGCGCGATATGATGCTGCGGCGGGGACTCCCAAGCACGATGGGCAAGCCCCGCCCCATCTCTCGAGACGCCCCACTTCCCGCCTATTGCCGGCCGAGCACTGTCGCAGCTTCCTTCTCTCGCGCGCCTTCGAGCCCCCTCCCTTCCCCCACTGGTTCGAGCGCCGAGCCACGAGAGCCCGGGCGGGGAACGAGCGCGAGAGATGGGGGAAGGCCTGTTGCTCTGCGGCTGGGGCTCCCGATGGCCCAAAGCCTTCTGGGCCTGAGCGGGGCAAAAAAGGAGGTGGGCTGCTTCTTGGCAAGCGGCTTTGCTACCACGAGGCGCTCCGCCTCTCCTTCCCGCGCGGTCTTTCTTGTGTCTCGTCTGATCGGAGAATAATCCTGTCCACGCTGGCTTGGCAGCCTGCTCCCTTTCATTAGAGGGGACGTGCTTCTTGGGAGACAGCTGGAGGATCGGGTCGACAAGAGATCTGGCAATCAAATGTTTGGCGCCTCTTTAGCTGATTTTTATAGCACATCTCGGGTTTGGAAAACTAAGTAGTTTGAATTTGAAGCAATGTAACTTCGTCAGAGATAGGGGGAGTTTTTCACTTTGTGGCGCTCCTTATTTAAGCCACCCGCTATTTAATCAGCAGATCAAGTTGTGACTTGTTGGAGGTGTGAAGGCTAGAGTGGTTTTTGAATCTCGGTTTTGCTTTTCTTGCTGGCAAGTTTGCTAGTTGTTCTTTTTGATACAGCTTTACCTCCAATTCAAACTTTATAATCTGTGGAATAGTATTTTTTTAAATAGATGCTGGTATCTTACTTTTCAGCTGTCCTTCCTGTATCTTCTTTGGGGTTGGAAGCAAAGTTGCAAAAATTTGCTTCTCTGGTGGAACTTCATTACATGGGATGACAGTGTCATTACCTACTTGAAGGCTGACAAGGTGTATCTGTTTCTTTACAGCTGGGAAAAGAGGAGCATTGGCCTTGGATGGGATGACTGTATTTGTCTTTGAAGGTGATAAAGGAAAGTAAAACAGTCTGTTTAAGCCTTTTCTTTTGCCACTGCAGAGTTTTGGTCCTGTCAAGTTTAACCTAACTTTTCAAACTGACAGTGTGGTGTCTTAGTTTGAAATGATGAGGGAATGTAGAAAGTTTTTTCCCTTTTCCAGAAATAATCAAACCTAAGATGAAATCTTTCAGAAAACTGCTTCCTGAATATATAGTGTCTTGAAAGTAATTAAATTAGTCCTTTGTCAAAAAGCAACTCTTGCATTCTTTGAAAACTGTTATATCAGATATTGAAATGGATAACGGTAACATAGATTAGTTTCATATAAAATTTTATTGCAACAAAATACTTTCCCCCTAAGATAAAAGTAACAAGCCATGGAATAGACAAATTTGCTTTTACCTTAAGCCAAGCCAGACAGACTTCCAAGATGTTTCCTTAATTGTGAATGTGTTGGATTGACAGCTTTATTTCTAGGACCAAACGAAGGTGGAGCTTACAAGAATTTGAATATGTGAGGAATATGTCAATGTTAGTCTGAGATTCATGAGATATAGAACCATTCAGTTTATCTAGCAATTTTCAAAGCAAACTTTGGCTCTTTATATTTTAAAATACTTAACATGCATTTCTGAGTAAGGATTTACTAAACAAAGCAGGTTGTAAGGGATTTGGTTTCATTTTAGTTAGAGTAAATTAGCAAAACTTTGTATATAAGCAAAGTTTAGTTCAGGCAACTGTCAAATATCCATGGGTGCTGCTTTCAGTGAATTTGATCTTTCCACCTGCATTTTCCTAGTAATGTAATGTACATTTTCCTGTAATGTACGATTACAGCACTTTGGAAATAACCAAATGGTGAATACCTTTTGATTGTTTGCTACAAATGCTAAGTGATTGCTGCTGCCAATAAACCTCAAGTGTTTATGTATATGTGCAGGTGTTGGGGAGAATAGACAACATTTTGTCTTGAAAGTAAAGCCAGTACTAGGTTAGTCCTTCATAGAAGTTTATGAATTTTGAGCAAACTTGATGGATTAACTCAAATAATGACATGAAATGGTATGAAGTTGTCTGAAGAAACAAATTCTTGAATACAAATAATGTTATCTAGTAGAAATAAGCTGTCATATTCCTTCCTCTTCAGTTTTATATTTGTCCTTATGAAGAAGCAATTGAACATAATTACCTATAAGTTAAATAGTTTATAAGCTGTCCAGTAGCAGTAACGTTACTAAATGTTTTCTGCTAAAACAAATGGGATTTGTTACTTATGCAGTTGTTCGTACATAATTTTATTAACAGATGAGGATGTAAGATGTTATGTTATATCCAATAACGGGGATTATATAGAAATAATCCAACATTTGAGTAGAATTTTCTATGCCACAGGATTTCCCATTCTCCTTGCAATTTCTTTCCTAGTAAAAATAGTGTATGATGCAAAACAAATTCTTGAGAAGGGAACATCCTGTTTTCTACTAATTGAAGGGGTTACTTTTTCACATGTAGTCCTCATTCTATAAGGAGTTGTGTACATCTTGTCTTGATTAGAAAGTTCCATTGAGGATCTGCAATTGCAAAGCTAAAGTCCACTGCTCTGTTGGTGTAATGTAGTGAAACACCCATTTTTCATCAGGTGTAGAGACATTGATTCATTCCCTACCTAATAGGTAGACAGCTAATTAGTTTTTATGCAAGACAAAATAATACCAATTGTGTAATACGGATAAAGAAGTGGAGGGTCTAATACTGCCTTAATGTTCTCAGTATTTTATATCCTTCATTCTTCTATTAGTTGATATATATTATTGATATAAATAAATGAATAGAAGGCCTTTAAATTTAGAAGAGATACCTTGAGAACATTAAAATATTTAGGGGCTGTTATTTAGTAAGTATGCTTATGGTTTTTACTGAGTATGTGCAATAATGTACAAATTACAATGTTTCTGAAAGGTAGGTATTCAGTAGGTAGAAAAGAGTAGATCTGCTGCAAAAATGTAATTAAACTATAAAAGCAAAAGGGGAAGATCATTGACCTATATTGCTACATATGTTCAACAGTTTTTGAAATACTGTACTAAAAATCAGTTTCTTTTCTGAGATAATTATAGTGTAGGTTTTACACATTGAGTGATTATTGTCATCCTGTGTGTGGTAATATGGTTAGGTTGTGTTTGTAAATGTATACTGCATTTCATAACTTTGGAAGTGCTGGCTCCCAGCTTGACAATACAAAATAAATGTTCCCACTCCACAAATGCATTCAAGGGTATCAACAGCAGTACAGAGTGTTAAAGAAATTGTGGTGTCCTATTTCTGCAGAATGGTTTAGAAAAATCTGAAAAACAATTCTTTATGTATATATTTTTAAAAGATATGCATCATGAACACACTTGACTTCTTTGAGCAAAGAAGCAAGTGTAATACGTTAAATTCATTCCCAATATACTAAAACACAAGCCATACCTATAACACTCTTAGTAAAGTTATTAAGAATTTTAGGTACGTTTTCCAGAATATTGCAAGGTGAACTTGTCACATTCTTAAAGATGGAGTCTGATACCTAATGACATAAGTATAAGCCTTATTCAACCATTTTGATTATTCCACTCAAATATAGTAACAAAGTTTAGATTCTGATTCATTATGTGGCTCAATGGTTTTAAACTATAGATATTTCATAGCTTTCAGTGGGCATATTTGGTATTCAAGTTTCAATATTTCCCCAATATTTACAGTCACGGTTATTCATTCTCACCCAACTTGTCCCTATCTATTTCTTACTTAGTTTTGCATCAGTTACCTCTTTGAGATGGAGAAAAAAAACTAGATTTTAAACATGTCTAAAGATCATTTGAAACTTCCAACACTTGAATGTGAATGTTAAAATCTACTAGAGCAATTTTCAGTATAACAAATGCACCAAAACCTTGTTTATTCACAAGCTGCATTTTATTTCAGTATAAAGAATAAGATTGGTTTCCTGCACTATTTATGTATTGTCATAAAATTTGGCATTTCTTACTGTTGAAATTGCAGTTGCATGCTTTTATTTATTTAGGATGGTTTTCATTAACTTTCCTTCCTTCTTTTAGGTTTGAGAGTGGAATAGAATGAAGAATGCTGTACAATAGTTGCCTTGCATCAGTATTTGCAATCAACTTAATTTCTTCATCCAGAGAAGTTCCTAAGACTGAATGATTTGGATATTTAACCGGAAGGAAAGGCTTTTAAAATTGATCATTAAATTACTGGAGAGATTTTTGTTTTATCATCCTTTTGAAAAAGACATTGCCATCTATTAAATGAAGATACTGCTCTGTGGGATGAGGTAGTAGGTTGTATAGTTTTAGGGTCATACCCACCACTGGGAGATAACTATACAGTCTACTGTCTTTCCTAAGGCAGCAGATAATCATCAGCAACTTTAGTCTAATTTTATTATTGGAACTATGGTTGCAGTGGTAGATAATGTACATAACTGAACATTATTTCAAGGAAGCAAGAAAGTGAGCAACAGGAAACTTGCACCGGTACCCTAATTAATAACAGTCAAAGTAGGGCTGTGGTATGGGGGACTGAGAGGGAAATAGCTCAGGCAAAGGTAACTCAAAAAAGCAAGTATTTTGTGTTCAAGCTACTTTTGACCAGTTTTGGCAGTTTTTTCCTTTCCCTAGTATCGGTTTTCCATCATTCAAAAGGCCTGCTGCTTTTCATGCAGCCTCATAGGGGATATGTGAAACAAAAGCTTCCTGGTGCAAGTTCTTTTCAGGATCAAATTCAAAGGTGTATTCTCAGAACTAAGAGTTTACTTTCTAAATATGTTTCTCTTATCAGGTTGAGGTAGTAGATTGTATAGTTGTAGGGCAGTTATTTTGCCCTCTTCAGGAGATAACTATACAATCTATTGCCTTCCCTGAGGAGTAAAAATTCTACAGTATTCTTGATGGATTATTTGCAGTTCGACTTATAATAGAAATTACAGTGCATTTTTGTTTTTACTGGCAAACTATGTACGCAAGGTCGTATGGGTCATTTTGGCTTTATCTACTGAAGGAGATACTGGATGAGGGATGGAGTATATATGATATGTTTGTGTATTCGTGATGTTACTGAATGTCTGTTTTGAAAATATATTCTAATTAAGCTGAATTGTAGTTTAAGAAAGTACCCATTGTTTTGTTTCAAATGGAATGGGGATATAGTTGTGTATATATTACTCACTTGATATGATGTCAAAACATTTAACACTTAAGGATGTTTCCTGTTTAGCACAAATGAACAATGGTAATATCTTTGCACAATGAAAATGTATGTGTTTATACTGCATAATCTTTAAAGATGTGCATGATGTTTCTTCAGAATGACTTCTTTTTTTAGAAGAATTACAGAAGAAGTGGTGGGGTTCCTAGGAAGAGGTAGTAGGTTGCATAGTTTTAGGGCAGTGGTTTTGCCTATAAGGAGTTAACTATACAACCTGCTGCCTTTCTTAGGGCTTTAATATTACAACAGGATCATAGTTGCTTGAATTACATGTTCCTAATCTAAGTTATTGTATAAAGTTTGCAAGATTTACCACTACATTTTTGTTCCCTGAATTGAATAAACCAAATCATGCAGAGGTTCCTTAAACTGCTTTGATGAAACATATTCTTTTTCCTATGCCAGGAGAATGTGGGACCCCCCCCCCCCAAAAAAAAGTTCTGATACTACCTGCATACTGGGAAGAAGTGTGGTGGTGATTTCAAGCTCATTTTAAGCCTAGTTCTGCTCTTGTATGTATGTAACTTGCATAATAAAGTAGAAATTCAAACCAAGAAGGAATTGGTTTGAGGTAGCTCATTGTGTTTCTTAAGTTTTGTCCAGTTCTAATATTTTCTGGTTTTATCATCCAAAAGTCCCTTTATTTTTTAATGACACCTCTGTGTATTTTAGAATAGATTAATCCCTGGTATACCTAAGCAGCTGTGTTCTATGTAAAGGAGATTGGGACTCTGTCTACTCATCAGCAAAATAACTCTCCTAAAATTGTACAGAACAGGACCAAATTAGGTGTTGGAGGAGAAGCCAGCCAGCCAAACAAACAAACCCCAAGAATGAAAATGGGCTGGATCAAGCCAGGTGCTTTAGAGAAAAAGAATCCCGATTTCCCCCCCCCCCAATGTATTCCTCTGGGAAAGACAATTGGGCAGTGGCTTGAAATGTTGTCCACTGTTCCATCCAAAGCCTCCCTTCTGGTTCATGCAGCCTGACTCATGATTCCTAGTGCACAATATAAACATGCGAACACAACACGAGAGGAAAGGAGACCAGAAACACAGGAAACATAAACACCCCTTGTCAAGCCCCACATAGCTAGTAAATTCAGGAAACAAGAACCAAACAAATTTCAGAAAGCAACTTTAATGCCATTCAGGATAAAAGCATAATCTTAAAAACTATAAAAGTTAGTTGGGGAGACTTACAGCAAGCCACTTAAGCGTCTCTTCGAAGTTTTCTTCCCACACCTCCCACCTCTGGGCAGGGCTGCCTCTTGCACCCACTGAACTCTTGTGCCTGGTTCCTACAGTCTCTCACACCCCTGATTAGACCCTCACACATAACGGGGGCAATATGTATGCAAATAGGCACAGCATGTTACTTTGCTACGCAGAAGAAAATATAGATGCCACCGGTGGTAAAGAGTTGGAAAGCATTCCAAAAGCTGTTTTCTGGTGGTCTTACCTTGTTCAATATATGCAATTATTCAATTAGGATTTCTTGTTAAAGAGCACTGAAGAATACATCTACCTCTAGTTCATAATCTTTGGTGATCCCCATTAAATTATGTTTGAAAGTTACCTGCTTATTTCCAATGACCAAATTTAGCCTATGGACTTTTCTTTTTCTTTTTCACAATGCAGGAAAACTTGGTTAATATAATTTATGCTGTACATTCATACATTTTTTTAAAGCCTTTAATGAAAAAAAGCAAAACAAGTGTATGTGTATACACACAATATAAAATTATATATAGACACAGACACATTTATAGACGCTCTCCTAATTAAATATTTAATAAGGCCAAACAAAGCTCTTGGGGGTCTTTTCCAGGTTAAGATGTGGAATCTAGTCAAATTGGTTATTAGAAAGGTAATTGATCAGTCATTTATTTGTACTTGTGGTTTCAATCATGCTTCTATTATCATTTGAGTTGGACAACTTGGTGGATAAGGTTTAGTAGTGAAGCAGAAGTGCATGGAAGTCTTACAGATGAAAGGAATATGCTCTTAAGATGTCTTTGCCATCAATTCCAGCCACTATTCCAACAATGCTGACATCATCACATGCCACAGATTTGAAGCCACTATGAGAATGAAACATTTGTGTCAGTACTTGGTTAAATAACAAGTCATACTGAAGCAATTCAATATGTAAAGTATAAGAAATCAAACCATTGTCCCAGATCCTACATGGAACAGAATATTTCACTGCAGGCTGAAACATAGACCAAGGCCTATATCAACTGGGTCACTGAATGATACACTATAGTTGATTAAATCTGTTATTTGCAGTTGGAAGGTGAGTTATATGCTTCAATGTGGTCTCCAGATACAAATTCTTGTGATTATGAAAAAAGAAAATTCTGTTAAATAATTAAAAAATATACAGAGATTACTTGACATATCAAGGCTATTCTTAACTTTGTTTCTAATGCTTGGACAAATTGGTGAGTAGATACCACCATTAGGAAAAGAAAAGCAGCCCTCCCACACCCTGGTTGAGATATACAGTAAGAAATTAAACATTTTTAATCCGCCTTTTAAAGAGAATGCCAGTGGTTAACAATCAGCAGTAAAAAGCATATCAGGTTAAAATATTCTCTATATAATCACCCTGAAACTTTCAGCTGAGGTTCGAAAGCTGGATAAGAAAGGGAAACTTTCAACCCTGCATGCAACAATTTGCGGAGGGGGGGATTTCTCTGTGCAGAAAGCCTGCGTGAATATACAAAAGACTTCTCTGCTACATTTTAAATAGGCAAGTTAAGGCAGGAGAAACTCTCAATTAGTTATCCTGGAGTCCTAAACAAGATAAATTGCCAGTGGGTGCTCAATACCATAATCACATTTGAAAAATACTAAATGCAATACCTTTAAACTTTGACACCGTATCACCAGACCATTAAAATCCCAACAAACCATAAAAGAGTCCTTAAAAGGTGAGACTTACCTTGACCATCTGTGAGATCCTCCCAATAAATGATAGCAACTGGTCAACAAAGAGGATTTGTTGTCATTTTTCCAGGAGTATACACGGAGTGAAAGGTCCATGGAGGATGTCACAACATGGAAAGGATCCTGGGGTGGGATGGAGTGGTGGAAACAAGAAGTTGTTTAGTTAAATATCCCTGGTATATGTACGCAGCAGAAAGTAATGGCTACTCAGAGGCTTTTTAGCAAAATAATAAGCTAAAAATGTTTTCTAAAAATGAAGAGTGACTATACCACCCAAATGGATGTAATAATCTTATGATGATCCTTGAAAGCCATCAATACATCCCCACTCAGAGAGTATACTGTCAGTTCTGGTCCAGCTGCTATAAGGAGAGTTTGTTTGCCAAATCCTTTCATACTTGTCATCTGCTGTTGGGCTGGCAGTGTGAAGTCTGCAACCTGTTGAGCTTTTGCATAAAAAGAACATACATTCATTTCTGTATCACATTAACTATTGAAATTTCTATTCTATTTCACCCAAATGTACTTCGGTCATATTGATATTGAGAATTGCAACTAGAGATGATCAGGATGGGAAGCTAGTTTCACTTAATAACATTATTGAGCTCCCTCTGACACAGCATGAGCAATGGGACTTCTCCATTCCTCCAGATACATCCCAGTGGCTACCACCACCAGGGTATCTACACTTGGGGCATGGGGCTGCATGGAGCATCCATACTACCCGTTGAGTCTGTATCATAGGCAGTTAGGCAACCGTTAGTGAACATTACGGGCTTATCTTAACTGAAAGCAAAGAAGAGAGAAATAGAAGGAAAAGAAAAAGATTAACCAAGGACAGGACAGCCTGGTAAAGAACAAATAATTGCAAGTCATCAGAATGTATATTTCTAAACATCTAGTCTAGGCAATTCAACCAACCAGTATCAGCCATGATTCTTTTACCGCTTTCTCCATTCCTACTATCATAAGTTCTAGATTGCCAACAATTAATTTTTCTAAATCTCCCAGGAGACTGTGCAATACATGCATTGAGGCCAAGCAAATATGTATAGAAAAACTTTTGATGTGAGCTATTTGGATATATTTGGCCTTAATAATGTAACTGCCTGACAAATTTTATATTTTTTATTCCATTATGGTCCAGCAGATTTTAGGTAATACAATGACACATCTAAAATTACACAATAGCTTGATGGAACCTACCTGTAACATTCTTTTTATATTTAGACTTCTTAATTACTATATCAAAGCTAATAATGTGAAATATCTCGTTTTTGTGCACAATGGCAATTCTTGCTGATTCTGCTGGTAACCAGCACATCACATGACAATGATTTGTGATAGGTAAAGGACTAGATAGCATCAATTCATCATCTTGTGGGTGAGTTGCACAATATGTGTAAAATACCTGATATGCAAAAAGAAAATCATACCGATAAGCTGGGATCCAAACATTCAACTTACAGTTTTAAAAATCTCAGTGAAACTTTTGAACTTTATTCAAAAGTTTATGTGAATATATTAAGCTTTCTGATCCCAACTAAGGACATTGATTCATCTCAGTATTGTCTATCCCTGAGATAAAAGAATTTGGATTATCTTCATTCAGCTCTAGCCAGCATGGCCAATGGGAATTATGGTTCAAACGCTTGGGAAAGCACCAGGTTACCAGCCGTGCTTTATATTGCTTGGCAGAAACTTTCCAAGAAATCCTTCCTCACCCTCTGAAATGCTGGGGGTTGAAATTTTGATCTGCATATAACCCATAGCTTCTATTACTGAACCATCTTATTTGAACTGCAAAGCTCCATGCTGTATCATAAGTGACTTTTGAAACTTGTTCCCATTTGAGAAATGCAAGCCTTACTTTAAAATTAGAAGTACAGTTCTTGAACCTAGGCTACTATCTATAGCTGAAACTTTGATATACAAGAACTGCTATATAGGCAGATTACTGATTTGTTAGAAAAATAAAAAAATAATAGTGTCATCTTTATTAGAACCATAAAAACTAATTAGACAAATTTCAAGTTCTCCAGAGATCTTCTTTAACAATTTGTTAAAGAAGGGCAAAGAATAAAAATGGAGCAAACACAAATGATTATTTCATTTTACTCATTTAATAAATCATAGCCAAAACTCTCAGGATGACATACAAAGTAACAAGAAACAGGAAAACCAATAATTTTGCCACTGTAACTGTCCTCAGTCCATACTAGATGAGGTTAATTTTGTGACTGTATTTCACAAACATTTACCTGAGGGATCGTCTCATCCCCAGAACATCGACCCGTCCCACCCGATCAGTCAGAGAGGGCTTGCTGCGGACCCCATCGACTAAAGAGTTCCATCTAGCGGGGTCCAGGAGGTGGGCCTTCTCTGTAGTTGCGCCCGCCCTTTGGAATATCTTACCCCCAGAGCTGAGGTGGGTCTCCTTGCTCCCGACCTTTCGAAAAGATCTAAAGACCTGGTTGTGCCGGCTTGCCTGGGAGGGAAATGTTAACAGCTCCTCTTGGGGATGGCTGGTCCCATGAAGCCTCCTAGTATCACCATTTTAACATCTTGGATTTTATTTGGATTTTATATTATTTATTATATTGTAAATTTTCCATTTATGTTTTAACTGTTTCTGTTGTGAACCGCCCAGGGTCCCCGATGGGGGAGATGGGCGGTAATATAAATTTAATAAATAAATAAATAAATTTTCCCAGAAAGAACAGCTGGTAGGAGCAGCAGCAATCAGATTCAGAATGGTGATAATGTGAAGGAAACACAGAATTTAACAATTACAGCCATTCCAAAATCCACCAAGACTGCCCCATGTCTGAAAGATCATAGAATCAAAGAATGTAAGAGCTGCAAGGGACTTTGTAAGTCATCAAGTCCAAACCACTGCAGGAATCCACTACTGTAGTAACCCTGACAAATGGGCATCCACCTTTTGCTTAAACACCTCCAGGGAAAGAAAGTCTGCTCCCTCCCTCCCAAGGCAGCCTTGGGTTGAACAGCTCCACCTTTTAACTGTTAAGACATTTTCCTTTGTGACCACTTGAAAAAAATCTACTTCCTTGCAATTCTTAACACCCTTGCTTCTTGCCCAGTTTTCTGAAACAATTATGAACAATTTTGCCCTGCTTGGCTGCAATGACACTGGCTTAAACCAGGTCAGAACAGACACACGCAACAGTAATAGAACAATACCTTTGGTGAAAGAGCGGTATCACTAGGACAAACAACTATCCATTGCCCATCTGGTGAACACAAAGACAATTCCATACCACAGTTTTGATACACCTTTTTGTATAAAATTTGGCTTAGATCAGTCGCTGCCAAGGTATAAAGTATGCCTTCTCCAGTGCCCACCTAAATCAAAGAAGGGGAGAGCATGTAAAATACAATGAATGATCTTCAGAGTTGCTAACTGCTTCATAAAACTCAAAATTACAGAATGGGGATACTGTAAGCAAAAGCTATACTGTACTTCTGCCAATTTCTGGTAAATCAGTGCCTACAAAGATTGCTAAGCTAGTTAGACCATAATCTAATTCCACCAACCCCTCTATAGAGCCCTGAGTGTTACCCCCTGAACTATAAATAATATTTTCTCCACAGCCGGCCAAGGGGGTAACACTAAAGGTGGCAGGCAGTTGGTGCCCTGCCTCCTTTGAGCTTCCTTGCTAAAGTTTCTTTCCACATCAAGAGGAAACATGCATCTTCAAAACTGTTCCTGCATTGGGAAAGGCACAATCCTATTCCTCAAAGTAACTATGGAAAACACAGGATGATGGGGAAATCCCAGGCTCTAAGAAGGGAGATGTGGGAGTTCCAAACAACGGGAAACTGCCCACACTTCATGTCCAGAGGAAATGCTGCTAAACTGTGAAGCAGGAGAAAGGCTTGACTTCCCAAACTCCATGGATGTCCCAGGATGGTATGGGCGCACAAGGGGATGGTGCTGATCTCAGACTGACACAGGTAAAGAGGCCGATCTTATTTCTATAACTTTAAAATGTGTTGTTTTATAAATATTTGGCAAGCAGCAGAAAGCTTCCTTGAGGATGGTCATCAGCTCATTTGGTGTGCTACTTACCGTTAAGAATGGGTTATTCTTTACTGTGTAGGCCACCATAGAGCATGAAGAGGATAACACTGAAAAAGTTGAAAGCTCTTCCCCTGTAGTCCCATGCCAGAGTTTGATTGTCCCCTGCCTGTCTGCTGTAGCTGCCAGGTTAAATGCAGGAAATGTGATAATATTTACTAGTGGAACTTCCTGATGGGGACTTGACCAAATCTGTGTACCCTGATAAAAGCAAAAAATTAATATTCATTCTATCTGATCAGCACTTTTTTTAAAAAAAATATCTTCCTGTTAGTGCAGTCATTATTGCATATTTATGTACCATGCATTTTTTTCAATATGAAATATTTCTCCATGAAAAAACATTACCTAGCTTCTGTTCCAACATACTTGTTTGTGTGGAAAGCTATCTTTTTACTTTGTTACAAAAAATAACCAAATCACATTGCTTTTACCTTGTTGAAACTTGTTCACTTAATTTATTTCTCCATTAGATCATGATGATGAGTCATACTTCTTCATTGTATTTCAAAGTTCTGAATTGTGGCCAAAAATTCCTAAAAGAATTTAGTTCATTTCACATAAAATAATGACTTCCTTTGGATCACAGTTGTGTCCTCCATGCCCCCAAAGACCATGTAAATCAAAGAATTTGAAAATTACAGTGTCACGAAAACAGCCTTGGGGGGGGGGGGGGGGAGTGTCTAAATATCCAGATTTGTAATACTGTATTTCCGCTTTACTTATTTTTTTGTTATCTGCATCAGGTATGTCTTCATCAGCTATTTTTCATGTGCTGCATTCTTGAAGAAATGGCAGATTGCTTATATAGCTCGCACTACATCTTCTCCAAAGTAACATTCCACTTTGAGAAGTTTATTGGACTGTTATTTAATGCTATTTCTTCAACCTGTTAAATAGAGTGGGCCAACTTTCTCCTGGTTGCATTGCTCTATATGAAGAACCTTCCTGCTAAAAACTCTCTCATTGTTGGCAGATCTTTAATATTCTGAAGGCTGCTATTACAAGAGAGCTTTGTAGCTGTAATAGTAATACAGTATATATTATGGATTGATCACTGTGTGTTGCCTCTTTATTTATTTATTTCGTGCTTTATTTCGTGCTTCTGAACTCTGCTTAACTGCTTCAACATTTTGAGTGTTACAGTGTAGCACTGAGTTGATAGTGGTGCCAGGTTCCAGGAAATCCCTGTGAGTAACACCATCTAAGTCCCAAAAACTGTAACCATGAGTTTTCCTGCCAAAGCCTGGGTTTTGATTTTTTTTAAGCAGGTGAAGTTTAGTGATGATATTCCATGGACTGATGCTTCATTACTGGGTTATAATAATGGCCCTGACTGTCATCAACTGTCACAATGCTGTAAATAAATTCTTCATCTTCATTCTCATAGCATGACAACAATTGCTGGCCAATTTCAACTCCTGGAAATTTTCATCTCTGCCATTAGCATGCAAAGGATCCATCTGGCACAAACCTTGCAATATGGAAGAGCAGCAACAATATGACCTGTGAAAAGCCTGACAGCAATTTCCCTTTGATCTGCTGAGTGTTCATCAACCATTCTCATCAACCTTTCTCATGTGAAACTCATCAGTTGTTGTGACAGGTCATTCACTTTGTTCTTGATCACACAAATCACCTTTCCCTACTTCACCATCTTTACATTTTTGGCCCAGCAATGCACAGTACTCACTTCACCATAAACAACCTGCATTTAGTGGTGAATTTCAATTGAAGGAGCTCCTTTGGCAATCTGAAATTCAATCACGGCATATTGCTTAAAGTGCATTGATGAGTAGTCACTGTAGAGTTCTATTTCATGAACAATAGTAACACAACCTTTTCTCACAGCAACTTCCTACCAACTGAAGTAAACAAATAGATGAAAAGAACATGTCAGAGCTTCTAGTCTGTCAGTTGCCATCTGTTGGCAACTTATAATATTAGAGGCGTTATTTTTCATTCAATCTTTGCAGGTAAAAATGTTTTAGCCAGGAATTTGCTGTAGGTTTGAATTCTATTTAACTTGGTGTTCTAAGTCTTTGTTGTTGTTCAGTCGTTCAGTCGTGTCCGACTCTTCGTGACCTCATGGACCATAGCACGCCAGGCCTTCCTGTCCTCCACTGTCTCTCGGAGTTTACTCAAATTCATGTTCATTACATCGGTGATGCTATCTAACCATCTCATCCTCTGCCGTCCCCTTCTCCTTTTGCCCTCAGTCTTTCCCAGCATCAGGGTCTTTTCCAGTGAGTCCTCTCTTCTCATTAGGTGGCCAAAGTATTTGAGCTTCAGCTTCAGCATCTGTCCTTCCAATGAGCAGTCAGGGTTGATTTCCTTTAGGATTGACTGGTTTGACCTCCTTGCAGTCCAAGGGACTCTCAAGAGTCTTCTCCAGCACCACAGCTCGAAAGCATCAATTCTTCGGCGCTCAGCCTTCCTTATGGTCCAACTCTCACAGCCATACATTGCTACTGGAAAAACCATAGCTTTAACTATACGGACCTTTGTCGGCAAGGTGATGTCTCTGCTTTTTAATATGCTGTCTAGGTTTGCCATAGCTTTCCTCCCAAGGAGCAAGCGTCTTTTAATTTCATGGCTGCAGTCACCGTCTGCGGTGATCTTGGAGCCCAAGAAAATAAAATCTGTCACTGCTTCCATTTCTTCCCCTTCTATTTGCCAGGAAGTGATGGGACCAGATGCCATGATCTGGGTTTTTTTAATGTTGAGTTTCAAGCCAGCTTTTGCACTCTCCTCTTTCACCCTCATCAAGAGGCTCTTTAGTTCCTCTTCACTTTCTGCCATTAGGGTGGTATCGTCTGCATATCTGAGGTGGTTGATATTTTTCCCGGCAATCTTAACTCCGGCTTGTGATTCATCCAGCCCGGCATTTCTCATGATGTACTCTGCATATAAGTTAAATAAGCAGGGTGATAATATACAGCCTTGTCGTACTCCTTTCCCAATTTTGAACCAGTCGGTTGTTCCATGTCCGGTTCTAACTGTTGCTTCTTGACCCACATACAGGTTTCTCAGGAGACAGGTAAGGTGGTCTGGTACTCCCATCTCTTTAAGAATTTGCCACAGTTTGTTGTGATCCACACAATCAAAGGCTTTAGCGTAGTCAATGAAGCAGAAGTAGATGTTTTTCTGGAACTCTCTTGCTTTTTCCATGATCCAGCGAATGTTGGCAATCTGATCTCTAGTTCCTCTGCCTCTTCGAAACCCAGCTTGCACTTCTGGTAGTTCTCGGTTCACATGCTGCTGAAGCCTAGCTTGTAGGATTTTGAGCATAACCTTGATGGCATGTGAAATGAGTGCAATTGTACGGTAGTTTGAACATTCTTTGGCATTGCCTTTCTTTGGAATTGGAACGTAAACTGACCTTTTCCAATCCTGTGGCCACTGTTGAGTTTTCCAAATTTGTTGGCATATTGAGTGCAGCACTTTAACAGCATCATCTTTTAGGATTTTAAATAGCTCAGCTGGGATACTGTCTTCTCCGCTAGCTTTGTTGTTAGTAATGCTTCCTAAGGCCCACTTGACTTCACTCTCTAGGATGTCCGGCTCAAGGTCAGTGACCACACCATCGTATTTATCAGGGATATTAAGATCTTTCTTGTATAGTTCTTCTGTGTATTCTTGCCACCTCTTCTTAATCTCTTCTGCTTCTGTTAGGTCCCTGCCTTTTTTGTCCTTTATCATGCCCATCTTTGCACAAAACGTTCCCTTGATATCTCCGATTTTCTTGAAGAGATCTCTAGTCTTCCCCATTCTATTGTTTTCCTCGATTTCTTTGCATTGTTCATTTAAGAAGGCCTTCTTATCTCTCCTTGCTATTCTCTGGAATTCTGCATTCAGTTGTTTATATCTTTCCCTTTCTCCCTTGCCTTTTGCTTCCCTTCTTTCCTCAGCTATTTGTAAAGCCTCATCAGTCAGCCACTTTGCTTTCTTGCATTTCTTTTTCTTTGGGATGGTTTTAGTTGCTGCCTCCTGTACAATGTTACGAACCTCCATCCATAGTTCTTCAGGCACTCTGTCTACCAGATCTAATCCTTTAAATCTATTCCTCACTTCCACTGTATATTCATAAGGGATATGATTTAGGTCATACCTGATTGGTCTAGTGGTTTTCTCTACATTCTTCAATTTAAGCCTAAATTTTGCAATAAGAAGCTCATGATCTGAGCCACAGTCAGCTCCAGGTCTTGTTTTTGCTGATTGTATAGAGCTTCTCCATCTTTGGCTGCAAAGTATATAATCAATCTGATTTCGGTATTGACCATCTGGTGATGTCCATGTGTAGAGTCGTCTCTTGTGTTGTTGGAAAAGAGTGTTTGCTATGACCAGCGTGTTCTCTTGACAAAACTCTATTAGCCTTTGCCCTGCTTCATTTTGTACTCCGAGGCCGAACTTGCCTGTTATTCCGGTTATTTTTTGACTTCCTACCTTAGCATTCCAGTCCCCTATGATGAAAAGGACATCTTTTTTTGGTGTTAGTTCTAGAAGGTGTTGTAGGTCTTCATAGAACCGGTCAACTTCAGCTTCTTTGGCATCAGTGGTTGGGGCATAGACTTGGATCACTGTGATGTTGAATGGTTTGCCTTGGATTCGAACTGAAAGCATTCTGTCGTTTTTGAGGTTGTACCCCAGTACTGCCTTTCCCACTCTTTTATTGACTATGAGAGCTACTCCATTTCTTCTAAGGGATTCTTGCCCACAGTAGTATATATAATGGTCTCCCGAATTAAATTCGCCCATTCCTGTCCATTTTAGTTCGCTGATTCCCAATATGTCGATGTTCAATCTTGTCATCTCATGTTTGACCACATCCAGCTTACCTTGATTCATAGATCTTACATTCCAGGTTCCTATGCAATATTGTTCTTTACAGCATCGGACTTTCCTTCCACTTCCAGACACATCCACAACTGAGCGTCCTTTCGGCTTTGGCCCAGCCGTTTCACACTTTCTGGAGCTACTCGGAATTGCCCTCCGCTCTTCCCCAGTAGCATATTGGACACCTTCCGACCTGAGGGGCTCATCTTCCGGCGTCATATCTTTTAGCCTTTTGATACTGTCCGTGGGTTTTCTTGGCAAGGATACTGGAGTGGTTTGCCATTCCCTCCTCCCGTTTTGGACCACGTTTTGTCAGAACTCTCCGTCATGACCTGTTCTTCTTGACCTGACTTCATTGAGTTACGCAAGCCCCTTCGCCACGACAAGGCAGTGATCCATGAAGGGATCTAAGTCTAATGTTCTTTATTTCTCTATAGAAGTTAAGGAATTGTATAGTATGTATCCATACTGCAGGTACATCCAAAAATATTTCCTTTTGCTCTAAAATATTCTTATGATCTGTAAAACAATTTTAAACAGCATCTCTTCTGAGATCTCCGAGATTCTGCCCAAAAACACTCATTTCTAGCAGAACCATCTTCTAGTCTGCACAAACTGATGTATTTTCTTTTGGATTTTCTTTAGACTGCTGACTATGATTGGCGTAACTCTGTAAATTATCTTTCACAGCACTGAATGTTTGCATTTCACTATATAAAATTGAACAGAGTTTTATATTTTTCTTTTCTGTTCTTTTACCTTAGATTTTGTTTATCTCTTGTGAAGCTGGCTGACTTCTAAAGGGGGGTGGGGAAGGATGGGCTGAATCCTCTAATCACATTACTTTATGCTACATGACCAGGAGGTGGAACTGTAGAAATTATTTTTTGCTTTTTGACCTTTAAATCATCAGAAAGGAAGCACATTAGGGCTCAGCGGTAGACACCAGATAAGCCACCCCCTGAAAGATAGGTGGTAGCAGTAGGAATTTACCTAGCCACTATCCCATAGCAGGAAGTAGGACCAAACAAATGTCAATTTATATTATTGATAACTGAGCCCTTTGATGGAAAGTTGGAGGTCTCAAACCTCCTCTTTCAGAAGACCTCTGGATCGTCACACTCTGGTCCTACTTCCTGCTATGGGATAGTGGCTAGGTAAATTCCTACTAGTGGCTAGGTAAATTCCAAATAATATAAATTTGTTTGGTAGCAGTAGGAATTTACCTAGCCACTATCCCATAGCAGGAAGTAGGACCAGAGTGTGACGATCCAGAGGTCTTCTGAAAGAGGAGGTTTGAGACCTCCAACTTTCCATCAAAGGGCTCAGTTATCAATAATATAAATTGACATTTGTTTGTTTCTTAAGTTTTTATGTATTTATTTATCCAATTTGATGCCACCTGACTCTGGGCAGCTCACAATACACAAAAACAATACTGTATAAAAACAACACAATATTTGATGGTTGTTGTGGGTTTTCCGGGCTGTGTGGCCATGTTCTGGCAGTTTTTGTTCCTAACGTTTTGCCAGTACACACAATATTTATTTATTTATTATTTACATTTGTATCACCGCCCATCTCCCCCAACTGGGGGACTCTGGGCGGTACACAATAAAAGCAAAGTTAAAAATATAAATATAAGATTACAATATCGATAAAATAAATATAAAATCCAAGTGCAATAGATGTTAATAATAGGGGGGGGCTTCATGGCACCAGCCACTCCCAGGAGGAACTGTTGGCATTCCCATCTCAAGCAAGGCAGCAGAACCAGGTCTTCAAGTTTTTCCGGAAGGTCGGGAGCGAGGAAACCCGCCTCAGCTCCAGGGGCAAGATATTCCAAAGGGTGGGCGCTACTGCAGAGAAGGCCCGTCTCCTGGACCCCGCTAGATGGAACTCTTTTGTCAATGGGGTCCGTAGCATGCCCTCTCTGCATGACCGAGTGGGGCGGGTCGATGTTCTGGGGATGAGATGGTCCCTCAGGTAACCTGGTCCCATGCCATGAAGGGCTTTAAAGGTGATAACCAACACCTTGAATTGGACCCGGAAGCAAACTGGTACCCAATTTATTTATTTATTTATTTAATTTATATAACCGCCCATCTCCCCCAATGGGGAACTCTAGGCGGTTTACAATAAAATAGTTAAAATAAAATATAAAACATCAATGTACAATATGTAAAAATAATAAATAATTATAAATCCAGATGGACGATGGAATTAAAAGGAAACAATGCAGCTCACGCAGCAGTGGTGTCACGTGTGCCGATTTTACGGCACCAATAACTGTCCGTGTGGCCACATTCTGACCAGCTGAAGCTTCCGGATACTCTTCAAGGGTAGCCCCATGTAGAGCACGTTGCAATAGTCTGTATGGGAGATGACAAGGGCATGAGTGACTGTTCGGAGGGCATCTCGGTCCAGGAATGGGCGTAACTGGCGCACAACCCGAAGTTGCGCAAAGGCCCTCCTGGCCGCGACTGCCACCTGCTCTTCGAGCAGGAGTCATGAGTCCAGGAGGACCCCCAAGTTCTGCAATACAATAGAGACATCATCTCATCTGGTGTCTACCACTGACCCCTAATGTGCTTCCTTTCTAATGTGCTCATTCTCTGATACAGAGCTTTCCAAAGTGCCGCTGCTGGCGACACACCAGCGGCGGCGGCAGTGCGGCGGCGCACGGCGGCGGCACGGGGGCGTGCAGCGGCGCACGCACGGGGGCAGCACGGGGGCGTGCGGCGGTGGGTGCGCGTGCGCGGCGGCGCAGGGGGCGTGCGGTGGCGCGAGTGTGCACGGCGGCAGCGGCAGCCTCCGCTAAAATGCGGAAGCACTGATCCCGCGCCGCTGCTGCCGCCGCCGTGCACGCGTGCGCCGCCGCTTCCGGGTGGTGTGGCGACACACCACACTGTGTGGCGACACACTTTTGTGTCGCGACACACAGTTTGGAAAGCTCTGCTCTGATAGATAAGCCAAACAGAACCAGACTCAGACAAAGAAAAAGACAAACCCCAAAACATCCCACCATCAACTGACATCCAACAAAGGGGGCATCAACCACCCTAGCCCAAGGCCTGGGAAACAGCCAAGTCTTTATGGCTCTTCTCCTCTGCATGTCTTCGAAGTGTGGCATGTTAAATATGTTTACTCTACATGCTCCTTTTTCTTACCTCTTGGACATTCCATGCCCTGACTGTGCCATCAGAAGATGCAGTACATATAGTGGAATTTATTTTTCCTGTTGCAAACATATGCTCATTCACTGATAGATAAGCCATATCATATATCACTCCTGCAGCAACACAACAGATTTTTTTTTGTTTAAAAACAAAGTATTTGGGGGCTTGAATATCTAGTTTAGTTTAATTTCTCCAGAAGAATGAACACTGTTTCCTACTGAAAACTGAACCATCAATCCCATGGCATGCATTTTCACTTTGCACAACACCTTGTAAGTTTACAATCAACTATAAATATTAGCAGTTGGATCAGTTCTAAAGTTTTGGATCACAAATGAGTAGAAGTACTGTACATAAAATACAAACTTGGAGAACTTTCGCAATTTATTTTTTGGAATGATCTCCAATGGTGCAATTGCACTGGTGGAACAGCATCCACCAATACAATTGATTTTTCCTCCCTCACTCCTCTTCCTAAGTAGAAAGTTGATCCCAAGCCCTGCCAGGCCATTGGAGGCATATTGGAGGATGATTTCATTAGGCTTTTTGATCCAGCAAGTGTTTACATTCAGAGTTCCATGACAGTAATGGAGGGGCTGAATTGGAAATCTTGAGAAATTATGTAGCTTTAGATTGTCACATTGTTTGTCACACGCCCAAGGGGCATGGTGGCTCAGCGGGTAAGACGCCAGGCTTGTTGACTGGAAGATCGCAAGTTTGGAGGTTCGAATCCCTAGTCCCGTGTGACGGAGTGAGCTCCCACACTCGCCCCAGCTCTTGCCAACCTAGCAATTCGAAAGCATGCAAATGCAAGTAGATGAATAGGTACCACTTCGGTGGATAGGTAACAGCGTTCCGCGTGCGTCATGCCAGCCACATGACCATGGAAGCGTCTTTGGACAACGCTGGCTCTTCGGCTAACAAACGGAGATGAGCACCGGCCCCTAGAGTCGGACACGACTGCACAAATGTGCGGGGGGAACCTTTACCTTTTTAGATGGTTTGTACACTTTGAAAAGCTCTAAAGTGGTGGGGTCAAAGAGGTATACCTCCAATCAGAAATAGCAATGGAAAATGTATTTTACTCTTCCTTTAATATTCAATTCAGCATGAATATAAAGATATATGTACACCTATACATATATAAACTAAGCTGTGTGACATCTTACTATCTATACTTATACACATGTATGGATGTATAAGGATGGATGGGTAGAGAGATGGATATGGATCTTCATTCAGCAATTTTCCAGCAAACTTTGGTTTAAAATTCCATGGAGGCCCAAAAACTAGGATTGACATGCTACAGCTTGGAATAATTGGTAACAGTGCTACATATGCCAGGTATGTTTTTTCAGACTATGAGCTCTTGGCTTTTAAAGTGGGATGCACAAATGCGCACACACAGTTTTATAGGGCCCTGTGCACTTCCCTTACTTCAGGGAAAGTTTTGTTCCTATATGCTTTCTGAACACAAATCATAATACATAACTACAGTATAGTGCAAGTTGAGAATGAGAAAGGATTGTCAATATATTTTCTCTTCTAGGAAACAGAGCCAGTTTGGTCTAGTGGTTAAGGCAGAGCTTTCCAAACTGTGTGTCGTGACACGTTAGTGTGTCGGCTGCAGTGTCTGGGTGTGTCACGGCTGCTGCTGCCTCCGAGCCCTGCCAGGATTCCGCGCAGGTCCTAGTGCCTGCCTTCTGCCTTGCTGCCTCCAAACCTGCTGTGATTCCACGCAGGTCCTAGTGCCTGCCCTGTGCCCTGCTGTAAGAGTGTGTCGCGAAATGATGCCCTGCTGTAAGAGTGTGTCGCGAAATGATGCATGTCTAAAAAGTGAGTCACCAACATGAAAAGTTTGGAAAGCTCTGGGTTAAGGCAACGGGCTAGAAACCAGGAGACTCTGAGTTCTAGTCCCGCCTTAGGTATGAAAGCCGGTTGGGTGACTTTGGGCCAGTCACTCTCTCTCAGCCCAACTCCCCTCACAGGGTTGTTGTGGGAAAAATAGGAGGAGGAAGTATTAGGTATGTTCCCCACCTTGAGTTATTTATAAGAATAATAAAGGCGGGATTATATGTATAGGTATATTTTACTTTGGTGGCTTACCACATTTTACATACCATTGTGTCCTCTCAGAGCTTTACATGTATAATCAACACAAGGCTGTCCTGATGTCATCTTAGACTCAAGATTTGAGCGATGGAGGTAGTACTTTTTCCAAGTCTGCATTCCTGGGATCACAGAGATATTGCAGAAAGCCCACCTTTTTAGACACATATTTCTATAAATATAAACAATTAACTATTACTGTGAAATTTAAGTTGCTTTCTTCAAATCTGCTTTAGTAAATAATTATTCTAAGTTTTTAACAACTATCTTCTGCAAATGTGATGGTTTATTAGATTGAAAAAATAGATGGCTTTCATTTTGTGTTGGAAGGTTTATTTTAATAATGTCATTTCAGCATTTTTCAAATCCCAATTAGTATTATTAAGAAAATCACAAAGTACTGGAAATATTAAGAGAGCAGCAAAATATCAAGAACTCAGTAGTACCAATTATAGAGCAATCACCTAAATTTCTTAACAGTCAGGGGAATATACAAATATGCAAGTATTTAGAAATAATAGGCACATGTAATTATTTATTTAGACATTTGTATTCTTCTGAAGCTTTAACATCCTAAGATTGGTTAACAACAATAAACACATTTAAGGAAATAACAAATAACAAATATAAGTTGATTCAAAAGCTAAAATAAAATTTATATTTCTGATAAAATGAGTACTTTCCTGAACAAGACCACCTTTACCAAATGTTGAAACACTGCTAAACAGAAGGCCAAGAAGGCCCTTTCCTTTCTTCCTTAACCTCCATCTATTAAATGGGTCCTCAAACAGTGGTCCTGTATTTGTATTATATGAAATATAATGATGACCTTGAGTCAACTCAACTCCTGGTTCAACTTCCCCATCTAGATATCACCATGGAGTTTCCTGGCAATGAAAGACCAATCAGGCCTTATTCTCAGCAGGTGGCAGCACCTGGCTAACCTTTCTTATAAAAGGGAACTTTTAAGGCTTAGTAAGCAAAAAAGTATGATTACGCCACTTCTGTGGCATTTACCAGGGCAAGCTACCAGGCATGTCTATTACTGACTTTTAAGAGTGTGCAGAGGGAAGGGCCTGTCTAGTCTAGCATTCTGTTGATATAGAAGCCAACTGGACACTTCTTATTGGGCCTGTAGATCTGGGCTACAAAAATCCAGTCAAGTCTAGGACGGCCCTTTGCTGGTGGTTGTCTGGATTTTTGCAGCCGAGATCTAGTAGCCCTACCTCTGGGAAACTCACAAGCAGGATGTGGAAGAAATATCAGTACACCCTTCCACCCAACAACCAGGAACAGAGAGTTGGGAGGAAGTGAATCTTCATCCCAGCAATCCATATCCACTCATTTCTATTCTCAGGTGTAGTCCAGGCCCTCCCACCACTTGCTGCTCTCACCTCCAGAGAAAGGTGGTCTCTGCTGCTTCGTTCCATGCCTAAAAGGGGAAGGAAAGGGATGGCAGGTTTCAGAAGCAGCTCCTTAAGATTCTCTGGACCAAAACATATAGAATTCAGTTTGCACTAAACCATGATTTGTTTTTAACCACAACTGATGGAATAAACCATAGTGGCATGACTATGCCATACCGAACTGCAATTCATGGTGTACATACTAAGTACAATGGCTGGACCAACCACAATGCTTGGGTTCATGCAACACAGTGAACCACAAACATGCCTAGCATACTGTGCCAACCCAGCCCACCTGGTTAATTTATGGTTCTGTGTGTCCTATAAGCTCATGTGAGTAGATTGAATAAATCATGGTTTAATGTGTCATGCAAACAAAGCCACCCGCTATGGCTTAGTACAATATAGGAACTCAACCAATGCTTGAGAACCTGCAGGATAGCCCTCTACTGTGCTTACTCGGGGGTCCAAGCCCATTTTATTCAATGCACAGCTAACTGCCAGGGAAGCATGCACGTCTGCTGCTTTAGGTAGAAATAAGAAAGCTTTACTGGATTTCATCCTTAAAAGAGTTCTACAAGTGGGATCAACTCAGCTGGTGAAGCTATTCCTGGCATCAGGTCCACTGGGGGAAAACGCTTTACTGCCTGTGAGAAGCCCGGAAGCCCTCAAGGTGAAGGAGAACGAGCCTGCCCAATAGTAGTGCGGGGTGGGGGCCACTCCCGCTGCAGGCAATGCGGAAGTGCCCAAAGCGCAGCTAGCATGAAAACAAACAAATTTCGGACATGACGTCACGGCCAGCTGAGTTCCGCAGATAGGGTGAGTTCCGGCTCCCCTCTCCCTCCCTCCGTGCATATCCTGGCGGCGCCGCCGATGGCTCTAGCGGGCGAAAAAGAACGCAGGGTCTTCTCCCCTCTCAAACGCTTTATTATTAAACTAGTCGGAGACTTGTTTCGAAAATAACTGTTCGGACCTCCCTTTGATTTTCCTTCGACATATTTTTAAGGTCCGTTTGGGAAGTTTTTGCTCTCGCCTGGAAAAGGCAACATCGTTCTTGCCGGCAACTGAACGGACTGTGTACGAAGGAAGGGGTCGGGGTTAGCGTGGTCAGTACTGGCCTTCCTCAACCCGATCCGTGGGCTGCAAAACCCATTGGGGATTTAGGCAGCTGTAACGGCACCAGGTTGGGGAAAACTGGTACTGTATCGAGCATGACTAGACTACCGCGGTGTATCAGCTAAAGGTGCACCATCCCCGGCCGGCTGCGGCGATTGCATTAGGGAGCGGATGTACCTTATTCACTTGAGCTGCTCTGAGCAAATCCGGCGCTTCCAAGTACGAGAAGAGGTGGATAATGCAATCCAAAGTCAGCGATTCGGCGCTCATCGTCCTTTCAAGCTTCTTCACAAACAGGCTATGGGGACGTTTCTCTCTCCTCCACGCCCCTGCCCGAAAGCAGCGACGGAGCAGCTCGACGAGGCGGGGTTAAAGCTTCGGATTCCCCCGCGACTTGCCTTTGGGCTGCCCATGAAGAATCAGAGCGGCAGACTTAAATGCCGTGTTTGTACCGAGGGGGTGTGGTGGAGGAGAACTGATCTGCTCAGCTACTTATTACTTAATAGCCCTCTTCAGGGAATTGATCCAGAGCACCTTTGCAGGAACACATTGCTAATACCAAATAAACACCAACGGAATTTATTGTAAAAAATAAACTAGAAGTCATTATCCTGGAACTCTCCAAACATTTTGGATCTACAACTCCCAGAATTTCAGACAGCATGGCCTGGGGAAATGCAGCTGCAATGCATCTGGAAGGTATCCAGGTTGAAGAATGCTGCAATATAGTCTTTCTTAGTAATTTTTATGGGAGAATTGATGGATCTTACTTCTCTATAGACAATATATAGGATTATGTTCACTTAACTGAAAGTCAATCCCATGGAAAACGCTGTGGGAAAAGACACTTTTTAAATTGTGCTTTTGAGAGCATGAGACGGTTTACACAGTGGGCTAACCCAGAATTGAATTATGATTTTATTATATTTAGCAAAATTGGCTGGGATTAAACAATACACTAGGCATAATAAAACAGTTTACAAGTTCTGAAAGATTTTGGCCCTTCAGCACTTCTCATCCCCAATCACACAACACTAACTTTGATTTGTTTCCAGCTTAAACCAATGGAGAATCATGGTGTGTAAGCTTTAGTGTATTTTGTGCCATACGTGGATATGTCAGCCTTCCCAGGAAGACTAGACAGGAAACAAGACCAGATGAGCTAATTCTACTTTATTGTAAGGCTGCGGTTAACAGAATCTTGCAAGTCTGAAAGTGCAAATCTCCCACCGTCTCTTTTACAGCCTGATAAGCTAAGACTGAAGGCAAAAGGAGAAGGGGACAGCAGAGGATGAGATGGTTAGATAGCATCACCGATGTAGTGAACATGAATTTGAGTAAACTCCGGGAGACAGTGGAGGACAGGAAGGCCTGGCGTGCTATGGTCCATGAGGTCACGAAGAGTCGGACACGACTAAACGACTGAACAACAACAAAAAAGCTAGGGAGGTTCCTTTCTGAGTTTCTCTGTCCGTTATGCACCTGCGGGCCATGCCCTCTCTTACCTGATCGTTCCCAAGGCAGCATCTCTCCCCACCCTCTCCAAGGTCATTCCCACATACCATTACATCATGTGTGAGATCATGTCACTAGACTTAGCCTTAATTAGTCATTGACACCTTCCAGGGAGGTGCCTGTATTTTACAAGAGACCAGCTAATACAGTATGTGCCATTGGCTATTCTTCAGTCAATCCGCATGCTCTTAATAACTTCTCCTCCCACAGTCACTACCAATGAGGACAACGTATTTTGATAGGTGGCAGGATAGCCACAAAAATTAGTACAGAACCTTATTATCTCATTAACATATATTGATATAATAAAGGTTGAGTCACACTTCGCAGTATTTCCTAACCTGGGCAACTTGGAGGAGTTACTTCAATTCCGAGAATTCGTAGCAATGGCCATGCTGGCTGGGGAATTCTGGGAGTTGAAGTCCACACATCTTAAAGTTGCTGCGGTTGAGAAATACAGCTCTACCCCAACAGCAGGAGAGGCCGTACCGACGTCAGATAGGTCTTGCCTTTGATGCACTCACGCTTCTCTAGCTAGACCAAATCCATGCCCGATCCAAGCCCCTTTTTGGACCGACGCTTTGAAATTCTTGCAAATGTTCATACCCAGGCCCTTCGCTCAGGTGGGGTAACCGTGCGTCGGCGAGAAGGCGGCTGTAACTACCGGCTTGATGAACGCGCTGCAACTTTTGCAAGCTGCAGGAGGACGCTCCCGGTGTCCCCCCCCCCCGCCCCTATGTAAATATTTTGAGCGGAGGTTGTTTGTTATGTTTGCCAAAGAGATCCGGCTTCACCGTCGGTGCCTCACAACCCTGACATTCTTATGATTTGTTCATCTGTCGAATTGTTGTAGGGGAGAAGTGGAAGCGTCAACCCTAAAAAATAAAGCACGAGGCGTCCTGAATGCTGTTAGAGAGCGAAGGTATTGCAAGGGCACCAAACCCATAAAATCAAAACGCTCGGCTTTGCATATTGTTGCAGAATCCGAGGCGCCTGCATTTGGATGGTTTTCTCACAAATGGAAGCAAGGCGTAGATGGGAAGCGGAAGTATTTTTACAGAGCCACGGCGACCGCCTCTCTCTTCCCTGCCTCACCATTCCTCCCCTTCCGTCGGGCTTCCTCGTAGGCGACCCTGATTTTAACTCTTCCCTTCTTTGACACTCCTTGTGGCTCAGTGATGAAACTTGCAGGCACTATGGGAAATGTAGTTTGCGTTAAGTTTGAGAGAGGCTGCGCTCAACTCGATTTCTTTTCTGGCCTATGTTTAGAAAGTGACGGGCGTAGCCTCCAAGGGAAACCACACCCTCATCCTTAGCAATTAGGCGTGGGCAGAAAATAGGGATGTACTGAGAGATTGCTTGGTGATTTACAATAGCACGGTTAGGGTTTTCTTTCCTAAGTAACTTAGATTTTTTTTTATGTTGATGAGAATTATGGGGAGGAGCAGGTTGGCTGTGTTTGCAGGACACTCTAAGCCAGAGCTTTCCAAAGTGCTGCCGCTGGCGACACACCAGCGGCGGCAGTGCGGCGGTGGCGCGCGCGTGCATGGCGGCGGTGCGGGGGGCATATGGCGGCGCGCGCGTGCGCGGCGGCGGCAGCCTCCGCTAAAACGCGGAACCACTGATCCCGCGCCGCTGCTGCTGCCGCCGTGCACACGTGCGCTACCGTTTCCGGGTGGTGTGGCGACACACCACGCTGTGTGTGGCGACACACTTTTGTGTCGCGACACACAGTTTGGAAAGCTCTGCTCTAAGCCATGAGTTAGCTAACCACACTTCAATCCACTGTTTTGTGGAATGCTGTTGATTATGTGCCGTCAGGTTGGGGTCAACTCTTAGCAACCACATAGATAGATTTTCTCTATGATAATCTGTCCCTAACCTGGTCCTTCAGGTCTTCCAACAGTGTACTCATCGCCATTGTAACTGAATCCATCCACCTTGCTGCTGTTCATCCTCTTCTCTTTCCTTCCACCATTCCCAGTGTTAGAGCCTTCTCCAGAGAATTAGGGCTTTAGATAAGGTATCCAAAGTAGGATTGAGCCTGGTCATTTGTGCCTCAGTGAGAACTCTGAATTCATTTGTCAATTGGTTCCATTGGTTTGATTTCTTGGTTGTCGGTGGTATTCTCAGGAGTAGTTAATGTGTGGTTCAGTGTATTCTGCAGGCTTGTAAGATTCTCTGCAAATCTGATGTGTGAACATGGCTTAAGAAGGGTATTCTTACTTGAAAGGCTTAATGGCTTGCTTATATTTATATCCCACTTTTCCTCCAGGAGTTTAAAACGTGGTACATAGCACTCGCCCCTATTTTCCCCACAACAAGAACACTATGGGATAGGTTGGGTGGAGAAAGTGTGACTGGCCCAAAGTCACGCTGTGGGCTTCCATGGTGGTGGACACACTGGTTCTTGGATCTTTCCACTTTTAATCCAAGACCTGAACCTCTCCATTACAATTTTCTTAAAAAGGTAAAGGATCCCCCCGCACATTTGTGCAGTTGTGTCCGACTCCAGGGGCCGGTGCTCATCTCTGTTTGTTAGCCGAAGAGCCAGCGTTGTCCGAAGACGCTTCCACGGTCATGTGGCCGGCATGACGCACGCGGAACGTTGTTACCATCCCACCAAAGTGGTACCTATTAATCTACTTGCATTTGCATGCTTTCGAATTGCTAGGTTGGCAAAGGCTGGAGCTAGTGCGGGAGCTCACTCCGCATGCAGGGCTAGGGATTCGAACCTCCGAACTTGCGATCTTCCAATCAGCAAGCCTGGCATCTTACCCGCTGAGCCACCACGCACAATTTTCTTAGTGGTGTATTTATGTATGTATTTATTTACAATGTAGATTTGTAAGGCCGCCTAACTCAACATGGACATTGGGGGCCATACAAGTTAAGAGCCAACACAAAACCTAAAAAAACAAACAATAAACATTAAAAAATAGAGCTAAACGTAACAGGGAGAACAACATACCACATGCATAGAGAGCCTTGTACCATTCAGCTGTAGTTCTCTGCCCCCGGTTGGCTAAAATTCAGTCTTAGGCCAATGATGTAAAAAGGATGTAAGGACAATACTGAAACCCTTTACAGATAACAAGATAGACAATACAGTATAGTCAGAAACCAGCTCCACTAGAAAGTGAAACGTGATAGGCAATAGACCAGCTGTCCAATAGGAATGTACCAAATCCAGATGAAATGTCCATTAAAGTTGCAGGAGAAGAGATGCTTTAAGTGCTAACAGATTTATGTGAACACTATGGAACAAAGGTGTGTTGTCTAAAGATTACAAAAGCATACACACACACACACACACACACACACACACACCAAAGAAAGGAGATGCAAGAGAATGTGCAAATTATTGAACCATTCCTCACAGAAATAGCAGAGAGAAATGCCAAAAAGGCAGGGTTAACAAAGGCAGAAAGATACAAGACCAGATAGTTTACATAAAACATGAAACGGAAGAAGCAAGACAATACAAGGAGGAGGTTTAACTTACTTTTGACTACAGGAAGGGCATTAACTGTCAATGTAACAGTGTGTGTATGCAGGCATGGAATGCAGTGGATTGGGCCCTGCATGGAGGAGTCTCTAAATCCTTCACCCGCAACCCTATTGCACCCTCCCCAAACTTCTGGGAAGGACCACCTTGGTAGCTGCTGCGAGCTCCTTACCAATTTATTATTTATGTCAAAGTTAAAATGCTAAAAGGAAGTGAAAGGTACAAGAGGAGAAAATAACAAAGAAGTGAACAATGATTTGTGATCACAGCCCACTGCTATTCCAGCCAGGACTCCTCAGATAAAACGGAAGTCTCCTACTTCACATCACAGACCTTAAAATAAAAATGAATTTTAATCTGTATCTAGCTTTCATTAGCCCCTAGTTTGCTATGTAATTTCCTGATCTCCAATCCTGATTTCTATGGGATGAAGCTTCTTTTCTTTCCTAGCTTTCAGCCAGCCCTTTGGAAAGAGGTCCAATGGGAACAAAGGCAAAGGCAAAAGCAAAACAGAGTTGGAACACTCTTATTTTTAAAAGCCATTCTGAGAGAGAAAACCTATGCTCCTGGTTGAATTCTTAGCATTTTTTTTTCTGGTTTTCAGTTGCTCTGTCCAGTACCTGGATTGACAAGTCAGCTCATTTTTTTTAAACAATTTCTGTGCATGAAGCCTTTGGAATGAGATTTCTCCCTCATTCATGACAGTAACGATGCCAGAATATGGAGCATTCTAAGTGGGTGTGCCAGAACCCTGACAGAGACCTAAATCTGGAGAAACACAGGGGTTCAGAAAAGGGGCGTGTTGTTGGCATATATGTTCAATGTGTACAGCAAATATACAGTATAACATCAGGATTGAAAGAGATGTTAACTAGGATCAACACTGGAACTTTAAACATTAACAATTTGAGATGTGAAGACCACACTACTTTGTTAGTCAAAAGTAAAGAAGACTTAAAAGATATTATTACAAAAGTAAGAAATGGAAAATCTGGGCTAATGTTAAATATGAAGATGACAAAGACAATGTCATCCTGCATATTTATTGAGCTTACAGTAGATGGCAGAAAGGTAAAGATGGTAGAGCTTTATCTTCTTGGGCTCAAAAATAGGTAAGGATAGATTCAGTTTGGAAAAGGGAGGTGAGAGAGATGGTGTGTTACAAAATGTATTAAATATGTATTGCAAAGTAATAAATTGTTTGAAAGCCCGAATCTTGGCTCTTGTTTGAAGGCACTTCTCAAAATTCAGTATGAGTCAGCAGCTGTTACCCAAGAACAACTAAGCAGGATCACAGTCAGTCAAAAATAATTGATGTCAGAATTGACTGCGATGATCTTTCGCAGATAGCTTCTCTGGTTCAGTCACCCAATACTTTCTACAAATGCGGAAAAGAGGGAAACAGGATCAAAGGCTGTTCTTACGTATCTGTATTTCTAAGATATGATTAGTGATGCAGTAGCTATTAACTGTAATTTCATAACGAACACATTGCTACCATAGTGGTTTTACTTTTTGTTTCTTCTAGATAGGGTTATGAAGTTCAAATTAATGGGATTCTGGAGAGAACGTAGGGTGGAAATATATATTATATTTGTGCCTTCAAGTCAGTGTTGACTCCTGGTAACTGCCTGGGCAAGTCCCTGCAATTGTCTTGGCAGCGTTTTCAGAAGTGGTTTGCCATTGCCTGCTTCCTAGGGCTGAGGGGGAGTGAGTGGCCCAAGGACCCCCAGCTGGCTTCATGCCTGAGGAGGGACTAGAACTCACAGTCTCCTGGTTTCTAGCCTGATGCCTTAACCACCATACCAAACTGGCTCTCAAGGGTGGAAAATAATGTGTCAATGTCCTCCTATAAACACTGATGTGACTTCTTCAGGTGTGCAGCCTGAGAAAATTGCCCCAATGCCCACCTTCAACAAATATCACAGTGAATCAAAATTGATTTTAATATGTTATAGTAAAGGTAAAGGTTCCCCCCGCACATTTGTGCAGTCGTGTCCGACTCTAGGGCCGGTGCTCATCTCCGTTTGTTAGCCGAAGAGCCAGCGTTGTCCGAAGACGCTTCCACGGTCATGTGGCCGCATGACACACGTGGAACGCTGTTAATATGTTTAATATGTTAGTATGTTTAATATGTTACTAAATGTTTAATTAACTGCCCTAATTGGCTAAGGTGGCGATACCAACCTACTTCTCCAGAGAATAAATTCTGTTAAATTTAAAGTGAGGCTTTTTAATAAAAATATAAAGGCTTGCATTACGAAGCTTGCAGATCTACTGAACATGTTACAACATTTCAACCTGTGTTATTTTTTCCTTTATGTAGTGATCTGTTATGGAAACTGGAACAGAATCCAGGTCTATAAATTTTTATTATGATCATTATTGTATTTAGTCATTCTCTTTCCTGGCTTAGGGTAAATCTGAATTTTATTTTATGTAGTCTTGAAGATATGTCTCAGTTTGTGTGAGGTGAAGTTCTTGGTTGTGTAATGTTTCCTTAAAGAAGTACAATCCTCTGTAACTACTTTCGTGCTTATTGTGCATTTCTAAGTCAGTGCTAGACAATAATAAATGAGGCAAATTACATGTCAGGATGTGTTAGTGATAACTGTTTTCCACTAGAAACAGAAACAGTGAAATTTTCCAGCACAACAGCATACTATTTTCCCCTCTCCTTCCTCTGTGGGCCAGCAGTAAATTCTGCCTCATGCTGACCACTGGCTGGGTTCCTGAGAATATTCAGTGAGCTGATAACATCCTATTAGCAGCTCTTGAAATGACCTAGACACCAAAGAGGGGTTGGTTGACCTAGGGGAGGCCTAACCTTTAACTTAATCTTTTCTTGTCTCTGTGTCCAAAAAGGAATTGCATGTGTGGCATGAGTCTGACCCAGAAATTATTACAGGGTGTAGGATATTTTGTGCAAATAAGGAAGGGCAGGGTCCACAAGCTGAATCACTAAAACATCCATTATCCTAAGGAAAAACCTTTATGGGTGGATTTACAATGATAAGTGCCCTTCCAAGGTAAAAGCATGATCTGTTAACTACCCAGCACTATTAGACAACCAAAATAAAAGGGCTACCATAGATATTGATGAAAGAGCATTTAAAACTAGACTGTAGAGAAAACCCTTCAGGGGCACTCAGGAAGTAAGTGAAAATAATTTTAGGACCTTACACAGAAAATAAGTAAAATGAGAAACACTTGTTATAGGGGCAGGAAATAAGATTTTATAATAATTTAATTTTGGCAAAGCAAGGCAGTTGACATTTCCTGAATGTGCGTGGTTTTAGATAAGGTAATTCCTAAGGATGGCTTCTCTCCTTTCAGTTCTCACTGAAAATATATGCAGGGGGATCTGGTATTATAGACCACTTGGAATGCATTTCATTCTCCTGAATCCAAGTGGGTCTATGTTGAAACTTTCAAGAACCAGGAGGCAGGTTTGCAAACAAATGGCATGGAGGCCTAGGAAAATTTAAAATACTTGGCTTCTTTGGGGAGGGGGTGTTTTCAAAACTAAAGCATAAAATAGGCAGAGATAATAGTAAATGCCTATTGGCAACGTGATTCTATCATGTTTAGAAGAACATTAGAGCACTACACATAATACTTTCTGGTTCATCTTCAATATTCCACATGGAACAGAAGGCATATTATTTGCATCTGTTTCCATCCAGCTTCAGGCCTGGTTATTAACCACTACATTTATGTTGGGAACTAGAGATATATATCTTTGTTGGTTCTGCAGGGTCTTTCAGTGGCTTTAGATGTCATCTACCAAGGTATCCTTCTGGAACAGACTGAGATACATACTCTTTTATACTTCTCCTTCAAGAGGAGGTTTCAGAAGTTAATGCTGGGGAACTTTTGATTGATGTCATGCTCTTTGGCACACACACACACACTGATTCCCAGCATATATATACATACATACATACATACATACATACATACATACATACATACATACATATATATGCTGGGAATCAGTGTGTGTGTGTGTGTGTGTGTATTCCAAAGACCATGACATCAATTAATATATATTTTCTATAATCCTATACATATATATATATATATATATATATATATATATATATATATATATATATATCAGTCCCTGGCTTTTTCCACTGAAGCTTAAGTACAGGTGGTAGGAGAGATCCTACAGATGCTGAGACCTGGGAGAATTGCTTTCAGACCATATGGAATTAGATCAAGAGTGGGCAATTCATGACCTACAGGCAATACACTTCAGACCCTATTTTGTGGCTTCAGATTGTGCTACTGAAATTTGGCAGCAAAATTGCTCATTTCCAGTAATGTGATTTGTTCTAGTTTGTGGCCAAAAAAGGGTGAATTGGTACCTGAAGAATCTTACATTACTTGTTTGGCCTTTCAAAATCTTCCCAAACCCCAACCACCCTGCAAATGGGCTGACGAAAGGCTCCACTCTCTTTGGTAAGTTCATCCCAGCACTGACCATACTTCCTGCAATCCTTAGAAGATAATTCAGAAAAACCCACAGCCCTTGCCGTAAAAAAGTTGCCCACCCCTGTGGTGGATAAAATAATGGTCTGACTCAGGCAAGTAGCGAGGAAAGTAGTGAGAAAGTAGGGAGCCAGTTTGGTCTAGTGGTTAAGGCAACGGGCTAGAAACCAGGAGACTGAGAGTTCTAGTCCCGCCTTAGGCATGAAAGCTGGTTGGATGACCTTGGGCCAGTCACACACTCTCAGCCCAAGTCACCTCACAGGGTTGCTGTTGTGGGGAAAATAGGAGGAGGAAGGAGTATTAGGTATGTTCCCCGCCTTGAGCTATTTGTAGAAAGATAATAAAGGCGGGATAAAAAAATAAATGGGGATACCAAGTCATCTTGTCTGCCTCCTGAGGAATCTGTATAACGACCAAGTAGCAACGGTAAGAACAGAGAACGGAACAACGGACTGGTTTAAGATTGGGAAAGGAGTACGGCAGGGTTGTATACTCTCACCCTACCTATTCAACCTGTACCAATCGAAGAAGTACAACCTGTACGCAGAACACATCATGCGACATGCTGGGCTTGAGGAATCCAAGGCGAGTTAAAATCGCTGGAAGAAACATTAACAATCTCAGATATGCAGATGATACCACTTTGATGGCTGAAAGCGAGGAGGAGTTGAGGAGCCTTATGACGAAGGTGAAAGAAGAAAGTGCAAAAGCTGGGTTGCAGTTAAACCTCAAAAAAACCAAGATTATGGCAACGAGCTTGATTGATGACTGGCAAATAGAGGGAGAAAAAGAGGAGGCAGTGACAGACTTTGTATTTCTAGGCGCAAAGATTACTGCAGACGCTGACTGCAGCCAGGAAATCAGAGGACGTCTACTTCTTGGGAGGAGAGCAATGGCAAATCTTGATAAAATAGCTAAGAGCAGAGACATCACACTGACAACAAAGGTCCGCATAGTTAAAGCAATGGTATTCCCTGTAGTAACCTATGGCTGCGAGAGCTGGACCATAAGGAAGGCTGAGCGAAGGAAGATAGATGCTTTTGAACTGTGGTGTTGGAGGAAAATTCTGAGAGTGCCTTGGACTGCAAGAAGATCAAACCAGTCCATACTCCAGGAAATAAAGCCAGACTGCTCACTTGAGGGAATGATATTAAAGGCAAAACTGAAGTACTTTGGCCACATAATGAGAAGACAGGATACCCTGGAGAAGAAGCTGATGCTAGGGAAAGTGGAAGGCAAAAGGAAGAGGGGCCGACCAAGGGCATGATGGATGGATGATATTCTGGAGGTGACAGACTCAACCATGGGGGAGCTGGGGATGGTGACGGCCGACAGAAAGCTCTGGCGTGGACTGGTCCATGAGGTCACGAAGAGTCGGAGACGACTGAACGAATAAACAACAAAAATAAAAATAAAAAAATACTCTTGAGTCCCCAAATCTCAGAACATGTAAAGAAAACTTTATGAATGCATTCCCCAGGACTCAAGGTCAACTCTAGACCTTCGTGGTCTATAATATCAGCATTGCTTTCAATTAGGTTCTCGGACTTTTTGTATTATAGTAAGTGTTAGCAACCCTGAGAATTTGTCTGGTGACAAACATTATGGCTTATGGAACTATCAACTCTGATTCCTTTACAAATCAAAACTGTAGGTATTATTTGTGATACTCCGCAAGGTGGAAAACCTGTGATCTTCCACATGTTACTGAACTATCCCTCACAGAATTCCTAACCCATAGCTTTCCAAACTGTGTGTCGCGACACTTTAGTGTGTCGTGACAAAACCTGGAAGTGCTGATGGTGCGTCGCCACCGCCCCTGCAGCACCGCCACCGGCGCCGCCACCGGTGGTGGCGCGCCATCAGCACTTCCAGGTTTTAGCGCGAAACACGAGGCTGCCGCCGCCATGCACGCTGCCGCCACCGCCATTGGTGTGTCGCCAACGGCGGGACTTTGGAAAGCACTGTCCTAACCATTAGTCATGCTGGCTGGAGGTACTGGCAGTTTAGTTCAGCAGCATCTGGAAAGCCACTTGTTTTTAACCCTATTTCATGGTTTAATCATGCTTTAAAATGAATTATTTAGAGCAGTGTTTCTCAGCCTTAGAAACTTGAAGATGTGTGGACTTCAACTCCCAGAATTCCCTAGCCAGGCATGGTGGCTCGGGAATTCTGGGAGTTGAAGTCCACACATCTTAAAGTTGCTAAGGTTGAGAAACACTGATTTAGAGAAATTATTTTAAGAAACTTCTTCCTGATTGTCACTGGTGGAATTGACCCAGAAGAACAAGAACAGCCAGGCAATCACTTCCCAATGTTTAAAAGGTATTGCTTTCTTGAAAATGGCTGCTATGGAAGAAGATGTTACATGGGAAGTCACCAGATATATGTCTGTCTTCATCTTTTTGACAGTCCTGACATAAGGTGTCCAAAGATGACAACTTTGGATACTGATAACTGGTTAACGTTCCTTGCTGTCTTGAAGCATGAACATTCTCTGAACCGCAAAAGAGACGTGTCAGTACTTGGCCTTTTTTTCTAAATACGGCCTTAGGTTGACAGTGTTCCCAATGATAGGTGTGATGCTTTCCTTTCATTTTCTTCTAAATTATTGTTTGGAAAAAGGCCTTTTGCAAACAGATGCAAACTAAATCTCTACACAAGTAACCCTTGGCATAAACAAAAATTAGTTTTACAGTTTAGTCCAGAGTTTCAAGACACATGCTTTGATGAGTCAGCAAAGCTTCCACCTATTAAAGCAAGATTCTCAATTATCTTACATCATGGCATATGTTTAATTATACAAAAAATACGCAGTGCTCTTTATATACCATACATTCTGATGCTAACTTACATTCATTGTCTTGGGTAGTGATAGGCCTATTCTGCTGTCCTTGTACAATAAGGCAGAAATAACTTGAAAAGGAAATGAGATCAAAGGTGAGCCTTTCACCCATTTCAATTTTTTTTTCCTGCGTGGATGATATCAGAACATAAAAAATAGTCCTATGGAGTGAAAAAACTGCAAAAATGGTGTATGTTAAGAGAAGGGGGTTTTTTTCCTTCAAAAACTGAACTTTCCCTTTAAAAAATCTATATACTGTATTACTTTAAATAATATCTCATCTCCTTTTTCTGTAGCCCTATACTTATTTCCTGGCCATGAAGTTAGTTGCTTTTCAGTGCTGTACCACATTAGAAAAACCTTTGGTCCCAAAGCTAAACCCTGATATCCTTTTAAAGGTGAACAAAGTTGCACATGCACACGTGTGCCTGAGAAATCTAGAAATATAAGGATTTTGCAGCTCTTAAAAATTAAGAAAAAAAGAGTGGAAAGCCTAAAAATGAGGCCTTTCCTTGGAATCTGACCAGGGCTGCAACAGGGGGGCAAGCAGGGAATGTGCCCCGGGCGCCGCACTGGGGGGGCGCCAAAATGACAAAATAGTATTTGTATACTGACTGTTTCCTGGCATGATCGCTGATAGGGCACAGCATGCAATGGCGGGGGACCGCCCCCACCGGCGGTGATTGGCTGCAGGGCAGCATGGAGACAGGCCGGCCGGCCCGCCCCTTGCCCCGAGAAGGCCGAGCGGCTCTCACGTGCGCTCGACATTGGCCAAGGCCACAGCCAATCCATGTCCACTGAGCACCGCCCTCAATCCCAGCCTGCCTCTGCACAGGTACGCCCCAGCAGCCGAGCCGAGCGCTTCTGCAAAGGCACCTCTTCCCGCCCACCGTGCGCGCTTGATTCACCGGCACTCACTGCGGAGGGAGGGAGGCGCAGGGTGGTCCCGCTGCTCCGATGCTCCAGGGGGGCTGCCGCCGTTGCCCAAAGCAGCCCCCGAGCCTCTGGTGGTGTTTCTCGGCCGCATCAGGGCTGCCCCTGGCACCCTCCCCTGTCCCATCCATGCCAGCCGGCAGGAGCCACAGCGCCCCCGGGAATGAGGAGGGTCCCCTTCTTCCCCCACATCCCGCCGCGCTGCTGTTCCCCGCGGGGGATGAGGGACTCGACCCTGCGGAGGGGCACGGAATCCATGTTTGCCCTGGGTGACACAGACCCTAGTTGTGGGCCTGAATCTGACTATTTCATAGACAATACTAACCATAGAAATAAGCAAGGGAGCTTGAGGGAAGAATTAAAATATTTAGCTAAATAAAATTTAGCTCCAAAAGGTACTTGGGTTGTGACTCCTCTAAGCACTGTTAACTGCACTGGCATTTTAGCTTTAACAGACGAAAAAACCAACAACCCTGCAACCTTATTACTGCTACTTTCACTGATAGAGCAATTATGTGTTAAGGCTGTTGGGAATATCAGGTTTCAACTGTGCATTGTCTCACGAACATAAAGGGAGGGACTCTTCTACTGAAACGCAACTTTTATTATGAAGTGTGTCTCTGCCGTGTTCGTGGGAGGTGCCTGTCACCTGTCACCTGACTTCCTGTTTCCTCTTTCTCTTTGGGCCCCTCGTGGCCAGTCTCCATCTTCCTCCCTTCCTAAGCACACGTGCCACTCAGCAGGCCCACATGGCGATGTGGGTCTGGTCAGAAAAATACCTTGCACGCATGCACCGGAGCTTTTTTACAATGAAACTTCTTGTAACCAAGATCTGCTAAATAAAATGTAAGCTATCTTTATTTTGATTTTTCACTAACTAATGTGTGAACACTGCTTTATTTTTCTGAACATAATTAAGCCTCATGTGCAAGCCTTTCTGGGATGCTTCCATTCTGCTAAAAATTGCTAAGCGCTGCCTGGAGTTCTGTTAATTACATTCCAGACTCCAACAAAGGCACAGTATCAGGTCCACAAAAATCCCAACAACCATTAGAAGTGACCAAGTTTGCTGCCCTCTGGTATTTGTCCAGATTTTTGCAGCCCAGATATACCAGCTCTGTATCTATAGATGGAACAGAAGAGACCCTGATATATAGCTATGGACATGAGGCAGATACCTTTTTTTTTGTAATTATAACTGTGCTTGTATGCAGATCATCTTTTGCTGAAATGGAAGGTAGAAGGGATGGATCTGCACCAAATAAAATTTCTCTCTGGCTGTACAGTACAATAAGTTATAATACTGTAAGACAAAAAAGGAATAGCATCACTGATTTGACCTCATCAAGGAAAAGATACTATACTAGGATCAGAGTCCAGAGGAATTCATATCTAGCAAACTCTGGAAGAATCTTTGGCCAAGGCAAGAGAAAATTTGGAATTAAAGATTGAGGATTGGACTGAAGTTTAACAAGGAGAAGAAACATTTGATTCTTGCATGAATACAAACCTTCAATTCTTTTGTCCCCTGTTTGAGTTAAAGCTGCTTACCCATTATAAAAATGTGCCTCAGAGAGAGGGATTGAGCTAGTTAGAACAGAAGAGGCCTTAAGAGGAGTTCTGAGATAGTTCTTTGACCTGGTGATTTCTCTTGAGGTGAGCCTATGTCCATGTTTCCCTATCAAGATTATAGAGGAACCAGTTTCAAATTATTCTTTTGGGGCTAGGGAGGTGCTTTGGAAAGTTAAGAAGGTATTCACATTCCTGATGGTTTGTATATTGCAACTCTTTTTTAATTCAAGTAAGGCAAAGCACTTCCTGAAAATTAGGGAATTACCCAGAAGTCAGAGGCTACTAGCCTCAGAATCATCTTGCTGACAGTTTCCATGAGTTCCATTCCATTTTATGACAAATTAATATTTGTATTACTGAATTTTAAAACTTATTGCTCTAACAGATAGGTGTTACAGTAGCATATATGACCCCTGGGAATGCAGGAACATACTTGACAAACTAGTAAGAAGATGTCAACAAGGATATGAAATATATACTGTAACTAGACATGGAAAATTATCATGGCTGAGCTTGGCAACTGAATTATCATCTCCCTTAATTTTATGCCTCAGCAGTACTCCCCTTGACTCAGCAGTACTCCCCTTGACTTTATCTTGCCCTTTGATTACTATTCATTGCCATTTTTTCCTTTAACTTTTCTTTCCCCTGCCCTATGGGAGAAATTAGTGTTCTGTTCAATTCTCTTCTGAGTCATATTGCTGTGTTAGGTGACATCTTTCACTGCTGCTTTCAGAAACATATGGATTTTCCAGGCCAGCCTTTTCTGACTGGGTGTCCAGCCTGATGTTTAACAAAGCATGGAAATTATAAGATTTATAGGAGTTGCAAGTAGGGTCTCCACTAATAAGTTATACGTTTTCTAGATTCATCCCACTGTGAATCCCTAGATTCCAATCACCACCCACGACAAAAGAGAGGCATGATCAAAACCTTGGTGGATCGTGCTAATCGAAACTGTAAAACCAAATTTCTCAACAATGAACTTAACCATCTGAATTGGGTCCTACAGGCGAATGGCTATTCCAAGAATGAAATAAAAAGAGCCATCAAACCAAGAAAACAACATCCAACTGAAGAAAAACAGCCCCCCACAAACAAAGTATTCCTGCCCTACATCAAAGGAGTCACTGACCGCATGGGAAAACTGATGGAAAAACACAACTTTCAAACAGCCTTCAGACCCACCAGAAAAATACAACAAATGCTAAAATCAGCAAAAGACAAAAGGGACCCCCGCACCGCTGCAGGAGTATACCGCATACCATGCAGCTGCGGACAAGTATACATCGGAACCACAAAACGAAGCATTCACACCAGGATAAAAGAACACGAAAGACACTGCAGACTACAGCAACCGGAAAAATCTTCAGTAGCTGAACATGCTCTCAAGCAAATGGGACACAAAATCCTATTTGAAAACACAGAAATACTGGACAACACCAAAAGCCACTACACCAGATTATACAGAGAAGCCATTGAAATTCACAAACACCAGCACAGTTACAATAAAAAAGAAGAAAGTCTAAAAATTAGCAAAACCTGGCTACCAGTCCTGAAAAACACAGCCTGCAAAAGGTCAACGAACTCAGTCCAACCACCAGGACATGGGAATACTTCTCACAATGAACATGCTAATCACGCTCAGCAGCCACTCATTAACATTTCAACACAACAAAAAACCCCACCTAATCTCCTATAACTTAGCTCTATAAATAGAAAACAAACATTGCCACTCTACCTGGGCACAGAGAGTTCGCTTCTGTCTGTGCTCCTGCCCTCTGAAGATGCTGGCCACAGATGCTGGCGAAACGTTAGGAACCACAACTTCCAGAACACGGCCACACAGCCCGGAAGACCCACAACAGCCATCGAACTCCGGCCATGAAAGCCTTCGACAATACAATGAGGACAGAGTTTATGTTGCTTCCATATTGGCTGGCAGATGCTACAAGATGCTGTAAGTCACTAGAGTCCTTAGTTTTCAGTGGGGTCACTCTGGCCCAGACAGAACTGGAGCATAGTTTGGAGGTCTTGACTCATGGCTCCTGTTTGAGGAACAGGTGGCAGCCATGGCAAGGAGGCCCTTTGCAGAGATTCCTCTTGAACACCAATTGTACCCTTTCCTGGATCATGAGGCATTGTTCATGAACATTTATGTCTTGGTCACCTCCCAAATGGATTACTACAGTGTGCTCTATGTGAGGCCTCCCTTGAAGGCCACTTGGAAGCTGCAGTTGGTCCACAATGTGGCAGCATTGGCAGTTATAGGAACACCTCAGTATGCTACTGCTCCATGAGCTGCACTGGCTCCCAATCCACGTCTGGGTGCAATTCAAGGTTCTGGTGATCACCTATAAAGCCCTTCATGGCATAGAGCCAGGTTATTTCTGAGACTACCTTTCTCTGATAGTTTTTGCCTATCCCACTAGCTCTTGTCGGGTAGGCATGCTCTGGGTTCCATCTATTAAACAGTGCTATTTGGTGGGACCCAGGAAACACACCTTCTCTGTTGCACTGCCTGAACATTCGAACACCGTCACCCCTGAGAGTCTCTTGGCTTCAACCCTTCTGGAATTTCATAAATCCTTGAAGACCTGGATATTCCCTCATACATGGGGTCTGAAGGTTGGATGAGCCTGTCCATGTGATTTTTTAGTATGGCTTCTGTTGTATAGATTTGGCTAGTTTGTTCTTGGACACCATTATGTTCTTATTGTGCAATTTTATTATTTTGTTGTTGTTTTCTTTTGTTGTTGCTTTTTAATCTTATGTTTTCTGCCCAGGGTTGCAACTGGCAAGATGGGAGGGCTCTACAAATTAATAAGATAAATAAAAAAAAGAAGGAAGGAAGGAAGGAAGGAAGGAAGGAAGGAAGGAAGGAAGGAAGGAAGGAAATGGCCATAGACTAATTCATTTGGAAACAAGAAGCTGGGAATGGCTATTCAAAATATTTGGGTCCCAGAAAATTTTCCACATCTTCCAGATCTTCTACATAATTCCTTGTATTTCATTATTGCTATATTCCCTCTATCATTTTATTATCTCCATGTACAGTTCTAAAAGCTCTGGTCTTTTGTGTAACTTCTTTTAATCAGTATTTTTTCAACCCTCCTATTATGGTCATATACCTTCTCCTTGTTTAATTCTTGTTTATTCATCTGTAATTCATCTGCAATGCGAGCTCACTGTTGCAAAGTGCAATTAGCTCAAAAATCTCTATCAACATTCAACGAAAATAGATAGTTATGTGTATTTCAATGTTGCCACTTTTAAAAAAATGAAAAGAGTCAATATTATTAAACAAAGAATGATGGGGAAAAAGCATTATTTTGTTGGCATTTGAATTAATTTATTATTTTGCTTGCTTCAGCAAGTTCAATATTTCTGTGGTTTCAAACCATGGCTAAAATTTGTGGGTGTGAAGTTCTGAACTGAAATACACTTGCAGAAAAATTCAACCAAAAATAAAAATAGAGATGGCAAGACTGGACTTGAACAGAGGGTGTGCTGGATAACCAGATTTGCATAATTCACAACTTCTAGGTTTAGACAGTGTCAGCTTGGATTGCATTCCTGTGTATTCTCCTTCTGTGTATTCATAGGTAGTTATGTCTAAAGATATGTTGATTCAAGCCAAGTCCCTGAAGAAGTCCATATTTCATGTAAATGTGAAAGCCAAGGCTTCTATCCAGATTTCTTCTCATAGCATTTGGTCAGCAGACGTGCCTTCCTCTCCCTCCCCTAGGTAGTAACCTAACTTCTCCAAAGCTCAAAGTCTATCGAGACTGATAATTAGCTTGGAGCTGGAAGCACCTGCCTGAGATGACTTTGGAGTCTGGCTAGGAATAACATCTGAATTTTCAGGCTGCTCTCCAGGTAGAGACCTTTTCTTCCTTTTCTTATCTTGGGATAAGAACAAAGAGAGCTTAATTCTGTCCCTTTCCCCAGAAGAATAAAATAAATCCTTATCCATATCTTTATCTGGAATATATCTATTTAGTCACAATGTACTAGAAGTCATACTTCAGTCTTTTGAGATTCTGGACTGATATTCTCAAAAAGGGTTGATGATGTTCTCAAAAAAGGGGCGCGATAGCTCAGCGGGTAAGTTGCCAGGCTTGTCGATTGGAAGATTGCAAGTTCGGAGGTTCAAATCCCTAGCCCCGCATGATGGAGTGAGCTCCTGCACTCGCCCCAGCTCTTGCCAACCTAGCAATTTGAAAGCATGCAAATGCAAGTAGATTAATAGGTACCACTTCGGTGGGTAGGTAACAGCGTTCCACGCGCATCATGCCGGCCACATGACTGCGGAAGCATCTTCGGACAACGCTGGCTCTTCGACTAACAAACGGAGATGAGCACCGGCCCCTAGAGTCAGACACGACTGTGCAGGGGAAACCTTTACCATTACTATTCTCAAAAAACAGTAAGGTTTGCTTTTCTGATACCATTTTTTAAAATCCCAACAATTCTTTGGAATGCTTGTTTGGTATATAATAGACCATGATCCAGATTGTCTGAGTTTGGATTCTAGAATTGTGTAGGTATGTAATCCAATAATTGTGTTGATTATTCTCTTTCAGATGGGTAAAAAAGAGGGAGAGGAGATAGTTCAAACACCCAGCAACTTTTCTGATAGCCTCCCAAATCCTGCCACTGAAAAAAAGGCTTTCAATCTTAAGGAGGTGTTTTGACAACAAAACAGAACGGCTATGATTAGCTTGATAAAAGGGAGGGCCATTGATGGGAGGTATGTCTAGGATCTAGTTACGGAATGGGGTTTTAAAAACATTCCCTTTTAAATTCAAACTGCAAGAGGCCAATGCTCCTGAAGGGTTTTTCTTTTTGGGGGTTGGTTGGTTGGTTGGTTCATGTTGTTGCTGTTGCTTGACTCACTCTTTATACATATGAAAAATGAGACATTAATAACCCCGTCCAGCGCCAGCCATTGTCTGGGAAGCCATTGTGCAATTTTCCTTGTTTGGTACAGCCAATGGATTTGCATCTGGACGCTAAAAGCAGCAAAGAATCAGTGCTAAAACAGGGGAGAAGACTATTTTGTTAGCTACTTTTCAGGATTTGAGATGTAATTTACTATGACTGAAGCGTCTTCCAACTCAGTCTAAGCATTTCATCCTGACCTAGCAGTGTATTAAACAGTTACATAGCCTCACCTCAAAGGCAACCCTGATAGAGAATTAACAATAGGAATACAAATGTGGAAACAAATGATAAATGGCTTTTGGGTGTAGCTTTGCCTGGCTATCTTTGTTCAGGAGATGATTATTGCTGCTAAATAAAGAGATGGAAAGGCAGTCTTGGAGTAGCATCTGGTGAGAGTGCATATGTGCAAGAAATGTCCCTGCTCTTGCAACATATTTGCTTTTTTTGAAAAAAAACAACTTACAAAGTAAGCAAGTAAAGTTTGCTGCTAATACTGTTGAGAGTACACTTTATTTCCTTCAGAGTTCTTGGAGAAAACTCTTCTCATTGTTAACTAGATTTTTAAATAAGTCTGCCAGCAAATGTTCCACTGCAGTAAATAAGTCCATTGCAGCCACAATGGACTTCCAGTAAGTCGCAGTGATTTTAATGGTAAAGCAGGTTTCTATGAGTACCAGTGGGTCTTAATATTGCTTGACTTTGGCCATGCCCAATGGGACAATTTGCGGGGACTGATTTTTCGTTCTTTTCATTTATAAGTTCTGGTTTATGATTCCAGACACACCTAACTCAGTATTCAATATTTTAGTATTAGGTCTTTGGGCACAACTGACAGGTCATGTATCTGGCAAAAGTCCCTTGAAATCAGCTTGTGCTGTTGAAAGGCTGTAATTCATTGGCATAGTAAAGCCTATGCAAAATCTTCTGAACAACCCATTTTTCTATGCTTGGAGAAAAGTCTTTTCTGAAACCTTGAATGTCTTTTGCTAATCATTCTGGACAATACTGTAACAGAGGCAACAAGTGTTTTGGTTCCGCAAGGCAGCTTCCAGCACAAAAGGACTGGGGAAACACCTATCCTCATTTTTACTAGGGATAGAACATATTTGATTGATTGATTGATTGATTGATTGATTATGTGCCATCAAGTCACTTTTGATTCCTATCAACCACTTTTGAGTCCTAGCAAGATAGATTTTCTCCATGACTCTCTACCCCTAACCTGTCCTTTCAAGTCTCCCAACGGTGCCCCCATCGCCCCTGTAACTGAGTCCATTGATCTTGCTGCTGGTCGTCCTCCTCTTTCCTTCCACGTTTCCCAGCGTTAGAGCCTTTTCCAGAGAGCTGGGTCTGCGCATAATGAGGAACATATTTGGTCTCTTCCAAATTGTTCCATGAATAATTTCTGAAGTGTTGATACCATCTGAGGACTTTGATGCCCAGAAGTGACTGTACTATTAGCCTTGATGGCAGTGGGACCAGTGGGCTTCCTTGTGCAGCTGGTTGGCCACTGGGAGAACAGACTGCTGGACTAAATGGGCCAGGAGTCCCATCCAGCAGGGCACTGCTTATGTTCTTATGTTCAGGGAATAAGTATAATTTTATACTTATTTATTTAATAAGTATAATTCATCTCCCACATAGACTATTGCAACGTGCTCTACATGGGGCTACCCTTGAAGAGTATCCGGAAGCTTCAGCTGGTCAGAATGTGGCTGCACAGTTATTGGTGCCGTAAAATCGGCCCATGTGACACCGCTGCTGTGTGAGCTGCATTGGGTACCAGTTTGCTTCCGGGTCCAATTCAAGGTGTTGGTTATCACCTTTAAAGCCCTTCATGGCATGGGACCAGGTTACCTGAGGGACCGTCTCATCCCTGGAACATCGACTCGCCCCACTCGGTCTTGCAGAGGGGGCATGCTACGGATCCCATCGGCAAAAGAATTTCATCTAGCAGGATCCAGGAGGCGTGCCTTCTCTGCAGTAGCACCCGGCCTTTGGAATACCTTGCCCCTGGAGCTGAGGCGAGTTTCTTCGCTCCCGACCTTCCGGAAAGATCTGAAGACCTGGTTCTGCCGCCTGGCTTGGGACGGGAATGCCAATAGTGCCTCTTGGGAGTGGCTGGTGCCATGAAACCCGCCTTATTATTAACATCTTTCTATTTGGATTTTATATGTAAGTTATTGCTGTTGTAATTTTATATTTTCAACTTGTTGTTGTGAACCGCCCAGAGTTCCCTGGTATAGAGGAGATGGGCGGTGATACAAATTTAAATAATAATAATAATAATAATAATAATTTCCCAGGTTTGGAAACAACACTTCAGACAACTTAGAAATACTATTTTCATAGGTTTGCAACATCATGTTTATGTTCATTCCAATTTTTTCCCCACTCACATCTTATGTTTACATGCTTTGCCCTTGCATTAGGAATATTACCCTTCTCATTACAAACATTATCTTGGGGTGGGTGACAGAGGTCTCTTTCTACTAATTTCAGTGTAGTCTCTTATTTGGGAGAATAACAAAACAAATCAACATGAACCACATAAATAATCAGATTTTTGTTAATTAAATTATCTTAACTGATTAAAAAAAAAACACCAACCCTGTACAGAATTCATGTTCCAGCTGTTCACTGTGAATAAAGGGGCCACAGCAAATTTGCTTTTAACGCACCTTTACCAAAGGTCATCTCACTGATTTATCTTTAATTCCACTAGATGGCGTATTTACAAAAACAAAACAAAGGAATCACTTCGGCATCCGAACAAACTTTAGAGTGCATCTTATACTCCCTGAAGTTTTTTTGTTTGCTTCATTTTAATTCCATGTGTGATATCAAACAAAAAGCTTGATCACTGGCTTGGAGGCACAGCGTTACCTTTTCCGCGCACTACCAAAATGTGGTAAGAGTCGGAAGCGACTGAACGAATAAACAACAACAACAAAGCTTTATTAGAGGTATCGGCTGAAATAAATGGCAGCATCCATGCAGAATAAATGCTCGCCGAGCAGTTTATACGCTGGCCATTTGTAGCGTCTTAAGGCGTCGGTCAGCCACCGACGGCGTTTCGGCAGTAAGGATGAGCTTTCTTAACGGAAGTGCTTCTGAACAGGATTGGGGGGGGGGGGCACTTTCCCCGCCCCACAGCCTCGACAGGCGGAGGAGACGGGAGCGGAGGACCTGCCCTTCATACACGCGTGTTTTGGAACGTGGACTTCTGCGGTTGTAACAGCTCGTCCCGCCCTCAGAAGCCGCACTCAGGCGTTTGGAAAGAAGAATGGAATTACAAGTATTCGCCAAGTGCTGCTTTCCTCCTAACTCTGTCAAACGCGCCGAAAGTTTCGTTCTGGACCACCTGTTTGTGTCGCCCGAGGAGAGAACAGCCCTCCTGGGGCTGAGTCTGTTTCTGTTCTTTTTTTCCCCTTTCAAAACCAAAGCCGCGCCGTTTCCAACGCCACCGCACCCCGCCCGGTTATTATCATGTGGCAAATCCTCCCTTCTGTGTGTGCGATAAGGGGATCGGCCTCCGAATGGAATCCTCCCCGAAGCAGCGCGCTCACGTCCCGCGGTTAGGATCACACAAAAGCCCGGCGGAACCGCGCTAGCTGGCTGGCTGCGCGGTCTGCCCGGGGCGCAGGGCGGGAAAGCGGAGCAAAAGGGGACTTAGGACCCAGTCCCGGCGGGCAGGTAGTCAAGAAGGCGATTCCCCCGGCCGGACCAAGAGGGGAAGGGCGCCGCGGTTAAACGGAGTCAGGGCCCGGCGGCCTCAGGAGGGCGCAAAGCTTAAAGGCGCGTCTGGAGGCACCCTAGGTCTTGCTCGCTTGCCCAGCGCTTTCTCCCGACTGGGAAGAGGAGACGCCGGAGGGAATTCCACACGCGCCGGCAGCAGGGCCACGACCCGCTCCTGCGTGATACCTGACCTACGGCAGCGCTTCGGGCTGGCCCACAAAGAGCCCCGTGCGGGATACCTGACTGCCGGTTGGGCGAGCAGCGGGATCCCCCTCGCCTGCGGTTGTGAGCGCGGGCGGGGAGGGGGCGAAATCCATCAATCAAAGGGAAGTGGGCGAAGGCCGGCCGAGCGTTGAATAGGCAAAGTGGGGAGGCAACAGTGGCCTTTTTCTTCGGGGACTGTTGTCCGAGCGTCTGGCTTTGCCGTCAGCAGCGGCAGATAGGATCTAAACCGTCCCGAGCGTCAGGCTTTCGGTAGCAGCGCTGAACAAAACCGACTTCTATTTCCTAGATTGCCTTTCGCGGCGCTGCCGCTGATGCCACCCCCCGCGCCCTTTAGTTGGGAGATTCTGCTGTTTATTGCGGGAGTGGGTGCCTTTGGGGTGAAGCCGAAACAAAGCAAGATATAGGTGTTGCCAAGCCAGGCACAGGCTTCAGCTATCCAGGCGGAGAACCCGCCAACCCGCCTCCAGGTGCTTCTCGCGCAGAAGTTTGCTTTGCAGGGCGCGCGCTCCAAGGCAGGTAGAAGCCGCGCGCCCACCGCCCGGGGGAGGCCCGCTCCTCTCCCTCTCGGACAATCGGTCAGCTTTTGGGACAGTTCAAAAACAGGAGAGAGGGATGGAGGGAGAAGGGAGAGACGCCAACCTGAACTGGCAGAAAGGAGAGAAATTGGATAAAGGGAAGCTCACCGTCAGAATCAGAGGCCGAAAAAAACTGGGTCTCGCGTAGAGGAGGCAGCTGGAGGTCAGAACTGGCTCCCCTTGCCGGGCGAGGAAGCGAGAATCGATCAGAAACTGATTCCGTGTTTAGGAGCTAGAGAATTGTCTTGTGAAAGCCCCTCTTTTCTGCAGAAGCCCGGAGAAAGAGAGAAAGAAGCCACTTTCAACAACTCCGGGATCGTTTATTGTTGTGGCTTTGGAGGCAAGGCGGGAGGAGGAGGCGAACAGGTGATCGGTGCGCGATTCTTTATCCCGCTTCCACCCTCGCCCCCACCCCAAACCATTAACTTCTTTTCCTTCCCACCCCCACCCCACCCGGGCTGGACTACTCCCTCCTTTGGAGAACACGCCCCAGTGTGCTGAAGGAGAGAGAAAAGCGATCGAGGCAGCAACGCTGAACCTGCGGGGAAATTCTCTCGGGTTGCCGCCGCCGCCGCCGCCGCCGCAGCCGCCGCCGCCGCCGCCGCGAAAGGGAGAGAAGACCGGAGTCCTATACATCCTTCCCCGCGCGCGCGCGAGCTCTCCAGGGCTACGTGTGACAGGCATACAAATCCGGAATCGAGAGGGAGAGAAGAGAGACCCAGTGGAGGGCGATGGTGATTGCCTCTCGGGATTTACAAACACACGCCGCTCGCTCCGGGTGGCTCCGAGCGCAGGAGGGCTGGACTGTTTTGTCTGAGCTACTTTGACCTGGCGTTGCACTGTCTGAGGCACCGAGAAATCCACCAGGGCGCAGAGAGCGTGCGGGGGGCAGACGTTATTATCATTATCATTGCTATTATAAATATACTTTAAAAAAAGACATAACTTTCGCATGTTGGTCTGAAAGCCAACGACGAACGGGGAATATGAACAGGAAAACCAGGCGCTGGATATTCCACATCTTTCTCAGCCTAGGGATTGTCTATATCAAAATAGGGTAAGTCTTCTCTCGCTCTCGCTCTCTCTCCCCCCCCCCTTGCCTCCCCCCATTTTTAAAAGGCAAACACGCTGTGGTGGCTCAACCTGTCCAGACCTGTGCTAGCATTTAACTTGTGGGAAGTCTGAAAGGGTTCTCTCTCCGTCTCTCTCGCTCACTCGCTCCAGGGTGAGACGACTATTTTGCTGCTCTTGTCCCAGTGAAATTCTAAATGTGAGTCAGCTCTGGGGAAAGGCGAAAGTCCTCGCCTGGCCAGACGAGAGGCATGACCAGAATGGCAATGAGCGCCAGGCAGGGAAACAGGCTACTTAGGGCCGGATCCGCGGAACCCAGTCCTAGCGCGGCTTTCCACCCTTTCTCGGAGTCATCGCCTGGGCAAGGGGGGCCTGGTGCGAGGCCTGTCTTTTGGTACCCAGGAGAGGAAGTGTGCAGCGCTCTGCGCGTGGCCAGGGGCTCCGCGTTTTCTCACGAGCGAGCTACGACTAAGTTTCAGAACTGAACCCACATCCCAGAGCTGAACTAATTCTGTGCGAAGATCGCTCAGCTGAAACTTGCGCAGACTTTTTTGGGCTTATTCAGCACTTCTCCCGGGGAGCTGACTGGTGCGGGATCTCGGCCCGACTCCGGCTCTTTCTGCCCCGAGCGGCGGCGGCGGGCTGAACAGTCCACCCCGCCGCGGCTCCAACTGCGCTCAGAAAAGTAACCTGGTTACCTGTAACCAGCTCCCAGTCATGTCAGAGGATCTTGTTTCTAAGTTCGCTGTGCTCAGGTTACTCGCATTCTTCCCGTTCAAAGAACCCGCCTACGGGGTGGCGTGAAAAGAAGCACACCGCCAAAGGAGTTCACGGCCAGGGTTAGGGTAGAGCCTCCTCCTCCCCCTCCTCTGGGGTCGTCGGAACAAGTCCTAGCGGGGAAGCGAGCCCCAAGAGACAGCCGGTAGCGCCCGCGAATGCGCGCCCACTCGCCCCGCTGGCCAGGCTTGGGATCATCCCTGAGCGCCGACTTCGCGAGGTGGGACTGCCAGGCGCGTCGGAGGAAGGTGGAGGCCTGCTGCCCGCGGGGTGTGGCGTTGCCGAGGCAGGGAGGAGGCTTTGGAATTCCTGCGCACCGAGGTTTGGAAGGGTGCTAGGAGCAGGATCCTGACACCGCCTCCCCCGCCACCTGTGCTGGGACCGATTGCTAGGGGTCTTAAATGGAGAGAAAGCGGCCAGGAGGATGGCCGCGCGTGGGCACCTCTGCTTTCCCTCGCTCCCCCTCTTCCTCTCTCACAGACCCAATCCCGCCCGCCTCCCTCTTCCCACGAGCACCTTCCGAATGCTCTGGGCTACCATTCCCCCCAATTCCCAATCGTGATTCGTTGCATCTGGAGGGCCCCCGGTTGGGGAAGTGTGGAATATGAGCGCCCCCCCACCTCCCCACCCCAGGAGGAGATTGGGAGAGAGAAGGGAGGCGAGGCTCTCCTCGCTGTTAAATTGACCCAGCGTCTTTTTTCAGCGCGGTAGTCCGGAGGAACAGCGGACGCCAGGAGACGAGCAGGCGAGCCGCGCTGGGCTGGCGTTCTTGGCCGCAGACTGGTGGAGCAAAATGATGCTTCTGGCTCTGCTCGAGTATGTGCCGCGGTTTGTCCGCTGACCTTAGCCACACTTGTTGCCGTGGACGCCGGAGAAGAAAGGGGGAAGGGCGGGCTCCCCTGGTTCAATGCCCCTTACCTATTTCTGCAAGAATGGGGAGGGGGAGGGGGCTGTTAGAAATCCCCCCGCCCCTTCGCCACCCTTGGGCTTGCTGAAAGGCTGCCGTGTAGACAATCGGTGGAATAAGCCTTGACGGGCAGATGAGACACTCGGAGGGCTTAAGCGGCATCAGGGCGTGCTTTGATGTTGACAAGCCTGCCACTTCCAGTTCGTACCGAGGGGCGCCTCAAAGAAGAACCTTTTAGAGGATCGGTTGATCCCGACTCGGATGAGGTGTGATTCATTATCGCTCCGCTCTCTTTCTCCTCTCCCTCCTTCTCTTATTAGGGGTCTTTCTTCGGTCGTGGCTTTGGGAGCCAGTATCATCTGTAACAAAATCCCGGGGTTGGCTCCAAGACAGAGGGCTATCTGTCAGAGCAGACCCGATGCCATAATCGTGATCGGGGAAGGCTCCCAAATGGGAATCAACGAGTGTCAATTTCAGTTTCGCAACGGACGGTGGAACTGCTCCGCCTTGGGAGAGAGGACCGTCTTTGGAAAAGAGCTGAAAGTGGGTATGTTACCTCCTTCTTATAAGCTGTTGCAGGGGCGAGCTGAAATCCACCCGAAGAAGAGGGAAGAGTATTCGTAGGCCAGGGCAACAATGGAGCAGCTCCAACTTTATGTGGTGGTCATAAAGCCTTGCTTAAAGCTTGCAAGTTCCTTTCCTTTGCAAACACAAACGGATTCTAGACGTCTTTAGAAAAGTTGCCGGTGTTACTTCACTCCCAAGCTTACCTTTAAAAAAAGTTTTTTCTATTCTGTGGTGAGAGTCCACCCTACAGCCATGCCTCATTGGAATCAAGATAACCTGTATCTAAATTGCAAGGCCACATCTGAAACCCAAAATGTGCGGCCCTCCAGATGCTGCTGAACTACAGCTCCTGGTATCTTTCACTTAACCATTCTGACTGGGGGTGCCAAGAATGATAGTAGAGCAACATCTGGAGGACCAGAGGTTCCCCAGTCTTAGCCAAGGGAGTCGATCTCCTTGACCTCTGGTATCTCTGAATAAATATGAGTAAGACTGAAATCATAGTATCAACATGACTTTGGCCCAGTTTTGCACTACTTTGTGCAATGTTGTAGCCATGATGCACGTAAGATAGAAAGCCATTAAAATGCCAGATAAAATCCAAGCAGTGCATGCTTTACAATCACATTACCAACCAATTTCTAATAATACTAGGAAGGAACAGAAGATCTCTGTGTGAAAACATCACGTGAACTTTTCACATTAAACTTAACAGAATCTCTCATAGTCTTTGTGTGTGACATACGAAGGGGAACTATTTAAGCATCTTCTTTCCAGCCAATGGACATTTCAAATTTGCCTTCCAAGAACATAAAATGGGGGAGGGGGGAATGATGTAAACATCATGTGTGAAAATCATCGGAAACTCTTGGTCAGCTAAAATAGGTAGACAGCTTTTTAACACTCTTTAATTAATTTGTTATAGTCAGAATCAGATTGTAGTGAAATGGTAGGTGGCAGTATTGATTTTGAATTAAGTTGCTTGTTATATAGTGGTTTAATTGTTGATGCATGATCTAAAAACAGACCTATATCTGAAAAGATCACTTTACTTCTTTTCTTCTCTAAAAGCTTGTTTATTCATTCCTATTCTTTGACTTGGAAGTCTCTGAAGTTGGCATCTGCCAGTTGTGTCTAAGAAACTTTTCATTCAGTCACACTGATTCCTAAACCAGGTCAACAGCCTGGGTTCATCAGTAGAAACTGATTAGGGTTAGGTATGTTCCATGCTGAATGAGGAATAGTTACGTTTCCAAATGTCAAAAATGTATTTGGTATCCAATTCAGGAAAAAAAAATGATGAAAGTTTCACTATTAGATTAGATTTGAATAAACATGAAGGTTCCAAATGTAGGTGAAAATCAAAGTTTTTTTAAAAATTTGAAAGGTACCATGTTAGGGAAGGTGAACTTAAATAAAGCCTATACATAAGGTATGGCTTATTTGTGTTTATTATTTCATTATTACACAACTGAAACTTTAACTCTAGAAAATCAATGGATATATTTCAACACTAGAGTTGCTATCTTTGTAGAAGTGTTGCTGTCTGTACTGGATTGCAGCCAGTGAGTCTTGGGTTACACTGAAGTGCAACTATTTCATTTACTGTTAATTTATTTACTGAAAAGTAGTAGTATTAGATTATAATTAACTTAGATTATAATATAACTATAGGTTATAGTCCTATATACAGTAAGACCCCTGGAAGTAATTTAATGGAACATGCTTCTGAGTAAGTAGTCTGGATGGTACTTGTGTTAGTGACACTCTTCGTGGAGGAATATGGGTTAAAAATCATAGTTGAATAAACATTACAGATTTTCCCAGTACTTCCATTGCAATTAATGACAACCATTGTTAATATCTTATTTTTTTATGTAACAAAGCTCCCTTGTAAGTACATCTGAGGCAAGGAATTCCTTGAGAGCATCTGCATTCTTTTCTCTTCAGAAGTGCAATGTATTAGCTTGCTGTCCATGATTTCAGCCACTTTCCTCTCTGATGAATAATCACGTGGATGTATTGACTTTCTTTATTTGATAATTTAGCCTCCTCCCATCGGTTTAGCATATGAGAAATGTAATTGTACAATGACTTCATTTTAAATGTGATGAAGCCATAATTCAATCATTTCATGGTTTGTAATACCAAAAGATTTCTTACATGTTATTTCCAACTGACAACAAGACATTCTAAGGGCATGGTTCCAAACATGTAACCATATGGTGCTTTTAATTCTTATTCAGAATTGTTATTTATAACAGAGTTGAAATGCTTGCATCTCTGTCCTCAGACCTAAGGATTCTTGGAAAGAAGCCAGTCAAAGTTCAAAGAGAATTTGGGAAAAAGAGCATTGACGGAGCCCTATGGTAGCCTAAGGGGCAGAATGTAAAGCCAACATAAAGAGGCAGGTGTGCCTAAGGCACATCTGAGCATGATGCTTTGATTTGTTAGGAGAAGTTATCCAGACCCATTTACTCTTACTTCACCAGTACTTAGATGTGCATCAAAGTCAGTACAGTACTGTAGATGATATACTGTATGTTCCTTATAGGCTGAAACTATTGTCTTAAGAGCAGCCTGAAAAAGAAAGAAAGAAAGAGAATCCTTTTGCAAGTTTATCTGAAGTTGATATATTAGTACTCAAAATCGCAACAGAAGTTTAAGATCTTCCAAATTTCTGTAAGTCATGCTTTATCTTTCAGGTTGATAGTTCCAGGTTCACCAAATACTGTATAGCACTCCTGGTTTTTGTAGAGAAAACTGTTCAAAACAGTTAAATTGAACCAAATATTTTTAAATTATCTGTATGAATCTGTTCTCTAATTAAAGAGCTCAGTTGGGCTGTCTTCTTATACATGCAGACTTCACAAATTCTATTTGTTATGGTTAACCCCTATTTGGGTCCTAGAAATAATATGTGAAAGGCATGGAGTTTGCTAAGAACTAGAAACGATTGAGGATAGCATGGAAATTATCACCTACTTGCCCACCATGCACTCTCTGCTGTAAGTGAAAGGAAGTTCCCTGCTGCCCTTTGAAGAATTTGGGAATATTGAATAATGCAAATACTTTTCAAGTGATCAAGGTATCACCCTGGCCATTCTGAAGACTTGGAGAAACATGAGCCAGTCCTGAAGCAACACCACCTCAAGACAAATAATCAGGCTTGCATTCACTGCAGGAACCAAGCTTTCATTCCTACTGTCAGTTCAATTCCCAAGTTTTTATCCCTTTTACATCCTTTATAGCAGGGGTCCCCAACCGCTGGGCCGCGGACCGGTACAGGTCCGTGGCCTGTTAGGAACCGGTCCGCCATGCCGCCCCCGGTCCGTGTGATTGGCTCCCGCCTGCAAACCCCGCCCCTTGGTCCGTGCGATTGGCTCCCGCCTGCAAACCTTGCCCCCCCTGGTCCGTGGAAAAATTGTCTTCCACTAAACCGGTCCCTCGTGCCAAAAAGGTTGGGTACCCCTGCTTTATAGGAATTCATATTGCTGAAAATTAGTCTAAGTTCAGTGTGATTCTGATGATAAAGTTTACCATCAGACCCTCTGTTGCCTTGTCCTGCGATTGTCACAGGATTTGCTGGATGTACATTCCTCAGAACCTCATTCCTACCATAATGCTTTCTTCTCTTTAGCTGCCAGATTTGTTCGGTTTTCACTAAACGAGTTACCTTCTGCTTAAAAAAAGGTTTTCCCCTGCACAGTCGTGTTATCATCTGCTTAGGGAGCATAAAATGGTTCTCATGGATCTCTCAGGGCCCTAACTCCTTAGGCTAGAAAAGCATAATCTCTAATTAGCAGTTAATTAGAGATAAAAATGTTTGTTGACAGCAAAATTTTAAAAGAGCTTCCATTGATATCAATGGAAAATGCCTAAAACATGAAGGGATGTTGAAGGATGGGCTGATCATTCCTGATGCTGCATCCTCTTGAAAAATCTGTTCACCTGCACTACGTTGTATCCTGGAGTAGAAAGAGCTATTTGAATTTTGGCCTTATTCAATGAAAATAAAAAGCATCCAATAAATGAAACCCAACCCTGAGCCCTGCATACCCTCATGTCATTCATATAGCGACATGAATGAAAGTGCCTTTGCCAAATTACTGTACATAAGTCCATAAAGAGGGATCTAGCTTGGCCTCCCTTGGCTGAGAATCCCCATCCTGGGATTTGCCTTTCTTGCCTTTCCTCCAAAGATGTCTTTCTAGTGAGTCTAGAAGAAGGACTTCTTTTCTTGTAGTCTACTTGCAAGTTGTGTAAGGCTTTACAAGTTATACTAACCAGTGCTTTGAATTTTTCCTAGCGCTGTGTTAGCAGTCGTCTCTTCTCTTCATATAATCAGTTGAAATTTCAGACACTCGAAGCACTTGTCAACTCATACAGAGCACATTAGCCCAAATGGGACGTAAATGAGACTTACAGTAGGTCATTATGGCCAGATTTGAAAGAATCAGGACCAGGTGCAGCCAGAGAACAGGTCTATTTTTTAATAGCACATTTGATGACTGAGCAGCTAGGGCACTAAAGTCTGGTAAGATATATAAATGTGACCTTCATAAACTGTATTCCAAATCTACCATTTATTTTTCTATGAATAAGTCTGGAATCTAGAGAAGACATTTGGCACAAGAATTGGAACAATGGACAGTCTAGCACAAATAAAGTCCCTGACCATCAAATATAGATGAAGTTTTTCCTTGATTTGCCTTTTGACTGATCAGAAGAACCTCAATTCGTTTTTATCCAGCTCCTGACTAATGTCAGACACTGTTCTAGAACTTGATCAGCATCTTGGAATTCAATCATTAATTGAAGATCTAATTAGCAGGCAAAACTCAAGAACTGACTTTATGGGCAGTTATTTTATTATTACATGTGATACATAAATGCTGTTCCAAGAACAAATCTGAATTCAAGAGAATTTGTACAGTTTAAAATTTAAATAATACAGAGGATGTTTTGTGTTAGCTGATAAAGAAAGTAGCTAATCAAAAATGTGTAAATAAAGTGAGCCGTAAACTCTTGGCCAAATAGATCCATTTTTCTCCATCCCCATGCAAAATATGCTCTCCATAGAGTCCACTATGATCTCTCAGAAGGCTCCTGAAGTTTTTAAAATGAAGAGAAGGGTTGCAGATCAGTGGCAAAGTTCTGCTTTGTTTGCTGGAAAAGTCCCGTGTTTAATTTCTATCCTACCTGGTTATGGCTGGAAAGGACTCCAGTCTATAATCCTAGACACAGCAGACATAGACAGTACTGAACTTAATAGACAAATACTTTCTGATTCGGTGAAGGTATTTTTCATGTTTCTGTTCTTTTCTTAACGAATCATGTACTCAACTGTATGTATATATAATGAACTGTGGCTTTGCCCATCACTGAAAAATTCCATAACCTGATATTTTTAGACTAATCCAAAAGCCTGATTAATAAATAAAAAGAACCAGAACAATCTAGCTAGTTTTAAGCTTGAGGATTGATCATTGTACAAATAGGAAGACCCAAGAAAGAAGAAAAATAAAGGAAAGTGTCTGGGAATTTTGCCTCCACTTTAGGTATGATTGAGTTAGATCAGGGGTGGGCAACGTCAGGCCCACGGGCCGTATAAGGCCCGCGGGGCTCCCTCCTAAGGCCCGCGGGGCTCCTGCCCGCAAACCCCGCCCCTTCCATGCTATTGGCTCCCGCCCGCAAACCCTGCCCCACAGTGCTTGCGATTGGCTCCCGCCCGCAAACTCCGGCCCCCGGTCCACGGAAATCCCAGAAACCCCGCCCCCCGCCCCCTGCCCCCAGTTATAACTATCCAAATGGCCCTTGGCAGAAAAAAGGTTCCCCACCCCTGAGTTATATTTATAAATGATTCCATGGTCTTCAGGGCACCCACAGCAATGGTTACTGGCTTCAAAATGGCAAGTGAAACTGGAGGATTGAAACCCTGACCCTTTTTACAGGCATGCAGTGCATATGACACACATTAAAAAGGGATGAGACTTCCATTGCCTGGTTGTGCTCACCATTTTGAAGCCAGTGACCATCACTGTGGATGCCTCCGATGTCTTTAAAGATACCCTAATGTAAGATATCAAAAGATCTGTTCCAATTAATTATAAATCACACCGATGAAATTCTACATTTATTTTAGAATGAAATGCTTTCAGCAAAATATTATATGATAGCCTATTAGCATTTGAATGGATATGTTAACCAATGTTATTAGAATAGTTGACCTAGGGTGTGGCTCATACGACTACAATAATTTATTAAGGAAACTAATTATCCTTGTCACTCACCATACTGTTCACCATTTTGGGTTGATTTACAAAGTTGGAGTGTAACTCCTGATTGATATAAAAATCACTACTTCATATCTAGACCCAGACAACACTGTCTCACTAAATGTCATGAGTGAGTCAAGTGGGTGATACTGTGGCCCAGTACTAATGATAACATATAGAAAAAGAATATCTTGTCCCTATTGCAGCAGTAGATCAGTGAAGAACAGATACTTTCCTTTATCCAATACATCTTGGGAAGCTTTCCTATGTGAATCGGGAGGCTGATGCCATTTGGTTAGAGTGGACTACAATTCTAGATACATTGAGATCCTTCACTTGCCAGACTGTTGTTTTCTTTGAGCCTGTTATGACTCTCTAAGTGCTCCCGTGGGGATGACTACATAGGAGCTGAGCCAACAAGGGTCTAAACTAGGAAGTAGACTTACAGACAAATGAACTTGATATTTTTTCTCCACTGTTAGGCTCTACTAAGAGTTACATCATACATTACGCCTTTACTTTCAGATACTGTTCTCTGGTTGCTTCACCAGGGAAGGTGCTCTGTAGATACTAGCAAAAGCCTTTTCAGTCATGGTATCCCCGTTATCACATGCTTTTTCTTGGGTAGCTTATCTGGCAGTTCTATTCACATTGTTTTATTTCCTTTGAGGTAAATTTTAATTTTACCAAGCTTTTAAAATCTGGTAAAACCGATAAAATGTTTGAACCCACCTGTGCTGCAGTTGATTGACTATTAATTCTGCATCTTATTTTTATTATCATATTTGTTAATTTTTTAACTTTTAAAACATAACCTGCCCTATGACCTCCTTGCAATATGACAGACAACTTGTGTTTAAAATAAATAACATTATGACAATAAAATAAACACTTCACAATAGTAGCACCAGTTAGATTAAATCAAATGGGTACATATAATCTCCCAATATCCTGTTTGGTATACCTGCGGTAACATGGCCAAGAATACACTCAAATTTTAGCTATTCACACACATCTGAATGAATGTAAACAGACAGGCTCCTGGGATACAACAATTTAAGTTGCTTTGGTTTCAGCAATTATTTTATTCTTAATAAGGCATGTATGGTTCCAACATATGATGGGTGTACTATGACAGCACCTGACATTTCAGTGTGATGCTGAACTGTAAAATATTGTCAAGGATATTGCATAAGAGTGAGCATAAAATCACCTTAGAACAATATTCACCAATCCACTGAGGTGGACAGGCATTGAGTGCTCCCATCCTCATATGCCCAATGTTTATTTTCAGTCACCGCCATAATAAACTGTACTCATTTAAGAAAATCAGTGATGATTATCTTTACAATTACAGGAAACAATTCTGAAAAACCAAACTCAATAATTTGGGCATCTCTAGACTATTATTATTTTCTTCTCTGAGACAAAATTGAGAAAGATACTTGTAACAATTTTGAATTAAAATTTCACCAAGCTACATTTCCCAGGATTATAGGAAGAAAATCATGACAATGCGCATAAAAGTCTTTTATATTTATAGTGTGAGTACACTCTACTGAATATCTGCATCCCCAGTTACATTAGGCCAATGTCACTTTTCTTTGATAGCATAGTAATACATTTTTTTTAAGAAGAGGATTTTTTTTTTAAATGAGTGTTACTGATCCTTATTTTAGATGGTCATTAATTGTCTTCTTCTTTAGTATTCAATCTCAGTGCAGTTTGAGTACATTTTATATTAACACTTTTAATTACAAAAAGTAAGGTATAATTAATCAAAGAAATAAGTTGTTGGGGTCTAATTTGAAGACAAAGGAGAAGGTTGAAAAATGTAAAAAAGCTGGCGGGGAGCAATGCCCTCTTAGAAACCATTTAGTCTGAAGTTGACCACAAAACCTATTATAAGAAGTCAGGTGGGATAATAAAGAACATGAAACACTTTGTGTAGAAAACTTGTTTGGCAATATATAGAAGGAGACTTGTACCATTAAGGAGAAATACAAGTTTTTAAACATTTCTTTGCACTGAAGTTATCTATCAAGAAGTTCTTTGTTAATATAACAAAAATTGGAGGGTAAATATGTCACCATCATTGATTTATTCTCCAACTTTCCACCCCAAAGCACTGAAAACAATGAAAAATAACACCAAACTAAAATCTGATAAAAAAAAAATTAAAATCACTAACTGAGACAGAAAAACTCTTGACTAAAGAGAGAGGGCAAAACAAGGGCCAACCAGTCCAGGTGTTTCAAATACGGGTAATATAATCCCAATACTGTGAACCATATAGCAGCCATACACAAACTGAAACTTGCAGTGCAATTTGTCAGTGATAAAAAAGTATATAAAAGGTTACCTGAGGGACCGTCTCATCCCTATCACATCAACCCGTCCCACCCGGTCCTGCAGAGAGGGCATGCTATGAGCCCCGTCTGTAAGAGAGTTCCATCTGACAGGGTCCAGGAGGCGTGCCTTCTCTGCAGTAGCCCCTGCCCTTTGGAATATTCTCCCCCCTGAAATAAGATCGGCCCCCTCTCTCCTGGAATTTAGAAAAAATCTAAAGACCTGGTTTTGCCATCATGCTTGGGGAGGGGAGGGGAATAGCCAGTCTTGGGGTTGGCTGATCGCTTAGATCTACTTTGACGAACCTTTCCGACCATGGGATAGTAAGAACTACCATTACTTGGTCAAATTGTATTAGATATTTTATTGAATTTTTTGTAGTATTTATGTTTTTATTGATTTTAAACTGATGCTGTGAACCGCCCAGGGTCCCTCCTTGTGGGGGAGATGGGTGGGATATAAATATGATGATAAATAAATAAATAAATAAATAAATGGAAATATTTCCAATAGTAGAGAATTTATGGTTGAACTATTGGTTTATTGGTGTTCGCTTGATAGTTTTACTGCAGAAATTTCAGTGCACTGATGATGTTATGTAGTTTGGTAATGAAACGTCTGCAGGAAAACAATGAAGCTCAGAGAATACCAAGAACCCAACAGGGAAATATTTGTAGAAAAATTATTATGTTAGGCAAAATTGCTTGCAAATCCTGAATAGAGTGAGGAAAGTTGCAAACAAAATACACACACATTTTAGCGCAATTTATTTTTTTAAAATCAATTCCAATGAACTAGACTACAGAAAAACAAGAAACAGAGGAAAAAACAAACTCTACATATTTGCAAAACTGAAAACTAAAGCATTTAATATACAATTTACCTGAACGCTTTTCACAGGGACTAGCAACATCTGCACTGGGAATAATGAAACAATGACTGTTCAGGAAACAAATGTAATTTTACTTTGACTTCAGCAAGAACAAGATATGCATGTAAATAATTTGTATATATGACATGGGCAAAAATGGCATAGATGGTGTAAGTATGTTGGTGGGGTTTTTTTTTGGTTTGTTTTTTGTTTTTCTTTGCTTTGCTTTGGCATCCAGAAAAGTTTTCTTGAAAAAAACACAAAACAGAAGCCAAGTTGGAAATTTGGCACTGAGTATCTAAAAATTAACATGATGCTTTTTGCCGAAGAGTCAATCTTCTAGGCAGTGACTGTCATAGACAGATAAAAACATTGCCCCAAGGTCACTTTTACAGGAATTCTCATTTCATACCTGCCTTCAAATGTATCTTGTGAGTACATGTTTTAGAGAAACAAAAAGATTGCATTACCGTATGTTAGAAGAGTTAGGTTCTCTAATGCTGATTAAAGTTCTGCTAAGAGTTTTCTCCAAAAGAAAACACAATTGCATAAAATGTATTTGGATGCCTTGATGGCATAGATAAGTTGAACAGTACCCTTGCGAAGCCATATACTTGACATGCCAAGTCAGGATGATTTATAATGAAATAGTGACTTTTCTGTGAAAATATCTACAGGAAGACTTTAAAATGAAGTAAGTGGGCAGTAATACAGCACATTTGCACTACAATTTCTGCCTGTATTATTCTTACCCAAGCCCGTCCTTACAGATAATGATGCTGGCTGAATATTATGAGACCTGTAGTACAGCACATGGAGAAAGTTATGCTAAGTACTTAGTAGCTCCACTGAGTTGAATTGGGCCAATTTCCTTATAATTATGAATGAAATGAATGGATTTACTGCAAGCATATGTAACGCTGTGCTAGGTTCTGCCAGACATTTTTTTTTTATCCCGTTCCTCTTTCTGCATCATTATGAAATGGGCAAAAATCTCATTCATGCATTCCAATGTATAAAGCTAGCAACTGCTGCATTGCTAACATTTTTAAAAGTCAGTGGCCTTTGTTTTAGAGCTATTTTTCAACTTGATTCCTTGAGCTGCAGAAGAGATTCCCCACCCCCATGCAGCCCAGGGAGATCAGTGAAATGTGGGAGGTGTTCTGCACCTTGCAAGATTTGACTGTTTATCAGAGAAATGGGCATTTGATATTACTTTCAAGGCCACCATTTTTCATTGCCTCGGTTTTGTTTAATGGTCATATCTATGCTGGGTAATGGAATTGAAGGAGGCAGATTTAGATAGTCAGGGAAAAGATGGTTTCTCATCTCCAATTTGCTGTCTATGAATTATGACTTCTATAGAGATGTGAAATAATGTAGTTCATGGCACATAATTGGCAAGCTCTGCTGTATTTTCCATCTTTATATTTTCACAATCAATGTATAATTCAGCACATGTCTCTTCAGATAACTCCCTCTCTGACCCTTGGCCTTAAATAGCAGAAAATACAACATATGTTTTCCAGTGAGACAAATACAAATTTGTCTTTTTTTATTTTCCAGAATACCTAATTTATGACACAGCTGGTTTGATAGTGTAAAATATTTTCAGAGCGCCAAGTCTCCACCATGATGTGAATTGTGTTACATGGCACCCCTCCCATTTTATTTTCTTAAACAGTTTAACCTTCTATTTCTTTCTGCAACTGGTTTAACATATATTTATTAAAAATGGTGATTTTGTTGAAAAATGAAGTCATTGTCCCTGTCCCTATTCCTTCTATATTATATCTTCTTCTTAACTGATTTTAAACAATCATCATCATCATCATCATCATCATCATCATCATCATCATCAAAATTTTGCATATGTTCTATGGCAGGGATCCCCAACCTGTGGGCCACGGCCCACTAGTGGGCCACGGCCTGTTAGAAAGTGGGCCGCAGGGCTCCCTCCTGCAAACCCCGCCCTCGGTGCACGCGATTACCCCACCCCCGGTGCGCATGATTGACTCCCACCTGCAAACCCCGCCCCCCCCCAGTGTGTGCGATTGGCTTCTGCCTGCAAACCCTGCCCCCCCTTCCAGTCCATGGAAAAATTTTCTTCCACGACCAGTCCCTGGTGCCAGAAAGGTTGGGGACTGCTGTCTATGGTACCACAAAGGTCAGCTGTATTCCTATTTTGGATGCTTGTCTCACACCTCCAAATCCTATATATTATCCCAATAAGCTGATTAAGCAAGAAAGTAAAACTGGATATGGACTATTGAGTTGAGTCTCAAGGCAAACAAAATAGAAGTGCACTAGGCAAACAAATTGAAATTAGTCATGTTTCCTGTTCAAGTCATCTCCCATTCAACAAATTAACCAGAGTTCCAAAAATATTGTCAGCTCTAGTGGTTTGAAAAATCATCCAGAACTGTCAGGAAACTTTCTAGTAATCTCCAAAAGTCAGCCATTTTAGTAAGTCCCTTGTTCCTGAAGAAGTTAAAAGTTGCAACAGCTCTAAATCACTATCTGTCCATCTCAAAGGAACTATTTTGGTTTTTATCCAAATATGGTTTCAAGACATTAAGTCAGGATAGTCAGTTTCAAGACATTAAGTCAGGGTCCCCGATGGGGGAGATGGGCAGTAATATAAATTTAATAAATGAAATATGCTTGTAGGAGCTGCCCACTTTTCCAGCAATCTTCTCACTCAAAAGGGTATCAATGGAAGAATTCAGTCTTTGTGCTTTGGCATATTTTAACATACATGGTCTATGGTGAAGATCTACAATTCCACCAAAATGTAAACTCCCTCAAATGAGTCACCAGAAATCAAGCTTTCTACTCTACATTCTGAATATGGTATGAACTTGCCACATATTTCTATTGGTTTTGTGACCTCTAGAATTAGTGAAATCTTTATCAACCTGATTTACTGTTTCCAGTGATTTAAATTACATTCTCTGACTGATGTATTTATTTATATTTCAATTTATATACCGCTCCATCTCCCCACAAGGGAACTCTGGGCGGTTTTTATATAATTTTATGCTTTTTATGCTTCCCGAAAAGTCCTCAGGTTTGGCAGGTAGTCCTGTGAACCCTTGTAGACATTTTATTTAGTCTCATCTCTGGTTCAGTTAAATTATGAATGCCCCAGCAGGAGCAGCCCCTTCTTTAAACTTTAATAGTAATTTAGCTTTCTGTGCTATATTAGCTCTTTCTCCTCCCTCCTCCATATTGTGTCGATTCACAATCAAAATATACATTCCAAGGAAGATGGATAAGGAGCTTGGATTTGTTGGATTATTTCAACTTGTTTTGTAATACTAATTTATTTGTAAAATTTATTTATTTGTAAAATTTATATCACCGCCCATCTCCCTCTGCTGGAGGGGACTCTGGGCGGTTTACAATAAAATAGTAAAAACAAAAACATAAAATATACATAAAATCTAAAATAAAAATTATAAAACAAGACTAGAATCCAGAGGCAAAGATGGTAAAATGATCTTACTTAATCTAATGTAAAAGAGGAGCTCTCTAGGGTATTAGCCATCCCCACGAGTGACTATCCCTTCCTTGGTCCCACGCAAGGCGGCAGAGCCAGATTTTCAGGTTCTTCCGGAAGTTCAGGAGTGAAGGAGCTAATCTCACCTCCGGGGGCAAATTGTTCCACAGGGTGGGAGCTACTGCAGAGAAGGCCCGCCTCCTGGACCCCGCCAGATGGAACTCTCTTATAGATAGGGTCCGAAGCATGCCCTCTGCATGATCGGGTGGGACGGGTAGATATATTTGGGATGAGGCAGTCCCTCAGGTAACCTGGTCCCATGCCATGTAGGGCTTTAAAGGTGATAACCAACACCTTAAATTAGACCCGGAAGCAAGCTGGTACCCAATGCAGCTCACGCAACAACGGTGTTATATGTGCCGATCTAGGGGCACCAGCAATGGCCCGTGCAGCTGCATTCTGGACCAGCTGAAGCTTCCGGATACTCTTCAAGGGTAGCCCCATGTAGAGCGTGTTACAGTAGTCTATATGCGAGATAACAAGGGCATGAGTGACTGTTCGAAGGGTCTCCCGATCCAGGAATGGGCGTAACTGGCGCACAACACGGAGTTGTGCAAAAGCCCTTCTGGCCACGACTGCCACCTGCTCTTCGAGCAGGAGTCGTGAGTCCAGAAGGACCCCCAGATTCCGCACCGGGTCTGTCTGGGGCAGTGCAACCCCATCCAGAACCAAAGATGATAATGTCCCAGATGGGGAAGAGCCGTTAATCCACAGCCACTCCGTCTTACCAGGGTTCAGTTGAAGCCTGTTGGACCCCATCCAGGCCCCTACAGCCCCCATAGCCCTAATAGTTTCATATTTACCATTTTTTAAAAAGTTTGATGTGGATTTCTTTGCTGATGAAATTTGTATCTTCAGGAAGGCTGATTATAGAAATTTAATAAAATGGGAATTGGTTGCATTTCTCCCATTTCTCCTATCTCCTGAAAGCGTCCTTTAGATTACAGCTTTGGAACTCCTGCTGTATGAATTGTGTTGTTCTTCTTTGACATAAACCTGATGTTTAAATATTTTATCTGTAAACTGCCTTGCAGAGCATTCAGATAAAGTGGGATATAAAATTTTAAATGACAGATGAAACAGCTATGGCAAAACTGATAATCTCTCTAAGGCAGAGCTTTCCAAACTGTGTGTCGCGACACAAAAGTTGCATATGCTGGCAGCACTTCCGGGTTTTCCCGCAGCGACACACCAACGGCAGTTGGTGTGTCGCTGCGGGAAAACTTTGGAAAGCCCTGCTCTAAGGGAAGGAAGGTAATAACAGAGAAGTAAAATGTTTGTTTGGTTTGCAGTAGAATGCAGCATTTCTGAACATTATTTTGATTGATTATGTACCATTGCATTCTCTAATTTTTTACCATTCTTCCAAATAAATTAATCACTGAACTTTGAATAAATATGATAACTTCAAGTAACTGTGACTGCAATTATATGCATGCTGATTTGAGACTAACCAGTAGAACAGTCTTCTGAATAAAAATACCTAGAGACAGACAGTATATCTGTAAATAAAAATAAAATGCATTTCAGGATTACTTAAATATTGTTACAAATGTTGTTACAAAGATTTTGCATGATGCATAATTCTTCTCAATTGTGAAACCTACTCTCTCTCAGTATAATTTTTTATGGATTATGCCCTCACAATCGATTCACACATTTGGTGAAAATAGGAACCATAACATAATTACAAGTATAAATTTCACAAACATGCAAACAGACCAAAGGCCCACGTGAGTAGGCAACCTGATGCTCTTGAAATGTTTTGGACTGCAGCTCTGACAGTCTATAGCAATCGTCCTTGCTGGCTGAGAATTTTCAAACTGGAGATCCAAACCATGTGGAAGACATCAGATTCTCTTCAATTGAGACATCAGATTGCTTGCCCCTGAATACTTTGTTTCCCCCAGTGGCCACCTTTGATAAACTCACAAGCAGAGCCTAAAAGCAATAATTGTCTCCTGTTTTGCCCCTTAGCAACCAAACTACGGTGACCTTTAATCACAACTTCATGTGACAAGAGATTTAAACCTCTGCACTTTATATTGTATGTAATATAAAGAATTATTTTCTTTTGACAGCCCTGGATTTACTGCTAACCAGTATGTCTGGGATGTTTTCTAGAAGAAGCAACTAGTATTAAAAATCTAAAAGCACTTTTCAGCTATTCCATCTCTGTGATGGATATTTTTTTTCTGGAAAGAAAAAAGACAGAATAGTGGGAAAGCACAGGAGGGTACCAAAGAAAGATGGTCTTACGCTATCTAGACTCCCCATAAAATGTTGAGAAGGAGGCAGGCAATGGCATGATAAAAACTTTGGCTAGGAGCATCCCTAGTCATCGGCAAGACTTGTAATTATTCTTGGAGCTGTTTCTTGAACAATATTTTTTTCCTGAAAACAGTACTATTTGATTTATGCTTCATAATGTCTAAAATAGCTTGGGGTGGGAATTTCTTATACATAATTTCCTTTGGTATGTTTATCATTTTGAGTTCAATTGTTAACTGGATATGGCTTTTTAAGGGTGGTGGTGGTTTTTGTTTGTTTTTGATAAATGATTGGTATAGGCAATGTTTTCTACAGCACTGTTTCTCACATTGGAACCTCTTTCTTCCATGAGCTGAGATTCATCAAGCACATTTGAGCATTTTTAAGAGGGGTTTGGTGTCCATAAATTGAGCAATGGTTACCAAGCCATTTTTTTCCTTTCTTCCTCCCTTTCATACATTTTTCCTTTCTTCTTTTCCTCCTCCATATCCTCCCACATCTTTCCTGGCTCCCTCTCTTCTCTTCTCTTCTCTTCTCTTCTCTTCTCTTCTCTTCTCTTCTCTTCTCTTCTCTTCTCTTCTCTTCTCTTCTTTCTTTCTTTCTTTCTTTCTTTCTTTCTTTCTTTCTTTCTTTCTTTCTCTTCCTTTATCTGCAAAGATGGATCTTTCTTATTTCAGGGTAAAACAAGTTTTTTTTTTAAAAAAAATAACCTTAAACTGTTGGATACAACAGCAACTTAAAATTAGAAAGCCAGATTTTAAGAAAGCTAGCCTATTTTCTACTTATTTTACATTCTAAGGGAGAAATACTTTGATGTTATAGCTCATGTGTCATCAGTAAAAACCGCAAGAGTTTTCAGATTTAATGAAGCAAGGGTATGATTTCTAATCAATATGGTACCAAGCTTTTTATAACTCTGGCATGGCAAATTGCTTTGGATCCTTACCCAATATGTCCTTGTTTCTGTCCTTTAAAACTGGAGAGTTCTCACAAACAAATTTAAATTTAAGCAGAAGAATAAAAAAGAAGACTCAAGAGAGAAGGAGCACTGTTTAACTCACCAACATGTTAAGGGGTAGGCAACTTACACTTTCTGTATGTTTTGGACTAGGGCTCCATAAGCCCTAGCCATGGACCATGCTGTCCATGGCTGATGGGCGTTGACATTCAAAGCTGTTAGAGAGGACCAGGTTGTCTACAGTGGTTTAAAGGCAACCTAGTTAACAAGGAGGCCAATTGCACATTTGTAAGTGTTGTATGAATTCTAGAATGTTGTAGGTAGTAGAGCAATGCAACCCATCAGAGTCAATTCCAAAATGCTGTTTTTGAGAATGAGACAAGGCCCCAATCAGTAGCTCTTTAAAGCAGCCCCGTCTCCTCCTAGAACTGAGTGGCAACTTCAGAAAACTGCCCCAAAAGCAGCTTTCTTCAGAGCCAGTTTTGAAGGGCAGCTGCATGGTCTCAGGAAAAAATGCTGTAAAGAATTGCAGGCATACGCTATATTTGTGTCTCCTGTGCTCTGAAGTACCTTTTTGTACCTTTTTTCTAGCTGAATCTGAAGGTCTGCATAGGTTCTAGTAGACAGCATATGTCAAGGAAGGAGTTTGATACAAACAGCTGGTTTTGTCCAGCATCCTACTATACTCTACTGCTGGATTCATGAATGTGAGAGCATTGAATGGAAACTTATCCCAGAACATGTCTATCTCATACGTGATAGCCATTGATATACAAACAAACAATGGCAGGCAGCTTTCTTTTTCATATGATTTTACACTAAAACTTATTCCATTAGAGAATAATTTGTTCTCCTTTTTTGTCAGTTATTTGTATATATTGTATATATATTGTAATATATATATTATATATATATATATATATATTCCTTTTTTATGCTTAGTTTTTATTGCATGTGTAGATAGAAGAATGTTGTGCTTTTAGACAACTTAAATTCCTAAGAAACGTAAAACTATCCAAGGAGTATCTCTGACATAAGCATAATTTAAGTATGATTTAGATTAGACTAAGAGAACAAGCTGTATATGTATGCTTTTTTTATTGGCATATTTAATCTCAGGAGGATGTTTCACAGACTTTGCAGATGATTTAGGAGAAGGTGAACATCTTATCATTTACATGGGTTTTGATCTTAACTCATTCATAGCATCAAAGAAAAATATCAACATTGTGCAGTTTGGTGAAATTATTGGACAGTGTAATACTCAGAAGGACATTGAAATGTATCCTTGAAAATAAAACTAGGAAATCTTACTTTTTCTTGTCTATCCATACAGTTTGGAGAAGGTCTATCTATATAGTTTTTACGAGTAAACAGAACTTGATGGCACTTAATAAAAATCAGGAATCCTCACACCAACATCCTGTACCTCATCCTTGAAAGGCCAGATGTGCCCAGTTCTCTTCCCTACTCAGTATTTTTCCTCTTTTCCATCTATTTTCTAAGATTATTTCCTCAATACTCTGTGTGTGTGTGTGTGTGTGTGTGTGTGTGTGTGTGTGTATACATACACTGTATATATCCCTGATATAAGATATATTCCTTTTCTAACCCTTCTCGCATCAAGTTCCCCATGTCTCTCCGGTGTCACTGCCCCTTTTCTAGATCCCTATTCCTCTGTCCCTAATTTGCCTCCCCTTTCCTACTCAGTGATCACCCATTTGCATAGTGAGATGGGTGGTGTATACATTTGATAAGATAGATAGATAGATAGATAGATAGATAGATAGATAGATAGATGATAGATAGATAGATAGATAGATAGATAGATAGATAGATAGATAGATGATGGATGGATGGATGGATGGATGGAGGAAGGAAGGAAGGAAGGAAGGAAGGAAGGAAGGAAGGAAGGAAGGAAGGAAGGAAGGAAGGAAGGAGTTCAGCCAGTGCTGGCCAGAAACCTTATGCATGTTCCATCCCTCTGCAACAATTACTGTAATTCTAAGTGGTTTGTCACATCACAACCAAATTCCCTGTAGCATTACTATATAGATAGATTGCCAAGGGATAGGCAGAAGGTAAATCTCTTACTAAATTCTTGAAGATTTGCAGTTGATCAGCAAAACAGCTCCCCTCCTGTCTTAATTATAAAGCTGAGAAAAAGACTTGAGTAATCAATAATGGGTGTTTGTGTGGAAGATCTGAGAGCATTGTGCAGTGTGGGTACTGAAAACAAATTCCTAAGTTCAGAAACAGTCTTTACATTTCATGCCATGAAATGTGTCTGTATGAATTAACTCAGATTTCTTCAGCATCTTTTTTTATGGCTTGCATTTTGCTATGCTTTTGGCCTGAGGAATTAAGAGGCTTGATGTAGTATGGCAAAATTCCCAGTATTTGTGCAAAATTGAATACGTTTTAAGATACCAGGTGATGCAAATATAACTATAGCTTGGCAATGGTGTATTTGTTCAGTCCTCAGCAAAATACATAGGACAAATTGTAGTCAACATAGATAGGTAGACAGATGGATAGACAGGTAAATAGACAAATTTCAAGGGAAAGAATAAGTTCAAAATCATTATCCCCAAAACCTTTTTATATTTCTTGCTGTCTGGCTGTAGTCCCATCCAATGGATAAGAGCAATTCTCTTAAGTATTTTATTACAATGTTTCTGCTATTTTAAAAAGTACATTTTATTCCATGGTACATTCAATTACCTTAGAAGGTAGCGTCATTGAATACAATAGAATTTACCTCCGAGCAGTAGGCATGGGTTAAGTAGGCATGGGTTAAGAATCAAATCTTCTACCCAATATCTATTGACAATATGACTATTCTATTAACCTCATCTGACCTTTCCAAACATTCTGTTTATTCTTTTCCATCTCAGGTCATGACTTCAATTCTTCTGTTGCCTCATATAGTCCAACTATAGTCCTTTTTTTCAGATTTTTTATCCTGCCTTTATTATTTTTATAAATAACTCAAGGTGGCGAACATACCTAATACTCCTTCCTCCTCCTATTTTCCCCACAACCACCCTGTGAGGTGAGTTGGGCTGAGAGTGAGTGACTGGCCCAAGGTCACCCAGCCGGCTTTCATGCCTAAGGCGGGACTAGAACTCTGAGTCTCCTTGTTTGCTATTGGCTCCTTCCTAGGGCTGAGAGACAGGGACTGGCCCAAGGTCACCCAGTCGGCTTTCATGCCTAAGGTGGGACTAGAACTCTCAGTCTCCTGGTTTCTAGCCCATTGCCTGAACCACTAGACCAAACTGGCTGTCTTTTTTTTATCTGAATTTTAATTTTAATGAATTCTAATTTAAATTTTATCTAAAGAGTCTTATTTTTATGTCTGCAATTTAGTTAATGTTAGTGTGAAAGAGAAAGCTGCTTGCCTTTGGCGGTAGGCATTTCTGGTTACCTCATATCAAATGGAGCATGCAGTAAGACCTTAAATATGATTTGGTTTAAGAACTTTGCATTCATTAAATAACAATAATGTACTATGATGTATGTCAGCACAGAAGGGGTGGTGGTTTTGTTGTTGTTATCACAAATCTCTTTCTGTATTACAGATATAATACATGAATATAGCTTTACTTGCAAGGCTTTCCATTAACATGCGACCTATTTCAACGTTACCATTCACTACTTTGTAATTATGACCTATGATCTATGTCCCACTTGTTCTAGGGCTGTTTCATCTAGTGTATCAATGAATGTATCTTGCTTTAAGATTCCTATCTCTCTAATTGCACAATACTAAGGCTAAAAAAAATTCCTTTCAGAGATTCTCTTTGAAGACAAGTCAAGTCAAAACTTCTTCTTGAATGAGAAACTCAAATCTAATCACATAGCTCCCAATAGAGTTGGATGATTCAGACACTTCTGCCCATGCGTAGAAACAGTTTTTAGTAAACTGACTTGTTGAACAGATTTGAATATCCAATTCAGGACAATTTTCAACACTGATCTGAATCAACAAATCAAATCAATTTTCTAAACTGAATCAAATTTTCCTAATCAGATGCAGGATTTGAACCATATTTTACCTGATTCTCCTAGCATGTAGCGCACAATGCAGGAGGGTCCAGACCCAATACATCTGAAGATGCCAGGTTGGTGAAGGGCATTCAGGCAAAATCAATCAATCAGCCACATCTCTGCATTCTCCCTCAGGAAGGCTACATACTCTGACTTTTACTATATTATATATAGCAGTTCTTTGCCACATCTATCTATCTATCTATCTATCTATCTATCTATCTATCTATCTATCTATCTATCTATCTATCTCTATCTGCAGAAGCTTGTTTTTTCCTTTACTTGCGACACGTCTTTGTGTTTAGACTTCTGTTGTCTTAACACTGGCTACCTTATTTGAGATTACTTTCAAGGTTACTCTCTCATCATAGAATTGCATCCATAGGATACCAAGACATTCTGCACTGACTTGTGTGTTCTCTGTTTTTTCTTATAAAGATAACCGTCCAAAAAATGGTTATTGTACATAGCAAAAGAGGCACATACTATAAATTCATAGCCAAAATGAGAGTTTTAAAAGCAGGTTTAATTTCAAATATCAACATTCCCTCCAAATAGCTTTTGACAATTATTTTCATTATGTTTGGGTCCTTGAATATTAGGAAACATTGTCTGTCTATCAGTCTGTCTGTCTTTCTCCCTCCTTCCCTTCCTCTTATATGCCACTTCAGTCACAGACAAACTTGCAGTGTACACTCCAAACCAGTAAACAGGTTTAAATACATGCCCAATATAGCACAGCAAAACAATACATAATTGAATTATAGCACACCAATAATCATAGAAAAAAAATTAACCATCACTTATTGGGGGTGGGGAATCCCAACTCTCAAATCAGAACCCAAAGTTCTTGGAAAAGCCAGGCCTTAGTGGCTTTCTTAAACGCCAACAGGGTTTGTACAGACCTTATCCTGGGGGTGGGAGGGAATAGTGTTCTTCAAAAGGAGGGCAGCTATGGGAAATACCTGCTTTCATGGCCCCTGATGGTAAGTCTTTTAGACTGGGCACCTGAAGGGAGTTCTCCCTTCCAGATCTTGTTGGATGGGCAGATTCCACTGAGAGCAGGCAGTCTCAAAGACATCCGGGTGTTGAGTCATGTAGAGATTTAAAGCACCTTGAATTGCACCCAGAAGCCCATTGGTAACTGGTTCAGCTCCTGCACTAGAGGAACAACTCTAGTCCAAGCAACTTAGGTGCTGCATTCTGAGACCAGACTGAAAAGGATCCAGACAATTCATTTCATCTCAGAGCCTCCACATTTGCAAAGACATTGTCTTCTCCACAATATTTCCCCAAAATAAAAGCTTAGAGACTGGCTCATAGTTCTTTAAGAGAGCTCAACTATGATTTCTTGAGGATTGGATGCACCACCACCTTTTTAAAGACCAGAAGTACCACCTTCCTCTCTCAAAGATGCATTCATCACCGCCCTCATCCAGCTTCCTGTAACATCTATTGAGGCTTTCATCAACCAGGAAGGGCAGGGAACCAATCCCCAGGTAGCAAAGCCAACGTCACAAAGAATCCTGTTCAATTCCTCAAGACCAACAGGCTCAAATACCATCCAGGTAACCTCATAAGATGAGGCATAACCTCTACTGAATGTGCTGATACCTAACTCTGAGTGAATCTAAACAATGATATTGTCCAGTTGCACTGCAAACTCTTCACAGTAGCTCAATAACTGCTCTGTTGTCATATCCTTCCCCCAAGGAGTCTCGGTCTCTTTAAAAAGGGCCACTGAATGATAATATTCACCACTCTTAGTGCCACAGTGTAGATTTGAACCTGAGCTCTTTCTCATGTTTGGATGGGCTCACTCTTTTACCTGTTGTGCTGTAGGATCTTCTTTGCTGCTTCATCTCCTGGAGCTCCTCAATGAAGAACTTTCTTGAATTGGTGGACATGAGAGACCCCTTCATATGCAATTCTGTCCAAGGCAGATCTTAATGTCCTCAAACTCAGATCACGTTACATCTACTCAAAGACAAAACCCAGGTCTAATGTGTGGCCAGTGTCATGAATTGGGCCTCTGATGATCTGGGACAAGCCCATGGTTGTCATGGTGGCCACAGATTTCTGAATTGCTTCTGACCCCTTCTCCAACAAGAAAAGTTAAAGTCAACCAGAACCATCAGCCTATGAACCTCCAACACCAGGTGGAGATGAAATAAAACATGTTGGTCAGAGATGCCATTGTGCAGCAGAGAGAGTGGTATAACAGCAACAATTTCAACTTGTATCTAGAGTCTAACTTCAGAAACAATGTCTCACACTGGGTTATTTGTGCCTCTGGTTGCTTATAGGACTTCCCAAATCACAATAGCCACACCTTCCCTCCTGCCTTGGGCTCGTGGGTGGTGCCAAATCTGAACAATGTGATAAGCACGTGACGGGCTGATCCAGATGTGGATCTCTGTGATCACGAAAGGAAAGCCAGTTTGGTCTAGTTGTTAAGGTGCTGGGCTAGAAACCAGGAAATTGTGAGTTCTAGTCCTGCCTGAGGCATGAAAGCCGGCTGGGTGACCTTGGGCCAGTCACTCTCTCTCAGCCCAATTGACCACACAGGGTTGTTGTGGGGAAAATAGGAGGAGGAAGGAGTATTAGGTATGTTTGTCACCTTGAGTTATTTATAAAATAATAAAGGCGGGATAAAATAAATAAATAAATAAATAAATAAATAAATAAATAAATAAATAATAAATAAATAAAGTTTTCCCAACCACCCCTTTGTTTAGAACAAATTCACACACATACACAGACTCTTTAATGTGTCCATGCAACAGAAAAGTAAATTTTTCTATATGTATGAGCTTCCCTGTATAGATAGTGGTCCAAATCTTAATTGGGCAAGGACAGGCAATTATCCCTGACAATTGGCCTTTTTGCTGATGGCAGCTGGTGGTCTAAAAACAATGAGGAACAACAGGTCACCCATCCGTGGAGTTTGCAAAAAAAGTGGTCATCAAATAAGTTATTGAAGGAAGTTAGAGCAGTGGTATCACACAGTGTTCTAGGAGGCAGTTCCTAGCAAATGGGACGACAAAATAGAAAAGCCGGAATAATTTTATGGAGATTGTTCTGTCTCCAAACACCTTTTAGTTTACATGTTACTTCAGACCCTCTCATCTATTCTGTCTAGCAGAGATTGCTCAATTTATAGTAAAAGCTGTGATTCAATCTACATCACAACTCCCTAAATTCTAAAAACCATCTGTAGCTTAAGACAGTCCAAAATCATTGTTTTGTGCCATAGTTATATGCACTATGCCATAGTTCTTTGTATTTCATATTTCTCAGTGACCTTATTAAAGGGCATCAGCTAATTATAGTTAGCAACACTACAAATTGTTTTATGACATTATATTATAGATACTAGGGCTTGCATAGTTCAACAACTATTCAGAAAAAGTGCTTTGACCATGAATATGATATGTATGCCATGTACTTTGAAGACGTCGTTTTCCAATTACTGTGTTTGCACATGAACTGGAAGGACTTTGTGCCATTCACATCAAGAAACCAGCAAGTGTCATAAAGTTTGTGTATGTCATCCCTTCTGGATTTCTGTGGGATGATACTCCTATTATTATGCTGAGTCTTAAGCTATTATGATGAAAACACACTGTACAATCTTAAGTCATCTGGCAAAGCATTTGCCTGATCTAAAGTTCTCTGGCTGAGTATTTGAAAAGCCCATTGAACTACAGGTTGTAATCTGAAAAAGCAACCTTACCTGCATTATTAAGCATTTACTAATTTTTGGAAAATGCTAAAAATGTGCTGCCTCTACTACAGCATGATTCTTTGGGGAGTGGCTGAGCATCAGCAAAAGAGAAGTCCTTGGAAATGACAAGAAATGCTTATGCCTGCAAATTCACAGCATGTCTAATAATAACCTTTCAGCCTTTTCACTGCATGGACTTGCACACTGTGTTTCTATTGTTATTGCTATTGCTCATCTTCTTCCAAATGTTCTATCTTTTTCTGAGACATGTATCCTAATTTCAGGTAGTAGAGAAGCAGCGTTCACCTATGCCATCATTGCTGCTGGAGTAGCCCATGCCATCACTGCTGCCTGCACCCAGGGGAACCTGAGCAATTGCGGTTGTGACAAGGAAAAGCAAGGACAGTACCACAAAGACGAAGGATGGAAATGGGGAGGCTGCTCTGCAGACATCCAATACGGAATAGGATTCTCCAAAGTGTTTGTAGATGCAAGGGAGATTAAGCAAAATGCAAGGACTCTCATGAATTTGCACAACAATGAGGCCGGGCGAAAGGTAGGCACCTTTGCTAAGCTCCTAATGTGGCCAAGCACATTATTTTGCATTATGTATGTGCATATGCTATGAAGGTAATGTGACCTCCCATTTAACAAGGATGCAAATTTGCATATCATGGGACTGACTTTCAGGCAATTATTTGCACCAGGTTGACGCATCATACTAATAAAGCAGGAAGTGACAACAAGGAAAGCATATTCATAATAAAATAATATTTTAACATTAATCTTGCATGTAGCTCAATGATCAGATTTTTTCCCTTCTGGCTCACATGTGACCTCCTCATTATTGATAAACAAGATACTTTGTACCAAAGCACTTGCTTTTTAAATAATAATTCTCTTTGGAACAAGTCAATGCAGGGAAAAAGTATGATGGGTGCCACATACTCTACAAAGCCTTTCCACCGGTCTTTATATTATACGTGTATAGGTTGACATTGGCTTGATTTAGCTTAGGAAGCCATGCAGGATACATTAATCATATGATACCATTCGGTCCCATTATTGCTTGCCTTACTAGGGAGTGGGGGGAGGTGAGGAAGGTCTGCCATTGGGCATTACATCAACAGTCTATGAGGCAGTTGTGAATATAGACAGTAAATGGGACCTGAAGTGCAACTTTTCTCATTCTATGTAAGTAATAATGTAAAATTGGCAAGATGGAGCTGAAAAATTGTTTGTTATGGTTCAAAAAATATCAGTTTATTCTCCCAAACTAAGGATCCCCAGGATAAGTTGATGTTTGTTCAGAATGGTTCTCCAGAAGCCTTTGATGTCTGTTACATGACCTGTTACATAGATGTAGGTGCCTTCTTTTTTCAACGTATAGCCTTTGAAGCATGCACTGGCCTATATTGCCACACACAAGGGTTAGGTTTTAGTGATCCTGATGATAGATATTCCTGTTTAACAAATTCTGAACAGAGCACCTTGGGGACATCCTAGGAAGCTGAAAGACCTTTATTTAGGTCTTTGCATCATCTTCACCATTTGGTATTATTTCTATGATGTTTTTCTGCCCTTATCTGGGAAGGATATCAAACTGAATGGAGATGGCCTGTCAAACCCCTAAAATGTAACAAGGAATTAGGAGCTTCAGACACAACTTCCAAGGACCAAAATTAAAGCCAAAGCACATAAACCAGGAAAAAGACTGTTCACCTAATATTATGAAGGTATTTCTTTTACCATCAATAGCCATTGTTATGAATGGGTATAGTGGTTATTTTCATGGGCGATGAGGCTATCGATGACAACTAGTCATGATACCTATATATTACTTTCAGGAAACATGCTTCTCAATGTCAGTTGCTGAGAAATTGAGCAGCAGAGTGCTGTATCAACTTCCCACTGGCATCCCAGTGGGAAACTGGACATTAGAGAAGGCTCTTACTTCTGTTTACTTGCATTTAAATGAAATGCAATTAGCAAAATTTATATATTTTAGATATTATTTCCAGCTGACCTTCCCATATGCATTTTTTTTCTAAATTCATATATATTGTATACCTGTACTTTTTATAAAGTAGAATGTAACCCATAAAAGCTAATGTTACAAAATGTTTGGCCTTAGAATTCCAACAAACCTAACAATTTTTCCCCTTCAAAAACAATATAATAGTTCCCCCCAATAGAACAGAGGTAGTTGGTACTTAAATATTAATGGGACGCTGCTCCCCTATTGTCTATGTAACAGCAGCCATAAGCATCCATTCTTAACCACAATGCCACCAAAATGACAAAATGTGCATTGTGACACCACAATGCAAGCTCTGCCTTTATATACTTTTGTTATACCATAGCTAGTAAATATGTAAGGAATTTGTGTCACAATGTCACAGTGCACATTTTGCCACCTCACTTCCCTTGCAGACATCTTTTAGAGTAACACAGTTGTCTATGTGAGAACTGCAAATACAATGTGTTCTGTGTACTTTTCTGTGAGCTGGGGAATTGTATATATGCATAATGAAGAATCGTTATGCAGGCACAGGGTATGTACATTATTAGAAGGGAAAGAAAATACTGCACCGTAGCTAAATCTCCTGTTCATGTCTATAAGAAGAGATTGAGAGAAGACTAAGTAAAGATATGATAGCATACTGTATTTCAAGAATCTCAAGCTATGTTACATGGAGAAAGAGACAGGAAGGCAGATTCAACAGATTTGGTTGAATAATAGAGAAAACTGCTTAACAAGAAGAGCAGTTCATCAATGAAATGTATTGCCTAGGGCAGGGCTTTCCAAAGTGCTGCCGCTGGTGACACACCAGCGGCAGCGACGGCGCGGGAGGGTGTGCGGAGGCGCGCGCGTGCATGGCAGCCGCCGTGCACGTGCGCACCGCCGCTTCCGGGTGGTGTGGCGACACACCACGCTATGTGTGGCGACACACTTTTGTGTTGTGACACACAGTTTGGAAACCTCTGGCCTAGGGACTGAGGTGGCAGCTTCTCTTGGTTGACCTGAATGAGCCCTTACACCGTAGTGATTCACATGAATGTTGAATGTTAGGGATCATAACAAGTATGAGCAATCTCATTATCATATTATGTACTGTATATTAGAGCTGCGCAGTGCTCCAGATCTGATTTTGAGAAGGTGCTTTGGAGTGCACAGGACTGTGAATATAGCACCTGTTGGTGCTGTTTTAAAACAGCTGAATCTGTTTCTAGGGTTGAGCAGCAACTTCAATGAGTCACTGACAGATCTGTTCATGCTCTGAAGCGTGCATTTGGAATGAATCCAAAGCAGTGCACAGTCCTAATGTGTATAGTGAATCTTCATACGTTAAACATTTGTTGAATGTCATGTGAACAGATGTATTCTTTGGTGTATTAGTGCAAGTTTCCATATAGCTTTTGATTCCCAGGTTGTTGGTAGAAAAATTCCAATGGCTTCTAATGTGGGAGCAGATCATTGATAAAGAATGCTCAAAGTTCTACCCACACTGTTGCATGGCCAACCCATTTTTATGAAAAAAACATTCATGCTGCCATTCAAATATGCAAAATGTAATCCCAAAACTGGCTGGTAGATATTCAGGTTGCACTTAACACTAATAATCTGAGCATAACAACTTTCACTTTGTACAAGGTATTACTGGGGAAAATTGTTTGTGTGCCATCCTTGGCCCTCTAGTATTTTCCCCACAAATTTAAAGGCTGTTTAGTGGGGAGATACTTATATACTTGCCCATTGTGGAATGATTGAATTGATTTTGGAGTTGTTGGCAATTTCTTGCTTCTATAACCCAGCACAAGATTGGTTAATATTATTAAAGAAATCCAGGCAAGCTCAGCTATGAAGATAATATTAACTTTGATGCTTATTTCTGCTATTTAAATACATGCTCACAAAATGTAAACATTGGTGAAATGACATTTTAAATATAGAATTTACTTCACGTATAATGAAATATTTAGAATAAAAATCAGATCAATTTGCTATACCATTTGACTCTTTTGTAGCGTATTTGAATTGGAACATGTTCCCACGCAAAAGAGTTCTTTTTTTGTTATTGTTAAATCATACCATAGCTATAACTGATATTTGGGGAACTGCTTATTCAAATAATTCACAATAAAATGCCATTAGTGCAGTTTTAATATAATTACATTAACCATTATTTGGTGGGGGTTGTTAATTAGTGATTTCCATTTCAGTACAATGCATAGTTTACTCATTTAGTGATAATGACAAACCATTAGGAAAGAACTAGTTAAGATAGTAAGGAGAAGAAAGTATTTGATGAGGGGAGAAGGACCAAGCAATTATTATATGAAGGACATCATATGACATGATGCCCAAGTCATTAGGCTGGTCTTCTTCACTTCACTGCACGACAGCTTCAAGAAAAATGCAAGGAGCAAAACCGCCCTCTGTACATGGCGTTTATTGATCTGACTAAAGCTTTTGATACTGTAAATCATACTGCTCTCTGGACCATCCTTCTGAAAATTGGATGCCCTGATAAATTTGTGAACATCTTGCGGTTACTCCATGATGACATGATGGCAACAATCCTGAATAACAATGGCTCTCAAAGCGATCCATTTAAAGTGGAATCCGGCGTTAAATAGGGATGTGTTATTGCTCCAACCTTATTCGCTATCTTCATCGGTATGATTATACACCTTGTTGAAGAGAAACTTCCTACTGGTGTAGAAATTATATATCGAACAGATGGAAAGCTTTTTAATCTTAGTAGGCTGAAAGCAAAAAATAAGGTAATTACAACTTCTGTTATAGAACTTCAATATGCTGATGATAAACGTAGTCTGTGCACACTCCGAGGAAGATCTTCAAACTATCCTAAACATCTTTGCAGAAGCATATGAAAAGCTCGGCCTCTCGATTAACATTAAAAAAACCAAAGTGCTTTACCAGCAAGTTCAAACCAATCCCTCCGCAGCGCCATCAATGCAGCTTAAAGGTGTGTTACTAGAAAATGTCAACCACTTTTCTTATCTCGGCAGCCATCTATCTACAAAAGCCGACATCGACGCTGAAATTCAGCATCGCCTGAGCTCTGCGAGTGTAGCTTTCTCCCGAATGAAGCGTAGAGTGTTTGAGGATCGGGACATTCGCAGGGAGACCAAAATGCTTGTTTACAAAGCCATTGTACTACCAACCCTTCTGTACGCCTGTGAATCATGGACCCTCTACAAACGCCACCTCCAACTTCTTGAAAGATTCCATCAACGCTGCCTCCGAAAAATTCTGCAAATTACTTGGGAAGATAGGCGGACTAATGTTAGCGTATTAGAAGAAGCGAAAACCACCAGCATTGAAACAATGATCATCCAACATCAACTTCGCTGGACCGGTCATGTTGTTCGAATGCCTGACCATCGTCTTCCAAAGCAGCTACTTTACTCCCAACTTAAGAATGGAAAACGGAATATTGGTGGACAGCAAAAGAGATTCAAAGATACTCTCAAAGCTAATTTTAAAAAATGTAATATCAGCATTGAGAACTGGGAAGCCCTAACACATGAGCGTCTCAATTGGAGGTCAGCCTTTATTAATGGTGCTATGGACTTTGAAGAAGCACGAGTACAGGGCGAAAGGGAGAAAAGAGCTAAAAGGAAGGCACGTCAGGCAAACCCTCATCATGACTGTCTCCCACCCGGAAACCTATGCCCTCATTGTGGGAGGTTGTGCGGATCCAGAATTGGCCTTTATAGCCACTTACAGATCTACCGTTAAAATTTTACCTTTGGAAGACAATCTTACTCGGCTACGAGTGATCGCCAATGCTTCTTCACTTTGTGTTTTAATTAGTGCTGTTCTGAAAATCTCCCCCCACCCCCCTCTCTTAACTATCATATTTCAATTGGACAGATCATCTACTTTGGATATTTTTGATGAAATCCTCATAAGCTGATGTGAGGGTCATGTGATTATTTGCATATAAGGTGGCAAAAGGGAATATTCTGTCTTTCATGGTCTGTGGTTTCTCAGGGAATATCCTTTCTTTACGGAGTCCTTTTCTTGCTACATTCTTATTACAGTAAGAGCAATATACAGTAAAAGCAACAATAGCAACATTTACTGAGTCCAATATGCTGTCTACTACTTTATCATGTATAATAAAAGAACCTAAGAAGAACCCTACCAGATCAGCTCAAGAGTGTTCTTGTTCTTTATCCTAGTCCAGTGTTCACTAGCTGTCATTGAAAAACCTTAAGAAGGACATGAAGGCAATATCTTCTTGTTCTTTCCCAGTTGTTCACATCTATTCAAGCTACTGATTTTTGTGGTATAATGAGGAACTATGTGCATCATCTTGTTGATCATGAATCTTCCAACATTCAGCTTCATTGGAGGATGCTACACATTAGTCTCTTGGCTTCAACAATCTGAGCCTCAACAGAATTAACTAGTTACATAAAAGCCAGAAACCCATTGAAATAAACATATATCCAGTGGTTTAGCCAGCTAATGTTGATCATCAATACGCTGATGATACTCAGTTGTATATCTCCATCCTGGGTGAAGTAAGTGATGTGGTGGCTGCCCTGTCTCAGTGCCTGGGGGCTGTGGGGGTCTGGATGGGGAACAACAGGCTTCTGCTGAACCCTGGTAAGACGGAGTGGCTGTGGGTTGATGGCCCCTCTGTATCCAGGAAATTATCATCCTTGGTCCTGGATGGGGTGGCACTGCCCCATTTGAACCCAGTGTGGAACTTGGGGGTCCTTCTGGACTCACGACAGTTGTGGCCAGAAGGGCCTTTGCGCAACTTCGGGTTGTGCACCAGTTATGCCCGTTCCTGGATTGAGATGCCCTCCGAACAGTCACTCATGCCCTTGTCATCTCCCATATAGACTATTGCAATGCGCTCTACATGGGGCTACCCTTGAAGAGTATCCGGAAGCTTCAGCTTGTCCAGAATGCAGCCGCACAAGCAGTTATTGGTGCTCCAAGATCAGCACATATAACACCACTGCTGCGCGAGCTGCACTGGGTACCGGTATGCTTCCGGGTCCAATTCAAGGTGTTGGTTATCACCTTTAAAGCCCTACATGGCATAGGACCAGGTTACCTGAGGGACCACCTCATCCCCATAACATTGACCCGCCCCACCCGGTCATGCAGAGAGGGCATGCTACGGACCCCATCGGCAAAGGAATTTCATCTGACAGGGTCCAGGAGGTGGGACTTCTCTGCAATAGAGCCTGCACTTTGGAATATTCTTCCCCCAGAAGTGAAGCAGGCCCCTTCACTCCTGGCCTTCAGGAAGAATCTGAAGACCTGGCTCTGCCACCTTGCTTGGGATGGGGTGGTGGTGACAGTTCCTCCTGGGGGTGGCTTGCACCGTAGAACCCTTCCTATGGAATAAGATCTTACCATCATTGGATTTTATATTTATTTATTTCTATTTATAGTATTGGCTGTAATTTTATCCTTTATTGTTTTAATTCTGATTTTACTGTAAACCGCCCAGAGTCCCCCTTTGGGGGAGAGGGGCAGTGATTTAAATATAAATAATAAATAAATAAATAAATAAACAAACAAACAAACACATAAATAAATAAATAAAGGTATTATGGATAGGGCCCTTTTAAAGATCTATGATCATTATCAAAACTCTAAGGTACACAATTAACATTTCTCCTCTGTATCACAATCCTTCATCCTGTACTGTTCCTATAGTTTACACAAAACTCATTGTCAGTATTGATAATCTGAGCATATGGAATTCGAAATTCATGTATCATTACATTATCATTACACTAATTCTTGGCGAACACTCGTAGCCGAGTAAGATTGTCTTCCAAGGGCAAAATCTTAACAGTGGATCCGTAAGTGGCTGTAAAGGCCAATTCTGGATCTGCACAACCTCCCACAATGAGGGGCATATGTTTCCGGGTGGAACTAATACTGTAATTTTAAAAATACAATAGAATTTGGTAAACGTACTTATCTTAGAATAAGTCCCATCTTTTTGCAGAAAAAAATAACATTGTTTTAAAGTTAAAAAATTAAAATGGACATCTGCAGCCATGTTCCTGGCTGGTCTGCTGCCCCCTGATAATAAAGCATGTTAAAAATAAGAAAAAATACTGTTGTGAGCAACATTAGCTTGCTATTGACTAGCTTGGCCATGCTAGCTCTGATACCGACATCAACTTGGGGTTTTATTGATGTTCCCATTGCCTGTATTCACTTGGTTGTCACTTGGACACCCCATAAGCTGTGGAGTTGGAATTTAGACCACAGGACACACCCATCACTTTTCTTTAGGTACATTTTGTGCAATTCACTAGATACTTCCCATGTCCCTGCTGCCTTTGTACTTTTACTGTATAATGTGCTTAAAGTGTTAAAACTGAAGTATTAACCAACGTAACAGTAGTTGTTTTGAATATTTGTCTAGCCCTCAGAAGGAGATCTTTGGACAGTTCTGCATGTTACCTTATTTTGGCCACTGGCACATTAGTTACTGTGGAAATAAAGCAGCATGTTGTGAGCTGAATCATTTCCAGTGCAGATCTCTGCCACAAGGTGGCTGTTTGAAAATCACTTTGTGGTTAAGAAATGCTCAAGCCTTGGCTTTTATCAAAGTCAACTTCCTTTTTATCAAAGTCCTGTGAGAATAGCAGAAGAAGTGTGTTATTTATTGGATATACTAGAGAAAACAGAAGTGTATTTTCAAGCAGGAGTTTTACAGAATAAGAGGGGGTGTAGGAAAGAGTCAAAGCCTTTTCAAGGAACAACATTTTGTTTTGATAGAAATAAATTGTACTCTTTCTCTTGCTTGTTTTCTCTTTTGTGACCTTGAAATTCAGTGAATGGAATTTTGCATCAGCATTACATCATATTACATAGAACGCCACATTATGAGTCATTGTGATAAATTACGACCCCGGCTGCATTAGAAGAACTCCTGTAACCAAGGACATATCAAGGTGGCTTTTTTTTTGATGTGCCTCTTCATTGCAGGACTTAGGTGAGCTGACTTAGTAATCCTATCATGTCCTGTGCTGGGAGCACTTTGTATTTCCTTCAGCACTTGAATTGAAATCTGAGGCATAAAACAGTTGAAAGTAAATACAGCAAAGAACAATGCAATGTGCAGCTATCAAAGATGAGGTCATAACTTACAATAGGAATACACAGAAATACTAATGTATTCTAAAGGAGATGGAAAAGTTAAGAGCAATGGAACTATCTGTAGTTTTTAAAGTGTTATGTGATGATGAGCATTATTGGATACTGGTAACTGATTTAAAAGAGTCCCCCTTTGGGGGGAGATGGGTGGTGATAAAATCTGATGAATAAATAAAATAAATAAACTGATTTATAATGAGGTGGATTATTTGTCCACATAGGTCAGGAGCATTCTTACTATTAGTGGCTCCCCAGGATTGAATTGGGATTCTTTACTGCCATACCTGAAGGCCTGAGGCAGAGCTTTCCAAACTTTTCATGTTGGTGACACACTTTTTAGATATGCATCATTTCATGGCACACTCTTACAGCAGGGCATCATTTCACAACACACTCTTAGAGCAGGGCACAAGGCAGGCACTAGGACCTGCATGAAATCCTGGCAGGGCTCAGAGGCAGCAGCAGCCATGACACACCCAGACACTGCAGCTGACACACTAATGTGTCGTGACACACAGTATGGAAAGCTCTGGTCTGAGGGATTGAACATGGTACCTTTTCTATGCATGGGCTCTGCCCCAGAGCCACAGTCTTTCCCCTACCCTTTGTGCCAATTTTTTTTCTCCAGTAAAGGATAAAATCTGAGAAATGATATATATCAGTGACAACTCTTACTTTGAGGAATGATCCTTCTTTTAACAAATTCAGCCAAAATATCTGCCAACTGATTATTACCTTCAATTACAATCTGAGCTTGCTTTGTAAAATAGGTTATATGAATCTGGACTCTAAAGGAATGGACCAAGGTTCTTATCATCATTGACCATGTAAACTTTAGTAGCAGAAGAATGAATTAATGAAGAAAGAAAAAGAAGGTTGAAGATAAATCTAAAGATTAGATACATGGCCAAACTTTCAAGGGATCTCCACAAAGGCTCTACAAATGAGCAATAACTTCTGCATTTACATATTGCACTTCCCATTTTAACCATGGGAAAAATAATTGTAAACAAGGAGTGGTTGACCAAAGAACACATGCTAACGAAGCATGGTCTCCATGCTAGAATATACTGTATTCATGGAGACAGCATCATCAAGGGAAAGCTCCCTCCCCCGCCCTTTATGTACCAGTCTTAGTCTGGCCTTTAAGTCAGGTATCTTTGAAGAGAGAAAATCTGCTGTACAAGTATGGAAACCAAAAATATGTGCTGTAGCAGTCAGCTATCTCAAGTCATGCCAGCAGAAAAAGCTTTAAATGCCCTCATGTGTTTGGAACGTTTGAAAATTGCCATAGACTCCAGGAAGTCTAGAAGAACATCCTCCTATTGAATAATTAAAAAAATGATGGAGGTTGCTCAGATACCTCTGGAATCAAGTGATATTATGGTATCAGCCACAAAGCCACCTAGGCCTTGAAGCTCAGGTGTTAATCATGCCATTTAAAAGCCATTTTCTGACTTTGCTGTTGTTTAACATTGCTGATCTTTGCTTTAAAGCCTTCAAGTTTTTGGCCACTATCCAAAAGAGCGAGGTGTTTGTGTGTGGGAGAACTGCTTGTGCAGCTAGAAGCTGATTTGAAATCTTCCATGCAGCCTCTTGTATTGCTGAAGACTCAAGCCAAATGTTGAAGATGCTCTTGGATATAGTATAGCCATCACTCCACAATGCATATACCTTTCTGACCTTTGTCTTTTAAAAGATGCTTTTAAAAGATGCTACACAAAGAAGGAATTCTAATATTATGTCAGTTCTCTTTAAACAATTTAGATCTTACATGTACCCCTGATTTCAATCATTTGAAATAACCCTAACGTTTCCTATTTAAAATAAAATATTTAACTTCCAGTTTTAATTTCTACCTTATAAATAAAAAATAATAAAATATCTTTTTATTTGTTCTCTTTGATTTCATTTGATTTGTCAAACTGATACAGAGAGACAACTTAGAGGAACAGCAAAAGTTCTCTCAATAAAATGTTAACACATTCCCAGTGACATTTGTCTCCATCTCTTCGGAACAGATACTGTAGATGGGACAGAGTCTGTTTTCCCCTGCAAGCCATTGCAAGCCCATCAAACTCTCTGGAGGATTGGAAGCATCTTGTTGAAAATCTGGGCAGCAGTAGCTGATCACCTGAAAGCCTCTCAGAGTAGCTTGGACAGTGATGAAAAACGGGTGTAAAAAGACACGATAGAGAAGGAAAAGAGAATGGGAAAAGAAAGGAACACAGAAGTCTATTATGTGTCATTAAGTGAAGCCCAGCAGGCCCAATTCAACTAAAGTTAATCATAAAATGGATTGGCAAGCTTGGTTAGCTGTACTTAAATTTAGGTCAATCAGGATCAAGATGACATAGATTTCTTACAAATTGGAGAAGCAGGGAAGGATGGTCACTTCTAACACAAGAACTGGAGAAAATGATCACGAAAGTCAAGTTTGTCATCTCCATTGTGTGTTGTGGAGGTAGAAGTGGTTTTTATACCTTTCCTCCAAGAGGTTAAAATGGCACAGATTGGGCTGAGAGAAAGACTAGCACAAAGTCACCCAATGAGATTCAACAGCTGGGTCAACCTGAATTTGGATTTCCTTGCTCCTAGTCCAATACCTTTTCCACTACATCACACTGGGATTTCCTCAGGACTTTCCTGAGAACTTGTCTCTAAAATCTGTGGAGAAAGGTAAACATGACTGCATCACTTTCAGGACAAAGTAGAGGCTGGGATCTTCTTAAGCAAATATATAGCATAAATTAGGTTTAGATCACTCCTGTTTTGGCAAACAGTGTTTCCCATTAACTGTATCTGATTTTTTTTTTAAAAACTATCCAGTTACTGCATGTGCATTCAATTTAGAAAGCAACAGGACTATGTTTAGTTGAGTATAATCAGCCCAAACTCAAATTAAGCTTTAAGCAGCCATGTAAACTTCACACTTGACTTTCATCTATCTAATTTGCTGATATAACAAATTAGATGGATTGCTTATACAGTTTCTGCTTAATCCTTAGGACACTAGATGCAAGCAACATTCCTGTAGTTCTAGTACTGTACTACCATTATTTTCCCCTCAGAAAAAGAAACCAAACTGTCTTTTTTTCTTTTTGTTCCACATGTTACTGGATGTAGGCATAAGGATAGTCTAATTGAATTTAGAATTCAAAGGTACAAAAATGATCCAGAGCAGAATGTCTGGCTTTGTTGGTGGTTACCAGCATTGTATATGAGGTAGGGGGAAAAACTGGTTGGAAATGTGCCAATATCAGCTCTAAATTGGGGGTAGATTCCAAAACAATTTTCTAAAATTTTTCACCAAATTCCATCCCAGTTTACATTCATAGGTAAGTAAAGACTGGATTCACACAGAAATCTCAGTAGAGCAGATTCCTTCCTCACACTAGAGTAGCTGATAAAGGTTGTGTTAGCCTTGGTGCTGTTTCTTTATTTTAAGCTCCTGCTGTTGTGCTACTTTCTCAATTCCAATAGAAGAGAATATATGTAGCTCAGGACTGTAAGACAGAGAGTCCTTAGTGCTCTCTGAGCTCGGTTGTTTGCTTGCAGACGTTTCATTACCCAACTAGGCAACATCATCAGTGCAAGTGTGTTTATATACAGTAGCTTGCCCTGCCAGTGTTGGTGGGTGGGTGGTTTTCTCCTTGGTAGTTCCTTGATTAGGGTATTGTTTTCTGCTTACTTGTTTGCCTGGTGTTAATCCTTGCTTATCTGGGTGTTGGCTGCTGGAGAGGATGTGTTCTGGTCTTTTTGTTTCCTTCTTAGATTTTTATATTGTCTGTTTTGAATGGTGTGCAGTTGTGTGTAAAATATTAACACAATTATTTCCTCCATTGTGGGTATTTCAGAGTCTTTCCATTTTTGTGCTTATAATAATCTCACAGCAGTTCTCATATATAAAAACAACCTGCCATAATTCTTTTCTAGTTGTCTATCCATTACTGTATTCCCACAAGAAGAATTCTGGTTTCAATTGAGTATTAATCTTTAAAATTCTTTGTATCACTGTATGTTTTTGAACCCAAAAATTTCTGGCTTTTTTGCAAGTCCACCAGGCATGATAAAATGACCCTTCATGTTTTCAACATTTCTAACATAAATTTGAAGTACCTTTATACATTCTAGATAATTTTACTGGAGTCATGTACCAACGGTAATCATATTATAAAAGTTCTCTTTTTAGTTATAACATAATGTAAATTTCAGTCCTTTCAGCCACATATTTTCCCATTGTTCCATCAGTATACTGTATTATGTCCAAAGTTCTTAGCCCATTTTATTATACACTCTTTTACTTGTTCTTTTTCTGTTTCAAATGTCAACAAAAGTTTATACGTTTTAGCAATTACATGTTTATCATTTGTACATAGATCAATTTCAAATTCTGTCCTGTAGTGTTTAATTCCAAATGTCCTGTTATCTACCTTAAATCTTTCTCTTAACTGTGCGTATGAAAACCATTGAAAACTAAATCCCTCTGCAGTCAATTGATCTCTTGATTTCATCTTATATTCTCCATGCTCTTGTTGTAACAACTCCCGATAGGTTAACCATCTCTCTTTGCCTGCTGTTTCTTTTCTATAAAATGCTTCTTGTGTGTGAGACCCGTAAAGGCATTTTCAGGCACAACTGGGGTTTATATCTATTCCATATTCTCAATATGGTACTTCTAATATAGTGATTTTTAAAAGCTACATTAATCTTAACTTTATCATACCATAGAAAGCTATGCCATCCAAACCTCAGGTTGTGCCTTCTAGTTCTAGGATCCTCTTATTTCTCAGCAGCACCCAATCCTAGGGCCGCAACTAGGGCGGAAGCGGGGCAAGCCCTGGGCGCCGCGCTGGGGGGTGCGCCAAAATGACACCCAGGGGGTGCCCAAATGACAAAATAACTCATGGGGGGGGGGCACGGAATCCATGTTTGCCCCGGGTGACACAGACCCTAGTTCCATCCCTGCCCAATCTGTGAAAGATTCCACTCAGAAGCATTTAAAATATCTGAACATTTAATTCCATTCTGTAAAAAAGTTAAAAGGTTATAGTGACATGTGGAGTTCTAAAGGTGTGTATTGCTTTCATGAAGCTTTGAGCAAAGCATCTCTTTGAAATGCTTCAAGGAAGCTGCTTCTCTTCAGTTAACCAATGCCACTAAGGCAACATACACATAATCAAAATAGCCCAACTCAGCCTCAGTGCTTTGGGAACACAGAGCACCATAAGGCATTGAGACCAAGAGGCTGGAGCCCCTCATAAAAGTAAAGCACACTCTAAGTTCCATATTCACCACAGACACTGCGAGAGATACATCTCACATTAGATTTGGACCCTGGATCAAATCAGGTAGTCTCTGATTTTTTCAAAGTTAAACTTTGCTATTTCTCAAGAGAACAAACTCTTGCCTGCCTCGAATCTTATTGTCAGGGCATACTGTCAGGGAGATAACTGGCGAAGAAGGAGGGGGCTCCCTCCAGGGGGATAAACGCATGCGCAGCACTGAATCGCTTTGCTTTCATCGTAAGAGGCTGAAGATGGCACCGCCCTAATTTCTTGGGCCCTTTCTCTGAGCATTACTAGTTCATTTTAGTTTAGCTGGATTCTGTCTAGCAGAGTAGAACAATAAAACCCTAGAGCCTGTACACCAAGTCTCAGCGTGTTCCTTCACTCAAAGTCAGGACACATACCCCTACCAGCAATATACATTTATCCATATCTAAATGTGTGTATCAAGACTCTTGGGAAAAAAGGAGAGGAATATGTCTATGAATGTTCTCAGTCATCCAGGTGGAACAGTCTGTGGCTTGAATCATGTCAACTGGATTTCTGTTTTCTCAGTGGAAACGTTTCGCTCCTTATCCAAGGAGCTTCTTCAGTCTGAGCAAAGTTGGCAAGGGAATCCTAAATATTTAGGATTTATTTAGGATTTAGGATTTATATTTATTTATTTAGGATTTAATATTTAGGATTCCCTTACCAACTTTGCTCAGACTGAAGAAGCTCCTTGGATAAGGAGCGAAACGTTTCCACTGAGAAAACAGAAATCCAGTTGACATGATTCAAGCTACAGACAAAGGAGAGGAATATTTTCTTCAAGGTTAAGGTTGGGAGCAGGTGGCATTGGGAGGAAATATCAGAGTGATTTAGACAGGACAGATCCCAGGGTTGGTTCCAGCTGGCATCAAGATACATTGCGGAGAACAGCAAGCTCAACAGATGTCATGAGACCTTTCAGCTATTGATCCTCTGCAGCAGCTTACTCAGCTCTTTCCAATGGAGCTGTTGATTCCCTCTGTGGTCATGTCACTGTCTGTCCATGGGCTGAATTGGAACTTGGACACTGTAAAAGTGTAGTCTACTTTCACCAAAGCTGCAAGGTTAATCACAGTACAGAACTATGAGGTTTTAAAATGAGTGTACATTAGGTTATTGCCCTTGTCGCCTTTTGTGTATGTGTGAATGGAAATGTGAACGATGTAGCAAAGTCTGAAGCATAATTTATAAAATTTGAGTGTGATTTTACTGTACATAAAGAAAAGCATAATCCTTAAAACATCAGCATTAAATAGTTGCTATCCCAGTCTAGGATCCTTGGTACATCTCAAGGTATGTTTGGTGCTTCTGATCATGCAGCTCATTCAGTGGAGGGTAAATTGGAAATCTTATTTAATGATACTTATTTTGATTGCCTACAGTTACTAGAACAGTGTTTCTCAACCTTAGCAACTTTAAGAGCTGTGGACTTCAACGCCCAGAATTCCCCAGCCAGCTTGATTGTTCCTAGGAATGAAGAAAACTGACTAATTTGGGTTTGGAATATTCTGAAGAACTCTGAAACATTCTATTCCCTCTCTGGAAAATGCTGAAACTCCTCTAGGCCATGCTGCTTCAGGTGGTTTGGTGGCTTCCAGAAAAATATCTTCTGGATTAGAAGCAGTTTGAGGTGTCTTGAACATGATGTTCTGGACAAAGTAAGCCTGGAACACCTCAAGTCACTTCCAGTTTGGAGGATTTACTTCAGAAATTGCTGACCCATCCTCAAAATGGCATGATCCAGAGGAGGTTGGGATGGTCTGGAGGGAGTGAATGGAATGTTCTGAAGTTCTCCAGAACATTTGATTTCTGAATTGGTGAGTTTTTTACAATCCTATTTGTTGTGTTTTTAATGTTAACTTTTAGTTTGCAGAATATTTCTTAGAGTTCAGCCATTGTAACTGCTGTAATGGTTCACTTGGGCTAGGCCCAGGAACACCCAGATTCAAGTCCACCCTTAGATATGGAAACTCACTGGGTGACTTTGGGCCAGTCATTTTCACTCAGCCCAACCTACTTCATAGTTCATTGTGTGAGGACAAAATGAAGGGAGGATAAAATTCACCCTGAACTCCCAGAAGAAAGGAGGGAGATACAAATGTGTAGCACTATTTGTAACACAATTTAAAAAGTTTTTAAAGTAACCTTGAATATATTTATAATTGAGCAAACAATATTTTTGGTTTTTTATGAAACAGACTCTTAGAAGCAAATCAAGATATACATAAATCATTTTAGAAAGTGACTTTATGTCTATAAAAAGGAAGCATGGCATATATTTAAATTTCCCCCCAAATTTCTATTTTTTTCCCTGAAGAAAAGGTGTTCTTTGGTTGCTTCATATTTCTAGAAGTTTTACATCTCTATCTATACCTCCCTTTTGATGATGGTGACAGAGCTGTGAAGATCTCAGCTAGTATATATTCTTGGGGGGTGCAATGGCTCTCCTAGTGCAAAATGAAATGGAACTCTAGTTTATAGCTTCTTTGTCATATTTGTCAGGGATGTCTAGATGAGGGTAGTTTATTTCATTATCTGGAACATTGTTTCTAAACAGTGGGTTCTGTATGAAGTTTCCAGATAATTTTTTTTTTTGAGATTTCACTGAAGTGCGAAAAAGAATTATTTCTTTGATAAATGGCCGATCAGTAAATAACTTTTCTAAAACTGTCTTCTCTAGTTGAACTATATATGGATAAAGCTAGACAAATAAGGGAATGAGGACACCTATATTCTGTATTAATATCTGTAAGACGTCATGCCCTCTGTGTATATTAGTTATATTTGTCCACATAGGCAAAGTCTTTTTCATACTCAACTAATTTCCCATTTAGTAAACTTGCTGGAAATATGTCTATGAAGGTTCTCAGTCTTCCAGGTGGAATTGTCTGTAGCTTGAATCATGTCAACTGGATTTCTGTTTTCTCAGTGGAAACGTTTCGCTCCTTATCCAAGGAGCTTCTTCCTCATTGGAAATAATATATATTTTTAAAGAATGAGCAGGCTAGTTTTATATCCTAGAATAGAGAACTTATAAACTACTGCTAGTATGGTGTGCCTGTTCTGGCTTTTTAAAATAATGTGTTCATGTTCATCACTGAAAGCATCATGTAAGAGGTGTGAGAATAGAAGTGTGGGTAATTATACTGGATTGTAAGTTCTTCAGTAATTTAATTGTGCCTCTATATCTTCCTTCCTCCCTTGTTTCAAATGTCATGTCTTCTTTTCCTTTCACTCTAGATCCTTGAAGAGAACATGAAGTTGGAGTGCAAGTGCCATGGAGTGTCAGGATCATGCACTACTAAAACATGCTGGACAACTCTTCCTAAATTCAGGGAGCTGGGCTATATCCTTAAGGATAAATACAATGAAGCTGTGCAGGTTGAACCTGTGCGGGCAAGTCGTAATAAGCGTCCCACTTTTCTGAAGATAAAGAAACCACTCTCCTATCGTAAACCAATGGATACAGACTTAGTATACATAGAGAAGTCGCCCAACTACTGTGAAGAGGATCCTGTGACTGGCAGTGTGGGTACACAGGGCAGAATGTGCAACAAAACAGCCCAGCAGACCAATGGCTGTGACCTGATGTGTTGTGGACGAGGTTATAATACCCATCAATATTCCAGAGTCTGGCAGTGCAACTGCAAATTTCACTGGTGCTGTTATGTCAAATGTAACACATGCAGTGAACGAACAGAAGTCTACACCTGTAAATGAAAGTATGGCTTTGGCGGGGGAACCTAAAGCCTTGGAGTAAACATTTTTTTTGCACATAAGCTCAGTGTACCTAAATAATACTGTAGCAAAGGCCCAAATGGTTTCTAAAAGAAAATCCAGCAAAACAATCCTGGTTTTCTTTTTTCCCCTTTTAACAGTGTTTATGTGGATATCGGTCAAAGACTTTTGGGAATAGCCCAAAATCTACACCAGACTTTTTTAAAAGAACCCAGAAACAAACAATTCATCTAATGCCAAACAACTAACTTAAACTATACTAAAATAAAATAAATTGGGGAAATACTCAAATAATCTGGGCCATCCAAACATGATGGACTGCCTTATAGTTGGGGGAAAAGTTCCATTTCCTTGGAGGAGGGACCCTTGAGACCGGATGAAAGAGATCAGAAGACCATGCCACCATGCATAAAGTGTGAGCTGGGAAAGAAATCATATTTTAAGAGGGGCTTTGTCCAGAATTGGGTGACAATGCGCCAGTGTGAATTTCCATTGAAAGAGAGTGGATTATGCAGCTGTAGGGATCTCTACACTTGTGAAAAACCTGTTGGTTGTTCCTTGTATTTCCATTCTTCAGCCTGTGCTAATGCAAGTAGAACGATTGGTGCTTCCCTTATAAACACTGGTTTAGCTGCTTTTATTCTCTGCTGCCGATTTTAGCACAGTGTGTTGGGAAATCTGGGCATAATAATAATAGCAATATTTAACCACTTTTGCAGATAAAACTAATATTAATTTATTTAATTAAAAAAACCCTCTACCACCATTTTTTGGAAACATTTTGCAATTAAAGTAGATAGCCTGCTTTTTGTGGAATCATTTTTGTAGATACAGAAGAGGGGAAACCCTTGAGGTGTATATATTATTGTTTACTTAGGTATTTCTACTATTTGGCATTGCAGGATAGTTTCTGCAGGAATAGGTATTAAGTACAAAAGCAGGCATCTTTTATAATTTTGGGCTGTATGCTGCTAGTTGTCTGGAATCTCAAACTGCTATTCATGTTCTCATAGATACCACAGTACATAATCTTTCCAGTTTTTTTTAAAAGGATCATTTCAAAAATCCAGTTGGAAATAATGCATGACATATAAATGCAAAACTCCAGACAAGTTTCCACCTTTGGAAAATGAACCATAGGATAAAAGAATATATTTTGTAAGAGACTATTTTTATATGAATATTTTATTTATACTATATCTGCTTGTAAAATTCTGTAACCTGTACTTTTTCTCAAAACAGGCACACAATTTGTAATTCTTAGGCTATTTAACAATTAAGGCCAGTTACTTTGTTGACATAAAAAGTAACAAGCTGGTGTATATACAAAATACAAAATGAATTTTCTCTCCGGATGTATGTACAAAGTGGCTCTTTTCCTGTAGTTCAATTTGCAGAATATGCAGAACAAGAACAGGGTATGTAGCATCAGTTTTGTCACAAGGCTTGAATTCAGGGTTGGAATTAACTGGATGCTCCTTTATCCCATTCAAAAAAAGAGAAAAAAAAATCTGAATTAGCTTCCCAGATGCGTCAGTCATTAAATTGTGGCATTATGACTAGCAAATGTGCTGTGTGTGCTGTCAGTTAAACCTCTATATTGTGCTACTGTCAAATTTGATTTTATCAGGGAAAGACTGTGGGCGATGACTATGAAAACTAGCATGACACGCATCGTCTGATTCTCATAGATAAGACAAAAAGCTTACGTGTTTTGTCCAACTGGTTTTTGGCATTTCCCTTACTCTTCCCTTCCCCTGCCTCCCAAATATTCTCAAGTCATATTTAGAAAAGCTTTCAATTATCCATCCATCTCTCCCCCACCCCCTTGCTTCTTTTGTACTGTTCAGTTTTCACACTTTGGCATTTCCTTTCTTATCCCTAAGATTTTCTAGTGCAATTATGCTCAATTAAATAGTTTGCTTTTGTGGAATCATTGTGATCATTCTGCCAGGACCCATTACCATTTGATCCCCAAGTTTATAATTTATTAGTATTTCTGCCTCTCTTGCAACCTGATACCAAAATAAAATTAATGGGACCAACTTCCATGTTATCACCACATAGGAGACAAACTAGGTTTTTTTGTTTTTGTTTTTCTTTTTGGTATTTTACAGCAGGATGCAGGAGAAACATATCAAATGAAATGTAAAAAACTTCCAGAGAATCTGTTCCATATATATGCAGTGTGTTTTACATAGCGATATGAGGTCTTCTGCTAATGTAGTTTTGTACAACCACAGATGGAAAAACAAGAACTTTGGGGAGCATCTTGAAATGGATCCTTCTGATTTTAGGGACCCAAAGAGTAGAGTGCCTGAGAAGGCATTTGCGTTTGCACCTGGATGGACGGTTCATTTCCTTTTCTGGCTGCAGCCCCTCAAACCATATAAAATGCCATTCTGCTAGGCTGTCTCACTCTCATGCACACCTGTTTTCAAAGGATGGGAGTGATGATGAAAAAACGTCCCAGATAAGGCACTTTAGATCCCAGACTGTACATTTTAGATTAATATATTGGAAAGACAGGATCTGGCTGTTAGTGACATAGAATTTAAAAAAAGATTGCACATGGATAATTGTATTGGACCTTTCTGCATTTAAAACAAGACAAATGCCTAAAACCAATATTCCAATCACACAAGTAAGTTCAATTAAAATCAACTGAATTAACTTCTAAGTAACGGTCTAGGACTGGAGTGACTTACTTACCAAGTTGGGAGGTCATTCTGTTTCATAAAGCTGTTGACAAAATATGAATCCAGTAGCTTATCTAGAGACATGTAATAAAGTAATGAACTTTACGGTTGATCGAAAATCAACACAATGGCAAAAAGCAAGTCATTTACAGGTCAGTGTGAAGTGAGCCATTTTATCCTCTATACTCTTTATTTTAAGTTGTAGATGTCGTTTCCCTGATATGGTTAGAACGTCCTAAACCACATAAGTTGTATTTTATATGATGCAAATCATATACCATGTAAATCAGGGCAGAAATCATACAATTTAATTTAATTGGATGTAAGCATGTCAGCCAAGTTAAAACTTGACTGTTACTCTCAAAGGATCAGGGCTATTGACCATTTCAAACTCTATAGAACATAGTTTCCCAAATGTGGCTACTTTCATCACAGTGTTAGAGGAGCAGAGATAAGAGTCCCTCAGAGGTAGAAGGCCTATTCTGTTTATAATACTATCATTATCACTGTGGAAAAATAAAGCATACAGACTGGAGCAGATATTCAACAGGTGCAAACTTAACAGCATCAATATGCAAAGCTGCTTCCTGATCCCCCAAATTGATGTGATAATGAATTTATTATTCTTTAAGACAGAGCTTTCCAAACTGTGTGTCGGGACATGTTAGTGTGTCGGCTGCAGTGTCTGAGTGTGTCGCGGCTGCTGCTGCCTCCAAACCTGCCCTGCCAGGATTCCATGCAGGTCCTAGTGCCTGCCTTGTGCCCTGCTGTAAGAGTGTGTCGCGAAATGATGCCCTGCTGTAAGAGTGTGTCGCGAAATGATGTATGTCTAAAAAGTGTGTCACCAACATGAAAAGTTTGGAAAGCTCTGCTTTAAGATGACACAAATCTTTTTATTGCTTTTTCTGTAATGGCGACCCTTTTGGGAGACATGGTGTCAAAAGTATCACATTTTAAATATTTATTATTTTAGTTTTCAAAGTATACTCTTAAGAGCACTTAGACTGAACACATTATGAATTAGGAGAAGGGTGATCAACCTTTCAGAATGCTCAAAATCTTGTAAAAACGTGGGGCGATCTCACAGTATTTCAGTCATGTTTTTTTAAAAAATGAGAACAATGTTAATTTTAAAGATTTGTGGGTACCCTCTGTGGAGCAGAAGCAGCCTTGGTACCATGTTGCTAGCACTCGAGTTAGGAAATATTTGATGAATTGACAGGTCTCATGTCTCAACTCATGTCTCACTTCCGAACTATAATTTGAGGAATATATTCTCAGGCTTCTAAATTTCCTGTATTAATAAAATCTGATGCTAATTTTTTTTTACTGAAAGTTACAATGTATTCCTTTAATTGCTGTTAGAGAAACATCCACGGTGAAGTGGGTAGCACAGGGTAGTGCAAACATTTCAGTTATGGTGCTCTCTGAGCTTGATTGTTTGCTTGCAGATGTTCCATTACCTGACTAGATAACATCATCAGTGCGAATGAGCATGAGGTTTTCTCCCCTTTATATACAGTAGCTTCCGCTCTGCCAGTGTTGGTGGGGGTGTGGTTTTCTCCTTGGTAGTTCCTTGATTAGGGTATTGTTTTCTGCTTGATTGTTTGTCTGGTGTTAATCCCTGCTTATCTGGGTGTTGGCTGCTGGAGAGGATGTGTTCTGGTCTTTCTGTTTCCTTCTTAGCTTTTTTATTGTCTCTTTTGAATGGTTTGTAAATATGGTTTATTTCTATGTGTCCAATGTTATCTAGTTGGCTAATGAAACATCTGCAAGCAAACAACCAAGCTCAGAGAGCACCAAGGACTCCACAGTTCAACCCTGAGCTACATATATTCTCTTCTATTGGAATTTCTTCAATTGTAGCCTAATGATTGTGTGCAAGTTGCAGTGGACTTCGCCAAAATGGATACATCCTATTCAGAACTTTGCTGTTCTTCAAAGATTATAGATTGTTCCAACTGAGTGCCCTGACTACATTTTAATTCTAGAGACACCTTTGTAAAATTGCTGCTTTCTCTATATCTTATTGGTGTTGTGTGGTGTACAACTAGCACATTAACTCCTAAATATCTCGTGTCTTTAAGTAGTTTTATTTACAATAATAAAGAAGTGGTTGTACAAAGATAAGTAATTTTTAGAAGATTCATAGTGAATCTTTCTCTGTTCCACGTCCCACTGGTGATTGATGTTGCCAGAGGTGGCAGATACATGTGTGTAGAACATGTTTTTTGTCTGGATGAAGGCTCCTTTTTTTCAAACATTTAATCTTAGCTATATGTGGAATCTGGTAGAACTACAGAAATGAAGCAGCAGATTTTTTTTCTTTAATGTGAAGAGGGTCAGTTGTGTGCACACAGAATCCCAAGCAGAGATTTATTTATTTATTTATTCGATTTCTATAGCCGCCCATCTCAACAAGTGACTCAGAGATGCTAATGAAGGAAGTAGCAGTGATCCAAGAGTTTGTTCCCCAAAGCTTTTGTGGTGTTGCAGAGGTTGTTGGGGGTGTTGGGATGCTTTCTTCAGACCACATGAAGCAGCTGTATTGTGCTACAGAATGCCTTGGGCCAGTTCTCCATGCAAGTAGTTTCTTCATTTTCTTATTGCTCGTTGGACTTCTGTAGGCAACGGGGACACATACTCAGAACTGCTGTCCATTGCCAGGGTGAATGCAGGCAACTTGATATGTGTTAAGTAACCCATATTTGTATAGAAAACCCCCATCTACTCCCAAAACAAATGTAGGGAGTTGTCACCATGTGAGTTGACACATATGGAGCTCTCATGGCCAGAACTTAGTCAGTGCTGTCTGATCCTACCTGTCTTCTGATTCACTTACTCACCATGCTTCTGTACCAAAGCTCCATTCATGGCAAGAGTATGGAGGTCCAGAACAAAGGGTATTTCTCCTAAATTTCCTCACTCTATCTCCCTCTCTCCTCTTTTCTCACATAGTTTTTCCTTTTCCTTCTTTCTTTTTATTCCCCTGTCTGATGCCTGGAATGCTGAAATCTGACAGCGTTCCCAATGCAAGAGAGGAGAGAATGGAATGGAACAAGAAATAGAGAGGTAGCATGGGAATGAATGAAGGGAAATTTAGAATGTGACCTTTCCTTTTCACTGCAAGCATGGAACCATCATAGAGAAGTGAGAAATGGAAATTCTAACCATCAACATCATCATCATCATCATCATCATCATCATCATCATCATCATCATGGATTCTGATTGCTACTCTCTCTGCTGCAAATAATCAGTATTAAAATTTACCTAAATTCTTTGAGGTTAATTATTCCTTCTAGGGATGGCCTATATGACCTTTAGGCTCACCCCCTCATAATGGTGTACACATATTGTAGAAACTGGAATACTATTTGCAACTCTCCCCCGCCCTCCACAAAAACAAAGGACAATGTAAAGAGAATTTCAAAACAGCAACTAAAAGGGCTGGATTAATATTACAAAGGCCTTTTCTTCCAGAAGGACAGCTAGACAAGACTGTGGGGAAAGAATTCCAGAGTTGTGGCACCACAGCTAAAAGATACTTTTAGGGGAGAGGCAGGAGGACCTGAGAAAGATCTTCAATAAGAATTCTAACAGTTGCAATTTGGAAGAAGGGAGGCCCTTAGTGTTTCTAAGTTAAGTCTTCAAATGAAATACCAAGATGAACTTGGCAATCGATTGGAAGCCAGTGCAGTGTTTTAAAATGATGAGATATGCTCCATCAGCTCGATCCCGTTTAAGCTGCCACATTTTGAATGAACTGTAATCTACAAAAGTGTACTGCAGGCATGTACAAAACACTACAAATGTAAATGGAGCATTTTATTGTGAACCGCCCAGGGTCCCCGACAGGGGAGATGGGCGGTAATATAAATTTAATAAAATAATAAAAATAAAATTAGTAAAATGCTAAGCGTTGTAGCCAACCATCCCCATTCAGAAAAAGGCTGCAATTAAAATGTAAGAGTGATCACTAAAGCCAGTTGAGCATCCAAATCTAGTGTCTGAAACTACAAACTCTGATCTTTAAGAGGAAGTGAAACCCCATCCAAAAAGGCCACATACTACTTCTTAGTACAGGAGACTAATGTACCTGCAACTGTTCTTTCTGATCTGAATTTAATCTCAATTTATTTGTCTTCATTCCATCTATTATTGATCACAGACTCTAGTTTAACTTTTCCACAGTTTCATCTGAATCTGATAAAATACACTGATGATACCCCATTCCAAATCTATATAAGTCACCCACTGACTTAATATGGATTTTGAATGTTATAGTGACAGAATAGAGAAAGCCTTAAAAAGTACCACAGAAACATTTGGTCCACATCATCATTTTTATGTATAGTTGAACAGCCATCCCCATAGGAATAGAGTAGCTGGAGTACTATGCTCCAATTGCCAATTCACACTTCACACTACTCCAGAAGGATGTCAAGGATAGTTTTAATGACAACCACCATCACCATTAGCTAGATTGCATCTCCTCCACCCCCACTTTTCTCCCGAGCTTGTCACAGATAGTCCATCTCACCCATCATCCAAAGCTGCTTCAATGCCCCAAACCAAGCTGTGATGATGGGTAGAATTAGCCAGTTTTCTTTCAGTGGAATGGCATTGCCACCATTTCCAGGAAAGATCAGTATAGATCTTTCCATAAACATAAGAATAATGTGATGTCTTATTTCAGCCCATTGATAAAACCAAGACAACATAGAAGAAGCTCAACACAGAACCTATTTTATTTCCATAATTTGCTTACTGGTATTGCAAATTTCACTATACCTGGGAAAAATGACCTCAGCATAAACTGAACTATTGATGCATTAGTAAGATCTGCACAGCTTATTCTATGTCCTACAAGGTAAGTAGCAGCTTAAAATAAAAATAATTAACAACAATACAAAAAAGAAAAGTATCAAAATGCCTACTCAACACAATATATAAATATCATCACCTGAAACCTAAGGAACCTGAAGCCCTATTTTTGATAAGTCAAAATTATTTATCCTAATGTTTATTAACAGTATCCATATAATCTAATTAAAATCATGTTTATGCTCAAGACTATAAAGTCAGATCTAAAACAAATAATGTAGCCATTTTAATTTGAAGACCTTTTACTTGATTCAATGTGACATCGTGATTTTGCAAGAATGTCCATACAAAGAATGGGTCGCCTCTCAAATTCAACAATGAATATTCATTTAGCAGTATTCAAAATTGTTTGCTCCTAGAAGCAAGCTAATTAGAAAAATATATGCACATAACATGAGGTGTAAGGCAGATTCATCCCAGTCCTCTTCTTGCTGGTCACAGTTTTGCCAACAGGCATTGATATGCAGCACATGCCAACAGGTAGCTCACAGTATTTAACCCACTACTTGGGTTGTATCAAATGTTACAACCCACTTAGCTCAGATCCAGTCTGAAGGATTTGATCTCTTTCTCTCTCCCAATCTCTTTTTCTCCATTTTCACAACACAGAAATCCCCAATTGGTTACTAAGGAAGTGATATGGAAGTTCTTTGCTTTAAATGAAAATAGTATCAAAGCAAAAAGAATCAGAACATCCTAGAAACAAACGTTAATGGTTTGCAGAAAATTAGTGCCAGTGTAACTAAGGCATGGTTTATTTGCCTCAAGGGGTGGGGTGGGGAAGGGGTCTTGTGTTTTCTAGAAAAGTTGCCAAAGCCATGCAACGGCCAATTTTCTCACCCTTATCATTCCAAAGACAATTCTATGCCTGGTGCTGAAACCTTTAACTTGGAGAAAAAACAGGAGTTTCTGTACTGTGTGCTCCTGGGAGAAACATTGAAAAGAAACATTGAAAAGAAAAAGCAAATCATTTTGGACCTTATTAAGGAATCCGTATCATGGTTTTGTTAATCACTGCATGTTTAGCTAGCAGCTCATAGCTTTCTTTTTCCTAGCCTCTTCTTTACCCCTTTAGAGCCAAAGTCACTACATATTGGGAAAAAATATTGTCAGAGATGAACTAGTTGTCCTGAGCACCATTCTTTGTGTGCAAGGTATAGTTCAGAAAATAAACTATTGTGTGCTAATATATATGTATATTGGTGAATGAAAGAACAAGAGAAAGGAAAAAAGGAACAGCACCAAGCTGAGAATTAGATCAGTACCTCATTCTTAGGCAGCATGAGAACAATTGGCTAAAAAACTCATACAATTAATCTATTAAAGAGATTCTTTTTCCACCAACGTGCATATAGCTAAGAAATACTTCCTAAACCTCCCCTTCAAAAACCCATTCATTCTTTTTAGATGATGCCTGTGTGTGTGCTATGGACAGAGGCAAAGACTCCCTCAAGCAGAGCTTGACTCCGGGTGGCTACATAGGTGAACCAGTGCAGTTTTTGCGGCAAGAGTGCAGGAGGGGTTCACCACTGCCCTTATCAGCAATGTTTTTCAGCTTGCCAGTCAAGCCTACAGCCCTGGAATCTCCTGGTGATCTTGCAACCAAGTACTTAGCAGGTCCCAACTGCCTTAGCTTTTTGAGATCAGCCAAAGTCGGCGAAGTGCTGCTGCACAGGTTACTGAGGGTGAAGTGAGAGTTGAAGCCAGCCAGGCTCCCTTCTGAGTAGATATGGTGTACAGAGCTATAATGGACGTAAAATCCCTCCTGTGTTGTTGGAGTGGGTTTTCATTAACGAATGCAACAGGATTTTCCTTTTCTCTTCTCTCCTCAGCATCACAGGTATCCTCCCATTTGGTTCTGGAGTAACTCCCAAACCTGGATGAAAGGGTTGAGAAAATGCTGCTGTCTTTCTGATGGCAAGTTGACAGTTTTATACAACCCATCCATTTGGAATCTGCCTGGCTGGCCCACCCAGTGGGTGCCACCTAAAGCAAGGAGAGACCAAGCTCTCTGGAATCCTACAAGCTCTGTAGGCTCTGCCCTGGCTTTCCTGCCTTCTCCCCACAACAAAAGCTATGAAAAGGGGAAGAAGGCTTGTGGGAAGAGCCAATTCCAAGCTTCCTTAGGACTCCCAAGTAGAAAATCCCTGAGAGATTGATGGGACCCGGCTTACATAAGGGGAGTTGGGACTGGATTTAGCTTATGGGCCTGAACTTGTCCCCCAATCTGCTGTAAGTCTTTTCCCTTTTAATTTTCCCTTTTAATTGGTGAGATATAACTAACAACTACAACAGTAACAAAATAACATGAATGATTGTGTAACATAAAAAACCCTACATACATTAGTAATCATACAATATGAAGAACCTACATATGTTGTTGTTCAGTCGTTAAGTCGTGCCCGACTCTTCGTGACCTCATGGACCATAGCACGCCAGGCCTTCCTGTCCTCCACTGTCTCCCAGAGTTTACTCAGATTCATGTTCGTTACATCGGTGATGCTATCTAACTGTCTCATCCACTGCCATCCCCTTCTCCTTTTGCCTTCAGTCTTTCCCAGCATCTGGGTCTTTTCCAGTGAGTCCTCTCTTCGCATTAGGTGGCCAAAGTATTTGAGCTTGAGCTTCAGTATCTGTCCTTCAAATAAAGATCTGTAGAGTAATAATCTTATCTATCTATCTGTCTGTCTGTCTGTCTGTCTATCATCTATCTATCTATCTATCTATCTATCTATCTATCTATCTATCTATCATCTATCTAATTTCTAACACCGCCCATCTCCCTCTCAAGGAGGGACCCTGGGCAGTTTACAATAAAAACAAAATTTAAAATTCAATACAAATTATCGATAATAGAATAAAAGATAGAAATATAAAATGCAATAAAATCCAGATGCTAATAAGTTCTAATTCAGTTTGTAAGTATATAAAGAGCTGGTCTAGGGCACCAGCCATCCCCAGGACTGGCTATTCCCCTCCCCACCCCAGGCACGATGACAAAACCAGGTTTTCAGTTTTTTTTTGGAAGTCCAGGAGAGAGGGGGCTAGCCTCAGCTCCAGGGGAAGAATGTTCCAGAGGGCAGGAGCTGCTGCAGAGAAGGCACGCTTCCTAGACCCTGCCAGATGGAATTCTTTTACAGACGGGGTCCGCAGCATGCCCTCTCTGCATGACCAGTTGGGGTGGGCTGATGTAATGGGGATGAGGCGGTCCCTTAGGTAACCTGGACCCATGCCATGTAGGGCTTTAAAGGTGATAAAGAGTTCCCCGTTGGGGGAGATGGGCGGTTATATAAATTAAATAAATAAATAACCAACACCTTGAATTGGATCTGGAAGCAAATGGTACCCACTGCAGCTCTCACAGCAACGGTGTTACATGTGCTGATCTTGGGGCACCTAGAATAGTCTGCGCAGCCACATTCTGGATCAGTTGTAGCTTCCGGATACTCTTCAGGGGTAGCCCCATGTAGAGCACATTACAATAGTCTATATGGGAGATGACCAGTGTATGAGTGACCATTCGAAGGGCCTCTCGATCCAGGAAGGGGCGTAACTGGCACACAACATGAAGTTGAGCAAAGGCCCTCCTGGCCACAGCTGACACCTGCTCTTCGAGCAGGAGTCATGAGTCCAGGAGGACCCCAAGATTCCGCACCGGTTCTGTTTGGGGCGGTGCAACCCCATCCAGAACTAAAGATGGTAAATTCCTGGGTACCGAGGGGCCATTAACCCACAGCCACTCCATCTTACCAGGGCTCAGCTGAAGCCTGTTGTTCCCCATCCAGACCCCCACAGCCCCCAGGCACCTAGAGAGGGCAGTCACGGCATCAATTACTTCTCTCGGGATGGAGATGTATAATTGAGTATCATCGGCATATTGATGGTACTTCATCCCATGGTGACGGATGATCTCACCCAGCGGTTTCATGTGCATGTTAAAAAGGAGTGGAGAGAGTACCGAACCCTGCAGCTCCCCATAAAGTAGGGGTCGAGGGTCGGATCTCTCACTCCCTATCAGCACCGATTGGGACCAGCCCCAGAGGAAGGAGGTGAATCAGCACAAAACCATGCCACCCACCCCCAACTCCCTGAGCCAACCCAAAAGGATACCATGGTCGATGGTATCGAAAGCCGCTGAGAAGAGCTAGGATGGATACACTGCCCTCATCCTGATCCTGCCAGAGACAATCCATAAGTGCAACCAATGCCATTTCTGTCCCATATCCGGGCCTGAAACCTGACTGGAAGGGGTCTAGTTAATCCGTTTCATCCAGAATCCTCTGGAGCTGCAACGCCACCACTTTCTCAACTACATTTCCAAAAAGGGGAGGTGGGAGACTGGACGAAAATTGTCCAGTACAGTAGGGTCCAGCGATGGTTTCTTGAGGAGGGGCTGCAGCAGCGCCTCCTTAAAGGCAGCTGGAAACACCCCCTCTTGCAAGGATGTATTTACCATCGTCTGGACCCAACCACATATCACCTCCTGGGCTGCCTTCACCACCCAGGAGGGACATGGATCTAATTGGCAACTGGTGGCATTTATAGTCCGGAGGATCCTGTCCACTTCCTTGGGTCCAACAGGATCAAACTGTTCCCAGATAACTGGGTAAGTACATACCCCAGGCATCTCCCCAGACTCTGTCTCACACTTAGAGTCCAACTTGGAGCGAATCCAAGCAATTTTATTCTGCAGATGCCCAGAAAACTCCTCAGCACAGCCCTGTAGATGGATTTCTGAACTCCCTTTCCCCAAAAGGGATCGGGTGATCTTGAAGAGGGCCTCCAGGTGGCATTCTGCGGATGCAATAAGAGTGGAGAAATACTGATGTTTTGCCACTCTTGCCGCCTTCCCAGGGCTGAGAGAGAGTGACCGGCCCAAGGTCACCCAGCCGGCTTTCATGCCTAAGGTGGGACTAGAACTCTCAGGCTCCTGGTTTCCTATTGGCTCCTTCCCAGGGCTGAGAGAGAGTGACCAGCCCAAGGTCACCCAGCTGGCTTTCATGCCTAAGGCATGAAATATGAAATATGGTATCAAAACTTAAATTTATCATTAAAACTACATCATATAGAAACATATTGCTCCATCTTCCCATTGCCCCCATCTGATATAAGTAATAAATAATAATCTATTTCCCACTTTCCTAAATTTGTATTTTGGAAGTGGAAATGTTCATTCATAGCAATGTTGCCTAATTAATTAAGGCTCCTTTTATCTGATCATAAATTTAAATCTAATTTATTAACTGACTAATGGTTAGGGTATGCACATGTGGAATTCTTACCAGTTCCTGTCAGGTTGGCCAAAGACCAGAGTGATGGAAGCACCACGCAGAAAGCTCCAGATTTCTCACCACTGGATTAAATGTTTCAGACCTTCTGAATCATATTATATTTTCCTAGGCATAATTTTTAAAATGTTCACTGTGCATGCAGTGAAGGTTGTATGAAAGATTTGTCACAAATACAAATCAGGTGTGATGGAGAGCGCAGGCGAGGAAGGAGGGGGTGCATTCCAGGGGGAGAAGCGCGTTCACAGGGTCGAGGACCTTGGGCGCCCAGCCAAGAAAGTCAGGCAGGATCCGCCCTAGGGTGCCCGGGCTTTTCCCCCTGAGAACCAGTTAGCCTAGCTTCGTTTGGCAAGATTCTGTGCAAGGCAGACACAATAAAGATCTAGAGCTTCTCTTCTGGCTCAGCGTCGTTTCTTCGCCTCAACCACGACATCAGGATTTGAAAACCATCTCTTACCAGTATGATAATATGGTTGCAACAATATATAAAGTTACAGTTCGATATTCTCCGATAATTGCCATGTTTAAGTCTAGGTTTAAGCAAATAAGGACCAGTAAAAAGCCAGTAATTGGTAGCCTGGACTAAGTTTATATTTGAATTGGCATTGCAAATCATTATCTGGAAATAAGTGTTTAGACCCAAGGAAGGAAGTGGGCACAAACATGGTAGCCCCATTACCTCCTTTCTCGTCACCATTTCTAGGTAGACAGTCTTTATACTCTAACCAAGGGCTTTCCAAAGTTTTCCCGCGGCGACACACCAACCGCTGTTGGTGTGTCGCCGCGGGAAAACCCGGAAGTGCTGCCGTTGCGGCAGCGCGCAAAAATCCGGAAGTGCTGCCGCTTTCGGGTTTTTGCACGCCGCCATTGGTGTGTCGCCGCGGGAAAACCCGGAAGCGCTGATGATGATCAGCACTTCCAGGTTGTGTGGCGACACACCAGACTGTGTGTGGCGACACACTTTTGTTTCGCGACACACAGTTTGGAAAGCTCTGCTCTAACCTCATTTAGAACCATGGAAAATAAGAGTTCTAAATTGTATGGAAAACCTCAACAGAGCAAGTTCTCTGTTGGAAACGGTCACTTTGCACAGGTGGAAAGCAATGAAAAAAGTAATAAAGGTGTTAGAGTGGATGCCCTGATTTTTACTCTCCCTCCTTGCTTATAGAGAATGCCCACTGAGCAGCACTCAAGATCAACCAAAGTGACCAAATTTTATTTATTTATTTATTTATTTGACCACCTATTTCATATAATGACTCTAGGCAGCTCACAACAATCCATAAAAACATCACTAAAAACAAAAGTATCCTTCCCCTCCCTAGGCGCCAGCCAAACAGCCTCCCAGATCAACCCCCACCCTTGCCCAATGCTTATTCTTGATATTGTACCTTAAATTCATCAGCACTTTATAACATTTACACCATTTTGTTGATGTCATGAAGTTTTAAAATGCCAATCTAGATTCAAGCTTACAAAACCCACACATTTATTTCATTCGGTCATCAGGCAGAGTTAATCTTTTTGATGAAGTACATATTTATTTATTAGAACAAGTTACATATAAATTTAGAAACTCATGTACATTCTTTTTAGTCAATAGGAATTAAACACTTGACTTAATTTAGTAGTTAGGCCATTGATTACAGGGGGAGAAATGTATCTACCTTTTTCAAATGTCTGCCCAGTTTGTTTAATTTTAGTATCAAGGAGTTTTGTTACATAAATAAGAAAGAAACAGGAAGCTAAAAGAAATGATTTGCTGGGTGGTGTGTCCAAGTTACCATTTATGTTCTACGCTGGCATCTTTTTAGTTTCTTACTGGAATACTAATCTCTCTCACTCCCTCCCTCTTTCCATTCTTTAGTTGCTACCATATGGAGGACTCTTAGCAGTATCAATCAAAACGTATTGTGTGATTATTCCATCTTATCCACCTTAATGTATTTGACAGAAGGGAAAACATGGAATAATTATGAAAGGACAGCCAAATCATCTAGACCCCTATAAAATTCTATGAATGAGGCAAATGGTTGTGTGATGAAAGCTTTGTGTAGGAGCAACAATTAAACCATTTGGGAAATGGTCCATGCAAATAATGTTATACAGAACTATTAAATACGTTCTGCTACTGCACTGCCACACTATGCAAATGGTAAAATGGGGCAATTCAGCCCGGGTGAATAGCTCTGGTGAGATTCTCAGAAGAAGAGAATGGCCAAATAGAAGGAGCCCTTTTTTTTTCATTTTTGTTCAAGTTAGAAAGACAATTTATTTAACTCTCTCCCTGCTTTTGTATAAAGTATGGGTATTGGACAGATTATTCTAATGCCTGCCCATGTCTAATTTCATGTTTAATGAACTGAATTCAGATTTAATGCTGGAGAAGGAAACTTCTTAGAATAGATATTGTGTTTATTTAGGCCAGACCCTTTTGGATGAAAGTGCAAAATCAATCACAGACTGAAGGAAGCTGGCAAAGAGTCAGTGCCTTAGCGAGTACTTGGCCTCCCCCATGGGAAAGCCACTGGCAGCGGCCGACGCATTCTTAACATTAGTAGCATCACACCAATTTATTTCATAACGAGAAGAGTAAAGGTGATCCACAGACCCTAATTGATGGCGGTGGCACTAACGTTGTCATTTTGATGACTTGTTTGGGCAGGAGGAGTGGCCGTATCTGGGTGATGGATTGTTCTCTCTTTATCCAGCCACAATGACATCTGCTTTATTCACAGATCGGCCACCAGTTGCTACAACAACGCCAGGGTGCTTTTGAAAATGTTGTTGAGCTGCTGAGAGAATCTTGGCTTCCCATTAGCAAAATGTTAACTATGCATAACGAAAGAGCATTGGGTTGTGTTTTGTGAAAGGGGAGTCAATGCTGGGCAAGAAGTAAGAATGTCCAAAAAGAATTTACATTCAAAAAGTAAAAGGAAGAAAGGGGGTGTTAACCCATGATATCACCATGATTCAAAAATCCCCCCCATCCCGTATTCATTAGTAAGGTCAGAAGAGAAGAGAAAAGATATAAAGAGATTAAAACAGAAAGAACAAACAAACGTTCCAAAGAACAACTTGTTATCTGCAGCACAAGGCCATGGATGCTGCCCTCCATTTTTACTGGAAGCTTGTTTTTGTACTCTTTCACAAATAAGCCTTTTCCCCCCCTCTCACAACAATTAACAATTTTCAAATCTGCAACTTGACAAAGACCATGTAGAGCAAATGATGTGGTGCCAGCAACTGAACAACTCTTGTCTTTTGTGGATAGGAGGGACAGGCGATTTCCACAGACTATACAGCCTTCCAAACAATGATCAGTTACAATGAAGGGCCAAATCTGAAAGTCTTGGTACAACATTTGGCTGGCTCATATAATTTGGGGGGAGGGAGATGTCATGTCAAGCATCATCCTGGAGAATCTTTTTAAACTTCAAAGCACTATATTTGTGCAATATAGTAAAAGTGCTTTGAAACAAGAAGTGCTGACTGAGGATCTGAAATTGTACTAAGTTCGCTCTTGTAGAATTCATTTAGTATAAATGAAACATATGGCAAAGAATAATTTTAAGAAATCTAAAAAATAAATGGGAGTTTGTCTTGTCTGCAACGGGAGGTCTTATGATCAAAACATATAAGACATCAAAAGACGTGCAAACATTTTTCCCATAAACATGTAACCCTTTTGCTGATATGGGGACTTCCTGGGTCCAGGAGCTGCTCTCTCTCAAGGAGCTGGTCCCTTTCCAGCTCTAGAATCAGGGCTTTGCAAAAAAGTAAAACAAACAAAACAAAACAAAAACAGGAATGTATCCCTTCTGATCTCTCCCTGAGAAATTCGACCAAATTTTTAAAGAGCCATCTCCTAGTTGTGACCATAACTGTTTACTGCTAATCACACTCTAACTATTTTACAGAAACAATCAGCTAAATCAGTCAAGCATTGCTGTCCCAACCAAGTTCTTTAGCAACCGGGACCAAAATAATGGTAAAAAATTCGGTTGAGTTCTTTAACCCCACCAGTTTGACATCCCTTGGGGACAATGAAATAAATCACTTCTCCTTCATACAGGAAGAGTATATACAGGAGAAAACTGTTGCATAACCATTTTGGCCTAGGGGTAATCACTCCAGTGGTTCCTTACCTCACAGGTTAAACACCTAACCCCTGCTGAGTTGAATCATCTTGTAAGTTCCTCCCTCCAGCTCCTTCGACTTAGCCTCTACTTCTCCTTTTACTTGTTCTTCTTCTCCACTCACATCACTGTTTTGCTCTTCCTCATTAAGCTCTCCAATCTTTTGGTCCAGTTTTTTTTCCTCACTGCTCAATCTATTTTTAAAGTTTCTTCCATCTTGTCATCATTTTCACCTCTCTGATTGTGGTGGATTTCGGCGGTGACGCTGGTTTTCAGGAAGGAGGGAGCACATTCCAAGGAGGTGGACGAGATAAGCGGACACACAGTCCGGGGGGCAATGGTGGGAAAACGAAGAGGTCCAGGATAGCCCCGCCAGGTTATTTCCCCTTAGGTTAGTTGGAGTAGCTTTAGTCTGGCAAGATTCTGTCTGTACGGTGTGAGAAAATAAAGAACTGGAGTTTGAATGCACTGACTCTTTGTTGTTCTTGGGCTGGGCCTGACACTGATTCTCTTATTACTCATGTTTCTTTGCATCTCTCTCGCTCTCTCTCTCACCCCCACCCACCGAACATATTTTCCCAGTCTCTAGCCCAGCCTTTCTCAACCTTTTGACCCTGGAGGAACCCTTGAAAATTTTTTCAGGCTTCAGGTAATCCTTGCACATTCAGCCTCAAATATAGGGCAGAAGTTACAAAATTGTTATATTCGTTTCATGTGTAGGCCTGTATATACACATTAACGGTGTTCTTAAACTAAAAATAAATAATGAAACTTACCTTTTTAATGTGAAGTTGCCCAAATTTGAAATAATTTTTTAAATAAATCACGATCTCCCAGGGAACCCCTAGTGACCTCTCACGGAACCCTGGTTGAGAAACCCTGCTTTAACTGCTACTTGAATATTTTAATACTTTACTTTGGACACTACTACTCATTTCTCTTTGGATGATGATGATGATTAAAACAGTTTCTCTTTGTCTTCAAAACCACATTCTAAGCGTCTTAATGTGAGTCGTTAAGCAGGAAGAGGCGGAAGTCCCAGATAAGGAGTACAGGCGGTTAAGGGGTGCCGGGAGGTTGGGGGAGGGTGGGCAGGCCAGAGAGGGCTGTGGGTGGTTGTTGGGGAGCACAGGCAGGCTGGCGAGGGCCATGGGTGGGCTGGCAGAGGCTGCAGGCAGGTGGACGTGCACTATGGAACACAAGCGGGTGGCTGGGTGCTATGGAGTATGCCAGACTGGCCAACAGCCGGGTTGCCACCCACACATAGTATGCACCATGACCTTGTATACAGTGACTGTGGAAAAGGATCAAATGTCCACTTCCTACTTTCATTGGTAGCTGAGGAGAATTCAGTATCTATAAAAACCTATTTAACCAAATAAAGCCCTACAAGAACTGGATGTTTTAAGAAACGAACTTATGGAAGCCTAATCTAGGGGACTGTGGCCTTCCTGTGAAACTGCAAGTGGAAAATCCAGAGGAACAGTCATAGCTCAGCCAAGACTAGATTTTAAACCTGGTTGCCAAAGCAACAGGGATACACACATTATAGCTGGAAGTCTCATGGATTCAGGTGGGTAAAAAGAAGGTAGCATAGTCAAAGTAGAAGCCTGAGGAGAAAACATGATTCTACATTGTTTCTGCTTAGAGTTGGGCCCTCTGCCAGTATGTGGACCCCAGCAGCCAACCCACAGTGCTGACTGCTGAAGCTCGGACTGGCACTGAGCCAGTCGCTTCAGATTAGTTGGGCTTTGTGAGTCTGCCTGAGATCAAAAGATCATTCCCAATGCATGAAACTTTTATTTTTCCCCCTCTGCACTATCATGCCTAATACACTGTATAACCTCTGTCCCCGGAAGTGCTTTTTCTCTGGCATGTTGGATTTCTTAAATATCATTAAGACCTATTGACAAAACTACTTAGTTCCAGTGAAGAGTATCTGATTATCTATTTATCCATCTATTTATCCAAACTAACTCAAAAGAAGCCTACTGAATTCCAAGCCAGATAGATTAATAAGAAATGTGATTCAGGCTGTGGAAGTTCCTCTGATTCCAGTGAAATTTCTTTGAAGAAATGTACAGTACGTGTTTTCACTCACAGAGACCTTAAAAACTGGTTCTTGCACACATAAGACTAATCATGTGGCACTTGCCACAAAACAATGAAATATATTTTTAACTCTTTGTTGGAGCGTAGGGGTGTTTATCGGGGTCAATGATGTCAAAATGCTGGGTGTGACAGGTGAGGCAAAGCCCTCCCTTTTGTAAAGAGTGTGTGACACATGTTAAAAAGGGGTGGGGCTTTAATCACCCAGTTTAGCCCAGTATTTTGACATCACTGACACTCCGTGGAAGTCCCTCTTGCAATCAGCCAGTTCTATTTGACCCCCAGCTCCTTTTTTTTGGTTCCCACATCACACTACTGACGTTCAGCCACCAAATAAAAAAAATTGATGCTGTAATATTTTTTTACCCAGACAAAAAGCAAAATATTCAACATCCAAAAAGAGAGAAAGAAAAGAAGAAGGAATGAAAACTCAACCCCATTCTTTGGGGTGATGTTATAGAGTTACTCCTACGTTGCCCTCAGAAGCCAAACCATTTTCTAAAACTGTGGCTCCTGGCTACAAAAGGATTGCCTGCCCTTCTTTTAAGTAATGCCTCCCTTAAATCATTTTATTGAGCAAATGCTGCCTATTGCCAACTAGGTCAAGCTTTTGAAAAGTCTTCCCGAACGCTTCAACTACCAATTCTTGTCTTTAGGCTGCACCATGATGGTGTAAATAAAGTAGGTTGCTCGTTTCTTCTCCATGGCAGGTGTGCTGCATGCCTACAAAGAGTAGCTCTAGGTAATATGTCTATGAAGGTTCTCAGTCATCCAGGTGGAATTGTCTGTAGCTTGAATCACGTCAACTGGATTTCTATTTTCTCAGTGGAAACGTTTCGCTCCTTATCCAAGGAGCTTCTTCAGTCTGAGCAAATTAAATCAAATTCCCTTACTAACTTTGCTCAGACTGAAGAAGCTCCTTGGATAAGGAGCGAAACGTTTCCACTGAGAAAATAGAAATCCAGTTGACATGATTCAAGCTACAGACAGCTCTAGGTAACTTTGCAGAGGAGTCTCATGTGGGCAGAAGGAGGACAGGACACTTTTCTTCTCTTTACCCACAACTCACCAATATCCTGTTGTTGAATATACTACTTGCTATGCTAGATGTCTGGAAGGCTATTGCCTGTTAAAATGTAAAAAAAAAATACAAGTCTTCAAGATGCAATTCAAGATACTGGCTGTCACCTTTTAAGTCCTTCATGAATCAAGACCAGGGTAACTATGGGATTGTCAGCTCTGTGAAATCTGCCTGTCCAGTAAGATCCAATAGGGAGACGTGGCTGTGGATTTATTTTTTTGTTTTAAAAGATTTGTAGGGCCGCCCATTTTAAAAGAACTGCTGGTGGCTTACAGAGATAAAAATCCCAAGACATCAACATCAGGAACCTTGGGGATGAGCCTTCTTTCTCTGAAGTAGCTTGCCAATAGAGATGAGGATGGCTCCTTCCCGGTTGGTATTTTGAAAATCTGGCTGTTCAGGAGGGAGATGGAAAAGAAGATCAAGAACTGTTCTTGAATTCATGGACACCATGTGTGAGCTGCCCTTTTTCTTTTGTTTGATTTTGCATGGTTTTAACATGGATACTGAATTGAGAGTTCTGTAAACCACTCAGAATCGATGGATTAGAATGGCATAAAGGCCCAAGTTACAAGCATAAAACAAAACAAAACAAAAAACAAAAACAAACAAGACCAGGCACTTCCTGTACTCCTACAGCTTCAGAGGATTGAGATTTGGGGTTGCTTGCCAGCACCTGAACTTGGGCATCTTATTGTGCATGTAATGGGTTGGAAGAGGTTCTAGGCAATGGAGAACGAAAGTGAATCCTTTCCTTCTTCCCAAAGCCCTCCACTATAATGTAGGGTGTGACTGGACGTGGAGGCTTTAAAAAGAATGGCACACATTCTGCTGACTTTGAAGCTCTTCCAGAATATGTAGTACATGCTGGTAACAGATTGAGTAGGTAATTCCTCCCTTCACCTCCAGTGTATTTTCTCTCCTCAGTTGACATTACATACCGTAATTCCAAATCTTTTTGAAGCTCTCATGTCATTGCCATAATTTTAAGGGATCTTAAAATATATACATTTGTATATTGTTTTTAAATATACAAATGCATATGCTCCTACTTATTTAAGGAGAATCTAGCACAGGCCCCACAACTTTGCCCCTTGGTGCTGTGTGCAATGTCACAGTGCATGTACAAAGGGCAGAGCTTGGCATCACTGTGGTTAAGAATATACACCCATGGACTCCTAAAAAGAAAATTTACTATGTAACTTTTCACTTCAAAATAGAGAGATATTCAACTGTTTAAGTTCACTATTGAAGGGAATGCTTAGTCCTTAGGGAAACTGTCTTTTCATGATTCTTTTGTCATGTGAAAAACATGACCCTTTTTAATACTGTAACTTGTCATGTGGGCTTGAAAGAGGAAGAATGTGTCCATGCATAGTGTAGAGGGCACATGTAAGGGAAACATAATTCAGGGGCAGGCAATGTACTCTCCCCAGATCTTTAGGACTTCAACTCTCCAGTGAGCTCCAGGCAGCATGGCCAATGTCAATGCGTGGTGGAAATGGCAGTTGCCTCCCCATGGCCTCATTCCTTAACCCAGAGCTTTCCAAACTTTTCATGTTGGTGACACACTTTTTAGACATGCATCATTTCGCGACACACTCTTACAGCAGGGCACAAGGCAGGCACTAGGACCTGCGTGGAATCACAGTAGGTTTGGAGGCAGCCAGGCACAAGGCAGGCACTAGGACCTGCGTGGAATCCTGGCAGGGCAGGTTTGGAGGCAGCCAGGCACAAGGCAGGCACTACGACCTGCGCGGAATCACAGCAGGTTTGGAGGCAGCAAGGCACAAGCCAGGCACTAGGACCTGTGCGGAATCACAGCAGGTTTGGAGGCAGCAAGGCACAAGGCAGGCACTAGGGCCTGCGTGGAATCCTGGCAGGGCAGGTTTGGAGGCAGCCAGGCACAAGGCAGGCACTACGACCTGCGCGGAATCACAGCAGGTTTGGAGGCAGCAAGGCACAAGCCAGGCACTAGGACCTGCGCGGAAAGCTGGCAGGGCAGGTTTAGAGGCAGCAAGGCACAAGGCAGGCACTAGGACCTGCGCGGAAAGCTGGCAGGGCAGGTTTGGAGGCAGCAAGGCACAAGGCAGGCACTAGGACCTGCGTGGAATCCTGGCAGGGCTCGGAGGCAACAGCAGCCGTGACACACCCAGACACTGCAGCCGACACACTAACGTGTCCCGACACACAGTTTGGAAAGCTCTGCCTTAACAGGATACATTTTTTCTTCTCCCCTCATCAGAATGAAAGTAATGTTGCTCTTTGCTTTCTCAGTGATGCTACAGTATCACTGGGCCTGACTGGTAAAATGGCATTGTGACATCTTTTGTTTGTGACATGTCTGATAGCATCATGTTGGGAGCAAGAATTAGGTCTTGCTAATAAAAAATAAAATTAAAGGAGCAGCAGCAGAGTGGGGATGACAGTGTAGATTAGAAAGATGTTATAGCCCGCAAAGCCTCTTTTTTTAGCACCCAGGATTTTATTGGAAGAAATTTGATGCAGTCATGCTGACAGAAGAATCTACTGGTTACACATTTCTCTGGCAAACATTTAATTCTAAAAACAATAATGATCAGACAAACTGTACTCCATTTAATGATCCAAAATGAGACAACTGTGTTTAAATGACATTAAGCATCACTCAAACATCAAGATGCAGTTATTGAATTTATTTAGAGTCCCCCATTTGGGGGAGATGGGCAGTCATATAAATTGAAATAATAAATAAATAAATTTACATAAATTATTAAATAAATAAATAAATAAATAAATATAAATAAATAATTTATAGTTTGTATCTTTTTTCTTTTAGTTCTATCCTCTATCTTTACTGTATCTACTGTTTTGGATTTTAACTATACTCTGATAAAAATAATAAAACATTAATTAAAAAAAAGATGCAGTTATTGAATCTTAACGATTTAATTACTAAACAGGAAGTGGGCTTTATTGTCTCTTTGTTGGCAAGGATTAAGACTGCCATCTGAATCACAGTATCAATGACGGGGCAGTTAATGGAGAATGGTGTGAAGACCCACAAATTTACCAACAACGTTAAAATGAGGTCAGATTTTGAAAGGTTAGTTGGCAAAGAAAGAGATGTGTTAAATGAATACCCAGAGTAATGTGATCAGGAAGATAAATTCCCAGCAATTAGATGAGTTGTTCTTAGCTTTTTAGGAGCATGCTGTGATGCCTTTTTAAAGCCAAGGCAGCATCAAGAACTCATTATTCTTTCGTCAATTGCTTTCAGACATGAGTTGCCTTGGGTTCCCGCCTGTAATAAGCAATCATTCCCTTTCTGGGTCTTTATTTCACCTATTGGAAAATGAATTAAATGAAAAGAAAGATAGTTTAACTTATTTTTCCACAACAGGAAATCGGTTTCTGTTGAAAGGTGAAATGATGATGCTGAATAAATTCTGACATCAGCTAGCCATTTTTTAATTTTTGATTTTTAAAAAATAATTATTCCAATAACATGATTACCTAATTTAGGTTTAATTGTTCATAATATATAACACAAATATTGCAAAAAATATTAGAGAAGAGAATAATTTGCATCAGTATTTAGTCACAATAAAGCTTGGAAACAAAATGACCAGTATCATAGTGGTATAGTGTAATGAAGAATAACCCTGGATTAATTAAAATATGTGTTTTTAAGTGGTACAGCATTAAAATCAAATTAAGAAATCAGTTATGACCAATAATTTACAATACAACGTAAAAATGGTGGATTGGACCACTCTAGACATGGTTTTTATGACCCATCCTAATCAAGAATTGTGTTTTGATTTTAGTGGATCTATTTTGATAATGCTTCAAATTGTAGCTCAACAGGAAATACAACTCTTTGTATTTATATATAAAATATATAAAATACTGAATTATGAGGAAGCATAAAAATGAAGGAACAAATATTAAGTTGTACTTAATTACTTGCTTGAAGTCAAACCCTCTGACTTTCCCCAATGTTAAAGAGTAAAGAAACAATTTATTTTAAACTTGCATGCAATATCCATCCATCCATCCATCCATCCATCCATCCATCCATCCATCCATCCATCCATCCATGCACTATGTGTGTGTATAATTTTCTTTTTATTTGATCTCAGTATGAGAAATCAAATTAATAATAGTGCTCTCTTTTCTACACACAGACACACCCTGAATGTAAGCAGGTTTAATTTGTTCCCCTTTCTCAAAAAACTGTTGATAGTAACTCGAGATTTTAGATACTAAAAGAGAATCATGGGGACAAGAGAGCCAGTTTGGTCTGGTGGTTAAGGCAATGGGCTAGAAACCAGGAGACAGAGTTCTAGTCCCGCCTTAGGCATGAAAGCCAGCTGGGTGACCTTGGGCCAGTCCCTGTCTCTTAGCCCTGGGAAGGAGCCAATATCAAACCAGGAGACTGAGAGTTCTAGTCCCGTCTTAGGCATGAAAGCTGGCTGGGTGACCTTGGGCCAGTCCCTGTCTCTTAGCCCTGGGAAGGAGCCAATAGCAAACCAGGAGACTGAGAGTTCTAGTCCCACCTTAGGCATGAAAGCCGGCTGGGTGACCTTGGGCCACTCTCTCTCTCTCAGCCCAACTCACCTCACAGGGTGGTTGTTGTGGGGAAAATAGGAGGAGGAAGGAGTATTTGGTATCTTCGCCGCCTTGAGTTATTTATAAAAATAATAAAGGCGGGATATAAAATAAATAAAAAACAAATAAATAAATAAAAATAAAGATGTTAGGGAATACTGGCAGACTGTCTTGGCTCTCCACAGTTCAAGATGTTACATAATAAATGACATGTTTCCAAAGAAAAGAGGGTGTACGGATGGCAGAGACATAAATTAAAGCCCCCCCCCATCCTCCTAGAACGCTAGAGGGATAGAAACAGAAGTATTAACAATCTTAAGGCAGCCTTTCCCCAGGTTGGCATCTAGACCCAGGCTTCCATGACTGGGAAATTCTGAGAGGTAAAGTTCACACATGTAGGGATCACCAAAGTTGGGAAAGGCTGACTGAAAGAGAAAACATGGTGCCAGCTCACATTCCCCTTCTCCACCCAATCAGTTTAAATGCTTGCTTGAGAATGTGTTAATGTGAACCTAACGTCATTCATAGTGTTTATAAAGATAACTCTTTTTTCAGTGTTAGAGATGGTAGAGAGTAAGTTTTCAGGTAAAGAAAATGAGAAACAGGATAGTTAGACATCTTGGGCAACTCTCTTTTTGTATAATTATTTAGACTTAGGTAACTGATTAATCTGCCATCTAAATATTGAAAATATCATATACAATTGCAGTTTTATCAAAGTGAGTTGCTTTAGGACAGTGTTTCTTAAAGTTTTTACTCTCAGGACCCCTTCCCACTTTTAAAAATAATGGAGGACCCCAAAAGAGTTTTGTTTGCATGGGTTATATTGATCAATATTTACTATATTAGAAATTAAAATTAACACATTCACTGCCGCTACTGCTTCTCATGATTGTTTGATGGAATTTTAATATCGTATTACTTTTCAACATAGGCTGGCAAATAATTTTTATTTTGTGGATCCTGAGAGGGTCTTGGGGGACCCCCAGGGGTTCTAGAACCACACTTTAAGAAACACTGCTTTAGGAGATAGCTGGCTAATAGACCTAATGATAAGAGAATAAAAAAAGATATGTGAATTAGGTCAAGAACCTGTCTAGTTCAACATTCTGTTCCCACAATGACCAAGTAGGACACAAACTCCAGATCAATTTTGTACTTGAATCCTCACAAGTGGTATTTAAATGCTTAATGTTTCCCATTCAAGAAATAATATAAGGCATAAGGACTAGTAGTCTTTTAAAGCCATTCAAGTGGGGTTATATCACTATATCTAGTGGTAAGAGTTTTCTAAATGTAACTATACACTACATGAAGAATTATTTGTCCTGCATCTCTGGCTGTTTCTTCCATAATTTTATTGGATGAACCTGTATTCTATTATTTATCTCTACTTACTATGTGCCTTGCATGATGACATAAATTTCTATTATGACCCCATGATTTGCCCTTTTTTTCTCCTCAACCTAAAGTCTGATGTTCTTCCTAGGATTGTTCCAGCTTCTTAACCATATGTGTTTTCTTCTCTATACCTTTTCTTCTTCTACATAGTATGTACTGTATACAGTATGGTCACACCATTTTGATTTATATAAACAAGTGACACTTCTATTTTGAATTCCTTTCTAATAGTTCCCAACATTTGGAAATGATTTGCTTTTTTCATCCCTGGAAGTGAGGTATCCACTGGAATCCCATGAAAACCGTCCTAGGAAAACATTTCCAGATCAAATGCGCTAGGGTAGAGGAAAGAATGGGGGCTACAGAACAACTGGCTAGAAACTTGAAGAGGCACACTGCAACAGTCTGTTGCAAGGGTCTCTTGTAAACTACATTACTCCAGGGAGTTCTTGACAGGCATCCAAAATATTGCTTTATCATTGCTAGCAGTGCAATACAATAGATGTTTATTGGTATGAGGACTCATGGACATTAATAGAGTTGCCTGTTAGATAAGTGGCTTTAAATGACAGCCATAATTTCCTATGAAGGAGAGAGTATGCCCCAGAAGATCTGTAATCTTGCAATATATTTATATTTACATTTACATTTACATTTATATTATTTACATTTATATTATTTATATTTATATTTATATTTATATTTATATTTATATTTATATTTATATTTATATTTATATTTATATTTATATTTATATTTATATTTATATATTTTCTATCCTGCCTTTATTATTTTTATAAATAACTCAAGGCGGCAAACATACCAAATACTCCTTCCTCCTCCTATTTTCCCCACAACAACCACCCTGTGAGGTGAGTTGGGCTGAGAGAGAGTGACTGGCCTAAAGTCACCCAGCCAGCTTTCATGCCTAATATAATACTGTAACAACTTGATTTTAATGGCCTTTCCCCTACAATTTAAAATAACTTGTGTGAGGAAAAAAACTTTCTTTTTAATGGGAAAATGAACATTATTTTCAGTAGAGCCTTTTCCATCAAGTCCTACACTGGAAGATATTGGATTAGATGTTCCTGAGCTATTCCAGAACTGCTCATAAACTGATGATGCCATCTTGTTATCCTGAAGTTCCATTGCAGAATTAATCTGCTGTGTTCAGTGGACGTTGTTCCTCAGTATGTTTAAAACTGAAGCTAAATTCTGAGTAATTTAATCAATTGTTTTAAGAATACTTGCCAGCACTTATCCCACCTTATTTCATATGGCAGAATAACATGTTTAAAATTGTAACAAATAGGAAAAATATGGTAAATCCTTAATAGCCTATTCCTGTGTCATCACAACTGGTCACATACTAACAGATGCAACATGGCATTTTATCACACTTCTGGTAAATTGTCTAGCTGACATTTTGGTGGAATACATAGAAAAAAAGTAGCTCTAAAATTGTGGAAAAGAATTTGAGATCTTTTCTATTCCTAAGGCATACCCTTTCTTCGTTTTCAAGGTCAAGATGGGGAAAACAACATATTTTGTCATGATGGAAGCTGTTTGTCAAAAATAAGTTTGTATCAAGTAAATCCTGCATAGCTGAATAAAACCTTAAATCATTTTATCAGCCCCAAATATTCCTTCTTAAAAATCTAACCACATTTAAAAAAAAATAGTTTTGTACAATGATAAAGCAGTCACAAAATAATATTTAGATTTAAGATGGACAGAATGTTATTATTGGCTAATAAACATTTAGTATATTTTAACTACTTTAAACATTGTGAATCAACAGAAGCATTGAATGAAAGTAGCCATTGCAATAATTTATTGCCAGATGTGGAAAAGAGGATGTGTTAATATATGCAACAGGATTTGAATGAAAATAAAAAAGGAAAGAAAATCATCCAGACAAATATCTTGAGCGCATTCTGTCCTCGTGTCTCATTGCACCTGGCAAACTGAAAACTAAAGCAAACAGTGTGGGATCTCTAAGTTCATATTTCTGGAGCAAAGAAAATAAGGCAATTTCCTTCATCTCGCATTCTAAGTTTGCATTATTACACTTTCCCAGGGATATTCCATTTTAGTTGTTACTGTCCTTCACAGGCATTGTTTAGACAGCTTGTAGAGCAATGCTGTTTTTGCATTCAAAATGTGGAATAAAAATGCATCTTGTGTCTATTGTTCTTGTATACAAATTGAATAAAATGAAATGCATTCCAATTCTGCACGTTCACCATTGCTTCTGAGTCACTGAAGTATTTAGCAACAATTGAACTTTAAAATGTTATTATATCTTAGCTATCTGATTTGTATTATATTTACAAACTCATAAGAACCAATATGAGCAAGGCTTATTCATCTGCACAGTGAAATCAATTAGAAATATTACTTCCCCTCCCCCCAAGGGTTGACAACTAGTCCATTGTATTTTTCTAATACATTATAAATAATATGTAACAGTTTAGATCAAGAACATCTCTTTATGTTAAGTCTACCTATCACATAGTAGCAGAATGAAGGATTGTATTTGCTGTGTTGCTTGCTATTTATTGACTATAGCAATCAACCCTGTACAGCTTCAGAAGAAAAAATTCGAATCTGATCCTCGTTTCCTGAGGACCACTGATAAAACCGCTAATGGGATGGAGAAGAATCTAACTTCCATTTCCATTCTACCCAATGAAGAGCTGCACTACAAGGTTGTGAATGGAGAAAATGTAGCCAAGTGATTTGGCCAAATGATTAAAATTTTATGAATGAAATCTTGGTTTGGTCTTAATAGAGGTTTAGTGTACCTTCTACTAAACCTGAGTGAAAGCCACCTGGAACAAGAATAATGGCAATTAAAATCAGTTCAGCCTGTTGTCAATATTACTGAAGATATTAATGATAGTTCATGATAGTAATATCATAGTCCAGTATTATTGTGATGGCATGGAAATCTTTAAAAAAATGATCACAATGTTATTAAAACTTGCTACAAATACATTCAAAACACTTTACAAATGCTATTAAAATAATACTGAAACCAAACCACCCACGTATAAAAGTTCATAAATATGTCATGAGTGGACAGGGAATGGCATTACTATGACAATAATTAGTCCCAGCTATAATAGGTGCTGTTGGAGGAAAATTCTGAGAGTGCCTTGGACTGCAAGAAGATCAAACCAGTCCATACTCCAGGAAATCAAGCCAGACTGCTCACTTGAGGGAATGATATTAAAGGCAAAACTGAAGTACTTTGGCCACATAATGAGAAGACAGGATACCCTGGAGAAGAAGCTGATGCTAGGGAAAGTGGAAGGCAAAAGGAAGAGGGGCCGACCAAGGGCAAGATGGATGGATGGTATTCTGGAGGTGACGGACTCAACCATTGGGGAGCTGGGGATGGTGACGGCCGACAGAAAGCTCTGGCGTGGACTGGTCCATGAAGTCACGAAGAGTCGGAAACGACTGAACGAATAAACAACAAATAATAGGTGCACCATGTGGTATTCTAATTTTGCGGAGTTATTTCTGACTGTATGCTGAGTCAGAATTGATGCATGTTGCAGTGATCATTGCATAACAGGAAAAGTGTGCTCTCTAAGCTAGCATAAATGAGAACAGAGCGGTAAAGCTAATGCATTTATTTTTGCCTATACTGAAACTGAAAGAAGGTACTATATCCAGACAGTTTGAAATGTTCATTGCTGGGTTGACTAAGGGGCTTATAAGTACAGGCCCAGACCTGAAATGTGGCATTGTTTAGAAATAGTTGAAATGATATGATTTGAAATCATACAGAGAAGTGTGACCAGGCTACCTTACTTGCGGGGCACAGTGAAAAGTGGGCTAAAATGGCAAAACGCTTACTTGGCAAATTCAGAAATATAACCCAAGTCTCTGCCCACTCCAGTCCCAGGCAACTGAACAAAGGCCTTTCATAGGCAGTGTAATTTAGGCTACCTGAGTTAGCAAGAATGGTCAGGTGTATAAAGAGGCCTCATGGAACACTAAACAGAGAGAAATTCACATGGAGTAAGTGAAGCACTTTGCTGGCATGTGGGCATAGGTTCCAGGGGCTATTCCCAATACAGAAGACAATCACTGGCAGGTAATAAAGAAGGCATTTATGTGATATGTCAGCGGTTAGTGCAAAGCTTAAAAGAAATGAGATCATGTGGCAAGATAGTATTCTCTGCCTTTCCCTAAGGGAAAGAAGCATTACTGTTATTACTATAAGCCATTGTTAATGCTATTTCTTTGAAATAAAATGTGACACAGTATTGTCAGCTGATACTTGTGCGATCCTAGCTATCATAAATTGTGGTTTTCTAGCATATTAATCTCTGGTTACACTAGGCAGCTACTATACAGACACTGAATGCAGATTTCTAGGTAGTAGTAAAAAAAACTGCACAAAGGGCATCACTTAATTTGATTGTTCTGAAAAGCTATATAAACCAAAGAAGTGCATTTTATTATGAATTGCATTGTAATTTTGAAGAAGGAGACATAACAATTCTTATACATGCACAACACTCATAGTAAGAAGAAATAGGTAATTACAAAAATAAAAGTTAAAGTAAAGCTCCTCTTGCTGAAAGGAATACTTTTATGATTTTTATTATTAAATTTATTTCATACCTTTCCTCAGAAAGCATAACTATCATTTTATCTTTACAACACTAATTCTATTAGGTTGGTCTATAGGACAGTGAGATCCATTATTGCTTAAATGATGAACCTGGGTCACCTAGTCCAGCACACTGAGATAAAAATATTTATTTATTTATTTATTTATCATACTTATAACCGCCCAGAGTCCCCTGTGGGGGAGATGGCGCGGTGATAAAAGTCTAATAAATAAAATAAAATAAAATAAAATATCACCGCCCATCTCCCCCTACAGATAAATATATTATGATAAATATATTATGATTCAAGGTCAGAGAGAAATATTAAAATCAAAATAAGAGAGAAAATAAAACTTATATCAGATAAGCCACAACTGAATGTTTGACAAGAAATGCTAATACTTCTAAAACATTTTGAGTTACCTATGTTGTATAAGTATAGCCAACAGAGAAAACTGAGTAACATGGATGGTTAATTTCCACATATTGATCAGACAGGAGATTTATAAAAAATATTTCCATAGTTTTATTTTCCTAGTTTTCTATAGCAATAACTATAGAAATTGGTCCTATATCCTTTAGAATGGACACTGAAGTAGTGCATAATCTGCATATTGTACTTCTCTTGTATGGAATATATGGGTAATAACATTGAGCAGCAGGAATACTATAACATCTCCTCTCCAGTAAGGTCAAGGGTAAAGCATTGAATTGTTCTAAAATAGAGGCTCTTCTTTGGTTTGCACATGTGCAGTTAAACAGCTGGCTGATAACAAGCTTCCCCTGTTCACATTCTTTCTGAGGAGAATAGGAATCTTGCTCCCATCTTTCTGAGAATCAATATCTTGTTCCCACTCTTTAATAGCTGCTTTACCCTTTCCAGTCCCAATCAGGTCAAGAACTGAGAAGACAATCTGCACTTGGGCATACTGTACTCCCTTCAACTTCTTTCCAGGTTAAATTAAAACCATCTTGCAGGGTTAGGAATGCCAAAGATGCACTGGGAAAAAAATTAGTTCAAGTGTGTTCTAGTTAGTTCAGACTTAGGCTATGGCAGCCAGAAGTCAATATGCAGGAAAGCATTGGAAATAGGGCCGTGCAGTGCTTTGGATTCAGTTCTGTGATTTGTTAAAGCAGCCATGCCTCTTTGTATAATTGGACTGGACAATTGCAGGGGTTGATAGTCCCTATAATGACAAATTTGAGCAAAGCATTTGCACAATTAGCTGCTAATGCTTCGAGAACAGCTAGAATATAATTATTCAGGATAGCCTTAAAACTTTTCGGTGGCAGATTTAACTTGGACACTCCAAGGACCAGAGGAATGAAACATGAGTCCATGTTAAAGGACTTGACCTGCTCAATTTGATTTCCATTTATTTGAGACTTTTATTTATGACTAGTAGGTCTCTTGGTAAAGGAGATAACTTTGATTTTTTGGGTTATTTACAGTTAGGCTTTCCTCCTAAAAATAAGTGACAAGAGCTCAAATTATTCATAGTAGGCCTCCTAGGGTTGTCAGGAGAATTGCTGTGTTTTTCGGCTACCTTATAGCACTTATCTGAACTGTCCAGTTATCTTGTCACTAGCACAAGCCAGCAACCATTTTTGTAAGGCAGGAGCCGACAATGTTGCTCTGTACTCACACGCACACACCCCGCCCCCCAAAACAAATGTGACCTTTGGACGCATTTTCCTGCTGTACTTCCAAATTAATATTTTCCTCCTCAAGTCTTTTGTCTATGTTCTATTTTTAGTCAATATTTATATCAGTTGTCTTATTGCAGCTTGTCCTTGGTTTGAAATCTAGCTGGAATGTGTTTTTTATTACTATTTTTGTAAGAAAAAGCACAGTAGTTAACAAGGTGAACTAGTTAGTGTGCTGCAACTACAATCTCAGTCTAATTCTTAAACTGAATAAAATAAAAAGTCCAGAATCTGCTTATAGAGCAAATTAAAGTTCAAGGGGTAAGATAAGAGCTACTTGCATTTTCCCTGGCTAGTTTGTTTGGATGAGGCTGGAGGGGAAAGCAAAGCAGAATTTTCTTGGCTTCAACCATGCCCTAACTAAGGTTGTGTTCCACCATTCTCCAGGAGTTTTGGAATGCCTTCTCACAACCCATGGAGAAGTCAGAAGGAAGCAGGCCCATGGATATCAGGGCTAGAAAAAAAATGTTGAGAGATCATTAGTCAAATAATGAAAGCTCAACGAATTTTTCTCCATGCTCTTAAGGGTTAGTAAATCCACTGCATATCTGGTATCAAGACAATGCCTGTTAGTTGTTTTGCCAAGTTTGAGGGGCTTCTGGGGAAGGTGTCTGCCCCATTACATGTTCCTTGGTACTTAACATACAGTATCTCCACTCCCTGTTTTTCTCCACTCACAATCCCTTCTCCCAATGTCATACTGTCTCTTTCCCCTGCATTCTTTCTTTCCTTTCCTCCCATCTTCATAAGGAAGCTGCAGTGACAACACCCTTTATATCTCTTAAAAGACTTAAAAGCCACTGTTCAGATAAAGCTTCAGCCATACCAGGCATCTTTCAGTCCTAACACCCTGAACGTTCAACACCAGGCCATAAACAAATGGGGAAAGGAACTGGCCAGGAGCCGGTTCTTGCTCAGCTGAGTGAGGAGGGATGGCTTGTGGCTTTACACAATGCATCTTGCTCTGTTGTGTTGAATGGAAAAGGACTGGATTACTTACCTCTGAAAATATGCTGGAATTGATCATGGCTAATGCTGTATTGTACATCTTTTCCACCTTCTCCAGTCTAGGCAACAGCCATTTCTGGGGAAATAGTTTTGTAGCACATTCAACCTCTTTTAAAAATGAAATGAAAGACAATGTTTTGAGCAGCTGCATGATAAATAAGAGAAGTGAAAAGGATCAAAAACATGAGAGGAAGAGGCAAATGCTGGATGATGCAGAAAGGAGAGAAGAAGACAGGGGCTCCTTTACTTGAGAGCCGGCCCTCATAGCATCATGCCAGGTTACAGAAAAGTCCAGTGTTATTTGCTTAAAGAGTCACAAGGGCTGCAAAGTAGAAAATGATTGGGTTCTTTTTTTCTGTTCCGTGTGTAAACTTGAAAAGCTGACAATACCATATTGCAGCTAATCGATGAGTCCCAGCAAATGTTGAGGCAGTTGCATGGCCAAGTATATGCAATCAAGGAGACTGATCTGAAGGTCTCAAGTTATGGCAAGTGAAAAGATCATACCCGTGCTGCTACTTTGACTGTCATAGCTGAAAATAAGAAGCCCATGAAAACTCCAAGTTTAAAGATGAACAGACTGGTCAGAAAAGCAACAGATATTTCCTACTGAAGCCAACAACAAATCTCCAGCTGATGTTAATAGTTTCCAATCAACTATATATCAATTTAAAATATTTATGCTCCACCTTTCTTATAAAAGTTCCAGTGGCTCACAACAAGATTATAAAATTAAAATGCAATTAATTAACTCAGAAACGTCTATAACTAAGCAGAGGAGCAGATGAAAAGTAAAAGTTTGTGATAAAGTAAAAAGTAAGTGATAAATGGCCAGGTAATGAAAGTACACTTTTCAAAAGCCAAAGACCTTTCTAAACACAAAATGTTAAGCTATGGCAGAAGACCTCTTGAGAGAAGACGAAGGGGATGCCCTAGGAAGAGAGTTTCAAAAACTAGCAATAGCAATGACTTCTCATTCAATGTGCCAAAAGTTGATTCAATGTATCAAAAGTTGATAAATGAACTAGGACGTTAACAGAAAATCATCATGGATTCATTTTAGAGAAAATTTGAATTTTAACTACTGTATGTTAAAACCATGAGACTGAAAAAGGAGATCTATGCTTATCAATTTTTTGAGGAAAATTACAAGGACAGTTGCTATTTGGTAAAGCTGACACTTCTATCAGAAGATGAGTTCAAAATATATGAGCCTTAATAAGCAAAGACAAAACTCGTTGGCAGATTCTCTAGATAAAATATCTGGAATGCTGCAAGCTAGGTCTTAGTCAAACAATATACTTTTCCAAATCTCTGCTTAAAATGCTTGACAATCTGTAACTGACAAATATGTATCTCAGATGGGCCTGATAAGACAAGAGAATAATGTTCCCTAGTGTACTGTATTAGACAGAAATTGTATTAGCCATAAAGCATTTCAACTTTCATTGCATGTATATTAAATCCCCAACCAGGGGTGTTGAATTAGTGTCAAGAAAAGAAAGACAAAGTTCAAGTGTGACAGTAAACTAATCTTGTCCATTTGTTGACAGACATGCAGTCCTATATCATAAAAAGGGATACATTTATAGGGGATAAATTTGTTTCCCATTTCTCCCATGTGACTATTTCATGAAAGCAAAACTACATCTGTCATAAAATGATTGATACTGTTGTTACAATCAGTTTTAAATGGATAGAAATAATGTATATCATCTTATACTGTATCTTAAATGCTACCAGATATTATACCTCACTCATTTTTTTTTAATTTTGAAGAATACTCACAGATGTCCTACTTGGATTATTTCCTTGTTATTTATTTATTTATCCATAAAGAATACAGCTTTAGAGAGTAAAGATGATAAATACACTATACTACAATATTGTAAGAAATATGTCCCTAATGGAGATATGCAGGAGCTGTCACCTAGGCAAGAGGGGGCAAAGTATTTTTTTAAGTCCAGAACAGCCAAATAACATTCAGAAGCAGCTCAGACAGAAGCCTCCCTAATTAACTGAACTGTAAGTAGGAGGAGGAGGTATGGCACAATCAGACGTTCATGATTCTGTTATTATAGCCAATCTCAATAAATATAAAAACTTCCTTGTGGAGTTGATTTCCTCATCTGGCCTACCTAGTGGGGCTGACAAATATGGTTTAGTAACCAGTGAATATTTTTATCTGTGAAAACTTTGTGCTCCAGTAATGTTTGGGCATTAAGACAATAGTTCTATGTACCAAGGGAAAACAACTTTGTGGTAGCCAAAAATTGGGGTATTCAAATTATTTGGGAAGTTGACCAAGAGCAAGGATAGGCAAGCAATGGTATCATGTAAGTGACTGGTCAGAAAATGGAAGCTTGTGCTCTTGAGTGCTTCCCCTCACTTTTTTCTATGCATTCAGACACTCATACCATTCTTTTTATTTTATAGACATGATACAAGGAACAATAAGTAATTTTGGTTTTTACATTGTTCAAGTTCATCCACTAACTGTGATCTGTGTCCCCGCCCCCCCTCCAATTTAGGAGTGGATCAATGAGACAAGTTAGTTGTTATTAATGTATTGTCGAAGGCTTTCATGGCTGGAGTTAGATGGCTGTTGTGGGTCTTCCGGGCTGTGTGGCCGTGTTCTGGAAGTTGTGGTTCTTAACATTTTGCCAGCATCTGTGGCCGGCATCTTCAGAGGGCAGGAGCACAGACAGAAGCGATCTCTCTGTCTCACAGAACTCACAGAGAGTTCGCTTCTGTCTGTGCTCCTGCCCTCTGAAGATGCCGGCCACAGATGCTGGCGAAATGTTAGGAACCACAACTTCCAGAACACGGCCGCACAGCCCGGAAGACCCACAACAGCCATCTAGTTGTGATTAATTTAAACCCTCTTGCTTTCAGTGACTCTATTAAGCACAGTTAAGTCTAGATCCAAACCAGTGAACTGAAGGCTGTAGACTGAATATCATATTCACAAAAATGTAGAAATATACATTTAAAAAACTGTTATGTTTTTCACACAGATTCAGAAACTAACAGGAAAACAAATCTTCTGCACATTCTGTAATTAAACAATTGACGTTTCTCTGAGATTTTGAGTGCAAACTTCAATATCTAGAACATAGGTATGAATGCAAAGGTAGCTAAGTAGCTCTTAATAGTGCCAATCATAGTTCAATATAATTGAGACTTAGCAACACATATATGTTTTTCTATTGTTATGGAATCCATCAAAGTTTATTTCCAGGTAAGTGGGAATACAGGATTGCAATCGCAGCTCTGAATTCAAATAATTGATGGCGATGAAGTTTCAGCACATCTAATATTCTTTGGCTTGCAGCGCCATAGAAAATGTGTGCAGCTTCCTTTCTTTTCACAGTTGTTTGCTAGGAGCTCTTCTGCATATTCCTATGAAACGGAAGTAGCTCAGCAGTAACCCTCAGCAGAGTGTTGCTTGGCAATGCAGCAGCGGGCCTGCCTGTTTGCCGAGTGATGGAATTTCATTTACAATGAACTTTTTTTGAGCCTCATAGGATATTCAGATCATTCAGTGAGGTTTCTGTCTTTCTTTTCTTTTCTTTTCTTTTTGAATAAAGCCCATGTTAAGCTTACTGTTAATAAAACATTTCTTCTTTTTAAATGATAAAAATTGCAAGTTTTAAAGAAGATTACTGTTAGAATGCAGACTTTAGCAAGAGACTCCTTGTCTCCTGCTAAATAATAAGTACTTTCATTATGAGACGTACAACTCATTTTGTGGTCAATTATCTTTCTCTGGAGTCCATAGCAGTGGTTTATATAGAGAAACCTTGTGGATTTATTAAGGTTACATGGAACTGAGTCTGAGGCATACAAACTTGCACTCAGGCAGTTAATGGTCGACCTAAGGAAATTATGGGAAAGCTAGGTGGAGTGAAGACCTGTGCCTCTGTTCGAATTGATTGAATGTCAGTGGCTGCTTCTAAGATTAGAATAACTCTAAAGCTGCTTTTGTATGAGATAATTCACCTGCCAATTTGCCAGATTTTTATTTTCAGCAGAGGAATTTCCTTATTCAGGAAGGATTCCTGTTTGGTCTAGTGGTTAAGGCAACAGGCTAGAAACCAGGAGTCTGTGAGTTCTAGTCCCGCCTTAGGCATGAAAGCTGGCTGGGTGACCTTGGGCCAGTCCCTCTCTCTCAGCCCAACTCACCTCACAGGGTTGTTGTTGTGGGGAAAACAGGAGGAGGAAGGAGTATTAGGTATGTTCGCCGCCTTGAGTTATTTATAAAAATAATAAAGGCGGGATAAAAGTAAATAAATAAATAAATAATAAATTCCTGCCAACGAAACCAGGGAGACATAGACAAAGTGCTACATAAAGTGATACCCGAAAGAAAATGTTACACAAACTAAGGTTCTCTGAGGATAGCACCTTTTGTATTAGACCTGTATGACAATTTGCTGGATACAAGCCTTCCCTTAGCATCAGATGAATATCTTGATCTCATTCATACTAGTTATAATAGTAGGCAATGTGAGAGTTGTCATTTATTTTGTATATTAAGGAAACCATCCTATTGCTATTCCCATGGATAGACTTACAAGATCTCACATTTATTTGCCAACACCAGAAATGTTACGGAGCCGCCAGACCTCTACAAATATTTGCACCAATTTCTATTGTCTAACCTCTTCTACACACAGAGTGTTCAAGCAAAATCTATGCAAATGCAATGTTTCTGTTGCATGTGGTTAGCAATAACCAGTGGGACTTGTACTGGAAAACTATTATTAAATACCTCTATAAAGAAAAGTGAACAAAAATTCACATTTTTTAGTTTCCCAACTAATGCAAATGTAAAATCAAACTTAACATTCAAACTGCATGTTTCCAAAACTGAAGTGATCTCTTAGTTACATTCAATACCATTGATTGTGATATATTTCTGGAGAGCCTACAAGAGTTGGACATTGGGAAAGTGGTTTCCTTACTTCCTGAGCAGGGGGCTTCAGTCTGTTTGCCTGGAAGAAGAGTGGTCGAGCCAGTGGTTGTTCCAATGTGGAGTACCCCCATGCTATTTAACATCTACAGCACATAAACCTGTTGGGAGAGATTGTCCATCAGTTGGGGGTGAGGTATCACCCCAGGCTGATGTGGGAATGCTGTTCAAATCCTGACCTGGTGCCTAGAGGATCCTTATGTCTGGATGGGTTGAGATAAGCTTGGATTAATTCTCTGCAAGGTGGAATTCTTTGTTGCTGATAGATCTGGCTCTATAACAGCTCTATTATTAGCTCCTGATCGTCCTAGACTTGTTACTCCTGCAGGACAGCAGCTGGAAGATTTGGCCAGAGGATCCTTTGCCTAGCTTTGCCTGGTGCACTAACTGTGGATTGGAAGGCCCTGACTACTGTAAATCATGCCCTTGTCCCGCCTCATGATTAGACTATTGCAACATGGTCTAGATGGGGCTGTCTTTGAAAGAGATCCAGAAGCTTCGATTGGTCCAAAGTGCATTGGCCTATCTGGAAGCAGTTGATTTAGCTGTGTAGCATCTATTCTACAGTCATTGTCCTGGTGTAATGGAATGTGGGAAAGACCTTGGGAGCCTGGGCAAAGAGACGCTGCCAAGGGAAGGTCAGATAAGAGACAGCATAGCCCACAGCTGGATAGTGGGAAAGCCAAGAGGCTCAACAGAGACCCTCCCTAGTTTCTTGGGCAGTAAAGGAGGTGGGGGGGGGAGAGAGAATTGTACTTTCAGACTTGAAAGATTCTGTCAATGTAGCATTACAATAAAGTAGAATTAGCATATCTGGTTGTGATTCTTATCCGGTTTGCCCAACAAGGTCGACACCTGGTTACCCATTTGCTTCTGGGTAGTGCTGTTTTCACCTTGAAAGCTCCACATACTGTAGCTATATTCCCAGATACTTATAAGACCATATCTCCTTCAAGAACTGGCTCATCCTGTACATTCTTGCAGGGTGGGATTACTGAGAATTCTCCTGCTACATGAAGTCAAAGATATGGAAGCCAGATGATGGGCTTTCTCTATAGCTGTCCCTCTGCTGTGGAACACCTTGCCTCCTGAAACAAAGATCACCCCAAACCACTTTGCCTTTCATAAAACACAACTTCTACTTGTTCTGTCAGACATTAGATAGATTTTCTCCAGGAGAATTTGTCTCCAGCCTGGTTTTTAGGTTTTCCCATCAACATTGTGACTGAGTCCATCCACCTTGCTATTGGTCAGCCTCTTCTTCTCTTTCTTTCCTTCTTTTCCAGCATTATAGTTTTTTCCAAAGAGCTGGATCTTCATATATTGTGTCTGAAGTAGGATAATTTGAGCCTGGTCATTTGTGCCTTGAATGAGAACTCTAGGTCGATTTGTACGATGATCCATTTGTTTGTTTTCTTGGCTATCCATGGCATTCTTAGGAGTCTTTTCCAACACCAAAGTTCAAAAGTGTCAATACTCTAAGTCCAACTTTCACTTCCATAGAGTGTCATGGGGGAAACCATTGCCTGCACTATTCTGATATTTGGAGGTATTGACATATCCTGGTATCTGGATATCTTTTCCAAGGCCTTTATTGCTATCCTATCAAGTGCTGGTCTGCAGTGTATTTCTTGACTGCTGATTCCTTTACTGTTGATAGTTGATCCTAAAAGGCAGAAGATATCCACCACTTAAATATCTTGTCAGTTCTAATGCTGGTTGCTGTACCTGTTGTCATTAGTTTGGTTGCCTTTATCTTTAATTTTAGTCCATTTTTTTCCACTGTACTTCTTTACTTTCATTACTAGAGTTTGCAGATCTTTTACACTTTCAGCTATCAGAAACGTGTCATCATCATAGCACAGGTTACTGAAGTCTCTTCCTCCAATTTTAAAATCATGCTCATCTTCTTCCAATCCAGCTTCCCTTAATATATACTCAGCATATAGGTTGAATAAATGAAGGGAGAGTATACAGCCTTGTCGCACTCCTTTGTCAACCTAGAGCCAGTCTGTTTCACCATATTCTGTCTGTACAGTGGCTTCCTGACCTGTATATAAGTTTCTCATGAGGACAATGAGATGTTCTGGGATTCCCATTTTTCCGAGCACTTTCCACAGCTTGACATGATCAACACAATCAAAGGCTTTTCTATAACTGATGAAGCAAATTGTGACTTCTTGTTGGTATTCTTTGGTTTTCTCAATTATTTAGCATGCATCAGCAATAATGTTTTGTGTTCCCTGGCCTTCCCTAAAGCCAGGTTGAACATCTGGCATTTCCCTTTTTATGTAGAGGTCTAATCTGCATTGGATATTCCTAAGCATCATTTTGCTAGCATGTGAGATTAAGGATATCATACAATACTGTGCACAGTATTAAGTCTCCTTTTTTTTGTATTGGTATGTAGACTGAAGTCTTCCAGTCTGTTGACCACTGTGTTGTTCTCTACATTTGCTGGCATAGCTTGATTAGAACCTTTACTGATCCTTCTGTTGCTTGCTGTATTTCTGAAGATATTCCATCAATTCCTGTAGTCTTCCCATTTGGTAATGACCAGAGTGTTGATCTAACTTCACCATCTAGTACTAAAAGTTCTTTTAAGTCGGGAATATACTTCTAAATAATTTTGGATGTTGACATCTCTGCTGTACAGAATTTCAATATACTCCTTCCATTTTTGTTCGATCTTCTTTGCTTCTTTCCTTGTTTTCCATGACTCGCTTTACTCACCTGCCATATATTTTAGCCTACACGTGTCAAGTAGCATAACAACAGACCCGTGTCAGCTCCTTAGCTAACAGCACTTTTTAAGCAAGCAACTTTGCAAACCAAAACAAACCGTTAACCGCCTTCACATTCCTTCTCGAGCTGTGGAAGACCAAGGACACTGATAAGACACCTGAACTCTAATTGAACATAACAGATTGGGAGGGGGAAGATCAGGAGTGAGAAAGTCTTTGTTTTTACAACTGATGAGGCGTGAGGTCAGAGGGATGTTAATAACTTTGAATGCTTGGCACCAATTTGTTATTCAGAGCTTTGCAGCCATTCCATGTAATCAGATTTTAATAAATGAATTCTTTAAGTTTTCCTACGGACTGTCTGGAGAATTTCTTAAGTTAAGATCTTGGTACTGGAACCATCACAGTTACTATGTTAAATATCTTTACAGATGTTGTTATAATACTGCACATTGTGTCTTCTAACAGCTCTTTGAAATTCTTTGTTATGTTCCTTTATGAGATCTTTGTCTTTCTTGACTTTATCTTCTCTTCTTGGCAATTTCCATGGTTTATTCTGACATCCAGTTTGCTTTCTTCTATTTCTTGGTATTTGGCAGTCTTTTTTCAAATTCATCCTTAACAACTTCTTTGGTTTCATTCCATAGTTCCTCTGGTTCTTGATCAATGGGGTTCAGGACTTCAAAGCTTCTCCTTGAAAATGGTGGGTATATGTTCAAGATAATTTTGTGGACATGGTTAGCTTCCTTCTTCCACTTTAACTTAATTTGGAACTTAGGTAAAGGTAAAGGTTCCCCCCGCACATTTGTGCAGTCGTGTCCGACTCTAGGGGCCAGTGCTCATCTCCGTTTGTTAGCCGAAGAGCCAGCGTTGTCTGAAGATGCTTCCATGGTCATGTGGCCGGCATGACGCATGCAGAACACTGTTACCTACCCACTGAAGTGGTACCTTTTCATCTACTTGCATTTGAATGCTTTCGAATTGCTAGGTTGGCAAGAGCTGGGGCGAGTGCGGGAGCTCACTCCGTCACGCGGGGCTAGGGATTCAAACCTCCGAAGTTGCGATCTTCTGATCGACAAGCCTGCCATCTTACCCGCTGAGCCACCACGGCCCTACAGTTTGGAACTTGCATATGAGCAATTTGTGATCTGTTCCACAGTCAGCTCCTGGCCACATCTTTGCTGTTATAACTGAACTCTTCTACCTCCTTGTACAATTAATATAGTCATATTGATTTCCAGTACTCTATCTGGTGATGTCTATGTATATAGGTGTCATTTTGATTTTTTGAAGACTGTATTAGCAATGAAGAAATAATTGGACTGGCAGAAATAGATAAAACAGTTTCTGAGGCCATACAGTCCAGCTACAGTTTCCTCCTTAATGTTTCCAAATTTGGCATTCCAGTCTCCAACCACAAGCAGCACTCTGGACATGCTTAAGGTAAAGGTAAAGGTTCCCCCCGCACAGTTGTGCAGTCATGTCCGACTCTAGGGGCCGGTGCTCATCTCCGTTTGTTAGTCGAAGAGCCAGCATTGTCCGAAGACGCTTCCATGGTCATGTGGCCGCATGACGCGCGCCGAACGCTGTTACCTACCCACCGAAGTGGTACCTATTCATCTACTTGCATTTGCATGCTTTCGAATTGCTAGGCATGCTCATTCAATTTCAAATTGAAGACCATAAAACTAATCTACCTCTTCTTCTGCATAAACCTGAATAATTAGTAAATTATTAGTAATTATTAGTAAATTATTAGTTAATAATTAGTAAATCTAATTGATATTATTCAGTCATTGATTGCATTCTAGTCAACTACTTTTGATGTACCCTTCCTAACGATGAAAAAAACACCATTCATTCTTTATTTTTCATGTCCTCAATAGTAAACAGTGTGATCTTCTGAATGAAGTGAGCAATTCCAGTCCATCTTGGTTTACTGATCCCTAAGATGTGAATGTATCGTTGATTCATTTCATCTTTCACTGTGTTGAGCTTTCCCATGTTCATGCTTCTTACATTCCATGTTCCCACTGTAATTCTTTCTTTGCAGCATCAGCAACTAGATGTACCGAAATCCCACTCCCCACCAATTTCTGTCCCAAATGACCTGGAAATTACAGAGGTGTTATATTTGTGTTATATTTGTTTATTATCTTAAAATTATATTCTTTTTTAAATAGAATAAACTCAAAGTGATTTACTAAAAAGTTCATAAAAGTTAAGAATATAATAAACAATTATAATTACACTAAACACTTCAGATTACTAAAAAAACAGTTTTGTACATTATATGACCATATAAACAGGGTGTAAAAAAAGGAATAAGTTTGATTTGCCCGTGAGTGAAAATCCAGTTGAAGACTCTTGTGATTGGAAATTATTATGGCTGATGGAATGGGAAAGCTCCCCTTGCAGACACTTGTTGAAGTCCACCAGTCTAGGCTTGGATTCTCCCAGAAGATGACAATTGGTTCCAAAAGTCTGACTTCCAGGACAGCTCAAAGTAAAACCCCATCCATTGTCTAATTTCTGCCACAAGGGAATATGTCTTATTACAGAAAGTGGCACCAACAGTCTTTTAGATTCTTTCAAGTCTTTTAAGGTCAGTGTTCTTAAGGAGCAGTTGGTAGTAACACAGTTTACAATAAATTGTTGTCATTAGTAACAGCTGGATAATTCAGTTTAGTGCTATAAACTTAGTGTTGTAAATTGGTAATTCAATTCAAACAGATCAGAGATTATCTACACTCTGTTTATGGTCCTAAAGTACATTCTTATTCTGCCCCGCCCCCCACCTGTACCTATTTTTTGTTTGTTTGTTTGTTTGTTTGTTTATTTATTTTTTAAACTTATATTACCACCCATCTCCCCCGATTGGGGGACCCTGGGCGGTTACAAAAAGGGATTGAATAAAATCATCAGATTAATAAATATATAATGAAGGTATAAGCTGCCTTGACTATGTACTAATAGCTATCCTTTAATATAATAACAATCAGCACCAAATTGTCTAAGCTTAAACACATATCAAGATTTGTAGATACACAACTTGCACACATTCATCACTTACATGGACAGCTCTTACAGAATTACAGCTGCACTATTTTCATACAGAAGTCCTAATTATTCTGCTCATGATTTCATCCATAATATTATTTGTGTGCATGCACATACAAGTAAAAACTGTGCATCATTTGTCCTCTCCTATTTATGAAATACTCTTTTCTTCCTGTATAAAGTTTGCTGCTTTCTTTTAAATCACATGCTCATTTGACATCATTCTTTTCCAAAGCAAGCATTGAGGGGAAAAAATGGCCTTTGAATTTTAAAGGGCATGCCTTGAACCTTAGTAAAGTCTGATCGAGCTGCCTTGTCCTGCTTTTGAAATCCTCTTAGGAGAGTCAGGGATACCCACACACAATAGAATGAAAATCCGTCTTTAGGACTGGCAAACCATTCAGAGTTCTGTCTAGCTGCTTAGCATAGACTGTGCTAGGCCTCAATGCAAGAATAGCCCCCTAAAGAAGCAATAATTTTCAGATTGTTGTGTACAATGCAGTGATAAAGCTCCCTGTCACATTTTTCTTCCCAGTTACTGAAGTTCCTATTCATATGAATTGTCACAGCTTCTTCAGTCCAAACAAGTACCCTTCCGGCCTTGTTTGCATTAAAATGTGATAAAACTAAAGGTGACTTTAGCACAGCTGTGCAGAAAACTGGATTAGGTCAAAGTGACAGAGTTTGTTAGGGGCTTGCTACAAAGGTGGTTCAAGTTTTGTCTAGAGAGCTAATGTGAGAGAAGCAGAGGTTCCTTAAACCCAGACATTTGGAATAAGACTACAAACAAAAACCAAACCCATTTTTTTTCTTCCATCCAAGCGTGGTTACCACTGGCACTCAGCTTGTTGACCTGTTGTCACACAAAAATTTGGAACGGCAGAGACATAACAAAGTGCCTCAAGGTTTTCTTCCCCCTCCCCCTCCCCCTCCCCCCCTTTTGAAGCACCCCTCTTAGTAAGCATCCCCAAAGGCCAAGGACCAGGCATTTGGACAGCAAGCATCCTTTAAAAGCCATTCAACGATAGTAGCTTTGGACTGCTTCCAGGAGGTTTTGCAATGCAGAATGTTATTTAAAACTTTTCTGGACAGAGAAGTAAGCAAACAGCATTTTACTTGCTCATGATGAATTATTGATAGTTAACCTTTCAGCAAGATGGTGTTTTCACCTCAGAATCTTTTGATCTCCAAGTTCTGTGATCTCCGGAGAAAGGAAGAAAATCCCCTCAAAGGAAATAGCATCTTCTGTATGCCACCTGCTGGTACTACAAAGCGGGCAGAGTGCAATTATCTCACTTTTTCTTTTTTTCCCTTTTGGAGAAGCTAAATTTTACTGGAGCAAAAGTGAAGCCAGGTATGATGCAGCTGCCAAGCAAAGTGAAGCCCCACCGACAATGCTGTCAACATACAGTGATCGGATTTCCAGGTCTGGCTGAGCCTGCAGTCTTGGCAGAGTACGTGAGGACACACAAAAGGGGTCTGCATCAGCATACAGCTTCTCTTTTGCTGTGTCATTCCTCCTTTGGGCAAGCAGCAAACAAGCCAAGATTAAGCGCTTAACCATAGCTTTCTATTACATCTGAAATAGGAGCTGTTTAAATGTGTCCAAATTTGCTAAGATCCTTAAGGTCTGGCTGAAAACCATTCCCCATCATTCCTAGCTGCAAGAGTCATAAGATGAATGATTTTAATCCAGATGAAAATATACAGTGCATGGAGGCGGCATCCATCTGCCATTACTGGTGATTTCTTTAGGGTCATAGCACAGTAGAGATGGTGATGCCTGGCAGAATTTATCCCCACTGACGCTGCAATGGATAAAATCATTGGTAGTGTGCTGTGCGCCATGCTCATGATTTCATCCTCTGCAGCTTGGCGGGGGTGGGGGTGGTGCCAAAGGCCATGCTGGCTCCTCCCTTGCCATTCCTTGCCTTCCTTGGCTCTTCACTACTCTGCTCACCTTATAGGATAGGACCTGGTTCCCATAAGCCCTTCATTTATTGGGAACTTTTGAAAAAGTCTGGAAGGGTAAGGTCAAGGATGTGTCAAATGTGGGATGGAGAAAATAGTGAATGCATTATTTTTTAAGAGACCATGACCCCTTCCATGACTTTGTATCCTGGGAATTTGAATAGCTATTGCTTAATGTGTATCCTATGTGCCTTCTTTGGGTAAGCTTTTCTGGCATATACAGTAGCAGTAGCTCAGCTACACCTACATCTAGGTGAAACCAATTTCCAAATTATTATAAGTTTAGGGAGTGAAGTTGTCTTGCTTATATCAGTAAATGACCTGTATTGGCTGATAAATGGGCAGGGGACTGCAGCATTGACAATGGTATCTTTTTTGCTATATCCTGACTCCAGTCATTTCTCCGCCGTTGGTGTGTTGCCGCGGGAAAACCTGGAAGTGCCGCCATTGCGGCAGTGCGCAAAAACCCGGAAGCGCTGCTGCCGCTTTTGGATTTTCGCGCGCCGCCATTGGTGTGTCGCCGCAGGAAAACCCAGAAGCGCTGATGGCGTGCTCATGATTTCATCCTCTGCAGCTTGGCGGGGGTGGGGGTGGTGCCAAAGGCCATGCTGGCTCCTCCCTTGCCATTCCTTGCCTTCCTTGGCTCTTCACTACTCTGCTCACCTTATAGGATAGGACCTGGTTCCCATAAGCCCTTCATTTATTGGGAACTTTTGAAAAAGTCTGGAAGGGTAAGGTCAAGGTTTTGACGTGACACATCTGGGCCCCGCAGGCGACACACTTTTGTGTCGTGACACAGAGTTTGGAAAGCTCTGCTCTAGAAGGTAGTTCTCAAAAAGTATTGCTGGAAAGTTGCTTCTTTGCTCTGTAGCTGCAGATCAGTATTAAGATTCCAGTTTTATCTCCCACACTATTTAAAATCTATGTGAGGTGGCTGGATAGAGTTGCCTCAGGACATACATTTAGCCTGATTAGAGAGCTGCTGTGATGTTGCTAAGGTGTTAGACAAGGAACAAAGAGACCTAGGTTTATGTCCACCCTCAGCCATGGAAGGTGACTGGACGACTCGGGCCAATAACTCTCTCTCAGCTCCAATTATTTCACCACTTTGTTATTATGGGAAAATTTGGAGGGAGAATTTATGTACTGCCTTAAATTCCAGGTGGTCTGGATTAAGTTTATCCTACTACTAAACATGCAGCAGTTGAATCACTACACCTCTGTGAAGGTCACATGGATTGAACCAATTGATCCAAATGTCAAGGAAAACAATTTATGGCTGTTGTGGGTCTTCCGGGCTGTGTGGCCGTGTTCTGGAAGTTGTGGTTTCCTATAAAGTTGTGGAACCACAACTTCCAGAACACGGCCACACAGCCCGGAAGACCCACAACAGCCATCGAATTCCGGCCGTGAAAGCCTTCGACAATACAGAAAACAATTTAGATTAAATGTGAGGATGAATGCCCCAAACTGTTAGGTAGTTGGACAAATGTTGGAAGATGGTGAAGTCTCTTTCTTTAGAGATTGTTAAATAGAGATTGTGTCAGAGCACGCAACGCTGGGGCAGCCAGTGCTTCTCCAAGACATCAGAGGTATACGTTCTATACAGTAAATAGACACTCAAGCAGAGATTAGATAAAATAGTCTATTTACTCTATATACATACGCAGTCCAAAATACAATCCAGTAACGTCCAACACAGATACAGATGAGATGAAGTAACGAGAAGAGAGTGAACACTAAAGCTTCACCACTTTTATACAAATATTAACCAATCACGTTATAGGTCAAACAAATTATCTGCCACACCCAGCTAACCTACAGCACCTGTAATATGAGTCACATCATACCTTCTACAATGGCTGCTAATTGGATGACTTGCAGAAAATATCAACTCTCACCTATATACCTCTAGCCTCCCCTGTATAATTAATCTACTTGTAAATTCTGGCCCCTTCATGGATCACTGCCTTGTCGTGGCGAAAGCTAGCGGAGAAGACAGTATCCCAGCTGAGCTATTTAAAATCCTAAAAGATGATGCTGTTAAAGTGCTGCACTCAATATGCCAACAAATTTGGAAAACTCAACAGTGGCCACAGGATTGGAAAAGGTCAGTTTACGTTCCAATTCCAAAGAAAGGCAATGCCAAAGAATGTTCAAACTACCGTACAATTGCGCTCATTTCACATGCCAGCAAGGTTATGCTCAAAATCCTACAAGCTAGGCTTCAGCAGCATGTGAACCGAGAACTACCAGAAGTGCAAGCTGGGTTTCGAAGAGGCAGAGGAACTAGAGATCAGATTGCCAACATTCGCTGGATCATGGAAAAAGCAAGAGAGTTCCAGAAAAACATCTACTTCTGCTTCATTGACTACGCTAAAGCCTTTGATTGTGTGGATCACAACAAACTGTGGCAAATTCTTAAAGAGATGGGAGTACCAGACCACCTTACCTGTCTCCTGAGAAACCTGTATGTGGGTCAAGAAGCAACAGTTAGAACCGGACATGGAACAACCGACTGGTTCAAAATTGGGAAAGGAGTACGACAAGGCTGTATATTATCACCCTGCTTATTTAACTTATATGCAGAGTACATCATGAGAAATGCCGGGCTGGATGAATCACAAGCCGGTGTTAAGATTGCCGGGAAAAATATCAACAACCTCAGATATGCAGACGATACCACCCTAATGGCAGAAAGTGAAGAGGAACTAAAGAGCCTCTTGATGAGGGTGAAAGAGGAGAGTGCAAAAGCTGGCTTGAAACTCAACATTAAAAAAACCCAGATCATGGCATCTGGTCCCATCACTTCCTGGCAAATAGAAGGGGAAGAAATGGAAGCAGTGACAGATTTTATTTTCTTGGGCTCCAAGATCACCGCAGATGGTGACTGCAGCCATGAAATTAAAAGACGCTTGCTCCTTGGAAGGAAAGCTATGGCAAACCTAGACAGCATATTAAAAAGCAGAGACATCACCTTGCCGACAAAGGTCCGTATAGTTAAAGCTATGGTTTTTCCAGTAGCAATGTATGGCTGTGAGAGTTGGACCATAAGGAAGGCTGAGCGCCGAAGAATTGATGCTTTCGAGCTGTGGTGCTGGAGAAGACTCTTGAGAGTCCCTTGGACTGCAAGGAGGTCAAACCAGTCAATCCTAAAGGAAATCAACCCTGACTGCTCATTGGAAGGACAGATGCTGAAGCTGAAGCTCAAATACTTTGGCCACCTAATGAGAAGAGAGGACTCACTGGAAAAGACCCTGATGCTGGGAAAGACTGAGGGCAAAAGGAGAAGGGGACGGCAGAGGATGAGATGGTTAGATAGCATCACCGATGTAATGAACATGAATTTGAGTAAACTCCGAGAGACAGTGGAGGACAGGAAGGCCTGGCGTGCTATGGTCCATGAGGTCACGAAGAGTCGGACACGACTGAACGACTGAACAACAACAAAAAATTCTGGGTATTTTATAAACCCCAACAGATTGGCTGTCCACCTCTCAGAAATGATGGACAGAAGTAACAGATTTACCATCTCAGCAGCAGATTCAATTATTTTCAGTGTTCCTTCCAATTCTATGATCTATGAGTTTTAGGTATCCTACTATTTGAGATATAACAGGAAGTAAAAGCCTGGGAAACTTACTCCTGAGAAAGACTAACATGGTGCCTTCCCTTTTAATTCTCAACTGCCAATTTAAGACCATCGTAACAAGGGAGGATAATGATTTTTCATCTTTCCCCTCCTTAAACAGACTATGATGGATTGTTACTCAGTTCCGCTTAGTTGCTGTGTCATTCTTGTACTGTGAATTTATGATATGTTTACTATGTTTACTTACTTAGAAATATGTTTTAGAGAAGTAAGTGAAATTATTTCAAATGACAAAAAGCCACATTTGATTCTGTCAGGGTTTTCCTGTGAATTGCAAATTGTTTTCTTTACTTTCTGTTTCCCAAAACAACTTCACTGATAAGGTGCAGGTGGTCGCCATCACGTGATGTTATGTCTCAGTCTAAAAACTATCCCATGGGAACTCCTGGGGGGAGACAGTATGCTTGGTTAGGTGCGACACCGCCACCTCATGGCGGTTTATACTATGTGCAATCCTGAACACTTTAGGCTTCGTAAATCTGAAAAAGCTTTGTGACCCTCTGATCCTAAGGTTCCACCAATCAGAAAGCTGAAACAAGTGTATATCTCATGCCTTAACTACCTTGAATTTAGATTTCTATAATATTCTCTTTGTATTTAAACATGTTTGGAACCATCCACTAATGGTAAACTATGCAGAAAAAGCAGAACTAAATCAGAGATCAGCAGCATTCTTTGCCCACAGTAGCCATCCAGAAGCAGATGCAAGTAAGATATGAGTACAAATATATTCTCCCTCCAATGGACATCTGGGGATGAAGGGGTGGGAAATGATCGAACAGGCATGATGACATCATTGCATAAATTCTGCAACTTATGTACTGGGACCAGACATCAGGATGGAAGTGTGTAATGCTTGCATGATGATGTCACCAAACACACACCATCATTGTTAGTTGCAGACGTGGCTGCTTCTTTCTATATGTTATGTCTAGACATTTGCCAGGGATACACTTATAGATTGTATTATGAAAGCCTTTCAGATTTGGCTTTCTTGGTTTAAAGATAATTTTTAATCACATCTTTATTGTACATTGACCTGGGCACCCAGCAGACAGAAGGGGCACTTTATAAAGGAATTAAATAAATCAAATAAAGTGTGCTAGTCAGCTGTTTTCCTATCAGCCTAAGGGAGATCTGATCTGTTCATTGATACTTAAAATATGCTGAATTCCTTTAATTCTGATTTCTTACACATCTCCACATTGGGGATTACTTTTATTCAAGGAAATGTGGTAAAAAAAAAGAAAAAAGAAAAATTATAATCATTGCTGACTCTTGTCTGTTGATGCATGCCCCTAGGTCAGTAATATATATGAGCTCCAATCATGCTGAGATGACTCAATTTCTAGTTTTTCAACCCCAAGGCAAAATGCCTGCTTCATCACCAAAGAATGGTGTTATTTCAGTGTGATCAAACCTAAATACTTGAAATGTACAGTATCTTAAGAAAGTAAGTTATTGTTCAATCTTATACACATCTATTCAGAAGTAAACCCCACTGAGTTGAGAGGGACTTACTCCCAGACACAGGCATACAAGGATTTAGATGCAGGGAGTAAACGTTACGAAATGTATGCATGAGTCAAAGTGTGCATAGAAACTAGTGTCTAAAAGAGAAGTGATTCAAGGAAGGTGCAAATGTGTCAGGTATGCAACATTTACATTTACATTTATCCAAGTGAGTTTCCTTTAAGATATTATACCAGATCTGCATAAATTAGCACCCAGATAGGCTCCAGTTCATCTACAATCTCCTCTCATAATCTATACAAGAGCTGGAGATGCATGCACATGTATGTTGTTTCTATTTTAGGTTTATTTTTTAAAAATAGATTCTCCTAAGAAACTGATCCTAACCAATAGGGAAGACTTAGTAGATAAAATGACAACAGTCAGAACACCAGAAGAAAGTGATGATATTATACTGGAGATGATGATTTTAAGGGAAAGTAAAGGGGAGTTCTGTCATTTGGTTTTGTGGATTTCAAGAAGCAGTTCTTAAGAAAGCTGGATTTGTTAAAGATAAGGATTCAACATCTGGAGAAGCTAATGAGAAAAGGAGTTAATGTGTCAGAATTCTTAAACAAGATATGGACATCATACAGAGCAGAGCTTCTGGAATTCAACTCAAGCCCTTTACCAGCAGTGACTATAAGAGGTATATATTTTCTTCTGTGTAATGAAGTTGTGTCTTTAAGTATGTGTGCAAATGATAGTGATATGCCAAAGAGTCATATGAATGCTATATTCTTTAGTAGGCAAGAAAAATGATGAAAAAGAAATCACAAGTGCTATTTGAGAATTGAAAAATTGTAAGGCTGCAGGTGTAGACGATCTAACTAGGGAAATGTTAATGCTGGGGTCTGGTTTCCTTATGGAACGGCTGTGTGATTTGTTTAACATGGATGTGAAGACTGTGCTTGATTATTGGAACAATGCAATTATTGTTCTTCTCTAGAAAGGGAAAGAGGGTAAGAATGGATGCAAAAACTAGAGAGGCATTAGTTCATTCAGCATGCCTGGGAAGGTGTTTGGCAGAATTTTGATCAAAACAGAATGAGAGGTGGAGTCCTTGGTGCTCTCTGAGCCTTGTTGTTTTCTTGCAGATGTTTCATTGCCAGACAAGGCAACATCCTCAGTGCGAAAAGGGAGTGGGACTTGCTCTCTGTTTACAGTATATACCATGGCCTGTCCTGCTTGTGTTGGTGGAGGTCTTGTTCTCTCCATGGTAGTTCCTTGATTGGGCTGTTGTTTGCTGCTTGGTTGATTGACTGAGTTAATGAGAGGTAACAATGAGCATAAACTTGCTTATCCTGAAAAGCAATATGGTGATGGGAATGTATGTATTTATTTCTAATTAAAAAGAGAAGTTTACATGAGTAGCTAAGCAAAGCATACATGTTCCTCAACTTATTTGGGATGAAAGCAAAAAACACTGAAGCTCTTTTCCTTTAACAGATTCATTCTTAACTGGAGATCATCACATAGAACTAGATCAAAACTGAATTAGCTTTTCAAATATGAGCCCAGCCCCTTTTTTGCCTGGAACTAATTATCTGACTTCCAAGCTTTTTGATTTTTGAACCCCTTCATGGATCACTGCCTTGTCGTGGCGAAGGGGCTTGCGTAACTCAATGAAGTCAGGTCAAGAAGAACAGGTCATGATGGAGAGTTCTGACAAAACGTGGTCCACTGGAGGAGGGAATGGCAAACCACTCCAGTATCCTTGCCAAGAAAACCCATGGACAGTATCAAAAGGCTAAAAGATATGACGCCGGAAGATGAGCCCCTCAGGTCGGAAGGTGTCCAAAATGCTACTGGGGAAGAGCGGAGGGCAATTCCGAGTAGCTCCAGAAAGTGTGAAACGGCTGGGCCAAAGCCGAAAGGACGCTCAGTTGTGGATGTGTCTGGAAGTGGAAGGAAAGTCCGATGCTGTAAAGAACAATATTGTATAGGAACCTGGAATGTAAGAACTATGAATCAAGGTAAGCTGGATGTGGTCAAACATGAGATGACAAGATTGAACATCGACATATTGGGAATCAGCGAACTAAAATGGACAGGAATGGGCGAATTTAATTCAGGAGACCATTATATATACTACTGTGGGCAAGAATCCCTTAGAAGAAATGGAGTAGCTCTCATAGTCAATAAAAGAGTGGGAAAGGCAGTACTGGGGTACAACCTCAAAAACGACAGAATGCTTTCAGTTCGAATCCAAGGCAAACCATTCAACATCACAGTGATCCAAGTCTATGCCCCAACCACTGATGCCAAAGAAGCTGAAGTTGACCGGTTCTATGAAGACCTACAACACCTTCTAGAACTAACACCAAAAAAAGATGTCCTTTTCATCATAGGGGACTGGAATGCTAAGGTAGGAAGTCAAAAAATAACCGGAATAACAGGCAAGTTCGGCCTCGGAGTACAAAATGAAGCAGGGCAAAGGCTAATAGAGTTTTGTCAAGAGAACACGCTGGTCATAGCAAACACTCTTTTCCAACAACACAAGAGACGACTCTACACATGGACATCACCAGATGGTCAATACCGAAATCAGATTGATTATATACTTTGCAGCCAAAGATGGAGAAGCTCTATACAATCAGCAAAAACAAGACCTGGAGCTGACTGTGGCTCAGATCATGAGCTTCTTATTGCAAAATTTAGGCTTAAATTGAAGAACGTAGAGAAAACCACTAGACCAATCAGGTATGACCTAAATCATATCCCTTATGAATATACAGTGGAGGTGAGGAATAGATTTAAAGGATTAGATCTGGTAGACAGAGTGCCTGAAGAACTATGGATGGAGGTTCGTAACATTGTACAGGAGGCAGCAACTAAAACCATCCCAAAGAAAAAGAAATGCAAGAAAGCAAAGTGGCTGACTGATGAGGCTTTACAAATAGCTGAGGAAAGAAGGGAAGCAAAAGGCAAGGGAGAAAGGGAAAGATATAAACAACTGAATGCAGAATTCCAGAGAATAGCAAGGAGAGATAAGAAGGCCTTCTTAAATGAACAATGCAAAGAAATCGAGGAAAACAATAGAATGGGGAAGACTAGAGATCTCTTCAAGAAAATCGGAGATATCAAGGGAACGTTTTGTGCAAAGATGGGCATGATAAAGGACAAAAAAGGCAGGGACCTAACAGAAGCAGTAGAGATTAAGAAGAGGTGGCAAGAATACACAGAAGAACTATACAAGAAAGATCTTAATATCCCTGATAAATACGATGGTGTGGTCACTGACCTTGAGCCGGACATCCTAGAGAGTGAAGTCAAGTGGGCCTTAGGAAGCATTACTAACAACAAAGCTAGCGGAGAAGACAGTATCCCAGCTGAGCTATTTAAAATCCTAAAAGATGATGCTGTTAAAGTGCTGCACTCAATATGCCAACAAATTTGGAAAACTCAACAGTGGCCACAGGATTGGAAAAAGTCAGTTTACGTTCCAATTCCAAAGAAAGGCAATGCCAAAGAATGTTCAAACTACCGTACAATTGCGCTCATTTCACATGCTAGCAAGGTTATGCTCAAAATCCTACAAGCTAGGCTTCAGCAGCATGTGAACCGAGAACTACCAGAAGTGCAAGCTGGGTTTCGAAGAGGCAGAGGAACTAGAGATCAGATTGCCAACATTCGCTGGATCATGGAAAAAGCAAGAGAGTTCCAGAAAAACATCTACTTCTGCTTCATTGACTACGCTAAAGCCTTTGATTGTGTGGATCACAACAAACTGTGGCAAAGTCTTAAAGAGATGGGAGTACCAGACCACCTTACCTGTCTCCTGAGAAACCTGTATGTGGGTCAAGAAGCAACAGTTAGAACCGGACATGGAACAACCGACTGGTTCAAAATTGGGAAAGGAGTACGACAAGGCTGTATATTATCACCCTGCTTATTTAACTTATATGCAGAGTACATCATGAGAAATGCCGGGCTGGATGAATCACAAGCCGGAGTTAAGATTGCCGGGAAAAATATCAACAACCTCAGATATGCAGACGATACCACCCTAATGGCAGAAAGTGAAGAGGAACTAAAGAGCCTCTTGATGAGGGTGAAAGAGGAGAGTGCAAAAGCTGGTTTGAAACTCAACATTAAAAAAACCCAGATCATGGCATCTGGTCCCATCACTTCCTGGCAAATAGAAGGGGAAGAAATGGAAGCAGTGACAGATTTTATTTTCTTGGGCTCCAAGATCACCGCAGACGGTGACTGCAGCCATGAAATTAAAAGACGCTTGCTCCTTGGAAGGAAAGCTATGGCAAACCTAGACAGCATATTAAAAAGCAGAGACATCACCTTGCCGACAAAGGTCCGTATAGTTAAAGCTATGGTTTTTCCAGTAGCAATGTATGGCTGTGAGAGTTGGACCATAAGGAAGGCTGAGCGCCGAAGAATTGATGCTTTCGAGCTGTGGTGCTGGAGAAGACTCTTGAGAGTCCCTTGGACTGCAAGGAGGTCAAACCAGTCAATCCTAAAGGAAATCAACCCTGACTGCTCATTGGAAGGACAGATGCTGAAGCTGAAGCTCAAATACTTTGGCCACCTAATGAGAAGAGAGGACTCACTGGAAAAGACCCTGATACTGGGAAAGACTGAGGGCAAAAGGAGAAGGGGACGGCAGAGGATGAGATGGTTAGATAGTATCACCGATGTAATGAACATGAATTTGAGCAAACTCCGGGAGACAGTGGAGGACAGGAAGGCCTGGCGTGCTATGGTCCATGAGGTCACGAAGAGTCGGACACGACTGAACGACTGAACAACAACAACAACAAAATTATCTGACTTCCAAGCTTTTTGATTACTTGAGATGTTATTAGCTTTTAGTGAGACATTTTCTATATTGATATTAAGCTAAAAGCAATACCTTCTTTCAAAAGGAATCCTCCACCCTTGGATTATTTGAAATCTTGCTGTGAAGGGCCACAAAATCCAGTTAAGGAGAAGGAGAACAGAGGACAGCCTAGATCATAATCAAGGAAGCTGATGAATAACCTTCACAAAATAATAAATGTTCTTCACAAATATTATGGGATCCTTCCTGATGCAGAACAAAAAATAATTATTACAAGATTGTAGGCATTGTTAGAAACACATGTTTGTGGGTCCACTAGTAGATAAAATAATGGTGTACTCATCCTCTAAGCTGGTGACAAAACACACATTAGAAATACATGACAGGATTCTAAGTCCCAAATGCTAACAATAAGTGGGATAAATCTTGTACAGCTTCCAATAGGATATAATTTTAGTGAGCCTTCCCATAAAAAGTGGGCTAAAGATGAATGGTTGTCTAGATCCAGAGGAGTTAGGCAAACCTTTATAAGTTCCTATGGATATTTCCTCCAGTTCAATATACCACGACAGTGGTAGCTTTACCACTTATATTGCAGTGCGGAGGTGCAGAGAATGACTTTTGGAAGTTATTTTATGGATATGGCATCTTGAAAATAAATGTTATGATCAGTTATTTGCATTCCTACAAGCATTTCATATTGTCTATGTGCTGGAAATAGGGCTCAGAATGAGATAGTGTATCTCTAGGGGTTCAACTCATTTGTTCTGCTGGGAAAGAAAGGACCGCATTAGTGGTGGCTGGTTATCTTTGTGTCAGTTGATCTGAAAGCAATGGTATCTATTTCAATATCTAGAGCTTCCAACTCAGTAGGTATTTTTTTAAAAAAAATGCATTAACCTCTATATCCTTCCTTCTAGCTCTGAAACTGGACATCACCCAAGTATTGACTTGACAGCTGTGATGGAAATGCTTGAAAGACAATTCCTAAATGCACTGAGCATGATCTATAGAGACTTTAATGTCAACTCCTCAGATATGGGAAATACTAGAGCACTGAATTAGAATTAATAGAGATGCTAGCCATGGGGGCCTTGCAGAAGAAGAAAAGATAGGCATATCCTTAATGGAATTCATAATCTCCTTTCATCTACTTAGCAGAGGGACATATATTTTTATAAGAGAAGCTAATACAGTTGGTTCTTCCCCTCCTTATTGTAACAGGTGACTGGTTGAAGTCAGAGATCAAAGTAATTACTTTCCTGTCACTTCATATCCCAGGCAACATAATCGGACAACTCCATTTGCCCCACATGTAAGGTGGAGGGATGATATCCAGGAACATAGCAACTATTTGTCAAGAGCAAGTCAAGCCAAACTAAATGAACCTCCTTTTTTGGTAAGGTAATTTCATTAGCAGATTGTAGGAATGCTATAGACATAATATAACTTGATTTCAGGAAAGCTTTTGACATAATATCCTGTGACATTCTGATTAGCAAGTTAATTAAGTGTAGGCCAGATAGCATGACAACTGAATGGATACATACAGTAGGTGGTTTTCAAATTGTAGTCAGAGTGCTCATCCACATTCATCACCAAAGACAAGTGAGGTGTCAAGTGGGATGCCAGAACGTATAGTCCTGTGTACTCTTCAACACTTTTATTAATGACTTGGGCAAAGAAGTAGAGGGAATGCTTATCAAATCTGCACAAAATACAAAAGTGTAGTGTTATACTTAAAATAATTTTCATTATTGGCTGAAAATAAGAGGATAACATTTAACAGAGATAAATGCAATTTCTTTGCATTCACTTTGGAAAAAGTCAAAGGCATAGGTATAGGATAAGGTTTGCTTGGTTTGATGACAGGATGTATGCTAAGTATCTGGGAATTCTTGATGATATATTGTATGGAATTATAGCTGCTCAAACAGTGTGATGTTGCAAAAAACAAAAACACAATCTGAAGCTGGATCAAAAGAAGTATAGCTTCCAAATCCTGAAAAGTAGTAGCTCCACTCCACTCTACTATGGTCAGACCCATCTCAAGTACTCCGACCAGTTCTGGGCACTCATATTTTTAGAAGGATTCAAATGAACTGGGCTAGGAGCAGATGAAAATGTTCAGGAGACTGAAATTAAGTTCTAGGAGGAAAAGGGGAGAAAACTGGATCTGTTTCGCCCTGTGAAATGATGACTGAAACAAGGATATAATTTTTGAAGAATCCGAAGAACCATCACACAGAAGGATGGTATGACCGGTTTTTTCTACCATCTCATAATAATGGACTTGGAATAATAAATTTATATTACAGGAAGACAATTCCAGTTCAGTGTTATGAACTGTTAAAATGATAAGATCCATATGACAGTAGAATCAGTTATCTAGTGAGTTGCTTCCTCTTTCATAGATGTATTCAAGGTAAGTAGGACTAAATTTTGTTGGGGATGCTTTATGACCAGTCCCCATTCTATGACTTCATATCCAAACATATATGACTTATCCATTCATTAAAAAACTTTGAATTGCTTTAACTCTGAGAATTGACTCCACCGGTCCATGATTCAAAGATATGTTGAGTTACTATTTGCAAGCATGAATTATCTGAAGACAAATGATCAATTCATGTCAGGCTAGTGATTAGTCATTTCAATCCTAGTTAGCTAATTCTATATATTTTATTTTGCTTTAAAAGCAGCCCATCATTTTTTAATCCTCAGGTAGATTTTGAATAAATTTAGAAATTTCAGAATGGATTTCTAATTAGAATGGATTGGAAATGGAAATTAGAATGGATTTTAGTTGTTTTGCCTAAAGTGAGATTGGCCCCTTTCATGTGTTGGGCAGCTTGGATATCCATTAAATTGGATATGAATGTATGTATATATGTCTTCTTCTTGGTGATCACTCGTAGCCAAGTAAGATTGTCTTCCAGGGGTAAAATCTTAACAGTGGATCCATAAGTGGCTGCAAAGGCCAATTCTGGATCCGCACAACCTCCCACAATGAGGGCATAGGTTTCCGGGTGGAAGACGGTCACGATGAGGGTTTGCTTGACGTTCCTTCCTCTTATCTTGTTTCTCCCTTTTGCCCTGTACTCATGCTTCTTCAAAGTCCGTAGTGTGGGAAAATATAGCAGTCATACCAACAATTCATGTCTTGCTCTATAAGGACATGAAGAGGGCGGAGACTCGCAGTAACTTCCTGCAGAGAGAACTCTGTGAGATCACTTCCTTCTTCCTGTTCTTCCCTCTCTTTCCACCATGCTCTCGAGTTGAAAGGACACGTTGTCTGAGCTCTCCAAGCCCAGACAGAATGCTAAAGTCTATATATTCTATTTTTGTAACTTAATATGTTTTAAACCTGCCTTGACTCTACTACTGCAACTGCTGTTTTTGAGACCTAAATAATGTGAGTAAACATTACTTTTATTTCTTCACAAAACTGTGTGATTGTTGTTTTAAGAGGGACAAAAAGGGGAAATGCCAGGATAATCCAGTCTGCCTCACAGCATCCCAGATTATTATTTTCTAGAAGGTTAAACCAACCTCGTCTCAGTTCCCAACTTTTTATGCTGCCGGGGATGATGCTCTGCTGATCTCACTTACGTGAGAAAGGAAGGATAATATCCAAACAATATATCCTCCCCCAGTATTTAATCTCATCCCCAACACGTAGCGCCTTTAATAAAGGCTGACCTCCAATTGAAATGCTCATGAGTTAGGGCTTTCCAGTTCTCAATGCTGATATTACATTTTTTAAAATTAGCTTTGAGAGTATCTTTGAATCTCTTTTGCTGTCCACCAATATTCTGTTTTCCTTTCTTAAGTTGGGAGTAAAGTAGCTGCTTTGGAAGACGATGGTCAGGCATTCGAACAACATGGCTGGTCCAGTGAAGTTGATGTTGGATGATCATTGTTTCAACGCTGGTGGTCTTCGCTTCTTCCAATATGCTAACATTAGTCCACCTTTCTTCCCAAGTCATTTGCAGAATTTTTCAGAGGCAGCATTGATGGAATCTTTCAAGAAGTTGGAGATGGCGTTTGTAGAGGGTCCATGTTTCACAGGTGTACCATAGGGTCGGTAGTACAATGGCTTTGTAAACAAGCATTTTGGTCTCCCTGCGAATGTCCTGATCCTCAAACACTCTACGCTTCATTCGGGAGAAAGCTACACTCGCAGAGCTCAGATGATGCTGAATTTCAGCGCTGATGTCGGCTTTTGTAGATAGATGGCTGCCAAGATAAGAAAAGTGGTCAACATTTTCTAGTGACACACCTTTAAGCTGGATTGATGGCACTGCAGAGGGATTAGTTCGAACTTGCTGGTAAAGCACTTTGGTTTTTTTAATGTTAATCGAGAGGCCGAGCTTTTCATATGCTTCTGCAAAGATGTTTAGGATAGTTTGAAGATCTTCCTCGGAGTGTGCACAGACTACGTTATCATCAGCATATTGAAGTTCTATAACAGAAGTTGTAATTACCTTATTTTTTGCTTTCAGCCTACTAAGATTAAAAAGATTTCCATCTTTTTGATATATAATTTCTACACCAGTAGGAGGTTTCCGTTCAACAAGGTGTAGAATCATAGCGATGAAGATAGTGAAGATAATGAATAAGGTTGGAGCAATAACATCCCTGTTTAATGCCGGATTCCACTTTAAATGGATCGCTTTGAGAGCCATTATTATTCAGGATTGTTGCCATCATGTCATAATGGAGTAGCCGCAAGATGTTCACAAATTTATCAGGGCATCCAATTTTCAGAAGGATGGTCCAGAGAGCAGCACAATTTACAGTATCAAAAGACTTAGTCAAAAATCGCTGGATTGTAAACTTAGAGAGAGAGGGTAAAATATAAATGTATCTATAACCACTGTCAAGAAGATCGGAAGCCACTTCTTTCAAATCTTTCTTTTCTTTTTCTTTTCTATATTTCTTTTTCACTTTCTTATTATTTTTCTTCTTTAATTCAAAATTTGCACTGTTTTTAATTCTGTTGAAAAACTTCAATAGAAATTATTAAAAAAAAAAAAGCTCTGGACAAGGAGCCTAGTTTCCTCCATATAAATGTGAACCTCTTACAAATTCTGATTAAGGGTTAATAATCATGGATGATGTTAGCAAATGTTTCTAAATAAACAATAAATGGAGTTCTGCAGTGAGTCCGGGAGTTGGAAGATTTCAGGGTGCCCTGTGTGGGACAGTGTTCCAAGGTGGTTTAGGATCTTTGCCTGGTGCAAATTGCAACTGCTTGGCTGCTTATAAGGGATAAGGGGCAGAAGGGGTATGTTGGCAGAGGCCAACCTTCTGGAAGGCCCTCAAAATGTGGCTATGCAGCAGGCTTGGGGGAATCTCAGGGAAATAGGGAACTGGTGAGATGGCTACATTGCATGTAACATCGCAGATGCTTTCTCCTAGTCTTTTTTAATAATATTGATGTTTTTACTTGGAATAATTTTTAACGTTTGTTTCTTCTATGGTCTGCTTTTATTATATGCCACCCAGAGTCACGTTTGTGAGATGGGCGGCTATATTAATGTGAGGAATGAATGAATGAATGAATGAATGAATGGTGCTTATAACACAGTCACCTTACTAACCGCTGCAGCAAGTTTGTTAAAGAACCACCCATATGCAAGTATGAATTTGGCTGAGCTTAAAGAGACCTTGTTCAACAGTCTGCAGATCAACCCATCAGGCTGATAAGCAGAAGAGGCAGGAATTTTCAGAGGTGGCCCCATCCCTGAAAAGTTTTCTTAGGAAAAATATGACCAGCTCCCCCTCTGATTGTTTTTAGTGGATCTTAAAGAGCTTTATGTTCCATTTTGCTGGATATTCAATATGTTTGATTGTATCCTGGACTGGCCATCAGTGCTGATCTGATAAAGAAGATATTTTGAAAAAGAAGATGAAAAATTGCTTCCAACTACTGCTCCTGGCATCACCCAAAAATTAATATTGAGGATGTAAACAAAGCATTTATGTTTGCTAAGTGGGCGAAAGGTATCGATTCTGAAGAAGACCTGAAATCATTTTGCTCTTACTGGTCATTTCTGAGGCAAAAGAAATGCATCAGATAAAAAAAGTATTTCCCTTTATAAGGGACTCAGCAAGGTCTAAGCAATGGCAAACTCATTGCACAGATACAGAACCATGCAGGATAGGATTGAACACAATATCCTCACTGGCTCCACTCATGTGCTTTGTACTTTGTTTTGTTTTATATCCAGGTAAAGATCAAAATTTCCTTAAAGCAGTGCTTTCCAATCTGCTGCCGTTGGCGACACACCAGCGGCGGCAGCAGTGGCGGCGCGGTGGCAGGGGGGTGCACGGCGGCGGCATGGGGGGGCGCGCGGCGGCGTGCATGGCGGCGGAAGTGGCGGCTTCCGCTAAAACGTGGAAGCGCTGATGGTGCGCCGCTGCCGCCGCCATCCACACCCACGCCGCCGCTTGCGGGTTGTGTGGCAACACACCAAACTGTGTTGCGACACACTAAAGTGTTGCGACACACAGTTTGGAAAGCTGTGCCTTAAAGTCTTATGCTAACACTGTTGGCAACCTCTGGATGCTCTACAGCATTACCTCAGGGAGTCTTGCTGGTGAATTCATTTTCTGCACTGACAATACAGCTTGTGGACTGAAAACAGTTTTTAAATTTTCTCTTTTCTGCTCTGGAGGACTTACCAATTATATTTGTTTCATTGATTATCCTGGTATCTCATGTTATATCCTATCAGAAACTATTTCTGCATAATAATGAAAGAGAGTGAAGTTAGACCATAGCTTTCCAAAGTATGTGTCGTGACACACTACTGTGTTGCCTGCGGTGTCCTGGTGTGTCGCACGGAAACCCGGAAGCGCTGATGGGGGGAACCGTAAGGAGTGGCACCCCTGCCAATCAGTGCTGCTGTTGTTATGACAGCGGCGGCAGCAGCAGTGCTCATTGGCGGGGGTGCCGCTCCTTAGGGTTCCCCCCATCAGCGCTTCCGGGTTTCCGTGCGACACACCAGGACACCGCAGGCTGTGCCACCGCCGCCACTGCTGCCATTGCTGTGTGTCGCCAACATGAAAAGTTTGGAAAGCTCTGCGTTAGACAATAACAAGAGTTTATAAGAGCAATAGGTTGATAATATTCATGAAGTTTTATACAGCTTCCTGTCCCTTCTAGTATATGAAATGCATCCTTTTGTATACAAAGGTATTTAGTTGTGAAGACATAAACTTTGAAAGCAATACATGGCTGACTTGGCCTCACAATTTCCATCAATATCAATGACTCACCCAAATCCTTGTATATTGCTTTGAAAATATGCCTTTAGGGTCTATTCTGCCTTGATACATGGGGATTTATCAATTTTGCTTCCCTTAATGTTAGGGTTAATGTGAGGCAGTCTCTCTTCTGTTCATTGATCAGAGAATATATGTATGTATGTGTGTGTATATAAATATATACACAAACAAACACACACACATACATATACATATAGTTCTTAACTGGTCATTTTTAAAGTCTTGAAATAGCTGTTTGGCTCTAGGGAAAAGGAGGATCAACAGCTCAAAAAGTGTTTCTCTTGAAATGTTCCTTCTCCTTTTTATTGCAAGAATACCTAGCAAAAGTACCTGAAATAATGTAATGTTTGCAGTTCAAGAGGTGAGCATAGAAAAGAAATTCCAGTGCACTTTAGTTAACCAAGTTATAACTGAAGATAAAATTTACATGGTTCACTTGGAAAAGCAGTTCATACCATCCATTGTTTCATTCAGAGTTATTTTTCATGAATATTCCCCTCAAATTGCATATTGAGTCAATGCATGCATAACCATCATGCTACTCCCTTTTCAGGTAAGCAACTTTATCCAAAGCACAGGAAATGAGTCAATAAGTTAAAGAAATTAAGGGATAAGATAAGAAAAACAAAGTGTAGTTAAATCAGCTTTACACCCACATGCATCACTGCACCTCTCCATACTTTTCTGCCTATGGATGTGGTAGAACCAAGGATGGTTTTCTATCCTTGCAATTTATCTTTGCTTTCATCACATCCATATACTGCTTGATTTGTTGTCTTTTGTTCTTTAAACTTTTCACCTCTCTCCTTTTGAGGATCTCATCATCCCCATCCAGCCACGACATTATGGCATTTTTCCTCTTCCTCTTGACTCTTGACTCTTCTTTCATATATTTGTTTCGCAATTCAATCCTCATTCATTCTCTACATGATCAAGCCACCTCATCAACTTTCTTTCATGTTCACTCATTTTTGTATCCAATCTGCATTCATTCAGCCCCTATTCATTTTTAATTATATTCCTTATTCATTTACCATTCATTCTTAAGTAACTCATTCTACCAGCAATTAACTTTTATGGTTTTCCTGAAATAATTAATTCTCACTTCTATATAATATCCTCACTCCTTTCAACAAATAATCATTCCTCACAACAGGCCTCATACTAACATCTACCTTTTTGCCAGTATTTGCATGTCTTAAAATTTCTCCATTTCCCTATGTGGTGGAAAACTTACCCAATCAATCAAGTGATAGGAGAAGATTCTGTTTTTCAAAGCTAGCATGTTATAGTGAATCACTGATCTCTTGTGCCCAGATGAGCCAAGAGCAAGAGCCACAATGCCACAATATGGATAGTTTGAGTATACTTATACATAATTAGAAGGCCCCAGTAAGAAATTATTGCTTAACAACTGATAAGAAACAAGATAACCATAAATGGAGACATGGGTATCTTTCATGGTGTGAAAACATGACAGACACATACCCTGAAGTGGAGGCAGTGACAGACTTTGTATTTCCAGGTGCAAAGATTACTGCAGACGCTGACTGCAGCCAGGAAATCAGAAGACGTCTACTTCTTGGGAGGAGAGCAATGACAAATCTTGATAAAATAGTTAAGAGCAGAGACATCACACTGACAACAAAGGTTCGCATAGTCAAAGCAATGGTATTCCCCGGAGTAACCCATGGCTGCGAGAGCTGGACCATAAGGAAGGCTGAGCGAAGGAAGATAGATGCTTTTGAACTGTGGTGTTGGAGGAAAATTCTGAGAGTGCCTTGGACTGCAAGATGATCAAACCAGTCCATACTCCAGGAAATCAAGCCAGACTGCTCACTTGAGGGAATGATATTAAAGGCAAAACTGAAGTACTTTGGCCACATAATGAGAAGACAGGATACCCTGGAGAAGATGCTGATGCTAGGGAAAGTGGAAGGCAAAAGGAAGAGGGGCCGACCAAGGGCAAGATGGATGGATGACATTCTGGAGGTGACAGACTCGACTGTGGGGGAGCTGGGGATGGCGACGGCCGAGAGGAAGCTCTGGCGTGGGCTGGTCCATGAAGTCACGAAGAGTCAGAAGCGACTGAATGAATAAACAACAACAAAACAAAGGCAATGTAGCTTTGGTATATGAGATGCCAAGAGTCTAATTGCTATTCTGAACCTGTACTGTATTTTACTGTGGAAGGAGGGAGAGATATAAGGAAGGAGCATTATAAATCCTTGAATTTATTGCCTCCTCTCAAGGCGTAAGTTATATAATCAAGTGGTCACTAACGGGCACAAACTGACATCACAATAAACTTTCTTAAAAGTTGTATCAAGAAATACAACTATGGCCTTAAACGTAATACTGTACTAATATAAATAAGCACATGGTTACGCAATTAATTCAGTCTGAGCTCTTATTCTAACTCTTTACCCTCCATATTTAATAAACATTCTGCCAAAATGTCCAAATTCATCTACTTGCTCTAGTTTTTCACCATATAAGCTGCATTGCACTTGCCAAATTTTACTCATTGTCACCTCTCAAAATTTTTCAATCAGAATTCTGTGAAACAATTTGGCAGGCAAACTTAACAAACGAATCTTCCTTTTGTGTTTTAGTTTATGCATTACTCTTGGTATCTTTCCCTTTGTAAGAGGGAACAATAACAGTATTCTTCCAACTATAAGGTACGTTTGCAATCTTCACACATGTTAAACTATATACAGCCATTCTATCAGCAAACACACCCGTATTTTAAAAATGTCTCCAGTTTTATCATCTACAACTGCAGCGTTACTATTTTTCAACATTTTCACAGCATTTCTTTCCCTCCTTCATTCATGGGACTGCCTCTTCCTGAGAGTACCAAGGACTCCACACTTCAACCCTGAATATATTCTCTTCTATTAGTATCATAATTTGTCTAATGGCCAGAGATGATGGAAATGGACTGCTCTGTCTTAAGAGTTGATGGTCCCATCTACCGCTGTTCCTCAGAGGGCAGTTGTTCCCAAGAACTCTGTGAGGAAGGTCTTCCAGCCAAACTCATCACAACAGTGGTGAAGAGAGGTTCCTTTACTTCTTCCTTTTAGGGCCAGTAGTCACAAAAGTCACTATGAGGAACATTACAATGGAAACCAATAAAAATGTTCAGAGTATGCACAGTCAATTCTTAGTCCACCTATGTGAATGTTTAAAGAGAATTATATGTCTCAATCCATATATATTTTCACTGTTTGCTGTTCCTTAACCTGGTGGTCCAATTTGGAAATAAATCTTTGGAGTTTGCAAAATGAAAGCTATACAGCTATTTCCAAACTTTGCTTCCTACAATGTAGACAATGAGCGTTCTATATGAGAAACCATCTTATCTAGTTATAACTAAATTTCATCAGAGTTTTTTTCATTTTTGGAAAAGCTCTATTTCTGCTTAGATATTGCAGGTCTTCATACACCTGATGGTTGATTGCCTTATTTGCATTAATATAATGTCCATCTCTCATCATCACCATCACAGGCGGTTGGAACATGGCAAACTTAGAGCACGTAAGGATGCAGTTGTATTAGCACTTGTTTCTGTTACCTTGAAAACAATTAGCACAGGCCTCACAGTTTCTTTTCCTCTGACTCTCTGGCTAAGTTAGAAAAGACAATGTCTGCAAACAGACCATTACTTCATTCCAAGTGCATGAAAGTTCAGCTCGCATTAAATAGCAACTACTTAATGCCAAATTCTCCTAAGGATTTGCAGGCAGCAAAATAAGGGATGAGATTTTGATGAATATTCCTGGAATGGAAGATAACACTATCCAACAATTTATGAGGTGGATCTTACCATTAGCAGGATCTTTATTTTTTCCCCTAAGTTTTTGCCTAGCAACAGCAGTGGAGCTCCTTTGTAGGCAAAGTAATTGCCATTTTTAATTTAATGTAGTACCCTAAATCATACCATTATTTCAGGTTATTACGGAAAATTGTCATGAAACAAACAAATATAATTAACCAAAAGGGAGAGGGAGAAAGGATTTTTTTTAATATTCAAAATCTGATGCTTAGTTCAAATGCACTGTTTCTGGAGGGAGTGTTTAATTCTGCTTAAGAAGACTGCAATTATTTTACCAAATTAAGCCTCATTAATTGGACTTACATCAGAATAGACTTATATGGAACTGCAGTATAGGAATAGCAATTTATCCAACATTTTATAGAAAAAAGAAAAAAAAACTGCTTCCAAAGATGGTATTTTATTTGCCAGAAAACAGGGGTTAGAAGAATCTGCTGCAGCATTTTCTACTGTTATTCTTGCTTATTTCTGAAAAGTCACACAGGGAGAGGAAAATGTAGTTTATCTCCTCCTCCTCCTCTACCTTCTCTTCTCTTCCTTTGCTTTTGCTGTATTTACTTTTTGAGCCCTTTTAATTTTTCCCAAGATTTGCCTGCAAAATGTTGTCTGCCCTACAATGGTATAAATACAATGAAGAAAATGTAAACAAATCACAGTTTGGATGTCTTGTTTGATTGGACTGATACAATGAGTATTATTCAGAAAGAGAGGGAGGTGCAAATGCAGAGTAAGAATCTTATCAGCTTTAAGAAGAAACCCTACAGTTGTATTCACCATTAAACATTAAACATACAGTTTAATAAAAAAATAATTTAATAAAAAAAAGTTTAATAAAAAAATACAGTTCAGATGGAAGCCACTTATTCAGGTTGATTCTCAGTCCTTGGATCCTGTGCTGCTCTTTCTTGAGAGCAGTTTAAATCCAAGAATGTTCTAAGAACAGTTTATGCTTTTAGATGTATAATGCACTTTACAAGAATTAATCATTTTAAATATATAATGTTACAGCAATAGGGCTTTAATGTAGGACTTCTTTCCACACGTCTCTTTTCTGGGTTAGTGTAAACCAGAATTCCTAATCTGGCATCCATGGTCACCAACGCATTCTGGCTAGCTGACTTGATGCTCATCAGTTTCCCTGTCGCACAAGTTATTATTTTATTTTATTATTTTAATTTTTTAAAAAGATAAAGTTAACATGCTGTAAGGCATTAGCTCCAAGCATAATCTGTGTTGCTGATGGTTCACAGGCCCTAAAAAGTTGGGTCCCTCTGTTCTCCTCACAGCTAAACAATTTGGAAACTCATCTACACAGCATGCTCCAGGAAAGGAGGCAGAGGATAATTGCCTTATCCTGTATGTAGACATTTCTATGTAGATAATTGTAGATATGCTGGATTTCTTTTCTTAAGGCTCTGATATTTAACAACAGAAGAAGTGTGAAAAGTTCCATATGGGTAAAAGCCTTGCTCTGTAGGATGATATAGCAAAGACTGGTGGTGAGCCGATGCCACAGATAATGAAGTATATGTGAGATAGGCCAAGTAGGAATGAAAGAAATGAGATGTTTCTTTCCAACAACCTGGGAGGAGGTAAAGAATAAAATTAGATTTATTAAATGAAGGAATGGTCACAATGAAAACTCTGAGCTTAGTGATGAATGATCCCTCTCTAGACTAACACTGATATCAAGCTTTCAAAATATAATTGATTTGCTAGATTTGCTCTGAGGAGTCTTTTTTTGGTGGGCTGGGGAGTTTGAGTACAAGATTATATATATATATATATATATTTGCATTTAGGTAGCCACCATGATGAATCCGCAAATTCTGGATATCTGAAGGTCCGCTTCTACTGGTACAAATCTGCTTGAACTTTGGATTTATCTGGAAGAAATGGCCTTCTCACTGGTTCCAAGTCAGTTATGAAATAGTCGTAGACAGATGCATGCCACGCCTTCTTTATACACCCTTCCAGTGCCAATTTTGTATTATAATTTTAAATTGTATGTCATCTTAATATTTATTTATTTAAAATATTTATCTAGCTGTCCATCTTATGCCCCATAACCCTGGGTGACTCACAAACATATAGTGGCTTGATTAGTTATATTGTCCTATTAAGGATGTGTGCACCATTGGAAGACCTGAAGGACCAGGGACAGATCATCATGGATAAAATCTATCTATGTGGCTGTTAAGAGTTGAAACTTACTTGATGGCACATAATCAATCAATCAATCAATCAGTCAATCAATCAAATGTATTAAGGAGGTCAACTATACATGGGCTGTAAGAATCCATATGACCACTAGATGTCAGCAAAGTTACAGTTTCCTGATTCACTTTGCTGTCAACTAATGCTCATTTAAGGGGCGTGGTGGCTCAGTGGGTAAGACGCCAGGCTTGTCGATCGGAAGATCGCAAGTTCAGAGGTTCGAATCCCTAGCCCTGCGTGCGGAGTGAGCTCCCGCACTAGCTCCAGCTCTTGCCAACCTACAATTCGAAAGCATGCAAATGCAAATAGATGAATAGGTACCATTTTGGTGGGTAGGTAACAGCGTTCCGCGTGCGTCATGCCGGCCACATGACCGTGGAAGCGTCTTCGGACAACGCTGGCTCTTCGGCTAAGAAACGGAGATGAGCACCGGCCGCTAGAGTCGGACACGACTACACAAATGTGCGGGGAGAACCTTTACCTTTTAATGCTCATTTGGATATTAATTTGTTCTGTAACTTTTATGTCATTGGTGTGGGTTTCTTTCCCCTTTTATTCTTGTGAGCTGCTGTGCCTACAGACCTTATGGAGTAACCTACAAAACTATATTGAATAAATAAATAATAAAAATAAGCCATCGAGGTCCCACTTCAAGTTCTTCCACCTTTGAGGACAAAAGAGCAGATTCTTTTCAATGAAAATTTCTAATTGTAAAATCTCTACCAGAAACAGGATGTTGCCACCCTCACTTTTAAGTTTTTTTAAATTACTTTAATTATTGTTACATTGGCAGTCGATGCATGCCCCTTTCCTGCTATAACTTAATTTGTTGATATAACACATTTATTTTTATCTTATTTTTTTTATTTGGTTGGCTCCAGATTTATCACAGAGTATATTGATTTTAGTGATCTATGCTGAATATGACTAGTTCCTATCAACTTTATTTTTGAATGTTTAACTTACACCTACGGCAACTTGGAAATTAAACAAAACAAACCTGGGGGCAAAATATAAATTGTGTGTGTGTGTGTGTGTATTAAAGAAGTTCAGATTATGTCTTAAACAACTAGGTAGTTTATCAAAGAGACATTACCAGTTCTTTGAGTGGTAAATGAGACGGTGCTTATATATGAAAGAAAAAATAGTTATGGAACAGAAAACAGAGTAAAAATTAAGAAAATATGAATGTATCCATCCATCCATCCCTTAAGAATGAACAACAATTCTATTCTGGTTATGACAAAAATTGATTTGTCCTGGTACAGAATGAACAGTAGCAGAAAGCTCTGTAGGCTTACTCAGTAAGAATACTATTCTATTTTCTGTCTTACTTTCATGCAGCAAGCAGCTTTATTTTTTCTTGTAGAGAAAATTGATGTCTGTACTACTAAACCACCAAAGGGGGAAATGAAAAATAGTTAATAGTTAATACATTAATTGTGGTTATTTTCATTGTTAGGAAGGAATGCCAAACAGGTTTTTTTCCCTTGGGATCTGATCCTTAGGATGTCTGGCTGGAAGCCCCACTGAAAACAGCAGAGTCTACTTCCAGGTAAATTTTTTAGGGTCAGATGTCAGAATCCAAGCATTTAACTGGAAGGAAAATTTCATTGACCTCAGTGAGAATTACTTTCAAGTAATTATGTTTAAGAGAAGGCTGGGTGCCAAGTGGCAATTGCTCTTTTTGAAGAAACATGAAAAATTGCATTCCTCATGGATGAGTTTTGCAACTCCCAAGCCCCTTTTAGTTTTTGTTGTTCATGAAAATATGTGAAGGTTCACAATGTAATATACTAGGTTTCAGACAATGCAGAAGACAATATGTCACAGATAGGAACAAAGAGCTACTGTTTAAGAGTTGAAATCTTATGTTTTGTTGATAGTCTTTTTGAAAGATTTTTTAAAAATGGAGGACAGCAGAAGGAGGAGTACTTAGCCCATCTGAGAAATGTGTGTGATTATATACCTCTTTAAAGTAGAGCAAATGTAACCTGAAGAGTGTTAAATGAGAACAACTTAGTTGTTCAAAGCTCACTGAAACAATGTACCGGATAGTTCTGCAGTATGTCGGGAAATGACGTTTAACTCTTCCATCCCCAATCAAAATGTCCACTGTTATTACTCTGGTCCTTATCTGGGATAACTAGTAAATTAAAACTAAAAAACTCGGTTGCTGAGTTGGCAATTACTTAATTAGTTAGGGAAGGGATCCTGCAGTCATGTAGGATCCTTTAGTGCAGTGTTTCTCAACCTTGGACACTTTAAGATGTGTGGACTTCAACTCCCAGAATTCCCCAGCCAGCCACTCCCCATGCTGGCTGGGGAATTTTGGGAGTTGAAGTCCACACATCTTAAAGTGGCCAAGGTTGAGAAACACTGCTCTAGTGTGTACCTACTTTGTAAAAAAAACACATACAAAAACACAACATTCCAAATGGAGGAATTAAGGGAATAAAAAATAAAACTGTAAATATCATAATGGCTTATATACATGAATGCCACAATCAGCCTTGGGATAATGTGAATAGTTCTGAGGACCACAATTCTCAAAGTGCATTACAGAGCAAGTGAAGATTCAGCAAATGACTATTGGGTTACAATATCTGAGTGTCTACTTACAAAAAGGTAGGGGGGAACACAGTAGAAGTGTGCATGACATGGAGAAAGTGGAACTCTTTTTTATCCTCATATAGTAGAACTTAGGTTTATCTCATTAAACAGTGAAATGAGAAAGTAATTCTCATAGCCAATAGTTACACTGGGGATTTTGCTACCACAAGATGTATTAATATATATCAAATTGGATGTCTCTAAGAAAAATTCATTAGAGAAATTCATGGAAAAGAAGTCATCAGTAGCTAACTAGTTATTTTGATTTTCTACCACCCCCAGCATCAGAAGCAGTATTACTCTGAATACCAGTTGCTGGAAACACAGGTTGGAGGGTGCTACTTCCCCAGTGTCCAAATTGTAGGCTTTCCATTTGCATGTGGTTAAGCTCAGTGGGAACTGAATGCTGGATTAGACAGCTGTTTACTGTGATCCAGATTCAGCCTTAATGTTTTTACCTGGCTGGTTATTCTAAATTGATATGTGAAAATGGGTGTTTTCCCCCTCCCCATCTGCTCAGTTATCCAGATTTTGATTAGTGTTCTACATGCTTCAATAAAAGAACAATAGGTAAGCTTCAGTTGACATATCTCCCATGGTTCATCTACCAAGATGACCATAGCTGTTGTGTGCCAAAACCAGATATTAGCTCAGTTGATGTGGATCTATCAACAGACAAGTAAGCCTGAAGTTATGCAGCATCTAGTGGGTAAGGCTCCAGGTGAGAAACCAGGAGACCGAGAGTTCTAGTCCCGCCTTAGGCATGATAGCTGGCTGGGTGACTTTGGGCCAGTCACTCTCTCTCAGCCCAACTCACCTCACAGGGTTGTTGTTGTGGGGAAAATAGGAGGAGGAAGGAGTATTAGGTATGTTCACTGCCTTGAGTTATTTATAAAAATAATAAAGGCAGGATAAGAAATCTTAAAAAACCCCAAGTAGCTTAAACAAAGATGATCAGATAGTTAATAATTGTTAATGACTTCTAGATTCAGATTAGGTTTCTTTGGAAGCAGACAGACCACTGCATCTTTGAAAGCAGATGGAACCAAGCTTGTCTCTTTCTCACCTCATTGCAATTAACAATTCATTTCCAATGAGCAGGCCAATGAGCAAAGAGGGAAAAGGATTGAGTAATACATAATGGGATGCATTTGTCCACATACCATGTACCATCATCAAGCTTCAAAAATGAAAATTCAGGATCAGAACAAAATTCTGACCTCTTCCATGCTTTGGCTAATTCAAAAATGCCGTCTCCAATGTATTTGGTAACCATATCACAGATGGCCTCTGAAGGTTCTTTAGCAATTCCAGAAGGGACCAATTGCAAAAGGCTTCAAACCACCTTGAAGAAAAGCTGTTCTGAGTGGTATTATGAGGAAGACACATCTGCTGTTAGTATGCTTGGCAATGAACCCTACCTAATCTTAATCTGTTTCAGTGTGAATCTTCCACTGACTGTGCTGTAGCTAGCTTCATAGTTGCTTCACTGCTTTCAGCCTGTACTTCCCTAAGTGGAACTGGTGCATAATTTGGGGGTTTCCTGGACTCACATCTTTTGCTCAATGAACAGGTAACAAGTGTAATCAGGAAAGCCTTTGCTCAGATTCATCTAGGGTGCCAACTGTACTATTTCCTGGATCAGGAGGCCCTACTCATGGTCACTCATACCTTAATTACCTTGCATATGAACTATTGCAATGTGTTTTACATGGGGCAGCCCTTGAAGACCACTCAGAAGCTATAGCTGGTCCAGAATGTGGTGATACAAGTAGTGATAATTGTATCTTGGTGTGCCCCTTTAACACCTCTGCTATGTGACTGCAGTCACCAGCTGGCTTCCAGGTGCAATTGAAGGTGCTGGCGGTCCTCTATAAAACAGCACATGACACAAAGCCTGGTTATTTACAGGACTGCCTGTCTCCAAGTTTGTCTGCCCATCTGATAAGATCTGATAGGGTTGGCATGCTTTGGATCCCATCTTTAAAATGTGTCATCTTGTGGGCTCCAGAAGGTGTGCCTTCCCTGCCCCTGTACTTACCCTCTGGAACAACAACCTCCCTTGAGATCACATGTTTATTACAGCCCTAAGGCCAGATACAATAAAATTATATAATAACAACAAACTTACATACATACATACATACATATGTAAAACAAACAAGCAAACAAAAAACAATTAGTATAATACGATCTAAAATTAAGAATGAAAATACTAAAATAAATTGAAATAAAATACTATGTTAAGAAATTCTAAATCTAAGTGATGGTGCGGCGTATTGTGCAGATGGTAGCACAGAACTGGGCAACCTGGGAGGATATTTTCGGGTCCTTGTCCAAAAGAAGTAGCATTAAATAGAAATCACACTCCCTGCCTGGAAATTTCTTCAATAACAGATATACAGTATAAGGATCTGTCTAGAGTCCTTATATAGGGAACAGTATAACAACATATGATGGGGGCGTGGTGGCTCAGTGGGTAAGATGCCAGGCTTGTCAATCGGAAGATCGCAAGTTCGGAGGTTCGAGACCCTAGCCCCGCGTGACGGAGTGAGCTCCTGCACTAGCCCCACCTCTTGCCAACCTAGCAATTCGAAAGCATGCAAATGCAAGTAGATTAATAGGTACCACTCCGGTGGGATGGTAACAGTGTTCCGAATGCATCATGCCGGCCACATGACCGTGGAAGCATCTTCGGACAACGCTGGCTCTTCGGCTAACAAACAGATGAGCACCGGCCCCTAGTCAAACTGCACAACTGTGTGGGGGGAACCTTTACCTTTTTATAACAACATATGGCTTAGGGTTTCTATTGAGCCATCACCACATGGACATAACTGAAGGTGCATAGGGGTATCCTTAAAACGTCCAAACAGGACTGCTGAGGGCAGTGCGTCCAGCCTGGCTAAAGTGAAAGCTTTATGAAATTTCAAAATTGTGATGGATGATAAATAAGAAGCTGGAACAAACCCTTCTGAGAGAAAATGACTGATATTGGGGTGTAGCACCTTACTTAAATTTGTTTGGAGATCTATATCCAAGATTCGTTGTTTCAGGGTGGTTCTAGCATTATCAAATCCTAATGAGCACAGACTTTCCATAGAGAAGCCCAGCAATTTAATTTTATCTAAGGCTTTTTTTAGCCACGATGACTTGAGATCTGTACAGCCCTGACTTTGCTATCCTTCAAGACAACCCTGAAGTTCCGCCTCTTTCTCCAGGTTGTGGGTCAGGATGTTATACAAGCCCATTATTAAGTCTGAATGAACTTTTTTGAATTGGCTTTCTTTATTGTCATTTTAAACTGTTCATATCACTGGTTTTAAGCCTTGTAAGCCACCTAGAGTCTTGTAAAAGTGGGCAGCCATAGAAATGGAAAAAAAATAAAATAAATACCTAATACTCTGACTAGGCTTTACTCGGCAAAAAGAGGAAATTTGGATATGAATGCATCAACCATTCTGGTTATCTTCACATTCTATAGAGTGATGGGGACTTCAGTTCAAATATTGGTTACACCAAACAAACTCTATCCCAAGGACTCTTTGAAATAAGAAAGAAAGCTTTGTAAGTTTTCTAAAGCAGATAATCCTAAGCAATACCTGAATCCTGAAGAGAGGAATAGCTGTGTGGAGAATCTAAAAAGTAACCTGAAGTGGTACCACTTTCATATCCCTTAAGGCTAAATTGGATCCTTAAAAGGTAAAGGTAAAGGTACCCCTCGCACATTTGTGCACTCGTGTCCGACTTTAGGGGCCGGTGCTCATCTCCGTTTGTTAGCCAAAGAGCCAGCGTTGTCCGAAGACGCTTCCACGGTCATGTGGCCGGCATGACACGCGCGGAACGCTGTTACCTACCCATCGAAGTGGTACCTATTAATCTACTTGCATTTGCATGCTTTCGAATTGCTAGGTTGGCAAGAGCTGGAGCTAGTGCAGGAGCTCACTCCGCACGCAGGGCTAGGGATTCAAACCTCCGAACTTGCAATCTTCCGATCAACAAGCCTGGCGTCTTACCCGCTGAGCCACCACGCCCCTAAATTGGATCCTTAGGTGGAAACAAATAAAAGAGATCATCCTTACCTTACATATCCAGGTTTTAGTGATATAAGGGTCTTAAATCTATTATCCATAGTCAAGTGGTGGAGTGTTATGATTCTGTTAGCACAATAATAATTTGGCATTTGACAGCCATCTAAGAGGCAGGTTAGTAGACTACCTGCGGGATAGTTAAAGGGAAGAATTGGAAAAGAAGGAAAAATAGATTGACTCTTGTCTGCTCATTTGCTTTGTCTGAGTTCCACTGAGCAGAAATAGGACATGAAATCCACCAAAATCCACCCAACTATTATTAAATCTGCCTTATTTCAACTCATAATTTTATCTGTGTACACATTTATCAAACTATTTCTGAACTCCATCTGTGCTGAAACCTTTTCAGGTTGCACAATGTTTTATTAGCATAGTTTTAGTTCTTTGAATATATTATTTTCCTGTCAGAAATAAAAGATGAAACACCTGTGCAAATATATCTTGCAGTAAAATAAAGCCAGAATGTATTTAGCAGATAGGAGAAAACACAACAGATAGGGAAGTAAAATGATAACTCAGCTGAAGTTCTAAACGTGAACCTTCATTCAAGTGGTAGAAATTCTGTCCAAAGCAAATCAAAACAAATAGTTGAATCTGTTTACAGAGAATAATGGAAAAGGAAAAAGAGACGTATATGCAACCCTACAATTATTGATGGGATGGCTATCCTCTTTTTTGACACACACAAAGGAAAAGATGCCAAACCCATTATTACAGAGCCCTAATTACATATCTGAGAAATGGATCACTCATTTTGGGAGAAATGCATACTTTCTAGAAAAGGTCACTAATTGTTCCTTTGTTGTTGACATACTATGTGATTTGAATTATAAAGCTTTCTCCTGCTAGCCATTGGTCTTATGGCCATTGAGATATATTTCTTTTCTGATTACACTGACCAGTATATCCTTAAGGTCTTAGAATCAATTTACCCAAAGTACAGCTGATGGAGTCCAAAACTACAGATTGAATATTTGGTTGCTGGTTTTAATGGTCACTTTACTGCATAGAATCACAGGCTGGAAACTGCCTTCAGAATCATGGCAAACAAACCTAACTCCATACAATCACAATCTATGTGGGCTCTGTACTGAGCCCTTGGCAATACATTCCTTCAACTTCCTCTTGTTTCTCCTATTTTTAGAATATTTGGAGTGAGATGGTGTACTAGAGTAAAGCTAAAGCTCTGCAGTTGGAAATGAGAAATCAGTATTACAACCCAGCTTTCTGCTTATTAGTCCTTCTCAATTTATAGTTGGGGAATAATAACAATATGTCACATTGTATAGATATGGTAATATATTTACATATGTTATATGTTAAACATAACATGCAAAGAGTTGAAAAATATCACTACTACCCATTAGTTGCCAGTATAATATAGAATCATAGAATCATTTTTTTTTTTGAAAGGAGGCAACTAATCTGGCCGATGGCTGTCTGGCATCCATTTGAACCCATCCAGTGAAGGAGCAATTGGTTGCACTATCAAATTGCTCATACTACTAGAACATGTCTCTAACATTCCACTGGCATCTGCCTTCCTGTAACTTGACTTCATGATCCCATTTCCTGCATTTTGAGATGATAAAGAAAAGGCCATGGCATTCTTTTGTCGGACATCTCCTCAGATCCTTGAAGAGTGCACTCCTACCCTCAGTCGTTTTTTCTCAAAGCTACATATACCCAACACCTTCAGTGTCTTCTTAGGACTTTATTTCTAGTTCCATGAGCATCTGCCTGCCGATCACTGCCTCAAGGGATCAGTCACCCTTTAGTTAGGTCCCAGCTTGATTGATTGATTCTTCTTGCAGCCCATGGTACGCTTAGTAATTGTCTCCAGATCCATAATTCTTCTTTCTCGTGCTCTTTCTCAATGTCCAGCTTTCAGAGCCATACATTACTATTAGAAAGACCCACTGTTTTAACAATTCTAATCTTTGTTGTCTTAGAAATAATCCTTAACTTTCATGATCTTGTCCTGCCTTCATTTTTAGGATTAATCTATTCTTGACTTCTCCAGTACACTGTCTACCTTTATTTTAACTTTGAAAAAAACAAAGCTATCCCTTTTTCACCTTCAACCATAAGTTGATTAAGCATGTTGGCTGACGTTATCTCTGTCTTTTAAATATTTAACCTTTTTTTTACTTTCTATTTTTACTTTCCTCTTAAAATCTTCTAACTTTTCCTTATTTCTGTTGAACAAATTGTTGTTGTCTACATATCTCAAATTGTTAGTGTTTTGGCCTATTTTTATTCCTGTGATCTCTTCCAGTCCTACCATTCTTCCATTTGGTCTATAAGTCCAATAATTACAGAAATAATATGCATTCTTGTCACACTCATTTTTCTTTTCTGAATCACTCTGTTTCTCCAGATTTAATTCCTGCAGTAGATCCTTGTTCATTGTAAAGGTTTCTAAGTTAAAACAGGAGCTTTGGCAGAACAATTAGCTATAATATATTCCATATTTTGCCTGAAGTATGTGATCAGTAAAGCAAAGATAAACTGGCTTCTTATAATCTCTTGCTCTCCTGTTTGTTTTTTTGTTTGTTTATTTGCATTATTATTTCTGTACTGCCTGCCTGGGTGGCTGGTATACAGTAAAACCACTGATAAAATGCAACATCTAAAAATACTTCCCCAAATCCACCATAACTAAACATAACAAACCATAAATAATAAGAAAAAAGATTGCCAGATATTCCTTGCTAAGAGCCAGAAGCCCACTGAAAAAGTAAAGTTTGTCTATCTTATGTGGGTTATCTGCTCTCATATCCCTCTGCTGTTTTTTATTTTTTAAATTTAAATTTATCTTTCCATGTATGGCTCTTTACTTCTTTATAAATTCTCAGCAAAGCTTTGTTTGCATGAGATATGGTTTGGTAATGTGCACGTTTTCTTCAGTATAATTATACAGACTGATCTGTGGCTGGATGACTGAGAACCTTCATAGATATACAGACTGATCTTTCCAAACCTGAGACCATGCAGTCTTGTCCCATATATGTTAACATAGAGCTGTTAGCACTTTAACTTCCTCTTTTCCAGCAATTTTTAACAGTTTAGTGGGTATTTAATCTGCACCTGGTGTTTTCCTTTATGACAGTTGATATATTGCTTGTCATATCTCACTTTCTAATGGAGGATACCTAAACACGTTATCTCTCTGCAAATGTATCATTCTATAAACATCTGTCATGCTTCTTGTTTTTTCCTCTATATTTCTTAACATTCTTGAATGCAGTGTCTTGTCTTTTCTTGCTTAAAAGGGCAAACTGCAGGATGGTGTACTAGGAGGAAGCCAGTTATAAAAACAAACAAACAAACAAGTGTCTATATTTAGTCATCATAGACCCTTCTTGTTGCCCAAGCCTTTCATCTTCCATCTTTCTTTGGCTGTCATGAGAACTCACTCTGAAAGTCCTTTATATGTTTTCTTCTTTGAAATTTTAGGAACATTTCGTCTGCCTCAGTTGTCACATGTTTCATCATCTCCTCCTATGTAAAAATAGGGCAGGTCTTTGATCACATGATTATGGCTGCCATCTTGACTTTATTTGCACCCACCCCTGCAACTATTTCACTATACAGTGAACAAGTACACTATACTGCACTAGCCTACAGCTTGTGATACAGAATGCTGTATAGTTTGGTCTAGTGGTTAAGGCTCCAGCCTAGAAACCAGGAGTCTGTGAGTTCTAGTCCCGCCTTAGGCATGAAAGCCGGCTGGGTGATCTTGGGCCAGTCGCTCTCTCTCAGCCCAACTCACCTCACAGGGTGGTTGTTGTGGGGAAAATAGGAGGAGGAAGGAGTATTAGGTATGTTTGCCACCTTGAGTTATTTATAAAAATAATAAAGGCGGGATAGAAATAAAATAAATAAATAAATAAAACTGTTCCCTGTGAAAATTATTCAGAGTTCCATGTTGCTTGTTGTTTCATCCAGGCAACGGGTCTTCCTCCTGTCTCCCAAGGTCATTCCCACGTACCATCGCACTTGGATCCACACTTAATCATGCTTAGAATAACCCCATTAAATTCAGTGGGACATGAATAACTTAATACTATTGATTTATCAATACAACCAAGTCTCCATGGGTATAAAAAGGAAAGTTTTATCTTTGTTTAATCTGTTCCATACATGTTGTTACTGTTGTTTTAAACTGACCTATTTGCTCCTTCAAACTGAATTTCTTTTAAAGCAATTAGAAAATCTGAGTTATTACATATAGCCTCATCATCTGTATTTCTTTGCTATTAGTTGTTAGTAGAATTGTTGACAGAAAATTTCAAGATGAGACCTGTACTTCAGTCTAACTAATATCTTGATTTCAAATAGATAAATTTAAACTGATGGGATAATGAAAGGGGAACTGACAATCACTTTGACCTCCTTTAACATATCTATTTTCAGGAAATGTAACATCTGGTCTACACAGCACTTGTTATCCTATCCTCCTATTTTATGTATCAGTTCTAGACAAAGATTCTGTCTTTGTGTCTGTTAAAATATTGAGATGTTAGTCAAATTGATTTCAGTAGAATTAATTAATCACAACTAATTAAAAGTACAGTAGGTCTAACTTGGAATTTGCCCCAGAATGGTGAAATAAAGACTAAATCTCTAAACCATTTCAGCAATAATGGGACGCGGATGGCTCAGCAGGTTAAACAGCTGAGCTGTAGGCTGCCGATCAGAAGGTCGGCAGTTCGAACCCACGCAATGAGGTGAGCTCTCATTGCTAAGTCCTAGCTCCTGTCAACCCAACAGTTCGAAAGCTTAGCAAGTAGATAAATGGGTACCACTTTAAGTGGGAGAATTTGCTGGCATCCTGTCGGGAGCCGGTTCCACCGGAGGAAAGATCGGAGGAAAGATCGAATGGCGACGGTGAGGACAGACCTGGAAGTGACATCAACAGGATGTCAGCAGCCGGCTCAAGGCATCCTGGGAATTGTAGTCCAGAGTCTTAGAAGAGCCGGTTCCCTTACCCCCTCTCCTGGTGCGCGGGTTAATTACACTTTATAGTTGGTGACATTGTATAATGGTAAAAATGTATATGTATATGTATGTAATCCGCCTAGAGTCCTCCGTTAGGGAGGGGATAGGCGGGGTATAAATAGCACAATAAATAAATAAATAAAATAAATAAACATGATCCATATCCATGGAAGTAGCTAACTTTAGTTTTGTTCTGACTCACTCTTATTTCATAAACTGATAAAGCAAACAAAGCATATACCTTACCACAACTGTTTTCAGGCCCTTTCAGAGATCCAAAAAGCCTGGGTCACTTCCAGCTTTTGAGGCCCTTACTTATAATTAAAAAAAATGACAACTGAAAAATAAAATTACACCCAAATGATGTAAGGACTTAAAATGTTTAGCAAAATGTCTTAATTAACTCATCACCAATGTTTTACTTATCTTCTTTGCTGGCAAGCAGAGCAGAAGATACAAATGATAATTTGCAATGTTATGATTCAAGCTGTCACTTAGCCTTGAGCATGGCACTTCGGAACATTTTATATGTACTTGCCTTTGGCAGCCTGTGGAATATGATTTACAAATAATATTAATGACCACATCAGTTTCCATATATAGATGAAGTAGTGGAGAAGATATGCGAACATTCAGAGCAGGGAGAGGCACTTAATTTTCTTTTCTTTTAACGTTTCCAAAGAAACATGGGATGGGCACAGTCTCATGCATTTACATGCATGCCACCAACACTCACGTTGAACCCAATCCCAGCCCGACGTTCAGAATGATTTTTCTCACTGTGAACGAAGTAAGAAATATGTTGGGTTTTTCTCCCCTTTATTGGAGGTAGTAATAGGATTTCTGTAAAAAAAAAAAGCTTTGGGAAACAGGAAAAGAAAGAGGTTATCTTACTTTGGAGGATGTTCTGATATTTCTGTTTCAGTGTCTTGCTTTTCATTCCTTCCTCCAGGAAATGGTCATCTGACCATGCAGTATTGGTCAAGTGAGAGTGCAAGGTTGCGTTGGCAGGTGAACATTTCCTGGAATAAGCAGGTAAGCAAAACAGAAGACACACTTGCACATTTTGAAAGCAAAGAAGAAAATGTATCTTCCTTTACCATCTGCTTTCCCACGCAAAGTAAGGTGACCTCAATTTTCCCCCTGAGAACTGCAAAAATATTTTATTTTATTTATTTATTATTTAAATTTATATGACTGCCCAACTCCCCCAACGGAGCCTGGTTCTTCAGATCTTCCAACGGTGTAACCATCACCGCTGTAATTGAGATCATCCACCTTACAGCCTTGTTGGTTGTCCAAATTCTGAAGCTCAACACTGCCCAAACTTAAGTTCACTTATGATACTGTATGTCTTGCTGTGTGGTGACCACTGAAATTGTTGTTATGTGAGTGTAGCCTCAATGTTAAACTGTTGTTGGGAAAGCTGTTTCTCTGGGAAAGTTCCCCATTCCATTTGAGTGCAGTTCTTTAAAGACTAGAGAGCCAGTTTGGTGTAGTGGTTAAGGCAACGGGCTAGAAACTGGGAGACTGTGAGTTCTAGTCCTGCCTTAGGCACAAAGCTGGCTGGGTGACCTTGGGCCAGTCACTCTCTCTCTCAGCCCTAGGAAGGGCAAACCACTTCCGAAAATCTTGCCAAGAAAACTGCAGTGACTTGTTCAGGCAGTCTCCAAGAATCGGACGTGATTGAACGGAGTAAAAAAAATTAAAATTAAAACCTTACTGAAATCACTGTGGGCCCATAATGAACTGCATTTCCCCCATGTCACTTAAAGGGGAGAGTCAGAGGAAGAAAAAAGTATTGACACTTTTGCTTTAGTTTCATTTCGTATTAACTTACTGTATTTTATGGTTGGGAGATGGTGAAATAATGGAGGCAAGTGGGGGAACTCAATTTTATTGTTTTAAAAATGGATGATAGTGCATTTGGGGGTAAAATCAAGTTAATAGATTATATTAAAAAACTGTAATTTAATTTTAATCCTAGCTATGCCCAATTCTTTTAGTGATGTTCCCAGCATTCCACTCAAAAACCAAGTGAACCACCTGACTTACATAATAGTCTTTGTGCAATTTAGGTAACAGGAAAGGTATTATCAATATCAAGAAATAAACAACTAGTATATATTTATGTTATAAGAAATAAGGATGCTCTGGATATAAGGCATGAGGTGAACCAAAGAGTTCTGTTGATTCTGCTGCTAGAAAATGAAAATTATAATTCTAAGATTTTTGAAGGCATGTATTGCTCGTGAAGGGTTTGAATCGTGTTCCCATTTTTTGCCTTGTTGAGAGAGTATATCCCTGTTTAAAATAAAAAATGA